>CM038142.1:537865862-540265862 GCA_021437245.1 Aegilops speltoides
ACTTCATGGGTGCGACACCCATGGACATGTAGAAGTTGTTCTTCGGACTGCAGGTGGCGTGTCCAGATTTAGCCGAGGATGCAGGTCTAAGCCGCGATCACCCGGACACTCAGGTAAGTAGCTCAGAGTCCGGACGTTCTGTGTGCATGCCTTTCTAGAGTTCGCCTCCTAACCCTTTGTTCTTTACAGGAATGGGTGGCGCGATCAAGGCTGATAAGGTGTCCGACCCCCCTCCCAGAGACCGCACTAGAGCCCGTGCTGGTCAGAATGTTGGAGGTTGCGCCCATAGAAGGGGGCGACGGGGAAGATAAAGGAGCTAATGTGTTGCCCAAAGGGGCAACTGAAGAGGGAGGAACCAAGAGCCCCTCCTTTCAGCGGGAGAAGAGGACCGCCTCCGAAGATCCGGAGGCCAAAGCCCCTAAGCGTGGGAAGAGATCTTCCCCGGGGGGTCCGGCGCCCGGAAAGAATCCGGACGCGCAATCATCACCAAAGGATCAGCCCTCCAGCGAGCCGTGAGTGTAAAAGAGGGAGTTAATTAGTGAGGAAATACCTTCATTTGTGCCTCAGAGGTAAATCAAATATTTACATTGCAGTTCGGATCTGCAGCCTTCTCGATGAGTTCGCTCTCGGGGACCTTCTTCCGGAGATGATGGAGAGCGACACGCCCATCCGCAGCGCCACCCAACGAGGCAAAGTAACCCGGTATCATCACGGAGGGTATCCTCGAGTCCGGAGGGGCCAAGGGTTCGCCCTACTAGTGTCCGCCGAGAATCAAGAATCGCTTGAGAGGGCGCCCATTTCGTAAGATCACCGTGCGTTAATGCGTATGGTGATAGGAAGGATTTCGCCCGCCGAGAGCGGATTATGCGAATGCCGCCATGAGTTTGTGGCGGGCTTTGAGGTATGCGTAAATGACGATCCTTTTGTATTTTAACAGTATTGCACATAAAAATGCGCACCAGATAGATAGTAGCCCCGTGACTCGGTAGGTTGCTCAAACGACAGCGGCCGAGGATCAAAATCTCAAAATCTCTGGTAATGAATACCGCCGTCGACATAGTGGCGGATAGTCCGGGGCCAGCCGACTAATGAGTTTGCCGAATTAAGTCGGCAACTTAACGTGGCGATGCCGACATCGACTTGTCAACCGCGACTTGACGAGTCGCAAGGTAAATAAATTCTCCGCAGCTTGCTTTATTTAAGGGGTCAAGCTCTCTCCGATAAATTGTATGCTGTTGTACGACGGTGCTGCTGCTGTGGAGAGTTTTTCGGCCTAACTTGCTCAAGCTAAGGAGCAAGCCCGAGGAGTGATGCGCTGCCTCAAGGCGTCAAGAGTTGAAAGTCGAAAAGGCCGCGACCGCCCTAAGCAGGCGGAGGTGGCCGAATTGGCTAAGGGATTAAAGGATGCTACCGACCGCAATGAGGCTCTTGAAAGGGAGCGCTTATCGGAGCGGGAAGACCTAAAGAAGGCCACCGCCGGTTAAGGATGCCCGCCTGCAATGCGGGCTATGAAGGAGGAGCTGCGCCAGTCGAGAGATCGTGGCTGGCAAGCCTATTCGCTACGCCGCCGGTTTATGGATGCGGCATGCTCAATTTGAGCGGTGTGGAGTCCGGAGGATCCGATATGGACTTAGCCGCAAGCGCGGCCGATGCCGCGTAAGCACTTTCGGAGCCGGGGATCACGAGACGGAAGAGCTGTATTGGTCTCAATTCCACAACCGGATCGCTCCCTTCCGCTGACAGATCGTTGGCGAATGGGCTGAGCTAAATAGATTGTCCGGACTTTCCATGTTCGACATCGTGGCCCATGTCCGCCAGGAGGTCCAAGGCGACGAGCTACTTCGCTTATCGCAGCAATTCCTTGGAGCGGTGCCGCATATAAAGGATATGAAGCGTCGGCCTGCATCGAGGGCGCGTGGATGGCTCTTGCCGTGTGAAGGTGCATTATCCGGAGATGGATGCCACCGCTGCTGCTACCCAGGTCCGGATGAAAGCCGCCTCGCCGAGCACTACTGAGAAGTCATGCGCGGTGCTCGTAAAATAGAGGCGCAGTGCTCAAAAAATGTAACGTTCAAATGAACGCATTAGCTTGTAAATCAACAATTATGGTATAACTACTTTTTATACTTATGCGTCCAAGTAGTAAAACTTCTCCTGGCGGCCGCCACGATACTTGTGTATAACCCGAAGATGCGCCGCTTCAGCCCCTCGCACAAGGTGCCGGGTGTTCGCAAAGTAGCGTTGCCACACTTGATCCGACGCCTCGGTCCTGTTATAATGAGGTGGTAGCGAGCTAACGAGGCAATCCGGACTATAATGCTTTATCTCTTTCACTTAGCCAATGGAGCTCGAGGGTGGGGCTACGATATAGCCCCGGTGGCACCGCACATCTCCGGATTCGGGTGCGATGTGCTGACCGAAACGGTCCTTCGTCAAAGCGGAATTCTAAACATTCCGATAGTCGATCGAGTGGTCGACAGACTCTCATCAGATCATGACAAATCGGCGGCTTTCATCGAGATGCTCGCCAAATTAACGGGGCACAATCGCAGAGTTCTCCCGGTGCGCGTTAGCCGATGATACGGAACGAAGGCAGCAAAACACGTGAGCCGGGCAAACCCAACATTTGACCAAAGACATGATTCGAGCTGATGCATATAATGCCTAACTCGAGACGCCGAACACTCCCGAAGGTGTTCGGACTTTATAATAATGGCGAAAGATGCCCTAAGCCCCTAGTGTCCGGCACGGCATGATCCTCTCGACGCGCCGATGCCAAAGCGCCAGCTCCACTTTGGCTATAGGAAGAAACCAAGGAGAGTAATAACAAGAGACAAGAATAAAAGGTCTACGCAGGTCTTAATCAAAAGAATCCTTGCAACGGGTCCTCGCCGCACGCTCTGCGCTGTGTCTCCTTTCACCGTTATCCCGGACGGCACGCACATTGTTCATCTCAGAGAAAGAGAGGAACGTTTAGTTTTATAAAGAGTTCGTGCGAAAAATATGTAAAAGAAGAAATATAAATAATTAAAGGAAGGTTTATATGAAACCGCGGTGGTTTGTGCACGCAACCCCCTGTGAAGGGGTATGCGGCTAGGTAGCCCCTAGCCCGCTGAGTCCGGATTCGCCTATCCGAGTCCGGGTCCTCGAGTGACCTCGCACTAAAATGGCGCCATGTGGACGGGCATCTTGAGTGTAAGAGACGCAGAATGCGGTATGGCGCTGAAGCGATTAAAGCCTTTCGTCCCAAGAGTGCTTGATATTCACTTTCAAATGGGACGATAAGAAAATTAACTTTTCGCGTCGAAAATTGTTCGCGATCCCAACACGACTTCTAGTAGTATCGAGCCTGTTCACTTGGCGTAAGGGCCCGCGCCACTCCTTTGAAGGAAGTGCGGCTGTGTCGAATTTTGGTAGGGTTCATCCTCATCCTACGGATTGTGTTTGAATATAGCAGGTTTAAGTCATCGCCTCCGCCCATTAGGACCTTAGTGAATTGTAATCCGCTTATTATGGGATTCAATATCGGGAGTCCGCCCCGCTGCTTCAACGCTTCGAATAGTCTGTGGTCGAAAGTGATCGGTTTGGATATCCAATCTCTATGGTCTGCTGGTTGGACCGTGCGGCTCTTTTTAGAAAGTGCCGCACTATTTTTCCGTGTTATCACATGAAGTGAGTTTATCGCTTTGACCCCTTGTGGGAAAGTCTTTGTTTTTCGTGCCCCGCGGGCGGGTTTTTCTTCTTCGCTTGACGGTCGAGCCCCTTGTGTTCGCATTTAATCGCCGGACTGTTTGAAAACCCAACAATCTCTGTGGGTGTGATTTTGTGCCTTCCGGGTACCGTGGATTTGACATATCCGACCCGTAATTTTGTGTAGGTTGGACAGTTCATCACCGTCATCCTTGAGGGGCTGAGTTTTGTTATTGGACCGCGAGCTTTTGAATCCGGCCGATCGCCGTGCTCTTTGGGCTTTTTCTTTATTACGGCGCTCTTTTTCTCGCTACCGTGATTTTCCGCTTTCCATCTCTTATCTCGGATGTACTTGGGTCGCTGGTGCTGCTTCTTGCTAGCCACTATCCTCTCCCGCAGAAGCGGGTCATGAGGCTTGTTAATGCGGTCATTGTCCTCGGTTTCTCTTGACCGAGGTGCTCGGCAAGCCATTCGTCTCTGACATTGTGCTTGAAAGCTGCTAAGGCTCGGCGTCCGGACAATGACTATTTGGTTCTTTTTGGTAAGAAACCTGTTCCTGCATTTCCGCCGACTCTCCGGCTGTTGAGTTATATGACTTAAATCATCTCAGATCCGTGAGGACGGACATAAGTCCCTTGAAAATTTGCTCTAAACGCTTCCTCGAGCTCTTCCCAACTTCCAACAAGTTTTTTCGGGAGGCTTTTGAGCCAATGACGGGCTGGCCCTTTGAGCTTGAGGGGTAGATATTTTATGGCGTGGATATCGCCTCCTCCGCCATATGTATATGCAGATATAACCTTCTATCCGCATCTGTGGTCTGTTGTTCCATCGTAGGCCTCTATGTTTATGGGTTTAAACCCCGCTGGGAATTCATGATCCAAAGACCTCATCGGTGAAACATAGTGGGTGTGCGGCGCCCTATACTTGTATGTGCCGCTGTCGTCGGACACTTGACGGTTGCTTTGCTTCCCGGGCTTTCTTTTTGGGTAGTAGATGGACCTGGCTGGGCCATTGACGGTGGAGGCTCTATGGCCTCCTCGTCAATCTCGTAGCAGCTTACGCCGGGTAGCTCTTCGATTGGTGGCCATTGCAGATTTATCTCAGGGTTTTGAGTACTTTGCTCCATCTTATTTCGAGCATGTCTTCCGCTGTTTTGAGCTTCCGCTTCCTTCTTCAGCTTCTTGCTATAGCGATGAGCCTGCGCTTAAAAGCTCTTGTTCGACGGGGTCTCGGGCATGACGAGTTCGTCGTCATTGAGGCTTGCTTCGCCTTGGAGGGAGGCATATAGTTATGACCTCGACCTCTTAAATGCCGCCCTCTCGCGGGCTTGCTTCGCATCCTCCGCTACTGAGTCTTGCCGAGGGGATTGTCTTCGCACTCTCTAGGGTATTGTTGTCTCTGTGCCGAATCTTTATTCTTGCTATGGCGGATTTAGAGCGGCGCCACGACGCCGGGCGTTTGGGCTGCTTTTTAAAGAGTTCGCCTCCGCTTCATCGCCATCCCCCTCTTTGGGGTATCCACTATGTATACGCTATATGACGAGGTGGCCTTCCATGCCCTATAGGCGCTGGTTCTCGTTCGCCTCCGCATCGCCGCCCATAGCGCCGATGTCTTTGAGTCGTAGTCTAGCATGTCGGTTAAATCTCGACAGTGGCTACAAAGTGGGTGGTGGTGGGCTCAATTTCTTCGTCGTCAGAGCCCAACCGCCCCGCCATGGTCCGCCAGACTCTCTCGATAGCGTAGAGACGCTTAGTGAATTTAGGATATCGCCAAAAGGCGAAGTGTTGGAATATGTCCGCGCGGTGAATTCCATAACCGGCGCCCAATCCGGATTAATTGGTAGGCGCGGAGGCTCGGAGTCCGCGAGGAGTCCGCGCCGATCATGAGTTTCACAGGGACGATTGGTATTCGCCCATCGCCGCGGATGTTGAAGCCCCCCGGGCGCGCTTATCCACCGACCTCGACCGGGCGACGGCTCCGCTAATGGTCAAGCGGATCCGAGTGTGGCTACCAAGGCACCGGCCCGGCGGCAGAGCTAGATCATGCCCATCGCCACAAAGGCGGGCGCGCTTGGCTGTGGCTCGAGTCCGTCAAGACCAAGTCTCCGCGAGATTGGTTGTGAAGTTTAAGCTTCAATCGCTCGACGGCGTGGGCGAAGCTGATCGCTTCCGATGGCCAAGTGAATTGCCCGCAGCAAAGCCGCCGAATTTAAGATCTGTCCGGGAGAAAAGTTCACTCGACAGCGTTGCTGGTTGAAGATGCCATCGAGCCTATCGGTGACGACACATAGGAACTCTCAATGAAAGCACCAATGTCGGTGTCAAACCGGCGGATCTCGGTAGGGGGTCCCAACTATGCGCCTAGGCGGATGGTAACAAGAGACGAGGGACACAATGTTTTTACCTGTGTTCGCCCTCTCGATGGAGGTAAAACCCACGCCCCGCTTGATTAATATTGATGATATGGGTAGTACAAGAGTAGATCTACCGCGAGATCAAGGAGGCTAAACCCTAGAAGCTAGCCTATGGTATGATTGTTGAGATGTATGTTGTCCTACGGACTAAAGCCCTCCGGTTTATATAGACAACGGAGAGGCTAGGGTTACACAGAGTCGGTTACAATGGTAGGAGATCTACATATCCGTATTGCCAAGCTTGCCTTCCACGCCAAGGAAAGTACCTTCGGGACACGAGCCGGAGTCTTCAATCTTCTATCTTCGTAGTCTTGGAGTCCGGCGGATATTGATAGTCCGGCTGTCCGGACACCCCCTAGTCCAGGACTCCCTCAACATGCGACGGAAAAGCTTTTCTGATCGCAATTCAGCATGCCAAAGCGTCCGCTATTGCTGAACGAACATATGGCTCAGTGGGCCGAGCTCGACAAGATATCCGGATCTGCCATGAAGGACGTCGTGGTCCGGCTGTGGCCGACTGAGCCAATTCCGAATAGTTATTTAGGTTTGGTGCAGCGACTTGTTGATGCGGCGCCGCGTATCGATGGTGGTTAACGTGAATAGAAGGTGCACGGATGGCCCTTGCCCGAGTCAAGACGTACTGGGCGAAGATGAAGGCCACCGATATTGCAGCAAAAAGTCCACCCAAGGGCAAGGACCATCACACGCCATAGCATTATTTTGAGGATGTCCTAGAGGGTGCCCGCTTGATAGAGGGTCAGTGCTCGAAAGATATTATGTTCGAGTGAAGTGTACCGAAATTGTAAAAACAATATTATGATATATCAGGGCTATGTTTTTTATACTTTTGCCTAAAAAGTTTTTGGTACCTCCTGTGCGGGCTTTTTTGTATAATCTGGAAGTTTACCAGTCGTCGGCTTCGGCCCCCACGCATATAACGCGGAGGTGTTCGAAAAAGCACTTGATCACTCTTCACCCGACGTCTTGGTCCAGTAAGGAGGTGTCAATGCGGTGAACTAGGCAATCGGACTACAGGGCTTTAACACTTTCACTTAGCCATAGGAGTTTGATGGTGGGTCTATGATATAGCCCCTGGTATGTACGCGGTTATCTGGTTACGGTGTGTTTACATACGTGACCAGAAGAACAATCCTTAGTGTAATACGGAAGGAATCGCGAAGGTTCCGGTGAGTCATCGAGTGGTTGACCAGCGCTCGCCGCATCATGACAGTCAGTTTTCGGCTTTCTCAACTGAGGTGCTCATCCGGACAAACCAGGACACAATCACAGTAGTTCTCCCTTTACTACCCTAGCCGATAGAGCGGAACGTAAGGTAGTAAGCATAGGAGCCGGGCAACCCAACTATTGAATAAACACATGATTCGGAGCTGATGCATATAAGGCCAAACTCGTGACGCCGAAGTGTGCTATAAAGCTGTTCGGACTTGTCGGCAACTCATATGTTGCCATATCGAGCCCCTGGCAATATATGCCGAGATGCGTTTGTGAAATAACCACAGAAGCAAAATTCAGTTATTTGAGAAAAGCAAATACTGATTATGGGTTATGTTGACTAGCATCTGATTGGTAAGTCAAGCGCAATCTTTGCAGATTATAACGCTACTACCAAGGCTATTTGACATGCCGGGGGTCGAAAGCTGAGAAAGAGGGCACTTTACAGGTTTCACTACCAAAAAAATACACTTCCATGATGATACGTGTTTGTCATAGTAGGTCGCGTTTTTTGTCATGCATGTACATCCATGACAAATTTATGACAGAATCAAGATAGTCATACCTGTGCTGTCTTAGAAGTGTTCCATGACATTACCAAAATTATCACCACGAAAGTGTCCACTTCCATGACGATAAATCGCGTCACGTAAGTGTTTTCGCCAAGGGTGACCGACACGCGGCATCCACCGTAACGAACACCGTTAAGCTATCGGGTCGGGTTTTGATCCGATAACCCGCTAACAGCCCCGACCATCGGGATTTTCCACGGTAAAATTATCATTGGTGGAGGAGACATGTGTCGTCCATACCGCACAGTGTCACTCATCCAATGGGCGAGACGCGCCTATGATATGTTGACACGTGGACCGGCCCATCAAGTTTAAATGGGTCGACCCAACTAAAGGCCCACAAGATTTTGCGGACCATAATGGGCCGGCCCAGCTAAAGGCCCACGAGATTTTGTGGACCATAATGGGCTGGCTGAGCTAACGGCCCACAAGATTTCGCGGGCCATAATGGGCCGTCCCAGGTAAAGGCCCATAAGATTTTTGTTTGCCATAATGGGCCAGCCCAGGTAAAGGCCCACAAGATTCTTGCGGATCATAATGGGCCGGCCCGGCTAAAGGCCCACAAGATTTCGCCGACATTAACGGGCTGGCCCAGGTGTAGGCCCACAAGAATTTGAAGGCCCTAGTAGGCCGGCCCATTAACTGGCTGCCATGTTTTGGGCCAAATGCGGGCCCATATTTGATCTGGTCCATTAATGGCTCGCCACGCCCGCCTAATAGTGGCCCATATGAGATCCGACCGTTAAAAGCCTACCACGCTCGGGCCAAATTACGCCCAGATCAGGTCTGACCTTTAAGAGGCTATGGGCTCAATTATGGCCCATATCGATTCGGCCCCGTCAATCGGACACTATGCTTTTGGGCCCACTTGCTAGAGGCCCACTTAGTAATTCGGCCTGACATTAGTTTTGGCCTCTTAAGGATCCGGTTAACATTTCGGCCCTATATTAATTTCGGCCTGTTAAATGCCAGTCATATAGTTGGACCTCACTACGGCCCGGTTTGCATCCGGCCTGCTCGCAGCCGATATCTGATTGGGCCAAACAAGGACCGAGACAATTTTGGCCTGTTAAAAGCCCGTGATTTGATTCACACAATCGTGGGCCGAGGTTCATTTCGGGCTGCTGCCGGCCCATTAGCTGTTCGGCACGTTTCAGGCCCAACCTACATTGTGATTGCATGACGGCCCGATTATGTACCGTAATTTTACGGTTTGGCCGGTTTACTGTGAAGAAAGTAAAATAACTACATCATCGTGAATAAGAAAAAACCTAGACTATACAATAAAGAAATTATAGCATATTACATCCACTGGGCATCAAAGTTCACCACTATGACAATAAAGCACAAGCAGACAGCAGATTACATACACTAGGCATCAAAGATCGCCACCAGTGCAAATAAACATGCCGACAAAATAATATACAAAACCAACAGCACTTCAATAGAGTTCAAGAAAGGTTAGCCTCATTGGGAGCTGCAGCAACAAGCAAATGAAAGCAAGATGATGAGATCTGCACTTGTCCAACACTTAAATCTTCCTCACTCTGAAAGATAAACAAGGCATGTGATGACACGTTTTGCACATAAAAGTATCAAGGTTTGACAATTCATCACATTTCTTCTCGATTTAATAAAGTGACACAGTTTAAAATTGCATTAAACACAATATGGTATTGTTCAGTCAAGACATGGCAGGAAATGACATTGTGAAGGAGTTGGCAGCTTCACGACACCACCGGATTACGATAAAGAACTCATAAGTATCAATGGTTAGTGTGTGTCAATTTATCCCATTTCAGATTGGCAAATAAAGAGATGGTTTAAATAATTCTCCGTCTGGATTAATTGTCATCAAAATGGATGTGTCTAGAACTAAAATACATCTAGATACATCCATTTCAATGACAAGTATTTTCGGACGGAGGGAGTAGTAGAATGATATGACATTGTTCATAGTTAAGACATTGCGAATATGACATTGTGTTGTAGTGGGTAGGTTCACCACACCACCGATTACGGATGAAGAATGAAGCATACATGCAAAGGCAAAAGAAGATCACTTGCTCAGATACTTTAATATACATGGTATGAATAAGGAACTTGGTTGTACAACTGAAAACTTATATTGAGAAAGGACAAACTTTTGTTTATGAACTACTCCTCCGTTCTAAAATAGATGACCCAACTTTATACTAACTTCAGTACAAAATTGGGTCATCTATTTTGGAACTGAGGGAGTACATAATAAACTTTAAACATGCAATTTGATGCAAACACCAAAAATAAACAACTGTTGCAGTCATGCCTAACCAAATATATACAACAAAGTTTGAAGGCTTGAGATGGACAAACTTATATTATTGGTGAAGACAAGCTCTATAAAGGCCTTGTCCATGCTGATGGAGGGGGGCAATTCAAGAAGTTTACCACAAAATCTTCTTCATAAGCACTGCCTTTATTCTACATTTTGTTAAGAGTAAATATAGATGTGATAATATACGAAAAAATGGAGAATATTTAAGATAAGATGAAGAGTGATGCTACATACAGGCAAAAGGTACAGCCAAGAGCAATGCACAGCTAAACTTCTTCAGTACCAACCTTACGATAAGAGTAAATATAGATATGATGTGTAGAAAATGGAGGGCAAAGGAAAATAAGTTGTAGAGTGATGGTACATGAACAACTACCTGTCATTATAAGTACACTGATAAAGGACAGCATGTTCTTACAAGAACAATGCAGAGCTAAAAAACATTGGCATTGGATATATTCTACACTAATGTAACCATTCATACAGATCAGATAATTTGGAGCGAACAATTGATAAGCAAGCTATCATGCATACTGCTGTCACTTAATGAACCAGGTATGTATGCAAGTACAGTGATACACGACAACAGGTACTAACAAGAGCAAAGCAGCGGGCAGCATATTTGCGATATCCTGTCGTTCTTTTCAAACCGAAATTCTTCTTCGAGCAGATTTCCTACAAACAAGATCCATAAGGCACATGCGGAAAAGTAGAAGTTCAAATTGTCATGTGATTTCATAGACGAAGACCTCATCCCGAACGAAACCGATTGCATAACAACGTTTTTCCATTCAATGTCTTCTAAATTTAGCATAGGAGACTTCACCGAAAATTTGTTTATAGATTTGCCACGAAAGTGTGGTTTTCTCAGGTAACACCGATACTGCTGCAATGCTTCCTTGAAAAGCACAAAGCAAGCTTTGCTCGTCATGACTATCCAGATTGACCCTCGCCTAGTTACAACAATGTAAAGTAAATCATTGATGTGTTCAATCAGCAGAAAAGAGGAAAATAATAACCATGAATAATAGCACTTACACGTAAGTTCGACAGGAAGATGTGAAAATGGTGTTTGTCTTCACAAAATCTTCCCATGATGGGAATATATGCACGTAGTCCCTAACAACATTGAAAGCATTGTCTTTTAAACTGGGAATAAATGGAATGGGGTTCCAATCTGCAGGAATTGGCCGTCTCTGCAGTTGGGATAGGTCTTCGGCCGGTGGACTTGCTGTAATTTTTGCTGGAGTGGGATTTTTCTGTGGTACAGCTGGTGCTATGGCAAATGAAATCGGTATACCTTTTGCTGGAGTGCAGGTCCTGTGTGGTGGGGCTAGTGGTGTGGCCAGTGAAGTATGGGTACAGTCTGCAGGAGTCGGTCCTATGTTTTGTGTCACAGCTCTATCGAACATGGTAAAGAAGAGCAAGCAGATTTTGGATAATAAAATGTTGGTTGCGCAGTGCCCACACATGATGAACCAGAGCGCATTAAGAATGCAACTCCCAGCTGTCTCTCGACCATTTCAGGCTGTTGGATGAAGATCCTACGTCTCCTAACCCTTCTTCTTCCTCGTCTCTGATTCTTCCCATACAGAACACCGCACGGGCCACCGGCCGGACCATCGACCCCCACCGCATGTGTTCCTCTGCCACCCCCACCCCCCACCCGTGTCGAGTTTTCTTCATTCGGCGAGGCCCCACAACCAGCCGAGCCCTTGATCGCACCGCGAACTCCGCGAAGCTCAAAAATCGATCGACCCAATTTTGAAATTTAGTCTATCGTGATTTAACTAGTATGGAATATAAAAGGGAAAACCATAAGCATTGGTAGTATAGTGTTGAGCGTGCCATGGCGGATCGAAGGTGCAAACCGGACAAAGGCAACTTCGCAACCAAGACAAGAAATCGAGTAAAGCGTGGCGATCTATTTTCTTGCTGCGATAAATAAGTTGAGCAGATATTTAAAGAGTACCGCCTCAGTGCGGCATCGCACGATCTGGTGAGAATTTGATGGTGCTGCGGTAGCGATGGCTGTCGGCAGTGTGGAAGCAGATCTAGGAGGGTAGACGGTGGCGGTGGGGCGCGGTGGACGAGACAGTCGTAGGAGCGGCGCCGACAAGGTGGACGACGGCGGGGATGAAGTGAGAGGACGGGATGCATGGATCCCGGTCCGAAGGCGTGGATGAGAGAGGTCGATCTCTTGTAATGGACGGCGGCGTCGGGGTATCAGCTCCGGAATGGTCGAGGAGGACGGCGGTGGATGGGATGGCGGACGGCGGTGGACGGAGGAGGGTGGGGTGGAGAGGGTGTTTTGGCGCCCACGGAGTACGAATGGGGAAAAGGGAGGTAGAGAGGAAGGGGGGACCATGTATTCAGGGCGCGCTTTTCTCAAATGCGAGGAAATTTACAAACTTAGCCCCCATTTCAAATTTCTACTACATCACAGCAACATTAGTCGGTTGGGGATAGGACGGTAATCTCGCATACACCTAATATTTGCCGACGAGAGTTTGTTTTTGGCGCCCCGTGTATGAATATGAATCGAAGGAGTCAATTTCGCTGAGGGCACACTATGTTTTGGCGCCCACCGTATGAATCCGGGTGAGGCGGTTACGCCACGCTTGGGTGAAATTACAAACCTACCCCTATCAAAACCTATAGAAATCCAGCAGATATGCTTTATGCGCAGGATAGGCGAGTGATTTCCATCTCGCAGATTTTGGTTTTGGTGATTATCGCGACTTTCCCGCTTCGCTCAAATTTTGCACAAAGGCATCGTTTCGTACAACTCAATTTGAATCTCGTTTGTATTCTACTATTTTTGTCAAGGATCCATTTTCAATTGGAATTACATTCTATATACATCATTTTCTATATATATACTTTCAAAAGCACAACAAAGAATTCTGCTCCTTTATATGTATAGTATGATTTACAAATACAACGATCTCAAAATCTTAAGGTTGAATTCAAAAAAAATTAAGCAAATTATGTTCTACTAAAATGTATGGATCAGTAATATATACATATTAAATAACATAGATGTGCGTGAATTCATATGAGTATGCATGTTTGATAGATCAATTTTGGTTCGAGTATGGATTACATGTGTCATCATCTCGAATTCAAATATTTGAATCCCTTTTTTGTTCACTCCTTTCACGCCCATCTCTCTCGCATGCATGCTCCTTCAGGTAGCCATCACTCTCTTTTCTCCAGCTCACCCGCACGCTCACTTCATGTTTCTCCTATCCTCGCAAACAAGGTCTGTCGACGTCTCCCTTGAGAAGTGTCACACTCTCCCTATCATTATACATTACACGGTTTTCATTATCTCTCACGTCTCTACTGCTCTCTGGTATCACTCGGTACCTAAGCTTTATTTTTCACCGCCCACACACAGTCTCCACTGCCTTTCACTTTGTCTTTTCTCTACGGATTCTCTCACACACCCTATATGTCTCTAAATATGACTCATACCACTAAAATTACTCTCTCTCTCTCCTGTAGACACAACATTTGTTGCGGTCTCCTTTTCGTCTTCATCCCAGACTGACACCGATCAGGCAACCCCGACTACTGTCTCCTCTCTCTCTCTCTCTCACAGACACACACACACACACAACTCCTGCTTCCACTCCTCTTCCGGACTACCGTCTCTCTCTCTCACACACACAAAACTCTCGCTTTCGCACCTCGACTCGTATTTCTCTCACAAGCATTTATCGACTAGCTAGCCTCTAGATAGGTATATACACCCGCACGCTCATGCTTCCACCATCACATACATGTCTCTCTCTCGCTCCTTGTATCTATGTAGCTTTTTCTTCCCTTCTCGAGACACGCCCTCTCGATCATGCACACACACACTATCGCCTCATTTTAAGTTGATACCTATCGCGCACACACTACTTGTGTCTTTGTCACACATGCACTCCGTCCTCCTCCACTCTCCCTCTCTCTCACACACACATGGGCTTTTTGCAACAACTAGCAAGATGCCATGCGTTGCACGAAACATCAAGATGCATTTGTATGAGTAGTTTATCTTGTGGGGGAAAAGGATGAACAAGGGAAGACCTTATTTGCAAATGTGGAGAGGGGTGTGGTTATCTTTTTGCAAAATTGCCATAGTTTCCTTCCTATCCATCAGATATAGATCGGATGACCTATATTGCAGGATGGCAGGCACACGATCATCACCGACAATGCTTTTTCTCTACTACTATTAAAAGAGCGAACATAAATTTCCCTAAAGTCACACAACTAATTGTACACAGGATAACCAGAACCCTCAGATCAAATCATTTAAGCACATCCTACTGTCCATATTACATCAATAGTCCGCAATCTAAATCGACGTCCCGGATCAAATGTTCTACCAAACAGACGCGTTGGTCTGCCGATCGTCCGCCCTCCGCATCCCTCTAAGCGCGCGACCCTCCCTGATTTGCGGAACGTAATTAGTCCGCGATCTCCCTCACACGATCCCCTTAACAACGCAACGGGATTTTTCCTTTTATCTCTCCACCTTTTTCTCCCAAAAAAACTGCCCCCTCCCCTCACCCGCACACCTCTTCCCACGACCCCGTCGCGGGTCGGTTCACCACCGCCGCCCCACGCGATGCCGGCCATCTCTCCCCTATTTCTATCTTCTCCCATCCCACACGACAAGAGCGTGGCGGAGGGCGACCGCCATCTCTCTCTCCCTCGCCCCCCTCCGCCTCACCCGTCTCCGTCTCCTCTCCCGCACCCCCGGCACGGCCTCATGCTTCCAGGCAATCGCTTGGAAGGAGGCAGCCGCCTCAACATTCTCCGGTGCCGTTGTGGGCATGGGGAGCGGGCTGCTCTCGATGCATGACCCAGCGCTCACCGACGAGGAGCAGTACTGCCGTGAGCGCACCCAGGTGCAGCGCAAGGGCATTGAGGCAGAGAGGTTCACCGTAGAGGGGATCTCAGTGAGCAGGCATGAGACATGCGTCACTGCGCCAGCCCCTACTGCAGCAGTGATTGGTTCAACAACAATTTGTTCACTTCCTGACATTTTTGTTTGAGCAGCTTCAGTATTATCTTTATCTAATTGCTTGTCAAGTTGCTAATTGGAGTCTTCAGATTCTTAGTTACATTGTAGGTCAGTAAATCTAATGTGTGACATCTTTGAGTTTTCATCTGGAAGTTAAATAAATCTAGATCGCTTGAGAATGATCCTGATACTGAGATACATGCAAGCATATCTGATTTGTTCACTGTGTTGTTACTTACACCGGGCTTGTACCTTGCTTGAGTAAGTATTTTCTTGTGCATTTCAGTACGTACTGTTAATTATGCTTTTTTTCCTTCCTCAGGATCGACAAATTGTCAAGCACACATGGTACGATCATCAAGTAGTCGTGCGGTGTATTGCAACAGCCGTGAGGTAAATGAGAGGGGAGATCCAGGCGCCGGAGAGGAGGAAGAAGGTGGTCAAGGCCACACATCAGCTGAAGTCCCCCCTCCCCCGCCAGACAGGCCCATGTTTGGTTGTTGTTGATCCTGCATTACGGTGCACACAATCTGTTTGTGGTAATGCCCACTAGGTTGCTTTTTGATTAATTAGTTCAGTTACATGGACCTGTTAAGATACTTTAGTTTGATCGAGTCCAGATAATTTAGTTTAACCTCATTTGTTGGCTTGAGGTTAAAATGATGGTTGTTCTTGGAGAGCTTGGAGGAAGTGATGAGTATTTGCTCCTCGAATCCTTGAAAAAGGGAAAGGTTCAGAAACCTGTTGTTGCTTGGGTTAGTAGGACGTGTGCACGTCTATTGAAATCCGAGTCCAGTTTGGCCATGCTATAAGTTGTAAACAAATTTTCCTGGAGTTCCGGTGAGCTGAATAAATATGCGTAGATGTGTTCTTTTTGTATAACAGTGTGCAATGGTGGTGAGGTGGAATCTGCACAAGCTAAGAATCAGGCACTAAGGGATGCTGGGGCTGTTGTTCCTACTTCATTGGAAACTCTTGAAAGGATTAAGGAGACATTTCAGAAGTTGGTACATCACGGCTGATGTCTTTTGCAAGTTTTTTTTGGGAATGTGTTAGTGGGAATCAAAGCTTGGGGTTACATATATTTTTTGCAGGTTGAGGAAGGAACAATTCCTCCTGTCCCTGAGGTTACACCTCCCCCCATTCCTGAGGATCTTAAAATTGCCATTAAAAGTGGGAAGGTCCGAGCTGCAACGCGTTGATTAACACATCGGGGGCCTCTTTTCATTATAATTAGATGGTGTGAATAATTGTTCAACTCAGGAGAGGGACACTCTGGGAAAAGGTTGCTTGGGCAGGCTTGCATCTCCGTATATTTTTCCATATAAATTGTAACAGTGGGCAACTCGATGCTTGTTCCTTTGCCATTGACTGTGTCGGGAAGTTGAGCTCAGAAACTGCCGTGACAGCACTGGATGCTTGAACCCACCGGTAGCATCATGGAGCTACCAATGTTAGGAAGTAAGAGTTTACTATTTACCATTAGATTTTAGTCTGATTTTATTATCTGTCATCTAGATCCCTTCAATGCTAACAATGTATGAGATAGCGATGGAAATTCCAAGTACATAAACTTTCTGTATGTGGGAATCACATGCTACGTTTTCTTGTTTAGCGACAAATCTAAATGGCTTTGTTTACTGATTATTAGTGTTAGGAAGCTCAACATGCTTCACAAAATTTTAAGACAGAAAAGGCCCCCTTGGCTACTACATTGAGATATCTTGATAAAATTTTAGATGTTCACCTGCTGTTATGAATTACTCGGTTGTGCTCGGTTCGGTTTATAGTGGATTTTTTGTGCTAATAACTCTTTTTACATAAATATCTTTGGTGTTAGTGTGCTTACTTTGTTGCTTGTGGGTTTGTGAGAGAAAAGAAGATGTAGACATTGATAAATGATAATGGTAGCGGAGTGTCTTCTTTTGAACCATAAAAATATACATGGCATGTTCTACAAACTATGTCTTATTCTTTTTTCTGTACAAGGTCTTAAGTACCACATATATTTTTACGTTAGCCTAAATTTATCAGTGTTGCATACTAATTCCAGGGATACCACAAGAGATGATTCTGAGAAGGGGTAAGGGGAAGGTCCTGAAAAAGAACAAGCTGGAGAAGATAGATCTTATCACCAAATATACGTGGAGGAAGATGAAGAAGCAAGACCCTAAGGTGGACGACTCTTAGAACATAACTGACAAATAAGCAGAGGTAAATAATGTTAATAAGGAACATATAAGATTAGTTCCCTTTTCATTATACTCCACATTATTTGACTGGTGAAAGGGGGATCATGGGAAGATATACTTGATTTTTAAACTTGCAATATGTTATGTACTTCATTGCTTCTAACTAATACTTTTGTTTTCTGCACTCCAGAATTGTAGGTGCTATGGAATCCATGGGTGGTCAGAATTCTTATCAGTAATAGTTCATCCTTGATGTATGTAGCTCTCCCCTGGCCTACTACATTCAGGACACCTGCCCTGCAGTCGGTATCGAGAAATTATGTCCATTGCTTTTTCTACTACATTGAGGGCTACATGTGTTTCGAAGAGAGGTTTACTGTTGAGATTTCTTTTGCTTTGTAGCTTCATATGTTCATACTTGCACTAGATAGCCTGAACAAATAGCGCTGCAAGAGCCCCTGCAGTCAATATCGAGAAATTCTGCCCATTGCTTTTTCTACTACATTGAGGGCTATGATCATGTGTTCCGAAGAGAGGTTTACAGTTGAGATTTCTTTTGCTTTGTAGCTTCACATGTTCATACTTCCACCAGATAGTCTGAACAAATATCACTGCAAGAGCCCCATGCTGTAAATTGAGTTAACTTTTAGCTTTGCGGGTAGTCAACCAAATTTTGGTGCTTGGTTGATAGCCCCTACCCATTTATCAATGACAATTGCCATCACCTTTGTAAGCAATATTTCTGGTTCTGATAAAGAACCAAGTTATACTTATTTGTTTTCTGTATAAACATCAAATCTTTCAAATGAATGTTGTGATTAGAAGGATGAGAACATTAGTGTTCATCACTATTCTTCTTGGTCTTGAATAGATCTATGTATATTTTTTTGTTGAAAAATATTTCTAATATTTTAGTGTGTGTGATGTGTTTTAGATAGTACTGCTTCAATATTGTGCGCTCGATTGTTTGTTAATACAGTTAAAAAATATTTAAAATTTTAGTTAAAATGTAGAACTCTAAAAATACAGTGGTCATTAACACTTGTATTTGTTGAGACATGCGTGCACGTGCACGTTTACTAGTATAAGAGTAGGGATAAAAAATAGAGTTGGTGATGATGGTGGGCGTGCCATCCTGCAATGTAGGTCTTCCGATTTATATCTGACGGATAGGAAGGAAAATATGGCAATTTACCCACACTCTTCACCACATTTGCAGATAAGGCCTTCCCTCGTTCATCCTTTTCTCCCACAAGATTTTGATGTTCCGTGCAACACACGGGCATCTTGCTAGTAAGAGTAGAAATTAGACATATACCACTTCTCGAATCTTGAAACCAACGATATGCCTCCCTTATCTCATCAAAACCACCAAAGGAATATATTTTGAGTGAAACATAACATATTTTTAGTGATATACGTATTTCAAAACTAGACTTTTTTTTCTATCAAATCGGTGAATATGTATTAATCTACTTTGATCGTGTGGCAACGCATTGGCACATTGCTAGTAGTTATTATAATTTTTGGGACACCAGACAAACATTGGAGTACATATACGAAGAGAAGAGGCGCACGCACGCAGTCGGCCTCTCACTGTCTCGCACACATGAGTGTTACCTAAAGGCGACATTAACAAATAAACCCTAAAACCCTAGGTGCACGATTGCTGCATTCGCGGGTACCGGGTACGTGGTGGAGCACCTTTGTAGGAGTTGATGGTCGGGACCACAGTGAACGACTTGGGCGCGGTGGCTCGCCGGATTGTTACGCATCGAGTAGCCACGTTTAAAACATCGTTTTTTAGCGGGGTTAAGAGTTCCGATGTTAAGTGGCACGTTATAAGTAGTAAGTAGTTTTTAGAACGATTGGTACGGAGCGAAAATGGAATTCATAGTACTACGTACCTCTTTGGCGTATGGTTGTATGGGTTTATGTTACGAGATGTTGAACCTGGTAGTTCTAGGGCAAATACTATGGTTTAGATTTAGATGCTGGTTTTCAGTAATCGGAAGGGAAACCCCTTCTTTGATTAAAAAAACTACTACCTCCATTATGGTTTACTAGTCCCCATCGTACTTTGGGTCAAAGTTTGTCCACGAATTTTACTTGTAAAATGTGAATGGAAAACGAGATTTTGTTATACCCAAACAAAAAAGGACTGGAGGGAGTGATTGCTTTGACACGGACGCGACCTCTCCTAGCGCAGGCATTGAACCGGCGCACCGGCCAAGAGGGTCGCACTCGCTGCAGGCCCGAATGAGCACGCCTCCTCGCCACGTGCAACCAGCTTAAGACTACCCTGCCTGCCTTCATTGAATCCGCACGTGTGCCAGCAACACGTCCTTCCGCGAGCCAGCAGGCATTTTAGAACACAAAAAATGACTAAATTATAATTAATTTACGCATGGTCTTGACTTGTTGTGCTCGCACTGGTAGCAGGAACTAGTACAGGTTTTTCTTTATTTATAACACTCCTCACATTTTTTTGGCTTTGAAGTGAATCATGGTTGTGGACATTATGTATGAATGTGCAGATATCTGTGAACATGAGTTTGATGTGGAAGTTGGACTTGGAATGTCGGGCTTATGCATGAACTATACCATGTCCAATGCTTAAATCTGTTATTGTTTGGAAAGTAATTGCTGTTATTACATGACCAAAAAACATTTTGTGCCACATCGGAGATGCACGACATCACAACAGGCATGCTAACTGGATAAACATTTGAACCTAGCTATTATGAAGGAAATTTTGTATTGACAACAGTTTTAGATAGCAGGAGACGCCTAGCCTGCTCTGCTTCTGCAGCTTATTTCTGGCTTCTTCCATCTCTTCTTTGGCTTGGGTGAAGAGAGCATCTGATTGCTCTTTTCGCTTCTTCAGGAACTCAACTACATTCTCAAGGGCTGCTGCACGCTTTCTTTCAGCCTTTACTAATGCCACGAGGACACCTTGTGTATAATCCAGCATCATCTGGGAATTTGCACCTTGTGTCTAATATAGCATCATTAGGGAACTGGCACCTTGTGTGTAATCCAGCCTCATTTTGGAAACACTCGAGGTTGACCATACTTCCCTCCTCGCAGGAACTGCATCCTCACATGAAGTTACTTCTTTTTTAGATCAATACTCAGAGAAACCTAGATCCATTTAGTAGAAGCCAGATAAATAGAACTCGGAGAAGTGAATTCAAAAGGAAAAGAAATATAAAAAACAAACTACACGGTGAGAACACCCACTTCCTACATCAAGTTACAAATGAAAGCATTAGGACGATTAAGACTCTTCATATTACATATCGAAGAACACCACGCTTAAGAGAAACAGAAACTACAACATATACACATCGAAGAACACGAGGCTAAATGAAAGTAATTGAAAGGGTGTTACTTACCAAAGCTCGTTTTACAGGTTCGGTGCAGCTCCTCTTTAACTTGCCACGCTCCTTGAAGATGTCCCGAATATCCCATGTTTGGTCTTCATTGCTCCTCTGCATGTTCACACTCATGGTTTCAAAATCTCAACATGGCAAGAAAAATACTAGTAATACTCACGCATCTTGTGGGCAACATTAAAGCACTCGTCTGCCATGTTAGAGCATCTCCAACAGAATCGCAACGCACGGCGCTTTAAAAAAGCGTTTACAGTGCTGAGATCGAGAAGTAGATACTAGAGAGTAGAGGATAGTTCTCAGCATAGATAGATAAAAAAAGATAATTCAACTACTCCTCGTCGTCCGACTGCTCCTCAGTGATGTCGTCCTCCGACGTCCGACTGTAGGCGTGAAGATACCGATCATCGTCGGATTCCCAAGGCAACGTTGCTCCTAGCCTTATGTTGAATTGAGCATCCGCTTTTCGCCTACGCTTGTCCTCGTGATAGGCGGCTCGCTCCGCCCTCCTGTTATCCCTCTCCGCCCTCCTTTGCGCGTAGAACTCGTGCTCGTTGATGATGTCCTGCGGGAAGTGTTGGCGCCACAACGCAATGGCTTCCTCGTCCATCTTGGCAATGCCGAGATGGTGCTCCTGCCTCCGGTTGTTGCGCCGATCCTCATCGGTGCTAAGCCGCGGCAGAGGCGCGAGCTCCTGCGCCCGCTCCCGTGTTGGCACGGTGGGGAAGTTCAATGTTCTATGAGGCCATCGGAGGCGCCACGCCGCCGTGTCGTACGCGCGGGCGGCCTCGGTGGCGGTGTCGAAATTGCTGAGGCCGAGGCGCATCCCGCGGAACCAAATCTTGGCGGAGAAGCCGCCGGAGGGGCGCGCGCGGTCGCCGCGGTATCCCCAAGTTTCCCGGCGACGCGGCGGCATGGTTGCACGGCGGCGGTGAGGCAAATTGAGCAGGGAGAGAGCGGTGGCGAGGCACAGAGCGGTGGCAAGGCACAGAGCGGTGGGAGGGCGATGGATTTTATAAAGTGCGTCGGACGCCGCGCGCCAAAACTAGCGCACGCCCGGCCGCTTTTTCCCGCGCGCGCGATCCTTTCCTTACGTCTCTGCTATCTCTACTCTCTTCTCTACGGTTATATTTATTTTATATTTAATATTTAATATTTATCTCTACTTCCTTTACTGTCTATTTTTTTCTCTATACTTTTTTTGCAATATAGGTCGTCCGATTTATATCTGACAGATAGGAAGGAAACAAATGGGAATTTTGCAAAAAGATACCCATACCCCTCTCCAGATTTGCAAATAAGGCCTTCCCTCGTTCATCCTTTTCTCCCACAAGATAAACTACTCATACAAATGCATCTTGATGCATGCAACGCATGGGCATCTTGCTAGTTCTAAAAACATTTCCATCATTTGCCACACTGCTGGTTGCAGATGAAAAACCTACCCAAGCACAGCGCGATACAGGAGCGACGCACAATTACAAGCTGATATTCTGTTGGACAATGGAGGCTATAACCAATTACTTTTACGGGAACAATAGCACCCAGGAAAATTGAAGGGTAGGTATGAACAAAATTGGAACTGCACATGTACTGCTAAGTGATTCAATTCACACATTACCAATCGAGGAGGAGAACGATGGTCGCGGCGGCCTCGGTGAGTCATGGTCGGCAACGGGAGTCAGTTCATTGTCCACGACAGTGGTACTTCTGCGCTTGGCGTCGGCTTCCGGGAAGCAGATCCGAGACCGTAGAAGACAATGCCGGGGAAGAGGCTCCATCTACGACAATGACGGTGGACCGACTCCAGTGCGGCGTACGAGGTCGTCGATGAGGCAGATGCGCTGCGGTGGACGAGTGCGCCGATGTAAAGGGGAGGAGCACAAAGGCTGCGGTGCCGTGGAGAAGTCTATTTTGCGGTGGGGATAGAAAATGGGGAGTATTCAGGTGTACTACTCTGGGTGCCGGGGTGGGGCTGGCTGGGTAGGGTGAACCTGATGTTACGAAAACAGCCCCCTACCAAGCGTCGTACGTAGGCCTGTTCCGAAGGCTATGATGGTAATCCCACTGCTCGAATCAGGGTCACGGGAGATTTTCCCGCCGACCTCAAAATTTTGTGACACTAGACTCCCCGTGTGGTGTGTTGAGTGATTCGGCTAAGCAACTAGCGAGTAGTAGTAGTAAACTCTGCATATTAGGTTTAACCGAAGTCAAACTTCCTAAAGTTTGACCAAGTTTATATAAAAATATAAACATTTACCATTAGAAATATGTATGATGTGGAAGTACATTCATTAATGAATCTAATGGTATTTATTTGTTATTGTATATGTTAATATTTTTTGTTATAAGCTTTCTGAGAGTTTACAAAACTTGACTTTGACCAAGCTAATACGCGGACTTAAATAAAAACGGAGGGAGTACACATTTGTTTTCTTAGTTTGTAGTGAACTAATCATTTGTTGAAATTGTGAAATAAATATATTAGGCTATTGACTTCGAATGTAATGGTCTATACAATTCAATAGTTACAATCATTGTCGAATCCCAAGATGTATACAAGGTCTATAGTACTTCACAACATGCTCAAACTCACATAATCCCAGTCAAATTAGAATCTAAATGCATTTCATAGTAGGATGCAACAAAAACAACCAAAACTCTACATTAGCCATTATAGAAGCATCATTTTGACATATCTTATTGTGTGAATGAAACGTGCAGAGAGAGATTTTGAAGATGGAGCAGATAGGGCGGGAAAGATTGTATGTATGTGGACGAGAGAGTAGGAGACAAACCTAATGACACACACACACACACACACACACACAGAGAGAGAGAGAGAGAGAGAGAGAGAGAGGAAGAAGTTAGGTCTGTGAGAAAGATGGAGACATGTAATATACGTGATTCTGTACACGTGGAAGGAGAAGAGACAACATGTTTGATGAGAGAGTTGGAAAAACATGGACGAGAGGGGAAGGATCTCATGGGTTGAGGGATTGACAATTTTGTGTGGGGGAGAGAGGGATTGGTAATTTTGTGCAAGAGAGAGAGAGGGTGGGGGAGGAGTCAGTCAGCCGTCGTCACATCACCCTGCTTCCAAATGACCCCGCATTCTCTAGCGCAGTGTGGTCGCCGTCTTCGATCTGCTCGATGCCCTCTTTGAAGATTGAGGTGTTGTGCATGTTGGGGTGCAAAGAAGCACAAGCGAGAGTGGTCGCCGTATAACCTTGGATCGGGATGAATTGTGTGCTCGGGGGAGTGTGTGTGTGTTGTGCTGCATGCGTGTGTGTGTGTGTGTGTGTGTGTGTGTGTGTCAGATATTGAGCAAAAACAAACCTAAGGAGAGAAATGGGTATTCACGAAGAGATTGCGTGGGCCTTGAGGTGGGCAGGGGCCGAGTGAGGGTGTCAAAATGTGCGCTGATGCATATGTTGCATGCGATCGCGGCGAGGGACAGATTTAATCGAGAGAGATGGTTGTTGTGTTACAGATGCTCCTCTCTCTCTCTCTCTCTCTCTCTCACACACACACACACACAAGTAAACTAGAAGACTGTTCTCTCATGTATACACAACGTATCGGCATCTGTCTATGTCTCACTCATGCATGATCGTTTGCACATTCACACCTCTCTATGTCTGTATCACACGCACACTGTCTCCACATTGCCCTTCCACCACAACACACATATGGACACATACACACGTTCTCTCTCAGTCACACACACAAAATAAGTATTAAAAAATACTAGGGCGCACCTAAAACGTCCAAATCCAAATAAACACAAACTGGAGCTAAATTCAAATATATGGAAATATTGCAGCGTCAAAAACTTTCCCAGGACAAAAAAGTTGAGTAATATTCGAGGATTGTTTTCACACACACAAAAAGGTTCAGTGGATGTCCTTCGAGCGCGACACGGTGACGCACCGTTCGATAGACCGCGCGGCCGCAGTTCACGCGCTTGCACAGGATTCCGTATCGTGGCGTGGTACTAACTTCAAAAAAAAAGCGCTGCCTAAGTCTAATGTTTACGTGTCCTAGTACGGTTTTCTTTTAAGTTTGACCAACCTCATATAAACCTAAAGTAAGCTCCCATACGCGCACTCATCAATATGCCGCCGCCGCCGTTGCGCATGCCGGCGCCCGCCTGCTCTGGCCAACAATTTCTCGCCCATCACCGCCGTGTCGCCGCCATCCCTGTGCCATGAAGCCGAAGGCTCGCCCGCTCACGTTGTCTGCAGTCCCTCCTCGCCATGCCGCCGCGCTGCCAAGCACGCGAGCAGCTGGTGGAACCGCGTCTATGCATGCAGCATACGAAGAGGAGGACGAGCGCGTGCTCCAGCACGCCGGCGAGGAGGAACCAGCGTGTCATTGTCGTCTCCGCCCGCGCGGAGAAGGCGCGCATGGTGGCTGTCGCGGCGGAAGTCGGTCGCGCGCGCGTCGAGCCCGCAAACCGGGTGCGGACGCGGAATCTACCTTCGAGACCTTGAATGCCCGTGGATCCTGCAATCTGAAGGAGCAATTTGGGTCAGTAGACTCATGTGAGCCGTTTGATGCAACATGGATGGACAGAAGGGCTTCTTCCACCTCTTCTGCCGTCTTCTTCCTTCGCTCCGTCGAACTTCTTTCACCAATCGACCGACCCAAATTATACTATTAGTACGAATGTATTAAGTACAGTGGGAACACGAAGGTACAAACAGTAGTACCAACTGCAAGAAGAACAGCAGTAAGACATAGTACTAGTACTACTCTACGTACTAAACAGTTCAAATAACGAGAAAGAACATAAACATAGTTCTGCTGGGGCCTCACCACAACACACCCTTGAAAATAAACTAACCAACTAGTCAGCTTGACACTGCAGTAGAACCAGCATGAGCGACGGCACTGCCACCTACTCGGATTCCGAGTCCACGTCCTCGACTTCGTCCTCGTCCCTCTTCCTCTTCCTCTTCGCCGACGCTTCTTTGCTTGAACCGGACACTGGGCTCTGCTTCTTCATCCAATCCATGTAGATATTTAAACAAAGGTAGGCATCCATTGCTGCGTACAGGATGTGATCTTCATCTAATGTCTTCGACTCCCATGCATGATGAAACTCGTGATGAGGTTTCTTCAGTTTAGCGTACGAAGGATCAATCATGGATGTTGCCAGGGTCAGCATTGAAGGTTGAGAGGAGGACACCAGGCTTGCCTTCTGGAGATCGAAGGGCTGGCCTACAACGAGACCTATCCAACGCAGGACTTCTTTGTCGTCCTTAAAGCCTACAGTAACGAATTTCACTCTTTTGTCCTTGAGGAAGTTCTTAAAATCCTGGCACTCAACATCGGCATGGCATATGTGGTACACCAAGCAAACGTTATGTACGCAAACCTGGATCACGGTAGGCTTCTTCCTCTCTTCGTCCTTTAGACCCTTCTCTCGTCCCAGGACTGTGGTGTACTCAACATCTAGCCCAGCGACCCACTCATCCGTTGAACTGTTGAACATGCGTAGGAAGCGAGCAAGCCGTGCTTTCACCGTCGCGGATCCACGTGTGTAGATGACGATGAACTGATCGCCGGTGATGGCTCTAACCTGGTACTCAGCGGCGACCATGGAGATTTGGGAGGCCATGGATTTTGGAGGAGGGTTAGGAGAAGTTGAATTGTTGTACCCCGCAAAAACTGGGAGCGAACTAATGTGAAAGGACGGGACGACTGGGAGCAAACTGTTGTGAGGTAGAAGACGGGGACGAGTAGGGCGTGCGAACAGCGTGGGGTTGCTGGCTTGCCCGGTGGATAAACGGCTGCAAGCCCCCAAAGAGTTCTCGAGAACTATGCGGGACCCACTAGATGTCATGTCTACTAGACCCATATCGTAGGCCTGACGGTATAGCTTCTGCCTGTTCGCACGCCACGCCGGCACGTGGATGTAACTTCACTTAATTCCGTCAACTGTCGAGCCTCCCACGACCTTCGCCTCCCTCGCGCGGTCGCGCCCTTTGAGACTTCGACCGGCTAAAAATGAGCAAATTTTTTTGCCTACTCCGCATACATGATACTCCCTCTGGTCCTTTTTACTCCCGTCAACCGTTTGCAAAGTGTTTGACCAAATATATACTTTTTTTAAACACCACCTTATATTAATTAACCAGCCACACCAGTACACTCATTCGATACAATATTCACCACACAGGGCGGTACGTTATTTACAAGAATACCATCTAATCTATTGTCAAAGCTATACTTAGCGATTAAGTGTGCCACCTTATTGGCCGAACGGCTAATCTTTGACAATTGAAGATTGTTGATCAACTTCGAGATGCTCAACGCTTTCATCTTTAGGTCACGCATAGCAGACCTGTCATAGTCCCCCGATGCAAGAGACGCTACCACAAAAGCGCAATCAGTCTCTAAAATTACAGGATTATGAAGAGAAATACCTATGTAGAGACCGGCAATGCAAGCCCTAAGCTCCGCTTCCTCCACGCTTTGACGGGCATCAATGAAATCCCACGACCAAATTTATACTAAAAATATCAATATCTACAATTCTGATTATAATGAGTATAAGAACTACGTTTTATAATGAGTGTAAAAATAATGATTTGACATTGTAAATGTTGATACTCCCTCCGTCTAGGTGAGTAAGTCATCTTAGGCTGTGCACCGTGACCAAGGAGGGGGGGGGACGAGAGACATTAATGTTTATTTGCTAATTAAATAGTATTGCATGCAACGAACTAACCACTGCATGTCATGTTTGACAGTCTCGGGTCATTAAAAGCATGCACACCCTCATCTCTTATTGGTTGATATGTCAAGAAACAGGAAACGAGGTAGAAGTTAATGCACCGCGCCTACGTGTTTTGGGATTATTTGGTTTTCGTAAGATGACTTACACACCTAGCTATTAGAGTACCACTACCTCCCTTCTAGTTTAAAGGGCTCGACTCAAAAATTTCACCTACTCTTAGCAAGATAGTAGAGGCGGTGGAATAGTTTTTGAAGTCTGCAAAAGTACTCAACTAATGTTGTCGTTCTTCACAAAAAAAATGTGTTTACCAATGCATGCATGAACACTAGTTAGTCTAACCCCCCTCTCTTCTTTAATTCTTTGCCACATCAGCATGTTTGCTATTCCCGTGTGCATGATACCAGCTAAGATACCACCATGATGGCCAGCCTTAATCATCGAATGCAATAATTTAGTGCACCATGAAATTTGAACATGTGTGGGGCGTGTATGTTTTTAATGACTTGAGACTATACCTAGCCCGGCATGCAAGATGACTTATTATGCACCATTCCCCATACCTACAAGAAGCCCGCTCGTCTCCAAATCTTTTCCTCTCCATGTGTGGAAACAATATGCCTGCCAAACTCTCCTTCTCCCTCCGGCGGTCCCACCACTCCACCCCGTGTGAAAAAATCTGCATGCATGACTCTCCTCCCCCCACGCTCGTCCAATCCGTTGTGACCAGCAATATTTCCACCCCTTCGCTCCCCCGTAATTTACTCCAACAAATATGCCCACGTAGCTTTTACTTAACTTCAGGTGCATTGGGTCACTGACATACGGGCCCAGCAGTGTACTGGCCCACATGTCAGTGACGCAACTAGACCTGCAGCTAAGTCAGTGCAGCTCAGCCCATATCTTACGTAGGTGTGCCAATACTCGCTATAAATCATGCGCCTCCCATGACATCGCTATCTCCTCCCCCTCACGTTCACGTTCATCGCTATCTCCTCCCCCTCCCTCTCACGTCGACCACCATGGCATCTCCCCTCACAAGCCCTAGGAGCCCCTCGCTGCACCGCGTGGACAGTCACGCGTCGCCTTTTCATTCCTCGCCGCCACTAGTCGAGGAGGACGCGTCGGCGTTCCGCTCCTTGCCGCTACGCGACACGTCGTCGTTCCGTTCCTTGCTGCCACTAATCGAGGAGGACGCGCGGCGTTCCGCTCCTCGCCGCGACGCGATGCGTCGCCGTTCCGTTCCTCGCCGCCACTAGTCAAGGAGGACGCGTCGGCGTTCCGCTCCTCGCCACGACGCGTCGAGGTGGACGCGTCAGCATTCTCAATCTCGCCGGCACGCGCGTCGGAGGACGCGTCGGCTCCCCGCTACAAGGAGAACACCGCGCCGCCTGCCGAGCCCCCCAGCCTTGAGGAGCTTTGGAAAGAAATGGATGTCGCCTTGTGGGAGGCTTTGCCTCCAGCAGAGCGCGCCAAAATAGAGGCGGAGAAGAAGGCCGAGGAAGAGAAGCACACCGCGCAACAAGCTTTCTGGGAGATCTATGTCGCGTCCGAGAGAGTCAAGCAATTGGTTCTTTGGCAGAAGGCTCGTGTGAGGGCCGTGAGGGTGGCGGAAGACGCCCGTGCCGACTCCCTGAGTGCCGTCGGGCCCAAGCGCCTCATCTACACTTGGCGGTACGTGGACCGGGTGCACACTTCTAGCCAGGAGGAGTACCTGTTGGCGCCGGATCACCACACCGGTGAGATCGCGCTCGCCCGCCGGCAAGCCGCCAATCATCACCTTGCGAGTTGCGAGGCTGAGGAAGAGGCGTTGTGTTGGCGCTTGGGGAAGCGGCGCGCACTGTGGCACTCGTGGCGCGCATAGCGCTCTCGCGAGCGCCGTGGCTTTTAGGAGGAGTATAATTTTTGTTTAAGAAGGCGATCTCATTAGTTTTGGGGCATAAATGATAAATCCAGACGTTCAGAATTTTAGCGTCCTTAATTAAGTATGTAAAGGGAAAGTTTGGAAATGTTGTGTATTATTACGCATTTTGCAAGTACATGCATATAGCACAAACTTTACGATATACTATCGGACTACACGTCTCTCTCGATATATGCTTGCGGTGTGCTACTCCCTCCGTCCGGTCAATAAGTCATCTTTGGTTGTGCGGTGACCAAGAAGGAGGGAAGACTTGTACACCTAGACGTAGGGAGTACTACTATTACTTATGTACGTGCAAATGCACGTTTGAACATTACGATGCGGTTTTTGTAAAAGTACAAAAACAGCACTAGTCAAGCTTGTGAAATGATTCAATGCAAAACAAATGCAAAAATGCTCGTTTGATTGTTTACTTTTAGCTTCCTTCTGTGTGGTTATTTCTCTGTGCACCGTGACCAAGGAGGAGGAGAAAACGAGAAACCTTAATGTTTATTTGCTAATTAATAGTATTGCATGCAATGAACTAACCACTGCATGTCGTGTTTGATGTCTCAAGTCATTAAAATCTTGCACACTCTTTATCTCTTATTGGTTGATATGTCAAGAAACAAGACACGAGGTAGAAGTTAATGCACCGCGCCTAAGTGTTTTCGGATTATTTGGTTTTCGTAAGATGACTTACACACCTAGATGCACCGCGCCTAAGTGTTTTGTGTAACATTTTATCAGTTAAATCTTTGGTTAAAATTTAGCACAAATTACAATGGTGAGGAATAAACCAGGACGGAGTAGTAGTTTAGAAGCCCAAATAATGAGTGAGGCGCCTTATTGTTACTCTCCACTGTGACTAGTCTTGTGGGAAAAGCTGGGGAAGCTGCCAAAAGAACTGTCCCTAGGATTAGAAGCTAGGGATCGAGTGTGGGAGATGAATCGGAGAAAGTAAATGCAGAGAGATGAAATGCAAAAAAGACGGAGGGATGTGATGGTTGCTTGTCCATTTATTTTACCAGGCCATTTATTACTGGGAGTGGTTGGGTTTTGTGATATGACGGCTTTACTGCCGCGCCACGAGCGGGGTGAGAGGTGAGACTCCCGTGCAGCGCCACCCTCTACACTTGTACTACATCGATCGTGGTTTATTAGTCCCCCATTGAATTTGACTGAAGAGTTAACTGAGAAAATGTTAGTGCATGTCAACAAAAACTATATCATTGGATTCGTATTTGAACATAGTTTTGAATGATATAATTTTAGGTGACATGCATCAGTATTTATCGTACTATATATAATGTTAGTTCAATTTTTGGTCGTACTAATCTATAGTAGTAAGGTGCCCGTGCGTTGCATCGAAGAGTCAAATGCATTGATCGGGGAGTTGTTTATTTTGACAAAGAATGTGGGGGTCATCTCATGTGTAACGGGTATCGATAGGTTTCTTCGGATATTATCTCAACTCTAGAGCTCACAAACATCTGGGTGAAATAGATAAAAAGGTATCTTTTGCAAACAAAAGCGTTCAACTGTTCAACCTGCACCCAAAACTTGTGAGGAAATAACACTTATTGTGCTTTGCAAGAAATGATCTTTAAGAATTAGTTTTTGAGTATCGATTGTTATACATGTTGGCTACAGATGACATGGCACTTTCTTATAGTCAACAGTTGGCTATACTATTAAGTAATATTAACCATGCACTTATACACCTAGGCGGAGGGATTAAATCGGGATGACTTGCAAGGGGAGAGGAGATGTAAGAAATGGTTCATCGTAAGTCTTTCACCGATCTTGTAGTAAAAATTCATACATGGAAGATTCTAGACTAAACCATAAGCAGATACACTTTTATTCATCGTGATACTCCAATAGAGCAAGATCACGCATGGAAGTCTCCACATGCTTAGACAGTGGATTACATTGAGCGAAGACTAATGATCAACATTTAACTTGATAATGCGTATTTTTTTAGAAGAACAGGGAGGCTCCTCCCCGGTTCCATTATCAAATGAAACCCAAAGTGTCTTACATCAGCTCACTGGGAGGAGCAGTTCAAAGGAAGGACTGCGGCGAAAGCCACTCAAGTTTAACGACAAGCTTACAGAATCAAAAGCGGCAAAGACACGGGCCATAAGCGCCCACACACACACTTGATAATGTTTTCTGAGTGCACTTGATAATGCGTATGTCCAGGTGAACCTCCTTGGAGTCCCCGTGCACCGAGTCGGCGGGTAAAGGATAGAATGGATGCCATGGGTTTTCCAAGTCCACATTGGCGGGATAGTCCCAGCTCCTCAGATTCCAAGTCTGTCCGATGAGGCCGGTTTCGCCGCCCAAGTGACCCGGAGGGGTAGTAACATTAACCTTGCACCCGTACATCTGCCTCGTGTCAGTGTCAGCGTCAGCGGCGATGCCCCTGACGCACGCTACAAAGACGGGGCGGCAGCCTACGCGGGCCTTGCCGGTGCCCACGATCAAGAGGAAGACGTTGTCGTCCTCCTCCGAGACTAGCAGGCGGTGGTGATCCTCCAGCGACTCCGGCATGGTGAACCGGTAGCACGTGTCATACTTGATGTTCTCTGCCAAGGGCCAGCAGTGACCGCTGCACGCATCCGTGAGCTGATGCACCCTGTCCGCCGGCGAGCCACAAAACGGCATCGGGCACTCATAGCAGTGGACAAAGGGCTCCTTGGAGGCATCGACCAGGCCGTCCATGAAATGGGAGTGGCTGTAGGGGACGTTGTGCCAATTGAATATGTGAGCAAGTTACTACGAGATTTAATCCGAATAAGCACAAACTAAATCATGACAGCTATAACAGAGATGAAACTAATCATGTGGACTAGCATAGTAGTAGGATACAGAGTAGAAACATGAATTATACCACGATTTCGAACAGGAAGGACAGAAACACATACGGTGCAACGGGAGCAGCACCGTTGGCGTTGAGGTTGTCTCCCATGTCGTTGAGGAAGAGGTTGCCGAGGTTGGGGAAGAAGTCGTCGTCGGTGAAGTCGTGGCTGCAAGCGATCGCGAGTCGCTCCCAGATTTCAACGGCGCTTTGCCGAATGGAGCGCAGGAGGGAGTGGCTGTAGGGGACGTTGCGGCCGCCGAATGGAGCGCAGGAGTAGCACACGAAGCAGTAGATGGTGTCCTTACTAGTACTCCCTAGTCTCTATCTATCTATATCTATATATATCTACTCTTATAGAAAACCGAGTTGGTGATGATGGTTGCCTGCCATCTTGTAATATAGACCGTCCGATCTATATCTGACGGATATAAAGCCAACTATGACAATTTTACAAAAGATACCCGCACCTCTCTCCACATTTACAGATAAGGCCTTACCTCGTGCTCCTCCCTATGTCTCTATCTCTACAAGTACTTTTTTATAACAAATCGAATAGTGTTGTGCCGTTCGCTGCACGCCCGGCTGAACACGCCTCCTCGCCTCCGTCATCACCAACTGAGTCTTTTATAGGAGTATGAGTAGAGAAAAAACCGAGTTGGTGATGATGGTGTGTCGTGCAATGCACGGGCATCTTGCTATTTTTGTTGCATATAAGTCCAAACACCACGTAGACACGGTCTTTGAGCACGGTTCGTAGTCGTTCCACGATCGGGCATCGAAGTTTGTAACTATTTTAGATTAGAATATATTACTCCTCTAGTGCTAGTAGTAGAGCAGAGTCCTACTCTACTACTCTACACTAGCAAGCTAGGGCATAGTACTGTAGTAGGTACTGTAGGGAGTACCAGTACTATGATCACTCAAGCAAGTTGTCTAGCATCGATATGACCCTCCGCTGCTGATATGTGTCTCATAAGTCAAGCGGCATGATGTAGTCATCATCACCTGTCCACTTCATGCAGCACATATTCGCTTCTCCATCTTTGTCTGCACATAATCTCGTCCAAGCTTCCATCCCCGCTAAGGCGCCTCCCCCCCTCATCCGAAACCCAAGCACTAACAATGGTAGAATCGAGCAGCGTCCGCCAAAAGAGTGGCTGGAATTCGCTCCCCACAGAGGTAATAAAGCTCATTGTTTCGCGTGTGGACAATCTCAGTACCATGCCGCTCGCCGCGTGCTCGTCGGGGCTGTACCGTTTACTCAAAGCCGTCAGGCCGGAGCTTTTTAAGCCAGCTCCTTGCTTGCTGATGCCGCCTGATCTTCTGAAACGGCGTGTCACGCAGCATAACGATCGTAGGGTGGCGAGCATCAACCCCCTTCACTGCGATCCGATCCCCGTCAGCCTCAGCTACATTAACGGTATGTACTAGGTCGGCATGAACACGTCTTGGATGGTGCTTGTCGACGGTCGCGGCAGCTAGATGCTCGTGGAGGTCTACACCCGGCGATTGATCCCCCTTCCTTCGATTAACCTTTGCCTTTGCTTTGGCACCGCGGCCCAGAATACTCGGAATCTTACAGTAGCCAACATGATACCAAGTTTGATTTGCTCAAGGTTGTAATCTGCCAAGTACCCACAAGATCTGGGAATTATAAAGATTTCAGGCTAATTGTGTTCTTCAACCGCGGTCTCGCCTATCTGACAGGTCACTACGGTTAGTGGATAAATCTGCACATCCATCGCAGGATCATACATCCTCCATGGTTCTCTGATGCCATTGAACACAAGGGCTTCATTTACGCTGTTGACTCCTTCTATGGCTGGACGTATTGCTGGCCTACTCCAGTCATCGCTACAAACGGTTGTTACAGCAGTATGTTACTTTCCTATGATATCATAATGGCTTGCTTATATTACTGTCAACATTTACTGAAAAAATATTCATGCTCATAACATGCTGTTCTTAAGATTGACTAAATCAAGAGCCCTTTTTTATTTGACTCCAACTTGATATGATGTTTTAGGCCGCCTGGTGTCCCTACCCTTCCTAATCCCAGAACCTTTCAAAGAAAAGTGGCATGGCAGTTGTAGGTGGTTCCTGGCTCGATCAGACGATGGCGAAAGATTGATGATCATTCGCACGTACCGGACGTGTTGTTTCGTGGAATACAATCATAGTCACTGCAAGGTCTTTGAGCAGGATCCCAGCTTCTCTGGGCCTTCAGGAATTTTTGACTGGAGGCTGGTAAGTAGCCTTGGCACACACTCTCTGTTTGTCGGGCTGAATTATCCGATTAACCAGGAGATAACCGACGGCAACGATCATGATGGCAGCGCTGTTTTGTTCATCAGGCAAAACTGTGTGTACACAGTGTACCATGCGTCTCTGCATGCACCATACCCTAGTATGTGCCGCCACGCTCTGCTGGCTGGAGTACAAAGTAGGAGAGAGGGTCGCAAGTATCAGACTTCGGCCTACTGGCTGGAGTTTCCCCCATCAGGCACCCATCTGGTTCAAACCGTCAGCCAATCTCCACAGCTTAATAAATAGTAACGTCTAACTGAGCCAGTTAGTTAGATGCGTACACTTGGTGTAGTAGGATTTTTATTTAGTTTGATGCATATACTTGTTCTTTTTTGGTAGCCCTTTTGTAATGATGGCTGATGTTTGGTTTGGAAGAGAGAGCTTCGTCCTCACTCTTCTGGCTTGCTTACTGCTTATGTTGCACCCCCAGCCCAGTTCTTCAGCCTTCGCTGTTTCAATGTACAATCGTAGTATATTTAAATACATTGGTTGACTATAAATGTGTTGTTAGAACGACAAACACAATGTTTTGGAAGTCGTTGCACGGTTTGATCCTTTAGCGCCCCGTACCGTACGTAGCTCATACTATTTTTTTATACGGAACACATTTTCCACTTGTTGATAACATGCAGCCCACTGATGAAGGCCCAATAGAGAAGCCCATAATTAACTGGAAGGGACGCTCTCACATGAATCCGGCCTAGGTACATGCTCATTGTCCCCTAAACATAAATCAATAAATAAATAAAGCTAAATGCTCATGCACCAGTTCTTTGAGAAAATAGGTAGCCCAGTATTTCTTTTTGAAGAATACCCAAGCTACGCCTATTTGTTTTCTCCGAATTACTAGGCTGCAAATCTTTCAAGACGAGCAAATGGGATATTAGTTTTTTTTTAATTTTGTTCTTCACTGATATCTTATACGTATTTCATTGGATTTAACATGACATGGTACTAACTTATTTTTAAATTTGTTTAGTATGGCTATTAATTTTTGGATTAAGAATATTTCGTTCCCCAACAAAAATTTCCCACATATTTAGTTAATTTTTTGACCCTGGTACTGACCAGAAAATGGCCGGCAATTCTAAAAATGGAAAACAGGCTGCAATAAATTCCATATGAATTAGAAAATGAGTAAAAATTATAAAAATAATAGAAAATTGGTTGTACACGCCACAGATTTCGAGGCTGACTTGTTTACGCAAGGCTTTGTTAGTGAACACACGATTCTAGCCGCCGTGCTTCTTCACTCTCTGATCTTCCTGCTCCAGTCGCCTAAACTAGCGGCGGCGGGACTGCCTGCTCCCTCCGCTTGTGGCCCATTGTGATGCCGCGCAGGCTTCCCCGGCCCACCCTACTCCCTCCGCTGGCCTGGCCGCACGCAATCAACTGTCTCCTTATTACGCGAAAAAATGATTCCTCCCACTGACATCTGGGGCGCACCAGTTGGGAGGCTGACCTGTGGGCCTACTACATTGGCCAGCGTCACGCAGGCTTGTCAACTTAGTCAACAAGCGATTCTAGCAGCGAGAATCGTTGGATTTGAATCGAGCGGTCCTGCTGCTTCTTCAATCATTGCTCTTCTTGCACCACCGCCCAAACCAACGCTGGGAGACCGCCTTTGCTCTGCCTCCGGTGGTGGTGTCTTTGCCGTTGAGCCTCATCGCCCCTACTACTCCCACGCTAGCCAGCCTCTGCGGCGGCAGCAAAGCATCACACCGCAGCCGAACGGTGAACCCTCGTACTCCTCTCGCGTGGGCATCCACTGTCGCGTCTTCCCCAGCTCCGCGTCGTCCCCTTCCTAGGCCTCTCTGTCGTCCACCGCCTTGGTGCTCTCGATGCGGCGTGGTCAATGTGGTCAGCGACATTCCATCGGGAAAGTTTGTGCGTGTAGAGGCCGCAATTTGGGTCCACGGCCTGACCAGTTTTCATTTGCCAAGTAAGTCGCTTTGTCGGGCTGTTGGGCTACAAATCTTTTAAGACAAGGAGAGCTTTCATTATTTCGAGAAAATGGCCCATCGATAATGAGAAATGGGTTGTACATTTTTAAACACATCAAACCGCAATTAGTTTCAAATATCTTTTTTGATTTGAGATTTTAAATTACATTAATTTTTATGCGTGGAGAATTTGTTGGATTTTATATTGATATACATTTATTTTTAAAATCAGTTTGAATGTGAGTCGAAATTTGGGATTAAAAACAGTTCGGACCTTTTGAAATATGCAAAATTTCGTATAAGTTTTTAACCGTGGCCACAATATGGGCTGTAATGCTAACAAAAAGAATATGGGCTCCAAAAAAACCTTAAGAATTAGCAAATGGGCTGTAAATTATTAAAAATAATGGCAGATGGGTTGTATGCTGTTTTCCACTTATTTGAGGCTTTCCTAAAAAAAGGTTGACGCACAAGCAGTGACTGTTGGATGGCCATCCAACGGCCGTCGTGCTTCTTCAATCTCTGCTCTTCCTGCTCCAGCCGCTCAAACAAGCGCCGGCGGGACTGCCTGCTCCCTTCTCCCTACGGCCGGCTCTGACCGCTCGGACGCACCAGTTATATCTTCGTACGCAAGGAAGTGCCTCCTGATTACGCACAAAAAGAATGAATACTCCCCCTGTTAGCTGGGACCCAGTATAGTGGCAGGCTGACTTGTGGGCCTACTTAGTTGACGGGGACGGAGGGCTTTGTCAACTTAGTCAATATGCACGATTCTAGCTCCAGTGACCGTGCGATGTCCATCCAATGGCCGTAGTGCTTCTTCAACCTCTGGTCTTCTTGCTCCAGCCGCCCAAACTAGCATCGGTCGTGCCTCGTGCTCCTGCCTCCCGTGGCCGGCTACCATGCGGTGGAGGCCTCACCGCCCCCTACTACTCCCACCGCTGGCCAGGCCATCCCAATACTCACCCACACCCCATGTTATCCTGCGGCGACGGCAGCCTCACACCGCAGCGAACCAGTGAACCCTCGTACTCCTCTACGCGTGGGCATCCACTGTCGCGTCTTCCCCGGCTCCGCGTCGTCCCCTTCCTAGGCCTCGCCGTCGTCCACCGCCCTGGTGCTGCGCGGCGTGGTCAACATGGTCAAGGAACGGCTTCCATCGGACATGGACTGTACGTGGGGAGGCTGACAGTTGGGTCCACGACCACAACAAGGAAGTGCCTCCTTATTACGCGCAAAATAATTATTCCTCCACCTGACAGCAGGGACCCACCGGACGGGCCACCATATTTGGCGAAAAAAAGTTCCCCCCTGACTGCTGGGACCCACTAGCTACACCTTCGCATGCAAGGAAGTGTGTCCGGGCAAAAAAAAATGATTCGCCCCCCTGACTGCTGGGACACACCAGCTACATATTCGCACGCAAGGAAGTGCGTCCGGGCAAAAAAAAAGGTTCGCCCCCCGGACTGCTGGGATCCACCAACTACATCTTCGCAGGCAAGGAAGTGCCTGACAGTCGGGACCCAGCTGGTCGAAGCGTACGTAGCGTTGTCATTCTGGTCGCGAACGTGTACTTACATACTGGTCGATGTAGAGGCACGCACGTGTCGTAGATGTAGAGGTGTGCATGTGTCATAGTAGAGGCACGCACGTAGCATGTACACGTACGTACAGCGGCGAGGGTGCAAGAAAGAAAATACGACCACGTACGTACATACGGGCAGGGTCTCGAACGCCTACTCGCGCATACGTACATGGCTAGGTCAGAACAGAGAAACTGCGTCGTCGATGTGTTCATGGGGATGCAACGGAATGCGTCGTGTTCACCGGGAGGCAACGGAACGCGTGGGAGCCAACCGGCTTGGACGGAACAGGCGATGGAAACAAGGCTGCGTGCCGCCTGCGGAGAAGCGGCCTACATTCGACCGCCACGTTAAAGCGGGTCTGTTGATCGGGAGGGTGTGGCGTACCACAAAGCGGAGAAAGCGGACCTCCTACGGTCGATACGGGTCTGTTGATCGGGAGGGTGTGGCGTGTCGCAAAAGGATTTAAGCAGACTTGTGTTGGAGCGCTACGGTCGAAACGGGGGTCCTGTTCATCGGGAGGGGTGTGGCGTACCGCAAAACGGACGAACGGACCTCCTACGGTCGAAACGGGGGTCATGTTCATCAGGAGGGGTGTGGCGTACCGCAAAACGGGACTCCACGGGATACTATTCATCTCCACCGTCGACCTCCTCCATCCTCCACGGGCTACCGTCGACCTCCTCCAGCCACCACGGGCTCCTGTTCATCCAGCCTCCACCGCACGCTACTCCATCGTCTACTATTCAACCACCCCTCCACAGGCACCCCTCCACCATCTACTATTGATCCAGCCCTCCACACCACGGGGTCCTGTTCAACCACCCCTCCACGGCCACCCCTCCACCTTCTACTATTCATCCAACCCTCCACACCATGGGTTCCTGTTCATCCAGAGGCAACGCCACCGCTCACTGTTCATCCAACCCCCCCCCCCCCCGCAACACTCACTGTTCATACTAGAGGCAGCATCGATTGGCTTCAGTTAGCAGCAGTAGCGAAGGAATCGCTCCATCGGGTTCAGTTAACAGTCATCGATCGATCGCTCGGGTTCAATAACGCGTAGCCTACAGTGCAATCGCTCGGGATCAGTTAGAGCCCAACGCCTCGCTTTGCTTCAGTTAGAGCCAACACCTCACACACACACACACTCGGCCCCTGACCTCTCACCGTAACCGGCAACTCCCCGAAATTTTCCTCCCCCTCGCTTCTACCACGGTTTTTTCCGCCATGGACTGCCCAAAGAATGTCATGCAGCTGCGTCTCCGGCCTGCCCAGGACGAAAAGCCCATTTTCTGTCATGATTTTTTTGTCATAGAAGTAGGAGCCCACCACATCTATGATGATACCAGGTTTTGTCACAATTATCGTCATAGAAGTGTCATATGTATGACAGAATTTTTTTTGTTCGTCCCAAAATGTCACGGATGTGTGATTTTTCTGTAGTCTTTGAAATAAAGAGTGCGGTCTACAAAAAACATTTGGACCTCCTACCGCACGTCTGCGCTGCCTTGCCTTGGTTAAAGGACCTCTTAGCAAATATAGTCACCTGTGGTAAAAGATAGAAAATGGTTAGAAAAAGAAAAATATTATGAGAGTGAGGATAGTGTTATAGGTCTGTCCACATTGTGCCTCCGCCGGTGACCAGGGTATTTTAAGTGTATAATTATGTGCGCGGGACAGACTTTGCGGCTATATGGGGCGGACGGCGGAGGACGAACTGCTAATTCAGCTCTGAGATTGATTGGTCCCGTCTAATAGAGACCAGCAGCTTGATGCCCGATGAAATGTGCGGCTTGATAAGGCCGCCACTACAGGAATCAGCTACTTTGCCATCAGCCATGGTGGACGGCAAAGGCATGGATGGCGGACGGCAAAGGTCTTTGCCTTCCGCCGCGGACGGCAAAAGTGGACGGCAATGTAAGGGAAGGCAAGAGCTACATTGCCGTCCGCTTTGGCGGTGACAACAAAGGTCCTTTGCCATCACTACCGACGGCAAAAGAATGCCGACGGCAATAATTGCGTTATTACTCCGTTAGGTGGTTAACGGCAAGTTTTTGCCGTCACCACGACAACAAACATCGGAAGGCCTTTGCCGTCCGCCATCAGTAGGCAAAGTTTTTTTCTCTTTGCCGTCACTGTTAACAAACCGACCAAATAGGTGACCTCGAAGCACGCTGTTGCGCCCGTGGCCTCTTTGCCGTCTCATGGCGATGGCAAAGAGCCCTTTGCCGTCGATGGCGAAGCGACAAAGAGCTGCATAATGGCTTTTTTTCCTGTTTTTTAAATCCAACAATTTTCACAGCAAATATATATGACATATATAGATATATTTCACAGTAGCTATTTAACAAAGACATAAGTTTCATCGTACATACATATATAGTTCCATCAACTCATACATAGCAAGTTGCACATACACATAAGTTGCAACCATTAGGAAGTTGCACATACATATTACAATGCAAAGTTTCATCAAGATAGCAAGTTCCATCGTAGCAAGCTAGAAGAATACTAGAAGAGAATGAAATAAAAACAAGCACTCCATCATAGCAAGCTAGCTTAGAAGTGAATGAAATCGCAAAATGGCAAATAAGAAAGTTAGAAAAAGGTGACTAGAAGAAGAAGCACGCCATCGTTTGTGAGGTAACTTAGGTGAAATGGATGGTTTATGAGCTAACTTAGGTAAAATGCATCATTTTAGAGCTAATGTAGGTAAAATGGATCGTTTATGAGCTAACTAAGCTAATTATGCCGTTTTTTACATAAGTAAGGTAAGTACATGTCATTATTGAGCAAACCTAGTTAACTAAGCATATTATAACTAACTTAGGTCATTTTGGAGGAAACAAAGCTAAGTATAGATCGTTTTAGAGCTAACTTAGGTAAAATGGCTGGTTTTGGAGGTCGATAAGCTTATTAAGTCATTTTGCAGAAAAGAAGCTAACTCTAGGTCATTAAGGTAAGCATATTGGATGAAATAAAGCTAAGTCTAGGTCTATATGCATTTGTTAAGCAAAAACTAGAGAAACTTACCTTGATCATGGAGGTGTGGGGCGGGCTGGCTCAGGCCAATGGTGGAGAAGGATCGTGTGATGCTTGTGTGGAGTGTATTGCACCAAAGATCATTTCCAATATTTCGTTAGCATGATGACACTCAAATGTTAAGACTAGCAAGTAACGTCCATTCAAATTAAAATCACCGTGGTCTCAGGAGCAATCTTTGGATCAATGGCTATGGAGCCACGGGACCTCCCGCCACTAGATATCATCACCTGCCTGGATTGTAGGGGATCGGCTTGGGTTAAACTCCTCCCTTTCCTCGCCTTCCCTTGACTTGCTTGTAAGAGGCGGTGTGGGCCATGGCATCTGGTCATACCCTCGGCACCTTATCTGTCTTATTGTAGCATGCCTGAAAGAGAGAAACAAAGTAAATTAGTAATTAAAGGGCTCAAGCTAGCATGATGATTGAATTGCATTAATCATGAAGCAAACCACATTACCCAATTCCGCCCGAACTGGTATAAGCTGGAGCTACCTTGATGGTGTGGCACACCTTCAATTTGGGCACGTTTGTCCTTGGCCTCAGTCGGCTCCCCTTCCATCTTTCAACACCTGCCATGACAAAGAGTAAACGAAATTAGTACAACATAAAAAAATACCGACATGAATAATAATATGTATATCACTTAAGTGTATCATCATCAAGTACAACATAAAAAAATTGAATACCTGACACTACTAATAATCTCAATCGGTATAATCAATAAATGCATAATCATCATCATCACTATAATCAATAGCGGGCTCATAGGGTTCGATGGCATCAACATGTGGAAGGCCACCTTTACGTGTCGGTCAAGCATTGAGAGGTCGTCCGCAGCAGTAACCTCTTCTTGTTCCGGCTCTTCTTGTTCCTCCTCTGGGGCGATGTGGGATTCATTGTCGCTGTATACTTCAATGTTTTGGGGTGAAGTATACCGGTTCTTGAAACGCTTTTTGGAAAGATGTGTCTCTTGGAAGAATTCTCCTTCATTTGTGTCTGGGTTAATGTGAGGTTCATAATCATCTTCCTTTGGGGGAGATAGTCTAGCACGTGGCGGCACTTCATAAACGTCATCCCAACCTTTTAGATTCGGATTAGTTTGGCAGGCCCAGGGTAGATAGAATACTTGGTTCGCCTGTTGAGCCATAATATAGACATCAGGCACATCTAACTAGGTGCTTTCGTTGATTTCAACTAGCCCTATATGTTCATGAGTCCTTCTAGTCTCCTTAAGCTGAAACCAATAACATTTGAAGACTACGACATTCGGTGGGTTTTCACCATAGAATATAAGTTCATAAATTGCTTCAACTATCCCATAATACTCGGTACCTCCTTCGCCGATAGCAGATACACAACAATTTGTAGACTTTCGGTCGGCCATAGATAGCTCTTTGCCATAGGTACGAAAACGATACCCGTTGATGTCGTTTTGTCAAATGAACGGACCTTATAGTCAAAACCATTAGCGACTTGTCTCAATTCGGCGTCCATAGACTCTGAATTAGCCTACAAGTTTAATATGAAAGGATTGTTGCATTACGCACAAATTAGCGAATGAAATGAAATTGTCTAATAGAATTTACCGTTTGTTTGAACCAAGAGATGAAACCGGGATAGCCGCCTCCTTTCTTTGCGAGAAGCTCATACTCTTCGACGGAATCCTTTTGGATCACCGCTCCATACGAGAATAGGGCGACGTATCGACTGTACAAAATATCCAGGAATAAGAGCAGTTCAAAGGAAATAGAAGTTGCGAAACAATGTACCGAGAACTTACTCGATGTACGGCCGCACTTCTATCAGGTTGTTGAAGATATACAACGAAATGGTCTGCCACTCTTTGTTATCCAAATATACTGGATTTGAAACACTGGCTGGTGCGAGATTGCCTTTGAATAGGCTGAGATTGGATCGTCAGCATTGTACCGAGGCTTCGGATTATGCAAATGACGATTTTTGGTTTCGTAGTGTGCTGTCAAGAAGTTTGTCGCCTCCTCAGTGATGAATGCCTCAGCCATAGATGCTTCAATTCTAAGTTTATTTTTACATTTTTCTCAAAGTGTCTTATGCATCCTCTCAGTTGGGTAGCACCAACGATTTTGCACGCCCCAATCTTGCCTCGGTCGGGAGATGCAAAATCAAATGCTGCATTGGATTAAAGAAGCCCAGTGGAAAGATCTTCTCTAACTTACAGATCAACTCTGGCGCCAACTCTTCCATTTCTTCTATCATGCCAGGCGATAGTTCTTTCGCACAAAGAACACGGAAGAAATAGCTGAGTTCTGCCAGTACTAGCCATTCATCCTCAGGGATGAAGCCACACAACATCACCGGCATTACCCGCTCAATCCATATGTGCCAATCATGACTCTTGAGACCAAATATCTTCAATTTATCAAGACTCGCTCTCCTCTTTAGATTCGCTGCATACCCATCGGGGAACATCAACTGCATTTTCACCCACAAGATAATTTCCCTCATAGCTGGCCTACCAAGATTGAACCATGTCTTTGGCTTCGTCCAGTTCTGCTTTCCTTTCGGTTCTTTCATGTTTTGTAACGGCCTATCACATAGCGCCTCCAGATCGATTCTAGCCTTAGTATTATCCTTTGACTTCCCATCTATGCCGAACAATGTACCAAAAAGTGCCTCGGCGATATTCTTCTCAGTGTGCATCACGTCGATGTTATGTCGGCAAAGGAGGTCTTTGAAGTAAGGCAGATCCCATCAGCATGTTTTGTGAGTCCATGCGTGCTCAGAATTATACCCCTTGAAGTACCCTGGATGCTCTGGATCCGCTCGAGGCGTTTAAGCGATCCAGGTGCATTGGCTGTCAGCCTTGGTGGTGCTGAGTTTTTACAACTCTACCTCGATGAAGTTCTTCTTGTCTTTCCTTAATTTATGGCGAGGATCCGAGAACTGTCTATGCATGTCGAAGCAAGAAAACTTGCGACCGGCACGAAGCCAACGAAACTCAAGAGCTCCCTTGCATGTGGGGCACGGAACCTTTCATGCACACACCGCCCACGAATAAGCGCGATACGCGGCAAGTCATGCGTCGAGTACATGTACCGCATAACGCATTATGAAGTTTCGTTTGCTATAGGCGTCGTATGTCTTGAACCCATTATCCTGTGCTTCTTGCAATTCGTCCTTAAGCGGCTGCATGTACACATTCATATTTTTCCCGGATAGTTGGGCCTGGAATTATCAACGTCGGGAAAATGTTCTTTCTTTGCATAATCGCCGGGGAGATTGAGTGGAAAGACAAATACGGACCAACAAGCTGTATTGGGCTGCCGTCATACCAAACACATCTGAACCCATCGGTCTTGATGCCGACTCGAGGATGCCTCGGATCCGCCGCTTTGTCGACATGTAATTCATCAAACTTTTTCCACGCAACACCATCCGATGTATGTACCATCATCAGTTTCCCATCGTATCTAGTTCGGTTCTTTTGCTGTTTTGTGCCATGTCATACATCGGTCGTCTCTTGACCATGAAAAGACGTTGAAGTCTTGATACGATTGGCATATACCGAAGAACACTAACAGGATTTTGGTGCGTGTCTTCTCACCCATACCATTGTCTACCACAATATACGGAACACTTGCAAATAGGACAATAGTTCAAGTCCGTATAGTCAAGCCTAAATAAGGCACATCCTTTCTCACGGGCATGTATCTTCTCATAGGGCACCTTGATTGCACGGAGGATTTTATCCGACTGTAGTACAGGTTTGCGGGCATTACTGGGGCCTTTGGGTAGAAAGTGTCCAAATCATTGTCATAATTGCGTCATAGCATTCTCTGCACAAGTTGAGGCCGAGCCTTCAAAGCCATTACTTGTGAGATGGCATCCAACTCACAAAGCTCGGTGTGCTCGTGGGCGGACGTTTTGAAGACTCCAACATTTCATTGAAGGCCTTTGCGATTCCTCCATCTCCTATGTCGAATCCGAGCATCATCATAGCCTTGCACCATGTTTTCCATCCGGTACCATGCTGGTCGGTGCGACGATGATCCACCTCAGCTCGGTCACGTTAGGCGACTCACCATGAAATGTCCACACCGTATAATCGGGCGTAAAACCATTCTTCTGCGGTGTTTACCCATTTCAGCCTCTCTCCTCTTTTCCCAATTGCCGCGCCGGAAGCAGGGGCACCAAGTTTTCCTCGGCCATTTGCAAATCGGCTTGCACAAACCCTTGGTTTTGTGAACCATTCAGCGCTCCATTTGTTACGACCGGTGTAACGGTATACATCCACGCACGATCACTCATCTTGACTTTCGAGCTCTGGACACACAACAATTATATATATAATTCACCATGTATATATTCATCAGTTGATCTACTTTGTCAATTTTATTACGTCCATGCAACCTACACTCTAATAGGTAATGATAGGTCCTAATCCCACCCAGTATGTGTAGATTGGGTTCATTTTCCCAAGCTATGCTCGGATCCGACATAAAATTTGGCAATACCTCCCATTGTTCTCCGATACATGTCTCATGCAATATAAGCGAGAGGATGTGTACAGGAGAACAACGGGGAGGCATCGCGAAATTTATGCGTCAGATCCGGAGCAAAGCATATGGGAAAACAAACCCAATCTACACATACTCGGGCTGTCCATGGATAGCATTGGACAACTCGAAAGAATCAAGGTTATAAATATGCAAATGCATGCATATTTATAACTATGACGCTTTCAAACGGGAGACACATATTGGTTACGCATACTGATGATTCAAGACACATATATAGCTAGCTATCAAGTTTCATCGGCACGAACACCGGAACAGAGCAAATAATTAATGGGGGAGGAGGACATGTCATTAGTGCTCACCCACGAGCGAAGAGCAGAGCTCGTCAAGCGCACGGCGAGGTCGTCGAACACCAAACCTCGCAGCGGTGAAACAACTGCACATTTAAATCAACCCGATCAACACAATTATATGTGATGTTTTTCATAACAAAATCGGAAAATATATGACCTAACTAATAATTCACAAATATAAGACCCTGTCGACCTCGGGGGGTTGGGTGTCGGGGTGTCTGGGTGTCGTGTCAGGGTCGGGGTGTGGTGTCGGGGTCGGGGTGTCGGGGTCAGGGGTCAGGGGGTCGCGGTGTCGGGGTCGGGATGTCGGGGGTTAGGGGGTCGGGTGTTTCCTTCTATCCTTCTTCTTCTTTCTTTCTCTTCTTCTTCTTTCCTTTCTTCTTCTTCTTCTTCCATCTTTTTTCTACTTTTTTACTTATTTTCGTTTCTTCTTTTCTTCTTCTTCTTCTTTTTTCATCTTTCTACCACTTCTACTTCTTCTAATTCTTTTCTAACACTAACACTAACACAATCTAGCACTAACAATTTAACAGCAAAAAAAATGAAAAACAGAAGAAAAAAAGTAGTTCCTCACGAACAATGGGACGGTGGGCGGCGGCGCCAGGCGTGGCGCAGGTGGTGGGTGCATCGTCGGGCGGCGGGTTGGGTGGGGCGGAGGGTGGTGGGAGGCGAGGGGGTGGGTGGTGGCGGAGGCCGGGCGCCGGGCGGCGGGCGAGCGCCGAGGCGGGGTGGGCGGGCGGGCGATGGGGCCGGGGGGTGGCGGGCGAGGCGGGTGGGGGGGGGGGAGGGTGGGGGCGGGGGCGCCAGCGGCAAGGCGGATCCAAGGGCGGCGGGGCGGGCACGGAAGGAAGGCGGAAGGGGAGCAAGGGGGCGGGGATGTAGGGCGTCATTGAAGTTAATCGACTCTTTGCGGGATGTGCCACTCTTAGTAGTCTTTTTCGCCGTTATCTCTCTTTGCCGTCTGCTAGCCAGCGTATCGGCAAAGAGGTGGTGGTGTTAAGTTTTTAAGCGGGCGGGTGGGTGGGGGCCACCTCCCTCTTTGCCGTTAGCTGGCTGACCGCAAAGAATCTTTGCCGTCAGCTGGCGGACGGCAAAGAAATGGCTCATGGCAAAGAGCTTCTTTGCCGTCCGCCGTTTCTTTGCCGTCGGCTTTTCGGTAGCTGATGGCAAAGAGCTTCTTTGTCGTCCCCTGTAGGGATGTGCCGTCCTCTATGGCGTTGGAGTCCCGTAGCGCGCGCTTGCAGTCCCCTGTAGGGATGTGTGTCACGTATACCATGTTCACTATCTTTACTTCGGGGGGGATTGCTTCTGACCCCCGTGTTTGACTGGTGAGTCTCTTCGTCATCTTGATCCTTTGGGTGGCCCCTTCACCTTGTTTTTGGCATTAAGCTTTCCTACTTGTTTAAAAACCCAACAGCTCCTATTGGTGTGATTAGCTAGTTTAACGGGGGTGCCATGAATCTGGCAGGGCCGATCCAATATCTTGTCTAAATTGGATGGTCCGTCTCTGTTTGCCTTGAATGCCTTTTTCCGTTGACCGGGTTTGGAACCACTGAATCCAGACTTGACCACCATGTCTTGCGTTCCTTCATTGTTACTGCGATGCTTGTGTTGATTTTGTAAGTGGCTTGCCGTTCTTGTCTCGAACTTGAAGTACTCGGATCAGCGGTGTTGTTGCTTCTCTGGCGAGCCAGCTCTCTTCTCCAGCGCAAAAGCGGGTCATCAAAGTGGTAAGGGCAGCCATGGATATTGGTTTTCTTGACCGAGGTGGCGGGCGAGCCACTCATCTCGGGCGCTTATGTTTAAAGGCGCGAGGGCTTGGCGTCGGACAATCGACAATTTGGTTCTTTTGATTAAGAACCTAGTCGAGCTTCTGGCAGACTTCCGGGCTCTTGGATGATGTGACTTAGGTCATCGGCGTCCGGAGGCCGAACATATGTACCTTGGAAGTTATCACGGAGGCGTCTTCCAAGTCTTCGGTGTCGATGGAGTTCTCGGGGAGGCTGTTCAGCCAAGTGCCGTCTTGGCCCTTTAGTTTTAGTGGGAGGTATTTGATGGCGTGGAGGTCATCACCGCGGGCCATGTGGATATGGAGAAGAAATCTTCAATCCATCTGCAGGTCTGTTGTTCCATCGTATGATTCGATATTCATGGGTTTAAACCCTTCCGGAATTCATGTTCCATTACTTCATCGGTGAAGCAAAGGGGTGTCTGGCGCCTCTATATCGGGCCAAGTCATAGCGTAGCTCGGATGGAGTTCGTCTGCAATTTTCAGCCCGGGCGTGGTTATGTTTGTCACGTCCGGCCGAATGGCCATCGTCGCGCATCGGGGCACGCCCTGCAATCCATAGATCGATCGGGTCTGACCTGCTCTCTTTTCTAGGTCATGCCGCAGGTCATATGTGTATCCCCGAGCTGTTGTGTCTCTGTTTTTACGGTGGGGTAGTGTGGGCTAGTGTTCGACTTGAGTTGCCGCTTTGTCCCAGCCACGTGGTGGTCGGTCAGCCGCATTACGCTCTGGTAGGACAGGCTCCAGCGCCTCGTCATCGAATTGGGGTAACAATTTGCGTTTCGGGGCACAAGGCCGTATTCCTCGGCTGCCATGACATTAGTCCATCTATCATTGAGTAGATCTTGATTATCTTGAAGCTGCCGCTGCTTCTTTTTCAGGCTCCTTGTAGTGGCTATTAGCCGGCGCTTAAAGCGCTCCTGATCGACGGGCTCCTCAGGCACGATAAATTCTTCGTCGCCGAGGCTTGCCTCATCCTCGGAGGGTGGAAGATAATTACTGTCCTCTGAATCTTCGTTAACGACCTGTTCATTAGGGTTGACTCGCCCATCCTCCCGTTCATCCTGTTTGGAAGTTGGCTCAACGGGGTCTTCGTTGTCTTCGGCATCGTTCGGAGTATTATTTTCTCCTGTGCCGGTATTGCTGCTTTTTCCACGGCGTGATTTCGAGCGGCGCCACTGACGGCGGCGCTTTAGCTGTATCTTAGGAGGCTTATCCTCGACTGGATCCTTTTCATTGTCGCTGTTGTTCTCTTTGGGTGTATCCACCATGTATCGTCATACGAGGAGGTGGTTGTCCAACACCACATGGCGGTGGTTTTGTGCATGCTCCTCTTCGCATCATCGTCCATACCGTCGATGTCTTGAGCCGTGTCGAGCATGTCGGTTAAGTCTTGACGATGGCTATAGCGTGGGTGGTGTGGGTGGGAAGCGGAATTCTCGGCATCGCCTCCAATCCAAACCGGATATAGTTCGCCGAGGTCCCCCGATAAGGAGAGGGCTTTTAATGAGTTTAGGACATCGCGTAAAGGTGAGTGCGGAAGATGTTGGCGGAACTGAATTGAGCGACGGCGCTGATTAGGTTTGATGGGCGTGGATGCACGTGGTTGAGAACCTATGGTGGGAGACAAATCCGAGATTCGGTGACCTGAGCCCCACTCGAGGTTGGATCGTAATGCGACTCTAACGCCGCTGAGTGTGCGGCTTCGTGGCGAGGATGAGCTTCCGTCCTCGGATGGTGCGATCTGCTCCGGATCTAGGGCGAGGCGATTCTGCCGCTATCTCACTGAGCGCGGTCCGATGGTGATTTAGGTCATGTTCATCGTGGTGGTGGCGAGGCGGCTGCCATGGGCTCGAATCCATCAAAGATCAAGTCTCCGCGGATATCGGCAACATAATTCAAGCTTCCAAACGACACGATGGCTGGGCGTAGCTACCGATCTGCTCTAGATGGCCAGCGAGTTGGCCCATGATGTGAAGCCGCCGAATCTGAAGATCTGTCCGGGAGGAAAACCTCCCCTTTGCTGCATTGTTGTAGATGATTGGCCGGAGCCATCAAATATTTTGGTGACAACACAACGGAACTCTCAATGAAAGCACCAATGTCGATTGTCAAAAGCAGCGGATCTCGGGTAGGGGTCCCGAAATGTGCGTCGAGGTTGATGGTAACAGGAGGTGGGGGACACGATGTTTACCCAGGTTCGGGCCCTCTCTATGGAGGTAATACCCTACTTCCTGCTTGATTGATCTTGATGAATATGAGTATTACAAGAGTTGATCTACCTCGAGATTGTAATGGCTAAAACCCTAGAAGTCTAGCATGTATGATTATGATTGCCTCTATGGACTAAGCCGTTCGGTTTATATAGATCGGTTACAGAGAAAGGAATCTTCATATCCGGGCGCCAAGCTTGCCATTAACGCAAAGAAGAGTCCCATCTGAACACGGGAAGAAGTCTTCTGTCTTGTATCTTCATAGCCCATCAGTCCGGCCCACGTCACATAGTCCTGCCGTCCGAGGACCCCTTAATCCAGGACTCCCTCAGTCAACCTCTCTCAGTTTCACCCATGATATCCCCATCTCCCTTGTGCTCCTACTCCTTTGCCATCGCAGTGCCAAGAGCATGTCCTCCACCACCTTCCTGATTGAATATATGGCCAACCTCATCCCTGATTCAAATTATCATGCTGGATTGCCATACCTCGAAGTCTGGAGCAACCCTACGGAATTAATTGACTTGGGTTGCTCAAATCGACAACATGGCCTTTGTCTTCTCCGCCTTAGGTGAAGCCCTGCACCGCCTCGTTCTCCTTCGTCTTCTCCACCTTTGGTAATTGCTTAAGTTGTGAGATAACTTTCACGTTACAATGAAGGGTAATTTCCTAGGTGGACACAAAGACGCATCTTTGCATCACTATTAGGCGTGTTCCCAAAATAAGAAAATCAACCATGAATATACGAAACAACAACCAATTCTCAGGAATACTTTCTCCCATTGGATAAAGCTACTTCATTACGACCACCACACACTCATGCTCTCTATTTGTTCTTGTAATCATTTATTATATGCACCTAACATTGGTCTTTGTCTTGCTAAGTAATTTATTTATCTCCTTGCAACACTTATATCTTAGTTTTAGAGAGTCTAGGTAAATTAAACACCAAACCGTAATGATAGTCATGTAAGTGGCATACACACTTGAGAGAGTAGAAAACCTACCTTTGGCTCCAACAGGTATTGACACTCATATAGTTCCACATCTACATTGGAGAGTGCTACGACAACTCTTTGCATTTTGGGGATTATCACTGGAACACGCTCCACGACCACAATCAAGTGCTCCACGTCTGGTCCTAGGCGCTTTCGTGGGGTAATTCTCCTTGGTGACCCGGGGAGGTTATTAGCTTTGGGAGGGTTTTTGGTCATCCCGCTTTTGGCCTTGTGACACCTTTGTTCACTGAGGACCGCTTGTTCCCCGGAGGCATATTTGTCTACCAAGTCGAAAAGCTCTCAGGCCCTACCTGGAGACTTCCATTCGATCATGTGGGTCATCCCAAGGAAGTGGAGACCGGTGGAGAATGCATGACCTTTGGATCATGCACCTCAATGAGTGAGTTCTTTACTTGAGTGAACCGCTTGATGTAGTCCGGATAGTATGCTAAGGTATGTTTAGATAACAAAATAGCAAAACTTTACAAGAATTACACCTAAAAAAATAGGTCACAAGAACCTCTCTGCAAACAGGTCAGAAAGGCCTTCTTGTTGTAATCACTTGTTTAGAGATTATTGACATAAGTTTTGGTTTCAATAGGAATCTTTGTTTGTTACTCTTTACTTCATTGTGCTCAATTTGATTTACCTTGATTGGCTACCAAACATATCCATCCTCATCAACGGTAAAAGAACGCGAAGCAATTTTTTCCCTTTGTCTCATTTGCTAGGGCAAACTCGTCCCACCCCCTCTGCCTGCTGGTCTGTTTAGTAGTTTTGGTTATGTTTTTTTTAGACCTCGCAGGTGTGATGCTCGGGCGGTTGGCAACACTTTTCTTCTTCAAGTTTATCTTCTGGGTTCCACCTCTCCTCGAGTTCGTCCATCCAAGTGTAGTCGACAGAGCTCCAACATAGAGGTTAGGATTTCTTGTCGTCGTACGGGCACGATGGCTGGACTTTATGTTAGCTACTTCAGATCTATTCAAGGTTCAACAACAACACTTGTGGCTTTAAGTGTTGGTCCTTAAGGCATGTACGTGCATGAAGACTTTTCTAAACGTCATCGACAAGGTCAACCCTGCTCCAGTAGAGGAGCAACGCCAGCGGCGCGTCGTCGATTTGTTCTGCAGTCGGTAATGATCATTCAATGGTGTATGGACCTTGATGTGATTTTTAATAAGTTTGAGGTGATTTATATTTGATGAACTTTAATAGATTCTGAATTTTTTTTGTAAAAACAAAACCCATCCTCATATTTTTCGCTTCACCAGTCTCATCATCATCATTGACAAAAAAAATACGAAGCGTGTTAGTGTAATGCAGAGTTGATGGACTGCAAATTGAGTTCCCACATCCTAATCCTAAGCCGTGTCATGTCTCTCCCGTGACGCCTCCTCCACATCCAGAACCTGATCGGGCCGGCGAGTCACCGTTCTCGATAGCCCGCACGGAAGCAAGAGCAGGCAGAGGTTTAACATGCGCGCATTGCCATTGTTGAGCTGTACACCAAATCTGGTTGACGCTCATCTGTGATGTCATAAGGCAGCTGGTCAGAACGCGGAGGTCCATCTGAACCCAAAGCTTAGCTTCTTGCTTATAGTTTACCTAACGGAATAGACTAACACTAACATGCATGCGCGATCGGACCTGGCTAGTTAGCTCCTCCTGGCCACGGTTGACATTGTCGCGGCAGACAAAAGCTTCGTCGTGGAGCTAGCAGATTAATTTAAGAGATATCTGATTGATGGCAGCGGCGTTGCAGCTAGTCTCGCCATGCATGCATGATACAGTACTACATGACCGGTCAAAATTTGAGATGTACCCTGAAGAAGTATGTTATCTCCGGATTAAGCTTATCTCGTGCATCGCCATTGGTCAACTGGTCAGCTAGCATGCTTAGCAGCAGCCAAATGGCCGGAAAATAATAATAACACAAGACTTGTCAAAACATTCCGTCCATTTTTCGCGTGCCGATAGCCATGGACTTTGGTCGGGTTCATAGAGCATTGACCGTTATATATTTGCCACTTCCTGACGTGTTTATTTCATGATCACAAACTCGGACGAGAACTATCATCACAAACTCGGCCACCAGGTGATCACTACCTTCAAAACACACGGAACAGGGCATGAGTATACTTCACGACACATCTATAATTTTTGCCGCGCTGCTCTCACGAGAAACTACCAGAAAGTTCCTTAAACCAGCCAGCTGCCGCCTCAAAAATCTAGGGTTTTTGCCTCCTGCCAGCCTTGGCGTCGGTCCGTCCGTCTCCGGTGGCACGAGGGGCTATGGGCGGAGTAGTCTCGGGCCTTGCGGTGGGAGGTCTCCGTTTTTAGATTTTTTCGACTTCTGTCTGGTATGTGTCTGCTTAGGAAGGTGAGGCGGTGGTGTCTCCACGAAGATGGATTAAAGTTCTCCTTGCCTAGCCCACGTTTCAGCGATGTGTCTAGCATCATCGATGGCGTGTGAAGTGTATCTCCGTAGTTGCTCGGATCTGTTCGTCATTCGTCTTTGTTCGTGTGTCTTGAGTTGGATCCTTTTAATCTACACTCTTCATCGCGCGGTTGCTGTTACGGTGTGTCGGTTCTATGGGGCCTTAACACGGCGACTTCCATTGTCTACTACAACAAGGTTTGTCCGGTTCGGCGAGGGAGGCGATGACAGCGGGCGCCTTGGCTCGCTTCCTTTGCTTGTAGTCGTCGCTAGATGGTCTCACGGGATGTAATTTTATATTTCTATTGTTCGTTGTACTATCATGATTGAAGATGAATAGATTGGAAGATTTCACGGAAAGAAAAACTACCGAAAGTTCTACATTGGATTGGGGTACTGTTTTTTTCTTAGAAAGTCTTTGGATCTCGATCGAGATATTTTCACGTTGCGAATACGATGAGCAGCACATGATATGCTTTCAGATTCTTTACCTTTGGATCGAGTAGATTTACCAAGCGAACATACAGTGGAACGATGGAGACCCAAAGCGGTAGCGAGGATCAGCCATTGCCAGCTGCAAAACCATCGAAAAACTTGTATGCCGAGGACAAAATTACTGTTATGACTTTAAAGGCTAGCAAAATCTCGATTTGACCTCGTTCCAAAACAAATTTCGATTTTGACCTCTTTGGGTGGCGCCAACATCCTGGCGTCTGGGTTTGCAGCAGACGTCGAGGACCCAGGCGTCGGCCTGGCCCGCCTTGCCCGCTTTGCCAGTTGACCTGTTGGCGTGGCAAAGGACGACGCCACAGACTGGCGTCTGCCTGTAACTAGATAACCCACGGGAGAGTGTGTGGGACCCACCCACACACTTTCCCAATCCTAACCGAGCTTGAAGAACACTTAGAGCTCTCATACTCTCTCCTACCCTCAAGCTCCCCTCAAATGCTCTCTAAAAGGTGCATCCCTTAGGTGGATCTTTCCATCACTTTGTTGCTCTTGGTAATCTCCCCCAAATCATCCAATTATTTATTGTTAAATCTTGTTATTTTGGTTGCATTTTATACATGTTGGTGGAACCCTAGTTCATGTTTTCTCCCTTATGTTAGTGTGAATGGCTTGGTTAACTTTGATAATATAGTGATATGCATGATGTGTACTAGGAATATATGCTTGTTGAGTAGAAAGATTGGGGGTTAGAGTTAGTTAGTGATTAGGGTTAACTTTGCTTAGTGTGTGTTAATTTGTTAAATTTTTGTGGACATCACCAATAATTTAGTGTTGATATGATTAGGATATAATAAGATGTATTTGGATAAACACCAATTCTCATTGAAGTCTTAAATGCATTCATGTTGTTTTTAGATGGAGAGACTTGTTAATGTTCATTACATGGACAAGGAGGCATTCTTGAGTAACAATGCCGACACGGGTGAGGAACCATTGGTTTTTGATACAAGCCCTAGCTATGAGGATGTTGTTGCAAAAGTGAGACAAGTCTTAAAGTGGATGGACACCAATGTTGATGTTAAGTTAATAGGAAGGTATGATGTTGGAGTTGGAGCAAAATCTCGCTTGAAGAGTATGTCTATCACCTCGGATTTGCATTGGGATGTATACAAGGAAAAAGTTTCCCAATCGGAAGACAAGTCACTTGAATTGTTTGCCACCAAGGTTGAATCTCCTCAGTTTACACTTGATTTGAACCGGCATGTCTCTTCCCCAATGGATGACATGAGCGAGAGGACAATGGTGCCACTAGTTGAGCATAGGGTTGTGTTTGATGCCCCCAATGCTTATCGCCAACCACGTCCCCGTGCACCATCTATTGAAGCGAATAAGGTTGAGTTGTATGCCCCCAATGCTTCTAGCCAACCACCAACTAGCCAAGCAAATGAAGCTGAGGTGGTTGCTAGTGACAAAGTAATTCAAGAGGATGAAGATGCTTATGATGATGACGAAGAGCAAGAGGAAGGGTTTCATGATAATGATGTTGGTGACTTGGATGCGTACATAGCGCAAAAGGACATGGATCGTGAGTTGCCTTTTAGGCGTCAATATCGTATGATTTCGGATGGCGAGGTCGGTTGAGCAGTTGGGACGAGGATGGATTCACAAAGGAGGAAAACCAAATCCACTTTGAGTGTCGGGCTTAGAAAAAGAACTCACTTGTTTAAAGATCTCAGCCTTGCCCATAAAACTGTTGTTGACGGTGGAATGAGAATGGCGACGATTGAGCCAACACCATGCCGGATCGGGAGAACCAAGGGTGGAGAATGAGGGCGAGAATGCTTATTTGAAGAAAGGAGTGAAGTTTACGAGCTTGCCTATCTTTGAAGTTTTGGTTGGTGAGTATGCCATTGGAACCATAGGCCATTTTATGTTGAGCACTCCGACATGAAGTTGTGTTACACCGTGAAGTGTGAGCAAGAAGGATGCCCATGGAAGGTTAGTGCAAGAAAGCTTAAAAAACCGAAGATTGGGTGTTGTGTTGCCACTCATAGGTGCAAACCGCCATCTAAGCGACTTGAGCGACACACCGTCAACTCACATCGAGTATCTCGGATACAAATGGATGAAAGACATAGGCTTTGATCCCCTTGTGAAAGTGAGGTTTCTCATGCGGACGGTGAAAAACAATTTGGTTATGAAGTCAAGTATGGGAAAGCATGGAAGGCAAAGGCAAATGCTATTAGGATGTTGTATGGTGGTTATGAAGAAGCATACAACCAGCTCCCGAGGTTGTTGGGCGCGATTGCACATAAGAACCGGGCATGTTTCATGTGGTCGAGGATCACGGGAGTGTTCCACCGTGCCTTACGGAGTTATGGACAATGTGTGGGCGTTTCACATTATCGTCGGTCTTGTCTATAGATGGCACGTTCTTGACCGGTAGATACAAGGGCACACTAATGGTAGCAATGGCACACTCATCAAGCGACAACGTGTTGCGATTGCATTGCTTTGGTGCCTTAGAGCACCAAGACAAGCTGGGAGTAGTTCATGGGTCATGTTAGGCACAATGTGATTGGGGCTAGGGAGGTATGCATCATATCGGACCGGCACCATTGCATACTCAAGGCAATGGACATTGTTATTCGAGATTTCCAAAGCTTCACCACAGATGGTGCATGAGGCATTTCATGGCCAACTTTTACGGGCATGTAAGAGCAAGGAGCTCAGCAAAGACCTTACCCATGTATGTGTGGCCTTCACCACGAAGGTTTCAATTCTCGGTACAACAAACTCTTTGCAGCGGTGAGCGAAGGGGAAAAGATTTCTTAACTAGGAATTTAGCGAGAAGCACAAGTGGGCAGCGCTCATGGCGATGGTGGTAGGCGATATGGCGACATGACGAGCAATCTAGTAGAATGTTTCAACAATGTCTTTGAAGGGTGCTCGTGCATTGCGGTGCTTGCAATAGTGGAGTACACCTTCTTCAAGCTTAATGAGTACTTTCGGAGGCATTACGAAGAGGCGCAAAATGGATAGGTGAAAAAGGATTATCCGGAAAAGGTTGATGAATGGTTGCGATTACAAGCAAGCAAGTCTTCCGCGGCAACAAGTTATCATATTCGACGAATTGAAGCGATCTATCAAATTGATGAGCGGTGGCACAACACGAGACGGTTTTCAATATGGCGGTGCTGCATATGAGGTGCGTCGAAGACTCGGTGGTGCTAGTGCGAGAGGCCTAGTAAGTATCATTGGCCATGCTGCATTTGATAGCAATGGCGAAGGCGAAACATACATGTTTGTGATGGAGAAACCGATGCGGATGCAAGAGTTCCATGTGGAAGCTACTAGGTTGACATGTGCGCCAAGATTTCACCCTTTCTTGGACCAATCGCGTTGGTGCAGTACCATAGCCCTCATATTAAGCCAGACCCTCTTACGAAGGTGGAGACCAAGGGTAGAAGGAGAACTAAGAGGTTCGGGGTGAAATGGATGACTGGCTGGATACCTTTGGCATGAAACAATTTGGTAGCAGTCATTTCATGGAGGCTCTGACACTATCAAGCTGTGGGGTGTGCGGTGGAGGTGGACACAATGGCGGACATGTAAGAAAGGAAAACCAAGAAAAGGAAAACAAGTCGTGGAGGTGGCACCGATGGTGAGCGAGTTGGAAGAGGTGGCGGTGGTGGTGGTCGAGGAAGCACAAGTGGCAGAGGTGGTGGTGGTGGTCGGAGGGAGCACAAGTGCTAGAGGTGCTAGTGTTACGTAGAGGAGTACAAGTGCTAGAGGTGGTGGTCGAGCAAGCACAAGTGTTATAGGTTGTGGTGGTCGTGAGAGCAAGCACAAGTGTTAGAGGTGGTGGTGGTCGTAGAGGAATGGTTGATAATGGATCGGCCTTGATTATTGCATAATCCGGATGGTTGATCTAATAATAATGGTATATTGTTTGTTCATACAATTCCTAGCATTTATTGATTTCTTGTGTTTACATTTACTCTCTTTGTGTCTTGTGCTAACAATTGTTTTTTTTGTAGGCATGGCTTCATCCGGTTCCAGGACGAGGCCGGCGTGCGCGGACCAAGAGGACATGCCGAAGACGTGGATGGAGGCCAGTTTGGACAAGGAGAAGGAGAAGGATGTGCCCACACCACCGTGTTGGTGTGGTGATGTTTGCAAGCTGAAGGTGTCCACTGACCGCAAGAAGTCATGGACAGAAGGCAGAAGGTTTTTCGTGTGTCCCATCTATGCACATGATCATCGAAGGCCAACTAAGCATATGACATACCACCGGTATGTTAGGTGTACATACAGAAAACCAACAAGTTTGAACTCATATTACTAACAAAAAACATGATTTTTATGTAGTCGCCTCCTCCACTTTGCAAGTAGTTTACTTGGATAGATCACGAGGTACCAAAAGATGTCCAAGAGGACCAACATCGTGATTACTTATGGAGGCAGCGCCTGTTCGAGGAGTCCTTTGCACGGGGATTGGAGCATGAGCGTCGTGAGAAGGAGAAGAATGAGGTACCAAAAGATGTCGTTTGAACTATCGTGCTCATGTCCTAGTGGTTTGAAAAGACTATGTAATGCTTATGTCTCAGTGGTTTGAACTATCGTGGTCATCAACTATTTATGTAATTTAAGACTATGTCATTTGAAACCTTGTGTGTGTAATTTGAGACTATGTCATTTGAAACCTTATGTATGTTATTGAGTCCCGCGGCAGACAAAAGCTTCGTCGTGGAGCTAGCAGATTAATTTAAGAGATATCTGATTGATGGCAGCGGCGTTGCAGCTAGTCTCGCCATGCATGCATGATACAGTACTACATGACCGGTCAAAATTTGAGATGTACCCTGAAGAAGTATGTTATCTCCGGATTAAGCTTATCTCGTGCATCGCCATTGGTCAACTGGTCAGCTAGCATGCTTAGCAGCAGCCAAATGGCCGGAAAATAATAATAACACAAGACTTGTCAAAACATTCCGTCCATTTTTCGCGTGCCGATAGCCATGGACTTTGGTCGGGTTCATAGAGCATTGACCGTTATATATTTGCCACTTCCTGACGTGTTTATTTCATGATCACAAACTCGGACGAGAACTATCATCACAAACTCGGCCACCAGGTGATCACTACCTTCAAAACACACGGAACAGGGCATGAGTATACTTCACGACACATCTATAATTTTTGCCGCGCTGCTCTCACGAGAAACTACCAGAAAGTTCCTTAAACCAGCCAGCTGCCGCCTCAAAAAATCTAGGGTTTTTTGCCTCCTGCCAGCGCCGGCGTCGGTCCGTCCCGTCTCCGGTGGCCTGAGGGGCTATGGAGGCGGAGTAGTCTCGGGCCTTGCCGGTGGGAGGTCTCCGTTTTTAGATTTTTTTTCGACTTCTGTCCTGGTATGTGTCCTGCTTAGGAAGGTGAGACGGTGGTGTCTCCCTGAAGATGGATTAAAGTTCTCCTTGCCTAGCCCACGTTTCACTGATGTGTCTAGCATCATCAGTAGGCGTGTGAAGGTGTATCTCCGGCGGATTTGCTCGGATCTGTTCGTCATTCGTCTTTGTTCGTGTGTCTTCAGGTTGGATCCTTTTAATCTACACTCTTCATCCGCGCCGGTTGCTGTTCTGGTGTGTCGGTTCTATGGGGCCTTAACACGACGACTTCCCGACTGTCTACTACAACAAGGTTTGTCCGGTTCCGGCGAGGGGAGGGGCGATGACAGCGGAGCGCCTTCGGCTCGCTTCACTGCTTGTAGTCGTCGCTAGATGGTCTACGGGATGTAATTTTTATATTTCTATTGTTCGTTGTACTATCATGATTGAAGATGAATAGATTGGAAGATTTCACGGAAAGAAAAACTACCAGAAAGTTCTACATTGGATTGGGGTACTGTTTTTTTTCTTAGAAAGTGCTGGATCTACGATCAGATATTTTCACGTTGCGGGCCCTGATGAGCAGCACATGATAGCACTGCAGATTCTTTACACTGGATCGAGTAGATTTACCAAGCCGAACATACACAGTGGAACCAGTAGACCCAAAGCGACTGACAGGATCAGCCATTGCCAGCTGCAAAACCATCGAAAAACTTGTATGCCGAGGACAAAATTACTGTTATGACTTTAAAGGCTAGCAAAATCTCGATTTGACCTCGTTCCAAAACAAATTTCGATTTTGACCTCTTTGGGTGACGCCAACATCCCTGGCGTCTGGGTTGCGAAGCAGACGTCAGGACCCCAGGCGTCTGGCCCCTGGCCCGCACTGCCCGCCTGCCCGTTGACCTGCTGACGTGGCAAAGGGACCAGACGCCACGGACGCTGGCGTCTGGCCCTGGTAACTAGATAACCCACGGGAGAGTGTGTGGGACCCACCCCACACACTTTCCCCAATCCACAACCCGAGCTTGAAGAACACTTAGAGCTCTCATACTCTCTCCTACCCCTCAAGCTCCCCCTCAAATGCTCTCTAAAAGGTGCATCCCTTAGGTGGATCTTTCCATCACTTTGTTGCTCTTGGTAATCTCCCCCAAATCATCCAATTATTTATTGTTAAATCTTGTTATTTTGGTTGCATTTTATACATGTTGGTGGAACCCTAGTTCATGTTTTCTCCCTTATGTTAGTGTGAATGGCTTGGTTAACTTTGATAATATAGTGATATGCATGATGTGTACTAGGAATATATGCTTGTTGAGTAGAAAGATTGGGGGTTAGAGTTAGTTAGTGATTAGGGTTAACTTTGCTTAGTGTGTGTTAATTTGTTAAATTTTTGTGGACATCACCAATAATTTAGTGTTGATATGATTAGGATATAATAAGATGTATTTGGATAAACACCAATTCTCATTGAAGTCTTAAATGCATTCATGTTGTTTTTAGATGGAGAGACTTGTTAATGTTCATTACATGGACAAGGAGGCATTCTTGAGTAACAATGCCGACACGGGTGAGGAACCATTGGTTTTTGATACAAGCCCTAGCTATGAGGATGTTGTTGCAAAAGTGAGACAAGTCTTAAAGTGGATGGACACCAATGTTGATGTTAAGTTAATAGGAAGGTATGATGTTGGAGTTGGAGCAAAATCTCGCTTGAAGAGTATGTCTATCACCTCGGATTTGCATTGGGATGTATACAAGGAAAAAGTTTCCCAATCGGAAGACAAGTCACTTGAATTGTTTGCCACCAAGGTTGAATCTCCTCAGTTTACACTTGATTTGAACCGGCATGTCTCTTCCCCAATGGATGACATGAGCGAGAGGACAATGGTGCCACTAGTTGAGCATAGGGTTGTGTTTGATGCCCCCAATGCTTATCGCCAACCACGTCCCCGTGCACCATCTATTGAAGCGAATAAGGTTGAGTTGTATGCCCCCAATGCTTCTAGCCAACCACCAACTAGCCAAGCAAATGAAGCTGAGGTGGTTGCTAGTGACAAAGTAATTCAAGAGGATGAAGATGCTTATGATGACGACGAAGAGCAAGAGGAAGGGTTTCATGATAATGATGTTGGTGACTTGGATGCGTACATAGCGCAAAAGGACATGGATCGTGAGTTGCCTTTTAGGCGTCAATATGCGTATGACTCGGATGACGAGGGTCCAGTTGAACAGTTGGACGAGGATGGATTCACAAAGGAGGAAAACCAAATCCACTTTGAGCTGTCGGGCTTAGAAAAAAGAACTCACTTGTTTAAAGATCTCAGCCTTGCCCATAAAACTGTTGTTGACGGTGGAATGAGAATGACGACGATTGAGCCAACACCATGCCCGGATCCAGGAGAACCAAGGGTGGAGAATGAGGACGAGAATGCTTATTTGAAGAAAGGAGTGAAGTTTCTGAGCTTGCCTATGCTGAAGTTTTGGTTGGCTGAGTATGCCATTCGGAACCATAGGCCATTTTATGTTGAGCACTCCGACATGAAGTTGTGTTACACCGTGAAGTGTGAGCAAGAAGGATGCCCATGGAAGGTTCGTGCAAGAAAGCTTAAAGAAACCGAAGATTGGGTGTTGTGTTGCCACTCATAGGTGCAAACCGCCATCTAAACGACTTCGAACGACACACCGTCAACTCACATCTGAGTATCTCGGATACAAATGGATGAAAGACATAGGCTTTGATCCCACTGTGAAAGTGAGGTTTCTCATGCGGACGGTGAAAAAACAATTTGGTTATGAAGTCAAGTATGGGAAAGCATGGAAGGCAAAGGCAAATGCTATTAGGATGTTGTATGGTGGTTATGAAGAAGCATACAACCAGCTCCCGAGGTTGTTGGGCGCGATTGCACATAAGAACCCGGGCATGTTTCATGTGGTCGAGGATCACGAGGGAGTGTTCCACCGTGCCTTCTGGAGTTATGGACAATGTGTGGAGGCGTTTCAGCATTATCGTCCGGTCTTGTCTATAGATGGCACGTTCTTGACCGGTAGATACAAGGGCACACTAATGGTAGCAATGGCACACTCATCAAACGACAACGTGTTGCCAGTTGCATTTGCTTTGGTGCCTTCCGAGCACCAAGACAACTGGGAGTAGTTCATGGGTCATGTTAGGCACAATGTGATTGGGGCTAGGGAGGTATGCATCATATCGGACCGGCACCATTGCATACTCAAGGCAATGGACATTGTTATTCCAGGATTTCCAAAGCTTCACCACAGATGGTGCATGAGGCATTTCATGGCCAACTTTTACCGGGCATGTAAGAGCAAGGAGCTCAGCAAAGACCTTACCCATGTATGTGTGGCCTTCACCACCGAAGGTTTCAATTCTCGGTACAACAAACTCTTTGCAGCGGTGAACGAAGGGGGAAAAGATTTCTTAACTAGGAATTTAAGCGAGAAGCACAAGTGGGCACGCGCTCATGACGATGGTGGTAGGCGATATGGCGACATGACGAGCAATCTAGTAGAATGTTTCAACAATGTGCTGAAGGGTGCTCGTGCATTGCCGGTGACTGCAATAGTGGAGTACACCTTCTTCAAGCTTAATGAGTACTTTCAGAGGCATTCTGAAGAGACTGCAAAATGGATAGGTGAAAAAAGGATTATCCGGAAAAGGTTGATGAATGGTTGCAGTTACAAGCAAGCAAGTCTTCACGGCAACAAGTTATCATATTCGACAGAATTGAAACGATCTATCAAATTGATGAGCCAGGTGGCACAACACGAGACGGTTTTCAATATGGCGGTGCTGCATATGAGGTGCGTCTGAAGACTCGGTGGTGCTAGTGCGAGAGGCCTAGTAAGTATCATTGGCCATGCTCGCATTTGATAACGGCGGCGAAGGCGAGAAACATACATGTTTGTGATGGAGAAACCGTGCGGATGCAAGAGTTCCATGTGGAAGCTACTAGGTTGACATGTGCGCCAAGATTTCACCCTTTCTTGGACCAATCGCAGTGGTCTGAGTACCATGGCCCTCATATTAAGCCAGACCCTCTTCTGAAGGTGGAGACCAAGGGTAGAAGGAGAACTAAGAGGTTCAGGGGTGAAATGGATGACCTGGCTGGATACACTGGCATGAAACAATTTGGTAGCAGTCATTTCATGGAGGCTCCTGACACTATCAACTGTGGGGTGTGCGGTGGAGGTGGACACAATGAGCGGACATGTAAGAAAAGGAAAACCAAGAAAAGGAAAACAAGTCGTGGAGGTGGCACCGATGGTGAACGAGTTGGAAGAGGTGACGGTGGTGGTGGTCGAGGAAGCACAAGTGACAGAGGTGGTGGTGGTGGTCGTAGAGGGAGCACAAGTGCTAGAGGTGCTAGTGTTCGTAGAGGGAGTACAAGTGCTAGAGGTGGTGGTCGAGCAAGCACAAGTGTTATAGGTTGTGGTGGTCGTAGAGCAAGCACAAGTGTTAGAGGTGGTGGTGGTCGTAGAGGAATGGTTGATAATGGATCGGCCTTCGGTTATTTGCATAATCCAGATGGTTGATCTAATAATAATGGTATATTGTTTGTTCATACAATTCCTAGCATTTATTGATTTACTGTGTTTACACATTTACTCTCTTTGTGTCTTGTGCTAACAATTGTTTTTTTTGTAGGCATGGCTTCATCCGGTTCCAGGACGAGGCCGGCGTGCGCGGACCAAGAGGACATGCCGAAGACGTGGATGGAGGCCAGTTTGGACAAGGAGAAGGAGAAGGATGTGCCCACACCACCGTGTTGGTGTGGTGATGTTTGCAGTCAAGGTGTCCACCGACCGCAAGAAGTCATGGATGTAAGGCGAAGGTTTTTCGTGTGTCCCATCTATGCACATGATCATGAAGGCCAACTACATATGACATACCACCGTATGTTAGGTGTACATGAGAAAACCAACAAGTTTGAACTCATATTACTAACAAAAACATGATTTTTATGTAGTCGCCTCCTCCACTTTGCAAGTAGTTTACTTGGATAGATCACGAGGTACCAAAAGATGTCCAAGAGGACCAACATCGTGATTACTTATGGAGGCGCTACTGCTCGAGGAGTCCTTTGCACGGGGATTGGAGCATGAGCGTCGTGAGAAGGAGAAGAATGAGGTACCAAAAGATGTCGTTTGAACTATCGTGCTCATGTCCTAGTGGTTTGAAAAGACTATGTAATGCTTATGTCTCAGTGGTTTGAACTATCGTGGTCATCAACTATTTATGTAATTTAAGACTATGTCATTTGAAACCTTGTGTGTGTAATTTGAGACTATGTCATTTGAAACCTTATGTATGTTATTCGAGTCCTAGTGGTTTGAACTATCGTGCTCATGTCCTAGTGGTTTGAAAAGACTATGTAATGCTTATGTGTCATTTACAGTGTATAACAATGTGTGCAAGGACCCTAGTCTTTTCTGTGGGATACTTGACTTGGGCATTATTGCTTGTAAAGGCGAGTTCATCCAACAATGTAAAAGCTAGTAACCTGGTAAGGCATCAACCAAAAATAGCAAATTTTAAAAATTTTGATATATGAACATCACCAAACATGCTTTCTGCACCAGGACCAGACGCCAAGGACCCTGGCGTCTGCTACCCTGCCTTTGCTCTGTCGCCTGTTTTGCTTTGTCGCCACGACACTAGACGCCGAGGACCAAGCGTCGGCCTCTGACATATAATCAGATGCCAAGGACCCTGGCGTCTGGTCCCCTGTGCATATATATGACTAAATGGCTTCTAACAGATTTTATCAACACTTCATAGCAATCAATGAATTCATAGACATCACAGGAAACAACATTTCACATAAATGACATGATTGAGTACTACTTTTAAACGACAAATTCATGTCATACATTCATAGCAACTTCACGAATCCATTGCAACTTAATTGGAACGGCAATAAGTTCATGGAAAGAGACTACAACAAGTTCATGGAAAGAGACTACAACAAGTTCATCGAAACAAACTAGAACAAGCTCAAGCTCATTGAAACAAACTACAACAAGCTCACTTCCTCCTCCTTCCTCTGTTCACGATATCTGCAAGTGTTTGCTCCTCCTCTTCGCTAGCCTCCTCGTCTTCGCTAGCCTCCTCCTCTTGGCTAGACTCCTCCGCCTCCGCATCATTGTTGGACTTATATTTTTGCATTCCTGTAGGCATGAATTGATGAGGATACTCCGGACTATGGAATTGAGTGTTCCATTTCTTCTTTCTACCTTTCCTTCCCGGTGTCTTATCTATGGCTATGCCTTTTATAGAGCGAGCATTGCCTTGTGTTGACTGCATAACCTGTGATGGTTGTGGAGCATCAACATCATACTCATGCTCTTGTTGTTCCTGCTCCTCTTCTAGTGTCGGCTCCTCTTGATGTGTTGCCTCCTCTTCATTGCCCTCCTCCTGTATGTCATCTTCGTTGTGGAGATAACGGCGTTTACGAGCTCTGCCGGCGCGGGTATCAGCTGCAAACACATCACTGGGCTGAGCACCATGGCAAGAAAGCATAGCTGCCATCTTATGTAACCGCTTCTTGAACTTCTGCGACAACACAAAATGTGCTATGATATGAGATGCAAATAAGTAACCCATGAAAAGAAGCTTTTATAATATATTGCTCATACCTCCATCATGCTCCTAAGAGTCCTCTCAGATGATGCACCGCCACGGGGATGACTCAGTGCTACATTGGCATCGTTGACGTACATAAGCAACTCTCTGCCCTGCAAGTCATGAACACACCAAACTTATGTATTTGAAAGAAGATTATATAATGCAAGTGTGTTAGAATTGGCTCATTAGACTACCATTTCGTCATGCATAGGTGCATAGTCAACGTGAGCCCCTCTTGTGTCTCTCACCGCCGTGTTGAAGGTATGATAACCTTCTGCAGTCTCCGGGTCTTCAGACACCAACTCTGAGCACTCCTCGTGAGTCCAATCGGGCTTTAGCTTTATACGGTAACGACCAGCATACCACACTTGATACTTCTGATATGCTGACTGATTGTGAGCTCTACTCTCTGATTCCACTAACGTGTCTCTTTGATTCCAAATTTGCTCAACCTTAGCGTGTTTGTCTTGCCAATCTTGTATGTCCTGATTGTTCCATCGATCGAACCTACAAATGAGCCAGGTGACAAAGCATTAGCAAACATAGACTTATTCAATGCTCTACTACATACTCAAAGACATGCTTGCTCACCGATGCAGAGATAGCATTTCCTCCTTGCTCTCATCAAATGGAATACCTTGTCTTCTTCCAAATTGTCTTGCCACATGGTCTACGAAGTGCCACTCGACCGCAAAGAAGCATATCATTGGGCACCTCGCCCGCCAAAGATGGCTATCACGCGTGCACATCTCGTTAAGAGAGAAGCCACGATCATCCACATAAGGCATCCAATGGACCTGCAAAACAAAGAGATACATTGTTAAATACAAATTTCATTCTTGAGTACATTTTGTCTCATTGAACTTTTCAATACCTGCTCAGCAGTCAAGGTGTCTAGCTCGTTCATATAGCACTTGTATCGCACATGCGAGCTTCCTGTGTACACCGTCACCCGTTCCCAATAGTACGCAACCGTAGGGCGCCGATATGGATCATCATCATGCGCCCCCTCATGATTACCGGGTGGGTTTGGGTGTTCTGGGTTCTTGAAATCGGGCCGTCCAACCAGGTGTTGGGGAACGTAGTAATTTCAAAAAAATTCCTACGCACACGCAAAGATCATGGTGATGATATAGCAACGAGAGGGGAGAGTGTTCGTCCACGTACCCTCGTAGACCGTAAGTGGAAGCGTTAGGACAACGCGGTTGATGTAGTCGTATGTCTTCACGATCCGACCGGCCAAGCACCGAACGTACGGCACCTCCGAGTTCTGCACACGTTCAACTCGATGACGATCCCCGGACTCCGATCCAGCAGGGTGTCGGGGATGAGTTCCGACAGCACGACGGCGTGGTGACGATGATGATGTTCTATCGACGCAGGCTTCGCCTAAGCACCGCAACGATATGACCGAGGTGGAATATAGTGGAGGGGGGCACCGCACACGGCTAAGGAACGATCACGAAGATCAACTTGTGTGTTCATGGGGTGCCCCCTACCCCTGTATATAAAGGAGTGGAGGAGGGGAGGGCCGGCCCTCTTCTAGGCGCGCCCTAGGGGAGTCCTACTCCCACCGGGAGTAGGATTCCCCCTTTCCTAGTCCAACTAGGAGTCCTTCCATGTATTAGGAGTAGGAGACAAGGAAGGGAAGAGAGAAGGGAAGGAAGGAGGTCGTCCCTCCCCTAGTCCAATTCGGACTAGGCCATGGGAAGCGCGCCTGCCCTAGGCAGCCCTCTCTCTTTCCTTGAGGCCCAATAAGGCCCAATACTTCTCCCGGCGAATTCCGTTACTCTCCGGTACTCGAAAAATACCGAATCACTCGGAACCTTTCCGAATCTGCGAATATAGTCGCCCAATATATCGATCTTTACGTATCGACCATTTTGAGACTCTCGTCATGTCCCCGATCTCATCCGGACTCCGAACTCCTTGGTACATCAAAACTCATAAACTCATAATATAACATCATCGAAACCTTAAGTGTGCGGACCCTACGGGTTCGAGAACTATGTAGACATGACCTAGAACTATTCTCGGTCAATAAACCAATAGCGGGACCTGGATGCCCATATTGGCTCCTACATATTCTACGAAGATCTTTATCGGTCAAACCGCATAACAACATACGTTGTTCCCTTTGTCATCGGTATGTTACTTGCCCGAGATTCGATCGTCGGTATCCAATACCTAGTTCAATCTCGCCACCGCAAGTCTCTTTACTCGCTCAGTAATGCATCATCCCGTAACCAACTCATTGGTCACATTGCTTGCAAGGCTTATAATGATGTGCATTACCGAGAGGGCCAGAGATACCTCTCCGACAATCGGAGTGACAAAACCTAATCTCGAAATATGCCAACTCAACATGTACCTTCGGAGACACTTGTAGTACTCCTTTATAATCACCCAGTTACGTTGTGACGTTTGGTAGTACCCAAAGTGTTCCTCCGTAAACGGAGTTGCATAATCTCATAGTTACTGTGAACATGTATAAGTCATGAAGAAAGCAATAGCAACATACTAAACGATCAAGTGCTAAGCTAACGGAATGGGTCAAGTCAATCACATCATTCTCCTAATGATGTGATCCCGTTAATCAAATGACAACTCTTTTGTCCATGGCTAGGAAACATAACCATCTCTCGATAAACGAGCTAGTCAAGTAGAGGCATACTAGTGACACTATGTTTGTCTATGTATTCACACATGTATTATGTTTCCGGTTAATACAATTCTAGCATGAATAATAAACATTTATCATGAAATAAGGAAATAAATAATAACTTTATTATTGCCTCTAGGGCATATTTCCTTCATCTCCCACTTGCACTAGAGTCAATAATCTAGTTCACATCGCCATGTGATTTAACACCAATATTCATATCAGATATGATTAACACCCATAGTTCACATCATCATGTGACCAACACCCAAAGGGTTTACTAGAGTCAATAATCTAGTTCACATCGCAATGTGATTAACACCCAAAGAGTACTAAGGTGTGATCATGTTTTGCTCGTGAGAGAAGCTTAGTCAACGGGTCTGTCACATTCAGAGCTGTATGTATTTTGCAAATATTCTATGTCTACAATGCTCTGCACGGAGCTACTCTAGCTAATCGCTCCCACTTTCAATATGTATCCAGATTGAGACTCAGAGTCATCTGGATTGGTGTGAAAACTTGCACCGAGGTAACTTTTACGACGGGCTCTTTTATCACCTCCATAATCGAGAAATATTTCCTTAGTCCTCACTAAGGATATTCTTGACCAATGTCTAGTGATCTACTCCTAGATCACTATTGTACCCCCTTGTCAAATACAGAGCAAGGTATACAATAGGTCTGGTACATAGCATAGCATACTTTATAGAACCTATGACTGAGGCATAGGGAATGAATTTTCATACTCTTTCTATTTTCTACTGTGGTCGGGATTTGAGTCTTACTCAATTTCATACCTTTGCAACACAGGTAAGAACTCTTTCTTTGACTGTTCCATTTTGAACTACTTCAAAATTTTGTCAAGGTATGTACTCATTGAAAATCTTATCAAGCGTCTTGATCTATCTCAATAGATCTTGATGCTCAATATGTAAGTAGCTTTACCGAGGTCTTTCTTGAAAAACTCCTTTCAAATACTCCTTTATGCTTTGCGAATAATTCTACATTACTTCCGATCAACAATATGTCATTCACATATACTTATCGTAAATATTGTAGTGCTCCCACTCACTTTTTTGTAAATACTGGGCTTCACCGTAAGTCTCAGATAAAACTATATGCTTTGATCAACTTATCAAAGCGTATATTCCAACTCCGAGATGCTTGCACTAGTCCATAGATGCACATTATGTTAACACCTTTAGGATCGACAAAACCTCTCAGTTGCATCACATACAACTCTTCTTTAATAACTCCATTAGGGAATGCAGTTTTGTTTATCCATTTGCCAGATTTCATAAAATCCGGCAATTGCTAACATGATTCGGACAGACTTAGCATCGCTACAGTTGAGAAAATCTCATCATAGTCAACACCTTGAACTTGTCGAAAACCTTTTTGCGACAAGTCGAGCTTTGTAGATAGTAACACTACTATCAACGTCCGTCTTCCTCTTGAAAATCCATTTATTTTCTATGGCTTGCCGATCATCGGGCAAGTCGACCAAAGTCCACACTTTGTTCTCATACATGGATCCCATCTCAGATTTCATGGCCTCTAGCCATTTTGCGGAATCTGGGCTCATCATCTCTTCCTCATAGTTCGTAGGTTTATCATGGTCAAGTAACATGACTTCCAGAATAGGATTACCGTACCACTCTGGTGCGGATCTTACTCTGGTAGACCTACGAGGTTCAGTAGTAACTTGATCTGAAGTTTCATGATCATCATCATTAGCTTCCTCACTAATATGTGTAGGAATCACTCGAACTGATTTCAGTGATGAACTACTTTCCAATTCGGGAGAAGGTACAAATTACCTTATCAAGCTCTACTTTCCTCCCACTCACTTCTTTCGAGAGAAACTTCTTCTCTAGAAAGGATCCATTTTAGCAATGAAAATCTTGCCCTCAGATCTGTGATAGAAGGTGTACCCAACAGTTTTCTTTGGGTATTCTATGAAGACACACTTCTCCGATTTGGGTTCGAGCTTATCAGGATGAAACTTTTTCACATAAGCATCGCAACTCCAAATTTTTAGAAATGACAGCTTAGGTTTATTGCTAAACCATAGTTCATACGTTGTCGTCTAAACGGATTTAGATGGTGCCCTATTTAATGTGAATGCAACTGTCTCTAATGCATAACCCCAAAACGATATTGGTAAATCAGTAAGAGACATCATAGATCGCACCATATCCAATAAAGTGCGGCTACGACGTTTGGACACACCATAACGTTGTGGTGTTCCAGGTGGCATGAGCTGTGAAACTATTTCACATTGTTTTAATTGAAGACCAAACTTGTAACTCAAATATTCATCTCCACGATCAGATCGCAGAAACTTTATTTTCTTGTTACGATGATTTTCCACTTCACTCTGAAATTCTTTGAACCTTTCAACTATTTCAGACTTATGTTTCATCAAGTAGATATACCCATATCTGCTCAAATCATCTGTGAAGGTCAGAAAATAACGATACTTGCCACGGCCTTCATACTCATTGGTCTGCATACATCGGTATGTATTATTTTCAATAAGTCATTAGCTCGTTCCATTGTTCCGAAGAATGGAGTTTTAGTCATCTTGCCCAAAAGGCACGGTTCGCAAGCATCAAATGATTCATAACCAAGTGATTCCAAAAATCCATCTTTATGGAGTTTCTTCATGCGCTTTACACCGATATGACCTAAACGGCAGTGCCACAAATAAGTTGCACTATGATTATTAACTTTGCATCTTTTGGCTTCAATATTACGAATATGTGTATCACACGATCGAGATCCAACAAACCATTTTCATTGGGTGTATGACCATAGAAGGTTTTATTCATGTAAATAGAACAACAATTATTCTCTAACTTACATGAATAACCGTATTGCAATAAACATGATCAAATCATATTCATGCTCAACGCAAACACCAAATAACACTTATTTAGGTTTAACACTAATCCCAAAAGTATAGGGAGTGTGCGATGATGATCATATCAATCTTGGAACTATTTTCAACACACATCGTCACTTCACCCTTTAACTAGTCTCTGTTTATTCCGCAACTCCCGTTTCGAGTTACTAATCTTAGCAACTGAACTAGTATCAAATACTGAGGGTTTGCTATTTACACATCAATAACATGTATATCAAATATACTTATGTTCACTTTGCCATCCTTCTTATCCGCCAATCACTTGGGGTAGTACCTCTTCCAAATGACCGGTCTCTTTGCAAGAGAAGCACTTAGTCTCGTGCTTAGGACCAGACTTGGGTTTCTTCACTTGAGCAACAACTTGCTTGCCGTTCTTCTTGAAGTTCCCTTCTTTTCCTTTGCCTTTTCTTGAAACTAGTGATCTTGTTAACCATCAACACTTGATGCTCTTTTCTTGATTTCTACCTTCACGATCTCAACATCGCGAAGAGCTCGTGAATAACTTTCGTCATCCCTTGCATATTATAGTTCATCACGAAGTTCTAGTAACTTAGTGATGGTGACTAGAGAATTCTCATCAATCACTATCTTATTTGGAAGATTAACTCCCACTTGATTCAAGCGATTGAAGTACCTGCATAATCTGAGCACATGCTCACTAGTTGAGTGATTCTCTTCCATCTTTTAGCTATAGAACTTGTTGGAGACTTCATATCTCTCAACTCGGGTATTTGCTTGAAATATTAACTTCAACTCCTGGAACATCTTATATGGTCCATGACGTTCAAAAACGTCTTTCAAGTCCCGATTCTAAGCCGTTAAGCATTGTGCACTAAACTATCAAGTAGTCATCATATTGAGCTTAGCTAAACGTTCATACCGTCTGCATCTGCCCCTGCAATAGGTTTGTCTCCTAGCGGTGCATTAAGGACATAATTCTTCTGTGCAGCAATGAGGATAAACCTCAGATCACGGATCCAATCCGCATCATTGCTACTAACATTTTCAACACAATTTTCTCTAGGAACATATCAAAATAAACATATGAAAGCAACAATGCAAGCTATTAATCTACAACATAATTTGCAAAATACTACGGGACTAAGTTCATGATAAATTTAAGTTCAATTAATCATATTACTTAAGAACTCCCACTTAGCAGACATCTCTCTAGTCATCTAAGTGATCACGTGATCCAAATCAACTAAACCATAACCGATCATCACGTGAGATGGAGTAGTTTTCAATGGTGAACATCACTATGTTGATCATATCTACTATATGATTCACGCCGACCTTTCGGTCTCCGTGTTCCGAGGCCATATCTGCATATGCTAGGCTCGTCAAGTTTAACCTAAGTATTCTGCGTGTGCAAAACTGGCTTGCACCCGTTGTAGATGGACGTAGAGCTTATCACACCCGATCATCATGTGGCGTCTCGACACGCATTTAACTTTGGCAACGGTGCATACTCAGGGAGAACACTTCTTGATAATTTTAGTGAGAGATCATCTTAAAATGCTACCGTCAATCAAAGCAAGATAAGATGCATAAAGGATAAACATCACATGCAATCAATATAAGTGATATGATATGGCCATCATCATCTTGTGCTTGTGATCTCCATCTCCGAAGCACCGTCATGATCACCATCGTCACCGGCGCGAAACCTTGATCTCCATCGTAGCATCATTGTCGTTTACGCCATCTATTGCTTCTACGACTATCGCTACCGCTTAGTGATAAAGTAAAGCAATTACTGTATGCTTGCATTTCATACAATAAAGCGACAACCATATGGCTCCTGCCGGTTGCCTAACTTCGGTTACAAAACATGATCATCTCATACAATAAAATATAGCATCACGCCTTGACCATATCACATCACAACATGCCCTGCAAAAACAAGTTAGACGTCCTCTACTTTGTTGTTGCAAATTTTACGTGGCTGCTACCGGCTTAGCAAGAACCGTTCTCACCTACGCATCAAAACCACAACGATAGTTTGTCAAATAGACTCCGTTTTAACCTTCGCAAGGACCGGGCGTAGTCACACTCGGTTCAACTAAAGTTGGAGAAACTGACACCCGCCAGCCACCTGTGTGCAAAGCACGTCGGTAGAACCAGTCTTGCGTAAGCGTACGCGTAATGTCGGTCCGGGCCGCTTCATCCAACAATACCGCCGAACCAAAGTATGACATGCTGGTAGGCAGTATGATTTATATCGTCCAGAACTCACTTGTGTTCTACTCGTGCATATAACATCAACGCATAAAACCTAGGCTCGGATGCCACTATTGGGGAACGTAGTAATTTCAAAAAAATTCCTACGCACATGCAAAGATCATGGTGATGATATAGCAATGAGAGGGGAGAGTGTTCGTCCACGTACCCTCATAGACCGTAAGCGTAAGCGTTAGGACAACGCGGTTGATGTAGTCGTACGTCTTCACGATTCGACCGATCCAAGCACTGAACGTACGGCACCTCCGAGTTCTGCACACGTTCAACTCGATGACGATCCCCGGACTTCGATACAGCAGGGTGTCGGGGATGAGTTTCGTCAGCACGACGGCATGGTGATGATGATGATGTTCTACCGACGCAGGGTTTCGCCTAAGCACCGCAACGATATGACCGAGGTGGAATATAGTGGAGGGGGGCACCGCACACGGCTAAGGAACGATCACGAAGATCAACTTGTGTGTTCATGGGGTGCCCCTACCCCCGTATATAAAGGAGTGGAGGAGGGGAGGGCCGGCCCTCTTCTATGGCACGCCCTAGGGGAGTCCTACTCCCAGGAGTAGGATTCCCCTTCCTAGTCCAACTAGGAGTCCTTCCATGTATTAGGAGTAGGAGACAAGGAAGGGAAGAGAAGGGAAGGAAGGAGGGTGCGGCCCTCCCCTAGTCCAATTCGGACTAGGCCATGGGGCGTGGCCTGCCCTAGGCAGCCCCTCTCTTTCCCTGCAGGCCCAATAAGGCCCAATACTTCTCCCGGCGAATTTCCGTAACTCTCCGGTACTCCAAAAATACCGAATCACTCGGAACCTTTCCGAACTCGAATATAGTCGTCCAATATATCGATCTTTACGTCTCGACCATTTCGAGACACCTCGTCATGTCCCCGATCTCATCCGGACTCCGAACTCCTTGGTACATCAAAACTCATAAACTCATAATATAACCATCATCGAAACCTTAAGCGTGCGGACCCTACGGGTTCGAGAACTATGTAGATATGACCTAGAACTATTCTCGGTCAATAACCAATAGTGGGACCTGGATGCCCATATTGGCTCCTACATATTCTACGAAGATCTTTATCGGTCAAACCGCATAACAACATACGTTGTTCCCTTTGTCATCGGTATGTTACTTGCCCGAGATTCGATCATCGGTATCCAATACCTAGTTCAATCTCGTCACCGCAAGTCTCTTTACTCGCTCGTAATGCATCATCCCATAACCAACTCATTGGTCACATTGCTTGCAAGGCTTATAATGATGTGCATTACGAGAGGGCCCAGAGATACCTCTCCGACAATCGGAGTGACAAAACCTAATCTCAAATATGCCAACTCAACATGTACCTTCGGAGACACCGTAGTACTCCTTTATAATCACCCGATTCGTTGTGACGTTTGGTAGTACCAAAGTGTTCCTCCCGTAAACGGAGTTGCATAATCTCATAGTTACAGGAACATGTATAAGTCATGAAGAAAGCAATAGCAACATACTAAACGATCAAGTGCTAAGCTAACGGAATGGGTCAAGTCAATCACATCATTCTCCTAATGATGTGATCCCGTTAATCAAATGACAACTCTTTTGTCCATGGCTAGGAAACATAACCATCTCTGATAAACGAGCTAGTCAAGTAGAGGCATACTAGTGACACTATGTTTGTCTATGTATTCACACATGTATTATGTTTTCGGTTAATACAATTCTAGCATGAATAATAAACATTTATCATGAAATAAGGAAATAAATAATAACTTTATTATTGCCTCTAGGGCATATTTCCTTCACCGGGCTCCGCTCCCACATCCACACGGATAGGCTCCAAACAAACCCAACCAATAAGGATGTATCTCCCTTCCTGCGACACGCCAAGTCAAGCTGCAATCAAACAAACATGTTAGATATGGAGGCGCATGACAAATGCAAGATAAATGGTTGCAAATATTTGTTACCTGACGATACAAGTATGCTAGTGCGGCTGAACCACAGCTATACTGCCTATCCCAGTTAGTGAGTAGCTCCACCCACATCCAGAGGGCTGAGTTTCCGGTTGCGTCTGAGAAGACTACCTTAGTTAGTACATACCAAAGATAGGCCCGCGCGTACTGCTGCACAACCAGGTCATTCGCACCCTCAGGGCACGGATTGCCTCCTCCTCTGACTTGTTTTAGCCAAGAATGCCTCACTTTCGAGGGATCTGGCTTGCCTGGCTCTGGGAGATCGGGCACAACACCAATTAACATGCCTAACCGGTGTCGCCAATTAGCGGCGCTGATACGACCGGTAACAGGTCGTCCGTTGATAGGAAGGCCGCTTATCATAGCCATGTCCTCTAGGGTCATCGTCATCTCCCGAATGGAAGGTGGAACGAGTGAGCCTTGGGCCTCCAACAATCCACAAGTGCGGTCAGCGCCGCGTGGTTCACCGGCGGAGGGGGTCGCTTAAACTGCAACACAAATGGGAGAAGACCCAATCTCCGAATGTACGGCTCGTACCGCGCGTCGTAAGGAAAGTCATCAGCGGTATGACCCCTCATGCGCATAGCTACTACATGCTGCAAATAAAGTGATTTTTTGATCAATACAAAACACAAATGAGAAACAACGAAAATTGATAAGTCTTGCTTCTTACCTTCCATTCTCAATGGCACGAGCACGATGCTCCTTATCCCACTCCTGGATTAATCCGTCATACCAAGGTCCATCATCATCCGCCATCCTACCAAAAAATCACAAACATCTATGAATACATGAACAATATCAAACAATACAATTTCCTTCTCCAAGTTATGCCATATGAACACACCATTCTTCTCAAACATAACCACATCATTTCTTTCTTCTACATATGCACACATATCATCTAGAGTACCAAATTTCACCATCAAATAAAATTCATAATCATCATCCGCCATTCTATTGAACAAATCATGTCACACACAATCATCAAATTTCATCATCTCTTTTGCAAAAAAAAATTATGCCATCTATATATTCAACTATATTGTCATACCACTTCACACATATAATATTTTTTCTAAATATATTTGCTTGCCAAAGTAGTCATCTCAGATTCAAACAAATATTATGCCATCTATATATTCAACATATAGCTAATTTACTAGCACATGCATACATCATCTATAATTCAAAAAAATTTCACAAACTATGTCTATTGGTGGACAACTACAAACATCTACCAACTACACTACCTACCAAATCATCTATCAACTACAAATTATTTCCTAAAACAAAGAAACCATCTACTAATCTAACATCACCTAATGTTAAATAATGCATCCAACAAGAGAGGGAAAACCAAAACAAATTGGAGGAATGGGGAGAATACCTCAAGGAAGCTTGGGGGGGGTCGAGATCTCACGAGTTTGAGCGGAGGATGGAGTAGATCGAAGGTGGGGAGGAGGGCGAAGAACGAGCTCTGTTCGTGAGGCTCCGCCAGGAGAAAGATGGGGATGGGTGGGCTGGCCCGCGGTTATCCGATTACGGGGCGACGCCAGGTCCTGGCGTCGCCCTTTGCCACGTCAAGGGTCAAAGCGGCAAAGGCGGCGCGGGCGGGGCCGACACCGTGGTTCGTGGCGTCGCCGCAACCCAGACGCCAGGGATGTTGGCGTCACCTTTTAGGTCAGCAACGAAATTATTTTCAAAACGAGGTCAAATCGGGATTTTGTTAGCCTTTTAGGTCAGAACGGTAATTTTGTCCTATGCCGACCGAGGGAGGGGATCTCTTCGCTAGGCGCCACCAGCCGCAACCACGCGACCTTCCTCGGCAACCGCGCGCGCCTACAGGTCCACCACCAACAACAGCAACAAGCCCTCTGAAAGGTAGAGGAATCTCGCTTGAATTCTGGACGGTCCCGGCCGGCCGACCGGCCGATCGATCGAGCCGGCGGCCGACCACGCCGGCCGGGCCACGGACAGCCGTTGGTTTGCCTCCAGCTGCGCGTCATGTGCCGTGCATGCATGCATGTGCGATCGATTAAAGAAGAAAGGCGTCCAGCACTAGTCGCTCCTTGTCTGCGTGCGCTCCAGTTCAGTGAATCCCGAGGAGCCTAGCTGGGCGTAGGATCGTCGTATCTTTCGGCGCAGGCGCGCCTGGCTGCCTACCCCAATTTTGTCCCGGCCGACGGACGGTGACACGATCGACCGAACTGGAACCCCAACTGTTGCTTGTTTACTGTCCACAACTGTAGTACATCGTCTCGAGTAAGCGTAGCACGGTGCGTTCTCCGGCTGCATGGGCAATTGGCGAGTCTTGTGCGAGTGCAACGGCATTCTGTTTTTTTTGTTTTTTGAGGAAACAACAGCATTCTGTTGATGGGTTGGCCAAGTTGTTTGTTTAACTGGTCATGACCAATTCGTTTGGAAGTTGTGCAAAAAATTAGGGTAATGCATACAGCCGCTGTGTTGTTTATGTTTTCTCCGCACATCTAGTGCGCTGCATGCAACTCTTAAACAAATACTCCCTCCGTCCGAAAATACTTGTCATCAAAATGGACAAAAAAGGATGCATCTAGAACTAAAATACATCTAGATACATCCCTTTTTATTCATTTTGATGACAAATATTTCCGGACAGAGGGAGTATCTGGTTTGTAATGTCGAGTAGTACCGTCTTCCAGTACTGCCACCTTCTGTATTTCTGTTTAAATTAAACTAGCAGTAGTGCCGTCTTCTGCCGTCTCCCATGTTTTGAAATACAGCCGAGGAAAATAAGACTGAATGAGCCAGCGTACAAGAGTGGGGTGTGTTTAGACTAATCGTAAAAGGGCACACGATCCTTTGCAGCCGCCGCCTACTCCTTCTCCTCCACAAAAAGCTAGGGTTTTTGCCTCCCGCCGCCGCCGCCGCAGGTCCGCCTCCTCTCCAATGGCCTTAGGGCCATGGGGGCGCAGTGGATCTCGGCAAGGGTCGGCGGGAGGGCTCCGTTTTTAATCGTTTCTTTCAATTTTGCTAGGGTTTGTGTCCTGTTCAGGAAGACGAGACGGCGGCGGCTTCCTGAAGATGGAATAGAGGTTTCCCCGCCTAGCCCCCGTTCCGGCGATGCGTCTAGCATCGTTGGTGGGCGTGTGGAGGTGTGTCTCCGGCGGATCTATCTTTGGTGGATTTGCTCGGATCTCGTCGTTGTTCGTCTACGTTCGTGTGTCTTCGGATTGGATTTTTTCGATCACGTTATTCTTCATCTGCGGCGGTTGCTGTTCAGTGTGCGCTGGTCCTACGGGCCTTAGCACGACGACTTCCCGACCGTCTACTACAACAAGTTGTGCCCGACTCCGATGATGGAGGGCGATGATGGCGCGCGCGCTTCGCTCGCTTCAGTCTTGGTAGTTGTCGCTAGGTGGTCTACGGATCTGGATGTGATTTTTATTATTTCTGGTATTCGTTGTACTGTCATGATTGAAGATGAATAGATCGGAAATTTTCTCGCAAAAAAAAAAGTGGGGTGTGTTTGTTCAATGCACCATTCCAATGAGCCAGCGTACCAGAGTGGAGTAGTACTTCCACGCAGGCTCCTGTACTACATGAGCATACGCACATGCATGCTTCTGAGTCTGAATGGAACCAACTCTTTTTCTTCATGATATTTAATTTCAGCTTATCAGATTGAATACAATACTCTGCGGGGCGGGATGCTAATAAGCGGCAGTTTGTCTTGTCTCTTTCCTCCGGAGAATTAGGATCTGGAATGGTGCACGGCCGCTTAGCTTAACTAGTGTACTCAAGGAATGACAAACAAAAGCGACGACATCTGTTTTCTTCGGGAAAAAGTAGGACTACTAAGAAAAGTTTTACCTTATCAAAAAAAAAAGTAGGATTACTAAGACTATCTATACTCGGGCGCCTTAAACCGGTCTCAAGCGCTCGGACGCCCACTCGGTCCCAACCGACGCCAAATGGCCCTCAAATGTCCGGGTTGTCAGGCGCCCCTCATATCCAGCCCAAATATGGGGCGGATATGGGGCGCCATTGCGCGTCCGATTACGCCTGCCATGTCAGCCCGGCCCACCTCGACCCCACTCCATCCCCAGAAATATCTCCAATCTGGAAACCCTGCCTAAATCCACTCTGGACCCGTCTCCTCTTCTTCCCTTGGGCGACTCCGATGACTGCGGTGACCATGTCGAGTGCCGGCAGCCGCTCCTCCCCCGACTCTGACGACGAGCCAACCCTCCGCATTGCCCTCGAGAGGTCCAAGGTAGCCATCCTCCACCAACTGCAGATGGCTACAGCTGCGCCGATGACCGGAAGGGGAAGAGGGGCGGCCCGGAAGTGGTGAAGATCAGCCGTAGGAGTGCTAAACATAGTATATGACTGCGACAACACAACACCATTTTTTTCTTCGAAAAAAGCAGGAGTGCTAAACGTAGTGCGCCACCTGTTTAGTTTCCAGAGCCTGTTGCATCATTGTATCCAGGGAATATGGAGATTTGAGGTAACAGTAGCTAGTTTCTTGTGGTGCAATTGCCACCGGCTACAGTCGTGTTGAGAATCGACACAGGGCGTGTCGATCCTTATTTTCTTGCCACGAAGTAGGTATCATTCTTAGCTAGTGACATTATTTATTTTCTTGCCACCGGTGCTCAGCCCAACTAGAAGTTACTGGGATAAATACCCCGCATAGGAAAAGAAACAGGGATATGAAACCCTGTAAATTTTGGTTTTGATCTCCGGCTGGCTCCTGGAGTTCATCAACAGCCGCCTGGCCTGACTGCCTCCTCCAGCCGGCCTCTCCATTGGACGCCGCTAGGGGTCGTGGCGGACCGTCCGTCCGGCGGCGCCACTTGTCCTGGCCCACAGGCCAGCCTCCACAAGAACGGGTCCCCAGGCCGAAAAAAGGCACACCAGCTTGTGCCCGGAAACTGCCTGCTGCGCCTCACGTGCTCGCATGTACTACCACCCACCAGCTCAACGTAGGACACGACGATTCCGTCTAGGCTGGGCCGCCATTGAAAAATGCTCCAAGATTCGGATCTCCCAGGGCCCAGGAGAGGGACGCCTTTGCTGGACAGATCCTGCGTTTGGAGGTGGAGGTACCCACCGTGTTGCACCTTTCCGTTCACGCCGTACAACGCATGCCACACACGGGGATTCCGGCAGGATAAGCAGATGGTCCCGGCCGACCTGAAGAGGAGACGTGATAGCTTAGGGCATCTCCAGCCGTTGGCCCCCAGGAGGGGCAAAAAATCGCCTGGAGGCACCGCCGCTTAAACCGCGTTAGGCGTGACGCCTCGTCATGGCAGCCACGATTAGTCAAAAAAGTCAAATACGACGTAAAAACGACTCAAATTTAACGCAAACATCGGGGAGTTTGTTCAAACTTAAACATATTTTACAAAAAAAAAAACTCATCGGGCTACCCGCTGTCTCGGCCTCGGCTTCGCCGCCGCTTCACGCGGTTCTACATGCCGAGGAGGTTGTAGAACCGCGATGTAGTCACCGCCGTCGTCGTCATCGTCGTCGTCGCTATCGCCGCTTCGCTTACGCTTTCCGCCCTCTCTTTGCATCCTCACGGTTCGCGGTGGGTTGGACGGTCCGGCGTCGTCGTCGTCGTCGTCATTGCCGAGGACCACGACGCTGCTTTCGTCCTCGCGCCACGCTGCGGCGCCGATCTCTCGAGGCGGCTGCCGGACCGTCTCGTCGCGGAGAGTAGTCGTCCGCGCCGCAGATGGCGCCCCTGTCGGAGACGCTGGCGAACTATCTCCTCATACTCGCGAGGCCGGGCTCCGGCTTAGGCTCGACGAGGACGGCGGCCGGTGGGTGGAGAGGTTTTAGCGCCGATCGCGTGACGCCGGAGTCTGGCGTCTACATACGACCGGCGTGTTTCGGGCTCCGGCTGACGGCGGAGGCGAAGCGGAGCCGGACGAGGGAGAGGACCTCGTCTCCATCGCCTCGGGGTCTGAGAGCTTCCGGTGGCGTGAAGGAAGGGGAAGGGGTACTCGGAGGCGGCGTGTTGCCGCCCTCGATGTACTCGAGGACGGCCTCAACGTGGCGCCGCACGCCCACCACCGACGCCGGCCGGTGGCGCTGAGCTCGCCGGAGGGCACGACGCCGTTGGTGGCCTCGAAGCTGGGCGTGTGGCGGCGGAAGTAAGGGTCCCAGGCGGCTGTCGGGGACGTCTGTGGCCCTCCTCGCCGCCAGACGCGGAGTTATGCGGATCGCGGCGATCTCCGCGACGCCGCTGCCGCCATACGGCTGGTACGGGGAACGCAAGACGCGGCCGAAGCCGATCCTCCACGCCGCACCGCATGTCCGGCGGGACGGGTACTCGGCCTCGTAAGGAGGCGAGCCTCGTCTTCATGAAGATGGCGGCGGCCGAAGCCGTTCGCCGCCAAGGCCGCCGACCGGGAAGCGCTTCGCCATGGGCGTGAATCGAGACGGCGAAGAGAGAGAGAGGAGAGGCGAACGACGACGGTAGGGAGAGTGTGAGTCGCCGAGTCGCGCCGGGCGCGTCATATATAGGCCGAGGCGCCGCCGCGTGCGTGCACGTGTGTACGCGCGTGGTGGCGAGGAGAAGCGAGGACGCGCGTCGTCCGGTCTTAATCATCTTGCCGCCGTGAGGCATCAATGGCGCTGGCCGACCGGCGTGGCAACTTTGGCATTGATTCGCCGCGGAAGCGAGGCGATGAGGACGACGGCGGCCGAGAAGAGAGTCAGATCGGCCGACGCAGGGCCCGCGGCTTTTTCGCTATAAAATAGTTCGCCGGCGCGGGGCTTTCGGGCCGGGTTAATTTGGTCCGCGCCGTATTGCTGCCCAAGCCGTAAAATCGGGCTCTGAGGCGATCGGTTGGCGTTTTTATTGCGGCGCCAAAAACGCTGAGGAGGCCTTCCTGGTGGCGCGGCTGGAGATGCCCTTAGCGTCGACCGTCGAGGTTTCATGCTGTTCTCCACTGCCGTGCTTATGGGATGAGGTTTATTTCGGGCCGTCGACCCATTGGCTGGGCAGCTGGGGTTGCTGCCAGCCCTTCCGAATTCGAGTCCCGGCTTGGACACACGGTGCTCGCAGAGTTTCTTCTATAAAAAGATGCCCACAAGGGTTAGTCCTGGGTTGGTCTTATTTTTCTTTAGGTTTATTCCGGGCCGGCTTGGATTAGCCGGGAGATTATTAGGGCTCATCCACGTCCATTCACGGACAATCATATGGTTTCAGGAGGCGACGAGCGGCTGAGAGCGAAACATGAACGCGCGTGTGTGTGTATCTATCTAAACTCCTAATGTCTCAGTTGGTAGGTCGCGTTCCGGATTTTATTTTCGTCCCACCACTTTCGTCTGGTTTTTTTTCGTCGGTTTTTTTTCGCTGGTTTTTTTCGTCACCTCCCACCCCCGCACGCACCCCCGAGAAAACCACCCGCAGGAGGAATGCCCTTCCTATCGATCCCCTCCCGTCGCCGCCGCCGTCCTCTCGATCCCCTCCCGTCACCTCCACCGTCCTCTCGATCCCCTCGAGTAAGCAGCGCCGCCGTTGGCTCCCGATCTCCTCGATTAAATGCCGCCGCCGTCGTCTCTCGATGCCCTCGAGATCGCTGCGCCGCCATTGTCTCTCCATCCCCTCAAGATCACAGATCCCACACCGCCACCGTCGGCGCCTCCTACGCCCACAGGGGATGACTCCTGCCCTCTAGGGTTTCCTACGCCATCGCCGCCGCCGGGGTACTCCTCGACCAGCCCACCCTCCTGCCGCTCCGCCCCCTTCCCATCGCCGCAGTCGCCCCCTCCATCTCCTGTCGGAGCCACTCCCCTGCAGCGAACATCCTGCTCGTGTTGTACATGACCGCCACGGGAACGCGGTGGTGAGCCCCTCGGTGAAGAGACCTGCGCGGAGAGCAGGAACGCGTGCGGGGCCATGGCAGCGATCCCCGTGGTGTCCCCGGACCGGAGGCCGTCGAGGATGTACAGCGCCGGGAGCACGGCGCCAACGAGGAACCCACCCACGGCGTGCGAGGTGTCTCTTCCCGTACGTCAAGGCATCCCACCTCACGTTTCCTCTTTCGGCATCACGGGCCACCGCCGCACTCCCTCCCCCGGCCGCCCCGCGAGCTTCTATCTCTCCTAGCTCCGCTGCCGCGCCCCGTCTTCCATCTCTACATGAATCGCTGCTGTGGAAGCCATGCCCCACCACGCCACCCGGCGGCCATCTGGGCACGCCGTGTCCGGGATGATGGAGTTGAGTCAGCGAGGTCCCTGTTCCCGTCGGCATCTTCTGCATCGGGACCCGTGGGGCAAGCCGCGCGCTGCTCATCTGCGTCGATGGCGTCGGCGTGGCCTTCCCCTGCCAAGATCGGCGGCTCCTTGGCTGGATCCTCTCCTCTCCTCTCTTCCACCTCTCGTTGTCGGGTAAGTCGCAGGTATTGTATTCGTAATCGGTTCCAATCTCGCGCCCCTGATTCACTGTTATTCGTTTGATTCATTTCAGGTGCTCCTTCCGTCGATGTCGAGGTCTTAGTCTCGGTGATTTCTCCTTGTATGTTCTGTTGATATTGGTACCGTGTTCTGAACCTTGCTGCTTTGGAAAGGGTGTGGTTTCAGTTTTGATGGTTCAATTCAAGGTGATTCAGTAATGTTCTGCGTACAAAGTGCTTCCTATTTTTGCATTGAAAAACAGCATTGAAAAACAGTCAACATTTGGCAGTATTTTCTTCTTCTTTTGATCTCGTTTCTTCATAGTTAGTCAGACTCAATAATAAGAATTTGAGCAAGTTGGAAGGAGGTTTGTTAGGTCGGAACTGATATATTTGCTTTCGCCTAGCAGCCTATACATATCATTTTATATGACAGGGATTGTGCTATATTACCATGTTATAAAGGTAGAGCTAGGATATGTCTTTCTTGAACTTTGTGGACATGCTCATGGCGGAGGTGCTCTGTTTGTATGTTTTTTCAAGTAAAGTGGAGAAACTCCTGAATTGTGTCTTCAGAAATAGTTTGTTGGTTGTCAAGGTCGATTCAGATGCTGGTTACTGTGTTGGAATCTATCAATCCTTCTGATCATTGTGTTTTCTGGGCCTGGAGGTCACGCCAAACCCCAGGGCAGGGTGGTTCGAACACCAGTGCAGTACGGGCTGGGACGGACATCATCTTGTCTCTGTCTCTACTAATTCAAATTACATGTAACTTATTCCCTCAAAAAATTACATGTAATTTATTCAGTTCTACAGCAGCCAAGGGCGGGGCATCGCACCGGACGACAGTGACTGCAATGAGGCGAGATGCCGATGTTCGTGCCGGCGCCGGAGACCGTGACCACAACTCGGGGGCAAGGTGCTGGTGTCAGCGACATCGCCCGTGTTGGCCCCTTGAGTTTTGGACCTGCCGCGCTCTGGTTCTGGAAGCTACCATTCCCATCGAGCCCCTCCAGCAGCGTTCAGGTGAGCGATAGCTTCTGCTCCATTAACGCAAGCATCCAGGGGTTCGACTGCGTGGGCGGGAGCTCGGCTTGATTCACTTGCACATGTCTTTTTTCCTTTGTGGCCAGGAGCTCAGCTTGAATCACATACATCCAGATGTTCATGCATGTTAATCCTCTATTGGATATGGTTTAGCTCATAATGTAGGCCATGAAGATAGGCTTCCTTTTCCGAAAATGCACAACGGAGACCGAGCTCAATGGAGGCCTTTATTTGAAAACTCAAAATTTAAACTTTTCATATGCAAAAAATTCTATAAATAAATACACATATACCTAGATACATAATGTACATGTGTGCAATTTTTTAGGTGGAAATACATTAGAATGTGAGCTACACAAAAAAGACAAATCTGGGGCTTTTTAGCATATATATTGTTCATCTTCAAAGTCCATGATTTTGTTTTTTTTGTGCAGCTCGCAATTCAAGGTATTTCATCCTGAGATTTTTCACACATACACTTTACATCCTTGCATACATGTGTATCTTTTTTCAGATTTTTTTCGAAACTGAAATTTATGAATTTTGAATTTTTTAAAATAAAGGGCTCCATGGAGCTTAGTCTCCAAAATGCCGCACTCTTCCTTTTCTGCTTATAAGCAACTAACTAATAAATGAATCTGGGCACGGCTCTACCATTTTTGCACTCAGTTATGGGGCATCTATGCTTATATTTAATCATAATAAATAAAAGGAGTATGTGTGTTCTACAGTTCTGCAAACTGTCAAAATTATGTTCATCTTTGTGATTTCAGTTTGGATCTGGGTGCTTCTGGCTGTTTCTGGAGTTCAGGTTCAAGTTAACCATGGAGGTGACTCATCCTTTATTTCCGTGAGGTTATTTGTGTCACATGTTACTGTTGCTTTAATCTTTGACATACTGTGCAAGTTGTTGAATTTTCTGAGTTTATTTTCTGCTCCTGAGTTCGAATTTCCCCGAAATGCGCCCCCGTGGTTGCTGCCACACCGCACCGTTGCTCTATCCGTTGATGCGGTTACGGGTTAAATAGTCGTGGATTTTATCGTCGTAGTTTGACGCCCTGTAGTTTCACACGCCTCCCTTTTTCTATTTGGAGTATATAGTTGCAGAGGATTTATAAGTGAGTGGATCATATGTACTCTTTTTATGATGCATCTCTGACCATGAAATTTGTGGGCGTCATAGAGAAGGCAAGAAGGACAAGATTGTCAAGTCAGCGATCGAGGTGCAGACAGGTTGCTCATTCAGTTCAGCAATTGTGTGGATGTATTTTTTGGAATCATATGCCAACACCTCAGTGTTTAACATAGTGTTGGTTGTTGATTTTCTGTCACAATCTGTTGTTAGACGTGAGAGACATCTGGATAGATTCTTCCTTACTAGAGCCATACGACCAAAAAAGATGATTGGAAATGCTCTTTCCAATCATAAGGTGAAGTTTATTTCTTAATATAATTTGGCCAGTCTGATGTCTATTTTCTGAAACTATATCACCGTTGTAGATTATCTGATGAAAATTGCATTCTCTGTTGGGCACTGATTCAGATATATTAATATTGGGGAAGTCTCTCATATACTGGTCGAGGTCGGGAAGGTGCGGAGGCTGCTAGAGGAAGTGTTGGAGGCCAAGCGCAGCAGCAATAATGATCTGCTACTGGTGCTGGACCAGGTACGTCTTCGAAGGAACGAGAGTGGGGTGGCTGGATGTATCCGCCAGATTTTTGCGGATGTGCTCAGCCAAGTTTTGAGAGCATATTCAGTAAATCTTGGTTGCCCATATCTTGGCATGGCATGTCTTCTCATAGCATGCCGCAGGGCCCAGGCGAAGGAAGAGAGAAAGAGAGGAAGGAGAGAGGGGTGGGTGGAGGGAGAGAGCGGATGGGAGATAGAGAGGGAGGCAGGGAGAGAGAGGGGTAGGGGTTGAGGGAGAGAGGAAAAGGTTTACCATGATGCAATGAAAAAGTGCACAAACATATGATGATAACAAGTACTCCCTCCGTTCCTAAATATAAGTCTTTGTAGAGATTTTACTAGAAGGACTACATACGGAGCAAAATGAATGAATCTACACTTAAAATGCATCTATATACATCCGTATGTGGTTCATAGTGAAATCTCTACAAAGACTTATACTTAGGAACGGAGGAAGTACATTGCAATTTAATTTAGAGATACACAACATAGGCTACCATTGCAATTTAATGTATTTAGGACTGAATTTTCTATTAGGAATTTTGCAACTCCTCGAACCAACTATTGAAATTGAATCTCCCTAAATTTTCTAACATGTGGGAACAGAGTTCAAAGAATACATTGATTAAATCACAACAATCAATAAAAACTCTTTATTCTACTACATGTCATTTTTGCTCTCCAGCGGCCTTTGTAATTATCCATAGTAAGAACTTACAACACTATGCTTCAGAAGCAACAAATCTACCATCCTGAAAAATAGTGATTTGATTCAGCATGTGTTTGGCCAAGATTCCGAACACCAATACTTATTGAACTCGACATTTTATGTTTCATTTTGACATGCTTCTTCACAAGTTCCAAATTTTTATTTGGCTTAAATTGATTAAAATTTAAAATTTTGTGTAATCAAATTGCAGGATATGTGTTTGCTATTTTTTCCCTCAAGGCAGATCTTGTAAGCTGCTATGTTCTTTGAACCCATGGGTAGCAATTTGATTTAAGTGGTCTGGTTCTTTCAATCTGTGTGTAGCATATCCTGTTTGAACACATAACTATGTACCAACCACCTTGTAGGAGGTCTTCCAAATTTTCAATGAAATGAAACGCAAAGGCCTTTTGCGTTTTCTCAAAAAAAAAGTTCAAGTAAGCAGAGTATGAAGCTATGTGATAGTCCAAACTCTCACTAAATATAATTGTTACTAATGCCAATTAGCATCTCATAATTTGATGCCAAATTTCCTTTGCCTATATATGATGAGAACAGTTTACATATATATATATATATATCTTTGGAATGTCTGCTTACACTTTTTTTAGGATAGCTGATTTCAGTACCACACGTAATAATTTTCTTAGGTAAATCAGGACATTATATGGTTATCTGAGTATCATTGTTTGATTTGGACCTGCATGCCATGTTTTCAGCAGCCATTGTATAGTTAGCTACTCATCTTGTCACCTGGAGTTATACCCCTGCACATATCTGAAGGCAAACATGGTATGCAAGTGATCTGGTTATGAAAATCTTCATGGCCAGTCAAAATATACTTGATGCTAGGTGAAAATAATCATAGAGGTTCATTGAAGATGCATTTGATTTAATTATTAGTTTTTCCCATGGAGTTAATTGTCATTGAGAAGCATACTATTTTGTTGATGGATCGTAACTGGTTAGTTGTCGTTATTTAGTTTTGCCCCTGGAGTCCAAGAGTCCATCAAATTTCATAGATTGCTTCATAACTTGTTGTTGATGCTTGTTTATGCCTTCTGAATGTGTGCTTTGTAGCTTGCTATTGTCGTTTGACACTTGGACTTAGATGATATGAATATGACTTGGGGTTCGGTGCATAGCTCTTCCACAAAAAAAATGTAAAGTATGATAGAGCGTCTTGGACAGTACATAGCTCACTGAGGCCTTCCGTGCCTTCGATTTATTTTATTTTGAGCAATGTTGATTGGCTTGAACCATTGGAAGGATATCACCATCGGTTGGATGAGAAGCTTGTGTACTTTCTGTAAACTATTAAAGCTTTGTGCTGAAATGCAGGCCAAGATTGATGAGTTGAAGGCGAGAACAAACTACTACACTACCCAGCAACTTATACAGGTGCATTTCCTATATTTTTACAATAACATGACCTGCCAGTTGTGCTTTATGCAGAGTTGTACTGGTTAGTAGTTAGTGTATGAAAAATAAGCATGATTTATGCTCCCTTTTCACCTTCCTGAAAACAGTACATGTTTATGTGTTGATGACGCTTTCATAGTGGTGATACAGAGATATGGTCTTGACCCTACTCAAGCTCGTCCACATCGATGTCACGGTAGCTGCTTCTGCGAGTCTCTTGTCATCTTTTTCGCCGCCGGCTCGGTAAGTATCTCGGTTTACTTCTCCTCTTTCTCTCTTGAGCTTTGTAGAAAGTGGGCTAGGTGGGGAGGCCGAGGGCAAAGTGCAGCAGGAGGTGCATCGGTTTGAATGTATGTGTAGCCGGTAAGGGCTGGTTCGTTATCATCTCAAAGGCTGAAAGATCCGCTGTTGCAGGTCACCACATCCGCTTCCCACAGCTGCGGACGACGATAAGGAGGTGGTGGGTGACATGGGCAAAGAGTGCTTGGAGGGAAATGTTGCTTGTCTGCGTGTCTGCCTAGAGAATTTTCTGTTGTTGATTTGGTTTTATAAGTCCATATTGCATGTCTGCATAGAGAATCTCATAATATGGTTGTTATTATTATATGTCTTACAGAAGTTCATAGTTTCACTATATCATAGTATTATAAAAGTATGAGGGTTTATCTGGGTAAGTGTCTGGCACTCTCTCCAGCATTGCCACAATGTAGCATTTCTTAATGTTGTACAATGGTGCTGATATCACATACAATAGCAGTGGATGTGGTGGTAATGTGAGCTACGTGAAACCTTGCAACCTACTCCATCTGTCCCATAATATAAGAACATTTTTTACACTACAATAGTGTAAAAACCATTCTTATATTATGGGACGGAGGGAGTACTATTTTAACTACCATTTTTTATCTTCAGTTTCTGAATTATTACCAATCACACATTACTCCCGAGGCGATTCCATGCTTGATCACCTCTTAGGTGGACTTAACCCCTCATGTTACCGGAACAAGTAGCAGTGCCGCCCAAACTCTCGATTACCTGTTGTATTGAGTTAATTGCCCTTGAGGTGCGGACTTGCCATTTATTGTGATTTTACCATTCCTCTTTTTAAAATTTTGTTCCAGAAGATAGTTCTTTCTCATAGAGATGCGTTGCATGGATTAAAAAAACAGAGAACATGTCAAGTTTGTGCTTTGAAAATGGGATACTATGCTCAGTTCTAACTTTAGTGCTGACAAAATGGAGGAGACCATGATTCCTCTTCCTGTGTACCTTCATGTGAAGGAGAAATTACAACATTGTGATATATCAACTAAAATTGTGCACTAATTTATTGACGGTACTGCTAAAGCATGACTTTTGACTCATTTGCCTACATTATTGCCCGTAGCAACGCACGGGCATACTACTAGTATATATATATATCTCCCTAATAATAAAGCACGGATTGGGTCTCCGGGTTCACCGTCACAATACGCTTTTGCCAAGTCGTAATACGCTTTTACGATTATGTTTTGGAATTAACCGATGTGGTACTAACGGAACAATTTGTTTTTGCCTCCGTGATAGCACGATGGCAGATTTGGGCCTGCTTTTGTCCCACTGTCATGTATAGATCAATCATGGGAGCCAACTCAGCTATGTTATAGATCAATCACAGGTCGTTCCGCTATAAATAGTCCCACCTCGCTCCTTTTGATCAAGTTCCAGCAACTTTTATATGTTTCCGAGTTGAAACCGATAAGCCAGCTAATAAAGAATCAAAAGGAGGAGGAGCGCGAGGAAAGGAAGTAAGAGAAAAATCTTCATTTCCTGAGTTATGAAGGAAAGAAAATATAGTGATTCGGTGACATGAACCACGGAGGAAAGGAATTAAAGGATTGCATATGGAATGAATAAGCCAGGAAGGAAAGGAATTCTACATGGCCATTGATGGGGGTGTGAGAGAATAAATTAAGAAGGCCAGGAATGGAATGGAATTATAGCCATCGGATATATTTGCACTGTTACTACAGAATGCAAGAGGCACATAAGTTCTCAAATGATTTCATGTCATCCGTACAAGTAGAGGCAGTAATGAGTAGGGGGATAAATATATATACCCTAGATATTTTAAGGGACCAACTAATAGGTTTCTTAGTTCTGTGTTTTATAAAGCTCTCTTTGCATTGGATGAAGGAGGGAATTTTTAATGTATAAGGCATACAAACTTGACCTAAATAAGTGATCTTGTAATTCTAGAAAAGTTTCCAGATAAATTAAATCACGTGTATGGCCAAATTATTGTCTATGGCTGAGATATTATAACTTAAAAAACATGATAAATTAAATCACATGTATGGTCAAATTATTGCTTCAGGGTACTGTACAAAAGTTTCCTAAAAGAGGTACTATACAAAGTGAACTTCACGTGCGTGTACACAAGGATCGGTCAGGACAACACTTGATATTACAGAACCTTCCAACACAACCACTGACATTATCATAGTTCTCAATGCACGCCTGAGGTTACATAACTAACAAAGGAGCTACAGATAAAATTTACCAAATAGCTGACAACCAAGTTCACTAACCGGACATACATAGTAGATAGCACCTACGGTTAACATAACAAGGACATGCCCAAGTTCAGAACTCGCCACTGCCATCAACCATGCCCAGAGCAGGGGTGAATGTGAGCCTACACGTAATTAAGTCCTCGATAACATGGCTGCGCTTCTCCGGCACCGACAAAATCAGCCACTCGGGCACGCGACTTTGATACGCAGCATAGACGGTGGGACGCCGATCGCTTCTCGCTCGGTGGCACCAGTGCGCGGCGTTGCCATCTCCGACCGTCGCCGCCAAAGCACAGCAGCGCATGCTCATGTAGTGCGCCACGAGCGCATCCATTGGCACGCCAGAGCACCTTCGACGAGATGAGGCTCGCCCTCCACCATGCCTCTGCGGAGAGGACCTTGAGTCAAGCTACGGCTAACGCCATCTGCAGCGAGCAAATGGGTGTAGCCGATGACAACGGCACCGTTGATGTAGAACTCGCTATCGGTCACTCTGTAGCTGCCCATGGTGAGATTGGAATGGGGCAAAATCTAAGGTTAGGGATTGGAGATTTTGACGCCATGAGCTACTTGATAAGCTTGCGAGAGGCCCTAAGTCGACGTGGCGGTGCGGCGTGCATTTGAGACGTACGCGAGCGGTAGCCCAGGACCACATGCATGCATATCACCCAGTAGCCGGTGCTGACGTGGCTGGTTCTTGAATATAAGTTCAATTTTTTCACCAAAAGACAGATACACAGCTAGAACAGCCCCTGTTATGGAATATGCAAGACATAGAAGGACCCAGTTTCATAGCAGCCGAACAAATGTTGGGGAATCCGATTACCTTCCATTAAGCAAGTTCTACAAATTTATATTTCATTTGCTGGTTTGAAATTGCATCGTGTATCTTGGCGAGTAACTTTAGTGATTTGGTTTTGCATAGATTTATACAAAGATTTGCTCATATTGAGAATCATGTGCAGTAATAATTATGCATTTAGAAGGAAGTTTTTTCTTGGGAAGCAAAGGTAGTAGATTTTGATCCAAATACAATAATAATTTTATTTCTCAATTGCTTGTGCAAAATATATGAAAGTGGCTTATATTTGATCCATAATACGGTGAAAACTTTATAGGTCGGTGTCACATGTAAATATAAATCGTATCAATTTCTGTTTTCAAGGATCAATATTGCATGCTACAAGTTTCACACCAAACTAAAGGTGAGGGAGCAAAGCAAATTGTGCACGACGGTAGGTAAACTATCGAGTACCAAACAAACTCTAAAATTTATTTTATAATATACATTGCAACATACGAGATTTTTTGCACGCACAGTTTTCATGAACAACAGATGTGTTTTGCACATAATTGAATACACATCAACTTTTTCCCGTTGCAACGCACGGCATTTATCTATATATATATATATATATATATATATATATATATATATATATATATATATATATATATATAAATAATTTTTTAAAGTTAGTACAAAATTGAGTTATCTATTTTGGAACGGATGGAGTACAGAGAAGCACCATCGCTCAGCCACTTCTCGTGACGTTTTGATTCTTAGCGTGTCATTGTGCAAGATAATCCATCTATTGGAGAAACGACGCAAAACTTTTAAATTTTTGTACTATCCGCCATGTTGATGCCTCCACGCCATACAATTTGTGGACACCGCTTAATATTCTTTTGTCAAAATTACCTGCTCTTTGCCACATGTAAAACACACGTGGATGTTTCGTTTGTATAGGTCCATTTATCTGGTACACCATATAACAAATTATTGATAAAATGACCAGGCAAAATTTACACCTGAATTTTTTTAACACACTACAATCATAGATGCTCAGAATACGCATATGCACTCATCTTTATGAACGAATGAGCGCACACTCTACCACTTTGAGCACCTTTGAACCGGCACAACTTTTTGACATTGATGAAGTCATCACATACGTCTTGTAGTCGACATGAGCGTCTCCTCCCACTAAACGAACATCGGCGAAAAGTCTTAAATAAATCTGGAAAAATGCGAGCACCAGTGTTAAGTTTAGATCTTGAATCCTGGGTTGATTGCACCACACGAAACCTAAACATCTGGCTACACACTTGGAAAACCATACAAGTTAAAGGACAAAAACATAACAAAAGTGCTAAAAAAAGTAGATACGTTTGTTAGATATCAATGTCCCATTTATATTGGTAAATTTATTTGGTCCACTATACACACTTGCTGATAAAACCAGCCATGTAGCATGTCACTTCAGTACATGGTGAACAACCTAGCGGCCCGCTTAGTAAGCTACCAACAAAAAATGCAATCAATTAAAATAGGGCATGCTAACAAGAGCAGTAGAACTACTCTAACTTTAAGCAGTGCCATGAAAAAGTATCACACAACACACGCAATTTAATAACCAAGAAAATCATGCGAAATATGGAAACAAAAAAATCATCATAGAAATATGATGTGTATCTACTTGCCATGTATTTAAAAAATCACAGTTGATCTTCACCTTTAAAACCAAAAATATTGTTTCTATGAATTGTAGTCTACTTTACCATCCCCACCGAATTTCGAATCATGTACACTGCACAATTGGATATCTTCTCATTTCCCCCCTAGGTGGATTGGATTTATATATCAAAACGTGTGGCATGGTTTATAGTTTTCGTCATCCTGGGTGAGGAATAGTTATTCTTCACCCCCCTCTATTTTAACATGAATGCACCGTAATTTTATGTTCCGTAAATTTTATCTTATTTCAGACATAAAAAGAGAATGTAAGAAAATATATAATCGTCGTAAAAAATATTTTATATTACGCAAATTTCAAACGTAAAAATATAGTGTAAAATGTACATAAAATGTAATTTTTCTGGTCTTCTGACATTTTTTATGCCAAATTTTACGCACTGAATCAATATGACTGTAACTATTTGTATTTCAAACATAATTTATTTATAAAATGATCGTAAGATTACCTCGGGTGAAGAATAACAAATTCTGGACCCTGGGTGATGAATAGTAACACTATTTATATAATCATCTGTGATTTTTTGGTCGAATGGTGCGACAGTAGCACGTACGGTGGCATGTAAATGAATGCTACCATCAAATTATTCTTTTCTTACACCATTTCCACACGCTGAATCTTTTCAAAGCAGTATAAGTTCTACGTTCAAACTTGAAAAAGTCACCGAAAACTTACGTTATGATTGGTGAATAGCACCTTTTCTATCTTTGTTTTGAGTTTTCAGCTGACAGTTTGCAAAAGAATAATCTTGATGTGTGCATTAGGGTACCGTAGCACGTCGGATTATTATGATTGGAAATATCGAGGCAAGGTTTGCCCAGGTTCAGGCCATCACGGTTGAGGCAAAAGCCCTACTTCCTACTCTTTGTTTACCGATGGTGGGGTGCACATCAACATGGATGTCCGTAGATGTATTGAGGGGGTGAAACTATGAGATGTAAGGTACCTAACGACTATCCTGGTCGCACCTTATAAAGGAGGACCATGCCTAGGGTTATAGACGCTCTAGTTGGCTACGGTGGTTTGAAGAGTCCTCTGAGATCTCCGACGCTTCCTTTATATTGGAGGGTCGTAGGGTAGCAGACCTGGGCCATTCTGTGGCTTGGTGGGCCCGTACTTTCCCTGGTGAGCAGACTTACGGTAGCCTTGTATCTTTTCCTAACCCAAGTTTAAGTAATTTCTGTTAGAAGTATAGTAGAATCTTATCACTAGCATTTGGCTCATCGAAACACTTGAGGTTAGTCCAGTTTGTGGTCTTATGCAATGTTTTTACATGAAACTTGATGGGAAGTCGAGATGCAAAGCTATAGATGGCATCTTTGAAGAACATTGATGCAAGTTTTAGTTTTATCACGAATATTCACCATTGATTCCTATTTCAGCTTATTACGTGTATTGTGTTCAATAATAAACAAAGTTGGATCATTTCAGCAAAAAAACATTGCTATCCATCACGGAGAATCTTGCTGGATGCCATCCAAATAGACATGATTTTCTGTCCATGAGTACATAGAAAGAGAATCTACACAAGACTAACTAGTATGAATGACTCAAGAACAAAGTGGAGAAAGTGCTACATGATAGATAGAAAGCGCTCTGATGACATGATCACCTAATCTCTACTCATTCTTTTTAAAGACTCTAGTAAATGTGTACGTGCAATGCACTTTGAATTGTCGCATATATTAGGTAGGATACTATTTATGTGTTACTTATGTGATTACTATTGACTTAGATTTTTGGTATGATACTAATTGCACGTATTAGGTAGGATATTCTATCTGATTTAATTATATGATTACCACTGATGCTGATATTTGGTATGATATTAGTTGCACATTAAATATGTTGAGCGCACACCATGAGTGACCTGGTTTAATGACCGACATTAGTTGGATCTGCCCCTTGGTCATTTTTATATTGGTACATATATAGATGTTGATGGTGACGGAGCATACCTCGTTCTAGATGCATTATGTGTTAACTGCATGAGCATGCAATATTTTGATGGGAATTAACAATTAAGGTACCTCCCCACACGATGGTTTAGTGTTATGTTTCATGAAACTTCATCCGGACATATGAAACGGCCCCTATCGTGTTCCCCTTTGACATATAATTAGTTATTTCTTCTTACATGGTAATGCAAAATGATAAGGATTTTTCGCACAAAATGGTGTAAAATTGTCACAATCAAAACTGGGTGAGACGTGTTAATTTAAAATCTTAGCACCGTTTAGACAAATAAAAAGCCTACATTGATGTGAATGTGTGGCTATTTTAGCACGCACTTGATCCCCGGTTTCAAATGGATCTTGATGACTTACTCCTCGATGATACTCTGTGTATTTCTGAGCAGTAGTAGAAAAACAACCTTTAGTACTAGTTCGTAAGGACCTTTAGTCCCCGTTCTGAAACCGGCACTAAAGGATGGGGACTAAAGGTACCCCCCCCCCTTTAGTCCCGGTTCAACACGAACCGGCGCCAAAGGCCCACCACGTGGCACGAGCCCGCGCGGTGCTCTGGGGTGCCTTTAGTACCGGTTGGTGTTAAAGTTTTTTTTTAGTTTTTTGGATTTGTTTTCAAATTTCAATTTTCTGAACTATTTAACGATTTAGCCTCTAATCACCCCTCATAACTGCTCAAGTGTACACCACTCAGTTCAAATCATCTAACTTCCCAGCCGGTCACTCATCCTCTCACTACTCCAGCCTGAGCACGCTTAACTTTCGAGTTCTATTCCTCCTAGTTTCCAAGTCAGCACTTGTTGTTTTCCTAACAATAGTAAGCTATCAATCCTATTAACCCTCAGGAGTTTAGCTTGAGTATGAAGTCACACGTTTCACTGTTTGAGTTTGAAACTATTATTCTAAAATACAATAATTATTTAGTAACACTAATATTTCTTGAATAAGTAGTTTGACCATAGTTTGACCAAATTTCGAAAAAGCTAAAATAATTATTTAGTAACACTAATATTTCTTGAATAAGTAGTTTGACCATAGTTTGACCACTGTTTGACCAGATTTAACCAAAATTCAAAAAAACTGAAATTTGAGCATATCTTTTTTCCTTTCAGAATTTGAGGATTCTAAAAATTTGCAATCAAGCTGATTTTTTTGATATATTATGCATTTTTTTCAACATCCTATGCAAAAGATATGGTCGTTTACTTTTTCCCAACACTTTTTTGCAATGTCGAAATTTATGTTTTTAAATTTCCCTAACTACTAGATGTAGTAACATAACTACATCTCGAAGGATTTTAATTTTTGAAGTTTTTATCATTTTCTTTTGTTTTTTTAAAACAGAAAAGGCGATTAGGGAGGGGGGTAGAGTTTGAAAATTGCCCGTTAGTCCCGATTTGTGTCTCCAACCGGGACTAAAGGTTAGACCCCCTTTAGTCCCGGTTTGTGTCTCCAACCGGGACTAAAGGTTAGACCCCCTTTAGTCCCAGTTAGTAGGTTGGCCCTTTAGTCCCGGTTTGTGTCACAAACCGAGACTAAAGGGGCTCGTGGGGCCCCGGCCTGACGCCAGCCTGCCACCACCCCTTTAGTCCCAGTTTGTGACATAAACCGGGACTAATGCATAGCCGTTCGAACTAGGACTAATGGTCACATTAGTGCCGGTTTATTTACAAACCGGGACTAAAGAGCTGAACATTAGGGCCTCATTTGGTTTGGAGGATTTCCATGAGGATTTATAAAGAGCTGAACAATTCCTTAGGATGGCAAGTGCCATCCTATCAAATTCCTATACTACTCCTAATTCCTACATTTTGATTTCCTCCAAACCGAATGAGGCCTAGGTAGTTTTTCTACTAGTGGAGAAACTGCATATGCTGCAAATAAAAGGGAATATTCAAAGCGTATTTGAGTTGTACTAAGTGCCATTGATTCTAAAAGATTCACTCACTAAAAACTAAAATGCATGACATCAATTGTGGAAAGAAATGGGCATCATCGTGCACCACCCGGCTTTCGCCTTTGTTTGGCTGAAGGTGTGCAGATGTAATTTCGTCTCCCTGACTAGCTAGCCTTGACTAGAACAATATTCTATCTGCTAAGGAGGATTAAAACGTACTAGAAATTAACATGCAGAATCAGCAAGCACTGCCATGGGAAGCCCTGACTGGTTGAGGTAACTTTTGTTCTAGCCGAGGCCGGGTTAACTTTGCATGGCGGTCGGCAGGTGCGTGCATCATCTCATCTCAATGCTCCACGGAGCTGGGGAAAGCATGCATGCGCTGTTTGTGGTTTGTGACCTTGGCCGTGCGCGTCACCTTCTTTGGTTGGGTAGAAAGTGATGCAAGTGCGTCACAGATTCTTCTGGTCTGAAATTATCTCGGCTTCAGGCGACGAGTGATAAAACCGGCGCCCAGGTGTCGAGTGATGAAGGTGAAATGTACTCCAGCCCAAGCCATCGGCAATCGATGCCCTGTGGCTGATGGTGGCCCTAGGAACAAGGATGTTTCCCTTTGCCCGTGAGGAATCAGGAAAGATAAGAAGTGTTTGTGGTATAGTGGAGCTCGTAACTGAGAAATGGCAACTGAAACTATTGACTGCACCTAGACAGTGCAATACACGTGAATTTTGTAAGAAAATATATCTTCCTATCCCATGACTGATTTGGTACTGCGGAAGCACCTTCTATCTGCCCTTAATCTGAGATCTTGCGATCTTGCATAATTCGGCAATTCCGGCACAGCTGATTTGGTGTGATCTCCACAGCAATTTCACCCGGGGAAATGGATCGGGCGATCAGATCGATCGTCAATAGGAAAGTTAATCCTGAATGTTAAAAACGGTACTGCTAGAATCTTCACGCAGCTCCACGAGATTAGCGCATAATTTAATTTCATACAACGAGAGCACACAAAGATTCCATCGCCATGGTCGCATGACCTGAGTGAGTGCGCCGTGGCAGTTTGTGCGCTCTAGCTTGTCTGGATTCCTTTTCTTTTTTTTTTCTTTTTTGCGGGTAGCTTGTCTGGATTCCAAAGGGGAATCGGCCCAGCGGGATCTTCTGCGCCAGCAGCCATCACAGCAGCAACCTTAACGCTTGCTCGGTGGTTGGTCGCAGCCGGCGGCCGGCGGCCGAACTATCAGCTGGCTGGTCGAACTTTAGCATTGACCCGATGTTTGTTCTAGGACTAGTAGTACATGAATGCATATTTTTGTGGGGCTTATTGGAGTACTTTAAGTTGATCGTTTTGTGCTATGGAATAATTTGGCATCTGAAGAATGTTGTCAACATTTTTAACATTCTTGTCAGTGTCACTGCTCCAGAATTACCGAGGTTTAGTAAATTCACCGGAATGACATCTGAGGCACTGAGACACTCAATCTTTCTCTGGACTTGTATTCCCTTTTACCTTGAAGCTGTCTTGCTCGTCTTGTCCTAAGGGGAGACATCTTCATACCGTTGCAAACTTTGATGCTAGGTAATTGACCTGTACAAACCAACGAAATGTGCTGCTAGTGCCGTGCTGAATCCAGCCGGACAAAAATTACGCAGCCTCTGAAAGTAAGCTGTCGAATCCATTTATTTACTGCGTCTATTCTATGCCGGGTAGCTGTACAGGGGCTCCTCATTTACGTACGTGCCACTCATCAAATCCCGCCCTGCATGCAGTGCCGGATACCGTTCCGTTTCGGAGCCAAGAATGAATCCTCCCGGACCCAAGATTCCAAAACTCGCAGCGCACAAACCAAACGCCCCGCGTCCGGAGGAGCCTCCCCTGCTGCCGCCCCCCTTCCCCTATAAATACCCCGCCCTCGCAGCTTCCATCCTTCATCTGCAACACACACCAACAGACAGAGCCGCAAGAAAGAGCAGAGCATCACGTAGCCGTAGCGACACCGAGAGAGATCCAAGTGCCTCCCGCCACCTAGCAACACACCACCCCCAGCACACACATACGCACGCATGGCGCGCTGGGCCATTGCCATCCACGGCGGCGCCGGCGTGGATCCCAACCTGCCGGAGCACCGCCAGGAGGAGGCCAAGCGGGTGCTGGCGCGGTGCTTGCAGGCCGGCGTGGACCTGCTCCGGGCCGGCGCCACGGCGCTGGACGTCGTGGAGGCCGTGGTGCGCGAGCTGGAGACGGACCCCTGCTTCAACTCTGGCCGTGGCTCCGCGCTCACCCGCGCCGGCACCGTCGAGATGGAGGCCAGCATCATGGACGGCAACGGCCGGCGCTGCGGCGCCGTCTCTGGGGTGTCGACGGTCCGGAACCCCGTGTCCCTGGCCCGGCGCGTCATGGACAAGTCCCCACACTCGTACCTCGCCTTCGACGGCGCCGAGGATTTCGCCCGCGAGCAGGTAATGAATTCTAAGATTAATAAGCCATCCTGATTACCCTCCGTTAATTCTGATTCCTGCCAAAAAATGCATCCCACTCAATAAGGAAACCATAAACTGCCTGCATGCCTGCATGGCGATCTAATCAACACATATCAGGACGGTAATTAATTAATATTTTAAAATTGGAAAGTTCACATGACGGAACGGACGGAGTAGTATGACGTGTGGGGCACTGTGGTGCGGGACAGCATGAGTGCACAGCTGCATGCAGCTAGCTTGCACGGGAAAGACCGTTCCTTTCAGCCACGGATCTTCATTTGGGTAAACATGCCATATATACATGCATGCATATAGACATTTTTTTTTACGCTAGCTTTTCGTGCATGTATGTATGGGGCACTGGGGTTAAGACACAGCTGCACAGCACAGCAAGTTAAGAAAATGCACGTGCGTGTCTCCCTTTCGTCCCCTGGTCTCTGGAGAAATGTGTGGACCAAGTAGTAGTGCGAGTTGATTTCACATCCACACCAACGTAACCTGTCTACCGCTTGCTATTCGTAGTCATGTGCGTGTCGTCCGTTTACAAACCACAACAGCAACCGATTAATAGGAAATTTCTTTCTAAGCCAGGTGCAAAATGCAAATAGATGAACTTTTGATTTTGAGTAAGAATCAAAAGGTTAAGGAAAAAGGTGAAAAGCGCGAGAGAAAAACATGGGTCGCGTGGTGACACCAGCTGCCTCGCACCTACCAAAACCACAGCTTCACGATATTTCCATGCCACTCCAACTTAAATTTGTCCTCTGCTATTAAAATTCTACTAAGCCTTAAAGTTTTCTTAGTCAATATCGTGCAGCTAGCAGCCGCACAAAAGGAATCCATCTTGTCGCATGCATGAAAGAAATTTGTCGTGGCCGGCCCTATTTTTCATTAAATTAATAGAAAAACAGTTTGCTAATCAAAGTAAACAATAGAAGCAAACAAGAGTCTCATGGCAGATTCATGAACCTATGATGGCTACTGTAAAGCAGCTGTGCGCCAAAACAGTTATGCTCCTCTCTTTCTCCCGCCAAAACTTGTGCACGTCATCGCCTCCTCCCTGTGCACCACTCGTGCCGTGTGGTTGGCAGCCATGGCATGGAATCCTTGCCGGATCTTGTGCCCCGCCCATGCCAGCCACCTCGCCGGGACCAGGCCACTTGCTACCCGTCCGACGAATCCGTCGTCCGTACATGGTCCACCACCCCGACCAACGAGTGACAGCAACTGGATCTGATTCCGTGATTCCTGCAGAATCCCTCGCTTTCCCCTGCAGATCTCGTGGCCCTGTACTGTGCTGCAATTTAAACAAATCTACGATCTTTATATGCATCCAGAGTCAATTGGGATTAAAAACAGATTGATTTTTGAATGTGTTGATCTGATTTTGATCTGATTAGTTTCCAATTTGGCTTGCTTGCAGGGCCTAGAGGTCGTGGACAACAGCTACTTCATCACGGAGGAGAACATCGGCATGCTCAAGCTCGCCAAGGAGGCCAACAGCATCCTCTTCGACTACCGCATCCCGCTGGCGGGCACCGACACCTGCAGCGCGCTGGCAGCGGCGACAGAGAACCACAATAACAACGGCATGGTGATGAACGGTCTGCCCATCAGCATCTACGCGCCGGAGACGGTGGGGTGCGCGGTGGTCGACTCTAACGGCTTCACGGCAGCGGCCACCTCGACCGGCGGACTCATGAACAAGATGACGGGCCGCATCGGCGACTCGCCCCTTATCGGCGCCGGCACCTACGCGTGCGGGCACTGCGCGGTGTCGTGCACGGGCGAGGGCGAGGCCATCATCCGCTCCACGCTGGCGCGGGACGTGGCCGCCGTCATGGAGTACAAGGGCCTGCCTCTGCAGGAGGCCGTGGACTTCTGCGTCAAGGAGCGTCTGGACGAGGGGTTCGCGGGGCTCATCGCCGTGTCCGGCACCGCCGAGGTGGCGTACGGGTTCAACTGCACGGGGATGTTCCGGGGCTGCGCCACCGAGGACGGATTCATGGAGGTCGGCATCTGGGAGTGAGCGCGCGCTGTGGTCTGAACCCTGAAGATAGTGTGCGTGCGAGCTTGTCTCTGCATTTGGCCATCCTAAGATTGCCATGTGGTTCTAGTCTGGGATCGTGGGTTAGTAGCAGTAGTAGTGGATCGGGGATTGGAGATTGGGAGGAATAATTATGATGATGATGATTGTGGCAGCCGTGGAAAATAATAATGTGAAAAGTTCTATGGCTTCTGAAATTACCTGTCATGCTTCTCACTCTTCCTGAATCCTTCTTCAGTCTAAGAGCATCTCCGACAATGTATTTATAGCCGCACAAGAAAACCGATTTGGCGTACCGAACGCTGGTTTGTTTGGCGTGCGTGGCGTTTGCTCCAGCAACCACATTGTTAAAAAGCCACACAAGAAGCTCAAAGAAAGCGCCGTAAAATACAATATGTGAACATTTTTTTCATAGATAAAAATAACGGTGCATATAGATAGATAGATAGTTCAACATACATAGATAGATAGTTCGACATACATAGATAGATAGGCACTACTACGGCATAGATAGGCACTACTACGGCATAGATAAAGCTACTCCAAGTCGCTACCATCATCATCATCATCATCATCCTCGTCGGTGTCGTCCGAGGTTGAGAGCCATATGTCATCCCAACGGTCATCGTCCGCGTGAAGAACGACCTCCCACGTCTTTGAAACAATTTCGATCGGCGTTCGCCAATGCCTTCGCAAGACGCCGGTCGGCCCGCTCCAGACGGCGCCTCGCCGCCCTCTCCGCCCAAGAGGCGTGTTTCGGCGGCGACGTCCTCCGGGTGGCGGCGGCGCCACTCGCCATGGTTTCGCTTCGTCCTCCCTCGGCGGCGAGGCGGCGCCGCCGCCGAGCATGGTCGGCACGGTCCATGTCGGTGATGAGACGCGGCGGAGGCGGCGGCGCTGCGCTGCGCCGCGCGCGTGAAGACGCCCGGAAGTTCATCTGCGGCCGGGCTGTCAAGCGCCACGCCGCGCGTCGTATCGTGGGCCGCCTCGTCGCGCGCTCTGAACGCATCGAGGCCGAGCCGCACGTCGCCGGACCGTATCTCGACGGAGAACAAGCCGTTGGGCGCGCGACGCCGCGATAGCCCGGCACCCGGCGGCGCGGCGGCATGGTGGCGTGGGTGGTGGCGGCGCGAAAGCGGCGAACGGCGAGCGGCAAGCGGAAGCGGCGAAGTTTGCGAGGAAAAGCGCGTGGTGTCTGCGTGGCTTGCGTGGGTGTGTGCGCGCTTGCTGCGGCAATTTATAAGGCGCGTGAAGCGGCGCGATAGTTTTAGCGGCGCCGCGTGCCGCTTTCTCCCAGCAGCATAAGCGCTTCGCATGTAATTTCCGCCATCATTGAGCGCAGCGGAAACAGCCGTATGCGCTAAATCGCGATTTTACCGCGCGCGCCTTTTGCCGCGCCTGTTGGAGATGCTCTAAGAACGTGTGTTACGCGCAGTGTGGAGGTAATGGCTTGAAATTGAACCATGTTTTGAATCATCTTTGTAATTAAAAATATTACTCCCGCCGTCCGGAAATACTTGTCATCAAAATAAATAAAAGGGGATGTATATAGAAAATACATCTAGATACATCTCCTTTTATTCATTTTGATGACAAATATTTCCGAACGGAGGGTGTAGAAACAAAACAGTGAATTCTTAGCATGAGATTCTGCTTGTGCTCTGTAGCAAACGAACGAGAGTGAGACTACTTCTTTTCAGCGAGAGCTTGGCCGAATTTTATGTGTTAGCAAATTAACTTTCCGGCCTGACTACTACTGTTCATATGAAACAAGGCTTAGTAGGCCCACCGCTTGCCCGTCACCCAAGAAAATGATACTCCCTCCGTTTCATAATAGTGTATATATTTTCTGAAAATTCAAGCTTAGCAAACTTTGACCAAGTTTATGGAGAACACTATCTATATCTACAGTATCAAACATATACAATATGAACATTCAACTCACGATGTATCCGATGATATGTATTTTGTATTGTAGGTGTCAATATTTTTCTCTCTAAACATGGTAAAAATTTGACTTTAAGAAAAAAACTATAAGCAATACATTATGAAACGGAGGGGTAAGACGTCGGTTTCTTCTCTATTTTTTGGTGATAAAAGATTATAGTTTCCTCGTTTAAAAAAAGTGCATCAAAAACTGTCCATGTATTTTATTTTATGGATTAACTACAGAATAAATCGATGGAATAATACGAGGGTTAACTTAGGATGGATGCTTAAACCCCTTCAGTGACAAGCTTGGTGTCCATTGATGACTAAATGTTAGTGAGATAGGAAAAAAATACGGCGATAGACAACAGGCGCCTTAGTGATAGTGTCATCTAAAAAGAAAAATATTATCGGACATCAATGTGGGATCTTGCCGAACAAGATGTCGGTCGTTGGAGACAAATGATGACAACACTACCCATCGTGAGGTCGAACAAATGGAGTAGCGATTAAACATGCACCCCCACGCCTCGTCCTCTATATGGACCGGCACATTTCGGGGGTTTTCCCATAAGTTTTTCTTTCCTTTGTCATTTCCTTTTCTAATTACATTTTTATTTTCTGTTTTATATTTCAAATCCAAAAAAAATCATGAAACAAATTTGAATTCATGTACTTCTTGAAAACCGTGAAAAATTTCAAAGTTGTGAACATTAAAAGTATGAACATTTTTGAAATTCCTGAACATTATTTCCAAACTCGCAAGCCTTGTTTCGAATGTCATGAACATTTTTTAAACTGATGAACTTTTTTTGAATTCATTAATTTTTTCCAACTCAAGAATATTTTTTTAAATTAGTTAAACTTTTTGGAAGTCATGAACAATTTTCGAACTCATGAAGATTTTTAAAATTCTTGAACATTTTCTGTATTTACGAACCTTTCTGGAAATTCATGAAAATTTAACGAATTCACGGGAATTTTTTAATTCACAATTATTTTTTCAATCAACGAACTTATTTCAAATTCTCAAATATGTTTTGAATTTATGTACATTTGTCGATATCATAGTTTTTTTTAAATCATGAACATTTTCAACCGTGAGCATTTTTATAAATTACAAACATTGTTTGAATTTATGAATACCTTTTTTCAAAGCTTGAATATTCTATGAATTTTATTTGAAAAGAAATGGAACAATAGAAAATAGAAGATACATTTTTTCAGACATGAAAATAAGTACAAGCTAGCTCCTGCATTGGGCCAGCCCAGTTAGCTGCAGCGCTGGCGTGCACGATTGGTTGAGTTTTATGAAACGGCGCCTTAAGCGCCCGTTTAGGTGTTATTCGCAAACAGCGCACCCGTATACGTTTTTTTCTGCATTCTAAAGAGAAAAAGTAATTCGGCAAGAGGGTGAATCGAAACTGCAACCTCCTTCGAGCTTGAAGGCAATGACCACCCCGACACCAAACCTAATGTGTGCACTTACATCTTCCACAATCTTTTTATCCATCTACTTTCCTTTTTTCTTTTTTCCCCTTCATACAGGTTCAATGAACTTTTCAATTTTTTCGTGAACTTTTTCGCAAACCAATGAACATTTTTTCAAAATGAAAGAAATTTTATCAAATTTAATGAACTTCTTTCAAATTTGATGAACTTTTTTGAAAATCAGTGAACATTTTTTCCAAAATTGATTAACTATTTTCAACTTCGATGAACTTTTTTTCAAAATGGATGAACTCTTTTTCAATCTCAAACTTTTTATCAAAATCGATGAACTCTTTTTCCAAATTTGACGATTTTTTTTCAAAGTCAATGAACACTTTTCAAAATCGATGAACCTTTTTGCAAGTCGATGAACTCTTTCAAGATTGATGAACTATTTTCAAAATCGATGAACTGTTTTTCAAAACCGATGAACTGTTTTTCAAAATCAATGAACTCTTTTCAAAATTGACGAACCCTTTTCCAAACTGATGAATTTTTTTCAAAATTGTGATCTTTTTTTCAAAGTCGATGAACTTTTTTTACAAAAGCGATGATTTTTCTTTGAAATACGATCTATTTATTCGAAAACAATGAACTTTTCTGTAATTCATGACATTTTTTCCCAAATGTTTTCAAATAATTTAAAAATCAAAGCGCTACAGTACGTTTACATGTGTATGAATAAATTGTGCGGCGACAGAGTACTTTAAATTGTCTCCCTTGATTTCGTCAGTAGTGCGGTGTACTGTAGTTGGTTTGCCAGTGTCGTTCGCGGGAACTCCTATGTGACGCTCTCTGCGTCAAGTTGCTGCGGCTTCGCACAGGAGCGTCCCCGACTGGGCCGGCCCATGAAGATGACTGAACGAACATTGCTCAAAAAATACTGCGATACGGGGATTCGAACACAGGATCGAGCGATATAGATGATGTGTTCCTACCAGCTCACCTCCCACACTTATGTGCTCATAACTTAGCATCAAATATAAAGAACTAGACACGCTTTGCAGATCCGAATTACTTTAGAAATTTCAAAAGTAGTTTATTTTTTCAAAAAATGGAATGTTCTGGCAAACACAAACACTTTCCAAATTTGGAACAATTTTCCGAAAAACTATGACATTTTGGAAAAATCAGGGACATTTTTTGAAATAATGAACAGTTTTGAGATTGTCATTCTTTCTGAAAACACAAACAAATTAAAAAAACGTGAAAATTTTTCGTAATTCCAAACATATTTCATAAACAGGAAGAAACGGTGAACAAATTTTGAAATTTGGAACTTTTTTCTAAAATGCGAACATTTTTTGAAAGTTCTGAACATTTTGAGAAAATTCAAACATTTTTTCAACACACAAACGAATTTTGGAGACGCGAACATATTTTTTTGGAACGGAAACATTTTCTAAACTACCCAAAAAACTGAACAGGAACAATTTTTCAAAGTTCAAAACAAAATTTGGAAACACAAACAACTTTTGAGTTTCCCAAATATTCTTGGAATTTGTGACATTTCTTTAAAGCACAAACATTTTCTAAATCTTAAGAACAAAATTTGAAACAGAGAACAAATTTCAAAGCACGAACAATTTTTTAAAGCACGAACAATTTTTGAATGTTGAGAACAAACTTTGATATGGAGAACAAATTTGGAAGCTCGAACAATTTTTGAAAGCACGAACAATTTTTGAATCTTGAGAACAAATTTTGAAATGGAGAACAAATTTGGAAGCACGAACAATTTTTGAATGTTGAGAACAAATTATGAAATGGAGAACAATTTTTTTAAGCGCGAACAATTTTTGAATGTTGAGAATAAATTTTGAAATGGAGAACAAATTTAGAAGCGCACTTACAAAATTTAGAAGCGAGAACAAATTTTTAAATTTCGAACATTTTTTGAAGAGAAGGGAACAAAATTTGCAATTCTTGAACAGTTTTTTAATAGAATGGAACAAAATTTGGCAACCTGAGCATGTTTTGGAGAGTTGAACATTTTTGAATTTTTAAAGTATAAATATTTAGATAGAAAGAAGAATGAAAAGGGAAAAAAGGAAACAGCTATCAAAAAAACGAGTAAAAGAAAAGAAAAACGAAAAATAAAACATAAAGAAAATAATGAAAAGATGAAGAAAACCATAAAAGAAACAACAGGAAAAAAAGAAAAAAGAAAAAAACCAGATCTGGACCGGTTGGGAACCTTCTAGAAGGTTAAACGCTCGCGTCGCGCTGCCTGTGCGTTTGCACGACAACTTGACGCAATGAGCGTCCAATAGGGTTTTCCGTCGTTCGCTACTGGACGGCGCTGGTTCGATCCTCTGTCGCGACCAATTTTACGCTGTTCTTTTCTCGCTTGACTTTTTGCTGGGCCGGCCCAGTTGACAGCCGTGTGGGCGCCCGAACTGCCAACTGGCGCTAAAGGCGCCCGTTAGGAGCGCTCCTAACCGGCGCTCTCAGCGTCGGTTTTGATTACTGGCGCTCGAATGTGGTGGTACATGGGCTGGCCCAGCAACACTGTTCGCTCGCTCCCAGGCAGCGCAAAAAAATTACACAATAAGTAGCGATCTGGTGGATTGAACTCGCGCCGCGAGTAAAACGATCTAGCACGGCTAGCCACCACGCCAACTAGGTACTGACGACTAATTACAGGACAATCTTTTTGTTCAAGGGTATAGTTATATCGTTTACTGGTTTCTCAAAAAAAGGCATATCATTTACTGTAGCGCCAGTACGAAATGTGGTTTTCAAAGTAAACAATTTTTTTTAAGTTCACATATTAAAAAAACTCGCGCATTAAAATAAAAATAACAAATACGAAAAAGTTAATGTATTAAAAAAAGTTCACAAATACAAAAAGTCATTGAAAATTAAAAAGTACACTAATTTGGGAAACAGTTCATGAATTTGAAAAGGAGTTCATCGTTTTTAAAAAAATGTTCACGAACTTTTTTGGAAAAAAATATCGGTGGTCGAATGTGAAAACAAAATCATGAAAAAAGTTCATCAAAAATGAAAAAGTTCATCGAATTACAAAAAAGTTCGTCGATTTTGAAAAAAGTTCATCAAATTCGAAAAACAGTTCATCAACTTCAAAAAAAGTTCATCGAGTTTGAAAAAAGTTCATCGAGTTACAAAAAAGTTCATCGACTTTGAAAAAAGTTCACAAAATTTGAGAAAAGTTCATCAAATATTATAAAATACGTTCACGCATTTTTGGAAACAAAAAATAAAAATTTCGTCACTTTTTAAAAAATAGTTCATGAATTTAAAAAAAACAAAAGCTGTTCCGAGAATAAAAAGAAGAAGAAAACGAAGAGAACTATTGCTAGAAAAAAGGAAAAGAAAAGAACAAATGAAGGAAAAAGCAGTTACCTAACACAAGTGGCGGGGGTGGCCAGTTGGTTGACCTTAGTGTACGATAAATCTGGCGACGACGGTTCGAATCACGCCACGTCTCAGTTTTTTTGCGTTTTAACAAAAAGAAAAACAGAGTAGAACGGGCCGGCCCAGCGAGGCGGAGGGGTGTGCGCCCGTTTGCGAAACCTGAAGAAACGGGCGCAGTGGTATTCAATCACCCTGAAAAAACAACCAAAGTTAACAATGATCCGATGCTTCCTATACCCATTAAGCGTCAAAATACTGGAGATTCGCATAGAGGAAACGAAACAAGCTGCTCGATTGGCCGTCCCATTTTAGTTAGCGCAGGCACTTATGATCCCAGATGGTTATGATATTTTTCTAATTATATATTTTTTGGTTTACTGGTTTATTTAGTTTGTTCAGAGTTAGAAAAAATCTCAAAAAATTTCAGGTTTTCTAAAAATATTTGCCTTTTTAGGCTTGTAAAAAAATCATGCTTTTATAGAAACTTCAGATTTTTAAAAAAATGTTTGGAATTCCAGAAAATTCATGCTTATGTAAGCATTTCATAAAAATGTTCGGCTTTCCATAGAAAGTTGACAATTATAAATAATGTTCATGTTTTCAAAATTGCTCATTTTTTAAAACGATATTATAGTTTTATAAAAATAGAAAAATGTTTGGGATGTCAAAAAATGTTCAAAATAAAAAATTCCAAATTTTTCGGATTTTGAAAAAAATGTTTAAAAAAAATCCAAAAATAAAAAATGTTCTAAAAAATCATTCCCTTCTGGTAACATGTTTCTCGTGTTTTTCCAATAAAACGGAATGGAAGCATAAATATCTATGGGATCGGCTCACTACGGTACCATCTCACAACAATAGGCATGCTCGATAGATGGGGCGGCCTAGTTGGGGGCACTCTGTGCGAAACTGCGCCGATTCGATGTAGAGAGTGTCGCATTGGAATCCCCAGTGATCAAGTTGTAGAAATGACACTTCGCAAGACAGAAACTGATACATGAAGGGATTACCAAAGCCAACTGTCAACACATATGTTCATTACTCACTTTATATCCGAACTTGGTGACGTTCATTCGGCGAGTGGAAACCAAATGAGATCGGTAGGCTAAACATCGCGGATAAAGAGATGGATTCAGCCACCAGCGGGGCATGCCAAGGTCAATGTTGATGCAACAATATCTCATGGAGTAGACACAACAGTAGTGTGTAGAGACCAGGTGTCTACCTGGGATCTTCTGTTTTTGTCATCAAAGGTATGGTGGATCTGCCAAGTTTGAGGAGATTGCGTGTCGCTAGGCATTTTCTTTAGCCGAGGACTTGGGGCTTCAAAACTTCGCTATTGCGTCCGACTGTGAGACGGTGGTGAAACACACAAGAGAAGCATCGGGAGGAAACTATGTTAGTGTGATAAAAAGGATTAGCTCTTGGAGAAACATCTTTACTTCTTGTACTCCATCCGATCCTTTTTACTTCACATATAAGAATTGTCTGCAAACTTTTAAAATTTGACCATATTTATATGAAAAAATATCAACATCTACACCATTAAAGTTATATAATATGAAAATTAAAATTTCATGTACCTAATGATATTGATTTAGTATTGCGAATGTTCTTATTTTGTTCTGTAAAGTTGGTTAAACTTTGCGAAGTTTGACTTCAGACAAATCTTATGTGCAGAGTAAAAAGGACCGGAGGGAGTATTTTTACTTACGAGTCCAGGAGCTCGAACTATGAGTCTCATAACCTAGCTAAGCATGCGCTTTATTTGAAACCAGGGACACCATCTTTGGACGGGTCATCCACATGATCCAATGTAATACCTATATCTATTCCACTTGATGAATAAAACTTAGTAGGTTTTCCGAAAAAAAGGAAAAAAGAAATAGCACTGCACATTGACTTTTGATGGGTGTTTAAACACCTCCATCGTCATGTCCATCCGTCCGTGACTAAACGATGGTGAAGACAGAAAAAAACACCACCAGGCAGCAAGCGCTTCCATGATAGTGACATCAAGGAAAGGCGGAGACGAACAATGTCAGCACTACTTATCGTGAGGCGGAACCGCTGGAGTAGCCCCATTGGCCGACAAGCATGGCAACACCGTCGGACCGAAAGATGCATAGGTAGAGTTTCTCGATGGAGTCGGTCGATGAAGCAAATCAGATGTGTCCCTCAACGGAGAACCAAGTCAGAAGACGTTATTTGCCGTGATCATACTCATCATATTGGTTTGTTTATATAGTAAGTACATTGTACATGTTCAGTTACAAGTCACACCTTGATCTTTCAAAATCGTGTTTGGTCAGCAGATCGTTTATTGCGCCGAGGTTGGCTAAACTGCAATTTGTGCCGTCTCTGCAAGCAATTACAAGATCTGCTGCTCACCTCCTATTTCAATGTAGGTTCCCTGCCCGGATTTGGACCAAAATTTGCACTTGGCTTGGCATCCTTGACTCCTCGCCAATGATTTGGCGTCATGAAGACTCGGTTAGAGATTGGTGGATTAAGGCAGTTAATGGTGGAGGTGACCGCAGGAAGGCTATCACCTCCTTGATGATACTTGTCTCATGAGAAATTTGGAAAGGAGCGCAACATAGGATTTTTCCAAAATGTCCCCGCCCCGACCCCCATTGTTATCGCAAAAATCAAAGTGGAGGCCCATCTTTGAACTTTGGCGGGAGCCTAGCAGCTTAGTATTGTTATGTCTCGAGAGCTAACCTCTTTCTTTTTGCTGCCTCACATCTTATATCTAAACCATCTTCTTAATCAATGAAATTAGCAAGTCTTTTGCCTTGTTTACGGCGACTTCGTAAATCTCAAGATGATATGCCGGCTCAGTCTTTCGGAAGTGCTCATAGAGATAGGGTGTGCGTGTGCGCGTTCACAGGGATCACGAGCGAAAAAGAAAAACATTAGGGAAAACCCCGCCCCTGCAGACGACCAGGTCTTATATTTCACACGAGGAGATAGACCAGGTCTTATATTTCACACGAGGAGATAGAGACATAGCGCATGTTGGTAGTATCTAATGTTATGTTTTTGTACGTTTGCAATCATTGGATCGGGGACGCTCTTACAAAATAAGTACAACGTTTGGCATGATCATCTTTATTCAACTCGGTAGCAGTTGTTTAAGTAACACCAACCAGCACGGATAGGGCCACCTCATTCATGTTCCGAAAGTTGACCATCAACGACGGCTATCTGTTCCTTCATGTTCCTCATTCTTAGCCGTTCCATCCCATGGCAATCTGTGCGACCACTAACAAAAGAAGGCTCAGCTGATTGTGTCATGTTACGGCGTCAACTCTAAAGTGGTATGTTTGGTTCTACCATACCGTCTCTGTCTTGTTTTTTTCCCGAGATATTATCAATTTGGATTTAAACTCTTCACTTTGTTTAGTCGATCCCAACCTTTTTCTTCATGCTCAATCCAAAAAATTGCTTCATTTTCTCTGCAAGGAAGCAATTATGTAGAGTTAGGGCCTCTAGATTGGTCATCTTCAGCAGCTAGGGCCTCTATAAACAACATCTATATATGTTGCCCAATGGGCATCTGAAATCCCTACTAAGTAATTGATGATTAATCCAATGAAATTAAGCACTCTTACGTACTTTATTTATTTGTTTCCTCATTTATATGATGGGTTAAATTTGATGAACACTGGCAGAAGTGTTTTCTAGGTCAAACTGTCTTCCAACATTGAATAAGTTCCCTCCTACTTTCAAAGATGGCAGAAAATATAGTAACACAACTCATCCCGGAAGAGCATAGATCAGAATGGACTGCACGGAGCAATCATAATCTGAAATATTTTACAGAAGATGAGATACGAAGATTTACCAACAACTATGAAACTGTACTCGGTAAAGGTGGCTTTGGAGAAGTTTATAAAGGAGTACTTGAGGACAAAAGTATGGTTGCAGTCAAGAAGTTTATCTACAATGCAAAAGAAAATTTTGCCAAAGAGTTGACCGTCCACCGTGAGATCAATCACAAGAATGTAGTCAGATTAGTCGGCTACTGTGTAGATGAAAATGCCTTTATGGTGGTCACGGAGTATATTTCCAAAGGAGATCTAAGTACCATCCTTCACAAGGATAGCATTCCCATCACTTTGGATACACGGCTAAGAATTGCCATTGAATGCGCTGAAGCATTGGCCTATATGCACTCACAAATGTATACCCAGGTCATTCATGGTGATATCAAACCTGCTAATATACTTCTGGATGATGAACTCAGAGCAAAAATATCAGACTTTGGAATATCAAGACTAGTCAACACTGAAAAGACTCTATATACTCTAAATGTGATAGGAAGTATAGGCTACATGGACCCTCTGTTTGCTCAGAATGGTCGCCTCACAGCAAAGAGTGATGTTTATAGTTTTGGAGTTGTGCTCCTGGAACTGATAACCAGAAAAAAAGCAAGAACAGAGGATGGGGAGATTGGGTTGGTGGAAAGTTTTATTCGATCTCTTTCAAAAGGGTTTAGGAGGGTGAGGGAAATGTTTGATTTTACAATTGCAACATCGAGTGACATGAATACTATCGATGAGATTGCCAAGTTGGCAGGTAAATGCTTGAGTATGGAACAGGACAAACGCCCTGAGATGTTAGAAGTTGCAGAACGTCTTCGCAAACTTAGAAAAGCTCCACACCAGGTACAAAAAAGACTAGCTCTATTTTCTTGGGGAAGGGAAGATAAACTAGTTTCAGCCGAAACACAGAAACTAGACATTCATAAAAAAATACAACCACTAGAAAGCAGCAGCAGTACCCGGAATGTGGGAACTTTTATCATTTGGCCAACAGTGAAAGGCCAAGTTTTTGAGCTGGACGAGTTGCTTCGGGCATCGACTGAAGTGCTGGGCAAGGGCACAGTAGGGCTAACATACAAAGCGACATTTTATAGTGGATATGAGCTGGTGGTCAAGAGGCTGAAAGATGTGGACTTAGGGGAGGCAATCTTTGAGCGGCTTGTCACACTGTTTGGCGCTATCCAGAACAAACACGTAGTGCCACTGCTGTGGTATTACTGTGACAAGGATGAGAAGTTGCTGGTGTATAATGTCATCCCCATGGGTAGCCTAGCAAAAGTGCTCCACGGTAATGTTTATACTGAACAATGCTAGCATATGCTTTCCTTTACAATTTCTAATGCTTTTGAGGCATCACTAATTCATGATGTGTGAATGAAGGTGACCGATTTTGTGGCCCAGCTCCATTGGACTGGGAGCAGCGGTCAGCCATCTCACTTGCTGCTGCGCGCGGTGTGGCGGCTATCCACTTAGCTGGAGCAACGAGCTGCCATGGCAACATCAAGTCTTCCAACATCCTGCTCACCAGTACCCACGACGCATGTGTGTCGGAGCATGGCCTGATAACACTTGGCATGTATTCCAATGCCCCTGGCTACTGTGCACCTGAGGTCACCCGCAATAGGTGGGTCTCCCAGGAATCTGACGTGTACAGCTTCGGCATCCTACTGCTGGAGCTTCTCACCCGCAAGTCTCCACTGGAGAAGAGATTTCAGGATAACGGGGGAGCAGATTTGCCACGGTGGGTGTGCTCCATTACACCTGAGGAGTGGAGGGCAGAGGTATTCGACGTGGAGCTCCTAGCACGGGGGCAGAAGGACGGGAAAGAGGAGTGCATGGTGCGATTTATGCAGCTCGGGCTAAAATGTTGCAGTCAAGATGCTGACTCGAGGCCTACAATGTCTGATGTCGTGCAGCGGATTGAGGAGATTGGGCAGTACTAATTGCTGACAAAGAACCTCACACATCATAGTGAGTGAAAGTTGCTGGGTCACAGTTGCATTCAAATGTCATATATTTTCAGTACCTCCTTTCAACTGGTTATCCCAGAGAACGATAAATAAATTTTGACGATAAAGTTATCTCAGAGAACTACTATCCTGAAAAAGACTCTTTTTCACTGCAAGTTTGTAAATTGTAATCGATCACCTGTCCTACATGTTATTGGCATATATACCCTGCACTTTTCCAAAATAAATGGTGGGTTCATGATTCTACCAGCTAAACTGCAATGCTTAGATATATGTGAAGACTATATACCTGCTATATGTTTGCTTTACAGAATTATGGCCAGCGAAGAAAAACTAATGAAAAGATGCAATCATGTTTGCTTTTAGACTCATAATATTTCCGGAAAAGAGACTGTCCCATTCTTCTTCGTGTCCAATTACAATTACAATAATAATTAATAAGCGTGGATTTCTTTTCATTCATTCCAACATAATAAAGCATAAATTCTACTTACAGATTACGGATGAACAGTACACATCAAGCCAAGAATTACAATGTTCAGTACCTTGCTCGAGCAGGAGCAGGAGCAGCGTCAACCGACCACCTCTCCGAACGAAGTCCACGCACGCTCTCCCAGTCCTCTTGCCTCCGCCTCGTGTATCAGCTCCACCGACGCCGGCGTGGAAGAGCTTGCCAGGCGCTGCCGCGCTGGAGCAGAAGGTGCACTGCAGGTGCGCCAGTCGCTGGAGGTGCGGGAGCTTGCTGGCAAGGTGGGCGCGGCAGCTCCGGAGTGGAGCCGGGATTGGGATTCAGGCATGCGGCGGCGGCGGCTTTTGGAGCTCGAGAAGTATCTGTCTGGCAAGAGACAGGACGACCTGGAGTCCTGGACGACCAGAGAGGCAGATGTGGGCGATGGGCTAGAATGTGTGGGCTTAGGCATGAGTGGGCTTAGCTTTTTTTTTTTTCCTAAAACCTAAAAAGTGCTCGCGGGCTCGTTTGTCTTACGGAGCACACACCCTTCCGGGCCGTCGGATCTGGATCCCGATCGCCAGGTGCCGCACTGTCGGGATTGTGGGGCGAAACGTGCACACTCGGAGGATTACAGACGACGCTGCCCAAGACAGTGCACCTTATCCACTCTACTCAAGCCCGCGCCTTCTCCATCTGTGGCGCGCGCCTCTCCTCCTCCCGACCCGCGCGCCGTTCGCCATGGCTGATCCTCCCGGCACGCGCTCCGCTACCTCGCTCCTCCAGCCAACTCCCAACGCCGCGCAGCTCCAAGCACACCCATCTCGTCAGAACTTCTTCTCCCAAATACACCACGCGTTAAATCGATTAGTGGCGAAGCTTTAGGAGATTACTAGTAGTTTTTGGGAGGCGGGGAGAAGAGGAGGAGAAGCACCTCTTTGCGAGAGAGAGAGAGGGCAGAGCGCCATCCATGTGACCACCAAGCGGAGGTAGGAGAGAGGGGGATCTGGGCGACGCCCTCCTCCGTGCGCCGCGTTCTTGCAGGAGCGAGGACTCGAGAAGGGATCCACGCGTCCGTGCAACATGACCACCTCGTGTGCAGGAGTGAGGAACTCCCAGATCCGGGCCAACGCCGCCGCGTGATCCCAATTGCTCAGACCAATGGAAGTAGCCGCGGGACCCTTCACTCCGGTCCCATGTCGTTCGTCGCCGAGCTTGGGTCGAGGTGGGACGGAAGGTAGGGACGGGACGAACGAGCGAACTAGGGATTGGGGATGAGCTGGCGACATTTGCGGCAACGCCTCCGGTACTCGTGTCTGAAGCGGAGCAGAGGTAAGACTCCCCCAATACGTGCTTCTCGCATCATCATCACACATTTGGTTATTGACCATAGACAAAACAATGATCTGGCGTCTTGTGTGTGCCTACAAAATCGATACAAGGGATTGAGGAGTAGGTTAGTTGTAAAGTTCGTAATTTCAGCGATGACTTTTCCTTACGCTCGTTTGGATTTGGTGAGGGTTGAATTGGGTGTTGTACAATGCGCTCGATTGATTCTTGAACCTACCAATTTTTTCGCAAAATCTGCTCACGATTATCCCTAGTTCTTGCTTTGGCATGAATCATGCCTCTGAGTTTAAGGTGGCTGTACAAAACAGTACAACGGGCATATCTTCATTGTGGGGCAAGTTGGCTCATAGAGCCTATTTTTTGTCTATTCATTAGTGCTTCGCTAATTCAATGTTTAATTCTAGTAAACACAACCACATATGAACTTAAAATCATGGTTAATTTTCTTGTAATAAGCAACATATGCTAATTCCTATGGATTATCCTGCATATTTTTGTACATAGATGGTTGGTGTTTGCTTCTGTACACACTTTTTACTCTTCACTTTCCTTATATTATTTAAGGCATTTTTTGGATTTCTCTTTTGCGACCAACTAATCTGTTTTTTTACAATATTGCCCTTTTACATTACACCTTGTCACGCTGGTCCGCCATCGTGGTCAAAGGGTGAAGGTGCATAAATAACAACCACTAGTTTGGCTGGTACAAAATCCATGTTGCCTAAAGCGCAACCACTAGTTGTGCGGGGATGAAGAAATAAGTTGTTCGGTAAACTTCACACCATTTTGTTGTCTAAGGGATATCGATGAACGGCTAAATGATAACCACTAGTTGCGGGACAAGTGGTAAGTTGCCTTAATCATCATCAGCGATCAAGGAATTGGGCCTCAAATCTCGGTAAGAATCGTCGATTCCGCACACATGTGCTTTATTCCATTCAACCGAGGTCGATTGGCCTCACAAGGGATGTGGGGGCATGTTGATTTCAGGGGGGTGGGATGGGTAGGGGGGCAAGTTTTCATGTGTGCATGTGGTCATGGGTATGTGGATGACGACCAGGCGCACGCGGTGCAATATCTGACCATAGTTCTCCCCCACTCATTGTTTTGATTTTTGTCAGAGACATGAGTACGAGTTGCCTGAATTTCCGTCATGAGTTGTGTGACATCCGGGTAATCAGGCTACAGTAATCCCGTGTTAACGATGCCACGTCACCTCAGTTATTGATGATAATCCCACATTAGATCGAAACAGATTCAAATTCAAAATTTGAATTTAAGTAAAACAATTAAAGTTTCAAAATATTAAACTAAAATGTTCGGAGTGTGCAGTTAAATGCCTAGTTAATTATAGTGCAACAAACACCCTTTTTGCAAATGTCTAAATATATTAAAATGAAATAAAACAGAAAAGTGAAATAAATAAAAAGGAAGAGACAATTCTAACTAAAAATAAAAAGAGGCAAACACCCCCCTTTGGGCCATCTGTGGCCCGGTGCCAACCTAATCAGGCAAAGGCCCGGCCGACTGGCCCAGCGGCGGCCACCCCTCCCTTATCCCCTTGCCGGTGGAAACCCTAACCCGCACCCACGCCCACTCGCCCCACTCGCTTCCCCCCTCTCCCCCGATTTGGATCGGGATCGAGAGGAGGAGGCTGCCGCTCGCTGCCTGAACCCCCCCTCGCAGCCTCTCCTCCCTCCTGTCTCTCCTGCTCCGCCCGTCGTCGACCATCACCTCCCTGTCCGCCTTGACCGGCGCCCGCCTCCGCCACCTTCGCCGTCTTTGGCGCTGCCGTCTCGTCGCATCCGCCTGACTCCTCGCGACCCCGCGCGAGCACGTCGGCGCCGAGGCTGCCGCCTCCGCCAATCGCTGCTCCGCCGTCCCCAACGCCCCAGGACCGCCTCGCCGTTCGTCGGAACCGCGTCCTCCCCCTCGACGGACTCCGTCAACCCTCGTCGCCCGTACCCCACGCCGGGGTGAGCTCTCCGCCGTTCCCCTCTCGCTTTCGCCCAATCCGCGCATGCCGCTGCTGGCTGCACTGCGCCCGCTTCTCGCGCTCGGCCGCGCTCACCACGGCCGGGTCACGCCGAGCTTCGTCGGTCGTGCCCGTCCACCGTGTCTGCCTCCGGCAAGCGCCACCCAACTTCGGCTCCGGCATGTCTTTGCATTGCTACTCCCGCCCTTCGCTCATTGTCGCGCCGCCACTGCTGGTGGTCTTCTTTGGTCGGCTACCCGCACGGCGTCGGCCATTGCCTCGCTGGGGCCAGGTCCGGCCACCACGCCCCCTGCCCCTCCCCTCTGCACGTTCGTGCACAGGAGGGAGGTGGCCTGCATGTGGGGCCCTCCCCCTGTAAATCAAATAAAAAGAAAAGGAGTAGAGAAAAACGAAACTAAAAAAAAGGATAATAAAATGAATGAATTAATTAAATATTTAGTAATGTAATTAAATTAATTAACCTTGCTTAGATTAGCCCAATTAACTTGATTTTCTAAAATTAACTCTGTTAATTAGTGTAGAGGCAATGACAAACGGACCCCCCCAAACTGTCAGTTGACTAGTCAACGGTCAATTGTTGACTGGGCTGCTGACTCAACCCTGGCCCACCAGTCAGCCTCTGCTGACTGGGAAGTTGACCAAGTCAACTGGGCCCCCTGTCAGCCTCTGTTGCATATGGCTAGGTACACTTCCTGTGTACCCCTAGCATTTAAATATTAATTTAATTTCGAATTAAATTAAATCCAGAAATTAGAAAATCATTTAAAACTTTGGAAATTAATATAAAATAATCTATAACTCGGATGAAAATACTTTGTACATGAAAGTTGCTCAGAACGACGAGACGAATCCGGAGGTGCGGTCCGTTCGTCCGCCACACGTCCCTAGCATAGCAAACATGGAACTTTTCCCCTCCGTTTCATTTGTCCGAAAATGCTAAACCTGGGGAAACATTCCCGGATGTTATCCCCCTTCGCCAGTAATGTGTAGCACCGCGTTAGAACACGTCTAGCTCTGCTTGTTGTCCTGTTATGCTCTAGCTTGCTATGTATTTACTGTTTCTCCCCCCTTTCTCTCCGATAGACCCCGAGACTGCCGCCGATGCCGCTGTGATCGACTACGTCACCGACGACCCTCCTTCTCTCGTCTGAGCAACCAGGCAAGCCCCCCCTTGATCACCAGATATCGCCTATTCTCCTCTATACTGCTTGCATTAGAGTAGTGTATCATATTCTTGCTTTGATTGATCCTATTACGATGCATAGCGACATTGTTGCTACATCTGTTGATACCTTACGCAATCCTAAATGCTTAGTATAGGATGCTAGTTTATCATCATTGGCCCTACATTCTTGTCGATCGCCTTGCTATACTATCGGGCCGTGATCACTTGGGAGGTGATCACAGTATATACTATACATACATACATACTATACAGATGGTGACTAAAGTCGGGTCACTTGAGGAGTACCCGCAAGTGATTCGATGTGAAATTTGAAAGGACGGTGGCTCCATCCGGTAGAGGTGGGCTGGGTTCCCGACGGCCCCGATTGTTACTTTGTGGCGGAGCGACAGGCGAGTTGAGACCACCTAGGAGGCAGGTGGGCTGGCCTGTTCGGCGTTCGCGGATACTTAACACGCTTAACGAGATCTTGGTATTTGATCCGAGTCGGCCATTTGGTCTATCGCACTAACCATCTACGTGGGAGTAGTTATGGGTATCCCGGCGTCGTGGTATCACCGAAGCCTTCTTGGCGTCGGCGATCGGCGGCGCGCGCCGGATTGGAGCGTAAGCTGCGCTTGTATTAGGGGCTAGTTACGCTTCCGGCCGCCCTCATAGCGTCTTGGTGTGCTTTCAGGCGATGGGCGGACCCTCGCGCGCATAGGGTTTAGACCGGCGTCTTGACCTCTGTTGTGCCTAGGTGGGGCTGCGGCGTGTTGATCTTCGAGGCGGGCATGACCCAGAAAGTGTGTCGGCCAAATGGGATCAAGCGTGTTGGGTTATGTGGTGCACCCTGCAGGAAGATTAATCTATTGAATAGCCGTGTCCCTCGGTAAAGGACGACCGGAGTTGTACCTTGACCTTATGACAACTAGAACCGGATACTTAATAAAACACACCCTTCCAAGTTCCACAGACAACCCGGTGATCGCTCTCTAACAGGCGGCGAGGAGAGGATCGCGGGTAGGATTATGCTATGCGATGCTCTTGGAGATGCTACTTGGAGATGCTACATGGCGGCGCTACTTGAAGGACTTCAGTCTACTCTCTTCTACATCTTTGCAAGGCGGGGCTGCGAGCGTAGTCTTGACGAGATTAGCTATCCCCTCTTATTACGGCATTCTGCAGATTCGGTCCACCGATATGGCCCTTTACACATATACCCATGCATATGTAGTGTAGCTCCTTGCTTGCGAGTACTTTGGATGAGTACTCACGGTTGCTTTCTCCCCTTTTTCCCCTTTCCTTTCTTTACGGTTGTCGCAACCAGATCTTGGAACCAGAGCGACGCCACCGTCGATGGCGATTACTACCTGGAGGTGCCTACTACTACGTGCAGGTGCTGGCGGCGGCGACCAGGAGTAGTTTAGGAGGATCGAGGCAGGAGGCTGCGCCTCTTCGATCTGTATCCCGGTTTGTGCTAGCCATCTTATGGCAACTTGTTTAACTTATGTACGTACTCAGATATTGTTGCTTCCGTGACTTCGTCTATGATCGAGCACTTGTATTCGAGCCCTCGAGGCCCCCTGGCTTGTATTATGATGCTTGTATGACTTATTTATGTTTTAGAGTTGTGTTGTGATATCTTCCGTGAGTCACGATCTTGATCGTACACATTTGCGTGCATGATTAGTGTCACGATTGAATCGAAGCGTCACAAGTTGTTGGAGTGCGTTCCCGGATCCCTTCTGACGGAGTTGTGGGGCTTTTAGAAGTGGTGGAGTTGAGTCTTGCTATGAGACCTTATCGAGATCCTCTGCTAGTTTGTGGAGCTACAAGTCAAGGTGTTCAGCGTTTGTTTACTTTAGAGTTTTCTCGCACACACTTATTGTGATGAAGATTAACTTACCATTTGGGATATTTTATTGGCCCAATAATTAAGCAGTTGTTGATCCAGTGGAGGATTTTGAGTTTTTTCTTTGATAGCCGTTGATCCTAAATGTGAAACTTGCCTCTTGGTTGTTACTTAGTTGCTGATATCTTGAAATTTGCCCAAATGGGCGTTATTTTTGTAACTTAGGATGCGATATGGTTCGAGCCTTGCTAGTTGTTTTCAATTAGTGCCCCGAAGCTTTCATACCGGCACTAGTGTTTGGAGATTGAGCCTCGGATCCTAGTGTTCTTTTAGTTTTCTCGAAGTTGCCCAATGTTTGGAGATTGAGCCTCAGATAACACATGATGACCTTGAGCGGAGATTGAGCTTGTCTAGGGTGAAATACTATGGATAATGAGCAATCCTAAAATTTTGCCTAATGTTTTTTTTGTTTAATTAATTGCCTGACATGGTTCCAATTTTATGACCCTCAGATCAAGCTACATACATAGTTGCTTGATTTTATGACCCATTTTAGGACATAGTTTTTCTTTGCCATGGGTTCCATCACGGCATAATTTTTTGCTTGCTATCAAAGACACAGTTTGCCTACAATCACACCGCTTTTGCCTCAATCTATTATGTATCCTGCCTATAAGCACAGAGTTTTTGCCCCAAGGTACTATGCACAATCAGGGGGGCATGGCCTCTTTGTTGCTTTTTCTTACTACTGTTACAACTAGCAGTATCAAACAAATAGTGCTCCCTCCGATCCAAATTAATTGATGCAACCTCTATACAATGTAAAATAGACATTCTATAGAGGCTATGTCAACTAATACAGATCAGAGGGAGTACTTCCACACATGAACAAGAAAGTACTCCCTCTGATCTGTATTAGTTGACATAGCCTCTATAGAATGTCTATTTTACATTGTATAGAGGTTGCATCAATTAATTTGGATCGGAGGAACACTATTGTTTGATCTTGCTAGTTGTAACACTAGTGAAAAAGCAACAAAAGAAAAACAAAAAACATGCAAAAAATTGACGAACTTCAAACAATCATGCAGGAAATTCAGGTAACTCGTACTCATGTCTCGACAAAAATCAGAACAATGAGTGGGGAGAACTATGGTCAGATATTGCACCGCGTGCGCCTGGTCGTCATCCACATACCCATCACCACATGCACACATGAAAACTTGCCCCCTACCCATCCCACCCCAGAAATCAACATGCCCCACATCCCTTGTGAGGCCAATCTGACCTCGGTTCGAATGGAATAAAGCACATGTGTGCGGGAATTGACGATTCTTACCGGAGATTTGAGGCCCAATTCCTTGACTGCTGATGATGATTAAGGCAACTTACCACTTGTCCCGGGCAACTAGTGGTTATCATTTAGCCAGTTCATCGATATCCCTTAGACAACAAAATGGTGTGAAGTTTACCCAGAACAACTTATTTCTTCACCCCCCAGACAACTAGTGGTTGCAGTTTAGGCAACATGGATTTTGTACCAGCCAAACTAGTGGTTGTTATTTATGCACCTTCACCCTTTGACCACGATGGCGGACCAGCGTGACAAGGTGTAATGTAAAAGGGCAATATTGTAAAAAACAGATTAGTTGGTCGCAAAAGAGAAATCCAAAAAATGCCTTAAATAATATAAGGAAAGTGAAGAGTAAAAAGTGTGTACAGTAAGCAAACACCAACCATCTATGTACAAAAATATGCAGGATAATCCATAGGAATTAGCATATGTTGCTTATTACAAGAAAATTAACCATGATTTTAAGTTCATATGTGGTTGTAAGCGACTAGAATTAAACATTGAATTAGCGAAGCACTAATGAATAGACAAAAAAATAGGCTCTATGAGCCAACTTGCCCCACAATGAAGATATGCCCGTTGTACTGTTTTGTACAGCCACCTTAAACCTGTAGGCATGATTCATGCCAAAAGCAAGAACTAGGGATAATCGTGAGCAGATTTTGCAGAAAAAATTGGTAGGTTCAGTAATCAATCAGAGCGCATTGTACAACACCCAATTCAACCCCTCACCAAATCCAAACGAGCGTAAGGAAAAGTCATCGCTGAAATTACTGAACTTTGCAACTAACCTACTCCTGAATCCCTTGTATCGATTTTGTAGGCACACACGATCGCCAGGATCATTGTTTTGTCTATGGTCAATAACCAAATGTGTGATGATGATGCGAGAAGCACGTATTGAAGTCTTACCTCTGTTCGTTCGTACCACAATCTTTGGGCGTTGCGGCAAATGTCGTGCAGTTCATCCCCAATCCCTAGTTAGCTCGTTCGTCCCGTCCTACCTTACATGCACCTGACCCAAGCTCGGCGACGAGCGACATGGGACGGAGTGAAGGGTCCCGGCTACTTCCGTTGGTCGAGCAATTGGGATCACGCGGCGGCGTTGGCCGGTGCAGGAGTTCCTCACTCCTGCACATGAGGTGGTCATGTTGCACAGACGCGGATCCTTCTCGAGTCCTTGCTCCTGCAAGAACGCGGCGCACGGAGGAGGGCGCCGCCTAGATCCCCCTCTCTCCTACCTCCGCTTGGTGGTCACCGCGCGCGGATGGCGCTCTGGCCCCTCTCTCTCTCTCCGCAAAGAGGTGCTTCTCCTCCCTCTTCTCCCCACGCCTCCCAAAAACTACTAGTAATCTCCGGAAGCTTATGCGGAATCGGCGAGCAGCGGTGGTGTATTTGGGAGAAGAAGTTGCAGACGAGATGGGTGTGCTTGGAGCTGCGCGCGGCGTTGGGAGTTGGCTGGAGGAGCGAGGTAGCGGAGCGCGTAGCCGGGAGGATCAGCGCGGCTAACGGGCGCGTGGCCGGGAGGAGGAGAGGTGCGGCGGCCGCGTATGGAGAAGGCGCGGGGCTTGAGTAGAGTGGATAAGGTGCATCTGTGCGGGGCAGCGCGTCCGTGTAATCCTCTGGAGTGTGCACGTTTCGCCCCACAATCCCGACAGTGCGGCACCTGGCGATCGGGATCCAGATCCGACGGCCCGGAAGGGTGTGCGCTCCGTAAGACAAACGAGCCCGCGAGCACTTTTTAGGTTTTAGGTTTTTTTTAACTTATTATGACACTGCCTAGCTTATCCAACGAGATTCCCTTTCTCTGAAAATAAATAAAAATCCGACGAGATTCCCTAAAAAAAAACTCGTCCAATCAAGGCCTACTACTTCTCAGCGACAAAAGGGAGTGCTAAAATATTCGCCGAGCGCCGCTGCATCTCGATCGATCGAGCAGGCAGTCATGGAGGAACGACCAAACTGTACAAGGGCATGGTACTTGGTAGCTGCGTTTCGTAATGCATCTGCTCCTTCTTCAGGCCAGTCTCAGTCCTGAAGAATATTGCTTTCATAAAAGGGGCAAGGATGTGAATACTGAGAGGGTGCTTGTTTCCAGGGACTTATTGATTTAGGGACTTAAAAAAATTCCTACAAGTCCCATCTAAACCAAACAGGAAGGACTTATAGGGACTTAAAGTGGGCATTTGAAACTTATGAAATAGACTCTCAAAGAGGGACTTATAGGGACTTATAGTTGTAGTATGGTCTTATAGGGACTTATAAGTCCCAGAAACCAAACAGGTAGGGACTTTTTAGGGACTTGAAACTTATAAGTTGGGACTAAAAAAAGTCCTAGGACTTATGAACCAAACATAGCTTGACTCCTGGTTAATCATGACTTGTTTCGGATCAAAAGAATGAACGGACACTCTCCAAATACAATCAGTACAACCCTGGAGGTTCACTCTCAAAATCATCATATTGCTTTTCTTTTTCACATCGCATGATTATCATGATACATATCTAGTTTTTGCATGTGTACGCGTATGGGTTCAACCTGGGTTGCTAGATGATACGTACAAAAGAGTAGTTGCAGTTTTATGTACTCCCTCCGTTTTAAATATAAGTCTTCGCAGAGACTTCACTATGGCTACATACGGAGCAAAATGAGTGAATGTAAACTCTAAATACATCTATATACATCCGTATATGGCCCATAGTGAAGTCTTTACAAGGACTTATATTAGGAACGGATGGAGTATATAGTACAGTAATCACGCACGCAGGCACAAAGATGAAGCCCATTATAAATCAGCACGAATCAATTACACATGCCACAAGCAAATACTAGTAGTGTTGGCGGCTCTAGTAACAAGACAGCCTTATCAAAACAGTCTGTTGGACAGAAAGATACTGTGTAAAATTGCCCCATCTCTACCGGCTTGCTGGAGATGCCCTTACTTGGCATGATCATCTTTTTTTAATTCGGTACCACTTGTCAATAAGGACCCCAACCTCCAAGGACAAGGCCACCTCATTCCATGTTCTGACAGTTGACTGATGAAGCCATGTATCTAGGGTAGGGTCATGGACCTGTCCAAGATACCCTCCCCAAGGACATCTTTAGAGGAAACCACCTTTCAGTCGACCTGGAAAGGTTCCACTCGACGGACTGGAAGACACTCGACCATGAAGCCAACCACTCGACCGCCAGGAGACCTAAAGTCACTCTGCACGCAAACGGTCTGTCATTAAGTAGCTTTTATGGTAATCATAGCACTTTATTTGTGGCGTTACGATGCGCCCGACCTTAATGTACCTTAAACCTGCATAGCGAGGGCGAGAGGGTGCAGCGGACTCTATATAAGCCACCCCTCCTCGGTGTAAAGGGTTCGCACCCATAACTCATTCGCACATAATCCGATCGACCGCCTCCGGGCTCCGAGGCGTGGGGCTATTACTTCCTCAGAAGGGCTGAACTCGTAAACATCTTGCGTATACAACTACTCCATAGCTAGGATCTTGCCTCTCCATTCCTACCCCCCTATTCTACTGTCAGACTTAGAACCACGACAGTTGGCGCTCGTGGGGCAGGTGTCTTAGCGACTTATTGGAGAAGTTGCATTTTTTTTGATCTCCTTCATCATGGTTTCAGGCAGAGTTTTGGTTGAGGGCCGCGAGATCCGTCTCGGCGCGCTCACGTTCATCGCCGACGACTCCGCTTGGCTTCAGGAGGCTCCACTCGACGTCGTCGCTCCCGTCCGCTGGGCGGCGCACTTCAGCGTCGCGTCGTGCGGCGTCCTCCTGCGGCAACCGTCGACCCAGTATCGGTCGATCCCTGTGTCGTCCTCCCTCCCTGTTTTCGGCCGGCGCAAGCACTCCGGTCGGTCGAGGCTTCAGCGGTGGGTGAGACACGCGGTGGCCCGCCAGTCGGCCACCCCCCAAGTCGCGGCAATCGAGCCCGACGAATCTCTCTGACTGTTCGATCATCGGCGGCTCGCGAGACGCATCCGAGTCGCGGCAGCGATGATCCAGCGGCGAAGGTTCTGATGGTCAATGGACCACACTATCCTCCCGGCTTTCCCCGCGCCGACGGAGGCGACGGCGGAGGCGATCCGGCGCAGGTCCACGAAGAGTATCAACCCGAGCCCCTCACTTCGTTGCAGAGGGAAGAACTTCGCCGCCGGAACATGGATGCACTACACACTCCTATCGTCGGAGAAACCCCCGTGCCTTAGAAGATGCGCGCTTGGCCAACTTGGCTGAGCGCACTCGACTGGAGAACCTCCAGCGAGCACTCGGCAGCGTCTTGTGCAGCGGGTTCAGACTCGATCGGCGTCAACTCTTTCCACCACCAACTCAGGTATATCGAACTTCGATTCAGAATCTAGCAGCTGCAGCCCGTATAGCAGAGTCGATTCAGCCTTCCCAGTCAGAGGCTGGCAGAGGCTTGTTACAGATCAGAGCGTTACTCCGGGCAGCGGGAGATCAAAATTCAACTGTATCACAGTCACAGAATAGGATTCACAGTAGATCCGTCGTTGCAAATACAGTCCAGTTGGCCCATAGCCCAAGATCGCCCCCGAGGCGTGAGCAACATGGAGACCAGCGTGATCAGTACAAGAATCGTGAGCAGTATGATCACCGATTCGATCGTGATGATCGACATCGAGTGCCCACCCCTCCCCCAAGGGGTGGATTGTACGCGCCTCGGCAGCAGGATGACAGATGCCATCACAGTGTTGGGCGAAGGATTCCAGTCGATCCCAGGGAACCAGGCTTTGATGCGAGATCTATTATCGTTCAAGGTTTGGTCGACAGGAACAGAGCTCACCGAGAAGGTCATGAAAGAGATGTGCCCACCAGCAGCAGAGTACACGTCTCAGGACCAGAGTGTTTTAGCGAGCCATCGGGGCGTGGTGATTCCTCCCAACTTCAGGTTGGCGACTGGAGTCAGTAAGTTCACTGGTGAATCCAAGCCTGATACTTGGCTTGAGGACTACCGAGTGGCTGTTCATATTGGCGGCGACAACGATGAGGTGGCCATGGAACACTTGCCTCTTATGTTGGAGGGTTCGGCTAGAGCATGGTTGAATCAGTTAGCACCCAGCATCATTTATACTTGGGTGGATCTTGCCCGAGTGTTTGTCACAACATTTGGGGGAACTTGCAAGTGACCAGCAGGGCTGACAGAGCTACAATCTTGTGTGCAGAAGTCGAATGAAACTCTGAGGGATTACATCCAGAGATGGATCATGTTGCATCACACAGTAGAAAATGTATCTGATCACCAGGCAGTCTGTGCTTTCAAGGAAGGCGTTAAGTACAGAGAGCTAAACCTAAAATTCGGTCGAACCAAAGACATGACTGTGAGTCAAATGATGGAGATTGCCACCAAGTATGCCAATGGTGAAGAAGAGGATCGGCTCCGGAGTGGCAAGCACAAGTCAGTCGCCCATGAAGCCGGAGGAGGGAACTCCAGTCGGAAGCAAAAGCGGAAAGCTGAGCCAGCTGCTCCTGGAGAAGCCTTGGCCGTGACTCAAGGGAAGTTTAAAGGGAAGCCCAAAGGGTCTTGGAACCCTAAGAAGGTGAAGGAAAAGGAAGCGAATGACGTGATGGATTTGCCGTGTCACATCCACATGAAGAAAGATGAGGAGGGTAAATTCATTTACTCGAAACATACCACTCGACAGTGTCGGCTCTTGATCCAGCAATTCCAGGGGAAACAACCCAAAGATAAGGAAAAGGAGTCGGACAAAGTTGAAGACAAAGAAGATAGTGATGATGGATATCCCCAGGTCAATTCCACCCTCATGATTTTTGCTGATGTAGAAAGCAAAAGTTGATTGAAAGTTATCAACCGAGAGGTGAATATGGTTGCTCCGACGACGCCCAGTTATCTGAAATGGTCTCAGACTGCCATCACATTCGACCAGTCCGATCATCCAACACACATAGCCACCCCTGGGAGGCAAGCTCTGGTGGTCAACCCAGTCGTCGAAGGCACTCGACTAACTAAAGTCTTGATGGATGGTGGCAGTGGCCTGAATATATTGTATGCAGATACGTTGAAAGGGATGGGCATTCCGATGTCCAGACTCAGTACCAGCAACATGAGTTTCCATGGAGTCGTTCTTGGAAAGAAGGCCGAGTCACTCGGCCAAATTGCTCTTGATGTGGTTTTCGGTGATTCCAAGAATTACCGCAAAGAAAAGTTGACGTTTGAAGTTGTGAATTTCCAGAGTGCTTATCACGCTATTTTGGGCAGGCTAGCTTATGCACGTTTCATGGCTCAACAATGTTATGTGTACCTCAAATTGAAGATGCCTGGTCCCAAAGGTGTGATCACTATTACTGGCAATCGTAAGAAGGCAGAAGAGTGCTTTCAGAAAGGCTCAAAGATCGTCGATGCTCAGATGGCAGTGGTAGAGCTGCAGGAATACCCAGAAAACTGCAGATCCGAGTGATTTGTTGCGAGCCAAGAAGCCTGCTACGGAATCAGCGTTTCAGTCGTTCGGAGAGACAAAGCCGATTCACATTCACCCGACCGACCCCAGTGCTGCTCCGACTCATATTTCAACAACACTCAACTCCAAATAGGAAGAAGCGCTCGTCCAGTTCCTCCGTGAGAACTGGGACATCTTTGCATGGAAGCCTTCTAACATGCCGGGTGTTCCCAGGGGGCTGGCTAAGCACCGTCTATTAGTCGACTCAAAAGTGAAACATGTCAAGGAACATCTTCCACGGTCCGCCGTCTAGAAGAGAAAGGCCATTGGCGAGGAGGTGGCTCGGCTCTTAGCAGCAGAGTTTATCCGAGAGATTTACCACTCCGAGTGGCTCGCCAATGTTGTCATGGTCCCCAAGAAGGACAAGTCACTTCGCATGTGCATTGACTTCAAACATATCAATCGGGCCTGCCTGAAAGATCATTTTCCTCTCCCCCGCATCGACCAAATAGTCGACTCGACTGTGAGATGTGAGCGCCTGTCTTTTTTAGACGCCTATTCCGGTTACCATCAGATCCGTCTGTATGGACCCGATGAGATCAAAACAACTTTCATCACTCCATTCGGGTGCTTCTGCTATGTCACCATGCCATTCGGTCTCAAGAATGCCGAAGCCACATTCATGAGGATGATTCAGAAGTGCCTTCTCACTCAAATCAGTCGGAATGTGGAAGCATACATGGATGATATTGTGGTCAAGTCACGGAAAGGTTCCGACCTGCTGACTGACCTTGCTGAAACATTTGCCAACCTCAGGAGGTATGATATCAAGCTTAACCCATCAAAGTTCCTGGCGGAAAGTTACTCGTTTTTCTCATTTCTGAACGAGGAATCGACGCCAATCCAGAAAAAGTCGGTACTATACTCCGAATGAAACGCCCCGTGCGTGTGCACGATGTCCAGAAGCTTACTGGATGCTTGGCCGCTTTAAGTAGATTCATCTCTCGTCTCGGTGAAAAGGCATTGCCTCTTTACCAACTGATGAAGAAATCAGACAAGTTCGAGTGGACTCCCGAAGCTGATGCAGCGTTTGCAAAGCTAAAAGCCCTTCTCTCCACCCAGCCGGTGCTTGCTGCCCCAATCAGCAAAGAGCCTTTGCTGCTTTACATTGCAGCCACATGACAAGTCGTCAGTACAGTACTTACGGTCGAGCGGGAAGAAGAAGGAAAAGCCTTTAAAGTTCAGCGTCCAGTATATTATCTTTCTGAAGTTTTGACCCCATCAAAGCAAAGATACCCTCATTATCAGAAGCTTGTATATGGGATTTATATGACCACGAAGAAGGGTTCTCATTACTTCTCTGACCATTCCATTACAGTCGTCAGCGACGCTCCATTGTCAGAGATTCTACACAACAGAGATGCAACTGGTCTAGTGGCAAAATGGGCGATTGAACTGCTTCCCCTGGATATCAAGTTTGAGGCAAAGAAAGCCATAAAGTCCCAAGCAATAGCAGATTTCGTCGTCGAGTGGATCGAACAACAACTACCGACTCAAGTTCACTCGGAGCACTGGACCATGTTCTTTGATGGTTCTAAGATCTTTGAATGGTTCGGTCTTTGGGGTAGTGTTGGTTTCCCCGAGGAGATAAGCTCGAGATATGTGCTCCAGATCCACTTTGATTCCTCCAATAGCGAAGCGAGAATCTGAAGCACTTTTGTATGGGTTGCGTATGGCCATTTCACTCGGCGTCCATTGCCTCATGGTTTCTGGCGACTCAAATTTGGTGGTTAATCGGTGATGAAGGAGTGGGGCGTCGAAGTCCAGCCATGGTAGTTCTTGCAATGCAATTGAGAAAGCTAGAGAAGAAATTCGAGGGGTTAGAGCTCCATCATATACCCCGACTGAAAAATCTAGCGGCTGATGATTTGGCAAAAATAGGTTCCAAGAGAGAAGCCATTCCAGTAATGTGTTTTTGGAGCACATCCACACACCATCAGTTCAGGAGGATCCTTTCACCGAAGAAGTCCCGCAGCCAAAAAGTGTCACGGATCCGACTGAAGTTGAGGTCCCAGCTGTGGTCGACCTGATCATGGAAGTTTTGGTCATCACTCCCGACTGGACAATGTCGTACATCGCGTATATCCTAAGGAAAGAGCTCCCGAGAGCAAAGAAGAGGCTCGACAGATCGTCCGCCGATCCAAGGCCTTCTTGTGATAAAGGGACGGTTATGCGGGAAGCCTTGTTGGAGTCGACGAAATGTATAACACGGAAGAAGGTCGGATAATTCTTGGCGATATCCACTCGAGGACTGTGGTCATCATCGTCCTCTCGGACCATTGTGGCTAAAGCATACCGAGCGAGATTTTACTGGCCAAGAGCAAATGAAATGGCGAAGGAGATAGTCGACAAGTGTGAAGGATGTCGGTTCTATTCAATATGTCACACAAACCCGCCTCAGCCTTGAAGACCATTCCACTCGTCGGCCCTTATTTGTTTGGGGATTGGATATGGTTGGACCGCTAAGAAGCTGGTAGGGCGGCTTCACCCATGTCTTGGTGGCGGTCGACAAGTTCACTAAGTGGATTGAAGCTAAGCCTATCAAGAATCTTGATGCGAAGCCTTGCTATCGGCTTCATTAGAGAGTTGATATTCAGATATGGAGTTCCGCTGACATCATCACGGATAATGGGTCAAACTTGATTCCGATGAATTGAGCTTTCTGCGCAACCAAGGCACGCTGGTCGACTATGCTTCGTCGCTCATTCGGTCGAATGGACAAGCGAGAAAGAGCAAGCGACCTAATTCGAAAGGATGAAACCCGGTGATCGTGATCTCAAACGCCTTGGCGGTAGCGTCGTCAAGCTTCCATCAATTCTTTGGGGATTGAGGACCACTCCTAACCGGTCGACTGGGCGAACTCCATTCTTTCTGGTCTATGGAGCTGAAGCAGTTTTGCTGAGTGATCTGCTTCACAATGCACCCCGAGTCGAGCTCTACACTAAAGATGAAGCAGAACAAGCCCGGCAGGATGCAGTCGAACTTCTAGAAGAAGAAAGAGAGATGGCCATGATCCAATCAACTATCTATCAGCAGGACTTGCGTCGATTCCATGCTAGAAACATGAAGAGTCGAGCCTTCCAAGAAGAAGATTTGGTCCTCCGAGTGGATCAACAGAAGCCACACAAGCTCGCTCCTACTTGGGAAGGTCCCTTCATTATCACCAAAGTTCTCCACAATGGAGTGTACCGTCTTTACAATGTCGATCGCCAGATTGACGAGCCACGAGCTTGGAATGCGGAGCTGCTCCGCCCCTTTTATACTTAAGTACTCACTCGGATGAGATGTAATAAAAAGTTCCTCTGTAGTTTGTTTATCAAAGACAAGAGTGTTATAATTTTCCCAGTGATTGTTGTTGCTTTTGTTTACGTGAGAAATCCCCCAGTGGGTGACTTAGCCGCGAATCCGTTTCGCCTAAGCTTGTAAAAAAAATTCCTACCAAGTGGTGAGCCAGCCTCCCACTCGAGGGCTTAGCTGCGACTCCGTTTCGCCTAAGTACTTGAAAATCCTACCGAGTGGTGAGCCAGCCTCCCACTCGGAGGCTTAGCTGCAGTCCAGTACTCTCCTAAGTACTTGAAAATCCTACCGAGTGGTGAGCCAGCTTCCCACTCGGAGGCTTAGCTGCAGGTCAGTACTCGCCTAAGTATTTGAAAATCCTACCGAGTGGTGAGCCAGCCTCCCACTCGGGGGCTTAGCTGCAGTCCAAGTACTCGCCTAAGTATTTAAAAATTCTACCGAGTGGAGAGCAATCCTCCCACTCGGGGGCTTAGCTGCAGTCCAAGTACTCGCCTAAGTGTTTAAAATCCTACCGAGTGGTGAACCAGCCTCCCACTCGAAGGCTTAGCTGCAGTCCAGTACTCGCCTAAGTATTTGAAAATCCTACCAAGTGGTGAGCTAGCCTCCCACTCGGGGGCTTAGCTGCAGTCCAAGTACTCGCCTAAGTATCTGAAAATCCTGCCGAGTGGAGAGCAAACCTCCCACTCAGAGGCTTAGCTGCAGTCCAGTACTCGCCTAAGTATTTAAAAATCCTACCGAGTGGAGAGCAAACCTCCCACTCGGGGGCTTAGCTGCAGTTCAAGTACTCGCCTAAGTATCTGAAAATCCAGCCGAGTGGAGAGCAACCCTCCCACTCGGGGGGCTTAGCTGCAGTCCAGTACTCGCCTAAGTATTTAAAATTCCTACCAAGTGGAGAGCAACCCTCCCACTCGGGGGCTTAGCTGCAGTCCAGTACTGGCCTAAGTATTTAAAAATCCTATCGAGTGGAGAGCAACCCTCCCACTCGGGGCTTAAGCTGCTGATCGATCTTGGCCTAAGTATTTAAAAATCCTACCGTATGGAGAGCAATCCTCCCACTCGGAGGCTTAGCTGCAGTCCAGAACTCGCCTAAGTATTTAATCCATCCTGATCCACAAGGACGACGAGGTGCAGGTCGACTGCTATCTTCTCCTTCGGAGCTACGCCACAAATACAATGTGCGCTCTGCAAGGACGACGAGGTGCATGTCGACTGTTGCCTTCTCATTCAGAACTACGCCACAAATAGAATGTGCGCTCTACGAGGACGATGAAGTGGAGGTCAACTGCTGCCTCCTCCTTCTGAGCTATGCCACAAATACAATGTGCGCTCTACGAGGAAGACGAGGTGCAGGTCGACTGCTGCCTCCCCCTTCTAAGCTACGTCACAAATACAACATGCGCTCTGCAAGGACGACGAGGTGTAGGTTGACCGCAATCTGTTCTCCATCCCTACTTGCAAGAGCGATGCACTGCAGGTCGACTAGACTTTTCACCTCAGAGCTGCGTCTCAAGCATTAAAGTATATTCCGTGTGAAGAACAAAGTTCGCTCGAAGGCAAACGCAAGCATATTCAATGATAAGCCAAGTTCAGATAACATCCTATGGATTCAGAAGTGCTCAGGCGTCAAGCATGTAGAAGTTTATTGATTACAAAACCACTCGGCATTCCGAGGCAAATTTAAGCCGAAGCATAGAAGTTTTTCTTACTCCTCAGGTGGAGGACTGGAGGGCGCGACAAACTGGTCCAGGTCGATTCCGTCGGCAATCCGAGTGGCAGCAACAATGAAGGTCTCCATGAAAGATTGGAAGTCGTGCTTCTTGGTATTCGCCACTTTGATGGACGCCAACTTGTCCTCTCGCGCATCCTTGCAGTGAACACAAACCAGAGATGAAACAGCGTCGGCACCGCTTTGGCGAAGACTTCTTCCATTCTTGTACTCGACACAGGAGCGTCATTGATCGAGTCATCAAAGACTCGAGGTCATTTTGAAGCGTCTCTCCCGGCCAGAGTGTCGTGTCGATTCGCGACGCCGCAACCTTCAGTCGAGCAAGGTAGTCAACAACTCCAGCAACACGAGACTCTAGTCGGAGCACGTTCATAGAGGCTTCATCCTTCACAGGAGAGTTAATGGGGTCAAAGCTTGTCTCCACTCGACTGGTCTCCTCCTCGAAGTTTTGGCAGAATTCTATAAACACAGTTCAAAGTTAAGCCAACAATTCTACGGTGAATCGATGATAACAAGTCAGTTGGATAAAAGAGATTACCTTCAAGCATGATGAATAACTTCTTGGCGAGCCCTCCCAGATAAGCCTCCAGATCGTTCTTCTTCCCCGCTAGTTCGCTAGCCTTGTCACTCAGAGCTATCTTGTCATTCTTCAGACGGCTGACCTCCTTGTTGGCCGCGTCGAGAGCAGCTTTCAGATTGGCGTTCTCCTCTTCAAGCTTACCGGTGAAGCCAGTTTTCTTCCATAAGCTTCATTTTGTCCAAAAGCATATACTGCGCCTCGACAAGGTCATGGTCCTCCTTCTTGAGCCTCCTTCATTTTATCGCAAAGTGACAATGAGATCGAGAATCGGGAATGGGCAGAAAGATAAAGGCGATCGTCAAGATTCTCACCAACCATACCTTTTGCTTCATCTTTCGCCTTCTTAAAGTTCTCTGAACAAGCTTCAAGTCAAGGTCGAGCTGGATATGTTTGTTTTCCAATTCAGATATAACGAGCCTGGCTCATAAGATTTCTCTGAAAGGTCGGTCGACAGACATCAAAGATAGGTTGCTTCCGAGTGACTAAGAGAAAAACAGTAACATTTCTAAGACTACAGTCGAATCAAAATATTCAACAGTAGTCTCTGGGGCTACACCCAGTGGGTGCACTCAGCGTGCCCCCACTGGTTCTACCGACTCGGTCCGACCAGTCGACCGAAAGAGACAAAAAGGTTCTGATCCTAAACCATAGCTAACTGCCAGCAGTCAGCCACGGTATCATCATGATCCAAAAAAAACAGGTTCTTCAGACCTTAGTCGACTGCCAGCAGTCGACCATGGTCTCGGGGACTACACGCAGTGGGTGCACTCAGCGTGCCCCCACTGGTTCTAAGATTCCATTCGACATGGTCCGACTAGACCAAGTGAAGAATTTAGAGTGAAGAAATTCAAAATACAAAGACTACAGTCGACTACCAGCAGTCCACCATAGTCTCGGGGACTACACCCAGTGGGTGCACTCAGCGTGCCCCCACCAATCCAAAAATTCAATCGACACACCCAGTGGGTGTACAGATACAAAGATCTTCGGAAAGAGAGTTTTCAGATAACATATCCTAACAGAACAAGTGGTGACCAACTAACCTGGACATTGCTCTGAAGAGCTGAGCTAGCATCATAGGTCGCTTGGCTGGCGTCCCGGATCGCCTTCACCTGCTCCATCATGATCCCCGCCTGGCGTATAGCCTCCTTAGTAGCACCCGCTTGGTCCTCTGGGACGTGGTGTGTGGCGAAAAGGGAAGGCGGACCAGCACTCGACGATGAAGGTCGAGCACTCATCAGTGGCACAAGAAGGACACGGAAGTCCGAGTGATGTTACCACCCTCCTGAACCAGCGTCTCATGCACTGATGCAATCTGAGTAGTCTTCTCAGCCGGCGCCTTTCTATTCCTCCTCGGCCTCAGTGGCGCCTCGTCGTCATCATCAAGAAGATCAATGACATGAGGAGGAGCTACAGGAAAGATCCAAAGTTAAAAACGAAATTCCAATCGACCAAAAGTGAAACTACAAAGATCGTACCAAGGTTGGAGGTGGCAGCATCTTCCATTTCTTGGTCTTCGTTCCTGGCGGAGGTCACGGAGGTAGCAGCACTGCAGATTTCAGAAACCAGTCGGTTAGCCAACGAGTCGACCAAGAGTCTGTCCATGCTAAACGAGAAAGCGCAAGTTCATTGTTACCGGAAATGGTGGGTATGGCCATTCTCATCTTGGGCAAGGCCTTCAGCGGCTTTGATGACGCCGCTCAGGGATGCTTCGGCGCTTTTTCAGTCGGCGCTGGAGAGGTCGTCCGAGGGCGCTTCGACGACTGCCCAATAGGCACAGTCACTTTGCCACGCTCGACCGCGGGGTCGTAGATGAGCTTGGATCGCCTTTCCGTGCGAGGAGGATCGACTTCCTCCTCCTCTTCACTGGAGCCGTCGTCGTCCTCATCCCCCTCACCATCAGACTGCTACTCCTCCTGACTTTTGCCTCCGCTCGCCTTCTCCTCCTCGGCCTGTTCTTGCGCCCCGTTGGGCATCGAGTACATCTCAGTGGTAGCCTGGAAGACAACAAACAAGACAAAAGTCAGCCGATTGATTTTAAGCAAACAGAATAAAGAAAGCAAGATCACAGTCGGAGATGCAAAATTGGACCTTGTCTACTTCGTATGATTGGTCGAGTGGAGGAATCCTCCTGGCTCCTCGGGGGTTGTCTTTGTTCCCTGTGATGGCCGTCATCCACCTCTCCAGTGTGGCTTCCTCGACCTCCTCCGGGTGGATCCGAGTGGTGTCCTCAGTGCCAGAATACAGCCACATCGGATGGTCTCGAGCTTGAAGCGGCTGGATGCGTCGTCGGAGGAAGACCTCCAGGAGGTTCATGCCGGTCACCCCGTCGCGGATAAGCTGGATAACATGTTCGACCAGCACCTTAACCTGCGCCTTCTCTTCCGGGATCACCTTGAAAGAAGAAGGCTTCCTCACTCGGTCCATAGAAAAAGGAGGAGTCGGTCGGCGCCTGGCGTCGGCTGGTCTTTCTGATAAAACGGTCATTGCCATCCACGGACCGAGTCGGGTAGGACCATGGCCGGGAAATCATTTTCCCCCTCATCTAAACCCCAAGACCCCCACACATATGAATCACTTGTGTTCTTTCGTCCTTTCGGATTGGCCTTTTTCACCGTCTGGGGCGGCGGTGAAAATGTGTGAAAAAGACCCCAATGAGGCCGACAACCCAAGAAATTCTCGCACAAAGACACGAGAGCAGCGAGGTACACAATGGTGTTGGGTGTGAAGTGGTGGAGTTGCGCCCCAATGAAATTCAGAAATCCCCAAAAGAAAGGGTGAGGCGGCAAAGAAAACCCACGATCGACATGAGTGGCCAAGAGAACGACCTCACCCTCCTGAGGCTGCGGCTCAGACTCCTTCCCCGGGAGCCGCGCCGATCCATGGGGGATCAGTCGTCCATTTGCCATCGTCAAGATCTTCTTGACGAATCGTTGAGTGGATCCAGTCGCCCTGGATCCAGCCCTACGGCAGGCCGACCCTTGATGAAGATCCGCCCCGAATGGTCGCCCTTCCCTTCGCCTTCGCCGTCGCCTTCTTCGCCCGCTCCAGGGCCGCCGTCTTCTCCTTCACCATCGTCGCCGGCGAGACGCGCACAGAGCAGCGGCACTAAGACGGAAGCGAATGCGGCAGATAAGTCCGAGGAAGAGAGGAGGAAATGAGAGCACACTATTCAAAAACCCCAGTCCGGGGCCTTATATGAGGTTACTTCTGAATGACTGACTTGTAGGCCCGGGCGATCCTGTCAAATCCCGCAATAGTCGCGCGCGTGATACGTGGCGAAAAAGGTGGCGCGGAGATCGAGGCGTCCCTGCCTTATCCCATCCGATTACTGCGGCCTCCTCCGCCCCGCGCGCTTCCTGAAATTCGAATCCCGCTAAATCCAGCGGACTCTGAGCAACTCGTCAGACGGAAGATTTCCTCCGTCCTGTCGTTCGGAGCTCTCCAAGTAAAGAAATTCACTCGACGGATACAAAGAATGGATCAAGGCGACTGAAAAAGAAGTTGGTGCCGTCACCTAAGTTCATTGATCCAGACATAGCACGAAAATGGGTCGGAAGTGTGTTCAACTCCTTCCCCACTCAAACCTCGATCCATTCGGGGGCTAATGATGAAGCCATGTACCTAGGGTAGGGTCATTGACCTGTCCAAGATACCCTCCCAAGGACATCTCTAGAAACCACCTTCGATCGACACGGAAGGGTTCCACTCGACGGACTCGAAGACACTTTCGACCATGAAGCCAACCACTTTCATTGCCGGAGACCTAAAGTCACTCTGCATGCAAACGGTCTGTCATTAAGTAGTTTTTATGGTCATCATAGCACTTTATTTGTGGCATTACCAGTAACGCCCGACCTTAATGTACCTTAAACCCTGCATAACTGAGCACCAAAGGGGTCTGGCGGAATCTATATAAGCCACCCCCCTCCTCAGTGTAAAGGGTTCGCACCCCTGTAACTCATTCGCACATAATCCAGTCGACCGCCTCCGGGCTCCGAGACGTAGGGCTGTTACTTCCTGCGAGAAGGGCCTGAACTCGTAAACATCTTGCGTATACAACTACTCCATAGCTAGGATCTTGCCTCTCCATTCCTACCCCCTATTCTACTGTCAGACTTAGAACCACGACATTGACCATCGACGGCCCATGAATAGAGTAACAGGTTATAGTTGCTATACGCTACCTGTTGTTCTTCTAGATCCATTCCATAGCGATCTGTACTACCACTAACAAAAGAAGGCCCCATTGATTGTGCTATGTTACGGCTTCCATTCTCAAGTGGTATGTTTGGTTCAACCTTGCCCATCTCCATGTCTTTACCACATTTCTTAGACTTCTCTCTGGTCTTATTTCCAAGATATTAGCATTATGTATCAAAAATTCTTCACTTCTTTGTTTAGCCGAAGCCAACCTCCTTTCTTCATGTTGGAAACATTTCGTTCCCCCCGTAAGGAAGCAATTATGTAGAATTACTCAGATCATACCACGAAGCTGCTATTCAAAATCCAGAGCAGAACTGAATAATTGATATACTATTATACTACTTCTCAGCATTTATGCAGAGAGAGCCTTGGCTCAGTGGTTGGGTATGCGGTTGTGCAGCCCAACGACCCGAGTTCAATTCGAAATTGTGGTGATGCAGGGGTTTTTCCCCGTTTATTGAGGATCAAGCTTGATGTGTGGTGGAATCACTCATCAATAAATATCTTGATACTCATTTAAAAAATTCTGAGGACCATGTTTATCTTGGTACTCATACTAAAATGGCCGTATGCATCCCTAGTTGGTGCAGAGGCCAGGAAGTGAAAATCTCTCCCATTTCCAAGAGACTCTTCGATTGGTCTCTCTAAGGCGACTCAAGGGTTCCCAACCCTAGCGCCGCCACCCCCTTCCCCACTCCTCCTTCCACTCCACCGCCGCCTGAGGTGCGCCCCCGGCTCGCGCGCGCGTCATCTATGATGGTGACTACGGGGATCTGGCTGCTCTGCATCTCATGGAGGGCCTAGGGCACCGGGTCGGCGACCCCGGATGGTGTGCCCAGCGTCGATCCCTCGGTAGGTGGCGCCGGTGGGTGCTGGATGGCTGTCCTCTTGGCTGCGTGGGTAGCAAGGGGGCAGCAGGAGTGGGTCGCAATGCTGTGGTCTCCTCGCGGACCGCATCAGCGTCTTGTGGAGAAGGTCCGCCTCATCTTGCCCGATCTGCTCGATCCCCTTCTGATTCTGGTGGCCGATGTCCCTCTTGATGCTGTCATTCGGCTCGGGTGGTTGGGAGTTCGAGGTTGTGAGTTGGAACCGGGGTAACCCCTTGGCCAGCGCGGCGGCCACAGCGAAGTTGACACAATTGGCGCTGATCCCCTCCTTGGAGGCTTCGGTGAGGTTCCCCTCCTCCTCTTCCTGCCCCCTGCTTAGTGGTGAAGAACTTGGTCCCTTGGTTGGGCGGCGATAGTGTGGCGACGTCGTATTCCTTCTTGGAGGCGTCGTCTAGGGATAGCAGTGGTGGCGGGCGTGCAGTGGTGGTTCTAGTGGTGGCGGCTGGTGGCTTGTGCCGGCCTTGTTCACTTGCGGCTGCTCCAACGGCTTTCGTCCTGCGCCGTGTGTAGGGCGATGGCATTAGCGCTGCTTCACAGCTGCTGTTGCCTTTGAGCTGTTCTGTCTAGCGCTCTGTATCAGTACATGCCGTGGTGGAGTGGTACTTCATCTCACTCATTGATGGCGGCGAAGATCGGCGGCATGGCGCTGTGGAGGCGCGCCGCCCGATGCGCGGAGATGGACTCGCGCAGGAGGAGGTAGCTGTCTGGCGTCATGGTGACGTCGATGGCGGAGTGGGCTACACAAGGTAGAAGACTCAATATATTCTGAAGACGGACCTGTGGAAGATGGCTGCGACAACGCAAGAGTGTGTCTGACCGGATTGTGCCCCAGACCCGGTATGTGGCTCGGCTGGGGCTTCCGGCTTTTGATGTTTGGTTTAGGTGAGTGGTTTGGGTAGTGGCCCAACTAGCATCCCTTCATCATATGGATAAGAGTAGCGGCATATGTTGCCGAGATGGGGATTCAGGAATATTGTTTGTAATACTTTGTTAGGTCCTCGAGAATAATTAATAAAGTGGCTGTATGCATCTCCCAGATGCAGAGGCCGGGGGTCATCCTCCTTTTTGAAAACTTCTCAGCATTTATATTCTCTGAGAAGCGCCCGCGTTGCCCACAGGGGGCGGCTCGAGCGAACCCTAGCCGCCACCCGCAACCCACCCCGACCCACCCTCCCCCGCCGCCGCCGGAGGAAGCCGGTGAGCATCGTTTGGCGGACGGCGGTGGCGGGCTCGCCCTTCATCCTGGGGGCGGACTCGGGCTGCGCGCGACGGCGACCCTGGGCGTCAAGCGTGGCGGCGGAGATAGGAAGCTGGAGTGGCGGCTCTAGGGCTTTTCGGTGGGGCTGCGCCTCCATGGCTGCCAGGGCAGCGTGGTGGTGAGCCATGGCGCGCGGTGGCGGCGGATCTGGGCACCCCCTGCCCAAATTCGTCCTGCTGTGGGTGGTGGCGGCCCATGGTGTCGCCGACGCTTGGCTGCGCGTCTGGGGTGGTTCTCCACTCCAGCGAGTGGAGGCGGTCGTCGGCGTGGCGGGTGGGTTCTAGCGCCAGATCTGGCCGCAGTCATCTGGCCCTGATCAGTGGGCTTCTCTCCTGTGGGTTCCTAACGGTACCGGCGTGGTTGCTGGGACCCTGGCCGCGGGTGAAGCTAGTGGAGGAGATCCAGATAGGGTGAAATCCCTTGGTCGGCCCCAATCGGCCGCGCCACTGACGATGTTCAAGGGCGCCGTTTTTCTTCTTGGAGACATCGGACTATGTCTGCTCCTTCATTTCCCCCCTCTCTGCCTCTTGGGTGAAAACCCTAACTCCGGTGGGCGGCGGCGGCGTCCTTGACGCCGCGACCTATCTGAAGGCGTCGCCTTGAGGGCTGAGTGGTGGTGGGCACTGTGTTGGTCCTTGACGATCGCTGGCGATGGGCACTGCTCCGGGGATACCCTAGGATCCAGTGTTCTAGATCGGACAATGGTGGTACTGCGGTGTCATTTCTCTCTTGGGAGCATCGTTTGCGGAGCAGCGCTGGAAGTCAGAGGCAGGAGGTGGAGCGGCTTCGTCTTGCACGGAGTTTCAGTGGAGATGTCAAGTCATGCCTGATCGACAGGTGCTACGCACGACAGATCTTCCAAGGACGACTTCAAGCTGTGTTGGCTGGTGGTACTTGGCAGCATGGTGTTGAGGTGTATCAGTGGCGACCGCGACGTGCTCAGCTGTTTGCGTGCAGGGAGGAGGTGTCGTTGGGCGTCGTGGTGGCGTCGACGGTAGCTAGACCGACCAAGGTTGATGCATCAGTACAGTCTGAAGATGGAGCGGTGGCAGTTGGCGGTGGCGGCCTCTGAGAGCACGTCGAACCAGTGTGTGCCCCAGACCCGGCAAGTAGCTAGGTTGGGGTCTCAGGTCTTAGATGTTAGGCTTGGCTGTGATGTCTATTTGGTATTAGGCCCAGACTATCTGCGCCCCTTCATCAACTGGATAGGTGTAGCAACAGTTTGTTGCTTAGACGGCGGCTTTAGTCTTACTGTTGTATGACTTTGTAAGGTCTTGTGAGAATAATTAATAAAATGGCCGTATGCATCGCCCAGATGCAGAGGCCGGGGTCATCCTCCTTTTCTAAAAAAAACTTCTTACGTAGTACTACTCTAGTGACATTGTCCATGAAGAAATGTGAAATGATTCTCCACAGTATTGGGTGAATATCTAAAACATTTTAATAGCAATATTGATTGGTTATCTCTGGTAGCTAGAGAAGATTTTTGTTTCTAAATGAAATAAAATGGAGCATAAACATCTATATGTGTTGCCCATTGCCCAATGGGCATCTGAAATCCCTGGCAATTCATTGATGATTAATCCAAGGATATTAAGCACTTTTATGTACTCCGTTTATTTGTTTCATCATTGATAAGTTGGATTAAATTTGACTTTTAACACTGCCAAAACTATTTCCTGGGTCAAACAGTTTTTCAACGTTGAATAAGTTCCCTGCTACTCCCTCCATCTCAAAATAAGTGTCTCAACTTTGTACTAGCTCTAGTGCAAATTTGTACTAAGCTCAAGACACTTATTTTGGAACAGAGGGAGTACTTCCAAAGATGGATAATCCGGAAAATATAGTAGCACAACTTATCCAGGAAGAGCAAAGATCGAAATGGATTGCACACACCAATCATAATGTGAAATGTTTTACTGAAGATGAGATAAGAAGATTTACGAACAACTACAAAACCGTACTTGGTAGAGGTTGCTTTGGCGAAGTTTATGAAGGGGTCCTTGAGGACAAAAGTATGGTTGCAGTCAAGAAGTTTATCTGCAACATTAAAGAAAACTTTGCCAAAGAGTTGACCGTCCATCGTGAGATCAATCACAAGAATGTAGTCAAATTGGTCGGCCACTGTGTAGATGAAAATGCACTGATGGTGATCACGGAGTATATTCCTAAGGGAAATCTGAGTGACATCCTTCACCGGGATAGTATTCCCATCGTTTTGGATACACGGCTAAGAATTGCCATTGAATGTGCAGAAGCATTGGCCTATATATGCGCACAAATGTATACTCAGGTCATTCATGGTGATATCAAGCCTGCAAATATACTTCTGGATGATGGACTCGGTGCAAAAATATCAGACTTTGGAATATCAAGACTAGTCAACACTGAAAATACTCTATATACCCTAAATGTGATAGGAAGTATAGGCTACATGGACCCTCTATTTGCGCAGAGTGGCCGCCTCACAGCAAAGAGTGATGTTTATAGTTTTGGAGTTGTGCTCCTGGAACCGATAACCAGAAAAAAAAGCAAGAACGAGTTTGGGGAAATTGCCTTGGTTGAAACTTTTATTCAATCTCTTTCAAAAGGATTTAGGAGTGTGAGGGAGATGTTTGATCCTGAAATTGTAACATCGAGCGACATCAAGACTATCAAAGAGATTGCTAAGTTGGCAGGTAAATGCTTGAAGATGGAACTTGGCAAACGACCTGACATGTTAGAAGTTGCAGAACGTCTTCACAAACTTAGAAAAGCTCCACATCAGGCACAAGAAAGACTAGCTCTGTTTTCTTGGGGAAGGACAAATAAACAGGATCTCCAAACACGCGAACATGGTCTTGCTTCATTAGACACACACGTGTTTATGGGACGCAACATTACGGGTTATGTTACAACCCCGCACTACCGGATCCACGGCCTATGGCCGTCGGCATAGGCTCCTTCCTGCCGGCGCAGATCTAAGCCGACGGCTACCGTCGGCATAGGCCCGTCGGCGTAGAATACATCAGCGTACTCTTGTCAGACCGTCGGCATAGGGTCGTAGGCCGACGGCGCCCATACGGCCGTCGGCGTAGAATGACCGTCGGCGTAGTTTTGCATGGGACGGCCGTTGACGGCGCTAGCTGAACCACGGGCCGCCACGTGGCGTAGGTAAGCCGACGGCCAGGCCGTCGGCATAGGCCCACGGCTAAGCCACGTGGCGGCAGCAGATCGCCCCTGGACAAAAAACTATGCCGACGGGGCCGTCGACTTAGATGAACACGTGTCGACCTCTGGGTGTTCACGGGTGAAGGGCTATGCCGACGGCCTAGCCGTTGGCTTAGCCTGCCACGTGTCGGTTGCTGGGTTCACCTGGGCATAGATGCCGACGGCTAAGCCGTCGGCATAGTTCTGTTCTGTTTTTTTATATGCCCTGTTTTCTCTTTTTCATTCAATTTGACAGCATTCAAAGACACAAAATATGAGATTATGCATATATACTCAGAAATCTGAGACATCATCATCAAGTTCATCATCTAAATATACTCAAGATCGTCATCATCATATAAATATACTCAAGTTCATCATCTAAAGATCATCATCCACGAAACTTTGTGAACATAAGTATTACAAGACATGGAACATCATCATCGTCATCTAAAGAAACTAACAAGTAGGAACATGAAAAGTATGGCACGACGGCCACATGCACGGGTATCATCATCGACATCAGACAAGACCACCGCCGCCAAAACCACCACCGCCAAGACCGCCACCGCCAAGACCACCACCATCAAAACCACCACCGCCAAGACCACTACACTAGTAGAAAACGGGCCAATGGTCCAGGCCGGCCCAGCCCATTAGTCCCGGTTCAATCCAGAACCGGGACCAATGGGGGCATCGGACCAGTTAAGTGAGCCGGGGCGGCCGGGCCACGTGGGCCATTGGTCGGTTAAATCTGGACCTATCGGTCGGTTGATGGGACGAACGAGGACCAATGGTCCTCGCTCGAGCCCAAAACCATTGGTCGGTTGGTGACTTGAACCGGGACCAATGGGCTTCCATTAGTCGGTTGAGCCATCAGCGGGACTAAATGGTTGGTACCGTTGCGACCGAGTTTAGTCCACCTCGCCAGCCGAAGGAGCAGGACGGTTTATAAGCCCTCCTCTCTACCCTATTGAGCTCCTCCGAAAATGAAAATAGATCGCTTAATTTGTAATTTAGCATAAATTCATCTGATTTCTCTTGAAATTCGTTATGAATTTAAGTTAATTCCTCTATAAGCACATCTGTACTCATTCTGAGTAGTTTTTTTCTTTTCTTCTATATTTATTTTTCTTTTTATTTACGAGTTGTAATAAGCCATTAAAAATAAGCATATATGCTCCTTTTTAGTATAGTTAATCACAACTATTTTTTGCTTCTATTCATTTACGAGTTGTTTTTATATAGTTTTTTCTTTTTCGATATATTATTTTTTCTTTTTATTTCGAGTTGTAATAAGCCATTAAAAATAAGCATATATGCTCCTTTTTAGTATAGTTAATCACAACTATTTTTGCTCTATTCATTTTCGAGTAGTTTTTATATAGTTTCTTTTCTTTTTCTGCTATATTATTTTTTCTTTTTATTTCGAGTTGTAATAAGCCATTAAAAATAAGCATATATGCTCATTTTTAGTATAGTTAATCACAACTATTTTTGCTTCTATTCATTTTCGAGTAGTTTTCTATATAGTTTTTTTCTTTTCTGCTATATTATTTTTTCTTTTTATTTACGTGTTGTGATAAGCCATTAAAATAAGCATATATGCTCCTTTTTAGTATAGTTAATCACAACTATTTTTTGCTTCTATTCATTTACGAGTAGTTTTCAATATAGTTTTTTTCTTTTTACGCTATATTATTTTTCTTTTTATTTACGTGTTGTGATAAGCCATTAAAATAAGCATATATTCTCCTTTTTAGTACAGTTAATCACAACTATTTTCTTTTTATTTCTTCTATTTATTTCGAGTGGTTTTTTATATATTTTTCTTTTCTGCTGCATTTATTTTTTTTCTTTTTATTTACGAGTTGTAATAAGTCATTAAAAATAAAAAGAGGTGCAATCTTTCGTTAATTTGCTTCAAGCCTTTTGGAATAGTGTCAATTGACCGCACATAGCCTATGCAGTCTACCGTATTCGCAAGGCTTGAAGCTAACCAACGTCTTGAGGAGCATTGAGCCTCTTCGTCATTGTATCTCGCTTTCGGGGCTTATAAGCGATTGCGAGTGCCTCTCGCTTGGCGAGTGGGACTAAAACAACAGCTGCAGGAAGAATCAACAAAAAACAGCTGCAGAAGATAAAAAGTAGTTAGGCGGGTCCATTGGTACGGTTGGTGGCACCAACCGGTACCAATCTCATCTTTGGTCGGTTGGTCGCTCCAACCGGGACCAATCTCTCTTTGTCGGTTGGAGCCACCAACCGGGACCAAAATCTTCGTTCCGCCCTTTGGGCTAGTGAAAAAGGCCTTTGGTCGGTTGAGGCACCAACCGAGACTAAAACATTAGTTCGGTTTGTGCCAAGAACCGGGACCAATGCCGTTGCTATATATACAGCACTTAGCGTCCTCCTCTCCTGACTTCGATCTCTCCGGCCTCTCCTCCTCCACCGTCGCGCGTCCCTGCCGCTACCTCGGCGTCACCGCCCGCCCGACGCCCGTTGCCTTCCCTTAACCCGCCCGCCCGACTTCGCCGCCCGTGCCGCAGCCGCCCAGCGCCGTCGCCGCCCGCCCTGCAGCCGCCCGGCCCGCGCCGCCTCGACGCCGTCGCCGCCCCGCGCCGCACCGAGCCGTCGCCGTCGCCCCTGTGAGCCTCTTTTTTTAATTTTTGTTAGATTTGTTTTTAGATTTTTTTGTAGTTCATAGATTTTTTTGGTTAGATTAGATGTGTAGTAATTTAGATATGTAGTTAATGTAGATTGTGTAATTAATTTGTTCATATTATGTTAGATTTTTTGTTAGATTAGATGTGTAGTAATTTAGATATGTATTATATTATGTTAGATTTTTTTTTCTGTAAATAGATTTTTTATGTTAGTTTTTTTCTGTTAGATTTTTTTTCTGTTAGATTTGTTCATATTGTGTAATTTAGATTTCTTTGTTAGATTGGATGTGTAGTAATTTAGATATGTATTATATTATGTTAGATTTTTTTCTGTAAATAGATTTTTTATGTTAGTTTTTTATGTTAGATTTTTTTCTGTTAGATTTGTTCATATTGTGTAATTTAGATCTTTTGTTAGATTAGATGTGTAGTAATTTAGATATGTATTATATTATGTTAGATTTTTTTTCTGTAAATAGATTTTTATTTTAGATTTTTTATGTTAGATTTTTTTCTGTTAGATTTGTTCATATTGTGTAATTTAGATCTTTTTGTTAGATTAGATGTGTAGTAATTTAGATATGTATTATATTATGTGTAGTAATTTTAATGATTTTTTGTTCATAGTATTTAGGAAAAGGAAAAAAAAGAAGAAGTAGTTTATATATAGTTGAACTAGCTAGCTGATTTAATAAACTAATTTATTTTACTATATAATGAAGTAGTTTGTTTTTAGTAAGTACTACTTATTTATTTATAGTAAGTGTTTAGTAGTTGAACTAGATAGTTGATTTAATTAATAAGACTACTTTTATTTAACTATATATAGAAGTAGTTCAGCGTCGGCGTCGGCGATGCCTATCCGCATCCTCGTCGCCGTCGACTCGGCGGTGGAGGCCTGCTTGATCGAGGTCATGTTAGGGACTGGGCTCCGCCTGGTTGGTATTGGGAGGTGCTACCTTCCGGGGCGAGGTTGGTGAGGAGGCAGCCCGTTGTTGACACGATCCTTGTTTGGTGGCGGTCGCGTGGGCGATGGCGGTGGTGAGGCATCCGGACACCGCGGAGGTGGTGCGTCACCGTGTCGGCGAGGAGGGCGAGCACGTCCGTCGCTACATGGTTGCATTGGAGGGAGGTTCGACAATACCGGCAGGTTCTTGAGGATCTCCTTTGGAGCTATGATCTGTGATGGTTTCTTATCTTTGGGTGTCCACCGCCCGCGTCGATACCTGTCGGGCGCTACGGTTCTAGTTGTATTAGTGATAATATTCGATGATGTACGGACACCAAGAGATGATGTACTTTTGCTTATAATTATTGAATGCATGCTAATTTGAATACTATATATACTTTATTTTGTGATTTGGTTTTGCTTATTGAATGCTCATATTGGATAAGTTCTCCTTCATTCCCGTGTGCTAGACAATTTGGTATAATAATGCATTCGGGAATGAAAGAGGAGCTACGTACGTACATCGATCATCGATAGTCAACCCGTGATTAATAATAATGATCTAGTTTAATATTTAAATTATGAACGTAGGCCGGAAATGTCGTACTCATCGGACGACGAAAATCGCCCGGGGAGTGTGACTGGTGCCACGACAACCGAGGTATGTGCGACTGATTCATTGAGCTGGACGAAGATCGGCGCTTCACATTAAGCTCGAGGAGACTTGCGATGTTCATACGATGCATAGCAGCGACAATAGTTTTTTTCGTAATTAAGCACGACTTCAACTATTTTAACGTGTAATTTTCATCTTTTCCAATTCGACTAGCTTATCCCATGCTTTGCAAGACGCTATGTCTTGGAGAGGATGGATTTTGAAGACCATGAAAATTTCGAAACCAAAAAAAATATCCTAAGTACCGAACATGGTGTGGATTTTCAATTAAAGATGTACAATGCTCAGAGTGTAACCCATTTTGGTTGCAAAAATTGGGATGCATTTTGCAAGATGTATGGTCTTGATGAGGGTATGATTGTCACCATGGATCTTGGTGATCCTACAATCGAGCAAGAGACACCTTCGATTTGGGTCTTTGTGGATACACCTCCAGTTCTTCCCTCATGTGAGCTAAACATAGTTATTAAGTAATTTATATTGTTTATTTCAAAATATATAGTTGACAACTTATCTCCATTGACAGCTTATTTTCATTCTTCAAAGAATGTGCGGAAGATGGTAGACAGAACGTACTACACCAAAGGCTCCGAATTAACTTATCAGGAGAAAAAACATCTGGTCGGATTTTGTACTGATCTTGAGAATTACAATATCTACAATCAAACTCCTCAACATTATGGTCAATACGTGCCACTAGTGCACGTGTTGAACTCTGATAACTACCATGGAGATACCTTGGTAAGATTATTTTTTACTATTACAACATCCGTGCATCTTTTTGCACACTTCTAAAACTAGTACATCATTGCTAACTACGAAGTTATTACTATGTTTTTCAACAGATAATCCCGAATGATTGTGTGCCTCATCTGATGTATACGCGTGGTAGCCTTCATGTTTTGAACATACTACCAGGTCGTCCTACGAATCTCAACTGTCCATACCGGGTTTTTAAAAGAAGTGGAGACATAACAATCAAAGAATGGAAAAAATGTATGGACAGCCGTAAGGAGCTTCTTGGAAGCAATAAGCAGCGAAAGGCAAGAATTGGAGACAGGATGATCGCCATTCTTCATAATGGAGAGTCAGGGTCTATATTGTTTTATGCTATTTTACCTTAAGGGTGTTTAGGTCCTATACCTGATACTGATGATCATGTGCTAAGAACAATTATGTAGGGTTGAGTTCGATGACTATATATGAGGATGATGATCGTATGACTTATTATTAATAACGAGTAGAAGTTGTATGATGATGCATGATTAGTAGGACTTTATTATATACATATATATGATGATGTATGATGCAAAGCATGCATGAGCATGTCATATCTCTGGTGCAATGAACATAGCAGCAGCGTTGATAAACCAAGGGCGAAGATAAGAGAGGACACTTCTCTCTATTAGCTAGCTATAATAACAACCTAAAATAACCCCAAAACCCTAAAGCAGCCACTTTTGTAAAAAAATTGACTTTTGGTCGGTTGGAGCCACCAACCGGGACCAAAACTCGACCTGGGCTCGGTGCACAGGACCACGTGGAGCCACATTGGTCCCGGTTCGTGTTTGAACTGGGACTAATGGGTGGTGGCATTAGTAACGACCCATTAGTCCCGGTTCATGAACCGGGACTAAAGGCCCTTACGAACCGGGACTAATGGGTGGTTTTCTACTAGTGCTACCACCAAGACCGCCACGTCCTTGCCAGATCGGAGTGACTGGAGTCGAGCTGCCGGTCCCCTACATGTTTGAGAAGAGATTGTAATGGTAAATATGATATGATAGTGTTGAATGAAGAGATTGTAAGGGCAAATGTACTAACCGGAGTCTCACCGCCTAGTGCCACCCATTCATCGAATGTGGGTACGTTATTTACAATAATACCATCTAACCTATTGTCAAAGCTATACTTAGCGATTAAGTGTGCCACCTTATTGGCCGAACGGCTAATCTTTGACAATTGAAGATTGTTGATCAACTTCGAGATGCTCAACGCTTTCATCTTCAGGTCACGCATAGCAGACCTGTCATAGTGCCCCGATGCAAGAGACTTTACCACAAAAGCGCAATCAGTCTCTAAAATTACAGGATTATGAAGAGAAATACCTATGTAGAGACTGGCAAATCAAGCCCTAAGCTCCGCTTCCTCCACGCTTTGACAGGCATCAGTGAAATCCCACGACCAAATTTATACTAAAAATATCAATATCTACAATACTGATTATAATGAGTATAAGAACTACATTTTATAATGAGTGTAAAAATATTGATTTGACATTGTGAATGTTGATACTCCCTCCGTCTAGGTGAGTAAGTCATCTTAGGCTGTGCACCGTGACCAAGGAGGAGGGGAAAATGAGAGACATTAATGTTTATTTGCTAATTAAATAGTATTGCATGCAATGAACTAACCACTGCATGTCATGTTTGATAGTCTCAGGTCATTAAAAGCATGCACACCCTCATCTCTTATTGGTTGATATGTCAAGAAACAAGAAACAAGGTAGAAGTTAATGCACCGCGCCTACGTGTTTTGGGATAATTTGGTTTTCGTAAGATGACTTACACACCTAGCTATTAGAGTACCACTACCTCCCTTCTAGTTTAAAGGGATCGACTCAAAAATTTCACCTACTCTTAGCAAGATAGTAGAGGCGGTGGAATAGTTTTTGAAGTCTGCAAAAGTACTCAACTAATGCTGTCATTCTTAACAAAAAAAATGTGTTTACCAATGCATACATGAACACTAGTTACTCTAACCCCCCTCTCTTCTTTAATTCTTTGCCACATCAGCATGTTTGCTATTCCCCTGTGCATGATACCAGCTAAGATACCACCATTATGGCCAGCCTTAATCATCGCATGCAATAATTTAGTGCACCTTGAAATATGAACATGTGTGGGCGTGTATGTTTTAATGACTTGAGACTATACCTAGCCGGCATGCAAGATGACTTATTATGCACCATTCCCCATACCTGCAGGAAGCCCGTTCGTCTCCAAATCTTTTCCTCTCCATGTGTGGAAACAATATGCCTGCCAAACTCTCCTTCTCTCTTCGGCGGTCCCACCACTCCACCCCGTGTGAAAAAATCTACATGCATGACTCTCCTTCCCCCACGCTCATCCAATCCGTTGTGACCAGCAATATTTCCACCCCTTCGCTCCCCCGTAATTTACTCCAACAAATATGCCCACGTAGCTTTTACTTAACTTCAGGTGCATTGGGTCACTAACATATGGGCCCAGCAGGCATCGCCCACATGTCGCTGACGAAGCTGACCTGCAGATTAAATCGATGCAACTCAGTCCATATCTTACGAGGTGTGCCATTGCTCGCTATAAATACTGCGCCTCCCACGACATCGCTATCTCCTCCCCCTCACGTTCACGTTCATCGCAATCTCCTCCCCCTCCCTCTCACGTCGACCACCATGGCATCGCCCCTCCCAAGCCCTAGGAGCCCCTCGCTGCACCGCGCGGACGGTCACGCGTCGCTGTTCCGTTCCTCGCCGCCACTAGTCGAGGAGGACGCGTCGGTGTTCAGCTCCTCGCCGCTACACAACGCGTCGCCATTCCGTTACTCGCCGCCACTAGTCGAGGAGGACGCGTAGGCGTTCCGCTCATTGCCGCGACGCGACGCGTCGCCGTTCCGTTCCTCGCCGCCACTAGTCGAGGAGGACGTGTCGGCGTTCCGCTCCTCGCCGCGACGCGTTGAGGTGGACGCGTCGGCGTTCCCAATCTCGCCAGCACGCGCGCCGGAGGACACGTCGGCTCCCCGCTACGAGGAGAACTTCGCGCGGCCCACCAAGCCCCCCAGTCTTGAGGAGCTTTGGAAAGAAATGGATGTCGCCTTGTGGGAGGCTTTGCCTCCAGCAGAGCGCGCCAAAATAGAGGCGGAGAAGAAGGCCGAGGAAGAGAAGCGCACCGCGCAACAAGCTGCCTGGGAAATCTATGTCGCGTCGTAGAGAGTCAGGCAATTGGCTCTTTGGCAGAAGGCTCGTGCGAGGGCTGTGAGGGTGGCGAGGACGCCCGTGCCGACGCCCTGAGTGCAGTCGGGCCCAAGTGCCTCATCTACGCTTGGTGGTACATGGACCGGGTGCACGCTTCCAGCAAGGAGGAGTACCTATTGGCGTCGGATCACCACACCGGTGAGATCGCACTCGCCCGCCGGCAAGCCGCCAATCAGCACCTCACGACTTGCGAGGCTGAGGAACAGGCGTTGTGTCGGCGCACTGGGAAACGGCCGCGCACCAGGGCACTCGTGGCGTGCCGCAAGCACTCTTGCGAGCGCCGTGGCTTTTAGGAGGAGTATAATTTTTGTTTCATAAGGCGATCTCATTAGTTTTGGGACGCAAATGATAAATCCCGAATGTTCAGGAATTTTTAGCGTCCTTAATTAAGTAAGTAAAAGGGAAAGTTTGGAAACGTTGTGTATTATTACGCATTTTGCAAGTACGTGCATATAGCACAAACTTTACTATATACTATTGGACTACACATCTCTCTCGATATATGCTTGCAGACTATGCTACTCCCTCCGTCCAGGTCAATAAGTCATGTTTGGTTGTGCACGGTGACCAAGGAGGAGGGAAGACTTGTACACCTAGAGGGAGGGAGTACTACTATTACTTATGTACGTGCGAATGCACGTTTTAACATTACGATGCGGTTTTTGTAAAAGTAGAAAAACAACACTAGTCATGCTTGTGAAACGATTCAATGCAAAACAAATGCAAAAATGCTCGTTTAATTGTTTACTTTTAGCTTCCTTCTCTGTGGTTATTTCTCACGTCAGTACTTTGTGCGGAGTATCTCATTGGTTGGAAAGGCATGCAAATTCCCAAACCGCTTCCTACACCTCAGTCGAATTTTTTGCCTAACAAGTTGTGCCGTGCAATTGGAATTCCAACTTGAGTAATACTACTAGTAGGAGTACCAGGGGCCAGTTCTTTTAGGCTGCTAGATTAGTAATCCCATAACTACTACCTTCGTCCTGGTTTGTTGGTCCCTGAGGGAGTCCTGGACTAGGGGGTGTCCGGATAGCCGGACTATCAATATCCGTCGGACTCCCAGACTACGAAGATAGAAGATTGAAGACTCCGGCTCGTGTCCGGAAGGTACTTTCCTTGGCGTGGAAGGCAAGCTTGGCAATACAGATATGTAGATCTCCTACCATTGTAACCGACTCTGTGTAACCCTAGCCTCTCCGGTGTCTATATAAACCGGAGGGCTTTAGTCCGTAGGACACAACATTACATCTCAACAATCATACCATAGGATAGCTTCTAGGGTTTAGCCTCCTTGATCTCGTGGTAGATCAACTCTTGTACTACCCATATCATCAATATTAATCAAGCGGGGCGTAGGGTATTACCTCCATCGAGAGGGCTGAACACAGGTAAAAACATTGTGTCCCTCGTCTCCTGTTACCATCCGCCTAGGCGCACGATTCGGGACCCCTACCGAGATCCACGGTTTTGACACCGACATTGGTGCTTTCATTGAGAGTTCCTCCGTGTCGTCGCCGATAGAGCGGATGCCTTTACCCGTCTTCAAAGGCGGTGTTCTCACCGGAGGGCCTTGGCGTCGGTCGGACAATCCGGCTTGGCAGCTTCCTTATGACCGCTGTCCGGACGTCGCCCGGCAATGACTTCTCAAGTCGTCGAAGCAATCTTGAGTCAGCCCTAAAGCTGCGAGCAGTTAGATCAATCGAGCTCTCGTCGTTAACGAGCTCTTGGATCGCATCACGCCAGGAGTCATAGCGTTCTACAATCAGATCAGGCTCAAAACCGATCTGAGAGAGATTAACTCTCCCCAGGCTACCCACCACGTCGAAGTGGTAGAAGAACAACTCGGCAATTCTCTGCCATTGTTGAAAACAATCTGTGTCCGGATTCCCGAACCCTCCATGCCGGATTCCCGCGGAGGAACGGACTCTGATCGAGCATTGAACCTAAAATCATGCGTCGCTCCGGACTCGCTGGGCCGTTCCCAGCAAATCAAGCTTCCGAATTCGGAAGCCCCTCGGCCTTTGAGCTCAAAGATGGGCAGGGATCCGGATTTTATTCCACCCACCCGCCCAGGCATATGCGACCTATCTCTAATTCGGCAAGAGCCTTCAGAAACAGTACATCATTACTGGGCCAGATTCCTCCTGGTTATGGACAAGATAAAGGACTGCCAAGAGGAAAACACAATCTCAATCTTCTGCAATAACTGCACGGACAAGGGAATCCTGAACGCCATTGATCGTCGCAAGATTACGCGTTTTACCGATCTGGCGTCCATAGTGCGAAAATCTTGTCTGACGGAAAGTTTCGGAAAACTGAAAATCAATTTTGGGATAATCCGCCCAAAACCCATCCGCTGTAAAAGGGCCCCACAATCAGCCCCGGATGCAAAACCGAAAAGCAAAAACCCAAAAGGGAAGCGGAACGTCTTTGGAAGGATGGCTCAATGGACTCTGTAAACTTCATAATCTGAGGAGCTGTCCCAACACATAGCCTTCGAGCATGTTGGATACTACGGCGGTGGCCAAAAGTGGCGAAGAGCTTCTAGCTCCGGAAGCCACTCCAACAATACCAAAGACGGTATCAGCAGTCTTGAGACTTTCGCATCAAATAATATGCGAAAAACGAACAATCCATGAACTCGCGAAGTCTACCAAGTAGCAACAGCAAATCCATGGAGCGACACAGCTATCACCTTCGCCAAATGACGAGCCCACATCTCGAACTACGAGCCCCACCAAGACTGGTACTTAGTCCCATTGTGGACATCTTTCGATTGACGAAGGTCCTCATGGACGGCGGCAGCGGACTAAACCTCATTTATGAAACCTGCGGAAAATGGAAATCGATTGGAGCCGTATTGGCGAAGCAGCACAACCTTCAGAGGAATAATCCCTAGCCGAAGCGCGCTGCACGGAAAAATCACACTCGATGTGGTGTTGGCTCTCGGACAATTACAGATCCGAAGAAGTCACGTTCTGTAGCCCGTTCAGCAGCGGCTATCACGCCATATTAGGACGAGAGGCATTCACAATTTTTCAAGCAATACCTCATTACGGGTACATGAAGCTCAAAATGCCTGGGCCCAGCGGAATAATCACTCTCGTTAGTGATCCGGACACAGCACTCCGCGCCGAAAACAAGACAGCCGCATTAGCCCTCGAGGCACTATCCGAAGCCTTAGCGGCAGAGGAACTCACCGCGCTACACTCTACGGTAAACAGGGACGACGTGATACTTGATAAAAGATCCAAGTCCACGTCCTTCAAACCAGCAGATGAGATAGTTAAATTTCAGGTCCACCCAACGGACCCAACAAAGAGCGGCCTCTATCGGGCGCAGTTGAACCCGAAGTGGGCGCCGATCTGTAATTCCCGGAAAATTGGGACATCTTCGCTGGCATCCCGGACATGCCGGAATCCCTCGCAGAGTTGGAAGAACACAGCCTAAACATCCTAAAGGATTTAAGCCGATCAAACAGGCTCTTGACGATTTTCCGAACCCAAAAGACAGGCAATGGGAGAAGAGCTAGCCAAGTTATTGGAAGCCGTATTCATTAGAGATATCAAACATCCGGACTGGCTAGCAAATTTGGTGATGGTACCAAAGAAAGATAAATCTGGCGTCTCGCGGTCGACTTCAAAGACCTCAATAAGGCTTGCCCAAAGGATCCTTTCCCCTCCCCGCATCGATCAAATTATCGATGCCACAGCAGAGACACGATTCGTTGTGCTTCACGGATGCATACTCGGCTATCATCAAATCAAGATGGCGGAAGCGAATCAAGCCGCAGCGGCATTCATCACTCCATACGGACCATTCGCTTCAACACGATGCCCTTCGGACTTAAAAATGCGGCGCAACATATCGGCGCATGATTCAAACATGTCCGCCACCCGGATCGGCAAAACAATCGAGGCATACGTGAGACGGCGTGGTCGTCAAAACAAAACACGTCGAAACTTTAGTAGGCGATTTGAGGCTCACATTCGACAACCTCGAGCATATGACATTAAGCTGAATCCGGAAAAATGTGTTTTGGCGTACCAGCCGGAAGCTGCTGGGCTTCATTGTATCTGGTAGAGGATCGAAGCAAATCCGGCCAAAATCCGGGCTCATCACAGTTGGATATCCCAAAGGACCTCAAGCAAATACAAAATTAACGGGATCGTGGCAGCCTTAAGCCGTTTATCTCCCGTTTAGGAGAGAAGGCGTTGCCTTTATCGCCTCCTAAGGCGCACCGAACACCGAGTGGGCGGATGCCGCCCACGCGGACTCGAAGAAATAAAGGCCATATTTGCAACAAATCCGGTCTTGGCGCGCCTACTCGGGCGAACCAATGTTGTTATACATCGCTGCAACACATCAAGTTGTGGCGCTGTCCTCGTCGTCGAGCGAGCAGCGCGAAGGGCATAAATTTCCTCTTCAAAAACCAGTGTATTATGTATCCTTGTGTTAACCCCTGCAAATCCGTTACCGCACTATCAAAAGATAGCATATCACGGTGTTCATGGCGTCTCGGAAGCTCGGCACTACTTTCAAGAGTGGTCGATAACGATGGCCTCTGAAGTACCACTCAATGACATTATAAATAACCGCGACATAGCAGGCAGGATTGCAAAATGGGCCATTGAGCTCTTGCCATTCGACATAACTTACAAACCTCGGCGAGCCATAAAGTCACAAGTTTTGGCTGACTTCGTCGCCGAATGGATGAAGCCGAACTACCTAAAAGTACGGCGCATACTCCAATTGGACTATGCACTTCGACGGCTCCAAAATGTTGGCGGATGGGGTCTGGCGTCGTGCTAACGTCCCCACCGGAGACATGATCCAATATGTACTTCAAATAATGTACACGGACTCCAACAATGCAGCCGAATCTGAGGCCTGTTACATGGTCTCCGGATGGCGTCTCCATGGGCATTCAACGCCTAGAGGTGCGCGATTCAAACCTTGCAATATCCCAAATAAATGGAGACTTTGGCGCCAAGGATCCGAAAATGGCAGCATATCGTAATGCTGTCACGAAAATGTCACTTCGGTTTGAAGGACTCGAATTCCATCACATAGCCCGAGATAACAACCAAGCGGCCGACATCCCGCGCGCATCGGTGCGTAAACGTGATGTTGTCCCTCCAAATATCTTCTGGAGCGGCTCTTCAAGCCATCCGTACTATGGGAAGAGGAGTCCGTAGCGACAAACCGGAGAAAGCCGCACTAAGCGGTAATTCAGCGACGACATAACACAATCCGCCCATGATATAATGGCGTAATCGCGCGTGGGATGAACCTTTCTGGCCTTCTTACTTAGGCAGGAACTTCCGAAGACCAAAATGAGGCCCGCTGCATAGTCCGCGATCGAAGGCCTACAAGGTTCATGAGGAGAACTTTATAAGAAAAGTACTACGGAGTCCTTCAAAGGTGTATCTCCAAGAAGAAGGGCGAAACCTCTGGCTGAAATCCATGCGGACTAGGTGGACACCACGCAGCAGCCCGGGCCTGGTAGGAAAGGCATTCCGTCAGGATTTTATTGGCCGACGGCTCGAGGCGGATGCAGGACTTGGTCCAACGATCGTTGGTTGCCAGCTCTTCGCTAATCGAGCCATATGCCACCCACGCCCTCAAAACCATACCCATTACCCGCCGTTCATGTGCAGGGGCTTGACATGGTCGGACCCTTAAAGGGAACCCATAAGAAAAGGTACCTGTTGGTCATGGTGGATAAGTTCACCAAATGGATAGAAGCCAAACCGGTCAAAACGGCAGAGTCCGGACCAGTGATAGACTTTATATCAGAGGTGGTACACCGTTACGGAGTCCCCCACAGCATCATCACCGATAACGGCACGAACTTCACAGCCGATGAAGTCAAGTCATGGTGCAAAAATATGGGCATTAAGCTCGACTATGCGTCAGTCTATCACCCTCAAACCAACGGTCAAGTGGAAAGAGCAAACGGTCTAATAATGGCGGCATTAAACCCACACTAGTGAGGTCACTCACTAAATCAGACACCCAATGGGTCGAGGAGCTCGACTCCGTACTGGGGCTACGGACAACGCCTAACCGTACTACGGATTCACACCATTTTTATGGTATCGGCGCAGAGGCAGTTACGCCTGCGACATTATTCATGACTCACCTCGAGTGCGCATGTATGAGGAAAGAGAAGCTGAGCTCGATCGGCAGGACAGCTTGGACACATTGGAGGAAGAACGTGATGTCGCGAAGGCTCGTTCCGCATTCTATCAGCAGCAAGCCCGAAGATATCAAAGGTAGAAATACGGGCCAAGACCTATAACGTTGGCGAACTAGTTCTCGCTGCGGACAAGAAAAGGACAAGCTCAAGCCCAGATGGGAAGGCCCCTTCATTATTGATCAAGTACTGACTGGCGGAGCATACCGTCTACGAAATGCGTCAGACAACCGACTCGAGCCAAACCCATGGAACGCAGCCCGACTACGACGATTCTATGCCTAGCGCCGGACTAAGAGTTCGTCCCCTTCCCCCGTCCAACCTTTTACATTTCGGCTGTCTTCCTTTTCTCTTTTTTATCCTTTTAAATTAATAAAGACCCTCGGGGCCTATTTTCGCATTTTTGCATACATACGATGTGCCATTCGCTTTTCGTTATTCTGGGGCTTCTTTTACGAAGCTCAATTATCTGGTTTCTATACCCAACACATGTGTCACGCTTCCACATGTACCTTTTACTCGCCATTATATGCATCGATATGACTTAAGTTTTGGCCAAGCTGGGTTGCTGGCTCTGTGCTTACCCCTCGTTCCCGATTGTTCGGCTAGGTGGTAAAGGAGCACCTCTGCGTTATTCTTGCGGGTCACCGGACGTGTACCTCGGACGGGTGAAGCCGAAAGCTAAGCGTTCTTAAGGGAATATTCGGTCGGTGATTTCAAAGATGACTTTTTACCTATTTTTCCCATCTGCCCCGGATGTTTTATCGCTATCTTGGCAGCCGGACATGCACTTTAGGGCATGCCTCCCCAGCGAAAGGAACCCTTAACGGAACTATTCTCCTGGAAGATGTTTCTTACTAACCATGTAATATAACATAACTAGTTGGGCACTTGTGCGATAAAGCACTAATGACCCCTCGCCTAGTCTCCATGCATACGCGGTTATTTCTTAACCACAAAGGTATTCGGACACACTCAGGACTCTAGGGTCCCGAGGTGAAGCAAAAAGGTCGGCAACGACAAACGATCTACAATCCGGCTAGAAGACATTTCACATGTCATTTTTAAAAGGATAACATACATTGTCAAGTTCATTGATTGTATTCCTCCTCAATCCCGTCTAACGGGTTGTCTAGCTTACAGTCCGTTGGGAAAATTTAGCAGCCAGTTCTACACGGCTGTACACTAAACTCACAGGGATCTCCTTCCCGTCGAGCCCCACCGGTCCAACTTCGGCCATATGGTTGGGATCCGCCTTCTTGTACCGCGTCTTCACCATGGCCCAAGCCTCCCTGGCACCTTGACGGCAGGCCGAAACCTTCCATAAGCAGCGCTGCCGCACTCCTGTAGCTTCTCTGCAAGCTCCCCGAGGCCCTCGGGCGGGGCGAGGGATGGCCATAAAGCCTGTACGGCGCCACTCATTGCCTGCCGAACTCGTTCGAACAGCTGCAACAGTTCGGGAAGTTGATCACCCATTGATACGGGCATCTCCTCCGCAGGACGGCCCGTGAGTATACCTACAAGACATATTATGTCAAAATCGCCTCCTCGCCGAACTCCTCTTCCTAAGAGAGTTCGCTCAAGCACTTACTATAGATCCCGCGACGAAGCCGTTGATTCTCCTTAACGGAGCCGGACAGCTCGGCCTGTGCACCTTTCAGCTCCTCTCCGAGCTTGGCGTTGGCATCTTGAAGCTTGTTCCTTTCCTGCTGAACTCTGTTTAGCACATTCTCGCCGGCCTTTAGTGGGCGTGATGGCGCTGCCTGTCCGGATCTTGTTGGCGGCACCTCTGATGTCGTTATTAGACTCGGCGCACGCCGCACAGCGCTTATATTTATTTATACAAATGTGTTACCAGGTGGGGTCTTCCCGTCTCCTCCTGAGGCAGCAAGCGCAGCCCCAAGTTGGGCCTTGCAATCTTGCAGCTCCCGGGACAGCTGGGCGTTCTTCTCGTTAAGAGCCTGAAATTTCAAATGATCCTTATATCAGTTAACATAACTAATCTAAGTCTCGGGGGCTACTGGTGTGTACAACCATTAAAATTCCCTTACCCGTATGTCTTTAACATACTGCTCCGTGGCCCTGGTAAAACCATTTTGAGCAGCCCGGAGATGCGCGTCCCCTGTGTTAAAGGCATCCAATGCCTCAGGGGAAAAGCACGCCTCTTGAAAAACTGTCCGGCGGCGTCTATGATTCATAGTGCTCTCCACCTCTGACTTTGTGGCGGATAGTCTGTCGGTATCCTCCGTTGGAGTAGGATCCGGTTCGCGTCTTGTGCTTGCCTCCCCCTCCAGTCCGGGCGCTGGAGCCTGGCTGGTGTTGATTGGGTTGGCAATTCCTGCGCTCATGATCCGGCGGCGCTTTTTCTTCTATAAAGATCATGAGCACTTAGAAGTTTCCTCGGAACATTGCTCAGAAAGATCAAACACGAGCTATACCTCTGCGGCGACGTCTCCGCCCGCACGGCGCTCCTTTTCCTCCTGCTGGTTCGGCCTGACCTCTGTAAGTCGGCCGCCGCAGGCTCGGCTCCCGGCCGGATTGGCGCTTCCTGCAAGACACCATCGTTCGCGAAGGTCAGAATAGGCAAGGATAAGATAATAGTGTCCGGACTTCGGTCTTGGTCACCTGGGATGCCGAATTTAGCCCAGGGTAGTCTGCCGTAATGGCGACCAACGCATCATCAACGCTCAGCTGGTGATACACCCCGTCGATTAGCTCCACCCCGAGGTCCGGATCCTCTTGGAGGCGGACCGAGGATCCTTCCGGTCCTTGGGTTGTGGGCGGGACTCACCATGTCCTCCACAGTCCGGCGAGACTGCGCCAAAGGCGTAATATAAGAAGCTTAAACTTGAAAATATGGGTAAAGGCCCTTTTGAGGTGTTCGCTACCCATCCTCAGGATTGACCATAGAAAACCCATCCACGAGGTTGGACGAAGAAGTCCTCCTTCTCCCCCTTATCTGAGACCGGACGGGATCTTCACGGATCCTCGGTCGAATCCGACCCTTGCGGCCGTGCGCCGGTGGCATCGTCCTCCCCATTGAAATCCCACATGGGGTGGCCTCAGATTGCAGCGGCTGCACCCCGCTTGATGCACGTCGCCATGACTCCAATCATGGTCAAGCGGAATGAGCCATTAATCTTATTCGGCCCATCAAGTAATGGGCGCTCTTGTCCTCCTCCAAAGGGGGCTCATGGGCGCCCGGTGGCGTTTCTTCAAGGAGCAGCATCAAACTCCGGAGGCCAATCCGGACCGGGTCGAGCAACGGGCGTCTACAATATAAAACCACCCGAGGGCGATCTTGGACGCCCTCTTGGGGGTGCGGATAGGTATCCGATCGATGTCGCCATATTTGGCGCCGCCCACTTGATATATGGACCCCTGGTGAGAACGGGTGCGAGGCGTAACAGCCTCTTCCACAATGCGAAATGGGGCTCGATGCCCGTGAATAGCTTCGAAGAGCTCGTAGCCCGCGATGTGCAATCTGAAGCGGGCGTGAGGTGGTGGAGCTGGAGTCCATAGAACTTGAGAGCCCGGAGGAACGGATGTATTAAATCCGGGCCCCTTATTAGATAAGGGACGAAACACACCCGCTCCCCCCTGTTGGGACTTGGGGTGTCCTCCGCCTGCCTCCCTCCTCGATAAGTAACCAGTCCGGCTCGGACCGGAACCATGAAGGCCGGAGGAAGCAATCCCTCCGTTTGGAGCTTTACTAGCTCGTTGTGCGAAATAGAGCACCTCCTCCAATCCCCCGACGATGGGCTGGGAGCGCGTGAGGAAGAGCCGCGTTGACGATCCATGGTGGAATGGATTTCAGACTCAGAGGCGCTTCGATGGAGTATGCGCGGGAGGAAGATGGTGCGGTTTGGATCTGGATCCCTGCCCCTTTAATAGGCAGGTGACCCGCACAACCAGGGGGTAAAATGTAAAAGACTCCCTGGCTTTTCGCATTCGTGCGACGCGTGGAAGAGGGCCATAATTTGGCGTAGAAGCCAAGAAGCACAGTATTCAAGGTGAAGTCGGACACTGTTCGGCAGGAACATGGAATTCGAAGGGAGAACCCGCCTTGCAACGCCGAAGACTACAAGCACGCTGGACTTATCGTCATTGAAGCCTGGTTCGGGGCTCTTGAGGAGTCTGGACTAGGGGTGTCCGGATAGCGGACTATCAATATCCGCCGGACTCCCGGACTACGAAGATTGAAGACTCGGCTCGTGTCGGAAGGTACTTTCCTTGGCGTGGAAGGCAAGCTTGGCAATACGGATATGTAGATCTCCTACCATTGTAACCGACTCTGTGTAACCCTAGCCTCTCCGGTGTCTATATAAACCGGAGGGCTTTAGTCCGTAGGACACAACATTACATCTCAACAATCATACCATAGGCTAGCTTCTAGGGTTTAGCCTCCTTGATCTCGTGGTAGATCAACTCTTGTACTACCCATATCATCAATATTAATCAAGCAGGACGTAGGGTATTACCTCCATCGAGAGGGCCTGAACTTGGGTAAAAACATTGTGTCCCTCGTCTCCTGTTACCATCCGCCTAGACGCACTGTTCGGGACCCCCTACCCGAGATCCGCCGGTTTTGACACCGACAATAGGTTTCTTCGGATATTATCTCATCTCTAGATCTCACAAACATCCGAGTGAAATAGATAAAAAGGTATCTTTTGCAAACAAAAGCGTTCAACTGTTGAACCTGCATCCAAAACTTGTGAAGAAATAACACTTATTGTGCTTTGCAAGAAATGATCTTTAAGAATTAGTTTTTGAGTATCGATTGTTATACATGTTGGCTACAGATGACATGGCACTTTCTTATAGTCAATAGTTGGCTATACTATTAAGTAATTAAATCAGTATGACTTGCAAGGGGGCAGAGGAGATGTAAAAAATGGTTCATCGTAAGTCTTTCACCAGTACTGTAGTAAAAAATCATACATGGAAGATTCTAGACTAAACCATAACGGATACACTTTTATTGATGCGCGATACTCCAATAGAGCAAGATCCTGCATGGAAGTCTCCACATGCTTAGACAGCGGATTACATTGAGCGAAGACTAATGAACAACATTTAACTTGATAATGCGTATTTTTTTAGAAGAACAGGGAGGCTCCTCCCCGGTTCCATTACCAAATGAAACCCAAAGTGTTTTACATCAGCTCACTGAGAGGAGCAGTTCAAAGGAAGGACTGCAGCGAAAGCCACTCAAGTTTAACGACAAGCTAACAAAATCAAAAGCAGCAAAGACACGGGCCATAAGCGCCCACACACATACTATATGTTTTCTAAGTTCACTTGATAATGCGTATGTCCAGGTGAACCTCCTTGGAGTCCCCGTGCACCGCATCGGCGGGTAAAGGATGCCATGGGTTTTCCAAGTCCACATTGGCGGGATAGTCCCAGCTCCCCAGAGTCCAAGTCCGTCCGATGAGGCCGGTGTCGCCGCCCACGCGACCCGGAGGGGTAGTAACATTAACCACACACCCGTACATCTGCCTCGTGTCAGTGTCAGCGTCAGCGGCGACGCCCCTGACACACATTACAGAGACGGGGCGGCGGCCTGCGCAGGCCTCGCCGGTGCCCACGATCAAGAGGAAGACGCTGCCGTCCTCCTTTGAGACTAGCAGGCGGTGGTTGAGGGAGTCCTGGATTAGGGGGTATCTGGACAGCCGGACTGTGTACAACGTCCGGACTATTGAAGCCTGAAGATACAAGACTCAAGACTTCGGTCCGTGTCTGGATGGGACTCTCCTTTGCGTGGAAGACAAGCTTGGCGATCCGGATATTGAGTTTCCTACCTTGTAACCGACTCCATGTAAACCCTAGCCCTCTCCAGTGTCTATATAAACAGGAGAGGTTGGTCCTTAGAAGGCCGATCACAATTACAATCATACCATCACATGCTAGCTCTTATGGTTTAGCCTGTACAATCTCGTGGTAGATCTACTCTTGTACTACCCATATCTTCAATATTAATCAAGCAGGAAGTAGGGTTTTACCTCCATCGAGAGGGCCCGAACCTGGGTAAACATCTGTGTCCCTTGCTTCCTGTTAGCATCAGCCTAGACGCACAGATCGGGACCCCCTACCCGAGATCCGCCGGTTTTGACACCGACATTGGTGCTTTCATTGAGAGTTCCTCTGTGTCGTTGCTGCAAGGCTCGATGGCTCCTTCAATCATCGCCAACAACACGGCCAGGGTGAGACTTTCCTTCCCAGACAGGTCTTCGTGTTCGGCGGCTTCGCACTGCGGGCCAATTCACTTGGTCATCTGGAGCAGATCGACAGCTACGCACCTGGCCATCAGATCAGGTTCGGAAACCTGAACTGCACGGCTGACCTTCGTGGAGACTTGATCTTTGACGGATTCGGGCCTGTGCCAGGAGCACCAGACAGTCATGACGGGCATGGCTTAGACCTGCTGTCGGACAACACTCGGGATATCACCCCTGCAGTAGCCCTGGACTCAAATCCGTAGTAGGCTGCGTTGCCTAAGGACGGAGGGATGGACCCCGCCCCGCAGGTCGTACCCTCATCAGCGGTAGAGCCGAACACATGCCTCACTTCTGAGGAAGCCTATGACTTTGGACCCCTGGATTCGTATCTGGTTGTAGGTTCCAGTCCGTGCGCTCCCGAGCCCGCCGAGCCTGGTTGGGCTCCGGTAATGGATTTTACTGCTGCGGACATCTTCCAGCACTCGCCCTTTGGCAACATGTTGAACTCATTAAAGTCTCTCTCTTTGTCAGGAGGCTTTGGGCCGAACTATGTCCGGCTTGAGTGAAGCAGGCGATGAAGGAATTCGCTGCCCACCCACCACCCACTTCATTGCCACAGTCGATAATTTAACCGACATGCTTGACTTCGACTCCGAAGACATCGACTGTATGGACGACGATGCAGGAGAATTACAGGAGCCACCGCTCACAGGGCGGTGGATGGCCACCTCCTCATACGATATATACATGATGGACACTCCAAAGGAAACCAATGGCGATGAGGCAACGGAGGATAACCCCTTAGGAAGATGAAAGCAATCCGGATGCTGCCGAAGAGGAATACAGCCCTAATCAGCCTACCTTGAAGCAGGCCGGACCGGCCACTGTGGGATACTTGGAGAGGGACAACTATACACCCCCCTCCGAAGATGAGGTAAGCCTCGGCAATGACGAATTTGGCATGCCTGAAGATCCAGTGGAACAAGTTCGCTTCAAGCGACGACTCATGGCCACGGTAAGGAGCCTGCAAAGGAAGCAAGAGCAGCTTAAAGCTGACTAAGATCTGCTAGTGGACAGGTGGGCCAAGATCCTGGCCACCGAAAAGTACGGACTCAACCGACATAACAAGGGGCATACGCGGCACAATTGGCTACCTCAAACTAAGCAGGAGAACCAAAGGCACACACCCCGACGCCAACACACCACTACGGTCCAAGACAATATGAAATATATACAAAGAGGCATCCTCAAGCCCCGGCGCAAAGGTCATAAACGTCAAGTCAGAGAAGCTGGTGCCAAGTCCAGCAATTCCCAGTCCGGTCAGCGGACAAAGAATAGCTCAAACCTATCTGGCCCGAGCAACATACTCGATCAACCATGTGAAATTCATGGTACTCCTAGAAGGACAACAAAGCATACCAATAGAGAATGCCGAATCCTCAAAACAAAGCGGCTGGTCATGTGCCAGAAACAATAAGGGGAGGCGTCTAGTCAAGAGACACCCCCCAGAGCATAAAAATACAACCGATCGCCCCTGATCACATCAACCACAGCAATTCAATTGCAGTACCTCTAGACCTAGTAGTCCGGGGGCTCCATAACACATAAAGCCCCCACGGGTATGAAACCACAAATAACATCTTCTAAAGGATGCCAGGCGCAAAGGCCAATTTCATTGGCCCACCACCCTAACGGTTGTTTTCAAATCACCACAAAATGCCACGCCAAAGAGTAATTCTTCGTCACCTTCCCCTCATATGGTAATAGATTCCACGTGATAAACCATTAGGCCAACACCGTGCGATATAATCACGCCCACAGGCAAGGACGGACTCCGCCCTTAGAGCGGAAATCACACAGCTGCCGGAGTAGCGAGTCGCGCATACCTATCAAAATTTTGAGATGACAGCCAACTATCCGGACACCACCTGAGGAGTCCACGCTATTTCATGGTATAACGGCTGGGTTCACCAGGGTCCGATCAGGAACCCTTCGAACAGCCACAAGAGGACGTTCAGCTGCCTCCAAGCATTTGCCTTTACAAACTAACTTTGACGCAAACCAGGATTGGCGGCGTGGAATCAGCCCGGACACACAATGGTAGGAACATGCAGGTAGAAGGCAGTTCAGATTCACTCTTGATCCACTCACAACCCCCTCCAGTCCGGCCATCACAGGTTCCGCCAAAAAACACCTCTTTTCATACATCATACTCATATGCATAGACATATCATCCTACTACAATGCGTAGACTTAAATAACACTTACCGGCCGTCGTTTATCGCTGACACCTCTTTGCCAAAAATGACAGCCATGCTTCGTGTTACGCCCGGTTATGCCAGGGGCTTCACAGTACGGCAATAAAGTCCGACCACCTTTTCGGTCGCTCGGCACCCCGAACTTATAGCACTATATGCATCAGCTCCGAATCATGTCTTGTGTCATTGGTTTGGTTTGCCCGGCTCCCATGTTTTGGTACCTTACGTTCCGTCCTATCAGCTAAGGTAGCACTGGGAGAACTATTGCGATTGTGTCCCGGTTCTGCCGGACGAGCACCTCAGTAGAGAAAGCCGAAAACCGACTGTCATGATGTAGCGAGAGCTGGTCAGCTGTTCGAGAGGTTGTAAAATCCTTAAAGATTTATTCCGCACAATGCCATTATAAATGCAAAGTGCGACGGATCGGTCTTGTGATCAGCCGCTAATAGAGCCCCTAGCTCGGCCTTCAAAACACTAGGGGCTGCGCCGACCATAGTCGAATTCCTATGGCTAAGTCAGAGTAATAAAGCCCTATGTCCGATTGCCTGGTTCGTGGTGAGAAACACCTCCTTAAAAGGACCCAACTATGGGATAAAGAGCGTTCAGATATACCCCGAACACCCTCGTATTCTTTTTTACGTGGGGGCAGAAGCCGACGACTGGCCAAGTCTCAGGATTTACATACAATAAACAGCCGCACAGGAAGAACATATGTTCAAACAAAACAGGTAATATATAATAAAAATGACATTATCCCATATTACAAAAAGCAGCACGAATGCCCTCAGGGAAACATAATGTCTTTGGCACACTTATCCGCTGCAAGGCGGGCCCCTTTCAGTACACCTTCATAGTACAGCTCGGGCTTGCGGTGCTCCTTACCCTCCGGCGGCCCGTCAGTCATCAGCTTCTCCGCGTCAAGCTTCCCCCAATGCACTTTTGCACGGGCAAACGCCATGCGCGCACCTTCTATACAGACTGATCGCTTGATAGTATCAAGCCGAGGACAGGCGCCCACAATCCACTTCACGAGTCCGAAGTAACTGCTTGGAATTAGCTCCGCAGGCCACAGCCGGACAACCAAGTCCTTCATGGCTAGTTCGGCCGCCTGGTGCAGTTCGACCAGCTGCTTTAGCTGATCGATAAAAGGCACCGGATAGTTTGGCGCCAAATACTGCGACCAGAAATTCCTCTCCGCAGACTTCTTCTCCTCGGTCCGGTAAAATTGGGCGGCATCTGATATGCTGCGAGGCAGATCTGCAAACACCCCTGTAAAAACAAGAATTCAGCTTGTCGCTTAGAGTTCTCCCTGCTATCATGTAAACATGGCCATGAATACAACAGGCCTCACCAGCCGCAACTTTTCGGGCCTCCTGAATGTCCCGTACAGCACCTCGGGCTTCTTCCCAAGCATCTTTCGCAGCTTCGAGAGCTTGGGCGAGTTCGGATTCTTTCCCTACTAGACTCTGCTCCAAGCCCTCGCTTTTCTTCATAGCCTCCTGGAGCTCCCGCTCGGCTATGATGACCCTGGCCTCGTGTTTTTCACGAAGCGCCTGCTCGGCGGCAGCCTTCTCGTTGGCATCAGCCACAGCCTTCTTCAGTGCCTCATATTCGGCACTTGCTCCTAGGGCATACAACAAAAATACTTTTTAATAGGCACAATTACTCATTCGTGCCTAATGCAAGTCAATGTTTCAACATACCTTGCTTATCCTCTAATTGCTTCTTCACACAGCCAAGTTCTTCCTCGGCCCGTTCCAGGCTCTGCTTCAGTTCGGACACTACCGCATTATGAGCAGATGTCTTCTCCGCACACGCCTGTTTTCAAACAAAGAGGTACATGTCATTAACAAAGGATGTGATCCCCTGCCCGACTCCCTCTCTTTCGCCGGACAGTGTATCAGGGGCTACTACTCATATTATGATGATTCCTCAAAGGTTTCTTAGGAAACATACCTCAGAGGCCTTTATAAGGCCGAGGCTGGACTCGTTTAGCCTGCTCTCGGTGGACTGAATCTTTTCAACCACCGCACCCATGAGGGTCCGATGTTCATCGACGATAGACGCGTTCTTTAACGCTGTCGACAGACCGCCTGGCAACTCTACTTGGACAGAGGTTGCCGGCGGAGTAAGCAAGCCTCCCACCGTCGAAGGTGGCTGCTCGCCCGATCCGGGAGCCTTAGAGGTCTCCTGGACCTTGTCCGGCTGTGTACCGAACCTAAGATCGCCCCCGCTGTCGGCACACTCAGGGGCCATTGCTCCCGTGTGTCCGGCTCCAGTGATATGCCCCCCTGGTCCGGGTCCCGGTGAGACGACACCTCGGTGTCGCGCCTGGACTTTGGGGAAGGGGCCTCTGGAGGCGTCTTGCTCGCCAAGGCGTCAGAGCTCAGCGAATCCTCCGATGAGGACTGTCCGGCGCGAGACCTTGCCGGACTGTGCAAAATATGGCAACAGTTAAAACTACTACACCCAAAAACGATCCCGGAGGCATATGTGTGTTCGGATTTCATATACTTACGACTTCTCTAGGGGCTGGGCCCTGGGATCCCACTCCGGGCTGCTATCGGCAGCCGTGGTGGATGCCTCTGGGAGGGAACCTTTCCCCCTCTTGGGCGATCCGGCCTCTAGGGATGTGGAGGCCGTCCTTTTCTTCCCACCATCAGAGTGGGGCTCGTCCTCCTCTGCTTCCTCCTCTTCGTCTTCAGAAGAAGGATCGTCGCTGGAGTCTTCGGATTTGGCGTCCGAAGCCTCGCGACGACGGAGGCCACTCCGGGTCTTTTTGACCTTCTTGGAGGCCTCTTTCTTTGGCGCCTCGTAAGGCGCGGGGACTAGCATCTTCGTCAGGACAGGTCCGGCCGGTTCCTCCGGCAGTGGGGCCGGACAATGTATTCGCTCCACCTTCTTTATCCATCCCTGAGGTCACGATGAAACACGATTAAGATGTCTCCCTCATGACAAGCCAACTGAAGCATGGATGGACGGAGCGTGGCTGTAACTTACCGGGCTTGCAGAATGGGATAATTGATACCCACGGTCCTCGGCAGAGCCTGGCCACGGTTTGCCGGACTTGAAGAGCACCTTCCAGATATCCTTGTGGGAGGAATCATAGAGCTCCTGAAGGGTTTGGTGCTCGGTTGGGTCAAAATCCCACAGAGTGCAGGCTCGGCGCTGACAGGGGAGAACCAGGCGAACTAGCATCAGCTGGACTACGTCGACGAGTTTGACGTCCCTGTCAACCACACTTTGAATGCGCGTCTGGAGCAATGACAGCTCATCGGACGAGGACCAGTTCGGGACCTTCTTGGGCCAGGACGTGAGCCGTAGTGGAGCTCCGGATCTGAACACTGGAGCTGCTGCCCACTTTTTGCCGCGTGGTTCGGTGATATAGAACCACTGCTGCTGCCACTCCTTGACGGAGCGTTGAAGGCACCCTTCGGCCAAATGGCCTTGGGCATCTTGCTTACCATGGCGCCGCCACACTCGGCGTGTTCGCCACTCGCCACCTTGGGTTTCACATTGAAAATCTTCAGCCACAGGCCGAAGTGAGGTGGGATCCAGAGAAAAGCATCGCACACGATGATGAACGTCGAGATATTGAGGAAGGAGTTGGGGGAAAGATAATGAAAATCAATCCCGTAGTAATACATGACTCCAAGCCCGCGGACAAAATGGGGAAGGAACACCACTCTCTCGTGAGGTTCCGGAGTGGGGACGACCTGTCCCGCCGGTGGGAGACGGTGGCCGATCTTCTGGGCTAGATACCCGGTTCCCTGGAGCTTCTTGATGTCCTTCTCCTGGACGGTCGAGGCCATCCATCTGCCTCCTGCTCTGGATCCGGACATCTCTGGAAAACCTCTCTTCGATAGAGAAGAAGAGTGCTTGGGCGTTAGGGCTCGAACAGAGGGGAATGAGCTAGCGGAAAGAGAAGGTGTGAGTAAAAAGAAAGAGACCTTATCTCTTTATAGGGGCGGTGAATGCTTTGTGTGCCTCCCCACTTTCCTGGTGGAACTTGTTCACCTCCCGCTTGCCACGATTAGCGGTGCGGTTGGATTACCCATACCCGTATTGATGAGAATCCCGTGATAAGGGGACACGATCTCTAATTCGACAAGACGTGCCAAGGAAACCGCCTCGCAATATATGATGTGGCAGGTTGTGGGAAAACGGTTCGAATAATGATCCGACCATAATGACATATCCCGTTGTCTAAAAAAGTTGTCAGCAGATTGCATTTGTGAAATATCATTCTCTCTACAGCGGTATGCGAAGATCATTTTGCAGATCCGGACATGGTCTACGTGTTCGATACTTATCTTGGAGTATTCGGAGAAGGAACCCGCCCTGCAATGCCGAAAACAAGACTGCGCGCTGGACTCATCATCATTGAAGCCTAGTTCAGGGGCTACTGGGGGAGTCCTGGATTAGGGGGTATCTAGACAGCCGGACTGTGTACAACGTCTGGACTATTGAAGCGTGAAGATACAAGACTCAAGACTTCGGCCCGTGTCCGGATGGGACTCTCCTTTGCGTGGAAGACAAGCTTGGCGATCTGGATATTGAGTTTCCTTCCTTGTAACCGACTCCATGTAAACCCTAGCCCTCTCCGGTGTCTATATAAATCAAAGAGGTTGGTCCTTAGAAGGCCGATCACAATTACAATCATACCATCATAGGCTAGCTCTTAGGGTTTAGCCTCTACGATCTCGTGGTAGATCTACTCTTGTACTACCCATATCATCAATATTAATCAAGCAGGAAGTAGGGTTTTACCTCCGTTGAGAGGGCCCGAACCTAGGTAAACATCTGTGTCCCTTGCTTCCTGTTACCATCAGCCTAGACGCACAGATCGGGACCCCCTACCCAAGATCCGCCGGTTTTGACACTGACAGCGGTGATCCTCCAGCGACTCCGGCATGGTGAACCGTTAGAATGTGTCGTACTTGATGTTCTCCGCCAAGGGCCAGCAGTGACCATTGCACGGATCCGTGAGGTGATGCACCATGTCCGCCGGCGAGCCACAAAACGGCATCGGGCACTCATAGCAGTGGACGAAGGGCTCCTTGGAGGCATCGACCAAGCCGTCCATGAAACGAGAGTGGTTGTAGGGGACGTTGCGCCAGTTGAATATATGAGCAAGTTACTACGAGATTTAATCCGAATAAGCACAAAATAAATCATGAAAGCTATAACAGAGATGAAACTAATCATGTGGACTAGCATAGTAGTAGGATACATCGTAGAAACATGAATTCTACCACGATTTCGAACAGGAAGGACAGAAACACATATGGTGCAACGGGAGCAGCATCGTTGGCGTTGAGGTTGTCGCCCATGTCGTTGAGGAAGAGGTTGCCGAGGTCGGGGAAGAAGTCGCCATCGGTGAAGTCGTGGCTGCCAGCAGTTGCGAGAGTGTGCTCCCTAGATTTCAATAGCGCCCGCCGAATGGAGCGCAGGAGGGAGTTGATGTAGGGGACGTTGCGGCCGCCGAATGGAGCACATGAGTAGCACACGAAGCAGTAGATAGTGTCCTTACTAGTACTCCCTATTCTCTATCTATCTATATCTATATATATCTACTCTTATAGAAAACCGAGTCGGTGTTGATGGTATGCCTGCCATCTTGTAATATACACCATCCGATCTATATCTGACGGATAGAAAGCAAACTATGACAATTTTACAAAAGATACCCGCACCTCTCTCCACATTTACAGATAAGGCCTTGCCTCGTTCATCCTTATCTCCCACAACCTCGTGCTCCTCCCTATGTCTCTATCTCTACTACTCTTTTTTATAACAAATCGAATAGTGCTGCGCCGTCCATTGCTGCACGCCCATTGAACAACGCCTCCTCGCCTCCATCATCACCAGCGGAGTCTTTTATAGGAGTAGGAGTAGAGAAAAACCGAGTTGGTGATGATGGTGTGCCATGCAATGCACGGGCATCTTGCTATTTTTTGCATATAAGTCCAAACACCACCTAGACAACATCTTTGAGCATGGTTCGTAGTCGTTCCACGCCGGGCATTGAAGTTTGTAACTATTTTAGATTAGAATATACTACTCCTCCGGTGCTAGTAGTAGAGCAGAGTCCTACTTACTACTCTACTCTAGCAAGCTAGGGCATAGTCTTGTAGTAGGTACCGAGGGAGTACCAAGATCTTGTGATCACTCAAGCAAGTTGTCCGCATCGATATGACCTCACGCTGCTGGTATGTGTCTCGTAAGTCAAGCAAAGATCTTTGTAGTCATCATCACTGTCCACTTCCCGCAAAGACATATTCGCTTCTCCATCTTTGTCTGCACATAATCTCGTCCAAGCTTCCATCCCCGCTAAGGCGCCTCCCCCCCTCGTCCGAAACCCAAGCACTAACAATGGCAGAACCGAGCAGCGTCCTCTGAAAGAGTGGCTGGAATTCTCTCCCCACAGAGGTAATCAAGCTCATTGTTTTGCGTGTGGACAATCTCAGTACCATGCCACTCGCCACATGCTCGTCGGGGCTGTACCGTTTACTCAAAGCCCTCAGGCCGGAGTTTTTTAAGCCAGCTCCTTGCTTGCTGATGCCGCCTGATCTTCAGAAACGGCGTGTCACGCAGCATAATGATTGTAGGGTGGCGAGCATCAACCCCCTTCACTGCGATCCGATCCCCGTCAGCCTCAGCTACATTAACGGTATGTACTGGGTCGGCATGAACACGTCTTGGATGGTGCTCGTCGACGGTCGCGGCAACTGGATGCTCGTGGAGGTCTACACCCGGCGATTGATCCCCCTTCCTTTGATTAACACTGCACTACTTTGGCACCGCGGCCCAGAATACTCGAAATCTTACAGTAGCCAACATGATACCAAGTTTGATTTGCTCAAGGTTGTAATCTGTCAAGTGCCCACAAGATCTGCGAATTATAAAGATTTCAGGCTAATTGTGTTCTTCAACCACAGTCTCACCTATCTGACAGGTCACTGCGGTAAGTGGATAAATCTGCACATCCATCGCAGGATCATACATCCTCCATGGTTCTCTGATGCCATTAACACAAGGGCTTCATTTACACTGTCGACTCCTTCTATGGCTGGACGTATTGCTGGCCTACTCCAGTCATCGCTACAAACGGCTGTTACAACAAAGATGTTACTTTCCTATGATATCATGATGGCTTGCTTATATTATCACAACATTTCTTGAAAAAATATTCATGCTCATAACATGCCGTTCTTAAGATTGACTAAATCAAGAGCCCTTTTTATTTGACTCAACTTGATATGATGTTGTAGGCGCATGGTGTCCCTACCCTTCCTAATCCCGTAACCTTTCAAAGAAAAGCGGCATCGCAGATTGCGGTGGTTCTGGCTTGATCGCACGATTTAAAGATTGATGATCGTCGACGCATCGGACGTGTTGTTTCATGGAATACAATCACAGTCACTGCAAGGTCTTTGAGCAGGATCCCAGCTTCTCTGAGCCTTCAGGAATTTTTGACTAGAGGCTGGTAAGTAGCCTTGGTACACGCTCTCTGTTTGTCGGACTGAATTATCCGATTAACCAGGAGATAACCGACGGCAAGGATCATGATGGCAGCGCGGTTTCGTTCATCAGGCAAATCTGTGTGTACACAGCGTACCATGCGTCTCTGCATGCACCATACCCGATATGTGCCGCCACGCTCGCAGCCCAAAGTAGGAGAGAGGGTCGCAAGTATCGGACTTCGACCTTTGGTGGAGTTTCCCGTCAGCACCCATCTGGTTCAAGCCGTCCACCAATCTCCACACTTAATAAATAGTAACGCCTAACCGAGCGCTTAGTTAGATGCGCACACTTGTTCTTTTTTGCAGCCCTTTGTAATGATGGCTGATGTTTGGTTTGGAAGAGAGAGCTGCGTCTTCACTCTTCCGCCACGCTATCGCTTCATTGCACCCCAGCCCTGGTTGTTGCTGCTGCTATTTTCAATGTACAATCAGTAGTATATTTCGTCTATTGGTTGAATAAATGTGTTGTTAGAACGACAAACACAATGTTTTGGAAGTCGTTGCACGGTTCGATCCTTTAGTGCCCTGTACCGTCTGTAGCTCATACTATTTTTCGTACGGAACACATTTTCCACTTGTTGATAACGTGCAGCCCACTGATGAAGGCCCAATAGAGAAGCCCATAATTAACTAGAAGGGAGGCTCTCACATGAATCCGACCCAGGTACATGCTCATGGTCCCCTAAACATAAATAAGTAAATAAATAAATAAAGCTAAATGCTCATGCACCAGTTCTTTGGGAAAATAGGTAGCCCAGTATTTCTTTTTGAAGAATACCCAAGCTAGGCCTATTTGTTTTCTCCGAATTACTGGCTGCAAATCTTTCAAGACGAGGAGGGATGCATTCCGTCCTGGCCAAAGAGTATGGTCAATGTCTGTTAAAAGTAATATCAAAAGGGGTTGAAAATTCCAAAAAATTTATAGCAAATGGGATATTAGTTTTTTTGTTTTTGTTCTTCACTGATATCTTATACGTATTTCATTGGATTTAACATGACATAGTACTAATTTATTTTTAAATTTGTTTTAGTATGGCTATTAATTTTTGGATTAAGAATATTTTGTTCCCCAGCAAAAATTTGCGAATTTTCAAAATTTCCCACATATTTAGTTAATTTTTAACCACAGTCATGACGAGAAAATGGCCGCAATTCTAAAATGGAAAATGGGCTGCAATAAATTCTATATGAATTAGAAAATGAGTAAAAATTATAAAAATAATAGCAAATGGGTTGTACACGCCACGATTTTGAGGTCGACTTGTTTACGCAAGGCTTTGTCGGTGAACACACGATTCTAGCAAAGAAGGATCGTTGGATGTCCATCCAACGGCCGACGTCTTCTTCAATCTCGATCTTCTGCCCAAACCGCTAAACTAGTGCGGTGGGACTACTGCTCCCTCCTCTTGTGGCTCCATTGTGATGTCGCAGCAGCTTCCCGCCCACCCTACTCCCTCCATCGGCATGGCCGCATGCAATCAACTGCCTCCTTATTACGTGAAAAAAATGATTCCTCCCACTGACATCTGGGGCGCACCGGTTTGGAGGCTAACCTATGGGCCTACTACGTTGACGCGTATGCAGGGCTTGTCAACTTAGTCAACAAACGATTCTAGCAGCAGTAACCGTTGGATTTGAATCGAACGGTCCTGCTGCTTCTTCAATCGCTGCTCTTCTTGCACCAGCCGCCCAAACCAGCGCCGGGAGACCGCCGCTCTCGCCTCCGGTGGCGGTCGTCTTGCCGTTATGGCCTCATCGCCTTTACTACTCCCACCACTAGCTGAGGCCCTGCGGCGACGGCAGCCTCACACCGCATCAACCAACGGTGAACCTCAGACTCTCTCTGCGTGGGCATCCACCGCCGCGTCTTCCACGGCTCCGTGTCATCCCTTCCTAGGCCTCGCCATCGCCCACCGCCTTGGTGCTCTCGCCCATGGCGTGGTCAATGTGGTCAACGACATTCCATCGGAAGAGTATCTTGACGTGGAGAGGCCGACAATGGGTCCACGGCCACAGCCAGCTTTTTTGTGATTTGCCAAGTAAGTCGCTTTGTCGGGCTGTTGGGCTGCAAATCTTTCAAGACGAGGAGAGCTTTCATTCGGCCGGCCGAGAAAATGGCCCATCAGTAATGAGAAATGGGCTGTACATTTTTAAAACACATCAAACCGGCAATTAGTTTCAAATATCTTTTTTTTCATTATGAGATTTTAAATTACATTAATTTTTATGCGTGGAGAATTTGTTGGATTTTATATTGATATACATTTATTTTTAAAATAAGTTTGAATGTGAGTCGAAATTTCGGGATTAAAAACAGTTCGGACCGCACCAAAATATGCAAAATTTCGTATAATTTTTTAACCGTGGCCACTATATGGGTTGTAATGCTAACAAAAAGAATATGGGCTCCAAAAAAACCTTAGGAAATAGCAATGGGCTATAAATTATTAAAAATAATGGCAGATGGGTTGTATGCTGTTTTCCACAAAATTGAGGCTTTCCTAAAAAAGGTTGACGCACAAGCAGTGATTGTTGGATGGCCATCCAACGGACGTCGTGCTTCTTCAATCTCTGCTCTTCCTGTTCCATCCGCTCAAACAAGCGCCGGCGGGACTGCCTACTCCCTCCTCCCCGCGGCCGGCTCTGACAGCTCGGACTCACCAGCTATATCTTCGCACGCAAGGATGTGCCTCCTTATTACTCAAAAAAAAATGAATACTCCCCCAGTTAGCTGGGACCAAGTGGCAGGCTGACTTGTGGGCCTACTAAGTTGTCGGGGACGGAGGGCTTTGTCAACTTAGTTAATATGCACGATTCTAGCTCCAGTGACCGTACGATGTCCATCCAACGGCCGTAGTGCTTCTTCAACCTCTGGTCTTCTTGCTCCAGCCGCCCAAACCAGCGCCGGTCGTGCCTCGTGCTCCTGCCTCCCGTGGCCGGCTGTGATGCGGTGGAGGCCTCACCGCCCCCTACTACTCCCACCGCTGGCCAGGCCATCCCTCTACTCACCCACACCCCCTATTATTCTGCGGCGACGGCAGCCTCACACCGCAGCGAACCAGTGAACCTCGATTGCTCGTCACGTGGGCATCCATCGCCGCGTCTTCCCGGCTCCGTCGTCCCTTCCTAGGCTCGCCATCGCCCACCACCACGGTGCTCTCGGTAGGCGTGGTCAAGGAACGGCTTCCATCGGACGTGGGATCAGACGTGGAGAGGCCGATAGTGGGTCCATGGCCGCAGCAAGGAAGTGCCTCCTTATTACACGCAAAATAATTATTCCTCCACCGACAATGGGACCCACCGGACGGGCCACCATATTTCGCAAAAAAACGTTTCCCCCCTGACTGCTGGGACCCACCAGCTACAACTTCGCACGCAAGGAAGTGCGTTCGAGCAAAAAAAAACGATTTGCCCCCCTGACTGCTTGGACCCACCAGCTACATCTTCGCGACGCAAGGAAGTGCGTCCCCGCAAAAAACGATTAAGCCTAATCGATCGCTGGGACCCACCAGCTAAATCTTCGCACCCAAGGAAGTGCGTCCGGGCAAAAAAACAAAACGATTCACCCCCGTGACTGCTGGGACCCACCAGCTACATCTTCGCAGGCAAGGAAGTGCCTGACAGTCGGGACCCACCTGGTCGAAGCGTACGTAGCGTTGTCATTCTGGTCGCAAACGTGTACTTACATACTAGTCGATGTAGAGGCACGCACGTGTCGTAGTACAGCCGCGCACATGTCGTAGTAGAGGCGGCACGTAGCATGTACACGTACGTACAGCGGCGAGGGTGCAAGAAAGAAAATACGGCCATGTACGTACATACGGGCAGGGTCTCAAATGCCTACTCGCGCATACGTACATGGCTAGGTCGGAACGGAGAAACAGCATCGTCGTCGTGTTCATGGGGAGCCAACTGGCTGGGTCGGAACGGAATGCGTGGTCGTGTTCATCGGGAGGGCTTGGACGGAACAGGCGATGGAAACGAGGCCTGGCATACCGCACAATAGAGGAAGCAGCCTTGTGTTCGACCGGCCATGTCCGAAACGGGATCCTGTTGATCGGGAGGGGCCTGCGTACCGCAAAACGGAGGAAACGAACCTCCTACGGTCGAAACGGGGTCTGCTGATCGGGAGGGTGTGGCGATCGCAAAACGGATTTAAACGGACTTGTGTTGGAGCGCCACGGTCAAACGTGGGGTCCTGTTCATCGGGAGGTGTGGCGCATCGCAAGACGGACTCCACGGATACCGTTCATCTCCACCGTCGACCTCCTCCAGCCTCCACGGGCTACCGTCGACCTCCTCCAGCCTCCACGAGCTCCTGTTCATCCAGCCTCCACCACGCGCTACTACACCGGCTACTGTTCAACCACCCCTCCAAGGGCACCCCACCACCGTCTACTGTTCATCCAGCCCTCCACACCACGGGGTCCTGTTCAACCACCCCTCCACGGGCACCCCTTCACCGCCTACTATTCATCCAGCCCTCCACACCACGGGGTCCTGTTAATCCAGAGGCAATGCCACCGCTCATTGTTCATCCAACCCCCCCCCCCCCACACACAACGCTCACTGTTCATCCAATCGATCGGCTTCATTAGCAAAGAAGAGCGAAGGACTCGCCGATCGGGTTCGATTAACGACCATCGATCGATCGCTCGGGTTCGAGAACGCGCAGAGCTCTGCAAAGGCAATCGCCGGGTTCGATTAGATCCCAACACCTCGCCTTTGGTTCGATTAGAGCCAACACCGCACACACGCAGCAGACGTGTCTGAGAGAAACACGATCGCTTCGCCCCGACCTCCCACCGTAACCGACAACTCCCCGAAATTTTCCTCCCCCTCGCTTCTACCACGGTTTTCTCCGTCATGGACGGCCCAAAGAATGTCATGCAGCTGCGTCTCCGGCCCGCCCAAGACGAGAAGCCCATTTTCTGTCATGATTTTTTGTCATAGAAGTAGCAGCCCACCACATCTATGATGATACCGGGTTTTTTCACAATTATCGTCATAGAAGTGTCATATGTATGACAAAAAAATTTTCGTTCGGCCCAAAATGTCACGGATGTGTCTTTTTTTTGTAGTGTTGGCCCTTTTTTATTTGACCTTTCTTTTTTTCTTTTTTTATTGGCTTTCCTTTTTTATTTGGCCTTTCTTTTTATATATAAGGGACAATGCTCTAATAATGATGATCATCACACTTCTATTTATTTACAACTCATGAATTACAACTCGAAACTAGAACAAGATATGACTCTATATGAATGCCTCCGGTGATGTATCGGGATGGGCAATGAATCAAGAGTGACATGTATGAAAATTATGCATGGTGGCTTTGCCACAAATACGATGTCAACTACATGATCATGCAAGGCAATATGACAATGATGATGCGTATCATGATAAATGGAACGGTGGAAAGTTGCATGGCAATATATCTCGGAATGGCTATGGAAATGCCATAATAGGTAGGTATGGTGGCTGTTTTGAGGAAGATATAAGGAGGTTTATGTGTGATAGAGCGATCGTATCACGGGGTTTGATGCACCGTGAAGTTTGCACCAACTCTCAAGGTGAGAAAGGGCAATGCACAAGATCAAGAGGCTAGCAATGATGGAAGGGTAAGAGTGCGTATAATCCATGGACTCACATTAGTCATAAAGAACTCGTATACTTATTGCAAAAGTTTTATTAGCCCTCGAAGCAAATTACTACTATGCATGCTCCTAGGGGGGAGGTTGGTAGGAGTTAACCATCGTGCGCCCCCAACCTCCACACATAAGGAAGGCACTCAAAAGAGCACTCCATGCAATAAATTTGTTACACAACTTTTACCATACGTGCATGCTATGGGACTTGCCAACTTCAACACAAGTATTCTTCAATTTCATAATTACCAAACTAGCATGACTCTAATATTACCACCTTTATATCTCAAAACAATTATCAAGCATAAAATTGATCATAGCATCCAATTCACTTCCTATGATAGTTTTTATTATACCCAACTTGAATGCCCATCATTCTAGGACCAATTTTATAACCATACCAAATATCATGCTGTTCTAAAAGACTCTCAAAATAATATAAGTGAAGCATGAGAGATCAATAATTTCTACAAAATAAAGCCACCGCCGTGCTCTAAAAAGTATAAGTGAAGCACTAGAGCAAAAACTATCTAGCTCAAAAGATATAAGTGAAGCACATAGAGTATTCTAATAAATTCCAAATCATGTGTGTCTCTCCCAAAAGGTGTGTACAACAAGGATGATTGTGGTAAACTAAAAATTAAAGAATCATATCATCCAAGACGCTCCAAGCAAAACACATATCATGTGGCGAATAAAAATATAGCTCCAAGTAAAGTTACCGATAGACGAAGACGAAAGAGGGGATGCCTTTCGGGGCATCCCCAAGCTTAGGCTTTTGGTTATCCTTGGATTATCTTGGGGTTCCATGGGCATCCCCAAGCTTAGGCTCTTGTCACTCCTTATTCCATAGTCCATCAAATCTTTACCAAAATCTTGAAAACTTCACAACACAAAACTCAACAGGAAATCTCATGAGCTCTGTTAGTGCAAGAAAGAAAAACCACCACATAAGGTACTGTAATGAACTCATTATTTATTTATATTGGTGTTAAACATACTTTATTCCAACTTCTCTATGGTTCATACCCCCGATACTAGCCATAGATGCATCAAAATAAGCAAACAACACGCGAAAAACAGAATCTGTCAAAAACAGAACAGTCTGTAGAAATCTGTAACTTTCTAATACTTCTGCAACTCTAAAAATCCTACCAAAATATGAAGTCCTAGAAAATTTGTCTATTGATCTACTGCAAAAATAATCAACTCAAAAGCACGTTCCTGTCATTTATTAAAATTATTCTCGCGCGCGCAAAAGTTTCTGTTTTTCAGTAGAATCAAATTAACTATCACCCAAGATGATCCTATAGGTTCTACTTGGCACAAACACTAATTAAAACATAAAACCATATCTAAACAGAAGCTAGATGAATTATTTATTACTCCCTCCATTCCTTGATATAAGGTGTATAGTTTTTCGAGAAATAATTCAAAATATAAGGTTCATTGCGTTGCACCACTCGTTTGGATAATTTTTTTTACGATTTGATTACATTTCCTTATGTTAGGCAAGCTCCTCTATTTTCTCATGTCAATTAGTAAGCTTTAATCCCGCCCAAAACTTGTGAAATTCTCCCTCCACATGCGTTCTTTAATTTCCGTGCCAAAAACTATACACCCTATATTTAGGAATGGAGGGAGTACTAAACAGAAGCAAAAAGCAAGGAACAAAAATAAAATTGGGTTGCTTCCCAACAAGCGCTATCATTTAACGCCCCTAGCTAGGCATAAAAGCGAGAATAGATATAAGTATTGCCATCTTTGGTATTCAATTCATAAGTGGCTCTCATAATAGACTCATAAGGTAATTTGATTTCCTTTCTAGGGAAGTGTTCCATGCCTTTCCTTAACGGAAATTGGAATCTAATATTCCCTTCCTTCATATCAATAATTGCACCAATTGTTTTAAGGAAAGGTCAACCAAGAATAATAGGACATGAAAGATTGCAATCTATATCAAGAACAATGAAATCTACAGGCACATAATTCCTATTTGCAACAATAAGAACATCATTAATCCTTCCCATAGGTTTCTTAATAGTGGAATCCGCAAGGTGCAAGTTTAAAGAGCAATCATCAAAATCACGGAAACCTAGCACATCACATAAAGTTTTTGGTATCGTGGAAACACTAGCACCCAAATCACACAAAGCATAGCATTCATGATCTTTAATTTTAATTTTATTAGTAGGTTCCCACTCATCATAAAGTTTTCTAGGGACAGAAACTTCCAATTCAAGTTTTTCCTCATAAGATTGCATCGAAGCATCAACGATATGTTTAGTAAAAGCTTTATTTTGACTATAAGCATGAGGAGAATTCAACACGGATTGCAACAAGGAAATACAATCTACTAATGAATAATTATCATAATTAAATTCCTTGTAATCCAAAATAGTGGGTTCATTGCTAAGTAAAGTTTTGACCTCTCCAATCCCATTTTTACCAAATTCAGCATCAAGATCTAAAAACTCCTAATCATTGGGACGCCTTTTAACTAAAGTTGACTCATCTCCAGTCCCATCATTATCAAGATTCATATTGCAAAACAAAGATTTAATAGGGGACACATCAATCACTTTTAGATCTTCATCATTATTGTCATGGAAACTAGAACAACACGCTTTTACAAAGCAATCTTTCTTAGCACTCATCAATGGAAATTCTCATGGCTTTGAGAGACTCATTGATATCATGCTTAGGTGGGATAGATCTAAGTTTCAAAGAATCAACATCAAGAGAAATTATATCCACGTTCCTAGCCAATTCATCAACTTTGAGCATTTTTTCTTCAAGCAAAGCATTGAAATTATTTTGAGAGATCATAAATTCTTTAACACTATTCTCAAAATCAGAGGGCATCTTATTAAAATTTCCATAAGAGTTGTTGTAGGAATTACCATAATTATTAGAGGAATTACTAGGGAACGGCCTAGAATTAAAGTTTCCGCTATACGCGTTGTTACCAAATTATTCCTACCAACAAAATTCACATGCATAGATTCATTATTATTCTCAATCAAAGTAGACAAAGGCATATCATTAGGATCAATAGGAGCACTCTTAGTAGCAAACAATTTCATAAGTTCATCCATCTTTCCACTCAAAACATTAATTTCTTCTATTGCATGAACATTTTTACTAGTAGATCTTTTGGTGTGACATTGAGAATAATTAATCATAATATTATCTAGGAGTTTAATAGCTTCTCCTAAAGTGATTTCCATAAAAGTGCCTCCCGCGGCCGAATCTAAAAGATTTCTAGAAGCAAAACTCAATCCGGCTTAAAAATTTTGTATGATCATCCATAAATTCAAACCATGTGTAGGGCAATTGCGAATCATTAGTTTCATCCTCTCCCAAGATTGGGCAACATGCTCATGATCTAGTTGCTTAAAATTCATAATGTTGTTTCTAAGAGAGATGATCTTAGCGGGAGGAAAATACTTAGAGATAAAAGCATCTTTGCACTTATTCCATGAATCAATACAATTTTTAGGCAAGGACGAAAACCAAGTTTTAGCACGATCTCTAAGTGAAAATGGAAATAACTTCAATTTAACAATATCATTATCCGTGTCTTTCTTCTTTTGCATATCACACAAATCAACAAAGTGTTTAGATGAGTAGCGGCATCTTCACTAGGAACGCCGGAGAATTGATCTTTCATAACAAGATTCAACAAAGCAGCATTGTTTTCACAAGATTCAACATAATTAAGAGGAGCAATCGGAGTGCTAAGGAAATCATTATTGTTGGTATTGGAAAAGTCACATAATTTAGTATTATCTTGAGCCAATGTGACAAGCAATCCAACACACAAGCACACAAAAAGGCAAACGAAAAAGAGAGGCGAACGGAAAAGAGAGGGCGAAGAAAACGACAAGGGTGAAGTGGGGAGAGGAAAACGAGAGGCAAATGGAAAATAATGTAATGCGAGGGAGATGAGTTTGTGATGGGTACTTGGTATGTCTTGACTTGAGCGAAGACCTCCCCGGCAACGACGCCAGAAATCCTTCTTGCTACCTCTTGAGCACTGCGTTGGTTTTCCCTTGAAGAGGAAAGGGTGATGTAGCAAAGTAGCATACGTATTTCCCTCAGTTTTTGAGAACCAGGGTATCAATCCAGTAGGAGGCTCCAAACAAGTCCCTCATACCTACACAAACAAACAAGAACCTCGCAACCAACGCGATAAAGGGGTTGTCAATCCCTTCACGGTAACTTGCGAAAGTGAGATCTGATAGAGATAATAAGATAAGATAAATATTTTTGGTATTTTTATGATATAGATTGAAAAGCAAAGATGCAAATAAAAGATAGATGGGAAACTTATATGATAAAAGATAGACCCAGGGGCCATAGGTTTCACTAGTGGCTTCTCTCAGGATAGCATAAGTATTACGGTGGGTGAACAAATTATTGTCAAGCAATTGATAGAAAAGTGCATAGTTATGAGAATATCTAGGCATGATCATGTATATAGGCATCACGTTCGTGACAAGTAGATCGAAACGATTCTGCATCTACTACTATTACTCCAGACGTCGACCGACTCCTGCCTGCATCTAAAGTATTAAGTTCATGAAGAACAAAGTAACACATTAAGAAAGATGACATGATGTAGAGGGATAAACACAAGCAATATGATATAAACCCCATCTTTTTATCCTCGATGGCAACAATACAATACGTGCCTTGTTACCCCTGCTGTCACTGGGGAAGGACACCGCAAGATTGAACCCAAAGCTAAGCACTCCTCCCATTGCAAGAAAGATCAATCTAGTAGGCCAAACTAAACTGATAATTCGAAGAGACTTGCAAAGATAACCAATCATACATAAAAGAATTCAGAGGAGATTCAAATATTTCTCATAGATAAACTTGATCATAAACCCACAGTTCATCGGATCTCGACAAGCACACTGCAAAAAGAGTTACATCGAATAGATCTCCAAGAACATCGAGGAGAACTTTGTATTGAGATTCAAAGAGAGAGAAGAAGCCATCTAGCTAATAACTATGGACCCGAAGGTCTGTGGTAAATTACTCACAACTCATCGGAGAGGCTATGGTGTTGATGTAGAAGCCCGCCGTGGTTGATTCCCCCTCCGGCGGAGCGCCGGCAAAGGCTCCAAGATGGGATCTCGCGGATACAGAAGGTTGTGGCGGTGGAAATAGTTTTTTGTGGTGCCCCTGGATGTTTTTAGGGTATGGAGGTATATATAGGAGGTAGGTCAGGGGAGACACGAGGGGCCCACGAGGGTGGGGGCGCACCTACCCCCCTAGGGCGCGCCCTCCTGCCTCGTGGACGCCTCGGCTGCTTCTTGACGTCCACTCCAAGTCTCCTGGATTGCGTTTGTTCCAAAAAGATTGCTCCCGAAGGTTTCATTCTGTTTGGAGTCCGTTAGATATTCCTTTTCTTCGAAACTCTGAAATAGGCAAAAAAAACAGCAATTCGGGCTGGGCCTCCGGTTACTAGGTTAGTCCCAAAAATAATATAAAAGTGTAAAGTAAAGCCCATAAACATCCAAAACGGGTAATATAATAGCATGGAACAATCAAAAATTATAGATACGTTGGAGACGTATCAGCCACCACCGCCGTGTCGTCGATCTGAAACTGGATGACGTCAGGAGCATCTGGACCAGGCGGATGCAACCTCTGAAACTGCTGAGTGTAAGACTCCAGGTGCTCCTCGGTCTTGCCGTAGTACTGGCTCTCGCCGGCCTTGCGATCACTCCGTTCACGGGCCATCTTCCATGACTCCATGTCTGAGAGCGGCCTCTTCAACTTGTCCTCTTGCAACGTCAAACAGAAGTTAGCCATACATAAGAACATGACGGTAAAAAGAAGAACAAAAATGCATCATGCATATAGATATACCTTCATGGCCTTGAAGCCCCAGTGGTTCCTGTTTCCTTGGCCGTGTGTCCTATCTTTTCCACGGTTAGCCCGGGCCTTGCTGCTCTTGGCAGCAAACTCTGCATCGTCGCCGAGCCACCTATCCACCAAACTCGCCCATCTGTCATCCTTTGCATAGCACCAAGGGGGAATAACCTATGCAAATTTTGGAAGCATGACATGTGAGCACGAAACAATTAAATTGACTGCTTATATGTTGGAATGAAAAGCCAGTAATAGTTACTCTCATGAACTGCTCCCTGTTCAAGGTAAGTCGTTGCTTTTGCGCTTCAGTTTTTCTCATCTTTTGATGAAGGTAGGTGTGGTAGTAGTGCGAGACGGCAACCCAACGCACCTCGGACTGCAACTAACGAGCTTTCTTCTTCGCAGCCGCCAGCAAGACCACGTCGGCTCTGGCCTTGTGCTCGTCAAGAACTCTATAGAGTTCCTGCAATCATGCATAAAACCAAAAGCAAACAAGGCATGAGTTGAGTGGTTTAATGATAAACTATGAACGAGACTGAAGACAAGTGATTCAGAAGAGAACTTACCCAAAATTTGGTGATCACGGCCTTAGCAACCGCCCTGTATTCCGCATGGTGGGAAGCCTCGTAGTGGGCCCAGCTCGTGGCCAAAACCCGTAGATCCGGGTCCCTATCTGGCCGCGGGCAGAATAGGCCCGGCCAAAACTCCTTCAACAGGACAGTTATAAAGCCATTCGGTTTACGACCCTTTTCGTGAAGGATCCAGTTCCTGCAAAAGAATCAAAGAATTGGCATGTGTATAATAAGAAAGTGCTATGTTGAAAATATGATTGAGAAGCACTTACTCTATCCCCGCAGGTTCAATGAGCCACTTGTGCGCCTTGATAGAAGGTGGTGTAGGTACTCCAGCAATACCACGCAGCCACCCCTTCGGAGCACCCGACGGAAAGTCACCCCACAACTCGGGGTCGACCTCCCCTCCACCACCCTCCTCGCACTCCTCCTCCTCACCCTCCTCCTCGCACTCCTCCTCCTAGGCCTTCTCCTCCTTGCCCTCCTCCTCCTCAACATCAGGAACATACTCCTCCTCCTCAACATCAGGAACATACTCCTCCTCCTCAGACTCAGAAGGTGCCTCGGTATAGGAGGGCATCGAAGAAGACCCCCCTATTTCGGACACGGCCCGGAGTTTTTTGCCCCGGGTGCCTCTCCCCCACCTCCTCCTCCTCTAGGGGCTCTCTCCCACCCCTCCTCCTCTAGGGTCTCCTCCCCCGACCCCTCGACCTCCCTGTGAGGTGTCATCATCACATAGTTGGGGGGGGACCTTGTGGGCTCGTCCACTCCGAGTAAGTGATTTGAATTTGTTGGGGAAACCGGCGCCGCTGGACTTGCCCATGATTAGCAAACCTGCATTGAGAAGAGAATAAACAATTAGTAAGGATATCAAATAAACAAGCATACAGAAAAGAACATTAATATCAGAAGAGCACATTAAGCATACAAAAAAGAACATTAATAACAGAAGAGCACATTAAGCATGCTATTGTAATCTACCTCAATCATCATTAAAAGAACTTACATTTTCTAGAACCCGTATGAATCATCACTATTGTAATCTATTTGTTGACCGGTCTCATCATCACTATCACGCATATCTTCTTCGTTGTCTGACGAAGGTGGAGGCTCTTCCTCACCGTCAGCGTCTTCATTTAACTTTTCAAGCATAATTATGTCTCTTTGATTCACAACTGCCTCACCATCAATCCATGCGTCGTTGTCGTTTGGGTCCATGTCAACATAACCCAAGTCATCATCCTCCTTGTTTCGGACCACGTCATCATGTTGCTCTTGAAAGAACACTCCTTCATATGTCATGGGGTTTATGTTGTAGTAATCATCATCGTTCGGGTCCGGTAGCTTACCATGTGGTGACACCTTGAACACAACCTCCCAACCCTTTAGATACTCTTTCTGGCATGGGTAAGGCAGATAATATACTTGTGTGGCCTGGGTAGCGGCGATAAAGAGATCAGCTCTGGCATAGACAATTGATGGTTTAACTTCAACTAAACCAATAGAAGGCGTATGTCTCTGACCCTTTTTGGGTTCGAACCATCGGCATTTGAACATGGTGAGACTTAGGGGTTTGCGGCCACGTTTGAATGTAAGCTCGTATATCTTTCCTACCCTTCTGTAGTAATCTACTTTATTATCTCCTTCGGTGAAGACTCCGGTATTTATAGTTTTAGGATCAGGCCGACTGTTCTGGTGCTCCTCTGTATGGAAGCAATACCCATTCACATCATACTTTTCGCATGTCATGACGGCAGGGTCAAAACCCATGGAAACCCATCTCAATTCTTCATCCATTGATGTGTTCGGATCATTTCCCTACAAGTTTAATTGAAATTATAGGGTGCATGAGTTTAATTGGAATTGTAGGGTGAAATAGGTAATAGGGAAGTGTGAAAATTTACTTTCTTCATGAACCATGCAACAAATTTTTTTCTTTGATCGGCACCCTTTCATAGAAGAGCAAGTGCCTCCGCTTTAGTAGGAGGAAGTATTCCCGTCCACTGTTCATCAATGAATCGACTAAAATAAGAAAAGTGATATTAGAACTAGGCAAAGTGAACATAATGAATTGACTAAAAGAATGGTGCAAAGGTATTACCTCATCCACTCATCCTCAATTTCCTTGATGTTGTGCAAGATATAGAACATGACATCCTCCCACTCATCTTGTGGCATGATATAAGGTGTCGAGCATCCTACCCTGCCACCTTGCCCGATGAATAGAGGCAGCTTGTGTTTATACTTGGGTTCTTCTGTATTGTATCGAGACACCTTATTGTGCAGCGTGGGAACATGGCCCGGATAGTATGTTGTCCTAAGTTCTGCCACCTCCTCTAGGATAACTGCCTCAGCTATGGAAGCTTCAATCTTAGCTTTGTTTCCACATTTCTGTCTCAGATGCTTGTTCTGTCTCTTAGGGCTGTACTGCCAACGATTCTGCACAGGGCCCCCCAACAATACCTCATTTGTGAGGTGCAAAATAAGATGTGTCATCAGAGTAAAGAAGCCTGACGGGAAGATCTTCTCAAGCTTGCATATCAACTCCAGCGCCTTCTTATGCAGTTCTTTTATCATCTCAGGACATACTTCTTTAGCACAAAGTGTGCGTAAGAAATGGCTTAGCTCCGCAAGCACACGCCAGACACGCTCGGGAACATAGACCCAAACCATCACTGGCATAATTCGCTCAACCCATACATGATAGTCATGACTCTTGAGCCCGGTCACTTCGCCCGTTGAAAGATTGACCCCCTTACTTATATTCGACGCACAACCATCAATGAACTACACGACATGTTTCATCCACTTGAATGCCTCCATCTTATGATCCTTTCAGCATCTGGCTTGAACCAAGATTTTCGACTGCCTGTGGGAGGCCGCATGTGTAGATGTGGTCTATCACAAATATTCCGTTGATTGACTCTAGCATTAACATTATCCTTTGTCTTATCAGGAATGTTGTGGATCGTGCGAAAAAGGGACTCTGCGACATTCTTTTCTGTGTGCATCACGTTGATGTTGTATGGCAGTTTGAGGTCCTTAAAATAGGGAAGTTGCGTGAAGGGGGTAATGTGAGTCCAGTTGTGCGTCTCACCATATCCTTCAAAACATTTTTTCCTTTGCCTTTTCCTTTGCCCTCGCCCTCGCCCTCGTCTTCGCCTGTGGCTTTGGCTTTGGCTTTGCCTTTGCCTTTCCCCTCACCGACAGGCTTAAGAGCTTTCAGCTGAGCAAGCACATCCGCACCAGAAAACGTTGGGATCTCGTTTACTTCATGGACGACTAGGCCTTTTATGAAGTTCTTCTTGTCTTCCCTATCAGGCTGGTTTGGAGGGAGGAACAGTCGATGCAGGTCAAAGGCAACATACTTGCCACCCTTCTTCAGCCAAATGAAATGCAAGGCCTGCATGCACACTAGGCAAGGCATCTTCCCACTTGTACACCATCCGCAGAATAGGGTATAGCCGGGAAAGTCATGCATGCAATACTGTAGCCAAACTTTCATCAAGAAATTTTTTTGTAGATGCCAGTCGTATGTAAACCTCGGGAAGTACCAAGAATGGTGCAAATCATCCACTAACGGCTGCATAAACACACTCAAATTCTTCCCCGGATATTCAGGCCCCAAAATTATAAGCGCCAAGAACATGGTCTTGCGTTGCATTGTGGCGCCAGGAGGGAGATTGAGCGGAATAACAAACACGGTCCAGCAGCTGTATGGATTAGATGACATAGCATATGGTTTGAAACCATTGTCGGTGTGGAAACTGGCGGATCTTGGGTAGGGGGTCCCGAACTTTGCGTCTAAGGCTAATGGTAACAGGAGGCAGGGGACACGATGTTTTACCCAGGTTCGGGCCCTCTCGATGGAGGTAATACCCTACTTCCTACTTGATTGATCTTGATGAGATGAGTATTACAAGAGTTGATCTACCACAAGATCGTAGAGGCTAAACCCTAGAAGCTAGCCTATGATTATGATTGTCCTTGGCCTATGGACTAAACCCTCCGGTTTATATAGACACCGGAGGGGGCTAGGGTTATACAGAGTCGGTTACAAAGAAGGAGATCTAACTTCCGGCTCGCCAAGCTTGTCTTTGACGCAAAGGAGAGTCCCATCCGGACACGGGACAAAGTCTTGAGTCTGGTATCTTCACGGTCCAACACTCCGGCCAAAGTATATAGTCCGGCTGTCCGGATACCCCCTTATCCAGGACTCCCTCAGTAGCCCCAGAACCAGGCTTCAATGACGATGAGTCTGGCACGTAGATTGCCTTTAGCATTGCAAGGCGGGTTCCATCTCCAAATATTCTAAAGTAGATTAAGGATCGTGTCCGGCTCTGTAAGATAATTTCCGCACACCACCGTAGAGAGAATAACACTTTACAAATCTAATCTGCTGACAATTCTTCACGGTGTGCCTTTACGCCGCGGCCTGGCTCAATACGAACTGGTTTTTCTCGGCCTGCCACGACACACACAGCCAGGCAGTTTTATAGGCACGCCTCGTCGAAGCAGAGATCGTGTTCCTCTTATTGCGGGATCCCCATCAATACGGGCGCAGGCAACCCCACTACGCCTGTTGGTATGACTCCGTGTTTTTAGGCAAGTCCCAAGCGGTCATGTTGAGGACGCTTGATATTCACCCCCTTTATAGAGGGGCCGAGGCCTATCCCTCTTTCCTACCATGCTTGCGCCTTTCCGCATCTCGAGTTCCAACACCCGAAGCCCAAGCTTTAGGCACTTCGGATCTTTAATCATGTCCGGATCCAACCTTCAAGGCCGGTGGATGGCCTCCTCTGCCACAGAGGAGGACATTGCTGTTTAGGAGGTCGATATCGACCGCCGACATCGCACTGAGCTTCTGCTCGGGGCAGGTCATCCCTACTCCCGAGCCCAACGAGAGCGTCGTATTTGTTTCTCACTTCCTCCGTGGCTTAGGCTTCACCCTCGATCCCTTTGTGAGAGGGCTCTTGTTCTATTACGGGCTAGATTTTCATGATCTAGCTCCGGACTCCATCCTTCACATCTCATTGTTTATCGTTGTGTGCGAAGCCTTCCTCCACATCACCCCGCACTTCGGCTTATGGCTCAAGACCTCCAATGTAAAGCCGAAAGTGATCGAGGGGCGACACGCGCAGTGCGGAGGCGCTGCAATAAGCAGAAACGCCGATGCCCCATGGCTAGAGGGCTTCTTCCCGGAGGTGTCCGATCTATGGCAGCGGAGGTGGTTCTACGTCACGGCTCCCAGAGGCACAAAGTGGGTGGCTGCCCCCGACTTTCGCTCGGGCCCTCCGCCTCAACTGAAGTGGTGGGCTAACGTGGGGCTGGATTGGGGGCCTGCTAATGACGTACCGACATTGCAGAGCCGCATTCGGGAGCTTCTTAAGAGGGACATCAACCTTGTCAGCGTAATTCAGGTAATGCTAGTCCGACGGATCTTGCCGTGCAAACGTCGGCCTCTCCGGATGTGGGAGTTCAACCCGGAAGGTCCGCGAACTATTCAGCACTTCTTCGGCATGATGCTCGAAGGGATGTGTAGATTATTCTTCGGATCACAAGTAAAGTGTCCGGACACCACCGAGGATGCGGGCCTGAGCTGCAACCGCCCAGATACCCAAGTAAGTAACCTAGAAACCGAACACTTCGTTTATATTTATCACAACATTATTCTGAAAACCATCCGCGGCCAGGATTGGCTCAGCAAGGCGAGAGAATCAGGTGTCCGGCACCACTTCCCGAAGGCTCGCCTAGTCCTGCAATAGCCAGGATGCTTAGTCGTGTGCTAAGTCAAGTGCCCTCGGGGAAAGACAAAGGGAAGAACAGAGAAGCAGAGCTTCACACATTGCACACCCAAACTGGGGAATTGCTATTTCCATGAAGGAGGATAGCCAGGGAGGGGAATCTAAGGTCTCTCCCCCCACGGGAAGAAGAGGGCCGCCTCCGAAGACTTGGAGACGGAGGTGCCTAGACAAGGGAAGAAAACTTCACCAGGGGGCCCTGCCCCGGAGGGCGTCCTCACCGCGCCATGCCCGCAAACGGGCCAGCCCTCCGCCGAGCTGTAAGTTAATCGTAAATACAAAGCTACTGCTTCCTCCTCCGAGAACAATAACCAGGATCCATTCTTTGTAGTCCGGCTAGTAGCTCTTCTTGATAGAGTTCGTCTTCGGGGGATCTTCTTCCGGAGATGATGGAGAGTGAAATCCCACCTGCCTCTCCGCCTCATGGGGCGGGCGACCCCAAGGTGTCGTCACGGGGGAGTCCAGATTTGCCAAGGCCAGAAGCTAATACTTCGGCCGCCCTAAGCCCGGAGCGTTCGGCTCCCACGGGGGGCAATAAGAAGGGTCCGACACAGTACGGCGATCGGTCGAACACGTTAACGGGCCTTCTGGAGCAAGCTGCTCTTTCGGAGGATCACCGTTCGTTAATGGGCATGGTGCTTGAGAAGATTTCATCCGCCACAAGCGGGTTGAATGAAGCTTTTATGAGCCTACTCAAAGGCTTTGAGGTACATAATGAAATACATAATTTTTTGGTTGTACCACACGCGCTAGGTGTGCTCCCTATAGATAGTAGCCCCTGAGACTCTGGCTGCCAGCCCTAGGCGGCAAACGGAGGATCACACTCTTAAGTACTGATCGCACTGCATTCGTGCGCAGGTGGCTAAGGGTCCGGCGGTAGACCGGACCGCTGAATTCGCCGAACTGAGGCGACATATTGAAGTTGTGGACGCCGACATCACGCTTGTGAACGAGCGGCTTAATGAGTCTCAGAATATGTGCTCTGTTTTCCTTATTTGTTACAGGAAATATTAAGAGGAGCATAATGTTAATGTGATATGCTTTGGCTGCAGGCGGAGCTGCTGCCGTGGAGGCCCTGAGGGTGGAGCTTGCCCTAGCCAAGGAACAAGCCCGGGCTAGCAATGCGGCTGCCCTAAAGGCGGCCGAAGATTTGAGAGCCGAACAGGCTGCTCATCGCCGAAGCGAAGATAAAATAGCCAAGATGGCTGTGGAGCTGAGAGACGCCATCGGCCGGTATGAGCTCCTTGAAAAGGAGAATCAGGCGAAGTCGGCTGACCTGAAGAAGGCCCTTGATGCGGCCAAGGAGACGCGTTCCAAAATTAGGGATGCGCGGGAGGAGCTTCGACAGCCGGAGAAATCGCGGCTGGAAGCCCCTATTTGTTGCGGATGAAGTTCTTAGATCCAAAGTACGCTCCTCTGGATCAACGCTGGAGCACTGCAGACGCGTATGCGGATCTGGCAAAAAGTACGGCTGATGCGATCAAGTTTTTCGAGGATCAAAAAGATAGTGAAGTAGAAAGGTATTCGGACTAGAGTTGAAGCAGACTCCCAGACTACGAAGATAGAAGATTGAAGACTCCGGCTCCCCTCTTCCGCGGCAGACTACAGGACGTTCGGGTAAGGCGTTTTTCATGCAGAGCAAGCATGTTAATGTAAATTACCGGATACTTACCCGAATTCGGAGCTCTCCAGAGGCATTTGCAGATCTGCCAGAGGCGCGTCGATGCCGCTGCATTCTATCATGGCGAGGAGGGAGCTCAACGGAGAAGGTCTTCGGTCTCAAGACGCCGAGGCCGCCATCCGGTGTTTTCAAGCGACCAGGTGAAGCGGCTGGTCGAACTCCTAAGGTAGCCGAGGAGGCCATGAAGGGCCTCACAGTCCGGCCTGTGGCTCGGGCAGGCCATGCCCGGCAGCTACTTTGGCCTAGTGCGGCGGGTAGTGGATGCATGCCCCAGGCTGGATGTGATCAAACGCTCCACCTGCATTGAAGGCGCTCGTCGGGCCCTTGCCCGCATAAAGGTGCAATGGGGCAAGCTGGATGCGGAGAAGCTTCTCACGGATCCGCCGCCACCGGGCAAGGAGCATCGCACGTCGGAGCGATATTATAAAGTTGTCCTGAAGGGAGCCCGCGATATTGCGGATGAATGCCCCCTTAATGTAATCCTTGAGTGAACTTGCTGTATATTTATCCTGTGCGCTGAGAATTTCGTTTATATGCGCCATGAGCAACGCTTTGTTGAATTTAAAATACTACCTTCAGGCGGCCGCTTGTTAAATCGAGAGATGGCAAGTCGTTATTTCAACCCCCAAGCCACGAGTGCCGGGTGTTCGGTGATAAACTTGAGCACTCTTGTTCCCATCTTTGGGTCCATCTAGGAGGCGCCAACATGACGAACAAGGCGACCGGACTTATAATGCTTGAACACTCTCACTTAGCCATAGAATTCTATAATTTTAAATTTGGTGAAGCCCCTGGTATTCGAAGACCGAATCCGGGCGCTATCCACGCCTTCGTCGGACATCATCCGAACTTCGTCAAGCGGCATGAGTCTTTAGGGACCCAAAAGACCTCTCGAGCAGTGACCGATCTCTCGCCTTATCATGCCGTCAGTTTAGCTTTCATCGAGGCGTTAACCCTGCTCAACCGGGCGCAATCGCAGTGGTTCTCCCAGTGCTACCTTAGCCGACGGAACGGAACGTAAGGTACCAAAACATAGGAGCCGGGCAAACCCAACTATTGACACAAGACATGATTCGGAGCTGATTCATATAACGCTATAAGTTCGGGGTGCCGCACTTGTGAAAGTGTTCGGACTTAATCACACCATAATATGGGGAACAGAAGCCCCTGGTGTATTCGGCCGTACCAAAGTATACGGGTGCAATATGTCATATAGTGAACATTTGTAAAGGATAACGCAATTGCCATGAAAAGGTAATGAACTTGCAAAAAGGAAGTGCTGCGTTATTTATGAAAGAAGGTCTGCTAATAAAGCGGACTGATACAAATAGTGCGGTAAGCAAGGTGTTTGGACTAAATTAACATGTCCCCCTCCAAGGATATGCTGCAGACTTGGTGTATGTAATCGAATTTAATGCTCGTAACGGAGACCACCTGAGTGTTCGTCGCAGCCTTCTTTAATCCCTGACTGTTGTATCGTGAATTCGGCAAGTTCGCCGTCGGACAGGCTTCCGTTAATGGAGTCCTATGTATGCAAAAGAAGAAAAGATAAAAACAAAGCCAAGGGGCGTCGCGATGAGCCCCTTGTGTGGTCGAGCCGCACTCTTTGGTCCTTGTGATTAAGCCCCTCCCCTGCGCCCATGGTATCTCCAAAGCGTAATGATGTACGCGGAGTGTTATTCTAGTGATCATGCGCGGGCCGGGGTTGGGGCCGCATTGCTACGCGTGCTCTGATCGCGCCAGGTGGTCTTGGTTGTTGTTGCTCCGCACGCTTTTAATGTGTCCGCTTTTAATTGTCGGACTAGAGAATTGCCGAGAAGGCTGTTCGTATTTCGCCGCGAGAGCATTGTATGTTCCTCCGTTCGGAGGGCGTTCCGTATTCCCATTGACCGTAATGACTCCACGAGGGCCGTGCATCTTGAGCTTTAGGTATGCATAATGCGGCATCGCGTTGAATTTTGCGAACGCGTTCGTCCGAGCAGGGCATGATAGCCGCCACTGAACGGGACTATATCGAAGGTTAACTCTTCGCTCGAAATTATCCGGGATCCGAAGACCACTTCGGTGTGTGAGAGCTCGCATAGCTTGGCTTCCACTCTGGGATGACACCTTTAAAGGTTGTCTTAGTAGGTTTGATCTGGATGGGTCTATGCCCATTTTGCGCACTGTGTCCTGATAAAGAAGGTTCAGGCTGCTGCTGCCGTCCATCAGGACTCTTGTGAGGTGAAATCCATCGACGATTGGGTCTAGGACCAATGCGGCGAATCCGCCATGCCGTATGCTAGTCGGATGGTCTCGTCGATCAAAAGTGATCGGACGGGAGGACCATGGATTGAACTTCGGGGCGACTGGCTCCATCGCATAGACGTCCCCTAGTGCGCGCTTCCTCTCCCTCTTGGGTATATGGGTCGCGTAAATCATATTCACCGTCCGCACTTGGGGAAACCCTTCATCCTCTGTTGTTCGGGCGGTCGGTCTCTTCCTCGTCGTTGCTATTTAGCCCCTTGTCATTGTGTTCGCAATTAACTTGCGATCTGCTGAACACCCAACAATCTCTATTGGTGTGATTAGCTGGCTTTTCGGGGTGCCATGTATCCGCATGAGCGGTCGAGTATTCTGTCAGCATTGGACGGGCCGGAGTTGTTCTTTTAAATGGCTTCTTCCGTTGACCGGGTTTGAGCCTCGAATCCGGCATTGACTGCCGTATCCTCTTTGTCGTCGCCGTTAGTACGGTGTTTGTTTTTTATTCGACGTGACCTGCCGTGATTGTCCTTGGTGTCCGGACTGCCAGAATTTTTGCAGAGATTATTGCTGCAGGCTAGCCAGCTATCCTCTCCCGCGCAAAAGCGGGTCATTAACGATGTGAGGGCTGCCATGGATTTCGGCTTCTCCTGCCCCAGGTGCCGGGCTAGCCATTCGTCCCGGATGTTGTGTTTGAAGGCTGCAAGGGTCTCCGCATCCGGACAGTCGACGATTTGATTTTTCTTCGTCAAGAACCGTGTCCGTAACTATCGCCGATTAAATGCGCTGCTGAATAATGTGGCTTAGGTCATCGGCGCCGGTGGTCGCATGCGATGTACCTTGGAAGTTATCAAGGAACGCGCCTCCGTGTCTTCCCAACACCCAATCGACTCTGCGGGCAGGCTGTTAAGCCAATGCCGAGCTGGTCCTTTAAGCTTGAGTGGGAGATATTTGATGGCGTGCAGATCGTCGCCGCGGGCCATATGGATGTGGAGAAGATAATCTTTGATCCACACCGCGGGGTCTGTTGTACCATCATAGGATTCGATGTTCACGGGTTTGAACCCTTCGGGGATCTGATGATCCATTACTTCATCAGTGAAGCATAACGGGTGTGCGGCGCCCCTATATTGAGCAATATCGCGATGCAGCTCGAGGGAGTGCTGTCTGCTGTGTTCGGCCCGGCCGGCGTTATGTCCGGCGCGACGGTATTCGTCGTGGGTCGTAGGGCGCCCACGTGATCCATAGATGGATCTGGATTGCCTTGCTTTGTCCTCCAAGATGTCTCGCAAGTCCGGCGCGTTCCTTTTGGCTTCAGACTCTGGATCGATGTCGGGTACGGTCTTGGCTGGGGCCTTGAATGCCTCTCCGTCGTGACCACGGGCGGTCGGTCAGCCATGTCGCGGCGCTGGTGATAAAGGTATGTATGCTTCCTCCTCTAATCGGGGGAGCAGCTTGCGTCTTGGGTAACTTTTGGAGGGAGTTCGAGTTTATACTCTTGACGCGAGGACCTCGGTCCCTCGATCGGCTAGCAGATCTTGATCAGCTTGAAGCTGTTGCTGCTTTTTCTTTAGGCTATTTGCCGTGGCTATGAGCCCGCGCCAAGCGCTCTTGTTCGACAGGATCCTCGGGTATGACGAATTCATCATCGTTGAGGCTCGCTTCAGATTCGGAGGAGGCATATAGTTATCGTCCTCAACCCTTCGCCCCGCCGCCTGTCGTGAGGGCTTGCTCTGCGTCCTCCCGCGCTGAGTCTTGCGAGAGGGATCGTCTTCGGCACTCTCAGGAGTGTTATTGTCTCCCGTGCCGGATTCTCCATTCTTGTTGTGGCGGGATTTAGAGCGGCGCCACTGACGCCGGCGTTTAGGCTGCTTCTTCAAAGAATCTTCCTCCGCTGCTTTTTCGCCATCCCCTTCTTTTGGGGTATCCACCATGTAGACGTCAGATGACGAGGTGGCCTTCGGTGTCCGTGGCGCTGGTATCGATCGTCTCCGGCATCATCGTCCATAGCGTCGATGTCCTCGGAGTCGTAGTCTAGCATGTCGGTTAGATCCTCGACAGTGGCTACAAAGTGGGTGGTGGGTGGGCTCCAAATTTCTTCGTCGTCCGAACTCCAACCGTCCTGGCCATAGTCCGGCCAGGATTCTCCTAATAGCGAGAGATGCTTCAGAGAATTCAGGATATCGCCAAAAGGCGAGTGTTGAAAGATGTCCGGGGCGGTGAATTCCATAACCGGCGCCCAATCTGGCTTAATTGGCGGGGGCGCGGGAGGCTCGGAGTCCGGCGAGGAGTCCGGCGCCACGGGATCACGAGTTTCGCAAGGGACAAGATCGGTATTCGGCTCCATCGCCGTAGATGTTGAAGCCCCCGGGGCGGCGTCTATCCACCGGCCCTTGTCATGGGCAATCGGCTCCGGGCAAGTAGCCGGGCGGATTCAGTCTGCCACCAAAGCACCGTCCGCGGCAGAGCTAGATCATGCCCATCGTCGCGGTCGGCGCGGCGCTTGGCTAATGGCTCGAGTCCGTCGAAGATCAAGTCTCCACGGTCATCGGCCGTGAAGTTTAAACTTCGAATCGACTCGACGGCCAGGGCGTAGCTTTCGATCTGCTCCAGATGGCCAAGAGAATTGGCCTGCAGTGCAAAGCCGCCAAATATGAGGATCTGTCCGGGGAGAAAAGTCTCACCCTGGACAACGTTGATGGTCGAAGATGCCATCGAGACTATCGGTGACGACACAGAGGAACTCTCAATGAAAGCACCAATGTCGGTGTCAAAACCGCGGATCTCGGTAGGGGGTCCCGAACTGTGCGTCTAGGCGGATGGTAACAGGAGACGAGGGACACAATGTTTTACCTGTGTTCAGGCCCTCTCGATGGAGGTAATACCCACGCCCCGCTTGATTAATATTGATGATATGGGTAGTACAAGAGTTGATCTACCACGAGATCAAGGAGGCTAAACCCTAGAAGCTAGCCTATGGTATGATTGTTGAGATGTAATGTTGTGTCCTACGGACTAAAGCCCTCCGGTTTATATAGACACCGGAGAGGCTAGGGTTACATGAGTCGGTTACAATGGTAGGAGATCTACATATCCGTATTGCCAAGCTTGCCTTCCACGCCAAGGAAAGTACCTTCCGGACACGAGCCGGAGTCTTCAATCTTCTATCTTCGTGAGTGCAGGAGTCCGGCGGATATTGATAGTCCGCTATCCGGACACCCCTAGTCCAGACTCCTCAAGAGTAGCCCCGAACCAGGCTTCAATGACGATAAGTCCAGCGTGCTTGTAGTCTTGGCGTTGCAAGGCGGGTTCTCCTTCAATTCCATGTTCTCGCCAAATAGTGTCCGCTTCACCTTGAATACTATGCTTCTTGGCTTTACGCCAAATTATGGCCCTCTTCCACGCGTCGCATACGAATGCGAAAAGCCAGGAGTCTTTACATTTACCCCTGGTTGTGCGGGTCACTGCCTATTAAAGGGCAGGGATCCAGATCAAACCGCACCATCTTCCTCCCCAAGATACTCCATCGAGCGCCTCGACCTGAAATCCATTCCACCATGGATCGTCAACGCGACTCTTCCTCACGCGCTCCCAGCCCATCGCCGGGATTGGAGGAGGTGCTCTATTCGCACAACGAGCTAGTAAAGCTCCAAGCGGAGGATTGCTTCCTCCGGCCTTCATGGTTCGGTCCGAGCCGGACTGGTTACTTATCGAGGAGGGAGGCAGCGGAGGACACCCCAAGTCCCAACAGGGGGAGCGGTGTGTTTCGTCCCTTATCTAATAAGGGGCTCGGATTTCAATACATCCGTTCCTCGCGGGCTCTGAAGTTCTATGGACTCAGCTCCACCACCTCACGCCCGCTTCATGTTGCACATCGCGGGCTACGTAGCTCTTTGCGAGCTATTCGTGGGCATCGAGCCCCATTTCGCATTGTGGAAGAGGCTGTTCGCCTCGCACCCGCTCTCACCAGGGTCCATATATCAAGTGGGCGGCGCCGAAATATGGCGCATTCTTTGGGACCGGATACCTATCCGGCACCCCAAGAGGGCGTCCAAGACCGCCCTCGGAGTGGTTTTATATTGTAGATGCTCCGTTGCTCGACCCAGTCCGGATTGGCCTCCGGAGTTTGATGTGCTCCCTTGAAGAAACGCCTCGGTGGCGCCCATGAGCCCCGTTTGGAGGAGGACAAGAGCGTCCATTACTTGATGGGCCGAATAAGATTAATGGCTCATTCCGGCCTTACCATGATTGGAGTCATGGCGACGTGCATCAAGCGGGGGGTGCAGCCGCTGCAATACAGAGGCCACCCCATGTGGGATTTCAATGGGGAGGACGATGCCACCCGGCACGGCCGCAAAGGGCCGGATTCGACCGAGGATCTGGTGAAGATCCTGTCCGGTCTGTACAAGGGGGATAAGGAGGACTTCCTTCGTCCGAACCCTGTGGATGGGTTTTCTATGGTCAATCCCAGAGGATGGGTAAGCGAACACTTCAAAAGGGCCTTTACCCGTATTTTCGAAGTTTAAGCTTCTTATATTACGTCTTCGGCGCAGAGTCTACGCCGGACTGTGGAGGACATGGTGAGTCCTGCTCCACAACCCGAGGACCCGGAAGGATCCCTGGGTCCGGCCTCCGAAGAGGATCCGGACCTCGGGTGGAGCTAATCGGCGGGTGTATCACCAGCTGGCGTTGATGATCGTTGGCGCCAATACTGGCGGACTACCCCGGCTAAATTCGGCATCCCAGGTGACCAAGACCGAAGTCCGGACACCGTTATCTTATCCTTGCCTATTCTGACCTTCGCGAACGATGGTGTCTTGCAGGAAGCGCCAATCCGGCCGGGAGCCGAGCCTGTGGCGGCCGACTTACAGAGGTCAGGCCGAACCAGCAGGAGGAAAAGGAGCGCCGTTCTGGCGGAGACGTCGCCGCAGAGGTATAGCTCGTGTTTGATCTTTCTGAGCAATGTTCCGAGGAAACTTCTAAGTGCTCATGATCTTTATAGAAGAAAAAGCGCTCGCCGGACTGCGAGCGCAGGAATTGCCAACCCAATCAACACCAGCCAGGCTCCAGCGCCCGGACTGGAGGGGGAGGCAAGCGCAAGACGCGAACCAGATCCTACTCCAACGGAGGATACCGACAGACTATCCGCCACAAAGTCAGAGGTGGAGAGCGCTATGAATCATAGACGCCGCCGGACAGTTTTTCAAGAGGCGTGCTTTTCCCCTGAGGCATTGGATGCCTTTAACGCAGGGGACGCGCATCTCCGGGCTGCTCAAAATGGTTTTACCAGGGCCACGGAGCAGTATGTTAAAGACATACGGGTAAGGGAATTTTAATGGTTGTACACACCAGTAGCCCCCGAGACTTAAATTAGTTATGTTAACTGATATAAGGATCATTTGAAATATCAGGCTCTTAACGAGAAGAACGCCCAGCTGTCCCGGGAGCTGCAAGATTGCAAGGCCCAACTTGGGGTTGCGCTTGCTGCCTCAGGAGGAGACGGGAAGACCCCACCTGGTAACACATTCGTATAAATAAATATAAGCGCTGTGCGGCATGCGCTCGAGTCTAATAACGACACTGTAGGTGCTGCCGAACAAGATCCGGATAGGCAAGCGCCACTGCGCCAGCTAAAGGCCGGCGAGAATGTGCTGAACAGAGTTCAGCAGGAAAGGAACAAGCTTCAAGATGCCAACGCCAAGCTCGGAGAGGAGCTGAAAGGCGCACAGGCCGAGCTGTCCGGCTCCGTTAAGGAGAATCAACGGCTTCGTCGCGGCATCTATAGTAAGTGCTTGAGCGAACTCTCTTAGGAAGAGGAGTTCGGTGAGGAGGCGATTTTGACATAATATGTCTTGTAGGTATACTCACGGGCCGTCCTGCGGAGGAGATGCCCGTATCAATGGGTGATCAACTTCCCGAACTGTTGCAGCTGTTCGAACGAGTTCGGCAGGCAATGAGTGGCGCCGTACAGGCTTTATGGCCATCCCTCGCCCCGCCCGAGGGCCTCGGGGAGCTTGCAGAGAAGCTACAGGGAGTGTGGCAGTGCTTCCGTTTATGGAAGGTTTCGGCCTGCCGTCAAGGTGCCAGGGAGGCTTGGGCCATGGTGAAGACGCAGTACAAGAAGGCGGATCCCAACCATATGGCCGAAGTTGGACCGGTGGGGCCTGACGGGAAGGAGATCCCTGTGAGTTTAGTGTACAGCCAGGTAGAACTGGCTGCTAAATTTTCCCAACGGGATTGTAAGCTAGATAGCCTGTTAGACGGGATTGAGGAGGAATACAATCAATGAACTTGACAATGTATGTTATCCTTTTAAAAATGACATGTGAAATGTCTTCTAGCGGATTGTAGATCGTTTGTCGTTGCCGACCTTTTCGCCGACCTCGGGACCCTAGAGTCCGGAGTGTGTCCGAATACCTTTGTGGTTAAGAAATAACCGTGGTATGCATGGAGACTAGGCGAGGGGTCATTAGTGCTTTATCGGACAAGTGCCCAACTAGTTATGTTATATTACATGGTTAGTAAGAAACATCTTCCAGGAGAATAGTTCCGTTAAGGGTTCCTTTATTTGGGAGGCATGCCCTAAAGTGCATGTCGGGCTGCCAAGATAGCGATAAAACATCCGGGGCAGATGGGAAAAATAGGTAAAAAGTCATCTTTTGAATCACCGACCGAATATTCCCTTAAGAACGCTAGCTTTCGGCTTCACCTATCTGAGGTACACGTCCGGCCGACCCGGCAAGTAATAATCGCAAAGGTGCTCCTTTACCACCTAGCCGAACAATCGGGAGCGAGGGGTAAGCACAGAGCCGAGCAACCCAGCTTGGCCAAAACTTAAGTCATATCGATGCATATAATGGCGAGTAAAAGGTACATGTGGAAGCGTGACACATGTGTTGGGTATAGAAACCCGTATAATTGAGCTTCTGTAAAAGAAGCCCCCAGGAATAACGAGTGCGAATGGCACATCATATGTATGCAAAAAATGCGAAAATAGGCCCCGAGGGTCTTTATTAATTTAAAAGGATAAAAAAAGAGAAAAGGAACACAGCCGAAATGTAAAAGGTTGGACGGGGGAAGGGGACGAACTCTTAGTCCGGCGCTAGGCATAGAATCGTCGTAGTCGGGCTGCGTTCCATGGGTTCGGCTCGAGTCGGTTGTCCGACGCATTTCGTAGACGGTATGCTCCGCCGGTCAGTACTTGATCAATAATGAAGGGGCCTTCCCATCTGGGCTTGAGCTTGTCCTTTTTCTTGTCCGGCAGGCGTAGAACTAGTTCTCCAACGTTATAGGTCTTGGCCCGTACTTCTCTGCTTTGATATCTTCGGGCCTGCTGCTGATAGAATGCGGAACAAGCCTTCGCGACGTCACGTTCTTCCTCCAATGTGTCCAAGCTGTCCTGCCGATCGAGCTCAGCTTCTCTTTCCTCATACATGCGCTTTTCGAGGTGAGTCATGAATAATGTCGCAGGCGAACCGCCTCTGCGCCGTATACCATAAAAAATGGTGTGAATCCGGTAGTACGGTTAGGCATTGTCCGCAGCCCCCAGAGTACGGAGTCGAGATCCTCGACCCATTGGGTGTCTGATTTAGTGAGTGACCTCACTAGTCTGGGTTTAATGCCGCTCATTATTAGACCGTTTGCTCTTTCCACTTGACCGTTGGTTTGAGGGTGATAGAGTGACGCATAGTCGAGCTTAATGCCCATATTTTTGCACCATGACTTGACTTCATCAGCTGTGAAGTTCGTGCCGTTACCGGTGATGATGCTGTGGGGGACTCTGTAACGGTGTACCACCTCTGATATAAAGTCTATCACTGGTCCGGACTCTGCCGTTTTGACCGGTTTGGCTTCTATCCATTTGGTGAACTTATCCACCATGACCAACAGGTACCTTTTCTTATGGGTTCCCCCTTTAAGGGGTCCGACCATGTCAAGCCCCTGGACGCGAACGCCGGTAATGGGTATGGTTTTGAGGCGGTGGGTGGCATATGGCTCTGATTAGCGAAGAGCTGGCAACCAACGCATCGTTGGACCAAGTCATGTGCATCTGCCCGAGCCGTCGGCCAATAAAATCCTATATGGAATGCCTTTCCTACCAGGGCCCGGGCTGCTGCGTGGTGTCCACCTAGTCCGGCATGGATTTCAGCCAGGAGGTTTCGCCCTTCTTCTTCAGAGATACACCTTTGAAGGACTCCGGTAGTACTTTTCTTATAAAGTTCTCCCTCATGAACCTTGTAGGCCTTCGATCACGGACTATGCAGCGGGCCTCATTTTGGTCTTCGGAAGTTCTGCCTAAGTAAGTAGGCAGAAAGGTTACATCCACTGGCGACATCGCCATTATATCATGGGCGGATTGTGTTATGTAAATCTCGCTGAATTACCGGTTAGTGCGGCTTTCTCCGGTTTGTCGCTACGGACTCCTCTTCCCATAATACGGATGGCTTGAAGAGCCGTTCCAGAAGATATTTGGAGGGACAACATCACGTTTCGCACCGATGCGTGCTGTGATGTCGGCCGCTTGGTTGTTATCTCGGGCTATGTGATGGAATTCGAGTCCTTCAAACCGGTGACATTTTCGAGGACAGCATTATGATATGCTGCCATTTTCGGATCCTTGGCGCCAAAGTCTCCATTTATTTGGGATATTGCAAGGTTTGAATCGCGCACCTCTAGGCGTTGAATGCCCATGGAGGCGCCATCCGGAGACCATGTAACAGGCCTCGATTCGGCTGCATTGTTGGAGTCCGTGTACATTATTTGAAGTACATATCGTGTGTCTCCGGTGGGGACGTTAATCGACGCCAGCCCCGATCCGCCAACATTTTGGAGCCGTCGAAGTGCATAGTCCAATTGGAGTATCGCCGTACTTTTTAGGTAGTTCGCTTCATCCATTCGGCGATTTAAGTCAGCCAAAACTTGTGACTTTATGGCTCATCGAGGTTTGTAAGTTATGTCGAATGGCAAGAGCTCAATGGCCCATTTTGCAATCCTGCCCGTTGCGTCGCGGTTATTTATAATGTCATTGAGTGGTACTTCAGAGGCCACTGTTATCGAACACTCTTGAAAGTAGTGCCGGAGCTTCCGAGACGACATGAACACCGAATATGCTATCTTTTGATAGTGCGGGTAACGGGATTTGCAGGGGGTTAACACAGTGGATACGTAATACACTGGTTTTTGAAGAGGGAATTTATGCCCTTCTGTTGCTCGTTCGACGACGAGGACAGCGCTCACAACTTGATGTGTTGCAGCGATGTATAACAACATTGGTTCGCCCAGAGTGGGCGCGGCCCAGACCGGATTTGTTGCCAATATGGCCTTTATTTCTTCGAGTCCGGCAGTGGCGGCATCCGTCCACTCGAAGTGTTTGGTGCGCCTTAGGAGGCGATAAAGGGGCAACGCCTTCTCTCCTAAACGGGAGATAAAACGGCTTAAGGCTGCCACGCATCCTGTTAATTTTTGTATTTGCTTGAGGTCCTTTGGGATATCCAAGCGTGTGAGCCCGGATTTTGGCGGATTTGCTTGATCCTCTACGGATACAATGAAGCCCAGCAGCTTCCGGTGGTACGCCAAAACACATTTTTCGGATTCAGCTTAATGTCATATGGTGCGAGGTTGTCGAATGTGAGCCTCAAATCGTCTACTAAAGTTTCGACGTGTTTTGTTTTGACGACTACGTCGTCACGTATCTTGACTGTTTTGCCGATCTGGGTGGCGGACATGTTTGAATCATGCGCTGATATGTTGCGCGGCGTTTTTAAGTCCGAAGGGCATCGTGTTGAAGCGAATGGTCCGTATGGAGTGATGAATGCCGTTGCGGCTTGATTCGCTTCCGCCATCTTGATTTGATGATAGCCGAGTATGCATCCGGGAAGCACAACGAATCGTGTCTCGCTTTGTGGCATCGATAATTTGATCGATGCGGGGAGGAAAGGATCCTTTGGGCAAGCCTTATTGAGGTCTTTGAAGTCGATACGAGACGCCAGATTTATCTTTCTTTGGTACCATCACCAAATTTGCTAGCCAGTCCGGATGTTTGATATCTCTAATGAATCGGGCTTCCAATAACTTGGCTAGCTCTTCTCCCATTGCCTGTCTTTTGGGTTGGGAAAATCGTCGAAGAGCCTGTTTGGTCGGCTTAAATCCTTTTAGGATGTTTAGGCTGTGTTCTGCCAACCTGCGAGGGATTCCGGGCATGTCCGAAGGATGCCAGGCGAAGATGTCCCAATTTTCCCGAAGGAATTCGCGCAGTGCGGCGTCCACTTCGGGGTTCAACTATGCCCCGATAGAGGCCGTCTTTGTTGGGTCCGTTGGGTGGACCTGAAATTTAACTATCTCATCTGCTGGTTTGAAGGAGGTGGACTTGGATCTTTTATCAAGTATCACGTCGTCCCTGTTTACCATAGAGCGTAGCGCGGTGAGTTCCTCTGCCGCTAAGGCTTCGGATAGTGCCTCGAGGGCTAATGCGGCTGTCTTGTTTTCGGCGCGGAGTGCTGTGTCCGGATCACTGACGAGAGTGATTATTCCGCTAGGCCCAGGCATTTTGAGCTTCATGTACCCGTAATGAGGTATTGCTTGAAAAATTGTGAATGCCTCTCGTCCTAATATGGCGTGATAGCCGCTGCTGAACGGGGCTACCTGGAACGTGACTTCTTCGGATCTGTAATTGTCCGGAGAGCCGAACACCACATCGAGTGTGATTTTTCGGTGCGTGGCGCTTCGGCTAGGGATTATTCCTCTGAAGGTTGTCTGCTTCGCTCAATACGGCTCCAATCGATTTCCATTTTCCGCAGGTTTCCTCATAAATGAGGTTTAGTCCGCTGCCGCCGTCCATGAGGACCTTTTCGTCGAAAAGCCGCCCACTATGGGACTAAGTACCAGTCTTGGCCGGGCTCTCGTAGTTCGAGATGTGGGCTCGTCGCTGGCGTTGAAGGTGATAGCTGTGTCGCCCATGGATTTCTTGTTGCTACTTGGTAGACTTCGCAAGTTCGCGGATTGTTCGTTTGCATATTATTTGATGCGAAAGTCTCAAGACTATTGATACCGTGCTGGTATTGTTGGAGTGGCTTCCGGAGCTAGAAGCTCTTCGCCACTTTTGGCCACTGCCGTAGTATCCAACATGCTCGAAGGCTATGTGTTGGGACAGCTCCCCGTATTATGAAGTCTCTGAGGTCCATTGAGCCATCCTTCGAAGACGGTTCCGCTTCCCTTGCTGGGTTTTTGCTTTTCGGTTTTGCATCGGGGCCACGATTGCGAGGCGCCCTTTACCGCTGGATCGGGTTTGGGGCGGATTATCCCAAAATTGATTTTCAGTTTTCCGAAACTTTCCGTCGACAAGATACTTCAAGACTATGGACGCCAGATCGGTAAAACGCGTAATCTTGCGACGATCAATGGCGTTCAGGATTCCCTTGTCCGTGCAGTTATTGCAGAAGATTGAGATTGCATTTTCCTCTCGGCAGTCCTTTATCCTGTCCATAACCAGGAGGAATCTGGCCCAGTAATAATGTACTGTTTCTGAAGGCTCTTGCCGAATTAGAGATAGGTCGCATATGCCTGGGCGGGTGGGTGGAATAAAATCCGGATCCCTGCCCATCTTTGAGCTCAAAGGCCGAGGGGCTTCCGAATTCGGAAGCTTGATTTGCTGGAAACGGCCCAGCGAGTCCGGAGCGACGCATGATTTTAGGTTCAATGCTCGATCAGAGTCTGTTCCTCCGCGGGAATCCGGCATGTAGGGTTCGGGAATCCGGACACAGATTGTTTTCAACAATGGCAGAGAATAGCCGAGTTGTTCTTCTACCACTTCGACGTGGTGGGTAGCCTGGGGAGAGTTAATCTCTCTCAGATCGGTTTTGAGCCCGATCTGATTGTAGTCGTTGCGACTCCTGGGCAGCGATGCGATCCAAGAGCTCGTTAACGAGGCGAGAGCTCGATTGATCTAACTGCTCGACAGCTTTAGGGCTGACTCAAGATTGCTTCCGACGACTTGAGAAGTCATTGCGAAGCGACGGCGGACAGCGGTCATAAGGAAGCCGCCAAGCGGATTATCGACCGCGGCCAAGGCCCTCGGTGAGAACACCGTCTTTGAAGACGGGTAAAGGCATCCGCTCTATCGGCGCACGACACGAGGAACTCTCAATGAAAGCACCAATGTCGGTGTCAAAACCGGCGGATCTCGGGTAGGGGGTCCCGAACTGCGTGCGTCTAGGCGGATGGTAACAGAGACGAGGACACAATGTTTTTACCTGTGTTCGAGCCCTCTCGATGGAGGTAATACCCACGTCCCGCTTGATTAATATTGATGATATGGGTAGTACAAGAGTTGATCTACCACGAGATCAAGGAGGCTAAACCCTAGAAGCTAGCCTATGGTATGATTGTTGAGATGTAATGTTGTGTCCTACGGACTAAAGCCCTCCGGTTTATATAGACATCGGAGAGGCTAGGGTTACACAGAGTTAGTTACAATGGTAGGAGATCTACATATCCGTATTGCCAAGCTTGCCTTCCACGCCAAGGAAAGTACCTTCCGGACACGAGCCGGAGTCCTCAATCTTCTATCTTCGTAGTCTGGGAGTCCGGCGGATATTGATAGTCCGGCTATCCGGACACCCCCTAGTCCAGGACTCCCTCAGTTTTTCTGGTCGCAATTCAGTGCTCCAACGCGCCCGTTGCCATTGAGTGAAAGGATGGCCGCTATGGACGAGCTCCATAGGTTGTCTGGTCTTGTAATGAGGTCTATAATAGACCATCTATGGCCGAAGGAACCGAAGCCGGACAGTTATTTTGGTTTAGTGCAACAATTCCTTGGCGCCGTATCACGAATCGATGCCATGAGGAGGTCGGCGTGCATAGAGGGTGCGCGGATGGCTCTTGCCCGTGTTAAAACATATTGGGCAGATATGGAGGCCACCAACATTGCAACCCCGAATCCGTCGGGAAGCCAGGATCCAGCCGAGCACTATTTTAAACAGGTAACAGAAGGTGCTCGTTTAATAGAGGCTCAGTGCTCGAAGAGTGTCATGTTTGAGTGACAGATCGTTCCGTTGTAAAAACAATTGTATTTTAATTATAGAGGCTATGTTTATACTTTCGCCCGAAAGTGTTATTGTGCCTCCTGTGCAGCCGTTTGATGTATACATAACGTGAAAGTTAGCAGTCGTTGGCTTTAGCCCCCACGCATACAATGCGGGGGTGTTCGCAAAAATGTGCTAATCACACTTGATCCAACGTCTTTGTCCATTAAGGAGGTGATCGCACGTCGAACTAGGCAACTGGACTATAAAGCTTTAACACTTTCACTTAGCCATAGGAGTTTGACGGTGGGGCTACTATGTAGCCCCTGGTACCTTCGCGTGCATCAGGATACGGGCGCGTGCGTACATGACCGGGAAATGGCCCTTCGTTAATGCGGAGGAATCCTAAAGATTCTGATGAGTCCTCGAGTGGTTGACCAGTCTCTTGCTATATCGACAGTCAGTTTTCGGCTTTCTCTACTGAGGTGCTCATCCGGAATAACCAGGGCAAAATCGCAGTAGTTCTCCTTTGGCCGCCTTAGCCAATAGAAGCGGAACGTAAGATAGCAAACCCAGGAGTCGGGCAAACCCAACATTTGACCAAAGACAGATTCGGAGTTGATGCATATAAGGCCAAACTCGCGACGCCAAACACTCCTGAAGGTATTCGGACTTTATAACATATACTAGGCTGAGTAGCGCCCTTGATTATGAACCCTATATTTCCAGGTGAAAGTGCAACTAATCCCCGGGTGGTTTTGGTAATTAATAACAACATATATATCATTGAACTAATAGTTTCTTGAGAACATTTCAGAAAGTTCAGTGATATGGGTATGGCAATATTGAAGAAGTGGACCCTCAAAATGCTAAGGAAAACATTGGCAAAAGCTCAAGACTCCATTTTGGTTTAGTGATCCAAGATCACATTGAGTCTATAGGAAAGCCAATACTATTAAAAGGGATGAGGTTATGTTAATGATCTGGTTGCTCAAAGTGCTTAGTGATCTATCTCCCAAACCATCGCAATCTTTCATTCCAACATACACTCATAAGTAATCTCGGTCCCACCGATTCCATAAACTCAGTCACACCGAGATGAACCACCTCAGCCATATACCCAAACCCTAGAAATTTCGGATTTTCCGATTCCAAACTCGGTCTCACGAAACTAGTGTTGCCAAGCTTCAGAACCTTCATCATCATATCGGTGTCACCGAGATGATAAAGTCGGTCCCACCGAGATTGGCAAACCCTAGTCTTTGGAAGAATCGGACTCACCGAGATTGTATTTTGGTCCCACCGAAAATCCCAACGCTCACAAGATTTGAACTTTCGGTCTCACCGAGTTGTCAACTTCGGTCCGACCGAGATTGGTCAAATGTGTGTAACGGTTGGATTTTGTGTGGAGGCTATAAATACCCTCCACCCCTCTTCATTCGTGGAGAGAGCCATCGAAAGAACTACCACTCCTACCTTACATTTCGAGAAGAAAACTACCTACCCTTGTGTTGAGATCAAGTTGCTCCACTCCCACCATATGAAACTTGATTTCTAGCCTTCCCAAGTTGCTTTCCACTCAATCCTTTCTTCCACCACAGCCAAATCAGTGAGGAGAGTTGAGTGTTGGGGAGATTATCATTTGAAGCACAAGAGCAAGGAGTTCATCATCATCAACACCATCTATTACCTTTTGGAGGGTGGTGCCTCCTAGATTGGTTAGGTGTCGCTTGGGAGCCTCCGTCAAGATGTGGAGTTGAACCAAGAAGTTTGTAAGGGCAAGGAGATCGCCTACTTCGTGAAGATCTACCCCGAGTAAGGCTAGTCCTCCGTGGGCGTATGCCATGATGGCATAGACAAGGTTGCTTCTTCGTGGACCCTTCGTGGGTGGAGCCCTCCGTGGACTCTCGCAGCCGTTACCCTCCGTGGGTTGAAGTCTCCATCAACGTGGATTGACGATAGCACCACCTATAGGAACCACGAGAAAAATCTCCGTGTCTCCAAATTGTGTTTGCTCTTCTCCACCTCTCTTTACTACATGTGCAATTTACTTTCCGCTGCCAAATACTCTAGAATTGCATGTGTAGGGTGATACTTGACTTGATCATCATCTTGAAATCTGCCAAAACTTGTCTTAATCAAAAGGCTGAATTTTATATTGTCAAGTAGTCTAATCACCCCCTCTAGACATACTTTCGATCCTACAAGTGGTATCGAGCTTTGGTCTCCATTGTATTGGTTTCCATTGCATTGGACTCCATAAGCTTGGTTTCACAACCTAGGAGAGTATGGCGTCTAGTGAGGGTAATTTCAGAGAGGTCCTTACTTTGATGGTTCAAATTTTGCTAGTTGGAAGCATAAAATGAAAATGCATATTCTTGGACATAACCCTGCCGCATGGGGCATTATTTGTGTTGGCTTGCAAGGTGAGTTCTTCGAGGAAGGAAAAGTTCCGGATCGTGAAGCTACTGCGGATGAATTGCGGATGTTGCAAAACAATGCTCAAGCTTGTGACATTCTCTTCAATGCTTTGTGTCCCGAGGAGTTCAACAAAATCAGCCGTCTTGAGAATGCAAAAGAGATTTGGGATACTTTGGTCGAAATGCACGAAGGTACCGAGTCCGTGAAGGAATCAAAGCTAGATGTTCTTCAAGGTCAACTTGACAAGTTCAAGATGAAGGAAGGTGAAGGAGTCGCTGAAATGTACTCTAGGCTTGCTCTCATCACAAATGAGATTGCCGGCTTAGGAAGCGAAGAAATGACCGACCGATTCATCATCAAGAAGATTCTCGAGCTTTGGATGGAAAGTATGACACCGTGTGCACTTTGATCCAAATGATGCCAAACTACAAGAATCTCAAGCCTACCAAGTCATTGGAAGAATTGTTGCTCATGAGATGACACTTAAAGATAAGGAAGAGCTTCACAACAAGTCAAGTGGTGCTTACAAAGCTACTAGTGATGCTCCCACAACCTCAAGTGACAAGCTAGTTTCCAATGAAGAGATAAGCCTAATGGTGAAGAACTTCAACAAATTCTACAAGAGTAGAAGCAAGGAAAGAAGCTCAAAGTCTAGATCATATGATGAAAAGAGATCTTCTAGTCGTGATCGAATCTGCTACAATTGTGGAAGACCGGACACTACTCAAATGAGTGTTCGGCTCCCCACAAGAGAAGAGAAGAATCTCCAAGAAGAAGAAGCTCAAGAGAAGAGTCACCTCGGAAAGAGAGAAGGAGTAGAGATGATCGTTATGAGCGAAGATCCTCTCGGAGAAGCAAGGATTAGGAGAGGAAAGACAAGTCATCAAGGAGCTACACAAGAAGAAAACATCAAGCTCATGTAGGTGAATGGGTCTCCGGCCCGACTCCGACAATCACTCCGAAAGAAGCTATCACTCCAACTCCGAATCTGATCAAGATGAAGGTGTTGCGGTCTTGCTCTCGTATCCTCCAACTCCAACTCCTATGACTTATTTGATTCACCAAATGAGGGAATTGGAAGATGCTTCATGGCTAAAGGCCCCAAGGTATCACACCCTGAATTCATTGACTTTGATAGTGATGAGGATGACTTGCTTGGTGAAGATGAGCTTTTACATGACAAATCTAGTGAGCCTAGTAATGATGAACATGCTAGTAGTCTTTATAGTCGAGAAGAGTCGAATGACAATGCTATGAAGGAGATTGAGCGTCTAACTAAAGAACTAAACACTCTTAAGTTAGCTCATGAAACAACTCAAGAAGATCATAGAGAGCTCCTAAGATCTCATGAGAAGCTACGCTCGAGAAGCTCAATCTAGAGCAAGAACATGAGTTTCTAAAAGCAATCAATGACGATCTTCAAAGAAGAGTTCTTCATATCTTGCCAAACGACTTCTCTTGTCTAATTTCTTGCCACCTATTAAAACTAAGCATGACAAGCATAAGAAAAATTCTTCATCTAGTAGTAACAATAACCATGCTAAATCCAATGTTGTTACTTCTAGTAATTCTCTTGATTCCACTAACAATGTTTCAAGCCAAGTTACACTTGAGCAAGAAAATAGTTTATTGAAAGGGATTATAGAGAAAGGTGTCTACAAGAGCCTTGCGGAAGCAAGAACTTTGAGGAAATTGTTCGCAAGCAAGGAAGGGACCGGAAGAATCAAGGAATTGGTTTTCAGCGAAAGTTCAACGCCGAGGGTGTTGAATGGGAAGAAGGTCAATATCCCACTCCAAAGTTTGTTTCTCAAAAGGAGAAGTATGATCCTACTTCTTCCAATGTGGAACAAGCTCAAGATGACTTTCCACCACAAGACCACAAGCTAAAAGGCAAGGACAAGCTTCAAGAGGAGATTGATGCATTTATTGAAGCACCTAAAGCCATGGTCAAGTGGGTTCCCAAGGAAACGTCAAGTTCTACTTCATCAAGCTCAACTACTACCCCAAGGATTCCCATCAAGATGATGTGGATCCCGAAGAAGAAGAACTAGAGAGTTCTTGAGGGTGACTCCGCCAACATACTTCACTCACATTCATTTTGGCAAGAACTTGTGCAATCAACTTCCACATCTTGCACTAGTTCATGGAGTCACAAACCCTCTTGTTGGTAAGTCAAGGGACAAGGTAATCATTGCTTTCATGGACATCATCTATTGTGTACTTCAATCTATGTCCATGGATATCCTTGTTTGTTCCTTGTGGGACTAACCCATGTAGGTATTGAAAGTGCCGAATCCAAAGGATTGCTCCCAACTCTTGATGATCTTCATCAACATTGAGCATCCACATCTTCAACATCTACATGAAGTCTTCTCGACAACCCAAGGTTAGTTTGACCCTTTAAAAGGGTTCTCACATCAAGGGGAGCTTTGCTCTAAAGATTTGAGCTAAAGCATCTTCAAATGATGTGAACACATCAATGCTTTATGTAAAAGTGGTAACCCACTTGTGCTTAAACGATGAGTATGACCTATGATCAAATGTTTTCATTTGACTCCTAAGTCAATATACCCATATATAGATGACCTAGTCATCGACAAATTGTGTGATAGTAGCTAGTGTTTTGGTTGTGCATGTTTGACACATATTTCATTTGCTATCTTATTGTGTGAGCATGTTGGATGCATAATTTTATCTATTCAAGGACATCCATTTGTTGCTTTGGTCTTTTGGTTTTTTTTTGACCAAATGGATGGACAAGAATGCCTAAGTTCCTCCCCTAGCTATCTATGCTTTCTTCTCTCAAACTCTATTCATGCTTATATCACAAACTTTGATCAAGTCTTTTTCGGACCCACCGAGTGAGGAGCACTCGGAGCCACCGATCCGTCAAAAGCTTAACTTCCAAAACCTTCTAAGTATTTTCGGTCAGACCAACCCACTCAAACTCGGACAGACCGAAAGCACTTGGATTGATCTAGGTTTTCACCTCGGTGAAACCGAGTTGCAAATTTCGGCGTGACCGAAGTGTGTAACTGCTTGCAGTTATCCATCTCGGTGCCACCGAGTTTTACAACTCGGTCCCACCGACAGCTAAAGGGTATATATACCTGAGGGCAGCGCGCGTTGATTATTTCTTCAAAGCGCCTCGCCCCAAACCCTTTCTTTGCCGTCGCCGTGGTCTCCGGATCGTCTCCGTAAATGCGCTCATGCGCGCCGCCGCAGGTCTCCGTCGCCGTCAGCGGTCACTCTCTCGCGCCGTTGCCGCCAGAGAGAAACTCCACCAAGTTAGGGTGAGTTTGATCCTCTCGTCTTCAACCTCCGATTCTATGCACGATTGGTTTGCCTAGCATCTTGCCACGTTTGAGATCTTCCTATCCAGCAGATTAGTTCTTAGAACGAAATTGAGTAAAAGTTTTAGGGTTAGGTTTCACGAACACATCTCGGTGAGACCGATTCTACATTCTCGGTATGACCGATTTGGCCTCCGCCATTGCCTCGCACACTTTTCGGTCCAACCGAAGTTGTGCAAATCGGTGTGACGAAATGAGGATTTAGTGAAACCCTAGTGTTCTCGGCTAGATCGAAACCCATTTCGTCCAACCGAAAGTGGTGTGAATGGTTCTGTTTAGACACTTGGATTCACGAATTTTAGCCTCGATCGACCGAAATGCATTCTGTGAAAACCTAAAACTGAAATTTGAACTCATTTTTTTGCAAAATCTTCTGCAGTTTGTGATAACTCTTCTATTCTGCCTACACCTAATCTATTCACAGGTTGTCAGCCATGTCAGATGCCAGTGACAGCCAGAACAGGTCTGAATCACCAATTGCTGAGATTCCAGAGGCAGGCACTAGTCTTGAGGCCAGCAGCTTTTCTGATGATGGTGAAAGGAGCACACCAAGTGGTTTGCCTCCTGCAGCCACCAGGGCCAGGAAGAAGAGAAATTCTGATGAAGAAGATTCTGATTTCATAGCTGAGGAAGAGATCTCATCTAAGCCAAAGAGGAAAGTGGTTGCCAAAGAGCATCAAGGGCAACAAACCAAGAAAGGCACCAGCAAAGTGAAGAAGTCCACTGTTGCCAAGAAGCTGAGCATGGAAGAAGAAACTTCCAGCAAGGTGAAGAAAACTTCCAAGAGGAAGAAAATTGTGCATGATGAAGCAGCAGATTCTGATGATGAAGAGGAAGCACCCCAGCCTTCTCAGAAGCCTAAGTTGATGGGTGATGCCATCAGGGCAGGAGCACCTTCAAAGTCTAAGCCTTCTGCTCCAGCAAAGGCAGCTCAAGCCAAGCCTGCTGCCAAGCCCAAGAAAACTGTGAGAAACATCCCAGCTTCAGAGAAGAAGAAAGACAATGTGCCACCAGCTGAGTCAGATGATGAGGCACCTGTGTTCTTGAAACTCCGTCGAAATTGCCAATTCACAATGATGCTCATCCTCGAGCTGAAAACATGAAGGAAAGAAAGGATAAAGGTCTCGGGCTATGGAGACAAGCTGATCCATATCTTTGTGAGGAGAAGGACTGCTGTTGACCCAAGGTTCCACACCGAGAGCAAGCAAGATTTCTATGAGGCTGTGCTTATGGACAAGAAGCCCATTGTTGCGCAGACACTCGCTATGTTGATGGGCATACATTGTGATGAAGAGCACTGAAACTTCTTTCCACATGTGCATGAGAGCTTTCTTGCATGTGGTGTTGCTGATTTCGTTGGTCGGTTGTTGTGATTGGAATGATGAGATGATCATGCAATTCTATGCCACAGCTCATTTCTATCCGGATGGCAGGATTGTATGGATGGTGAAGGACGTAGATTCTCTTCAACTATTGAAGAATGGGCAGCTTGCTGAATGCTCCAAAGGCAGAGAGAAGATGATGTTGATGTCTATGGTATTCCCAAGAAAACCATGAGTCTATGAAGAATATGTACAATGAGGTACCAACTAAGGATGTAGAGATCTGAAGCTCGGCTCAAGTGTATCATCTCGAGCAGGTCTCCCTACCACGAACACAATTACGAGGCATACCTTGATTCCCAAGTCCGAGATCATCGCATGATAAGAGGCTATTCTATCAACATGCTGCATATACTTGATCGAAGGCACCTTTCAAGGTGATGGACCGATAGTTGAGACTATCAAGAGGACTGCAGCAGACGAGAAGAGGTCATGTGGATTTGCCCGCACATTCAGATGCTTATCAATGCCAAGTTTGGCACGGGCACCTACTTGTTGGAGCGACCACACTTGCCCTCGCAGCCTGAGCATGAGGACAATGAAGTTGTGATGATGAGGATGATCCCACGTCTGTTGAAGGTCAAGCAAAGTCTGAAGCTGCCAAACAAGCCAAAGCTGAGAAGGAAGCAGCAGCAGCAGCAGCTAAACCCAAGAGTGTTGGAGAGCAGCTCCTTGAAGCTACCAGAGGATTGAACAATGCCAGCCAGCATTGTGCGATCTCGGGAGAGTCTTGAGAGGATTGTTGAAGATAAGTTCCATGCTCTGGATGTCAAGTCGATGAAGTGCAAGTCTTCATCAACAAGCTTGAGGCAGATATCGAGGAAGCTAAGAGGAGAAGGCAAAGCTCATGCAGGAGATGCAGATGACCTAGTCCAGATGATTATGAGCAGCCTGCTCCGGTTCCTACAAGACCCAGATCAGCTGCTATCGAAGGATGACACACTGGGCTACAACATCAGCACTCCCACAGCTCCATCGGTTCCAGCTCGGCTCAGTGAACACTCCTCCAGCTCCACAGACATCGGTGAAGCCTTTGCAGATGCAGCTATCTCAACTCCATCAACCTGCATAGAGCCGCCAGCAGAGTCCCTAGTGACGTTTAGCTCTATACCTTTCGAACTTTTGGTAACTTGTTGCCAAAGGGGAGAAATTGTATAGATCATAGGACTTCGAGAGAGAGTGCTCGCTTTTGCTCTTTCGTTTAGTTTGCGGTCTTTTGAGATACTTTTGAGTTTTTCGAGACATTCCGTGTGTTTGATACTCGTTTGCTCTACTTTGATGAGTGCTTGATCATACTATGCCTTAATGTGTGCTTAATGCTTATCATATGCTATTCATATCTTGTATGACCATTTACTCATGTCTTGGTGATTGGGTGCATGCCATTCATTCTTATCATTTTGTGCGCTCCACCAAGATGTATGTGACATGGAAGAGTGACCCATGATCCTAATCGATTGTGCATTTGCATTCAAACGCAAATCTTAAATAATGCACAAATTTAGGGGGAGCTCTTGCTTATCACATACTTCTCAAAGCGACGATATTATTCATTGATTATATCATTTGTCGAAGCTTTGATCTATATGTTGTCATCAATTACCAAAAAGGGGGAGATTGAAAGTGCAACTAATCCCCGGGTGGTTTTGGTAATTAATAACAACATATATATCATTGAACTAATAGTTTCTTGAGAACATTTGAGAAAGTTCATTGATATGGGTATGGCAATGGTGAAGAAGTGGACCCTCAAAATGCTAAGGAAAACATTGGCAAAAGCTCAAGACTCCATTTTTGGTTTAGTGATCCAAGATCACATTGAGTCTATAGGAAAGCCAATACTATTAAAAGGGGATGAGGTTATGTTAATGATCTGGTTGCTCAAAGTGCTTAGTGATCTATCTCCCCAACCATCAGCAATCTTTCATTCCAACATACACTCATAAGTAATCTCGGTCTCACCGATTCCATAAACTCAGTCACACCGAGATGAACCACCTCAGCCATATACCCAAACCCTAGAAATTTCAGATTTTCCGATTCCAAACTCGGTCTCACCGAAACTAGTGTTGCCAAGCTTCAGAACCTACATCATCATATCGGTGTCACCGAGATGATAAAGTCGGTCCCACCGAGATTGGCAAACCCTAGTCTTTGGAAGAATCGGACTCACCGAGATTGTATTTTCGGTCCCACCGAAAATCCCAACGTTCACAAGATTTGAACTTTCGGTCTCACCGAGTTGTCAACTTCGGTCTGACCGAGATTGGTCAAATGTGTGTAACAGTTGGATTTTGTGTGGAGGCTATAAATACCCCTCCACCCCCTCTTCATTCGTGGAGAGAGCCATCAGAAAGAACTACCACTCCTACCTTACATTTCTGAGAAGAAAACTACCTACCCTTGTGTTGAGATCAAGTTACTCCACTCCCACCATATGAAACTTGATTTCTAGCCTTCCCAAGTTGCTTTCCACTCAATCCTTTCTTCCACCACAGCAAAATCAGTGAGGAGAGTTGAGTGTTGGGGAGATTATCATTTGAAGCACAAGAGCAAGGAGTTCATCATCATCAACACCATCTATTACCTTTTGGAGGGTGGTGCCTCCTAGATTGGTTAGGTGTCGCTTGGGAGCCTCCGTCAAGATGTGGAGTTGAACCAAGAAGTTTGTAAGGGCAAGGAGATCGCCTACTTCGTGAAGATCTACCCCAGTAAGGCTAGTCCTCCGTGGGCGTATGCCATGATGGCATAGACAAGGTTGCTTCTTCGTGGACCCTTCGTGGGTGGAGCCCTCCGTGGACTCTCGCAGCCGTTACCCTCCGTGGGTTGAAGTCTCCATCAACGTGGATTGACGATAGCACCACCTATCAGAACCACGAGAAAAATCTCCGTGTCTCCAAATTGCGTTTGCTCTTCTCCACCTCTCTTTACTACATGTGCAATTTACTTTCCGCTGCCAAATACTCTAGAATTGCATGTGTAGGGTGATACTTGACTTGATCATCATCTTGAAATCTGCCAAAACTTGTCTTAATCAAAAGGCTGAATTTTTATATTGTCAAGTAGTCTAATCACCCCCCCCCCTCTAGACATACTTTTGATCCTACACCAGGTACGTGCGTTAGTCTGTCGTGGCGAAATGCCAATAACGCCAGTATCCCCTGTGGGTGTATTGAGTACCCATGGGATGTCAAGCAATAAGAGACAATAAAAAGGTTTACAAGGGGCTTAATCTAAAGAGAAACCTTTGAGCGGGGCCCTGCTGCACGTCTGCGCCTTTGTCTCCGTTGTGCCGTGTCCTGGTAGGGTGTCACACGAATGGTGTCTGTAAAAATGAAAACTCATGTAAAAGAGTATGGCGTAAGCGTGCGAAGAGTTGGTTATTATCAATGGATAGTAGAAGTGTAAGACATTGGCCTGTTAATAAGGTCAAGCAAAAAGGTGGGCTTTATTGCATGTTTGCAGCCCCTGATGCCCTCTATGAGATTTCGTGTATAGCACCCAGCTCAGCTTTATCTGGGCTATTAGCGACGATGGTGTGCCGGACTCGTCTAACCGTGACCGTGGTCTTAACGACCGATCATGCATTCTGATAGGAGAGGCCGCTTAGTGCCCGGCGGCTAGTGCCGCCGCATACTCTTTCCCACATAAGGAACGCTCTGTATTTCCGCTAATGGTGATGACGCCACGTGGACCGGGCATCTCGAGTTTAAGGTAGGCGTAGTGTGGTACTGTGTTGAAGTGAGCGAAGGCCTTTCTTCCGAGCAATGCATGGTAACCACTTCGGAGGGGAGCGATGGTGAAGAGTAATTCTTCGCTTCTGAAGTTGTCTCGAGAACCGAATGTCACCTCTAATACGAGGGAGCCCCTGCAGCGGGCCTCAACGCCTGGTATCACCCCTTTAAAGGTGGTGTTACTTTGGTTGATTCTGGATGGGTCTATCCCCATCTTGCGGACAGTGTCCTGATATATTAGATTGAGACTACTGCCGCCGTCCATGAGGACACGAATGAGATGGTATCCATCGATTATTGGGTCGAGCACCAAGGCAGCCGATCCTCCGTGCCGGATACTAGTCGGGTGGTCCCTGTGATCGGAGGTGATCATGTAGGCCGACCAGGGGTTGAGTTTGGGGGCGACGGGCTCTACAGTGTATGCGTCTCTGAGCGCGTGTTTGCGCCTTCTCTTTGGTATGTGAGTCGCATAGATAATGTTTATTGTTTTTACCTCTGGTGGGAATTTTTTCTGTCCCCCAGTGTTCGGCTGGCGAGGCTCATCCTCGTCTTCACCTGGTGTTTCCCTTCCCTTGTGTTCGGCATTTAACTTGCTGGCCTACTTAAAGACCCAACATTCTCTGTGAGTGTGGTTCACAGGTTTTTCGGGGGTGCCATGAATTTGGCACAATCTGTGCAGGACTTTGTTCAGGTCGTATAATTCCTCTATGCTGCCTTTAAATGGCTTCTTTTGTTGACCGGGTCGAGAGCCCCTGAATCCGGCGTTGACCGTTGTGTTGTCCAGACTTTCTTCCTTGTTTCGACGCTTGTTTTTATTGCGTCGTGGCTTCCCGTTGCCATCCCTAATTTCGGATGTGCCCGGGTTGCTGGTGCCTCTACGGGCCAACCAGCTGTCTTCTCCCGCGCAGAAGCGGGTCAGAAGGCTTGTTAAGGCTGCCATTGTCCTCGGCTTTTCTTAGCCGAGGTGTCTGGCGAGCCACTCGTCTCGGATACTGTGCTTGAAGGCCGCTAGGGCTTCGGCATCCGGACAATCGACAATTTGATTCTTCTTAGTGAGAAATCTATTCCAAAGCTTACGGGCGGACTCTCCGGGCTGTTGTATTATGTGACTTAAATCGTCAGCGTCCGGAGGTTGGACATAGGTCCCTTGAAAATTGGCCCTGAAAGCGTCCTCAAGTTCTTCCCAACTTCCGATTGAATTTTCGGGGAGGCTTTTCAACCAGTGCCGAGCTGGCCCGTTCAACTTGAGGGGAAGGTATTTGATGGCATGGAGGTCGTCCCCACGAGCCATGTGGATATGAAGGATAAAATCCTCAATCCGGACTCTGTGAGTGTCGTTCAAATCATATGCCTCTATGTTCACGGGTTTGAATCCCTGTGGAAATTCGTGATCCAGTACCTCTTCAGTGAAGCACAGAGGGTGCGCAGCCCCTCTGTATCTGGACACGTTGTGGCATGCTGTCGGCTGTTGTTGTGTCCGGTGTTGATTCTAAACTGGTATGCGATCAGTCCGATCGTTTTGGTGACCGTAATCCTACACCGGAGCCTGTCCTCTAGATCCATAGATGGACCTGGTCGCGCCGGCCTTTTTGTCCAGGAGCTCACGTAAATCATGTGCGGTGTCAGTACCTGCTCTGTCACGGTCATGAAGTGGTTGGTACGGCCTATTGGCCGTATTGTTCTTCGGCAGAATGGCCTCATCGTCGAATTCTGGCAGCAGCTTGCGCTTTGGGTAGCTCTTTGTGTGGCGTTCATCGCCATAATTTTCTTCAGTGTCTAGCACTTTATTCAATCTGCGGTTGAGTGTTTCTTGCGCGGCCTTAAGCCTTTGCTTCTGCTTCTTTAGGCTTCTCGCAGTGGCCATAAGCCTTCTGTGGAGGTTATTCTGTTCCAAACGTTTTTCTGGGATGATGAATGCATCGTCGTCCCGACTGTGCTCTTCTCCCGAGGCAGGTTGATGAGTTTGGCCCTCGGGATCGATGTGATCGGGCGTCTACTCCGGGCTATGTTCGGCGTGACCTGGCTCATCCTGCTCCATCGCTGGGTCCATATGGCCGTTGTTGCCTTTGGAGTTGATTGGGGTGTCGATTTTTCTAGCGCAGTTATCGCTATTTTTGTTGTGGCTGGACTTAGAGTGGCGTCTGCTCCGTCGTTTTGGCTTTTGTCCAGGGGTTTTATCCTCCATTGTGTCCTTTTTGTCGCCGTTGTCCTCCTTATGCGTGTCCACCATGTATATATCATATGATGAGGTGGCAGTCCAGCGCCCCGTGGGCGGTGGTTCCAAATCGTCCCCAGCGCCGACGTCCATACCGTCGGTGTCGTCAGAGTCGAAGTCAAGCATGTCTGTTACGGCATCGACAGTGGCTATTAAGTGGGTGGTGGGTGGGCGGAGATTTTCTTCGTCGTCCGAATCCCCCTCGAGCCGGACATAGTTCGGCCAAGTGTCCTTTGATAAAGAGAGAGACCTTAAATAGTTTAGCACGTCGCCAAAGGGTCGGTGCTGAAAGACATCCCCAGCGGTGAACTCCATTACCGGAGCCCAATCGGATTCGATGGGCCCGGGTGCGTATGGTCTGGAACCTACAACCGGACACAAGTCCGGGGGTCCAGTGACACAGACTTCCTTGGGGGTGGAGTCTGTGTTCGGCCTCCGGGGCGGGGTCCATCCACCCGTCCTCGGACGACGCAATCTGCCCCGGATTTAGGTCTGGTGCTATTGCAGGTGCGATATCCCGAATATTGTCTGACAGCAGATCTAAGCCGTGCTCGTCATGACTGTTCGGCGCTCCCGGCGTAGGACCGAATCCGTCGAAGATCAAGTTTTCGCGGATGTCGGCCGTGTAGTTCAAGCTTCCGAACCTGACCTGATGGCCAGGTGCGTAGCTGTTGATCTGCTTCAGATGGCCAAACGAATTGGCCAGCAGTGCGAAGCCGCCGAACACGAAGATCTATCCGGGGAGAAAAGTCTCACCCTGGACCGCGTTGTTGTTGATGATTGAAGGAGCCATCGAGCCTTGCTGCGACGACACAGAGGAACTCTCAATGAAAGCACCAATGTCACTGTCGAAACCGGCGGATCTCGGTTAGGGGGTCCCGAACTATGCGTCTAAGGCTAATGGTAACAGGAGGCAGGGGACACGATGTTTTACCCAGGTTCAGGCCCTCTCGATGGAGGTAATACCCTACTTCCTGCTTGATTGATCTTGATGATATGAGTATTACAAGAGTTGATCTACCACGAGATCGTAGAGGCTAAACCCTAGAAGCTAGCCTATGATTATGATTGTCCTTGGCCTATGGACTAAACCCTCCGGTTTATATAGACACCGGAGGGGGATAGGGTTATATGGAGTCGGTTACAAAGAAGGAGATCTAACATCCGGATTGCGAAGCTTGTCTTCCACGCAAAGGAGAGTCCCATCCAGACACGGGATGAAGTCTTGAGTCTTGTATCTTCACGGTCCAACAGTCCGGCCAAAGTATATAGTCCGGCTGTCCGGATACCCCCTTATCCAGGACTCCCTCACCCATCACCTGATATACCAATTCTAACATTCCCAGCCTCGGCTGCTTCCTCTGGGTATTCTATATCGAATGACTTCCATGCTTCACCTTCTGATGGATGTACAATTTTATTTGGATTGTACCTTTTCCCTTCCTTGTGCCACTTCATCATTTTGGCAGACTCCTCGGTGATGAAAAGGAACCGCAGTCTTTTTATAAAATCAAGATACCAAAGAACCTTCACGGGGATTTTAGCTGCTGCTTCTGACCCTGCTCATCGACAACCTCAATATACCGAGAGGAACCGCACTTCCTACAGTAGTTGTCATTCGCATACTCATGCCTAAAAAAGGCAATTCCTTGGACAAACATGTATTTTCTCATAATCCATGGAGAGCGCCTTCATGATTTTCTTCATAGCGTACATGGTTTTTGGCAGTTCATGGCCCTCGGGGAGGATGTTAGCCCATACTCCCAGAAATGCTTCAAAGCAACCTCGGCTACAGCCATACTCGGCCTTGACTGCCATCAGTTGTGAGATGGCATCCAGCACAGAGAGCTTGGCACCCTCATAAAGAGGTTTCTTTGACGAGACCAAGATATCCAGGAAGGCCTTTGCGGTTTCCTCCGGCTCCTCCGGTTCATTCGCTGAATGTGACGGTGGTGTCGGCTGTGCAGCAAAGACATCATCTAGCATGCCTTTAACCCCATCGTCCTCATAACCAGCGACGCGTTGTCGTATCACCTCCTCTCTACCATGGTCCCGTTGGGCAAAGTTTATCGGCATATTAAAGTTGGGCATAAATCCATGCGTGCGAAGGTGCTTTGTCATCTCACTCTTATCTCTGCGCATGTGTCTCTTACATTTGGCATATGGGCATTCTGGCACAATCCTCATTGGACTATGGAATATCTCTTTCAAAAACACATCAGTTTTCTTGACCCACTATGTTGTTACTTGATTCTGACGGAAAAACCCACTATACATCCATTGATTATGTGCCATCTCTGCTTTATTGGAAGCCACACAACAAAATTAAGGATTCATTTAAATTACTCACATCAATATTTTATTTTTTACAGGGTTGACGAGAAATGACATTTAATCCACCTACATCTCTAATAGGTAAAGATGGGTCCTAATCCCACCCGAGAATATGTAGATTGAGTACGTTGTCCATGCTCTACCCCATTCCGAGACAAAATTTCGGCAGCACCTCCCCGCTGTTCTCCAAATACACGTCTCAGCAAAATGCCGGGAGAATGTGCATCCGGAGAACAACGGGGAGGCGCCGCTGAAATCCTGTCTCGGAATGGGTAGAGCATGGATAACGTACCCAATCTACACATCCTCGGACTGTCCATGGAAAACGTTGGATAATCCGAAAGAGCTGCGATGATAAATATGCAACTGAATGCATATTTATCGATGCAACCCTTTCGGACGGGAGACGCCTAGGTTACACGACTTGACATGAAAATGAAATCTACTTAAAAGAGGGTACAAGGTGAAGGTGGATTCGTAGCTCACCCTCCGCTGTAGAGGAAGTAGTCGAGCAGCGGCAGGATCACGGACCAAAAACCCAGACGACGAAGGCTCCAGGGAGATGAAATACCACAAAGCCTGTAAATTTTACCGAGTCAAAAAATTTGAGGGCATCACTGTTGGGGAACGTAGTAATTTCAAAAAATTTCCTACGCACACGCAAGATCATGGTGATGCATAGCAACGAGAGGGGAGAGTGTTGTCTACGTACCCTCGAGACCCAAGCGAAGCGATCTGGCGTAGAGGAAGTAGTCGACGTTCTCCTCGCGATCCGACCGATCGGCGCCGTTACTCCGACGCGCCCGAGTTCTTGACACACGTACAGCTCGATGACGTCCCTCGTACTCCGATCCAGCCGAGTGTCGAGGGAGAGTTTCGTCAGGACGACGGCGTGGTGACGATCTTGATGTTTCACCGGCGCAGGGCTTCGCCTAAGCTTCATGACAGTATAACCGAGGTGGAATATGGTGGAGGGGGCACCGACACGGCTAAGGAGCGATCTAAAGATCAACTTGTGTGTTCCAAGGTGCCCCCCTGCCCCCGTATATAAAGGAGCAAGGGGGGAGGGGGCCGGCGGCCAAGGGGGCGCGCCAGGAGTCCTACTCCCTCTGGGAGTAGGATTCCCCCCAATCCTAGTTGGACTAGGATTCCGGAGGGGGAAAGAGAGAGAGGGGGCCGGCCCCCTTCTCCTAGTCCTAGTAGGACTAGGGAAGGGGAGGCGCGTGCCACCTAGGGCTGGCCCTTCTCCTTTCCACTAAGGCCCATCGAGGCCCATTTACCTCCCGGGGGGTTCCGGTAACCTCCCGGTACTCCGATAAATTCCCGTTTTCGCCCGGAACCATTCCGAACTCCAAACATAGGCTTCCAATATATCAATCTTTATGTCTCGACCATTTCGAGACTCCTCGTCATGTCCGTGATCACATCCGGGACTCGAACTCCTTGGTACATCAAAATACATAAACTCATAATAAGCATCGCCATCGAAACCTTAAGCGTGCGGACCCTACGGTTCGAGAACAATGTAGACATGACCTAGAACTATTCACGGTCAATAACCAACAGCGGGACCTGGATGCCCATATTGGTTCCTACATATTCTCGAAGATCTTTATCGGTCGTAACGCATAACAACATACGTTGTTCCCTTTGTCATCGGTATGTTACTTGCCCGAGATTCGATCGTCGGTATCCAATACCTAGTTCAATCTCGTTACCGCAAGTCTCTTTACTCGTTCCGTAATACATCATCTCACAACTAACTCATTAGTTGTAGTGCTTGCAAGGCTTGATGATGTGCATTACCGAGAGGGCCAGAGATACCTCTCCGACAATCGGAGTGACAAAACCTAATCTCAAATCGCCAACCCAACATCTGCCTTTGGAGACACTGTAGTACTCCTTTATAATCACCCGATTACATTGTGACGTTTGGTAGTACCCAAAGTGTTCCTCCGTAAGCGGAGTTGCATAATCTCATAGTTACAGGAACATGTATAAGTCATGGATAAAAGTAGTAGCAACATACTAAACGATCGTGTGCTAAGCTAATGGAATGGGTCATGTCAATCAGATCATTCTACTAATGATGTGACCTTGTTAATCAAATAACAACTCTTTTGTTCATGGTCCGGAAACATAACCATCTTTGATTAACAAGCTAGTCTAGTAGAGGCATACTAGTGACATCTTGTTTTGTCTATGCATTCACACATGTATCATGTTTCCGGTTAATACAATTCTAGCATGAATGATAAACATTTATCATGAAATAAGGAAATAAATAATAACTTTATTATTGCCTCTAGGGCATATTTCCTTCAGTCTCCCACTTGCACTAGCGTCAATAATCTAGATTACATAGTAATGATTCTAACACCCATGGAGTCTTGGTGCTGATCATGTTTTGCTCGTGGAAGAGGCTTAGTCAACGGGTCTGCAACATTCAGATCCGTGTGTATCTTGCAAATCTCTATGTCTCCCACGGACTAAGTCCGGATGGAATTGAAGCGTCTCTTGATGTGCTTGGTCCTCTTGTGAAATCTGGATTCCTTCGCTAAGGCAATTGCTCGAGATTGTCACAGAAGATTTTCATTGGACCCGATGCACTAGGTATGACACCTAGATCGGATATGAACTCCTTCATCCGACTCCTTCATTAGCTGCTTCCAAAGCTGCTATGTATTCCGCTTCACATGTAGATCCCTTCACGACGCTTTGTTTAGAACTGCACCAACTGACAGCTCCTCCGTTTAGTGTAAATACGTATCCGGTCTGCGATTTAGAATCGTCCGGATCGTGTCAAAGCTTGCATCAACGTAACCGTTTACGATGAGCTCTTTGTCACCTCCATATCGAGAAACATATCCTTAGTCCTTTTCGGTATTTCGGGATGTTTTTGACCGCTGTCGATGATCCACTGGATTACTTTGGTACCTCCTGCTAGGCTTATAGCAAGCCACACATCAGGTCTGGTACACAGCATTGCATACATGATAGAGCCTATGGCTGAAGCATAGGGAACATCTTTCATTTTCTCTCTATCTTCTGCAGTGGTCGGGCATTGAGTCTTACTCAATTTCACACCTTGTAACACAGGCAAGAACCCTTTCTTTGCTTGATCCATTTTGAACTTCTTCAAAATTTTGTCAAGGTATGTGCTTTGTGAAAGTCCAATTAGGCGTCTTGATCTATCTCTATAGATCTTAATGCTCAATATGTAAGCAGCTTCACCGAGGTCTTTCATTGAAAAACTCTTATTCAAGTATCCCTTTATGCTATCCAGAAATTCTATATCATTTCCGATCAGCAATATGTCATCCACATATAATATCAGAAATGCTACAGAGCTCCCACTCACTTTCTTGTAAATCTGGGCTCCAAAAGTCTCAGACAAACCCAAATGCTTTGATCACACTATCAAAGCGTTTATTCCAACTCGAGATGCTTGCACCAGTCCATAGATGGATCATTGGAGCTTGCACACTTTGTTAGCTCCCTTTGGATCGATAAAACCTTCGGTTGCATCATATACAACTCTTCCTCCGTAAATCCATTCAGAATGCAGTCTTTACATCCATTTGCCAAATTTCATAATCATGAAATCGGCAATTGCTAACATGATTCGGACGGACTTAAGCATCGCTACTGGTGAGAAGGTCTCATCGTAGTCAATCCCTTGAACTTGCCGAAACCTTTTGCGACAAGTCGAGCTTTATAAACGATAACATTACCGTCGCGTCGGTCTTCTTCTTGAAGATCCACTTGTTTTCTATTGCTTGCCGACCCTCGGGCAAGTCAACCAAAGTCCATACTTTGTTTTCATACATGGATCCCATCTCAGATTTCATGGCCTTAAGCCATTTTATGGAATCTGGGCTCACCATCGCTTCTTCATAGTTCGTAGGTTCATCATGATCTAGTAGCATGATTTCCAGAACAGGATTACCGTACCACTCTGGTGCGGATCTTACTCTGGTTGATCTACGAGGTTCTGCAGTAACTTGATCTGAAGTTTCATGATCAACATCATCAACTTCCTCACTACTTGGTGTAGGTGTCTCAGAAACTATTTTCTGCGACGAACTACTTTCAAGTAAGGGAGAAGGTACTATTACCTCATCAAGTTCCACTTTCCTCCCACTCACTTTTTTCGAGAGAAACTCCTTCTCTAGAAAGGATCCATTCTTAGCAACGAATGTCTTGCCTTCGGATCTGTGATAGAAGGTGTACCCAACTGTCTCCTTTGGGTATCCTATGAAGACACATTTCTCCGATTTGGGTTCGAGCTTATCAGGTTGAAGCTTTTTCACATAAGCATCGCATCCCCAAACTTTAAGAAACGACAACTTTGGTTTCTTGCTAAACCACAGTTCATAAGGTGTCGTCTCAACGGATTTCGACGGTGTTCTATTCAGTGTGAATGCGGCCGTCTCTAGAGCATAACCCCAAAAGCGATAGCGGTAAATCTGTAAGAGACATCATAGATCGTACCATATCTAGTAAAGTACGATTCGACGTTCGGACACACCATTACGTTGTGGTGTTCGGGTGGCGTAAGTTGCTAAACTATTCCGCATTGTTTCAAATGTAGACCAAACTCGTAACTCAAATATTCACCTCCACGATCGATCGTAGAAACTTAATTTTCTTGTTACGATGATTTTCAACTTCACTCTGAAATTCTTTGAACTTTTCAAACGTTTCAGACTTATGTTTCATTAAGTAGATATACCCATATCCGCTTAAGTCATCTGTGAAGGTGAGAAAATAACGATATCCGCCACGAGCCTCAACATTCATTAGACCACATACATCGTATGTATGATTTCCAACAAATCTGTTGCTCTCTCCATAGTACCGAGAACGGTGTTCTAGTCATCTTGCCCATGAGGCACGGTTCGCAAGTGCCAAGTGATTCATAATCAAGTGACTCCAAAAGTCCATCAAGATGGAGTTTCTTCATGCGCTTTACACCGATATGACCTAAGCGGCGAGTGCCACAAATAAGTTGCACTATCATTATCAACTCTGCATCTTTTGGTTTCAACATTATGAATATGTGTATCACTACTATCGAGATTCATCAAAATAGACCATTCCTCAAGGGTGCATGACCATAAAAGATATTACTCATATAAATAGAACAACCATTATTCTCTCGATTTAAATGAATAACCGTCTCGCATCAAACAAGATCCAGATATAATGTTCATGCTCAACGCAGGCACCAAATAACAATTATTTAGGTCTAAAACTAATCCCGAAGGTAGATGTAGAGGTAGCGTGCCGACCGCGATCACATCGACTTTGGAACCATTTCCACGCGATCGTCACCTCGTCCTTTGCCGAGTTAAGCAATCAGTAGTCCTGTTTGAGTTGCAAATATTAGCAATGTAACCGATATCAAATACCAGTGCTACTACGAGCTCTAGTAAGGTACACATCAATAACATGTATATCACATATACCTTTGTTCACCTTGCCATCCTTCTTATCCGCCAAATACTTGGGGCAGTTCCGCTTCAAATGACGATCGCTTGCGGTAGAAGCACTCGATTTCAGGTTTAGGGCCAGACTTGGGTTTCTTCTCTGAGCAAACAACTTGCTTGCTGTTCTTCTTGAAGTTCCTTCTTCTTCCCTTTGCCTTTCTTCTTGAAACTAGTGGTCTTATTGACCATCAACACTTGATGCTCCTTCTTGATTTCTACCTCCGCAGCCTTTAGCATTGCGAAGAGCTCGGTATAGTCTTTACTAACCCTTGCATATTATAGTTCATCACGAAGCCTTTGTAGCTTGGTGGCGTGATTGAAGAATTTCATCAATGACACAATCATCGGAAGATTAACTCCCAATTGTGTCAAGTGATTGTAGTACCCGACATTACGAGTATATGCTCACTAATGTAACTATTCTCCTCCATCTTGCAGCTATAGAACTTATTGGAGACTTCATATCTCTCAATCCGGGCATTACATTTGGAATATTAACTTCAACTCTGGAACATCTCATATGCTCCATGACGTTCAAAACGTCGTTGAAGTCCCGGTTCTAAGCCGTAAAGCATGGCTGCTTGAACTATAGAGTAGTCATCAGCTTTGCTCGCCAGACGTTCATAACATCTGCGGTTGCATTAGCAAGAGTCTGCACCTAGCGGTGCATCCGGGGCGTAACTCTTACGTGCAGCAATGAGGATAATCCTCGTTACGGACCCGATCCGTGTAATTGCTACCATCATCTTTCAACTTTGCTTTCTCAAGGAACGCATTAAAATTCAACGGAACAACAAAGACGAGCCATCTATCTACAATCAAACATAAACAAGCAAGATACTATCGGTACTAAGTTCATGATAAATTTAAGTTCAATTAATCATATTACTTAAGAACTCCCACTTAGAAAAACATCTCTCTAGTCATCTAAGTGATCACGTGATCCAAATCAACTAAACCATAACCGATCATCACGTGAAATGGAGTAGTTTCAATGGTGAACATCTTATGTTGATCATATCTACTATATGATTCACGCTCGACCTTTCGGTCTCCGTGTTCCGAGGCCATATCTGCATATGCTAGGCTCGTCAAGTATAACCCGAGTATTCTGCGTGTGCAAAACTGGCTTGCACCCGTTGTAGATGGACGTAGAGCTTATCACACCCGATCATCACGTGGTGTCTGGGCACGACGAACTTTGGCAACGGTGCATACTCGGGGAGAACACTTCTTGATAATTTAGTGAGAGATCATCTTATAATGCTACCGTCAATCAAAGCAAGATAAGATGCATAAAAGGATAAACATCACATGCAAATCAATATAAGTGATATGATATGGTCATCATCATCTTGTGCTTCACGATCTCCATCTTGCAGCACCACCATGATCACCATCGTCACCGGCGCGACACCTTGATCTCCATCGTAGCATCGTTGTCGTCTCGCCAAACTTATGCTTCTACGACTATCTCTACCGCTTAGTGATAAAGTAAAGCATTACAGGGCGATTGCATTGCATACAATAAAGCGACAACCATATGGCTCCCGCCGATTGCCGATAACCGGTTACAAAACATGATCATCTCATACAATAAAATATAGCATCACGTCTTGACCATATCACATCACAACATGCCCTGCAAAAACAAGTTAGACGTCCTCTACTTTGTTGTTGCAAATTTTACGTGGCTGCTACGGGCTTAAGCAAGATCCGTCTCACCCACGCATCAAAACCACAACGATACTTCGTCAAATAGACTCGTTTAACCTTCTCAAGGACCGGCGAGCCACACTCAGTTCAACTAAAGTGAGAGAGCAGGCACCCACCGGTCACCTTTAAGCAACGAGTGCTCGTGGCGGTGAAACCAGTCTCGCGTAAGCGTCACGCGTAATGTCGGTCAGGCCGCTTCATCTCACAATACCGCTGAACCAAAGTATGACATGCTGGTAGGTAGTATGACTTGTATCGCCCACAACTCACTTGTGTTCTACTCGTGCAAAACATCAAACCATAGAAAAAAACCTAGGCTCGGATGCCACTGTTGGGGAACGTAGTAATTTCAAAAATTTTCCTACGCACACGCAAGATCATGGTGATGCATAGCAGCGAGAGGGAGAGTGTTGTCTCACGCCCTCGTAGACCCGGGTTAAAGCGATCACAACGTAGAGGAAGTAGTCGTACGTTCTCCTCGCGATCCGACCGATCCCGGCGCCGTTACTTCGGCGCCCCCGAGTTCTTGACACACGTACAGCTCGATGACGTCCCTCGTACTCCGATCCAGCCGAGTGTCGAGGGAGAGTTTCGTCAGCACGACGGCGTGGTGACGATCTTGATGTTTCACCGGCGCAGGGCTTCGCCTAAGCTTCACGACGGTATAACCGAGGTGGAATATGGTGGAGGGGGGCACCGCACACGGCTAAGGAGCGATCTAAAGATCAACTTGTGTGTTCCAAGGTGCCCCCTGCCCCAGATATAAAGGAGCAGGGGGGGGGGCGGCGGCCAGGGGAGGCGGCCAGGAGTCCTACTCCCTCAGGGAGTAGGATTCCCCCAATCCTAGTTGGACTAGGATTCCTGAGGGGGAAAGAGAGAGGGGCGGCCCTTCTCCTAGTCCTAGTAGGACTAGGAAGGGGAGGCTTGTGCCACCTAGGGCTGGCCCTTCTCCTTTCCACTAAGGCCCATCGAGGCCCATTTACCTCCCGGGGTTCGGTAACCTCCGGTACTCCGTAAATTCCGTTGCCGCCGGAACCATTCGAACTCCAAACATAGGCTTCCAATATATCAATCTTTATGTCTCAACCATTTCGAGACTCCTCGTCATGTCCGTGATCACATCCGGGACTCGAACTCCTTTGGTACATCAAAATACATAAACTCATAATAAGCATCATCGAAACCTTAAGCGTGCGGACCCTACGGTTCGAGAACAATGTAGACATGACCTAGAACTATTCACGGTCAATAACCAACAGCGGGACCTGGATGCCCATATTGGTTCCTACATATTCTACGAAGATCTTTATCGGTCAGACCGCATAACAACATACGTTGTTCCCTTTGTCATCGGTATGTTACTTGCCCGAGATTCGATCGTCGGTATCCAATACCTAGTTCAATCTCGTTACGGAAAGTCTCTTTACTCGTTCCGTAATACATCATCTCACAACTAACTCATTAGTTGTAGTGCTTGCAAGGCTTCAGTGATGTGCATTACCGAGAGGGCCTAGAGATACCTCTCCGACAATCGGAGTGACAAAACCTAATCTCGAAATACGCCAACCCAACATCGCCTTTGGAGACACTGTAGTACTCCTTTATAATCACCCGATTCGTTGTGACGTTTGGTAGTACCAAAGTGTTCCTCCGTAAACGGAGTTGCATAATCTCATAGTTACAGGAACATGTATAAGTCATGGATAAAAGCAGTAGCAACATACTAAACGATCGTGTGCTAAGCTAATGGAATGGGTCATGTCAATCAAATCATTCTACTAATGATGTGACCTTGTTAATCAAATAACAACTCTTTTGTTCATGGTCCGGAAACATAACCATCTTTGATTAACAAGCTAGTCTAGTAGAGGCATACTAGTGACATCTTGTTTTGTCTATGCATTCACACATGTATCATGTTTCCGGTTAATACAATTCTAGCATGAATGATAAACATTTATCATGAAATAAGGAAATAAATAATAACTTTATTATTGCCTCTAGGGCATATTTCCTTCAATCACATCACATAAAGCATTGACACTTCAAACTATGAAAAAAAATCATATTGCTAATGACATCTAGTCAAGGTTTTAGATCATCATGATACTTCAAATCCTAATTTTCATCAAGTGTCAAATTTTGTTCTTCAACTTTTTTTAGCAAGATCATCATGATAAAATAACTACTCATCAGATACAAATTTTGTCAACATCACAAAATGAAACTATAGCTATTTGACAACATCTCAAATATACCAATTTTGTTCTTCAAATTTTTTTAGCGCATCTCACATAGCCATTTGACAACATCACAAAATGAAAATAAAAGCTTCATTAACTATTTTATATACTAAGTGACTCAAGTTGCTTTTTTAACTATGATAATTCATTTTGGGTCTCGAATCTCACCTACATTCCAACATTCAATCATTCATTCATTATAAGCTTCTTTTGACTATGCATCTCTACTCTCCACCATTCGCAAAACATCAAATATCACTCCACAGAGATGAATCAACATAACCTATCACTAACTTGACCAAAGACAAAACTAACCAATATACATCAATCCATCCATCTATCACAAACTTCACCAACATCCATTCATCCATATTTCACGACAAATGCATCTATAACATAACAAATGCATCTATTTCACGACAAATGCATCCATATTTCACGACGTTGGTGCCGGTGCAGCAAAGCGAAGCAGGAGGGCAGGGGCAGCGGTGGGCGGGGACGGGTGGATTTGGCTAGGGCCGCCATGTAGGGCGTCGGTGGAGGGGGGCTCCGAGCCCGGGCCGGCACGCCGAGGCCCGAGCAGGGAGGGCGCGGGGTCGGGGAAGCGACGACGCACGCCGACAAGAGGTGGCAGGGGGATGGGGGTGGTGGTGGGGTGAGCGGGTGGAGAGGGTGGAGGCCGCGGCGGCGTGGAGTCAAGGTGGCGGCGGCGGCGCGAGGAGGGGGCAGAGAGGGTCGGGGTGGAGGCGGGAAGGGGCGAGGGAACGGGAGGGGCACGGATGGAGTGGCAGCATCGGCGGCGGGCGGCAGGGAGGGGCGCGGGTGGAGCGGCGGCAGGCGGCGGGGAGGGGCGCGGGTCAAGGCGGGTGGGGAGAGGATGCGGATGGGGGAAAGAATGGGTGGAGGAGGGGCGCCACACGAGGGGACAAGGTTTTCTATGCCGACGGCATAGCCGTCGGCATAGGTGCAGATGCCACATGGCCGTCGGCATAGTTAGCCTCTCACCACTTTGAAAAATAGTCCCACATCGCCAATGGAAGAGCATTTTCACCAGTTTAAATACTTGGCTAATCCATACAAACCAAGCTCCGGTATTCATTAGACTTTTGTTCGGAAAACGGACAATTACTCTAAAACTTTCGGTGCCCGGGCAACGGTCCGATTTCCGGGGACTGAAGGTTTTAGAGTAATTGTCCGTTTTTCATGATGGATGCCGCTGTTTTTTATTTGCCGTCTGCATCCATGTAGACCCGACATGGAGGGGGCTCCACGTAGACCCGACGCGACCGTTTCCCCCCTCCAAGTGCTGGTGTCGTCGCTGTCAGTGAGGGGGGCCACACCCCGGAGACGCATGCGGCCTCTTCACACATGCCACCACACCTCCCCACATGTATGAGGGCCCGATGCGACACTCCGGTGGCATTGCTACCCGCCGGGCCCCCGTCCCGCCTAACCTTGGAGCGGTTGACCACGAGAGCTAGCCCTTTGACTCACTACAAGAAATATGTCAACTTGTGACCACCACTATTGGTCACTGAAAGGTCACAAATTTCCATTTGCGACCTTTTTGTGACCAAAAACAGAAGGTCAAAAGCTGGCCGTCAAAAACTGACTATAACGACCTTTCTTCTGGAATGGTCGAAGACGTTTACGACCAAAATACGTCTATTGTTTCGTTTTGGTCACTAGCAACCTCCCCAGGCCACGTAGGCATCCAGCGTAGCAAGCTGATGTGGCACAAGATTCAGCCCGGTCCAATTCGGTTTTCTACATGGGCCTAGCCCAACAATTCGGCCTTTTTACTGTATATTTTCTCTATTAATTTTCTCTAGCTACATGGGCCTAGCCCAACAATTTGGCCTTTTTATTTCTAGATGCGGCCTTTTACAGCGTATGATCTTTTACTTTTTGCTATTTTATTTTCCACTATTTTACATTTGTCCCAAATATCATAATATCATATACTAGTCCCACACGTCAGAAATTTGAAATGTGCTCAAATTATTTTGATAAGTGGGTCGCATGAATCATGTTTCCATTGCACGCATTTTCAAATCACATACATAATTACTATTTCATATGAAACAGAAATTGTAATTCTGAAACATACATGAAATTCACAAACAGAGAGAAGATACATTAAATCACATACGTAATTACTATTTCATTCACAAACAAAGAGAAGATACATTAAATTCCCAGATAACGCAGCTATTATTACAGAACTTGCTATATAAGAATGTCTTGGAGTTTCTTTGAACATCTTTGGTCTTGAATTTACTCAAAATATCTGCCAACAAGAAAACAGAAAACAACAGGTGAGCTATTTAGTAGTAAGATCAAGTCTGGAAAGAAACATGCATGAAAATTAAGAAGAGCTAGAGTATGGATGCCCAAACAGTTTTTGTGCACGTCATGCCAAGTTAGGCAACACGTAGAATGCATATGGGCCATAAAAATGATCAAATGAGGAAGGGATGAAGCCAAACAATGGTTCCTCCTTGCAATGATCACATTTAGATAACAACGACCTACTACAGTTCATGTTACAACAACACTAGTTCATGTGAGAAACACACGGGTCCAAAGTACAAACCAAAAACAATCTGACTTGGAATATGATGTCCACCTTATAGTACTACATCATCATCGGGATTAAAACAACACATTTATAGTCAGAGTGCTGGATGAGACAAATATCAATTGAAAAAAAGACAAGGTAGCATCAAATCAGGTTATAGTTTGTGGGAATCAATGCACACAGCATGAACGACAAGGTAGCATCAAATCAGATGATGATTGCATACATACAAATCATGTGCTGGCAGAAAAAATCCAAGCAGGAGCTCATCTTCCCTCTGTTTGGTAACTAACAACCTAAATAAAATAAAATAAAAACATGACTTGTTCATACAGATCCCTCTAAAATTCCTTGGGACAAGTGCATCACATATTCATCAACTTAGCAGCAGAAGTAGTGAGCACGGGAAGAGGGGGAGGGAGATGGAGGAGCTACCTGCCACGGTCGCAATGGAAGCATAGGAGCAGACCCCTCCTGCCCCTCCCCCACGAGCAGGACAGGGCTGCCGGCTGGGCACGCCCCTACTCCTCCGCCTCCTTGATCAGGAGACCCCCTTCCCCTACTGCTGCTTGGCGCGCCGCATCACTAGTCACCTCCTCATGCAAGAAGTACACAATAAATAGACAGACGGTCAGTGAGGTACATTTTCACAGCAACATAAGCTTAAAATTAACACAAATACACACATCAAATGAAGTCACTAAGATACTTAAGTCCACCACATGGTGTATAATTATGTGGTATATAATTGCAACACATGAACCAAATGAGGAATAACATCATCACCAAGAGTTTCTGATGATAAGCATAGCTCCATAGTGACTAAAGCATGCAGAACACAATATTCAAAGCAGAAGCAAGCAGGTAGTATGAGCTACCTACTGGCAAAGTATAAAACCTGAATCATATAGTACACATGAATCAAGAAAACAAGAACTAACAATGAGAACTGCATACTAATGCACCAAATGATCAACATCAAGTGTGGTATATTCACATAAGTTTGCTTATTTGTTTTTGCTTGGAAACTAAGACTGAGTTACCGGCTAGCTAGTGGAGTGACATGTTTGTAATGGCAGTTTGGTACTAATTGCCCCTCAACCCATACTGCTTGCTGTTATACATACACAAGAGACAACAAGCTGTTCAAGTGTTCACTCTAGGAATGCTTTCTAAATAATTGTATAAACGAAGGCTACTTATCACCGACGAACTATAAGGTTTACAGTGCACCAGAGGAAAATTGGTGATTATCATTTTGTAATTAGATTGTAATAACCATCGAGTTTCCAGTAACAATCAAAGATGAAAGCTTGGAAACTCTTCTCTAACTACTGGATTAACAGAGCTTGCAAGCATTCCGTCGAACAGAAGACTGAAGCAAGAAAGTGACCAATCAAGCAGAAATGCATCATTATTCTGAATCCCATATCATCAGTTTGCACAAGTTGCAGCACCATGCAGCAATTTCCACTCCAATCCAGGAAGAGCACTACTACTTGCAGATAACCAGAGTTCAACAAAGATACACGTAACATCAGTTTGCCAAACATGGCAGTGTTCGGTTCAGAAAGATACAATACAAATGGCCAAACATAGATGCATTCAGTTTCAGAAGAATCTGAAAGCCAGATCTCATCTGGAACCCAAACTTGCATTGTTACAAACACATGGCAGAGATTAGTACAAGCACTTACTAATCAGGTCGGACTGAAGAAATCACTAGCAGCGGAAATGCATCATTCTAAATCTTCTCAGTTTGCAAAACAAGATTCAGCAAGCAATCAACCATTATCAACAAGCAGTAGCACTACTTCTTGTAGACGCAACAAGCAGTAGCATTAGTAAGATCATGTAGTACCACAACTGCAACATTTTCTAGATAGATAATCAGTTTGCAAAAGCAACGCGTTCAGTTCTTACATCCAACCAGCCAACAAAGCGTTGGCAATCACTCAGCACATGCACTACGGCTATCACTACTTTCAGATAGAGACAAGCAGAGTCAACAGCGACCATATATGCAAATCAACTAGAATTTTACCTGCCCCTGGTGGCGCCGGAGATGGATGCTTCTGCTGCTGGCCTTCACCGCCCCTGACGCTGCTGCTCATGGACGGAAACCGTATCGCGTCAGGGAAGAGGATGGAAGGGAATGCAATGGAAGAAGAAATCGAAAAGGAGAGGAGATGAGAGGGGGCTGGCCGTCGGGGTTCTCCATGGCGTCGGCGTCGGGGCAGCCTTCCTGTCCATGCCATGGCGGCCCGGAGCGCGAGCGACGACGACGTGCTGGATGGATCTGGTAGCGAGAGGAGACAAGGTGAGGAAGAGAGGATCTGATTGGGATAGGAGACGAGGTGAGGAAGAGAGGAGACCAACCTTAGTTGCCGGAGACACACCGACGACGCGGTGGACCAAACCCTATCCATGGGAGACGGTCGCGCGTGGCCGCTGGAGCACGCGAGCACCGGATCTGGGTGGAGCGCGAGGCCGCCGCGCCGCCTCTGGCCCATGGGCAAAGCGGGTCACCTCCCACGAAAGGAGACAGGCGGGCCGGGCGGACATGGATGGGACTCGGACGCGCTCGCGGTCGGTGGTGGCGACCATGTCCACGACGGCCAGTGAAGGGGTGGGTGGCTGTGAGGGGAGGGATCTGGATCGGGAGCGACGATTCTGACCGGAGGCGAGGGAGGAGTGGAGGGGGAAGGGGAGGGTGCAGACGAGGGGAGAGGTGGGCGGCGGAAGGAAGGGGAGGACGGCGGATGGCGGGAGCAGGTGGTCGTCCACGAAGGTGGCGGCGGCGGTCCGATGGAGGGAAAGGGGAGAGGGGTTAGGGTTTGGGCTGCGGGGAAAGGAGTGGTGTGCGGGGAGAGGAAGAGAGGGGGGAGGAGTGGTGTGCCCGCGAGGGGGGAGGAGTGGCTGAGTGGTGGCATTTTGCCAATGACAGGTGGGCCCGCGAGGAATTAGGCCCACATGTCAGTGTCCTCAACGACATGTGGTGTAGGTGAGTGGAGCTGCTTTCGGGTGGGTGTGGGTGGGGAGAGGGTGAGGGGTGTGGGCCGTTGGATCTGGCAGGATCCGACGGTCTCTAATGCTTGATCCGCGTGACATGCCCATTAACCAATCAGAATGAAGTACAGGCGTTGATGATGTTATGACCATCTAAAATGGTCGTAATCAATTTCCATTTTCCGAGTGCCTGAAATGAGTTTTCTTTGTGAAGGATCTACCATATATTTGTTGCAAAACTGGACCTAATCAATTTTATAAAATGCTAGGACATATTTAATGCACAATTGACAAAATGGTTGTGTGTCAAAATTTTTGATCCACCTCTGGAAGCGGGTCAAATTTGAACTGTAGATGCCTTATAGTTTGATTTTTATTTTTGACACACAACCATTTTAGCTGGAAGAGGAGTGGTGTGCGGGGAGAGGAGGAGAGGGGGGAGGATTCCCGTCGATTCAGCTGGAAGCGGGTCAAATTTGAACTGTAGATGCCTTATAGTTTCATTTTTATTTTTTCCAAAAATCACTTCTAGTTACATAAGTATCTATTTAATCAGAGAAATACCAAAAAAAATTCCAAGATTCAACCACTAGCTAGGAACGGTCAAGCCCGCCGTTTTGACCGCATTTTGAAACAGGCATAAAAAATTCAAAAAAATTCAAAAAAATGGAAAACCCTTCGCATTGTGTCATTATATGTGACCAAGTTTCCAGGAAAAATAATAAACTTGTAATACGGTAATTATTTTAAAAAAGTGTTCTCAGAAATGAGCTATCATGCGTGAAGATTCATGGCTTTCAAGCCAAATGATCAATCTTATGGCCACGTTCATGGCATAGTTTGTTAAAATAATCTCATATTGTGCACAAGGGTGCATATTTGGAATGGCAAACAATGTTGCCTAAGGAAGTTTTCATTTTCTTTGGACGAAAAAACCATTTTTCATTTTTCGAGTGCCCAAAAGGAGGTTTTTTTGTGAAGGACCTCCCAAATAATTGTTGCAAAATTGGACCAAATCAATTTTCTAAAATACTAGGACATATATAATGCAAAATTGACCAAATGGTTGGGTGAAAAAAGTTTTGATCCACCTCTGGTGAAAAAGACAAATTGTCGTCGATTCAGTTGGAAACGAGTCAAATTTGAACTGTAGCTGCCTCATAGTTTGCTCTTTATTTTTTCCAAAAATCATTTCTAGGTACATAAGTATCTATTTAATCAGAGAAACACCAAAAAAACTCCAAGATTCAACCACTAGCTAGGAACGGTCAAGCCCGCCGTTTTGACCGCATTTTGAAACGGGCATAAAAAATTCAGAAAAATCAAAAAATTGGAAAACCTTCGCATTGTGTCATTATATGTGACCAAGTTTCCAGGAAAAATTATAAACTTGTAATACGGTAATTATTTTAAAAACGTGTTCTCAGAAATGAGCTATCATGCGTGAAGATTCATGTATTTCAACCCAAACGATCAATCTTATGGCCACATTCATGGCATAGTTTGTTCCAATGATCTCATATTGTGCACAAGGGTGCATCTTGGAATTCCAAACAATGTTGCCAAAGGGAGTTTTCATTTTCTTTGCACGGAAAATTCATTTTCCATTTTTCGAGTGCTCGAAATGAGGTTTTTTTGTGAAGGACCTACCATATATTTGTTGCAAAATTGTACCAAATCATTTTTATAAAATACTAGGACATATTTAATGCACAATTGAAAAATGGTCGGGTGTCAAAAGTTTTGATCCACCTCTGGTGAAAAAGACAAATTCCCGCCGATTCAGTTGGAAGCGGGTCAAATTTGAACTGCAGCTGCCTCATAGTTTGCTATTTATTTTTTCCAAAAATCATTTATAGGTACATAAGTATCTATTTAATCAGAGAAACACCAAAAAAATTCCAATATTCAACCACTAGCTAGGAACGGTCAAGCCCGCCGTTTTGACCGCATTTTGAAATGGGCATAAAAAATTCAAAAAAAAATCAAAAAATTGGAAAATCTTCGCATTGTGTCATTATATGTGAACAAGTTTCCAGGAAAATTAATAAAATTGTAATACAATAATTATTTTAAAACAGTGTTCTCAGAAATGAGTGATGAAGTGTGAAGATTCATGGCTTTCTAACCAAATGATCAATCTTACGGCCACATTCATGGCATAGTTTGTTCAAATGATCTCATATTGTGCACAAGGGTGCATATTGGAATAGCAAACAATGTTGCCTAAGGAAGTTTTCATTTTCGTTGGACGAAAAAACCATTTTCCATTTTTCGAGTGCCCGAAAGGAGGTTTTTTTGTGAAGGAACTACCAAATAATTGTTGCAAAATTGGACCAAATCATTTTTATAAAATACTAGGCCATATTTAATGCACAATTGACAAAATGGTCTGGTGTAAATTGTTTTGATCCACCTCTCGTGAAAAAGACAAATTTCTGCCGATTCAGTTGGAAGCAGGTCAAATTTGAACTACAGCTGCCTCATAGTTTGCTATTTATTTTTTCCAAAAATCATTTCTAGTTACATAAGGACCCATTTAATCATAAATACATGGTTTGGTGGCGATACGTCGAGGTTTGGGCGGTGGCCGAGGGCCCCAACTCTAGAGCGCGTAAACTCGCATGCCCGTCGCGTGGTCACCGCGTGACCGTGGCGTTGCCATGTGTTCGGGCGGCCTAGGCATGTCTAGTGGGTTGGGCACTTCCCAGGTTGGTGCTAGGAAGAAAATTATAACATAAGATTCTCACGAGGAGACCAATCGATGCTCAAACATGAATTAGCAGCCAAGTGTTTGATTAGCGATGCGGAAATGTACATGGCTAATGGGCGTGAGTTTTGGCTGAGGATGATCAGTTACTAAGAAGACCGTTTTCACAAATTTTCAGCTCAAAAGGAGGAGCCTAGGTGGTACTTGCTTTGCAAACTACCACACTGGACATAACTACGAATGTTGAAGCTCGGCTTAAAATAATGAATGGATTGAGCTGGCATTTGGTGGAGGATGGTTATTTGGGCATAGGAAAGCACTGTAGAAAATGGATGCTATTTGGACATGCCAAAGTGGTACTTCCTTCACAAACTGTTGTTCTGAACAGAATAGGAAAATGAATATTTTTGAATTATTTTTGAACTAGGCAAGGAAGGTTTTTACATATTTGACGAAGATATGACCCAAAGAATTTATGAGATTTGTTTGGGAATTTTGGCCATGACAGAAATATAGGTTGCTTCACAACCAAGGGCAAAAACTGCCACACGGACATGACACATAGGCAAAACTGATGAGATGGCGCCTAGTCATCGCAACCCACCACAATTTACAAGGCTATGACCATCTATATTGGTCGTTAACAACTAGAAATAAGGTAGCGGACTAGCGATGTTTGCTTTATGACCATTTCCTCCAATGAAATTATGACCTTTCTGACCAAAATGGTCGTTATGGTTTAGGGTTTAGAGCCCCCCAGACAGCTTTTGACCAATTGGTCTAAAATGGTCATAAATTTATGACCAATTCTTCGAGGGTCACTGACAGAAGGTCATAAGTTGACATATTTTTTGTAGTGACTTTCCATAGACGGGCTTTGACCAGTGGACCTATCCACCCAGTTGTGTTAGGTCAGCCCATAGAAACATCTAGGAGCAACATCCGGGCCAAACCCGCAGCAAGATCCCCTCCGTGTAAACCCGACGCGTCCGTTTCCCCCCTCCAGGTGCCGGCGGCGGCGCCGTCCGTAAGGGGGCCCACACCCCGGAGACGCGTGCCAGGCGTTTGCAACCGCCACAACACTTCTAGACTTGTGAGAGGCCGCCTACGCGAGATTTGGCGGCATGCTAGCCCCCGGAGGCCGGCGGCCATAGTCGTAGACACGCGAAGAGCAATCCGCGTAGAGGGAAGTGTTCAGATACTTCTCCATCACCAAAAATTATGAAAAAATACCATCAGTCCTATAGCACATGTGCCCACGTCGTGTAAAAAACTCATGATTTTATCGTGCTCCGAGTATTTAATAATATTCACGCCGCACCATTACCGCAGAACGTCAACTACTGTGTCATCGTCGTCCGTTAGGGGGGCCACACCCCAGAGACGCGTGCCGCCTCTTCAGACGTGCCACCAAACCTCCCCGCGTGTATTAGGGCCTGGTACGACGCTCTGGTGGCATTGCTACCCCCCAAGGACCCGTCTCGCCTAACCCTGGAGTGGTTGACCACGAGATCTAGCACTTTGACCTTGCACAGACGGTCTTTGACCAGTGGACCTCTCCACCCAGTTATGTTAGGTCAGCCCATAGGAACACCTGGGAGCAACATCCGGGCCAAACCCACAGCAAGATCCCCTTCGTGTAGACCCGACGCGTCCGTTTTCCCCCCTCTAGGTGCCGGCGTCGATGCCGTCCGTAAGGGGGCCACACCCCGGAGACGTGTGCCGGGTGTTTGCAACCACCACAACACTTCCAGACTTGTGAGAGGCCGCCTACGCAAGATTTGGCGGCATGCTAGCCCCCGGAGGCCGCCGGCCACAGTCATAGACACACGAAGAGCAATCCGCGTAGAGGGAAGTGCTCAGATACTTCTCCATCACCAAAAATTATGAAAATTACCATCAGTCCTATAGCACATGTGCCCACGTCGTGTAAAAAACTCATGATTTTATCGCGCTCCGAGTAATTAATAATATTCACGGCGCACCATTACCGCAGAACATCTACTACTCTGTCATCGTTGTCCGTTAGGGGGGCCACACCCCTGAGACGCATGCCGCCTCTTCAGACATGCCACCACACCTTCCCGCATGTATGAGGGCCCGATGCGACGCTCTGGTGGCATTGCTACCCCCCCCCCAGGGCCCCCGTCTCGCCTAACAATGGAGCAGTTGACCACGGGATCTAACCCTTTGACTTTCCACGGACGGTCTTTGACCAGTGGACCTCTCCACCCGATTATGTTAGGTTAGCCCATAGGAACACCTGGGAGCAACATCCGGGCCAAACCCACAGCAAGATCCCCTCCGTGTAGACCTGACGCGTCCGTTTTCCCCCTCCAGGTGCCGGTGGCGGCGCCGTCCGTGAGGGATGCCACACCCCGGAGACGCGTGCCAGGCGTTTGCAACCGCCACAACACTTCCAGACTTGTGAGAGGCCGCCTACGCAAGATTTGGCGGCATGCTAGCCCTCGGAGGCCGCCGGCCACAGTCGTAGACACGCGAAGAGCAATCCACGTAGAGGGAAGTGTTCAGATACTTCTCCATCACCAAAAATTATGAAAAATTACCATCAGTCCTATAGCACATGTGCCCACGTCATGTATAGAACTCATGATTTTATCGCGCTCCGAGTATTTAATAATATTCACGCCGCACCATTACCGCAGAACGTCTACTACTGTGTCATCGCCGTCCGTTAGGGGGGCCACACCCAGGAGATGTGTGTCGCCTCTTTAGACATGCAACCACACATCCCCGCATGTATGATGGCCCGGTGCGACGCTCCGGTGGCATTGCTACCCCCAGGGCCCCCGTCCCGCCTAACCCTGGAGCGGTTGACCACGAGATCTAGCCCTTTGACTTTCCGCGGACCGACTTTGACCAGTGGACCTGTCCACCTGGTTGTGTTAGGTTAGCCCATAGGAACACCTGGGAGCAATATCCGGGCCAAACCCACAGCAAGATCCCCTCCGTGTAGACCCGACGCGTCCGTTTCCCCCTTCAGGTGCCGACGGCGGCACCGTCCGTGAGGGGGGGCCACACCCCGGAGATGCGTGTTGCCTCTTCAGACATGCCACCACACCATCCCGCATGTATGAGGGCCCGGTGTGACGCTCCGGTGGCATTGCTACCGCCCTAGGGCCCCCGTCCCGCCTAACCCTGGAGCGGTTGACCACGAGATCTAGCCCTTTTATGACGGCTCTATAATGCCGGAGGGGGGAGGGTGGGGGTGATTAAGGACTTGAGGGGATCAAATCAGGGGTTTTGCAGTCCTGTCCGAAAAAATTCTCCAATTCCTCACTGTTTTTCCTTCCTGTTTGCTTCCGCCGCTGCTGCCTTCGCCGCCTCCTCTCATTTCTGACTCCTGCCGCCGGGATTGGTCTCTCCCCGCACTATGACGCCGTTTGCCAGAACCATCCACGCATCCATGGTTCGCAGTTCGGAGGAGGGCGAAGCGGACGGGAAAAGCCGCGCTGGGGAGACGGACGCCCACATCCTTTGGCAAGCTTAGCGCCACCTCTACTTTCTGTGGACTGCAATGCAGTGTCCTGAGTACGCTACAATGGAGTGGCGTCCTGAGGAAATTGAATTCGATTATTATTCATACATGATAGCACGAAAGTTCAGTTAGAAGTTTCAGTACTAGTACATGTATCTTGTCCAGTGGGAAACATGTAGCAGTAGTAGTAGTGCCCTGTAGTCATGCAACAGTCTGAACCGTGGAGATAAACTCTCAAAATATCATGCTTTTCTTTTCAGATTGCATGATTATTCTGATACATATTTCAATTTGTGTATGTGTATGTGTATGTGTTCAACTTGTTTTCCTAGATGATACTCCAAATGAGTGGTTTTAGTTTTCATGTATATACCCCTCCGTCCCAAAACAGATGTCTCAACTTTGTACTAACTTTACCTGCAAAAAAACTTTGTACTAACTTTAGTAGACACTTATTTTGGGACCGAGGGAGTATCATGGGCCTAGTAACAAGTGCCAGAATTAAAATAGTGTTGGCGGCTCTAGTAAACAGTGTTAGAGAAGAAAGTTACTTTCTGTAAACTTGTCCCATCTCTCTTATCTTAGTATTGGACTTAGTACCAGCTTGCTGAAGATGCCCTAACTTGGCATGATCATCTTTATTTAATTCGGAAGCAGTTGTCATTAAGGATCCCAAGCTCAAGTCCAAGGACAAGGCCACCTCATTCCATGTTCTGAGAGTTGACCATCGATGATGGCAGTTCATGAAATAGAGTAATAGGTTATATTTGCTATACGCTACCTGTTCTTTCTTCTAGATCCATTCATGGCGATCTGCACAACCACCAACAAAAGAAGGCTCCATTGATCGTGTTATGTTACGGCGTCCATTCTCAAGTGGTATGTTTGATTCAACCTTGCCCATCTCCATATCTAAACCACATTTGTTATACATCTCGCTGGGGTTTTCTCTGCAATATTAACACTTCGGACCATAAATTCTTCACTTTGCTCAATCGATTCCAACCTGTTTTGTTCATGTTCAAGACATTGCTTCATTTTCCCTGTAAGGAAGCAACTATGTAGAACTACCCAGATCGTCCGATGAAGCCGTTATTCAAATCACAGCAGAACTGAACCATAAATGTTAGTTATACTCTCTCCTAGATTGGCTATCTTTGGCAGCTAGAGGAGATGTTTTGTTCTAAATGAACTCTAATGAATTACCCAGATACCAGATTGTACGATGAAGCTGTTATTCAAAATCCACAGCAGAACTGAACCACAAATATTAGTTATACTCTCTCCTAGATTGGCTATCTTTGGCGGCTAGAGGAGATGTTTTGTTCTAAATGAACTGTAATGGAGTATAAAAAACATCTGTACATGTCGCCCAATGGGCATCTGAAATCCCGACCAGTTCATTGAGATTAATCCAAGGAAATTAAGCACTCTTACTGTCTTACATGCTTTGTTTATTTGTTTCCTCAAATCTGTTTTAGCACTACCAAATCTGTTTACATATATATATTGGATGAAATTTGACTTTTAGCACTACCAAATCTGTTTTCTAGGTCAGATTGTCCCTTAACTTTGAATAAGTTCCCTGCTATTTACAAAGATGGACCACCAAGAAAATATAGTAACGCGACTTATCCAAGAAGTGCATAGATCGAAATGGATTGCAAGTAGCAATCATGATGTGAAATGTTTTACAGAAGATGAGATAAGAAGATTTACCAACAACTACAAATCTGTAATAGGCAAAGGTGCCTTTGGTGAAGTTTACGAAGGAGTCCTGGAGGACAAAAGTATGATTGCAGTCAAGAGGTTTATCTGCAATGTAAAAGAAAATTTTGCCAAAGAGTTGATCGTCCACCGTGAAATCAATCACAAGAATGTAGTCAGATTAGTTGGCTACTGTGTAGATGAAAATGCCCTAATGGTGGTCACGGAGTATATTCCTAAGGGAAATCTGAGTAACATCCTTCACCAGGATAGTACTCCCATCACTTTGGATATACGGCTAAGAATTGCCATTGAATGTGCAGAAGCATTGGGCTATATGCATTCACAAATGTATACTCAGGTCATTCATGGTGATATCAAGCCTGCTAATATACTTCTGGATGATGAACTCAGAGCAAAAATATCAGACTTTGGAATATCAAGGCTAGTCAACACTGAAAATACTCTATATACTCTAAATGTGATAGGAAGTATAGGCTACATGGACCCTCTGTTTGCTCAGAATGGTCGCCTCACAGCAAAGAGTGATGTTTATAGTTTTGGAGTTGTGCTCCTGGAACTGATAACCAGAAAAAAAGCAAGAACAGAGGATGGAGAGATTGGCTTGGTTGAAAGTTTTATTCTATCTCTTTCAAAAGGGTTTAGGAGGGTGAGGGAGATGTTTGACCCTGAAATTGCAACATTGAGAGGCATGAAGACTATGGATGAGATTGCTAAGTTGGCAGGTAAATGCTTGAGGATGGAAGTCAGCAAACGTCCTGAGATGTTAGAAGTTGCAGAAAGTCTTCGCAAATTTAGAAAAGCTCCACATCAGGTACAAGAAAGACCAGCTCTGTTTTCTTGGGGAAGGAAAAATAAACCTGCTCCAGCCGAAACACCGTCTCTAGGAAGCAGTAGCATCAGCGGTATTCAAATTGTGCGAACTGTAGCTCCAGCCAAAACACCATCGCTAGAAAGCAGTAGCAGTAGCCAAAGTGTGAGAACTGTAGCTCCAGCTGAAATGACACCATCACAGGAAAGCAATGGCAGTACCCCCAAAACGGGAATTGTGGCTTCAGCCAAAAAGCCATCAGAGGAAAGCAGTAGCAATACCCGAAATGTGGGAAGTTTTATCGTTAGGCCGACAGTGACAGGCCAATTATTCGAGCTGGACGACCTGCTTCGGTCATCAGCTGAAGCTCTGGGAAAGGGTACAGTTGGGACAACATACAAAGTGACGCTTAATAGTGGACATAAGCTGGTGGTCAAAAGGCTGAAGGATGTGGACATGCCAGAGCCAGACTTTGAGCAGCATGCCATGCTGATTGGCGCCATCCAGAACGAACACATTGTGCCACTGCAGTGGTATTATTATAGCAAGGATCAGAAGTTGCTAGTGTATGATATCATCCCCATGGGAAGCCTAGCAAAAGTGCTCCACGGTAATGTTACAATTATATCACGTGCTTGCCTTCATAATTTCTAATGTTTTTGATGCATCACTAATTCATGATGTGTGAATCTAGGTGACGTAGTCTCTGGCCCAACTCCGCTAGACTGGGAGCAGCGTTCAGCCATCTCACTTGCTGCTGCGCGCGGTGTGGAGGCTATCCACTTAGCTGGACCATCGAGCTGCCATGGAAACATCAAGTCTTCCAACATCCTGCTCAGTGGCAACCACGATGCATTTGTGTCAGAGCACGGCCTGATAACACTAGTTGCCATGTATCCTGATGCTTCTGGCTACCGCGCGCCTGAGCTCACCAGCAATATGCTGGTCTCTCAGGAAGCCGATGTGTACAGCTTCGGCATCCTACTGCTGGAGCTTCTCACCCGCAAGGCTCCAACAAATAGCAGAAAGGATCTCGAGGGAGTTGATTTGCTACGGTGGGTCTGTTCTGTTGTACGTGAGAAGTGGACAGCAGAGGTGTTCGACGTGGAGCTCATAGGGCGGGAGCAGAAGGACGTGGAAGAGGAGTGCATGGTGCGACTTCTGCAGCTCGCCATAAACTGTTGCAGTCAAGATGCCGACCAGAGGCCTACAATGTTTGAAGTCGTGCAGCAGATCGAGGAGATCAGACAGTCCTGATCACTGACCATAGTGAGTGAAAGTTGCTTGGCCATCAGACTCGCAGTTGCATTACCGAAAAAGGGTTTCCCCCCGCTTTGTATACAAAGCAACCAACCGAAGCATACAGGGATAGGTGCTGGGGCGAAAGCAGCACAGTCACGCCCAAAAGAAACAACAGAGAAAGAGCAAAAGAAACAAATGCCGACAACGGCGGATCAACAAAAACGAAGAAGCCTCGCGGTCGCTAGGCCCACCGAGCTCATCCACTAGGCTCCAAGACTCCGAAGCGCCGGCACCAATCAACACCTCCAAGAAGGATCGCGACGATGACGACGCTGCTGCAAGGGTTTCCCCCGGTACACGACGAGGCGAGAGGAAGAGTAGCCCCGGACGCCCTCCCGGAAGGTCAGGCGGCACCCACAGGCGCCACCGCGCCGGAGTCGGCCACGCCGACAGGGGTTTCCCCCGATCTCAACCCGCACCTCGGGCGCTCCGGATCCCGCCACCAAACCAACCACCACCCTACGCCAATGCGGTCATGAGGCCTCCACGCCGTCTCACCACGGCACCGCGAAGTGAGGACAGCACGACGAAGAATCAGAGCCGGGACTAGGGCATCAGCACCATCGGCACGCGGGAGGGCCCCACCTCCACCGTCAGCGACGGTAGCCGTCCGGACGCAATAGCAGGGTCACACCAGCCCGTAGGCCCACATGCCCGGCCGAGCCCTCGTGGGCCCGTAAAGCCCCCCGCCAGCTGCTGCTGCGGCACGCCATCGGCGCCCGCGCCTAAGTCCGAGCGCTCCTCCTCCTCGCGCGCGCGAACAACGAGACCATGCCGAGGGGCGGCCCCGAGGGCCAGATGGGGCCCGACGTGCGGATCTGGGCGGGCGCGTCGGCAACCACCCGGCACCACCACGCCGCCCGCCGCCAAGGAGGCGGCGCCGTACCACGCCGCCGCCGGCCGCCACCGCCGGCTGCCGCCGCCGCCGCCTGCCGGGAAGGGAGCACGCAGCCAGCTGAGGATGGAAAACCCGCCGCCGCCAGCACCACCGGCCAGCTGGGCGCGCGCCGACGGCGGCGGGGAGATGGGAAGGTGGGGTCCCAGCGAGCGGGCGCGAAGCACCGCCCGCCACCTCCCGGGAGGCGGGCGAGGCGGACTAGACGGAGGAGGAAGGGCGGAAGGGGCGGAGGCGGGGGGGCCGACGGCCAGCGGCGGCGGGAGGGCGGCGGCGGGGAGGGCGGAGGAACCCTTCGGGGGAGGCTACGATCCACGTCCGACTCCTTTAACAAGACTAAGTCTGCTTTCCTCGCAGTTGCATTCATCCTGAAGAACTAGCTACTACCGTGAAAAGAGTGTTTTCTTTTGCAAGTTTGTAATGATCACCTGCCCAAGATGTTATTGGCGTATATACTCTGCATTATTCCAAATTGAACGCCGGGTTCATGATTCTACCAGGTAAGCTGCAATGCTTAGATAATAAAAATCTGCCATACGTTTTTACTTACAACTTTACGGCCAACGGAAACACTAACGAAAAAGATGCAATCATGTTTGCTTTAGGCTCATGTTTCCGGAAAAGGGACTACCCCATTCCTCTTCATGTTTAATTCTAGAATTACAACAGAAATAAACATCAATTCTACAGATTACAGATGAACAGAACATATCAAGCCAAGAATTATAGTGTTCAGTACCTTGCTCGAGCAGGAGCAGCGTCAACCGACCACCTCTCCAAATGAAATCCACGTACGTTTCCCAGTATTCTCGCCTCCGTGCCTGGTGTAGCAGCTCCACCGGCGCCGGCGTGGAAGATCTTGCCAGGCGATGCCGAGCTGGAGCAGACGGTGCCCTGCAGGGTACAGGGAGGGAGCCAGGGAGATGACGCATCGGGCGCCACTCGCTGGAGGTGGAGGAGCTTGCTGGCAAGGTGGGTGCGGCAGCTCCGGGAGCAGTCAGAGCTCCAAAGAAATTAGGGATTGGGGATTCAGGCATTCAGCGGCGGCGTGTGGCGGCTTCGAGCTCACGCAAAACGTGGCCGACTGTCGCCGCTGCGTCCCATAGAGCTGCCGATCGTGCGCCTGTGTCACGGTTGAAACGTTTATTAACTGAAAAAGCCAAAAGTGCATACTGAACAAACACAACAAGCATCGCGTGCCTATGTTGCTGGTTCAGATATTGAACTGAAAAGGCACAAGTGCGTGCATATTGAACTGAACAAACTAAACAGGGAAGGCAAGGCACACTGATTTTTTGTGCAGTGCCAGCCATGGGGCTATCCAGACCTAGAGTACTTCTCAGCGACGGAAGGGAGTGCTAACATCTCGCCGACCCGCCGCTGCATGGCGAATTCGCGATTTCATGGAGGAATGACCAAACTGTAGAAAGCCATGGTACCTGACAGCTGCGTCTCGTAATGCATCTGCTCCTTCTTCAGGCCAGCCTCATTCATCCACCTGAAGAATATTGCTTTCATAAAAGGGGCCCAAGGATGTGAATACTGACTCCTGGTCAATCAGGACATGTTTCGGATCAGAAGAATGAACAGACGCTCTCTGAATACTATCAGTACAACTCTAGAACTCAAAAGGCTCGTACACTGAAGCCACACGACACAAGTGTATTTCAAAGAACTGCAGCTACCATATGGACTTCACCACCCCATCTAAGTCATGAACACTTCATTTGATAATGATCAAAGGAATTCTTCAGAGTAAAGGGCTTCAATGTCTTCTACCGTGGAAGTCTGCAGTACAAAAAAAGAAAGAAAAACACAATGCACAACTGCATTGCTGAACATACTAGCAGAACCCAATTTTAGATGAAGCTTACCATCAACATTACAGTAAAACTAGGTCCACTATAATTCTTGCTAGTTTTACTGAAATGTTGATCAGCAGCCGATTATGGCCCGTACGGCACCTCCGCTCATAGAGCAAAGCGGGCATGGGGAAAGCACCGCAGGGGGTGACGCGCCACAGGAACTTCGATTATTCATATACAGTGCAAAAGTTCAGTTATAGAATCTTCAGTAGTAGTATATGCATCTTGTCCCGTTGGAACATGTAGCAGTATTTTTTTTTTTTTTTGAAAGATCCAGCACTGCTGGCTTGCAATTATATTAAGTAGGGAGAAGGCGGCAAAACAGTCGCCATGACCATCTCATCTGATCATGGGTTGGAGGTTACAAGAGAAACAAAAAGTAAAAATAACAGGGGAGGGGACTGCAGGGAAACTACAGGCCCTAGCAAGCTGAAGATTCAGATTTCAGCCAGGATCACCTAGTGGTGTTTGTAGGCGCTTATTGTTATTAGCACTAGCTAACCTCCGTGAATCCACGTCACGCCTGACAGCCGCCATGATCGCACTCACCGGCAAGCAAGAGTGTCTGAACGTGCGCTGGTTCCTTTCATCATGGACTGAACCCTCTTTCTGTCAGCAGCAGGCGCCCTTGCAGTGATCATCTGAACCTGATCCGTTGATCTGCGACAGTGGTTCCAAACAGCAGGGTTGGTGTTGTATAGTTATGCAACAGTCTGAACCGTGGGGATGCACTCTCAAAATCATCATACCGTTTTTTTTTCAGAATGCATGATTATCCTGATACACATTCAGTTTGTGTATGCGAATGTGTTCAACTTGTGTTGCTAGATGGTTCTTCAAATGAGTAGTTTTAGTTTTCATGTACTCCTTTCGTAAAGAAATATAAGAGCATTTAGATCCCTAAGAGCATCTCCAATAGATGGTCCAAATGTACAAGTACCTAACTTTCGAACCGTCTGGGGCAAAAAACGCTGCTCCAACAGACGGTCCATATGCAAAAAAAATGGACCGCGGCCTCCTCCTGATGTAAAATACAACACCTCGCGGTGCAAATTTACATCACGAGGTGCATCTGGTCCAAAACCAGCCGCCGCCTGCGAACACCCAACCGCCACTTCATTTCCTTTCCCGCCCGCGCCCGTCCGCCCGCCCGAAGACCAGCCGCCCGTAATTCGCCGCCGCGACCACCCAAAACCTCGCCGTCGGCGCCGCCACCACCCCACATCCCCGCCGCCGCCCTCCGCCGTCGTCGCCCCGTCGTCGGCAGCACCGGCTCGCAGCCGCCCGGACGCCGCCGAATCGGGAGGCAGCCGGCGCAGGATTCGGCGTCTCCGGCGATCCAGCTGCCGCGGTAGGCCTCCGCCGGGTCTTAGGCTGCTGCCGACCTCCTCCCCGTCGGTCGTGAGCCTGTCCACGGCCGTTGCCCCGGCCGCACGACCGCCGCACCAAGCCCTCCGCCCGGCTGCCGAACTATTCTTCGCCGCCCGCCGAGCTCCTCTTGGCCGGCCTCCAAGCTCATTTCTTATCACCGCCGCCGTCCGAAGCAGACCGCAGCCGTCAGCGGCAGCCAATCCAACCAGCGGCCATCTTCTTCCACCGTGCGCACAAGGTGTTTGACGGAATTCCTCAAGGCTGCTGGCCTGTTTTGGACCATGAATTTGGACCATCTATTGGAGTTGCTCTTTTGGACCATGAATTTGGACCATCTGTTGGAGTTGGCCTTGGCCTTTTTTCGAAGCTCCAAAACGCACTTTTTGGCGGTCTAAATTTTACATCTCCGGTTTTGGACCGTCAAAATTTGGACCATCTATTGGAGATGCTCTAAAGTAGTGATCTAAATGCTCTAAGTAAAAACAAAATGCTCTTATATTTCTTTATGGAGGGAGTATACAGTAAGCACGCATACAGGCACAGAGCTGAAGTCCATTATAGATCATCACAAATCAATCACACATGCCACAATTGAAATAGTGTTCGTGGCTCTAGTAACAGTCTGTTAGAGAAGTTACTTTGTGTAAACTTGTCCCATCTCTCTTATCTTAATGGTCTTAGTACCAGCTTGTTGAAGATGCCCTAATTTGGCATCATCATCTTTATTTAATTCGGAAGCACTTGTCATTAAGGATCCCAACCTCCAAGTCCCAAGGACAAGGCCACCTCATTCCATGTTCTAAGAGTTGACAATCGATGATGGCAGTTCATGAAATAGAGTAATATGTTATATTTGCTATACGCTACCTATTCTTTCTTCCAGATCCATTCATGGCGATTTGCGCGACCACCAACAAAGAAGGCTCCATTGATCATGTTATGCTACGGCGTCCATTCTCATGTGGTATGTTTAATCCAATCTTGCCCACACCATGTCTCAACCACATTTGTTACACATCTCTCTGGGTTTTTCCCTGCGATATTAGCACTTTGGATCATCAATTCTTCACTTTGTTTAATCGATTCCAACCTGTTCTCTTCATGTTCAAGACACTGCTTCATTTTCCCTGTAAGGTTATGTAAAATTAGTAAATTGCCCGGATCGTATGATGTAACTGTTATTCAAAATCCAGAGCAGAACTGAACCATCAATATTGGTTATACTCTCTCCTAGATTGGCTATCTTTGGCAGCTAGAGGAGATGTTTTCTTCTAAATGAATTCTAATGGAGTATAAACAACATCTATACATGCGCCCAGTGGGCATCTGAAATCCCTACGAGTTCATTGATGATTAATCCAAGGAAATTAAGCACTCTTACCGTCTTACGTACATTGTTTATTTGTTTCCTCAAATATATATTGGATTAAATTTGACTTTTAGCGCTACCAAAATTGCTTTCTAGGTCAAATTGTCTTTTAGCGTTGAATAAGTTCCCTGCTACTTCCAAAGATGGATCATCCAGAAAATATAGTAACACAACTTATTGAAGAAGTGCATAGATCAAAATGGATTGCACGTAGCAATCATGATGTGAAATGTTTTACAGAAGGTGAGATAAGAAGATTTACCAACAACTATAAATCTGTAATCGGTAAAGGTGCCTTTGGTGAAGTTTATGAAGGTGTCCTGGAGGACAAAAGTATGATTGCAGTCAAGAGGTTTATCTGCAACGTAAAAGAAAATTTTGCCAAAGAGTTGATCGTCCACCATGAGATCAATCACAAGAATGTAGTCAGATTAGTTGGCTACTGTGTAGATGAAAATGCCCTGATGGTGATCACGGAGTATATTCCTAAAGGAAACCTGAGTAACATCCTTCACCAGGATAGTACTCCTATCGCTTTGGATACACGGCTAAGAATTGCCATTGAATGTGCAGAAGCGTTGGGCTATATGCATTCACAAATGTATACTCAGGTCATTCATGGTGACATCAAGCCTGCTAATATACTTCTGGATGATGAACTCAGAGCAAAAATATCAGACTTTGGGATATCAAGACTAGTCAACACTGAAAATACTCTATATACTCTAAATGTGATAGGAAGTGTAGGCTACATGGACCCTCTGTTTGCTCAGAATGGTCGCCTCATAGCGAAGAGTGATGTTTATAGTTTCGGAGTTGTGCTACTGGAACTGATAACGAGAAAAAAAAAGCAAGAACAGAGGACGGGGAGATGGGCTTGGTTGAAAGTTTTATTCAATCTCCTCCAAAAGGATTTAGGAGGATGAGGGAGATGTTTGATCCTGAAATTGCGACATCAAGCGACATGAAGACTATCGATGAGATTGCTAAGTTAGCTGGTAAATGCTTGAAGATGGAACTCAACAAACGTCCTGAGATGTTAGAAGTTGCAGAACGTCTTCGCAAACTTAGAAAGGCTCCACCGCAGGTACAAGAAAGACTAGCTCTGTTTTCTTGGGGAAGGAAAAATAAACTAGCTCCAGCTAGAATACCATCACAAGAAAGCAGCAGCAGTAACCAAAAGGTGAGAACTGTAGCTCCAGCTGAAAAGACGCCATCACAAGAAAGCAGTGACAGTACCCCCAAATCAGAAATTGTGGCTCCAGCCAAAGCAGCACTATCACAGGATAGCAGAAATGAGGATCGTTTTATTGTTAGGATGACAATGACAGGCCTATTGTTCAAGGTGGAGGACCTGCTTGGGGCATCGGCTGAACTTCTGGGCAAGGGTACAGTCGGGACAACATACAAAGCGACACTTGAAAGTGGATATGAGATAGTGGCCAAGAGGCTCAAGGACGTGAAATTGCCGAATGAAGAGCTTGAGCAGCATGTCAAGATGATTAGCGCCATCCAGAACAAACACATTGTGCCTCTGTGGTGCTATTACTTTAGAACGGATGAGAGGTTGCTAGTGTACAATTTCATCCCCATGGGTAGCCTAGCAAAAGTGCTCCACGGTAATGTTACAATACTACCATATGCTTGCCTTCACAATTTCTAATGTTTTTGATGTATCACTAATTCATGATGTGTTAATCTAGGTGACGAAGATTCTCGCCCAGCTCCGCTGGACTGGGATCAGCGGTCAGCCATCTCACTTGCTGCTGCGCGCGGTGTGGCGGCTATCCACTTAGCTGGACCATCCAGCTGCCATGGAAATATCAAGTCTTCCAACATCCTGCTCACCAGCACCCACGATGCATGTGTGTCGGAGCATGGCCTGATAACACTTGGCATGTATTCGAATGACTCCGGCTACCGAGCGCCCGAGGTCACCAGCAATAGGTGGGTCTCCCAGAAAGCCGATGTGTACAGCTTCGGAATCCTACTGCTGGAGCTTCTCACTCGGAAGGCTCCCGCAAATAGCATAAACAATGAGAAGGGGGTAGATTTGTCACGGTGGGTGTATTCCGTTATGCGTGCGGAATGGACGGCGGAGGTATTCGACGTGGAGCTCCGAGGACGGGAGCAGAAGGACGGGGAACAAGAGTGCATGGTGCGACTTCTGCAGCTCGCCATACACTGTTGCAGTCAAGATTCCAACTCGAGGCCCACAATGTCTGATGCTGTGCAGCAGATCGAGGAGATCCGACAATCCTGACTCCTGACCAGGAACCTCCGACATCATAGTGAGTGGAAGTTGCTTGGCCACAGTTACATTCAAATGCCATATATTTTCGGGACCCCCTTTCAACTGGTTATGCTAGAGAACTACTATCCTGAAAAAGACTCTTTTTCACTGCAAGTTTGTAAATTGTAATCGATCACCTGTCCTACATGCTATTGGCATATATACTATGCACTTTTCCAAATTAAACGTTGGGTTCATGATTCTACCAGCTAAGCTGGGATGCTTAGACATACGTGAAGACTAAAAACCTGCTATATGTTTGCTTTACAGAATTATGGCCAACGAAGAAAAACTAATGAAAAGATGCAATCATGTTGCTTCCCATTCTTCTTCGTCTCCAATTACAACTACAATAAAAATTACTCCCTCCGTTCCTAAATACTTGTCTTTCTAGAGATTTCAACAAGTGACTACATACGGCGCAAAATGAGTGAATGTACACTTTAAAATATGTCTACATACGTCCGTATGTTGAGTCCATTTGAAATGACTAGAAAGACAAGTATTTAGGAAACGGAGGGAGTAGTAAGCATCGATTTTTTTTCATTCATTCAACATAAATAAAGCATAAATTCTACAGATTACGGATGAAACAGAACACATCAAGCCAAGAATTACAGTGTTCAGTACCTTGCTCGAGAAGGAGTAGCGTGAACCGACCACCTCTCTGAACGAAGTCGACGCACGTTTTCCCAGTACTTTCGCTTACGCCTCCGTGACTCGTGTAGCACTTCCACCGGCGCTGGCGTGGAAGAGCTTGCCAGGCGCTTCCGCGCTGGAGGCCTGGAGCAGAAGGTGCACTACAGGGGGGCCAGTCGCTGGAAGTGCAGGGGGAGATTGCTGGCAAGGTGGGCGCGGAAGCTCCGGAGTGGAGCCGGGAGCAGTCGGAGCTCGGAAGGAATTAGGGATTGGGATTCAGGCATTCAGCGGCGGCGGGTTCGAGCTCGAGAAGTATCTGGCGATAGACAGGGACGTCCTGGACGACGAGAGACAGACGTGTGCAATGGGCTCGAATGTCTGGGCTTACTCATGAGTGGGCTTTTGCCAGCTTTATGATATGCCTTAGCTTATCCAACGAGATTCCCTTTCTCAAACCAAAAAAAATCCCAACGAGATTCCCTCAAAAAATGAAGAAAAAAAAAAACTCGTCCAACGGAGCTGCAAGTTTGGCCGCAAAACAGCGAGATGAGAAATCATTACTGCACCCCAAAAAAAATTACAGGTACTAAACAATGAACTACCTTCTCGAGCCAGAAAGTGGCACGCCGAGCGAAACGTGGCCGGATGCTGCCGCTGCGTTACCGTCGAGCTGCCGACGTGCGCCTGTGTAGCAGTTCAGACGTTTTTAACTGAAAAGGCAAAAGTGCATACAGAACAAACAGAAGGGAGTGCCAACATCTTGCCGATCGCCGCTGCATCGCGATCGATCGAGCACGCAGTCATGGATGAACGACCAAGCTGTACAAGGCCATGGTACCTCGCAGGTCGCAGCTGCATCTCGTAATGCATCTGCTCCTTCTCCAGGCCAGTCTCATTCATCCACCTGAAGAATATTGCTTTCGTAAAAGGGACCAAGGATATATATGCTCTGGCCAATCAGGACACGTTTTCCGATCAGAAGAATGAACGGACACTCTCCTAATACTACCAGTACAACTCTAGAACTCAAAAGACCCAAACACTGAAGCCACACGACACAAGTGTATTTCAAAGAATTACAACTACTATATGTACTTCACCACCCCATCAAAATCATGAGCATTTCATTTGATAATGATCAAAATAAGTCTTCGGAGCAATGGCCTTCATTGTCTTCAAGCGTAGAAGTCAATTCACAACTGCATTGCTGAACATACTAGCAGAACCCAATTCTAGATGAAGCTTACCACCAAGAATTATACTGAACCTAGTTTTACTGAAATGTTGATTAGCGACCGGTTATGGCCAGTTCTGTCGTCTGGCGCTTGGAGATGGACGGCACAGGTACTTGCGGCATGCTTAGCGCCACCTCTACCTTCCGTTGACTCCAATGGAGTGTCCTGAATACCCTACTTATTTTGGGAATGCCGAGGAAATTGACTTCGATTATTCATATACAGTGCGAGAGTTCAGTTATAGTCTTAATAGAAGCTTCAGTAGCAGTACATGGATCTTGTCCCGTTGGAACATGTAGCAGCAGTAGTGCTCTGTAGTTATGCAAAATTCTCGACCGTGGAGATTCACTCTGAAAATCATCATATTGCTTCTCTTTTTCACATTGCATGATTATCCTGATACGTATCTAGTTTTTGTATGCGTACGTGTATGGGTTCAACTTGGGTTGCTAGATGATAGTACAAAAGAGTAGTTACAGTTTTATGTATCCAGTACAGTAAACACGCATACATGCACCAAGATAAAGTCCATGTATATTGTCTCTATGTACTCAATTATTTTTAGAAGTTTTTAAAAATATTGCATGAGTTTCAAACTGTGGGCGCACTGGTAGCACAAAAGCCTAAGGTGGACTACGTCCTCGATGAGCCTGTGCTCGCCTCTGGGTTACCGCTAAATACATGTTACAATTCATAGTTCCAAATTGGCACCCAGACTAATAAAAACAAATGCAACACTTCACCATGTAAGTAAAATCATCTTGGAATTTCAGACGACTCTATGAACTCCTTTTCCAAGCTGTACAGTCTAGTTTCTTCTCCGCCTTTACTTCTCTTGTATGGTTGATCATTTATAGCATTTCGGTTCACTCTTGTGATCTGAGAATTAAGATTGACTCTTGAGTTCTGAACATCTTCAAGTACTGTCTCCACTTGTCTCATTGTAGGCCTTTCTTCACCTTTTAAACTTAAGCATGCTTCTGCGAGTCTTGCAACCACCTCAGCATCTTCAGCCCCTCCCTCCTCAACAATTTGTGCATCTAGAATGTCTGAGAACCGATTGTCTCTTATATGTGACACAAAATGTGATGCTAGGCTTGTCCCTTCTGATGAATGAGAAGAAAAAACTGGTGTCACCCTTGTCAGTAGCTCTGCTAGGATGACACCAAAGCTGTAAACATCGCTTTTCTCCGTGAGTCGACTAGTGTAATAGTATTCAGGATCAAGGTAACCATAGGTTCCTTGGACAGCTGTAAGTATTCCTGTCTCATCTATTGCAATAGACCTTGAAGCTCCAAAATCTGATACTTTTGATGTTAAGGTATCGTTAAGTAGTATATTTGCACATTTGATATCTCTGTGGTATACTGATATTGAAGCAGCAGAGTGTAGATATGCAATGGCCCTTGCAGTTTCCAGTGCAATCCTCAACCTATCTTTCCATGATAATGGGTTCTCACTTTGGCCATGGAGATGAAATGAAAGAGCTCCATTTGATATGAATTCGTAAACAAGTAGAGGAACTTCTGCCTCAAGGCAACAACCAAAAAGCTTCACCACATTCCTATGGTTTGTCTGTGAAAGTATGACAACCTCGTTGATGAACTGGTCGATTTCCCATTGTACAATAATTTTGGCCCTCTTGATGGCCACAATACGTTGATCAGATAAGATGCCTTTGTACACCGTGCCATGCCCACCGCCACCAAGGATGCGATTATGGTCAAATTTGTTGGTCGCTTGCTCCAGTTCTTCCAAGCTAAAAATCCTTGTTCTTTCGGCTATATCATTGTTTGAAGAGATTAACTGTTGTAGAAGCAATCCATGATTTTTCTTGAAGAATTTTTGTCTCAACTTTTTGGCCCTTCGTTGCTTGAGTTTATTAGTGATTTTGGCAGCACCCATAAGTGAAAACAGTAACCCAAAACCAGCAGTTACTGCAATTGCGGTAATTAAACCTGAAGAGAATGACAGTGAGGTTTAATAGTACATAATATGCCACACACACATTTAAAATTTTGAACTGAAAGTTTGAAACTGCTCAACAATACCACGTCAATGATTTTTTTGGAATATTTGTCAGAGCAAACATATTGGAAGTAACAAAAATATATTTCAGGAGTGATCACATGGTTTACTATTTTAAAAAGCACATAATAGTCATTATTTCATTTGTTTATTTGTTGTTGTAGTAAAAAGAAGGTGTGATTAGGGGTGCCTTTAGCAAACTGGTTGTAATCAAGTTATCATGGATGTCGTTGGTAAGGCAAGCACAATGAGTATTTAATTAGGGGGGTGTACAACACCATTATGGCAAAGGTCATCATACACCGACAAGATTAACACGTCGATGTTTTTTGGATATGTTTGTCGCCTCGAAGAAGCGCAACTAGTCCGGTGTTAAGAGGGTGTCGAGAGAAGTGCCCTTTCCAAGCTTCTCTTCCTTAACATCAGTCTGTGTGAACGAGGTTCCACAAACATGACTCTAGAGCTCCCACGGCGAGGCACGGTGCAAGCGATGCGACCGCACAGGGCCCCCAAATCCAAGGGGCCCCAATTTTGGGCCATATATATTTCTCGTTAGGCTACTTCATTTCTTTGCACTCTTTTGGGCCTGCCGGCCTGGTCTGATCGCCTGAGCTTCTTCCCGACCGATCGATCGCACCGAGCATCTCCCAAACTCCCTGCAGGTCAGCAAAATCACGCCACACGATTGGTTTCTAGCCTTCCCAGGTACGACGGCTTGATTGAATCTGCTTGGTGGTGGCACAACCGCAAGGAGCAGGATGGCAGGGCAAGACGGCATAATTCGTTTAACAAATTCGAACGGAAACAAGCGGCGGCAAGGGCCAACGTGGCCAAGAAAAGCAGCAGGGGTTCGGCGGTTGAGCGCATAGGCTTAGGTCGGATCGATTTGGAGATTTAATTTTAGGCATCACAGATCAGTCCATGTCCATCAGGTGCGCCCAAGCAAACCAGATTTATTTAGGTCATTTTTTTTCAGTTCAATAATTGAATGGCTAGTGAATATAGTGTACATGTGCATCAGTTCTTGAGTTAATTAACAAATTGCTAAATGTTTACCACTCCATGGATGAATTCTTTAGGGAAGATAGTTGGTGTATTAGATCTATTTCATAATATTGTACGGAATACCACACATTTAAAGTTAATATAACTTAGCTGAGAATATGCTTTAGTTGTATTAATTTTTCAGTTGTAAGAATTTTTAGATTGTGGGGCATCATTTGCATTTTGCACCGGGGCCCCGAATTTCTGGAGACGGCCCTGCGGCGAGGCTTGAAGCTCTCTAGTGCCCTCCCCTTGAGTTTATTCACGTGAGAGTTAATGAGCTACATGTCAATGGAAGTTTATATAGGCTGGGGGTACTTGAGAAATTATCAAGACTGCCCTTGAAATGATAGGTGGGAAGGACAAAAAAGATAACCTTTGGTTCATAGGTCCATGGTGGACAAAGGGAGAGAGAGGAAGGGAGGGACGGAGAGGAGGCAAGTCCATAACCCTACAGTGGACCAATCCCTCTCGTACCTCTGCCATGGTGGGCTTGAATCTTCACTTGGGCTTCTTTGCTCTTCTTTATCCATTTGACTTTGCATTCTTATATTTTTTTATTTGTTGTCTTCTTAGTCATGAGAAGGGATTGGCTTGTGTTCACTTGGTTGTTCCTTGATAATCAACTTAGTGTGTGCCTTCTCGGGCTAAGTAGGAACCCGGGGTGTTATTAATTATTCCTACAACATTGTTATTTATTTATATTTATTCCATTTTCTCTTTCTTTTTGAATGGTCAACCAACCAATTGATGATTTCAATGTTCAAGTAGTAGGAAAACTGATTTTAAAATCAAAAGATGCAATAGAAGTATTTCTGCAGCCGTTCTACTGGTATACTATATAACAAATTAACAGCTACTCCTTCGTTCAAAATTAATTGAAGATTTATGTTTGTCCAAAGTCAAACTTAAGTTTGACCATGCATACGCATACGTGTACTAAGATCTACAACATAAAAATATTGGTGCATTTTTCTATAGACTTGGTCAACTTAAACAAGTTTGACTTAAGACGAGCTACTCTCTCCGTCTAGGTGTGTAAGTCATCTTACAAAAACCAAATAATCCCAAAACACTTAGGCGTGGTGCATTAAATTCCACCTCGTTTCTTGTTTTTTGTCATATCAATCAATAAGAGATGTGGGGTGTGCATGCTTTTAATGACTTGAGACTACCAAACACGACATGCAGTGGTTAGTTCATTGCATGCAATGCTATTAATTAGCAAATGAACATTAAGTTCTCTCGTTGGTCACGGTGCACAACCTAAGATGACTTAGACTAGACACAGTGGGAGTAACTTCAGCAGTAACATCGAGTCCAACTCAGCAAATTTGCTTATGTGGCAATGACTTAATGAGGAGAGAGGTAGTTACAATAACTTAGCTAGTTACTGTAACATCACATGTCCCAATGCAATATGAGTCTATAACCTAATAAATGAAGCTTTATATGTTACTACACTTATGTTACTACCCCCTATGAAGGTAGTAACATAGTCTAGGGATATGTGTATGTTACTAGTGTATGTTACTATGCATTGTGGCTAGTCTTACTCACCTAGATGGAGGGAGTAACACTTAAATTAACTAGGACCTGAGAAACTCCTTATACCAAGCAAATGAGTTGTATTTGTGTACCTGGGAGGCTGATGATACGTTCCTTTGTTGCACATCGGTATGTCCCCGGCATATTAATGCAGGTCCCATGCACGCATGGATAAACTGGCTGTTGGCACTCATCGATATCTAGAAGGGAGAGGAAAAGGGAGTAAATAGAAAAGAAAAGCTCAAAACCAGGGTGACGTTGTGAATAAAAAATGTAATGATGTTTATCAAATAAGTTTCAAGTGCAGTTGAAGCCTCAATAAGATTAACACAAAGGCTATAATTCATGGTACATTACAAAATCAATAAAATAAAAGGGAGGAGAAAAGGCAATACTCCCTCCACGAAGCAATGGAACCCTGTACTAAACCACGTCACTTATTTTAGGACAGAGGAGTAGTATTTAGTATTTCATTCGTTCCTAAATATTTGTCTTTATAGAGATTTTCAACAAGTGACTATATATGGAGCAAAATGAGTGAATCTACAATCTAAAATATGTTTATATACATCCGTATGTAATAGTCCATTTGAAATCTCCAAAAAGACAAATATTTAGGTACAGAGGGAGTAGTACTCAGGTATCAGTCATCAACCGCTAGTTGAATTCAAAGTTGATTCTAAGATACTACTCCCTCCGTCCGAAAATACTTGTCGGAGAAATGAATGTATCTAGATATATGTTAGTTCTAGATACATCTATTTTTATCGATTTCTTCGACAAGTAATTCCGGACAGAGGGAGTACTATAAGAAAGCAATGGAACCCTCTCAGTCGATATCTACGTGACTAAGGGCCTGATCGAAAGCCCTCCAACTCCGCTGTGTGCCAACAGTGCACGTAGAGCCAGGCTGAATGGCTCCGCTAAGGGCGTGTTTAGATGACTGGCTCGCACCCGCGATGCAGTTTCCAGCGTGATTGGTTCCCTGCGCGGCCTTCCCAGCCTGGCCCGCTCGATGCAAAACGAGCCCTCTCAGCCAGGCTGAGGGGAACGCAGGAATCGGGCGTATCGGGCAGCCAGGCCCGCGTTTGCATCTGACAACAACCCTCTTATTTCTCTTTCTCTTTCTCTCTCTCTCACGGAACGGATCGAGCACGCCAACCCACCGCTGCTGCCGTCCGAGTCTCCGCTTGCGCAGCTGGACCGAGCTCCCTCGCCGGCCACCGTTCCGATCTCCGCCGCCGGTGCTGCTCCACGCCGCCGCCGGTGGCTCGCCTCCCCACCTCGACATCCTGGGGTTTCTCCGCCACGGCGCCGCCTCAACACCGCCGACTGCCATAGCCGCCGGCATTCGGCCCTACGGGCGAGCTCGTCGGAGCTCACCATGCCACCCGCCACCGATGGAGAGGAAGAAGGGGGAGGTGAGCACCTGCGCGTCGCGAGCCACAACTAGCATCTGGCGCTGCGGTTCCCCCCTCAAACTGCACTACCGCATCTCCACCTGGCTGCCCATCTCCGGCTCAGCCATCTCGTCACCCTTCAACTCTTGATCTGGTTGGTGTCCCCGGCCATCTACCTCATCTATAAGCGGAATGGTCCATATTGGTGAAAATGATTTGGTTAGTTTGAGAATTTTGTGATAAATAAAACTGAAACTTGAGCTCGGTTGAGATTTCAATTCAGGCTTGTTCTGCTTGGTATCTTTGTCCATGGAATAATCATCCAGATTCAATTGGAATGATTGAAATTAGAAGAGAAAAATGATAGAATTAAGCTGAAATGCAGCCTACCAAACAACATCTCTTGTATATAGCTTGTCACATGCATCCATATCATGCAGTCCACCAAACACACATCTCAATTCATCTTTGCATTAGCTCAACCAGGCTGCACTCACCCAGGATCCCCCATGCAATGCAAGCTAGAGCCACCCAGGCAACCAAACACGCCCTAAACTCTGAGAAGTAGTGTTTGGCCGTAGTGTATTTCCGATAAGTTGGAGAAGCTGGCAATTTCCTGCGCCCCAGAATCCTCAGAAATGCGGAGTTGGCAAAAATTGCTCCCCACTGCCACTGATAAATGGAAAATGAACGGCTCTGTAGGATTTAGACTAAATTACGATGGAATGCCACCCTCTCCCTCATGTTGTTCCTCTCGTCATCCTGCATTACCCTAGCGCAGCCGGCGCCACTACCCCACCGCCACGCCCGCTCAACCGAGGCCACCCAGTGTCCGCTGAGCCGCCACCTGAATGATACCCAGCCACGGCGCCGTGCGCTCCTCTCTTCCCAGAGCGAGCTTGGCGAGCATAGCCAACCCCACACAGTCACCCCGGTTCGCCCACCGTCCCAACTGGAGCACGCCGACGACATAAGGGGCCTAGTCGCTGCCATGGCACAGCTCGGGGCAACGCGGGGACCACAGTGCCTCGCTGCCTGGCAACCATTGGCCGCACCCGGCCCGCTGCGTGCTGCAGGAACTGTAGGTAGGAATCGCCGCTGCATGCTACAGGGTATGTAGGGAGGTGAAGGGAGAACTACCAGCCACCGGATGAGGCGACATGAAGGAATCTCGGCCGCCCATAGTCTCCCTTCGAACTGGGCGAGGTGCCGAGGCCTGACCTCTCTTATCCTCTCTCCAACTAGGCATAAGGCCTCTCTCCAGGCAGGCCAGCCAACCTGTTAGCACAAAGGATCGGCTGGATTTGTGCTAACCGGACAGGTGGAACTGTAAGCGACCAAGAGCTTCGGGGTGGCGAATAGAGGCTGTTGGGCTTTGGGCCTTGTAATAGGAATAGGGCTAGTGGGCCGTCGGCCTCTCTAGTTGGAGTCGGTACTAATAGCACGACTCGTTCTCCAGTTCGGTAGTGAAACTGTAATAGGAAACTCGCTCACTCTTTTCCCCATTCCCAACTCTTTCTTCTATCTGAAGACAATACTGTATCTGTGCTCCATTACTTCGAATTCAGATACAATTAGCCAATGATTCGTGATCCTTACCTAGTAAGGTTCTCACAGGAACTCCTCGACAGAAGCCGGTGCACGGCACACGGCGCTGGATTTGAGGGTTTCGTCAAGATGTTTGACATGCTCTAGAGCAGCATAGATCAAGTTACACATGGTGTAACCCTAAAAAGAAGTTACACATGGAGTACATTTGCAGAGATGATTGCGTATTAACGACGTCACGCCCTTTGCCACATGGGGCCTTTTTTTTATTAGTGTCTGTTTTTAGAGGTGTTGGTGATATCGTGCCCCAGCCTAAATGCATCACAGGGCTTCCTTTCTACTCCCTCCGTTTCAAAATAGATGACCCAATTTATACTAACTTTGTACTAAAGTTGATATAAAGTGCTAGCTAGAAACCAGGTGTGCTTCGTCGAGACTATCAGGGGCCTTGTGGCCAGCAGACTGGCATCCGCACTTGTGCCATCGGCCAGGATCATCTCATCGGCCGTGAGGTTTAAGCCCCGGATTGAAGAATGAAGCACCCTTGCTGGAAGCCGAAAGGTAGGAGATGGGTATGCTACCACTAACCAGAGCTGCTAATGGGGCCACTATAAGCCGAAGCATCAGCCCTGCAACTGCAATAACTATGCTTTTCTGGACGGAGTACTATATCTTTGGCACAAGGAAAACATAGCTAGTCATTGCCCATTTTACTTATTCTTGTTTAATGGAAGGAAGGTGCCATGGTTAACCAGTGAAGATGTGAAAATCTAGTTGCCTAACTTGTCTATGCCTATAGGCAATAGTAATAATCCGGGAGGGCCCGTTGTTTCAAAGAAAATAGGCTATAGTGATGTTTGTGGACTGCAGGCATCGGTCACTTGGTCGTACCGTGCCGCTATAGTGATGTTTGTGGACTGCAGGCATCGGTCACTTGGTTGTACCGTGCCATCCTGGGCATAATCAGTGGTCTGACAATCTTGTGTTTTATTTGGAAACTCATGTCCAACTTGTCTATGCCTATAGTGACCTTCGCAGACTGGAGGCATCGGTCGATCGCTGTGTTGGTCAATTGGTCGTACCGTGCCATCCCGGGCAAGGAGATGGCCACGAACTGCTCCGGTGGTTCAAGTCCAACCAGGCAATCAGAGTTTCTATGACCAGAGAAAAAGGAGACCTCAATGCTGCTCAGCCTCGCCCTATCTAAACGGTATCAATAGTTTCGGTACCCACCCAACTTACCCGCATGGGCTCGATTAAAAGCACAAGGCCCACTAATCTTCGATCCCTTTCGAAATTTGTAAGATGGACTGAACTGCCGTATGTGAAACTATTGTGTTGCAGATCTCTTGAACAGCGTAGGTGCAAAAAATAAACTAGAAGGGGGAGAACAAAGGAGAGTCGGCACTCGGCAGAGTGGTGTTACCTTGGCATCCGTGAATGATGTAAGGGTTGCCTTCGTATCCATCCGAGCAGTTGCACCTTACTTTGTTCACTACGTCGCCGATGCTGGCAGCGAAGCTGTTCAAGCTCATGCATCTCCAACCTGATACAGAACGGGGATCCAACGCGACCAAGTCACGGTCGCTTTTTACATCCAGCCACCATTCCAGCACGGTGGGTACCCGTACCCTGGTCACCTTGGGACTGCTCCGACGAGATCGATACGAGCTTCCGAAATCACCGAAGTGCTATTCTGCATGGCGCCTACGTTAATCCCGGTGAACCACTCGCGGTCGACAATGAACGCTGCCCCGGACAAAAGGCGTGAACTAATGGGTCTGCCTTTGCCCGCGTACGCGGCTTCAGTCTGGTTCAAGTCCTTGAGCTGCACCCCGTACGCGGGCAAACCCTGCGAGATGGTCGTCCGGCAGCAGCCGACGCCCGAGCACGAGGTGTCCCCGGGTGGCGGATAATCTGTGTCACACAGCGTGGCGCATGCGCTGACGTACACGGGACCCCGGTCACTGCCTGCAGCGAGGTAGCCGATGAAGTTGCATCCGATGGCCACGAAGACGTTGTGCTCGGTCGACACCGTCAGGCCGCCAGACCACGAGCCGTCGTAGCCAATATAGGGCTTCCCAGACCCAGCGCTCCTGTTTCGGTTAAGCGCTTGGTATGGATCGTTCCTGTAGTCCCACACTCGCCGTTCACGATCTTGCTCTGGACACGTACCGTGCCGCCCACCAGTGAGATGGCGTCCACTTCCACGTCGTCGCGCAGGAACAGCTTCGGCGGATGGCTCGTCTCGTCGCAGGTGAGGTTGAAGCCCATGTGAAAGCAGCCTTGCCGGAAGCCAAAAGGGTAGGGGACGGTGACGCTGCCACAGGCCTCCGGGCAGCCACGCAAGGCTAACGGGGCAGCGGCGACTGTTGCCACGAGGAGCTCAAGGGCCATCAGTACTATTAACATCGGCATGAGGAGATTTGCCTGTGGCTGTGGGGAAGGAACGGAGGGAAGGAGAAGGGTCATCTTCTCCTGCAACTTGAGGATGCTGTAAGGAATTAGCTAGCCGTAGGCTTGGTGATACTCGTACTGGTAATTAACCTCCTCTTATATAGAAGAAACAACCTCACTAGTTTGCCTTTGGTCTTCTCAGTTGACTTCAACGCCAGCTAGGTACACGGATATAGACTAATCAATATAAGCATGTTGCATGTCTCGTAGCTGAGTTAGAACAATCCTCATGCTACAGATAATTCTTTGGTAAGGGCATGTACAATGCATAGTCTCAAGATGATGCCTCGCATACCATGTAGGATCGGATATGATGTAAAGTAGGTTCGGATAGGGAAGCAGGAACCTCTTCAGGAGACGGGTGCTTGAAGAGAAAAGGCGTGGTCCGGTGACAAAAGCTGAAAAGGTTGGAGAGAAAATTAGAGATGCATGTGTACTAGAGTCTTTTTTTTTATTTCTTAATGAGGCCCACTAGTGATAGCTTGCATTGGAGAGGAAAAATGAATGTAGGTGCTTCAAATTACTTTTTGTCATGAGGCATATGTATCCATATACCAACATTGCGTCGCCAGGCCGCCGCCCGCTCCTCCCTTGACCCCGCCAGAAGCGAGCGCTGCCGAGCAGCTCCTTCGCCTCCGCTTCGTCGCCGTCCTCCATGGCGTTGCCTCCCCAAGCTCCGCCCCGCTGGATCCACGTCGTCGCCCCCGTCTCGAGCCCCGCCGACGTCCAGCCTCCTCGACCTCGACCTCGACCTCCTCTGCTTCCCTCGTCCTCGCTCGATCTCGAGCAGGGGAGCAGGCACGTCATCGCTCCCTCTGCCATGGAGCTCGCGTCCCCTCGCGCCGCGCCGCCGGTCTCCTCTTCGAGCACGAGCTCCGCCTCCCCTGCTGCACGTCAAGGCCGATGCCGACCGCATCGTCCAACGCCAAGTCCCGACCTCCTCTGCTTTGTGGCGACCACCACCATGGCCGCGGCTACCATCAACCAACCGCGCGGCTCGCCCCCTGTCTCGGTCGTGCCAAGTTCCCTGCTCCGCCTCCACACGCCGCCCGCACACGCTGCCAACAGCCAGCAGCTTGAGCTGCCTCCATGCATCTCCGGTGACCTCCCGAGGCAGGGCCTTGACGAGTCCCTCGATGCCCCTCCAGATGTGTCAATGCCTTTGTTTGAACCATGTACAACTACACGGTGATGCGCCAAGTACCCCCTCGGATCGTCAAGTTCGACTACATGGAACCGCCAAGTACCACTACGATTGCCGCGTACATCTACGAACGCAAAAACCGGAACAACAAGTACCCCGACGTCACATGTACCACTACCGTCGCCGAGATCGCGAGAACCTCTACCCTCGACCCTAGAGCGTGCGAGAACGACTACTTCCACTACTACCATCGCGGAACAACTACTTCCTCTACTTCCCTCGACGACCCGTGAACGACTACTTCCTCTCCGAACCGGTCCGTTTTGAAAATGCATGCCTCGAAGGTATAACCCCGAGACGCCATCCGTGGACCGAATGCATGTGTTGTATGAGATGCACCCTATGTTTGCACCGTGCCCGTTTGCTTCATGCACGTTCCTCCTCGTTCGCCATGCCGATGACCCGTGGGAACCCGGTAACCGGGATCACCCCACCATCTCTAGCATGTTCCGCACATCCGCACGCTTCCTTTTGCACCGGTATCTCCATGAGCTACCGGAACCGATATGTTGCCGTGGCATCATTTTCGGATTTGTTGCCGTGGCACCCCTTTCTTCCACCACGGTGATAAATGCTTCATAACATGCTTATGTCAACATTTTCATAAAAATTGCATATAACTTGTATATGTCATCCGCATCATGATAACAACATTTAAAATGTTTAAACTTGTTGTTGCATTAAATTGCTAAATGCATATGGGGATTTTCCGGAATTGTCGTTTGTTGCTTTCGGCCTCATTTAAACTTGCCTAAATAGTTAGTTTATTTATGCTTCACCTCTTGCCATGTTTAACAACACTTAATATTGTTTGGTAGCATAACCGAGAGAAAACCAAATAATTGATGTGGTGTTCCGTCAACATGCACCTCGTTGCATATTGAGCTCCACTTAACTTGTAGTATTGTTTGTTGCACTTTGCCATGCCATGCCTCATTAAACCGGACATGCATCATACTTGATTGTGCTTCATGCCATGTTTATGTGATGGTTGTTTACTATGTTGTTTGTTTCTTTCCGGGTTGCTTCTCTCGTTAGCTTCGGTTTCGTTCCGGAGTTGTGAGGATCCGTTCGACTTCGTCCGTTTGTCTTCTTCATGGACTCGTTCTTCTTCCTAGCGGGATCTCAGGCAAGATGACCATACCTTCGATATCACTTCTATCTTTGCTTGCTAGATGCTCGCTCTTTTGCTATGCCTATGCTACATTACCTACCACTTGCTATATCATGCCACCCATATTGCCATGTCAAACCTCTAACCATCCTTTCCTAGCAAACCGTTGTTTGGCTATGTCACCGCTTTTGCTCAGCCCCTCTTATAGCGTTGCTAGTTGCAGGTGAAGATGAAGTTGGTTCCATGTTGGAACATGGGTATTTTGGGATATCACAATATCTCTTATTTAATTAATGCATCTATACACTTGGTAAAGGGTGGAAGGCTCGGCCTTATGCCTGGTGTTTGGTTCCACTCTTGCCGCCCTAGTTTCCGTCATACCGGTGTTATGTTCCTTGATTTTGTGTTCCTTACGTGGTTGGGTGATTTATGGGACCCCCTTGACAGTTCGCTTTGAATAAAACTCCTCCAGCAAGGCCCAACCTTGGTTTTACCATTTGCCACCTATACCCCTTTTTCCCTTGGGTTTTCGCGAGCCCGAGGGTCATCTTTATTTTAGCCCCCCCGGGCCAGTGCTCCTTCGAGTGTTGGTCCGAACCGAGCAGCCTGCGGGGCCACCACGGGGAAACTCGAGGCCTGGTTTTACTCGTAGCTTGACTTATCCGGATGTGCCCTGAGAACGAGATATGTGCAGCTCCTATCGGGATTTGTCGGCACATCCGGGCGGATTTGCTGGTCTTGTTTTACCATTGTCGAAATGTCATGCGAACCGGGATTCCGAGACTGATCGGGTCTTCCCGGGAGAAGGTTTATCCTTCGTTGACCGTGAGAGCTTATGATGGGCTAAGTTGGGACACCCCTGCAGGGTATTATCTTTCGAAAGCCGTGCCCGCGGTTATGAGGCAGATGGGAATTTGTTAATGTCCGGTTGTAGAAAACCCGAAGTTGACCTTAATTAAAATACATCAACCGCGTGTGTAACCGTGATGGTCTCTTCTCGGCGGAGTCCGGGAAGTGAACTCGGTGTTGGAGTTATGTTTGACATAAGTAGTTTCAGGATCACTTCTTGATCGCTACTAGCTTCACGACCGTGCCTTGCTTCTCTTCTCGCTCTCTTTTGCGATTGTAGCCACCATATATGCTAGTCGCTTGCTGCAGCTCCACCTCATTACTCCATCCTTCCTATAAGCTTAAATAGTCTTGATCTCGTGGGTGTGAGATTGCTGAGTCCTCGTGACTCACAGATACTTCCAAAACCAGTTTGCAGGTGCCGATGAAACCGTGCAGGTGACGCATCCAAGCTCAAGGAGGAGCTCGATGAAGATCTTGCCCTTTGTGTTGTTTCGTTCTAGTTGATCAGTAGTGGAGCCCAGTTGGGGTCGATCGGGGACCTGTGTAGCATTTGGGGTAGTCTTATTTTATTTTGGTTCCGTAGTCGGACCTTGATTGTATCTGTATGATGTAATGCTTTACTCATGTATTGTGTGAAGTGGCGATTGTAAGCCAACTATGTATCTCTTTCCCTTATGTATAACATGGGTTGTGTGAAGATTACCTCACTTGCGACATTGCTTTCAATGCGGTTATGCCTCTAAGTCGTGCTTCGACACGTGGGAGATATAGTTGCATCGAGGGCGTTACAAGTTGGTATCAGAGCCGACCCTCGCGGTTACACGGATGGTTGCGGACAGGTGCGCGGTCATGTTGTGCATGACCTTTGTGACCCGTCGTGGCACATGGCATGGCACATGTGCCGGACTGGAAGCACAGACGTATGTGCCAAGAGGGAAGGTTCCTGTGGCCCGACGAGGACGTCGGTTCCTCTGAGTGGGGGTGTGTGTGATAGCGTGGCTTATTAGGGATGATAGACTACTCATATCAATAAGGAATTCCTTCTTTTCTGGGAGCCCATTCAGACAGAACTCCAAAGTTAAGCGTGCTCAGCTTGGAGTAGTTTCAGGATGGGTGACCGACCGGGAAGTTGCTCCCGGGTGCGCACGAGTGAGGACAAAGTGTGCAGAAAAGACTAGTATTGATCTGTGGGGCCAGTCTAGATCCCGCCAGGAGTAATGACCACCGGATGGTGTGTCCGGGGCGTTACAAGTTGGTAATCAGAGCCTTCCCCGACCTTAGGAGCCCCACTGCTTGATCGTTTTTAGCGGCCGAGTTGTGTCTAGAAAAATGTTTTGAGTCATTTAGGATTATATATATCGGAGAGTTAGGAATTCTTTTACTCCCCAGTCTCTTCATCGCTCTGGTAAGGCATCCTGACGTAGAGTTTTGACTCTTCTCTTCTCAAATTTTACTAAAAAAATTTTAGGATCACGCGGGTATCTTGGAATCGTTCGGATGGTTTTATGATGAGAACATTGTCTTGGTGCCTCCTGTCAGGGGTTTAGTGGAAGTGTCCCAGGGAGTTGAGCTCTGAGGTGTTGTCGCCATAATTTTATCGTTGCAGTTCGGAATACCTAAGTTTAGTGCGCCGACATCGAAAATCTCTTTTATGCAGTTCGTTGGTGAGATAACCTCGGCGCCACCCGATCTTCGGGCGGGAGTTCGGAGTATCGCCATAACTTGTATAACGTATGCTTTTCGAAGGTTGAGGTAGACGATTTCCGAAGGTTTCTTGGTTATGTGTTGAAGGATGGATATAGCTGGATGTAGGATTTGCTAGTTTTGGGTGAGATATTATGCTTCCCCTGTATCCCCATCACCTGATTGCATAACCAGAAAATTTCGGGAGTTTCATAGGTGGGAATTCAAGTAGCTCTTAGGATATCTTTCCGACGGATGTATGATATGAAATTGGGGTTCGACGTCTAGTGGTCCGCTTATTCACGGTTGGTTTTATAGTGGTCTCGTTGTGTCTTAAAGAGTCCTTGGCTATGCCGAGTCGGGGACGCTTCGTATGTCATGTGCACTGCCTTGTACATGATGGTGCTGTACGATCGAGCCCGTGTAGGCCCCACCACAAAAACTTCGGACGAAATCTCTATCATATGTTTGTTCCGGCTTATTCTGCAAGCTAGTCCTTTGTTTTTGTTTTGAGTAGTGGTATTCGAGTTGCTTCAATGTCAAGTGTTGATTCCATACCTTTCTGAAATGGTGTTCTCATACTCCAATGTGAATACCAATCCTTCTCGACAATCGAGATTGTCATGTCAATCCTTTTCAACCGGTGTGTTTCTCTTCAAGTGGATCCGATCACTTCAACATCAGCAAGACCAATTATCATTTCTTCTCAACGGTGTTTGTTTCATCCGTCTCCAAGTTGCCTTTGTTTTTTCCCGCCCACCCACCCTTTTTCCTCAAGGACTAAGATTTCTTTACCAAGTATCCTTTTATTTTTGTGAAGTTTCTCCATTCTTTTCCGTCAATGTTCTTACCCGGTGGTTCTCAAGAAGATGTTCTACTAGTTCGTCATTCCTCATTCCTTTCTCTTCTTTGGTGGATTCAAGTCAAGTTTTGTTGATCATACCTTTTTCCTCATTTCAATGTCTTCTCATACCGGTGCACCTCATTATCATTCTACTTCTCGCTATTTGTTATTCCGGAGTGCTCAAGATAAAGATTTGTCTTTCCACTCTGCATTCGTTCAAGCTCTTTCGAGATTGGTATCTCATTCAAGTCATTTATTTCAACCGGTGCAATCTCTCTTGTCAAGCAATCTTTTCAACGGTGTTTTCTTTTGAGTGGGCCATAACCCACATGTCTTTTCCAGGATCTTACCCAACTCTTCTAATTCTTTCTGGAGTTATTCTCAAATTCATTGCAAAGTTTGACGTAAGAATGAATTATCATCAGTCAAACGTCTTTCTCCAAGATCTTTCAAATTCTTTTCATAGTTGGCTCAACCTCTTCGCTTTTGATTCTTCCGGTGTGCCTCAATAATTCTTGGTGGTGTTTCTCGTTGTCATTCTCATCATTTGAAGACCGAAGAAGAGTTTCTCTTTAATCTTGCTCTATTCTCTTCAAGATTCATGGTGCTAGCTTGTTGCCATCCTCTCATAATTGTTTTCGATTGTGAGAATCTTTTTCACCCATCCGGAGCATTTTAGGAGTCTTTTCAGTTTCATTCTTTGAAGCCCATCATCTCAGTATTATTCATTCAAGCTTTCAGCTCTCGTTCTCCAAATCATACCGGTGCATCATTCAAGTATTCTCTAATCAGCTCGTGATCTATTCGTTCATTTGTATCTAAATACCCTCAAGTATCTTCATTCATTTTGCAATTCTTCCCGGTGATTTGTGCATTTGCTACGTTCAATTTCAATTCTTATGGTGGTTTGTTCAAGATTCCTCTTCCTATGTTCTCATATAAATTTATTCGTTGCGTCCAAATCTCACCGGTGGTTCCATTAATACCTTCTCAAGTTTGCGCTATATCTCTCTTAATCCTTTCTATGAGAATAAGTAGTATGCCAAATCCGTTGCTTGTCATCAATTTAAATTGGTGAAGGATACGCATAACATAATTCTTGTTCTTGTTTCATCCAAGTGATTAATTCCTTCTTTCGGAGTTTGTTCATGATGAATAAATTCTCGGTTTCAGTTGTTTCATCATTTCTTTTCCCGGAGTTCCAAGCTCTCATCATCATGAAGATCCATCTAAATCATTGCAAGGCTTCACCTTGTGTTTTCAACTTCTCTTTCTTTCTATCACCCTTTTGTTTACCGGAGTTCTTCATGGAGGCTCTACATGGTGCTTCGTCAAGGATTCTTTTCATTCTTCAATTGTTCATCAATATTTCTCTCAAAGTTAAGATCCGTCAAGCCATACTTCAAAATAAACATGGTGCTCAACACATGTTTTGTTTTGAGGAGTTCAAGCATTCTTCATCTTGCATTCCGAAGTGCAATTCTTTCGACCTTATCTTTTCAGGTGGTGTTATGTCATTTTGACAGTTTCATTCATGTTTCATGATTCACATGTTGTCAAGAATGAGGTATTTTAAGTCCATCAATCTCTTCGTTGGATTTATCTTGTGTCATGTTTTCACCTAAAGCCTTCCCTAAGGAATGTTGCTATTATGGTGCTTATCAATGATCCAAGATTTCTCCTATCCTCTTGGTGAAAGAAGTTTTTCATCGCCTTGGTGCTCTCACTCAAATCAATGGCTTCCTTTAGTGGCCATTTGTCACCTCATAATGTTGAGATGTTTCAATAAGTCCACTACAAGCTTATTCTTTTCATTGTTGGTTTTCTAACAACTCCGTTCAATCCTTCTTTTTAAGGAGGCTCTTTCAAATTCAATTGTGATAGAAGTTGTTATTCTCTTCTCTGTTCTCTCGATTCCACTCTTTCATTTGTCCCGAAGGCATTGTGATGTTTTCTTGACCCATTATATCATTTTGGAGATCATGTTCTTTTCCTTACTTATCCATTTAACCGAAGTGTCGTGTTTTCATTCGAGTTCTCTAATTTTATCAAGTTTTCCCTCCTTCCTCAACTGGAGAGCTGTCTGAAATCTTTCTTACCCCTTGTGCCATTCTTTCAATAGTTCCGGAGGCAGTGTGTTGTTCATTTCATCAAGTATCCTCTCATCTTGTCAAGTTCATGTTCAATTCCTTCCATGTTCAACCGGAGTGCTGCCCGAATTCTTCCCCTCTCATCTTGTTTTAACCGGAGTGGTTTCGAATTCTATCTTGTCCATTAAACTCTTGATTCATGTCTTTGCAACCTTCAAGTTCCCATAATGTTCCTTGTTCCTTTTTCTAACGGATTGTTTGCAATCTCGTTCATCTCTGTTGTACTCTTTCTTTTAAATTGCTCAACCTCTCAAGGTTCGTGGTTTCACTCGTTCGTCAAAGAAGCAACTTAGTTTTACCTCCTCTCTTCCTCTTCCGTTTCTCTCCGGTGCCATCCTAGATCTCGGGACGAGATCCTCTTGTAGTGGTGGAGTGTTGTAACGCCCCGAGACCGACGCTCCAGAAGACTTCCATATTTTTGTGACCTCCGTGTGTTTTTTATTTGTGCTTGCTCTATTTATTTTTGCATTGCATCATGTCATCATGCCATCATCTCATAAATCTTTTGCAACTCAACTAAATAAATGTCATGGATCTTTGATCCATTTAAATCGAGGGAATTCACATGGTGATTCTCTTTAAAACATATCCTCTCGATATTTAGAGAGCTATAGTAAATATTTCAATTATTTGGATTTACCGCAAACACACTTACAAAATATCCTAATGCCTTTGTTGTCTTAATTCTTGATCTCCTACTTTGCCATTTATTCTTTCACCATCTTCCGGAGCTCCACCAAAAATCCCAACATTTTTGGAAACCTCTAATTCCTAGTCCTTGCTCAAACCTTTTGAATTAAATTCAAATGACATTGAATTTAATTCCTGCAATCTTGCCACTCCTATTTTTCATGGACAGTGCACATTTTTGTGAGTCCAAGTAAATTAACCCCATGCCCAAATTCTTTCCGTAACCCTCTCTTTCTTTTATTTCTTATCTCTATTTTGTTTCTTTTCTTTTGAGAGAAAGAGAGAGAGAGGAGAGCCCAGCCGCCGGCCTCTAAGGCCCATCCGGCAGCCGCCTCCCGAACCCTAGCTAACCCTGCCCGATCCCCATCTCTTCCCCTCGTCCATCCCCCGCCGCCAGGAGCCATCTCTCCCTCGTTCCCCCGCATCTCTCGCTCGATCCCCCTCCTCTCGCCCTCTCCCTCGAGCTCCAACGGGGACCGCGTCGCCAGGCCGCCGCCCGCTCCTCCCTCGACCCCGCCAGAAGCGAGCGCTGCCGAGCAGCTCCTTCGCCTCCGCTTCGTCGCCGTCCTCCATGGCGTCGCCTCCCCAAGCTCCGCCCCGCCGGATCCACGTCGTTGCCCCCGTCTCGAGCCCCGCCGACGTCCAGCCTCCTCGACCTCGACCTCGACCTCCTCTGCTTCCCTCGTCCTCGCTCGATCTCGAGCAGGGGAGCAGGCACGTCATCGCTCCCTCTGCCATGGAGCACGCGTCCCTCGCGTCGCGCCGCCGGTCTCCTCTTCGAGCACGAGCTCCGCCTCCCCTGCTGCACGTCAAGGCCGATGCTGACCGCATCGTCCAACGCCAAGTCCCGACCTCCTCTGCTTTGTGGCGACCACCACCATGGCCGCGGCTACCATCAACCAACCGCGCGGCTCGCCCCTGTCTCGGTCGTGCCAAGTTCCCTGCTCCGCCTCCACACGCCGCCCGCACACACTGCCAACAGCCAGCAGCTCGAGCTGCCTCCATGCATCTCCGGTGACCTCCCGAGGCAGGGCCTTGACGAGTCCCTCGATGCCCCTCCAGATGTGTCAATGCCTTTGTTTGAACCATGTACAACTACACGGTGATGCGCCAAGTACCCCCTCGGATCGTCAAGTTCGACTACATGGAACCGCCAAGTACCACTACGATTGCCGCGTACATCTACGGACGCAAAAACCGAAACAACAAGTACCCCGACGTCACATGTACCACTACCGTCGCCGAGATCGCGAGAACCTCTACCCTCGACCCTAGAGCGTGCGAGAACGACTACTTCCACTACTACCGTCGCGGAACAACTACTTCCTCTACTTCCCTCGACGACCCGTGAACGACTACTTCCTCTCCGAACCGGTCCATTTTGAAAATGCATGCCTCGAAGGTATAACCCCGAGATGCCGTCCGTGGACCGAATGCATGTGTTGTATGAGATGCACCCTATGTTTGCACCGTGCCCGTTTGCTTCATGCACGTTCTTCCTCGTTCGCCATGCCGATGACCCGTGGGAACCCGGTAACCGGGATCACCCCACCATCTCTAGCATGTTCCGCACATCCGCACGCTTCCTTTTGCACCGGTATCTCCATGAGCTACCGGAACCGATATGTTGCCGTGGCATCATTTTCGGATTTGTTGCCGTGGCACCCCTTTCTTCCACCACGGTGATAAATGCTTCATAACATGCTTATGTCAACATTTTCATAAAAATTGCATATAACTTGTATATGTCATCCGCATCATGATAACAACATTTAAAATGTTTAAACTTGTTGTTGCATTAAATTGCTAAATGCATATGGGGATTTTCCGGAATTTTCGTTTGTTGCTTTCGGCCTCATTTAAACTTGCCTAAATAGTTAGTTTATTTATGCTTCAACTCTTGCCATGTTTAACAACACTTAATATTGTTTGGTAGCATAACCGAGAGAAAACCAAATAATTGATGTGGTGTTCCGTCAACATGCACCTCGTTGCATATTGAGCTCCACTTAACTTGTAGTATTGTTTGTTGCACTTTGCCATGCCATGCCTCATTAAACCGGACATGCATCATACTTGATTGTGCTTCATGCCATGTTTATGTGATGGTTGTTTACTATGTTGTTTGTTTCTTTCCGGGTTGCTTCTCTCGTTAGCTTCGGTTTCGTTTCAGAGTTGTGAGGATCCGTTCGACTTCGTCCGTTTGTCTTCTTCATGGACTCGTTCTTCTTCCTAGCGGGATCTCAGGTAAGATGACCATACCTTCGATATCACTTCTATCTTTGCTTGCTAGATGCTCGCTCTTTTGCTATGCCTATGCTACGTTACCTACCACTTGCTATATCATGCCACCCATATTGCCATGTCAAACCTCTAACCATCCTTTCCTAGCAAACCGTTGTTTGGCTATGTCACCGCTTTTGCTCAGCCCCTCTTATAGCGTTGCTAGTTGCAGGTGAAGATGAAGTTGGTTCCATGTTGGAACATGGGCGTTTTGGGATATCACAATATCTCTTATTTAATTAATGCATCTATACACTTGGTAAAGGGTGGAAGGCTCGGCCTTATGCTTGGTGTTTGGTTCCACTCTTGCCGCCCTAGTTTCCGTTATACCGGTGTTATGTTCCTTGATTTAGCGTTCCTTACGCGGTTGGGTGATTTATGGGACCCTCTTGACAGTTCGCTTTGAATAAAACTCCTCCAGCAAGGCCCAACCTTGGTTTTACCATTTGCCACCTATACCCCTTTTTCCTTGGGTTTCGCGAGCCGAGGGTCATTTTTATTTTAGCCCCGGGCGGTGCTCCTTCTTGTGTTGGTCCGAACCGAGCAGCCTGCGGGGCCACCACGGGGAAACTCGAGGCCTGGTTTTACTCGTAGCTTGACTTATCCGGATGTGCCACGAGAACGAGATATGTGCAGCTCCTATCGGGATTTGTCGGCACATTCGGGCGGCTTTGCTGGTCTTGTTTTACCATTGTCGAAATGTCATGCGAACCGGGATTACGAGATCGATCGGGTCTTCCGGAGAAGGTTTATCCTTCGTTGACCGTGAGAGCTTATGATGGGCTAAGTTGGGATACCCCTGCAGGGTATTATCTTTCAAAAGCCGTGCCCGCGGTTATGAGGCAGATGGGAATTTGTTAATGTCCGGTTGTAGAAAACCCGAAGTTGACCTTAATTAAAATACATCAACCGCGTGTGTAACCGTGATGGTCTCTTCTCGGCGGAGTCCGGGAAGTGAACACGGTGTTGGAGTTATGTTTGACGTAAGTAGTTTCAGGATCACTTCTTGATCGCTACTAGCTTCACGACCGTGCCTTGCTTCTCTTCTTGCTCTCTTTTGCGATTGTAGCCACCATATATGCTAGTCGCTTGCTGCAGCTCCACCTCATTACTCCATCCTTCCTATAAGCTTAAATAGTCTTGATCTCGCGGGTGTGAGATTGCTGATTCCTCGTGACTCATAGATACTTCCAAAACCAGTTTGCAGGTGCCGATGAAACCGTGCAGGTGACGCATCCGAGCTCAAGGAGGAGCTCGATGAAGATCTTGCCCTTTGTGTTGTTTCGTTCTAGTTGATCAGTAGTGGAGCCCAGTTGGGGTCGATCGGGGACCTTTGTAGCATTTGGGGTAGTCTTATTTTATTTTGGTTCCGTAGTCGGACCTTGATTGTATCTGTATGATGTAATGCTTTACTCATGTATTGTGTGAAGTGGCGATTGTAAGCCAACTATGTATCTCTTTCCCTTATGTATAACATGGGTTGTGTGAAGATTACCTCACTTGCGACATTGCTTTCAATGCGGTTATGCCTCTAAGTCGTGCTTCGACATGTGGGAGATATAGCCGCATCGAGGGCGTTACATCAACCCAGCCTGGTTGAGCAAACAGGCCCATATGCGCCATCTACAAGTTGTTTGGTTGCCTGCATCTAGTGTCCATGCATTAGGTAATACACAAGTGCACTTTGTTTGGTTGCCTGCATTGGCCCAAGCAGCACATGAACACGGCGTTTGGTTGCATACGACGTACATGTTGTGCTTACCTTGTACCCTAGTTGGTGAGCTTACCCACAATGATCACACCTAGCACACCAACGCCACAACAAAGCAATGGTGATGAACTGGGCGAAGATGATGAAGTTCTTGAGCTTCAGCCCAAACTGATGATCCACCTTAGCGCCTTCCACTCTGACACCTCCAACCTTGCCACTGTCAACGCTGCTGCCTCCGTGCTTTCGCACCTAGTCGGAGTAAGCTTGTTCTGCTGCCTGCCTAGTCTTGAACCCTCTATGGCTGCAGTTGCTATATGATGCCACTTGTGCACTGGCTTCTTCCCATGAACTGTAAACCCCTAAAGCCTTACCAATGAACACGGCATACCACTTTCCCTAGCAATGCACAAGAGCAAGAGTTGAAGCAGCAATTCAATGGAGCACACAAGTAGCAAGCAAAGCAGCACACAAAAAACAATGGAGTGGAAGAGAAGAAGTAAAGCATGCATGATCATACGACATAGCAAGTTCTACCTAGCACTACCTTGGTGTTAACCTACCACCACATCCAAAAGAGGGTTTCGTCCTACCACCGCAAGTTCACCATCAACATGAGAGGTTAGTATATACCACCTCACCAAAATATACAGACCATCAAATAGTTTTTGAGCCCTAGCTACACAAAATGTACGTCGTCATCGTCGTCGTCGACGCCATCGCCATCGCCATCAGGGATCATGCACGCTCACATGCAACACTACTCTATCAGTAGTGCTTGCCCAGCCAGCTCCTGAGCCACATCACCCTGTGAGCGTCTGCCATGGCAACGAACCCAACACCCTGGGCCTTATTGTCAAGCAGGTGGATGAGAGCTTCCATGAGAGCCTTGTCACGGAAGCCACCCTGGGTCACGACAGCGCCATACAGGTCAGGGTGGACGTCGAGGGGCTCGCACCCCCTGATAGTTGTTGCCACCTCCTTCACTGCCTCAGTCATGCTGCAAAACACATTGATCTCTGATGACCCACAAGTGTAGGGGATCTATCATAGTACTTTCGGTAAGTAAGAATGTCGAACCCAACGAGGAGCAGAAGGAAATGACAAGAGGTTTTCAGTAGGTATTCTCTGCAAGCACTGAAATTATCGGTAACAGATAGTTTTGTGATAAGATAATTTGTAACGGGTAACAAGCACTGAAAGTAAATAAGTTGCAGCAAGGTGACCAAATCCTTTTTGTAGCAAAGGACAAGCCTGGACAAGTTCTTATATAGAGAAAAGCGCTCCCGAGGACACATGGGAATTATTGTCAAGCTAGTTTTCATCATGTTCATATGATTCGCGTTCGTTACTTTGATAATTTGATATGTGGGTGGACCGGTGCTTGGGTACTGCCCTTTCTTGGACAAGCATCCCACTTATGATTAACCCCTATTGCAAGCATCCGCAACTACAAAAGAAGTATTAAGGTAAACCTAACCATAGCATGAAACATGTGGATCCAAATCAACCCCTTACGAAGCAACAAATAAACTAGGGTTTAAGCTTCTGTCACTCTAGCAACCCATCATCTACTTATTACTTCCCAATGCCTTCCTCTAGGCCCAAACAATGTTGAAGTTTCATGTAGTCGACGTTCACATAACACCACTAGAGGAGAGACAACATACATCTCATCAAAATATCGAACGAATACCAAATTCGCATGACTACTAATAGCAAGACTTCTCCCATGTCCTTAGGAACAAACATAACTACTCACAAAGCATATTCATGTTCATAATTAGAGGGGTATTAATATGCATTAAGGATCTGGACAAATGATCTTCCACCAAATAAACCAACTAGCATCAACTACAAGGAGTAATCAACACTACTAGCAACCCACAGGTACTAATCTGAGGTTTTGGTACAACGATTGGATACAAGAGATGAACTAGGGTTTGAGAGGAGATGGTGCTGGTGAAGATGTTGATGGAGATTGACCCCCTCACGATTAGAGGATCGCTGGTGATGATGATGGTGATGATTTCCCCCTCCCGGAGGGAAGTTTCCCCGTCAGACCAGCTTCGCCGGAGCCCTAGATTGGTTCCACCAAGGTTTCGCCTCGTGGCGGCGGAGTTTCGTCCCAAAAGCTTGCTTATGATTTTTTCCAGGGTAAAAGACTTCATATAGCAGAAGATGGGCACTGGAGGGCTGCCAGGTGGCCCACGAGGCAGGGGGGCACGCCCAGGGGGTAGGGCGCTCCCCCCACCCTCGTGGGTGGTGGGTGGCCCCCTCAGGTATTTCTTCCGCTGAATATTTTTTATTAATTCCCAAAATGACTATCGTGGAGTTTCAGGACTTTTGGAGCTGTGCAGAATAGGTCTCTAATATTTGCTCCTTTTCTAGCCCAGAATCCCAGCTGCCGGCATTCTCGCTCTTCATGTAAACCTTGTAAAATAAGAGATAATAGCCATAAGTATTGTGACATAACGTGAAATAACAGCCCATAATGCAATAAATATCGATATAAAAGCATGATGCAAAATGGACGTATCAATCTCCTCCCCCATCAGGCCTCCTATCTTCCTCTTCCTATCATGGACGGGGTGAAATGGCTTATCGAAGGGCTTCACGAAGGGCTCGTCAGGGCCATCAAGGACCTCGACGTCTAGGGTCCCAGGGAAGTCTGGCATGGGAGAACCAAGAGGCTCCCCCGAGCCCATGGCATGCTTCCCAGTTGCCAGCCTGAAGGAGAAGATGTGCTGCATCTGGCTGTAGTTCTGTATGGGTGTGTTGAGGAACTCAGCGTCCCTTGGGTGGTCCTAAGAATGAAACACAAGTGTTGTTAGTTGTGATTAGGAGTAGGCAATGGTGGACAGTATGAAAAGGAAGAGGGTTGTGAGCTAACCACGACATGGCCGGCGTAGTGCTCTGCCTCCAAAACTATGGAGCAAGTGTTCTCATCCCATGAGGTGCCGCTAAGGTCTCTTAGCTTGGACACTTGGATCCATCGACCTCTCCACTTCCTCAGGTGGTTGTACACCTGGGTGGCAGACACCTCCTGCCCACAGAACTCGAACACCATCTTCGCAACGGTGTTCAAATGCACCTCCTTGAAGCCCTTGTCCGTCCTAACTCCACTAGAGATGAGCTCACACATCTTGTTCAGCACGAATGTGGACATGAACGGCTGCCACTTCATGTTGTTTGACCTACCATCCTTCTTTGCCTTTGCTGTTGCTACCTTGAGTGCGGCGGCAGCAGGAGCAGCAGGAGGAGTTGGCTCAACGAGCACTACTAGCACATAGAGGGAATCAGACACGAACACCTCTGAATCAGGTGCCATCTCGGACATAGGTTGCGAGTCCTCGACAAACGATGGAGCAAACTGGCTTTCGGACAGGACAAGGGCCTGACTAAGATCTTATGTCTATGTGGTCATGCCCTACACTCATAGCACGCATTAACAGTAAGCATAGCACACAACATACCAGACAATCCATGTAAGCGGGAGCATACATGTACATGGTTCATCACTATCATAGCAAGCACATGCTTCATCACTATCATACTAAGCACATGGTTCATCGCTATCATATTAAGCATACCGGAGAATCTATGAGCACAAACATACATCTACAACAAACAACATGCTACAAATGGACCACCAATAGCTACAAATAACAGATCTAAGCACGAATCAACACAAGCACAAGGTTCAACTTCGAACTCTACTACTAATCTAGCCTACCACATGCTTGAACATCTAGCCTTACCACAAATTGCAACCGCAACATAGCAATCAACCATATGAGCTCACAGATCAGACCACTAATCAACCATGAATCTAGATCAAACCCTAGTAGCAGCTCAGATCTAGCTAGAAGGAACATAGAGAAAGGGGGATTGAACTCATAGAGGCCATGGCTGCAGCTCGAGGACGAGGGGGGCGGTCGTAGAAGATCACTGCCGGCCGGTGAAGGAGCGCCGACGCCCTGGACCGCCGGCTGATGAAGATGCGCCAGTTACCTGCTTGTCAGTGTTGATGCACGTCGGCGGGGAGCTCGAAGGGAGGGAGATGGCGACGGGAGTTGGGGCGGTGAGGGAGGGGGCTAAATAGGGGTGGACTCGGCGGGAGGTGAGCCGAAATCCTCCTGCCGATCTTTGGCGACGCGGGCGAGCTCGCACCATCTCCCTGGTCGCACGAGGAGAGAAGCGCGTCGCCCTCCCCTGCCTCACCCGAGCCAGGCTCGTGAGCTACTGCCGATTCGGGCGTTTCCCCTGGGCCTGGCCTGGACGTGCTTTAAGTTTCATGCAATGCGGGCTGCATAGTAAAAGTAGGCAACCAAAAGGGCCAAGTTCTTCCGGCGCGGGCTAGGCTGGGCCATATGTAGGCAACCAAACACGCCCATTGTGATTGGCCATTTAAGAAAAAATGGCCCACACACCCCTGAAAATCAGCGTGGCTAGTGTAATTAGTTGGAATGAGTCCATATTTGCCCTGTAAAGCTCCGTGGGTCTAGCATTTTTGTTCTAACACCGGTGATGCTACACATACGGACAAAATTTTATAGGGTTTATGGGCTGGCACATGTGGCATAGTTTGATTGGGGTTAGGAAGAGAAATGGCCCCACTGTTGGGGAACGTAGCATGCAATCTCAAAAAATTTCCTACGATCACGCAAGATCTATCTAGGAGATGCATAGCAACGAGAGGGGGAGAGTGTCCACGTACCCTCGTAGACCGAAAGCGGAAGCGTTTAGTTAACGCGGTTGATGTAGTCGAACGTCTTCACGATCCAACCGATCCAAGTACCGACCGTACGGCACCTCCGTGTTCAGCACACGTTCAGCTCAATGACGTCCCTCGAACTCTTGATCCAGTAGAGGGTCGAGCGAGAGTTCCGTCAGCACGACGGCATGGCGATGGTGTTGATGGGCTTCGCCTAAGCACTACAACACTATGACCAGAGGAGTAACCTGTGGAAGGGGCACCGCACACGGCAAAGAGAACAATTGATATCGCGTGTTCTAGGGTGCCCCCTTGCCTCCGTATATAAAGGAGGAGAGGGGGAGGCTGGCCGGCCCCTGTAGGGCGCGCAGAGGAGTCCTACTAGGACTCCATGTCCTGGTAGGATTCCCTTTGGTGGAAGGGTGAAGAAGGAAGGGAGAGGGAGAGGGAGAGGGAAAGGGGGCCGCGCCCCCTCCCCTAGTCCTATTCGGACTCCCCATGGGGGAGGGGGCGCGCCACCCCCTTGTGGGCTGTCCTCTTGATACGTCTCCAACATATCTATAATTTTTTATTGTTCCATGCTATTATATTACCCGTTTTGGATGTTTATGGGCTTTACTTTACACCTTTATATCATTTTTGGGACTAACCTACTAACCGGAGGCCCAGCCGAATTGCTGTTTTTTTGCCTATTTAGTGTTTCGAAGAAAAGGAATATCAAACGGAGGCCAAACAGGATGAAACCTTGGAGACTTGGAACAAATGCAAACCTAGAAACTTGGAGTGGACGTCAAGCAACAAATGAGGCGGCCACGAGGGTGCCCGGCGCACCTGAGGGAGTCCTGGACTAGGGGGTGTCCGGACAGCCAGACTATCATCGTCAGCCGGACTCCAAGACTATGAAGATACAAGATTGAAGACTTCGTCCCGTGTCCGGATGGGACTTTCCTTGGCGTGGAAGGCAAGCTTGGCAGTACGGATATGTAGATCTCCTACCATTGTGACCGACTCTGTGTAACCCTAGCCCTCTCTAGTGTCTATATAAACCGGAGGGTTTTAGTCCGTAGGACGAACAACCATTACAACAATCATACCATAGGCTAGCTTCTAGGGTTTAGCCTCCTTGATCTCGTGGTAGATCCACTCTTGTACTACCCATATCATCAATATCAATCAAGCAGGAGTAGGGTTTTACCTCCATCGAGAGGGCCCGAACACAGGTAAAAACATCGTGTCCCTTGTCTCCTGTACCATCCGCCTAGACGCACAGTTCGGGACCCCCTACCCGAGATCCGCCGGTTTTGACACCGACATTGGTGCTTTCATTGAGAGTTCCTCTGTGTCATCACCGATAGGCTTGATGGCTTCTTCAATCAACAACAACGCAGTCCTGGGTGAGACTTTTCTCCCCGGACAGATCTTCGTATTCGGCGGCTTCACACTGCAGGCTAATTCCCTTGGCCATCGAGAGCAGATCAAAAGCTACGCCCCTGGCCGTCAGGTCAGATTTGGAAGCCTAAACTTCACGGCAGATATCCGCGGGACTTGATCTTCGATGGATCCAAGCTGCAGCCGAGCATGCCGCGCTGTCACGACAGGTATGATCTAGCTCTGCCGCCGGACAGTACTTTGGAGGCCGCACACGAATCCGCTCCGACCCATAGTTCGGAGCCGATCGCGCAGATCGAGGACGGGTGGCTGGACACTGCCTCGGGGGCTACAACTTTTACGGCGATAAAGCCGAACACTGACTGTCGTGGATTTGTCACGGCAGATGTCCTAGTGAAAGGACTTAGTCGTGGAGCCATCGCTACGGGTTTACTTGTAGGGGTTAAAGCGGACACAAAGACACGAGGGTTTATACTAGTTCGGCCCCTTCGATGAAGGTAAAAGCCTACATCTAGTTGTGATGGAATTGATGTGGTCTCGATGGCTAGGGAGCAAACAAGCTTCGCCTAGGCTCGAGTTGATGTTGTCTGTCCCTGAACCGTCGCCGGGTCGTCCCCTTATATACACGGGTGACGCCCGTCGGTTCATAGAGTCCTAACCGGTTCATACTCGTATCCCGGTTGGTATCTCTCTATTCCTAACTTACAATACAAGTTATACATTAGGCCGGTTTACGGCTATAAGTTCTAAACCGACTACAGGCCTTGGGCCTTTCTCTGTTTATACCACTAACGGAGTTAACCCGGCCCAGGCTGGCCGGTTTACACCTAGTGGTAATATCCCCAACATTAGGCCCCAGATTGATTTGAACTGGTTCATGTCAATCCTTTACAAAAACTTGCATCTTGGACATCTTCTAGTGACTGGTAAACCGCCATGTCATCATCACTTCTGGTTACTGTAAACCGGCATGATGTCATCCTGTAACTTTATCATTTATAACACCCTCTTTAAACGGCAGTTCCTGGATCCACGCGCTTGACCTAGCTCTGTTGCTTTTATAAATAGGACCGAAGGGTCATTTCTTTCTTTTCCCTTCGTCCTCTCTCCTTCGTCTTCCTCGCGCCGCTGGTCTTGGAGCTCCGCCACCGTCGTCGACTTCCGCCTCGTCCTAGGCCGCTGCATCAACCTGATCGTACCAGAGCATTGCGGCCTCTTTCCGCGTCTTCTCCGTTCCCGGTAAGCTTCCTCCCTTTCTTGACCTAGATCTGTCTTTTAGGGTTCCAGTTCCATGTTGTGTTCTTCGCATGTTCATATCTGTTATTTTGATTTTGAACGAATCCATGAACCTGTGCTGCTTTTAATAGTGATCCTTGCGCATCCGCTGTAGTCTTCTTATCTAAGCCCACAGATCTTCCGCATATACCTGCTCCATAGTTCACTTCTGTTTTTGCCTTACTCCTCGAAATATTTTCTGTTTTCTGTAAGCTCGCGTTTGATCCGCGGCTATAATAGGATGTTGTGAAACTTGTTTTTGCATACTAATTATCCACAGCTTCAATCGCTTCCAAAGCCTAGATTAGGCGGTTTAACTTACCACAGGAAAAGACTGCTAAACCGGCACTTATATATCATTAGTCCCCTTGTTGAACCGCCAGAATCCGCCTGATATCATATCATATGAAATCGGTTTATAGACACTGCCTCCGGTTTATCATAACTTAGATCAACACCTTGTACCAAGCATGCTTTTGAACCGGATCAATTATTTCTTGTAGATCTTATCATGGCCAAACAAGTGTATGAATGCAACTGGGTTCCTTCTCGCATCACCGAATCACAGCTGAATGATCTAGTCTCGATTGGCGCTTTAGATGATAAAAATACAGTCCTTGGAGGGTCCACGAGAGGAATGTCCTCCCACACCCCAGGAAGGAGAAGTTGTGGTCTTCGCAGATCACGGCGGGGCTTCAAACCGCCGGTTCAAAATTTTACCGGACGTGTTAGCCAATTTTCAGCTCCGTCCCCAGGACATTGGCCCCAACTCCGTCACCAATTTATGCCATTTTCAAGTACTGTCTGAAGTATATCCTCAAGAAGAACCTTCTGTTGAACTGTTTAGAGATCTCTTTCATCTAAACCGTCGCACTGAATTCACCGACGGTCCCAATATTGAATTGGGTGGCATGGCTATTCGAAAGAGGAAGGAGATCACTTATCCCTACGTGAAACTTCATACTCACCCCAAGGAGTGGAATGCAACTTGGTTTTATTGCAAAGATACCTCTCCTGAAGACGAAAATCCCTTACCTGGCTTCCGTCCGGAACGGCTCAGCAACACTCACCCTTTTCCGCAGAGGCTAAGTGCCAAAGAAAGAAGTAAATACGCTCCGCAACTGTCCAAACTCCGGGCCTTTCTGGCCAACGGTTTAATAGGAATAGACCTTGCACGCTGCTGGATATCATGGAGAGTATACTGCCTTTGAGCCGTCGCCCCGGTTTGATGTGCAAATATACTGGTAGTGTCGATGACCCACTCCGACACATAAAAATTCAACTCTCCGACGAAGAAGTCACAGACTCGGTAAAGAAGATGTTGAATGAACCGGAGCATCTCTGTGCTCAAACCGGTCTATCTCCTTACTGTACAACCAACAAACCGCCAGCGGTAAGCTTTTAGTTGTTCCATCATAAAACCTGTTACTGCTTTATGTGTGTGACATTTAACTATTTCTGATCCAGGGTGACAATCCGTTTTGGAGCAAGAAACTTTCACAAGATAAAGCGGAGAAAGCAGGGCGGCCAACCCGGCCTAAGACCAAAGTTGTCAAGAAACCAGCTCATAAGAGAAAGACCACTGCTTCATCTGACCCAGCCATTGACGATGATGTGGGTAATCCGGATCTTGAGGTAGAACTTGATTCTCTTGGCTTGCTTTTTACACGCCTTATTGATGATGATGCTTGTCAGGACGACGCTGAGGCCAGCAATGCAGGATTCGTTGAGGTAACTATTCTCTCTTCCGATTCAGCAAATTTGCCTTTGCCAAAATTTCGCCAGGCAAACCGGAAAGTTAATTTTTCTCACCCTCTTGCTTATTTGGATCCCAAATTTCTTATGAAGACGCAGCAACATGAAGCTCGCCGCACAACCCGGCACAGTGGTCAGGTAGTTACCTCTGCCGGTTTACCAAACAGCCCGGTTCGAAAGCGCCGCTCCGAGGTCTCCGACCTTTTTATTGCTTTAAATTCTAAAGCGGGTTTCTTCCGTCAACCTCTTAATCCGTCCGACTCCGATTATCAGGTCACTTCCCATTCATCCTCTGGTGAATCATCGGCCACTCAGTTACCACCATTGAAGATAGCCGCCGGGTAAGCCAAACCGACCATATGCTTCTAATATATTGTGTAATGGTTATGCTTTTCCCTGACTCTTTGTCTCTTAGAACCAAACCGAAACCCAGCAAAAAGGCCCGTTTGGATAAAACGGCTGAAGAAAATGCCGCCTCAGATCATGAGAGAGCACCAGATCTTGAAAATTTTGCCTCTGAAGACATTCCCAATGATCCTCCGCTACAAGATGCTGTTATTCCCGAAGAGAGGCCTGTTAACACTTCAATCTCTGCCGATCCACCTGCCAGCACCATCCGGTTTGATAAACCCCACAGTCCTGCTGACAAAACGGCCGTGCCCACACAATCCGTCGAGTCCAAAGATGATGACGTTGTGATTACTGGTATGGGCCGTTCTGAACCGGGGAATCCTGCAACTTTAACCGAGCACCTTGTAAAGAAGATTTTTACGCTTTGAATAAAGGAAAATGGGATGTTGAGCGGAGACATATGCTGCTCGAGCGCCCAAGACCTTCATTCTGGCTATTTAAACCGGCTTTATACTAGCCGTGACTATGAAGCTGGCCTGGTCAAGTTAATGAGGGACAAGTTTGAGGTAGCCCACTCCTTTACTTACTGCCATTATATCCGCCCTTCTAGCCCCCAAGGGCCGGTTTGTAATCTTGATCAAACCGGGACTTGAATATATTTTTTTAACAATTTTGAAATCCACCTACGTAGCCCCCAAGGGCCGGTTTATCTTGACATGTTTAAACCGGGGCTTCAATAAAAACTGTCCTTGGAAACATACGTAGATCAAATAGCCATTAGCCCCCAAGTGCCAAGTTGAATACTTGTATTGAGCTTGGGACTTTGCCATCTAGTAGTAATATAAAAATCGAAGGTGCATTAGCCCCCAAGTGTCAAGCATATAACTTTGTTGTGTGGTTGAGACTTTGACTTTCTTGAACTGCTTGTTGAAAAATACTGTCTATATGCAGGCTGAGGTGAGAATCAAGGAGGACCGGATTGCCGATTTACAAGAGGCGTTGAAAACCCAGCAGGCCGAAACAGAGAAGGCCAAGAAAGAATTAACCAGTGCCTTGAACGCCACTGAACAATTGAAAGAAGGCTTCAAGAAAGAACAGGCTGATTGGGCTACTGAGAAGGCCAATTTAATCAAACGAGCAGAAAATGCTGAAGCTGCCCTTAAACCGGTGGTAGATGATCTGACAGCCGTAAAGCGGCAAGTACACTCCATGACCGCGGCAATCTTTGGTAAGCTCCTTTGAACAGTTGTGATGTTTTGAACCTGTTGTAGTATAAATCCGGTTTGAGACTAACTCTTTATGGTTGTAGGCACACGCATTGGGCACTTAGGAAACGATGTGCGGAAGAAACTGAAGGCTGTCTACACCTTAGTAGAACAGCTATATACGGAGCCCCAGTATCATCACCACAGCCTCGCATAATAACCCGGCACCTTCCTTAATCCAAGATACTCTGAACGGTTGTCCATGCTTCTGCCGGATTGAGGAGGTGAAAAAATCTCTTGCCCAACCGGAGCTATTAATGCTTTGATCCGAGCCAAGGCATGGGTACAGATTTTGACCACGTGGAAGCAGCTCAAGGCTACCCAGTGTGAAGGAAGATGGTTCTGATTTTAATGAAGAGGATTTACGGGCAATAAACCATGCGGTCGCCCTCGGCTTGTCGGTGGCGAAGAAGCAGATTTGGAGCATTATCAAGCACAATACAATGACCGAACAAGCGAGTGCCCACCCCAACTTTTGAAGCGGAAAATCTGATCCCTCAATCCGTAAGCATACTTACGCTCCTGATATTGAACCGTCTTCCCTGATCCATGAAGAGGCTGTTTTCCAAGCGTTAATGGGAATCGACTGGACCACTGTTGATTTCCAGCCAATGGGTAGAGACGAGGAGGCTGAAGCGGCGGAGGATGAAGAGCAGGCTTGAACCGGAGGCCGGTTTAAATATCTGTCGTTGGCGGTTGCCCGAAGAACAATGATTTTACTTGGGCACCGTGTTGCCTTGTAATAACTTTAGTTAATACTTCCATTTTGAATATGCCTTCGTGCATAAGTGGTGAAACTTTTGCTTGATTCGTACTTCCTGCAACCAGAAAAATTTGAACCTCGGTGGCGGTAATACTGCCAGCCGGTTTATGATATTGAATATATGTATCAGAAATCCAACAAATATGTGATACAGATACCTGCCATGTCTGGGCATGAATCTGGCGTAGCCAAGCTTAAAGCGGAGGCCTTAAAAACCATTACCGTCGATAAAGCAGGGAGAGAACAACTCCCATATAAACCGTGCTGAATCAGCACAAGCCCCCTTGTTATTCAATGATGATAACAAGAAAAAGGTAAACCGGGCAAATAACCTCCGGAGTAAGATTTAACCGTGTTCTGTCAATTTGTAATTGACAGTTGAACCGGATGAAAACGGTGTCGGTTTAAAAAACGCAACAAAAAATTGAATACCAATTATGAAAAAAATATGGAAACAGAGGCAACAACTTTTTGCAAAAGAAAAGCTTTACTGAGCTGGTGGATGGCATTACCATGGTCGACGCAACCAAGCTCCCGAAGGCATAGCGATGGTGCGGTCGGCCAGTCCCCAAAAGACTCGTGGCATTACGCCGCCAAGTGGCATGACATTGGTTGGGTTCGACCAAGCCCCAAATGACTCTAAGGCCTGTAGGCCGACCAAGAGGCGTGACGGTTCAGACTTGACCGTGTCCCCAAATGATCTGGTGGCTTTCGCCTATCAAGAGGTGTTGCATTGGTTCGGACACGACCAAGCCCCAAGTGATAAAAACAAATGTCAAGGGGTAAACGGAGGCCGCTTTAAAAGCAGAATCACCCATGTAACCACGCATGATGAGAAAGATAGAGACCCGCTTTAGCTGAGGCTCCGGTTTTATTATATCGAAGATAATATATACATTGTCATGATATGTACATAAATAGAGCCGATGGCTCAAGTGTAGTAAGGCCGAAGATGAGCTATGTTCCATGGCCTGTTGGTCTCCTCCTCGGCGCGCGTGAGTCTTGATGCTCTCGAATATCAATCGATAGTATGACCCGTTGTGCGATTCTTGCTGACCACAAAAGTCCTTCCCAAGGTGGGGATAACTTGTGCATATCTGTCTGGTCTTGGATGAGCCGAAGCACCAAATCTCCTTCTTGAAAGGTTCTGGTTTTAACCCGGCGACTGTGATAACGACGAAGATCTTGCTGGTAAATCGCCGAACGAGCAGCTGCCATATCACGCTCCTCATCCAATAGGTCCAAAGTGTCTTGCCGTGCCGTCTCGTTGTCCGCTTCAACATAAGCCGCCACACGAGGCGAATCGTGCCGGATATCGCTGGGAGAGCGCCTCGCTCCATAGACCATGAAGAACGGTGTATATCCAGTGGACCGGTTTGGCGTAGTATTGATACTCCATAGCACCGATGGTAGCTCTTCAACCCAGCACCCTGGTGTTCTCTGTAACGGGACCATAAGCCGGGGTTTGATGCCTCGCAAAATATCTTGATTAGCTCGTTCTGCCTGTCCGTTGGACTGGGGGTGAGCCACTGATGACACGTCAAGCCGGATGTGCTCACGTTCACAGAACTCTTTCATAGCACCCTTGGATAAATTAGTACCATTGTCAGTAATGATACTGTGTGGAAAGCCAAACCGGAAGATCACCTTTTTGATGAACTGCACCGCTGTTGCTGCATCACACTTGCTGACAGGCTCCGCTTCAACCCACTTGGTAAATTTGTCTACTGCCACCAAAAGGTGGGTCTTCTTATCCTTGGATCGTTTAAAGGGTCCAACCATATCCAGCCCCCAAGTTGCAAACGGCCACGTTATTGGGATCATCCTCAACTCTTGTGCCGGTACATGAGCACGCGCGAAAATTTCGACATCCATCACACCGTTTAACCAAGTCCTCCGCATCGGCATGTCTTTGTCAACCAAGTAAAATCCGTGATTTAAACGCCTTTGCCACGGAGACTTTGAACGGCGTGATGTCCACAATCCTTCATGGATTTCTCTTAAGATTTCACAGCCTTCCTCAGGAGAAACACAACGTTGAAATGCCCCTGATACACTACAATGATGCAACTCACCATTAAGAATCGTCATAGACTTGGAGCGCCGGATTATCTGTCTGGCCAGAATCTCATCTTCTGGCGATTCCCCTCGAGTCATATACGCAAGAAAAGGAACCGTCCAATCCGGAATAGCATGTAGTGCTGCCACCAATTGGGCCTCCGGATCAGGAATAGCCAAATCCGCTTCACCTGGGAGCTGGACTGACGGGTTGTGCAATACGTCCAAAAAGACATTAGGCGGGACCGGTTTACGCTGAGAACCCAACCGGCTTAAAGCGTCCGCCGCTTCATTCTTCCGGCGATCCACATGATCCACTTGATAACCCTTGAAGCAACCCGCAATATTATCCACTTCCCGACGATATGCGGCCATAAGCGGGTCCTTAGAATCCCAAGTGCCAGACACTTGCTGAGCCACCAGGTCCGAGTCACCAAAGCACTTAACCCGGCTTAAGTTCATCTCTTTAGCCATCCGGAGACCATGGAGCAAGGCTTCGTACTCAGCTGCATTATTAGTACAAGGGAACATTAAGCGGAGAACATAACAAAACTTATCACCTCGCGGGGAAGTTAAAACGACTCCAGCCCCCGAGCCTTCCAACTGCCTGGATCCATCGAAATGAATAGTCCAATACGTGTGATCCGGCTTCTCCTCCGGTGCTTGTAACTCCGTCCAATCATTAATGAAATCAACAAGTGCTTGAGACTTCACCGCTGTCCGTGGTATATATTTTAGTCCATGTGGCCCAAGCTCTATGGCCCATTTGGCAATCCGGCCAGTCGCTTCCCGGTTCTGTATGATATCACCCAAAGGAGCTGAACTGACCACTGTGATAGGGTGCCCTTGGAAATACTGCTTCAATTTCCGACTGGCCATGAAAACACCATAGACTAGCTTCTGCCAATGCGGATACCGCTGCTTGGACTCAATAAGCACCTCACTGATATAATAAACCGGCCGCTGAACCGGATATTCCTTGCCTGCCTCCTTGCGTTCCACCACAATAGCCATGCTAACTGCTCGAGCATTGGCTGCAACATATAACAACAGCGTCTCCTTGTCAACCGGAGCCGCAAGAACAGGCGGATTGGCTAATTGCCGCTTTAAGTCCTCAAGTGCTTCATCAGCAGCCGGACTCCAGACGAAATTATCTGTCTTCCTCAGCATCTGGTACAAAGGGATGGCCTTTTCTCCGAGGCGGCTGATAAACCGGCTCGGTAGCGATGGCGATTTCCGCCATAACGCTGAACATCATTGATACACCGGTTTAGCCAAGGAAGTAATAGCTTTAATTTTCTCGGATTAGCCTCAATTCCTCTGTTAGATACCGGGAACCCCAATAACTTGCTGCCGGAACACCAAAGACGACTTGGCGGATTAAGCATCATATTGTAAATCATAAGTTGTCAAAGGTTTCCTTCAAATCGTCCACCAGTGTCTCCTTTTGTCTTGATTTTACTACAATATCATCCACATAAGCATGCACATTGCGGCCGATCTGTGTATGCAGGCAATTCTGTACACACCGCTGATAAGTAGCCTGGGCGCTCTTGAGCCCGAAAGGCATAGATACATAGCAGAAGGCTCCAAAGGGAGTGATAAATGCTGTTTTCTCCTGGTCCTTAACCGCCATTTTGATCTGATGATATCCAGAGTACGCATCCAGAAAACTTAAACGCTCACAGCCTGCTGTGGCATCAATAATCTGATCAATGCGGGGGAGGGCAAAAGGATCCGCTGGACAGGCCTTGTTAAGATCTGTGTAATCCACACACATACGCCAAGTGCCGTTTTTCTAAAGGACCAACACCGGATTAGCAAGCCACTCTGGATGAAATACTTCGATGATAAAGCCAGCTGCCAAAAGCCTGGCCACTTCCTCTCCAATGGCTTTGCGCCTTTCTTCATTAAACTGGCGGAGGAACTGTTTCACCGGTTTATACTTAGGATCCACATTAAGTGTGTGCTCAGCGAGTTCCCTCGGTACACCTGGCATGTCAGATGGCTTCCATGCAAAGATATCCCGATTCTCACGGATGAACTCGATGAGCGCGTTTTCCTATTTAGGATCCAGATTGGCACTGACAGTGAACTGCTTGGACAAATCGCCTGGCACGAAGTCAACAAGTTTGGTCTCAGCTGCCGATTTAAACTTCAGATCCAATTCATGCTTTGTAGTTGGTTTCTTTAAAGGGGTCATATCCGCCCGGATCAACATTGTCCTTATAGAACTTCAACTCCTCCGTGGCACAGACCGCCTCTGCATAAGCTGCATCACCTTCCTCACATTCCAAAGCGACCCGGCGGCTTCCATGCACCATTATCATTCCCTTGTAACCCGGCATTTTGAGCTGCAAGTAGATATAACAAGGTCGTGCCATGAACTTAGCATAAGCCGGCCGCCCAAACAAGGCGTGATATGGACTTCGGATCTTCACTACTTCAAAGGTTAGTTTTTCAGACCGGGAATCGTGCTCATCTCCAAAAGCCACATCCAGGGCTATCTTACCAACAGGATATGCAAATTTGCCTGGTACTACACAATGGAACACCGTATTGGACGGTCTGAGATCCTTGTCGGTCAGACCCATGCGGTGGAAAGTTTCATAATATAGTATGTTAATACTGCTTCCTCCATCCATAAGTACCTTGGTGAACTTATAACCCCCCACCTGAGGGTCTACCACCAATGCTAGCTGGCCCGGATTATCAACCCGGGGAGGATGGTCCTCTCTGCTCCATACGATAGGCTGCTCTGACCAGCGTAAATAATGCGGCAAGGCCGGTTCAACAGAGTTCACTGCGCGCTTGTGAAGTTTCCGGTCGCGCTTATCCAAGCTAGTCGTGAAAACATGATATTGCCCATTGTTCAACTGCTTTGGCTGGCTCTGATAACCCGACTGCTGTTGCTGCTGCTGGCCGTTCTGATTATTTTGATTATTGTGACCGCCCTGATTACCTGAACCGGAAGCTCCATCGTGACCCGGCCCGTGGAAACCGGATCCTGAACCGCCACCTGACCCCTGGTCGTACCGGAAGGCATTAGAATTTTTGAACTCCTGCATAATATAACAATCTTTCCAGAGATGGGTAGCTGGCGACTCCTTCGTCCTGTGTTTGGGGCAAGGCTGATTCAACAAGTAATTCAAACGGCTCGCATTAGGATTAGGACCCCCACTACGATTCGCTTTGCCTCTGCGCCGCTGCCCCCTGTCCTGTGCATTAGTATTGGCCACGAAATCCATGTTGCCATCCGCCTTGCGCTTGCCTCCGTTTCCATGACCCGCCGGTTTGTACTGTTGCCCCTTGGAGTTGCCATTCTTCTTTCCCTTCCCTGCTTCATCATCATCAGCCTCGGGATCCTTGGTACTGTCCGAATCAGCATACTTCACCAAAGCGGCCATGAGGGTTCCCATGTCATTACAGAACCGCTTCATGTGCCCTAATTTCAATTTCAAAGGCTCAAACCGGCAGTTGCCTTCTAGGGTTAAGATTGCAGAATCAGCGTTAATCCTGTCAGACGAGTGCAAAATCTCCGAAACACGGCGTACCCAACGGGTTGTTGATTCTCCTTCCTCCTGGACACAAGCCGCCAGGTCTACTATGGACTTGGGCTGCTTACATGTATCCTTGAAATTCTGGATAAACCGGGCCCGCAACTGGGCCCATGAGCTGATAGAGTTGGGCGGTAGGCTCTTCAACCAAGTACGAGCCGTGCCTTCAAGCATCATGGTGAAGTATTTTGCACACGCGGTCTCATCCACATCTAGCATCTCCATGGCCATCTCATAACTTTCAACCCACGCCTCAGGGGACAAATCGGCGGTGTAATTCGGCACTTTGCGCGGACCCTTGAAGTCCTTAGGCAGGCGTACATTACGTAAAGCGGGGATCAAACAGGGCACTCCTAAAGCGGATGCAACTCCCGGTCCGGCGAAGGTGGTAGGGCGGACCGGCGTAAGTTGGCCTGCGTCATCCTGCGCTGCCAAGTCGGCCTCCCTTCGTGCCCGGGGCCGATCCACCACCTCCTGAGCATCACGAACGCCACCCGTCTGGTTATTGCCACGGGCCGCTTCATGGTCCCGCGCATTGCTTGATATGGCCGGTTCATCCACGCGCCTGCTATAGCTCCGGCTTGGACGAGGCGTAGAGTGAATCCGATCACGGCTGTATGAATATGCTTCCTGTTGAATCAGTGCAGTCCGGAGAAGCTCCTTAACCCGGCACGTCTCTACCGCTTGCGGGGAATCTCCTTCGACCGGGATAGCCTCCAATCGTGCGGCGGCTGCAACAAGGTTGTCCATAGGATTAGAATAATGACCTGGGGGTGTCTGAACCGGTGGAGGAACCACCATGTTCTGCTGAGGAGGCTCCATCAGGCGTGGTTGGACCGTCGCCCCTGGTCCCGGTGCCTCAATCCGGTTTGCCTCCCGGTGCTGGGGCGGATTACTGGGTCCATCTCCTGGGGTCTGAAAGAGATTTCTGGGATCAAACCCTAACGGTAGGCGTGATCTATACTTCCGCTTCAACACCTCTGCGGCGCACTCGTCAAGCATGAGTTTGTAAGCTCGGGGCGTCGAGCGGCCCGCTCGCAGCCATCCGCTCCTTTTTCGCCGCTAGATCCGCTTTGGCTTGCGTGATCGCTCTTTTACTTCGCAATTTCCGCATTATGAGCCTCGATCCGCTGGGTTGTCCTCGCCATAAGCGCAGCTAGCGCATCAAACAGATCTGATAGAACTTGAACCGGCGGGCGCCGGGCCTCCGCCCTGCTGCATCGCTGCTGCGCCATCTGCTGCGCTGATCCGGAAAGCATCGCTGCCGCGGTTGAAGAGTGGTTTGTCTGCGCATCGCCATGAATATTCCAACCTGTTGATCTGGTTTGGGGTCCGGAATCGCCGCCATCGGAACAGCCCCGATCATATCGCCCCGCAATCGGTACAATGACTCGGTCTCTCTGTTGAAGATTAAATCGCGGAATAGACGGCGATCTCACTACCGTGTTCGAACCGTCCTCGCGTTCTCCTCCGTGGGCGACTCCAACGAAGACACGCTTCATGGCGGTTTAACTTGGGTAGGTCACGACGCTGAGCCGCCTCGACGAGGTCGGTGCAGATGTCGGCTCAGGCCGAGCTCCCGATCTTGCCGATGAAAACGTGTATGCCACCAAAGGGGACCCGGTACCCGTACTCAATTGAATCGGCGTCGGGACCCCATCCTGCGTCGTCGATGTAGATCCGGCCGCGACGACTCTTGGTCATCCGGCCCACGACGTAGCCTTCAAGTCCTTTGAGCTTGCCCTCCAAGATCGTCAAACCAACATGCGATAGCCCCACGGTGGGCGCCAACTGTCGTGGATTTGTCACGGCAGATGTCCTAGTGAAAGGACTTAGTCGTGGAGCCATCGCTACGGGTTTACTTGTAGGGGTTAAAGCGGACACAAAGACACGAGGGTTTATACTAGTTCGGCCCCTTCGATGAAGGTAAAAGCCTACGTCTAGTTGTGATGGAATTGATGTGGTCTCGATGGCTAGGGAGCAAACAAGCTTCGCCTAGGCTCGAGTTGATGTTGTCTGTCCCTGAACCGTCGCCGGGTCGTCCCCTTATATACATGGGTGACGACCGTCGGTTCATAGAGTCCCAACCGGTTCATACTCGTATCCCGGTTGGTATCTCTCTATTCCTAACTTACAATACAAGTTATACATCAGGCCGGTTTACGGCTATAAGTTCTAAACCGACTACAGGCCTTGGGCCTTTCTCTGTTTATACCACTAACGGAGTTAACCCGGCCCAGGCTGGCCGGTTTACACCTAGTGGTAATATCCCCAACACTGACCTTGTCCCTTATAAAGCTCGTGACTCCGAGGTGCCGGACTCCCTGCCGGACTCCGAACCTCCGGCGCCCCTGCCAATCGAATCCGATTGGGCGCCGATCATGGAGTTCACCGCCGCGGACATCCTTCAGCACTCACCCTTTGGCGACATCCTAAATTCGCTAAAGCATCTCTCACTATCCGGAGAACCCTGACCGTACTACGGCCAGGATGGTTGGGATGCGGACGACGAAATTCAAAGCCCACCCACCACCCACTTTGTAGCCACTGTCGACGATCTAACCGACATGCTAGACTACGACTCCGAAGACATCGACGGGATGGACAACGATGCCGGAGACGATCAAGAACCAGAGCCTACAGGGCACTGGAAGACCACCTCGTCATATGACATATACATGGTGGATACCCCAAAAGATGGGGACGGCGAAGAAGCAGCGGAGGCAGATTCCTTAAAGAAACAGCCCAAGCGCCGACGTCAGCGGCGCCGCTCTAAATCCCGCCACAGCAAGAATGGAGATTCCGGCACAGGAGATAATAACACCCCAGAGAGTGCCGAAGACAACCCCCTCCAGCAAGATTCAGCGCAAGATGATGCAGAAGCAAGCCCTCATGAGAGAGCGGCAGACGAAGAGGTCGAGGATGATAATTACATACCTCCCTCCGGAGACGCGGCAAGCCTCGACGACGGCGAATTCGTCGTGCCTGAGGATTCCGTCGAACAAGAGCGTTTCAGACGCAGGCTAATGGCCACAGCAAATAGCCTAAAGAAAAAGCCGCAGCAGCTTCAAGCTGATCAAGACCTGCTGGCCGACAGATGGACCGAGGTCCTCGCGGCCGGAGAGTACGAACTCGAACGCCCCTCCAAGAGCTACCCAAAACGCAAGTTGCTCCCCCGATTAGAGGAGGAAGCATACATACCTTCATCACCAGCGCACAATGCGGCTGACCGACCACCCCGTGGTCGCGACAGAGAGGCATCCAGGCCCTCCATCAAGACCATACCCGGCATCGCTCGAAAAGTACGAAGACACGGGGGAATGCGCCGGACTTGCGGGATATATTGGAGGACAAGGCAAGACAATCCAGATCTATCTATGGATCACGCGGGCGCCCCACGACCCACGACGAATACCGTCGCGCCAGATACAACAACTTCGGCCGGGCCGAACACAGCAGACAACGCTGCCTTGAGCTACGTCGTGATATTGCTCAATACAGAGGCGCCGCACACCCACTATGCTTCACAGACGAAGTAATGGATCATCAAATCCCCGAAGGGTTTAAACCCGTAAACATTGAATCCTACGATGGCACAACAGACCCCGCGGTTTGGATCGAAGATTATCTCCTTCATATACATATGGCCCGCGGCGACGATCTCCACGCCATCAAATATCTCCCGCTCAAGCTTAAAGGACCAGCCTGGCATTGGCTTAACAGCCTGCCCGCAGAGTCAATTGGGTGTTGGGAGGACCTGGAAGCCGCATTCCTTGACAACTTCCAGGGCACATGTGCGACCACCAGACGCCGATGACCTAAGCCACATAATTCAGCAGCCAGACGAATCGGCCAGACAATTCTGGACATGGTTCTTAACAAAGAAAAATCAAATCGTTGACTGTCCGGGTGTAGAGGCCCTCGCAGCCTTCAAACATAACATCCGCGATGAGTGGCTTGCCCGGCACCTAGGACAGGAAAAGCCGAAATCCATGGCAGCCCTCACATCATTAATGACCCGCTACTGTGCGGGAGAGGATAGCTGGCTAGCTCGCAGCAACAACCTCAGTAAAAATGCTGGCAGTCCGGATACTAAGGACCACAATGGCAGGTCGCGTCGAAGCAAAAACAAACGCCGTGTCAACGGCGACAACAATGAGGATACGGTAGTCAACGCCGGATTCCGAGGCTCTAAACCCGGTCAGCGGAAGAAGCCATTCAAAAGAACCACCCCGGGTCCGTCCAATTTGGACCGAATACTCGACCGCTCTTGCCAGATACATGGCACCCCCCAAAAACCAGCTAACCACACCAACAGAGATTGTTGGGTATTCAAGCAGGCAAGCAAGTTAATTGCCGAAAACAATGACAAGGGGCTGCACAGCGATGACGAGGAAGAGACCCGGCCGCCGAACAGTACAGGATAGAAGGGCTTCCCACAAGTGCGGACGGTAAACATGATATACGCAACCCACATACCCAAGAGGGAGCGGAAGCGTGCACTGAGGGACGTATATGCGATGGAGCCAGTCGCCTCGAAGTTCAATCCATGGTCATCTTGCCCGATCACTTTTGATCGAAGAGACCATCCGACCAGTATCCGCCATGGCGGATTCGCCGCATTGGTTTTAGACCCAATCATCGATGGATTTCACCTCACGAGAGTCCTGATGGACGGCGGCAGTAGCCTGAACCTGCTTTATCAAGACACAGTGCGCAAGATGGGCATAGACCCCTCAAGGATTAAACCTACAAAGACGACCTTCAAAGGCGTCATACCAGGTGTTGAGGCCAACTATGCAGCTCACCATCCGAAGTGGTCTTTGGATCCCCGGATAATTTCCGAAGCGAGGAGTTAATCTTCGACATAGTCCCGTTCTGCAGCGGCTATCACGCTCTGCTCGGACGAACCGCGTTCGCAAAGTTTTACGCGGTGCCGCATTATGCATACCTCAAGCTCAATATGCCAGGCCCTCGTGGAGTCATCACGGTCAACGGAAATACGGAATGCTCCCTCCGAACGGAGGAACATACAGCGGCTCTCGCGGCAGAAGTACAGAGCAACCTTCTAAGGCAATTTTTGAGTCCGGCCGTTAAACGATCGGACATGGCCAAACGCGCCCGGAGCAACATCAATCAAGACCACTTGGCACGTTCTGAGCTCGCGTAGCAATGCGGCCCCAACCCTAGCCCTCGCATGATTGCAAAACCAGCTCTCCGCGTACATCATTACGCTCTGGAAATACCATGGGCATAGGGAGAGGGGCACGACCACAACTGACCTAGAGTGCGGCTCGACCGCACCAGGGGCTCCCAAGTGCGTCGGTCTTTTTATTTTTTTCCTTCTTTTTATACAAAGGACTCCGTTCACCAGAGGCCCTGTCCGGCGGCGACCCTGTCGAACTCACGATGCAACAGCCAGGGAGGGACAAAGGCTGCCGAACACTCAGGTGGTCTCCATTACGAGCATTAAATTTGTTAACACACCATCCCGCAGCCTACCCCTGGAGGGAGACACGTCTAATTAGTCCAATCCCTTGCTTACCGCACTATTTGCATCATTCTGCACTCTTAGCAGAATTCCTTGAATAAATAATGCAACACTTTTTTGCCTATAATTGCATTACTTTACATATATGACATCTTGCACCCGTAAAATTTGGTACGGCCGAATACACCAAGGGCTTATGTTCCCCGCATTATGGTGTGATAAGTCCGAACACTTTCACAAGTGCGGCACCCCAAACTTATAGCATTATATGAATCGGCTCCGAATCATGTCTTGGGTCAATAGTTGGGTTTGCCCGGCTCCCATGTTTTGGTACCTTACATTACGTTCTGTCGGCTAAGGTAGCATGGGAGAACCATCGCGATTGCGCCCGGTTGAGCTGGGCGGCGCCAAAGGAGAAAGCTAAAACCGATGTCATGATAAGGCGAGAGACTGGTCGCTGTTCGAGAGGTCTTTTGAGTCCCTAAAGACTTATGCCGCCGAGCGAAGAACCGGATAATGTCCGCCAAGGCATGGATAGCGCCCGAACTCGGCCTTCCGAATACTAGGGGCTTCACCAAATTTAAAATTATAGAATTCTATGGCTAAGTGAGAGTGTTCAAGCATTATAAGTCCAGTTGCCTTGTTCGTTGTGTTGAGCGCCTCCCTAGATGGACCCAAAAATGGGAACAAGAGCGCTCAAGTTTATCCCGAACACCCCAGCACTAGTGGCATGGGGGCTGAAGCCGACGACTTGCCATCTCTCAGATTTTATAAACGGCCGGACAGAAGGTAATATTTTAAATCAAACAAGCGTTGCTTAGCGCATATGAACAAAGTTTTCAGCTCACAGGATAACACATAGCGAGTTCATTCAATAATTACATCTCTTGGGCACTCATCCGCAATCTTGCGGGCACCCTTGAAGACAGTCTTATAGTACATCTCGGGCGTACGATACTCCTTGCCCGCTGGTGGCGCGTCAGTGATAAGCCTCTCCGCATCCAGCCTGCCCCAATGCACCTTTGCGCGGGCAAGGGCCCGACGAGCACCTTCAATACAGGCGGAGCGCTTGATGACCTCCACCCAGGGGCACGCGTCCACCAGCCGCCGCACGAGGTCAAAGTAGCTCCCAGGCATGGCCTCTCCAGGCCAAATCTGGACTATGAGGCCCTTCATGGCCTGCTCAACTACCTTGTGGAGTTCGACCAGCTGCTTCAGCTGGTCGCTAGGGGGCACCGGATGTCCGGACTCAGCGTACTGAGTCCAGAAAACCTTTTCCGTTGAGCTCCCCTCCTCGCCATGGTAGAATGCGGCGGCATCGGATACACTGCGAGGCAGATCTGCAAACGCCCCTGGAGAGCTCCGAATTCGGGTAAGTAATAGGTAATTTACATTAACATGCTTGCTTCTTCACCGCCGCTATCTTCTTCACCACCTCAATCTCCTGGAGGGCCTTATGGGCCTCGGCCTTAGCGGCTTTGGCACTTTCAAGAGCCGAGGCAAGCTCGGACTCTCGAGTCTTCAAGTCACTCTCCAAACTCTCATGTTTCTCCATGAGAGCCTGGAGCTCTTGCCGCACTTCCGCCACCCGCGCCTCCTGCTTTTCCCGCTCTGCCCCTTCCGCGGCCGCATTGTTCGGCCGCGGACACAGCCTCCTTCAGGGTTGCCACCTCGTTCGTGGCCCTTGCAGTACCCACATTATCCTTGTTATTTTCATTGCAACCAAAATCGTTTTCTGTAAGGTACAAATTTTAAAGTGGTGTCACTCACCTTCTTTATCCTCGAGCTGCTTCTTGGCAAGGCCGAGCTCTTGCTCGGACCGCTCAAGGTCCTGCTTTAAAGCACTGACCTCCGCAGTCAGTGCGGCAGAGGTCAGCAGCGCAGCCTGCAAACCCATATTGACATAATTTTTTAGCAACCCTGCGTATATATTTTTAGATCCTCAGTCCGACTTTTCTTTCCGAACACCGAACCGAGAATCAGGGGCTACTGTCTATGCGGTATTACATTGCATATTTTTAACTTCTGACCTCAAAGCCTGTTAGAAGGCTATCGAGTTTCGTCCACTGCTCTTGGCAAGCTGAACCTTCTGAATCACCGCACTCATGATAGTGCGGTGTTCTTCCTCGATGGAAGCGCCTTTGAGCGCCTCCAGCAAGTTGTCCGGCGCCTCCGGTTGGACGGGGGCCGCCGGCGTCACGGTCTTGCCCTTCTTGCGAAGGGGCCGCCTGCCGGACTCCGGAACCACTGCGGGTTCTGGCGTGGAGTCCGGTGCAAAGTTCGGGAGGCTGCCTTGTGGCGCCTCCGGAGCCTCCTCCCGATGGGTCCCTTCCCGGGATTCCACCTCGGCGTCTTCAGCGGCGCGAGGGGTGGAGGCAGTCGGGATGGAATCTACATCCGACGGAGCCAACGACCCGCTCGACGAAGCGGGGAGATCATCATCGGCCGGACTGCAGGCAGAGTGCGGCATTAGAAGGACACTATGTGACACAAAAGAGAAATTATAAATCATTCAGGAATCCGGATACTTACGATCTTGCCGGAGGCCTGGCCCTTGAGGGCCACTCTTCGTCGCCAACGTTGGCGTTGGCGGAGCTGTCCGGGGGAATAGTTCTTCCCCTCTTGGACCCTTCGGCCTCCCCTGTTGGGGAAGCCTTCCTCTTCCTCTCTCCTTCCTCTGGGAGAGAGTCCTCTTTCTCCTCCTCGTCTTCGGGGGAGGAGTCCGCCTCGGAGCCATCGGACGATGAGTCCGATAGCACCTGGCGCCGGGAACTTCTTTGAGTTCCCGTGGCCTTCTTCTTGGCCTTCTTCTTCGGCACCACATAGAGTGCCGGGACCAGCAGCCCCGTTAAGCGGGCATCCGCTTGGTCTTCGGGAAGGGGAGCCGGACAGTCTACCTGTCCGGACGTCCTCTGCCAGTCCTGTCAAAGGCATTGGGAGTTTTAGATCCCACATAGAGTCAAACTATGAAAGAAAACAACTGTCCCATAGAGGATAACGAAGCTTACCTCACCGGCCGGGCGCTTGGTGCTGAATCCGCGATCCTCTGTCGCGGACGTGGGGGCTTCTCCGCCCTTGAACAGCACCCTCCAGACGGCTTCATACGTCGTGTCGAAGAGCCTGCTCAGAGTCCGGTGTTGTGCCGGATCAAACTCCCACAGATCGAAGGCCCGTTGTTGGCAGGGGAGGATCCGGCGGATGAGCATGACCTGGATCACATTGACAAGCCAAAGCTTCTTGTTCACCAGGGTCTGAAGACAGGACTGGAGTCCTGTCAGCTCCTCCGAACTGCCCCATAGCAAGCCCTTCTCTTTCCAGGAGGTGAGCTGCATAGGGATACCAGATCTGAACTCGGGGGCCGCCGCCCACTTAGGGTCGTGCGGCTCGGTGATGTAGAACCACCCCGATTGCCACCCCTTGACGGACTCCACGAAGGCCCCTTCGAGCCAGATGACGTTGGGCATCTTGCCCAACATGGCGCCTCCGCACTCCGCTTGAGTGCCCTTCACCACCTTCGGCTTGACGTTGAAGGTCTTGAGCCACAAGCCAAAGTGGGGCTGGATGCAGAGGAAGGCCTCGCACACGATGATAAACGCCGAGATGTTGAGGATGAAGTTTGGCGCCAGATAGTGGAAATCCAGGCCGTAATAGTACATGAGCCCCCGGACAAAGGGATGCAACGGGAAGACCAGTCCGCGGAGGAAGTGGGGAAGGAATACGACCCTCTCATGGGGCCTGGGGGTGGGGATGAGCTGCCCCTTGTCGGGCAGCCGGTCTTGTGATGTCGCCGAAAGGTATCCGGCGCTGCGCAGTTTTGCGATGTGCTCCTCCGTCATGGAGGAGGCCAGCCATTTGCCTCCCGCTCCGGACATGGTCGGAGAAGGTCGAGACGAGATGCGCAGACTTGGGCGCTGGAGCTCGAGAGTGCGCAAAGATGGATAAGCAAAGGAGGAAGAAGGCGTAGGTAAAACGGGTGGATCCTTATCCCCTTATATATGGGCGGACGGAAACTATGCGTCCCCACCGGCCTGGTAAAACTCGCTTATCTCCCAAGCGCCACCATCAATGGCGCGGTTGGGTTACCCACGTCCGTATTGATGAGAATCCCAGAATAAGGGGAACACGATCTCCGCTTCGACAAGACGTGCCAAGGAAACCGCTTCGCTAAACGCGCTGAGGTGGTATAATAAAAAACGATTCAAGTAAAGTCTTGGTAGTGGCGTGACGTCATGCTACAGGATACGTCAGCAGATCGAACTTGTGTACATAATATTCTCTCTACGGGGAAATGTGGAAATTATTTTGCAGAGCCGGACACCATCCTGGTGTTCACAATCTTCTATGAATTATTCGGAGGAGGAAATCGCCTAGCAATGCCGAACAATATGCGCGTCGGACTCATCGTCATTGAAGCCTGGTTCAGGGGCTACTGAGGGAGTCTTGGACTAGGGGGTGTCCGGATAGCTGGACTATCATCATCAGCCGTACTCCAAGACTATGAAGATACAAGATTGAAGACTTCGTCCCACGTCCGGATGGGACTTTCCTTGGCGTGGAAGGCAAGCTTGGCAATACGGATATGTAATCTCCTACCATTGTAACCGACTTTGTGTAACCCTAGCCCTCTCCGGTGTCTATATAAACCGGAGGGTTTTAGTCCGTAGGACGAACAACCATTACAACAATCATACCATAGGCTAGCTTCTAGGGTTTAGCCTCCTTGATCTCGTGGTAGATCCACTCTTGTACTACCCATATCATCAATATCAATCAAGCAGGAGTAGGGTTTTACCTCCATCGAGAGGGCCCGAACCTGGGTAAAAACATCGTGTCCCTTGTCTCCTGTTACCATCTGCCTAGACGCATAGTTCGGGACCCCCTACCCGAGATCCGCCGGTTTTGACACCGACAGCTCCCCTTGGGGTTGGGCGTGCCCCCACCCTCGTGTGCCCCTCGAGCATCAACCGACCTACTTCTTCCTCCTATATATACTCCCGTACCCTGAAACCATTGGTGAGCACCACGAGAACCTAATTCCACCGTGCAACCTTCTGTATCTAGGAGATCCCATCTTGGAGCCTTTGCGGGCGCTCGACCAGAGGGGGAATCGACCATGGAGGGCCTCTACATCATCTCCAAGGCCTCTCCTATGAGTTGTGAGTAGTTTACCACAGACCTTCGGGTCCATAGTTATTAGCTAGATGGCTTATTCTCTCTCTTTGAATCTCAATACCAAGTTCTCCTCGATCATTTTGAGACTCCTCATCATGTCCGTGATCTCATCCGGGACTCCGAGAAAACTTCGGTCATCACAAACACATAACTCATAATACAAATCGTCATCGAACGTTAAGCGTGCGGACCCTGAGGGTTCGAGAACTATGTAGACATGATTGAGACACATCTCTGATCAATATCCAATATCGGAACCTGGATGCTCATATTGGCTCCTACATATTCTATGAAGATCTTTATCGGTCAAACCGCACAACAACATACGTTGTTCCCTTTGTCATCGGTATGTTACTTGCCCGAGATTCGATCGTCAGTATCATCATACCTAGTTCAATCTCATTATCTGCAAGTCTATTTACTCATTCCATAATGCTTCATCCTACAACTAACTCATTAGTCACATTGCTTGCAAGGCTTATAGTGATGAGCATTATCGAGAGGGCCCAGAGATACCTCTCTGATACACGGAGTGACAAATCCTAATATCGATCTATGCCAACCCAAAAAACATCTTCGGAGACACTTGTAGATCATATTTATAATCACCCAGCTACGTTGTGACGTTTGATAGCACACAAGGTGTTCCTCTGGTATTCGGGAGTTGCATAATCCCATAGGCAGAGGAACATGTATAAGTCATGAAGAAAGCAATAGCAATAAAACTTAGCGATCATTATGCTAAGCTAACTGATGGGTCTTGTCCGTCACATCATTCCCTAATGATGTGATCCCGTTCATCAAATGACAAGACATGTCTATGGACTGGAAACATAACCATCTTTGATTAACGAGCTAGTCAAGTAGAGGCATACTAGGGACACTATGTTTTGTCTATGTATTCACACATGTACTAAGTTTCCGGTTAATAAAATTCTAGCATGAATAATAAACATTTATCATGATATAAGGAAATATAAATAACAACTTTATTATTGCCTCTAGGGCATATTTCCTTCAGTCTCCCACTTGCACTAGAGTCAATAATCTGGATTACATAGTAATGATTCTGACACCCATGGAGTCTTTGTGATGATCATGTTTTGCTCGTGGAAGAGGCTTAGTCAACGGGTCTACAACATTCAGATCCGTATGTATCTCCCTCCTTAACTTGATCGCGGATGGAAGTGAAGCGTATCTTGATGTGTTTAGTTCTCTTGTGAAATCTGGATTCCTTCGCCAAAGCGATTGCTCCAGGATTGTCACAAAAGATTTTCATTGGACCCATTGCACTAGGTATTACAACTAGATCGGATATGAACTCCTTCATCCAGACTCCTTCATTTGCTGCTTTCGAAGCAGCTATGTACACCGCTTCACACGTAGATCCCGCCACGACGCTCTGCTTGGAACTGCACCAACTGACAGCTCCACCATTCAATATAAATACGTATCCGGTTTGCGACTTAGAGTCATCCGGATCAGTGTCAAAGCTTGCATCGACATAATCATTTATGACAAGCTCTTTGTCACCTCCATAAATGAGAAACATATCCTTAGTCCTTTTCAGGTATTTCAGGATGTTCTTGAACGTTGTCCAGTGATCCACTCCTATATTACTTTGGTACCTCCCTGCTAAAATTATAGCAAGGCACACATCAGGTCTGGTATACAACATTGCATACATGATAGAACCTATGGCTGAGGCATAGGGAATGACTTTCATTTTCTCTCTATCTTCTGCAGTGCTCGGGCATTGAGTCTGATCCAACTTCACACCTTGTAACACAGGCAAGAACCCTTTCTTTGACTCCATTTTGAACTTCTTCAAAACTTTATGAAGGTATGTTCTTTGTGAAAGTCCAATTAAGCGTCTTGATCTATCTCTATAGATCTTGATGCCCAATATATAAGCAGCTTCATCGAGATCTTTCATTGAAAAATTCTTATTCAAGTATCCTTTTATGCTATCCAAAAGTTCTATATTATTTATGTCATCCACATATAATATTAGAAATGCTACAGAGCTCCCACTCACTTTCTTGTAAATACAGGCTTCTCCAAGAGTCTATATAAGACTATATGCTTTGGTCACATTATCAAAGCGTATATTCCAACTCCGAGAGGCTTGCACCAGTCAATAAATGGATCGCTGGAGTTTACACTTTGTTAGCACCTTTAGGATCGACAATACCTTCTGGTTGCATCATATACAACTCTTCTTTAAGAAATCCATTAAAGAATGCAGTTTTGACATCCATTTGCCAAATTTCATAATCATTAAACGCGGCAATTGCTTACATGATTCGGACAGACTTAAGCATCGCTACGGGTGAGAAGGTCTCATCGTAGTCAACTCCTTGAACTTGTCGAAAACCTTTCGCAACAAGTCAAGCTTTGTAGACAGTAACATTACCGTTAGCGTCAGTCTTCTTCTTGAAGATCCATTTATTTTCTATGGTTTGCTGATCATCGTGCAAGTCCACAAAGTCCACACTTTGTTCTCATACATGGATCCCATCTCAGATTTCATGGCCTCAAGCCATTTCGCAGAACCTGGGCTCATCATCGCTTCCTCATAGTTTGTAGGTTCATCACGGTCTAGTAACATGACTTCCAGAATAGGATTACTGTACCACTCTGGTGCGGATCATACTCTGGTTGACCTACGAGGTTTAGTAGTAACTTGATCTGAAGTTTCACAATCATCATCATTAGCTTCCTCATTAATTGGTGTAGGAATCATTGGAACTGATTTATGTGATAAACTACTTTCCAATTCGGGAGAAGGTACAATTACCTCATCAAGTTCTACTTTCCTCCCACTCACTTCTTTTGAGAGAAACTCCTTCTCTAGAAAGGATCCATTCTTAGCAACGAATATCTTGCCTTCGGATCTGTGATAGAAGGTGTACCCAACAGTTTCCTTTGAGTATCCTATGAAGACACATTTCTCTGATCTGAGTTTGACCTTATCAGGTTGAAGCTTTTCACATAAGCATCACAACCCCAAACTTTCAGAAATGACAGCTTAGGTTTCTTGCCAAACCACAGTTCATATGGTGTCGTCTCAACGGATTTTGATGGTGCCCTATTTAACATGAATGCAGCCGTCTCTAAAGCATATCCCCAAACTGATAGCCGTAAATCAGTAAGAGACATCATAGATCGCACCATATCCAATAAAGTACGGTTACGACGTTCGCACACACCATTACGCTGTGGTGTTCCAGGTGGCGTGAGTTGTGAAACTATTCCACATTGTTTCAAATGAAGACCAAACTCGTAGCTCAAATGTTCTCCTCCACGATCAGATCGTAGAAACTTTATTTTCTTGTTGGCGATGATTTTCCACTTCACTCTGAAATTCTTTGAACTTTTCAAATGTTTCAGACTTATGTTTCATTAAGTAGATATACCCATATATGCTCAAATCATCTGTGAAGATAAGAAAATAACGATACCCGCCACGAGCCTCAACACTCATCGGGCCGCATACATCGGTATGTATTATTTCCAATAAGTCAGTAGCTCGTTCCATTGTTCCGGAGAACAGAGTTTTAGTCATCTCTTGTCCATGAGGCATGGTTCGCAAGCACCAAGTGATTCATAATCAAGTGATTCCAAAAGCCCATCGGCATGGAGTTTCCTCATGCGCTTTACACCAATATGACCTAAACGGCAGTGCCACAAGTAAGTTGCACTATCACTATTAACTTTGCATCTTTTGGCTTCAATATTATGAACATGTGTATCATCACGATCGAGATTCAACAAAAATAGACCACTCAACAAGGGTGCATGACCATAAAAGATATCACTCATATAAATAGAACAAATATTATTCTCTGATTTAAATGAATAGCCATCTTGCATCAAACAAGATCCAGATATAATGTTCATGCTCAACGCTGGCACCAAATAACAATTATTCAGGTCTAAAACTAATCCCGAAGGTAGATGTAGAGGTAGCATGCCGACGGCGATCACATCAACCTTGGAACCACTTCCGACCCGCATCGTCACCTTGTCCTTAGCCAATCTTCGTTTAATCCGTAGCCCCTGTTTCGAGTTACAAATATGAGCAACATAACCGGTATCAAATACCCAGGCGCTACTATGAGCATTAGTAAGGTACACATCAATAACATGTTTATCAAATATACCTTTCACTTTGCCATCCTTCTTATCCGCCAAATACTTGGGCAGTTCCGCTTCTAGTGATGAGTCCCTTTGCAGTAGAAGCACTCAATTTCAGGATTAGGTCTAGACTTGGGCTTCTTCCCGGGAGTAGCAACTTGCTTGCCATTCTTCTTGAAATTCTCCTTCTTCCCTTTGCCCTTTTTCTTGAAACTAGTGGTCTTGTTAACCATCAACACTTGATGCTCCTTCTTGATTTCAACCTCCGCAACCTTTAGCATTGTGAAGAGCTCGGGAATAGTCTTTTCCATCCCTTGCATATTATAGTTCATCACAAAGCCTTTATAGCTTGGTGGTAGTGATTGAAGAACTCTGTCAATGACACTATCATCAGTAAGATTAACTCCCAGTCGAGTCAAGTGGTTATGGTACCCAGACATTATGAGTATGTGTTCATCGATAGAACTATTCTCCTCCATCTTGCAGCTATAGAACTTGCTGGAGACTTCATATCTCTCAACTCAGGCATTTGCTTGAAATATTAACTTCAACTCTTGGAACATCTCATATGCTCCATGATGTTCAAAACGTCTTTAAAGTCCCAATTCTAAGCCGTAAAGCATGGCATACTGAACTATCGAGTAGTCATCAGTTCGAGTCTGCCAGGCATTCATAACATCAACATCTGCTCCTGCAGCAGGCCTTGCACCTAGCGGTGCTTCCAGGACGTAATTCTTCTGTGCAGCAATGAGGATAATATTCAAGTTATGGACCCAGTCCGTGTAATTGCTACCATCATCTTTCAACTTAGCTTTCTCTAGGAATGCATTAAAATTCAAGGGAACACTAGCACGGGCCCTTGATCTACAACAACATAGATATGCAAAAAACTATCAGGACTAAGTTCATGATAAATTAAAGTTCAATAAATCATATTACTAAAGAACTCCCACTTAGATAGACATCCCTCTAGTCATCTAAATGATCACGTGATCCATATCAACTAAACCATGACTGATCATCACGTGAGATGGAGTAGTTTTCAATGGTGAACATCTCGATGTTGATCATATCTACTATATGATTCACGTTCGACCTGTCGGTCTCAGTGTTCCGAGGCCATATTTGCATATGCTAGGCTCGTCAAATTTAACCCGAGTATTCTGCACGTGCAAAACTGGGTTGCACCCGTTGTATGTGAACGTAGAGCTTATCACACCCGATCATCATGTGGTGTCTCGGCACGATGAACTGTAGCAATGGTGCATACTCAGGGAGAATACTTATACCTTGAAATTTAGTGAGGGATCATCTTATAATGCTATCATCGTTACTAAGCAAAATAAGATGCATAAAAGATAAACATCACATGCAATCAAAATATGTGACATGATATGGCCATCATCATCTTGTGCCTTTGATCACCATCTCCAAAGCACTGTCATGATCTCCATCGTCACCGGCTTGACACCTTGATCTCGATCGCAGCATCGTTGTCGTCTTGCCAACTATTGCTACTATGACCGCTTAGTGATAAAGTAAAGCAATTAAATGGCGATTGCATTTCATACAATAAAGCGACAACCATATGGCTCCTGTCAGTTGCCGATAACTCTATTACAAAACATGATCATCTCATACAACAATTTATATCACATCATGTGTTGACCATATCACATCACAACAAGCCTTGCAAAAACAAGTTAGACGTCCTCTACTTTGTTGTTGCGAGTTTTACGTGGCTGCTACGGGCTTCTAGCAAGAACCGTTCTTACCTACGCATCAAAACCACAACGATTTTTCTTCAAGTGTGCTATTTTAACCTTCAACAAGGACCGACCATAGTCAAACTCGATTCAACTAAAGTTGGCGAAACAGACATCGGCTAGCCACCTATGTGCAAAGCATGTTGGTAGAACCAGTCTCATGAACGCGGTCATGTAATGTCAGTCCGGTCTGCTTCATCCACCAATACCGCCAAATCAAAGTAAGACATTGGTGGTAAGAAGTATGATTATTATCGCCCACTACTCTTTGTGTTCTACTCGTGCATAGCATCTACGCATAAACCTGGCTCAGATGCCACTATTGGGGAACGTAGCATGCAATTTCAAAAAAATTCCTACGATCACGCAAGATCTATCTAGGAGATGCATAACAACGAGAGGAGGAGAGTGTGTCCACGTACCCTCGTAGACCGAACGCGGAAGCTTTTAGTTAACGCGGTTGATGTAGTCGAACATCTTCATGATCCAACCAATCCAAGTACCGAACATACGGCACCTCCGTGTTCAGGACACATTCAGCTCGATGACGTCCCTTGAACTCTTGAAATAGAAGAGGGTCAAGGGAGAGTTCCGACAGCAAGACGGCGTGGCGACGGTGTTGATGATGTGATCTGCGCAGGGCTTCGCCTAAGCACTATGACGCAATGGCTGGACGAGTAAATTGTGGAAGGGGGCACTTCACTCCGCAAAGAGAACAATTGATATCATGTGTTCTATGGTGCCCCTTGCCTCCGTATATAAAGGAGGAGAGGGGGAGGCTGCCCGTCCCCTGTAGGGCGCGCCAAGAGAGAGGAGTCCTACTAGGACTTGATATGTCTCCATCATATCTATAATTTTTGATTGTTCCATGCCAATATTATTCAACTTTGATATAATTTTGGCAACTTTTTATATTATTTTTGGGACTAGCATATTGATCAGTGCCCAGTGCCAGTTCCTGTTTATTGCATGTTTTATGTTTCGCAGAAAACCCATATCAAACGGAGTCCAAACGGGATAAAAATGGACGGAGAATATTTTTTGGAATATTTGTCATATTTGGGAAGAATAATCAACGCGAGACGGTGCCCGAGGGGTCCACGAGGCAGGGGGCGCGCCCCTGACCCTCATGGGCACCCTGTAAGGTGGTTGATGCTCTTCTTTTGCCACAAGAAAGCTAATTTTCGGGGGAAAATCTGGGCGAAGGTTTCAATCCAATCGGAGTTACGGATCTCTGGATATGTAAGAAACGGTGAAGGGCAGAATCTGAGAGCGCAGAAACAGAGAGAGACAGAGAGACAGATCCAATCTCGGAGGGGCTCTCGCCCCTCCCATGCCATGGAGACCATGGACCAGAGGGGAAACCCTTCTCCCATCTAGAGACAAGGTCAAGGAAGAAGAAGAAGAAGGGGGGCTCTCTCCCCCTTGCTTTCGGTGGCGCCGGAACGCCGCCGGGGGCCATCATCATCACCGCGATCTACACCAACACCGCCATCATCTTCACCAACATCTCCATCACCTTCCCCCATCTATATTCAGCGGTTCACTCTTCCGCAACCCGCTGTACCCTCTACTTGAACATGGTGCTTTATGCTTCATATTATTATCCAATGATGTGTTGCCATCCTATGATGTCTAAGTAGATTTTCGTTGTCCTACCGGTGATTGATGAATTATTATAATTGGTTTAATTTTCTTGTGGTTATGTTGCTGTCCTATTGTGGCCTCCGTGTCACGCAAGCGTGAGGGATTCCCGCTGTAGGGTGTTGCAATACGTTCATGATTCGCTTATAGTGGGTTGCTTGAGTGACAGAAGCATAAACCCGAGTAAGGGGGTTGTGGCGTATGGGATAAAGGGAACTTGATGCTTTAATGCTATGGTTGGGTTTTGCCTTAATGATCTTTAGTAGTTGTGGATGCTTGCTAGAGTTCCAATCATAAGTGCATATGATCCAAGAAGAGAAAGTACGTTAGCTTATGCCTCTCCCACATAAAACTTGCTATCGGTCTAGTAAAGTAGTCAATTGCTTAGGGACAATTCTGCAACTCCTACACCACTTTTCCACACTTGCTATATTTACTTTATTGCTTCTTTATCTAAACAGCCCCTAGTTTATATTTATGTGCTCTTTATTTTCTTGCAAACCTATCCAACAACACCTACAAAGTACTTCTAGTTTCATACTTGTTCTAGGTAAAGCGAACGTCAAGCGTGCGTAGAGTTGTATCGGTGGTCGATAGAACTTGAGGGAATATTTGTTCTACCTTTAGCTCCTTGTTGGGTTCGACACTCTTACTTATCAAAAGAGGCTACAATTGATCCCCTATACTTGTGGGTTATCAAGACCTTTTTCTGGCGCAGTTGTCGGGGAGTCATAGCGTGGGGTGAATATTCTCGCGTGTGCTTGTTTGCTTTATCACTAAGTAATTTTTATTTGCTGTTCTAAGTTGTTCTCTATCTTTAGTTATGGATATGGAACACGAAATACAAAAAAAATTAGGTGTACTTGCTACTTATGGGGATGGGGAACCTCCTAAAACCCTCGATGCTGGTTATGTGATAAATATTATGTACTACTTTGATAATCCTGAGAAAACCCCATTCAATTATGTTATGGGAGACATGTTGGATCAACATGAATACTTTAGGGATTATCGCTTGACACAAAAAGGAAACTATTATGGGATCAAATTCATATGTTGCATTGGTATGCTCGGGAACTATGCTTGGGATATGATTATACTTGTTCTCTAGGATGAAGGCTCCACACCTCCCCTTTTCATGCAAATTCAATGATAATAAAACCTTAGCTTCTTATGCTAATGGTATATATTATTACTATGATGTGGAACAAACAGAAGAATTCTTTGCTTTTATGGGTGCTTATGAAATTGAATCTTTGTTTAAAGAGTGTGAAAATCTTGATGATGCTGTTTACAGACCTGAAAATATTGCTATACTTAAATATTGCTATGAGAATTATGAATTCAATTCCGATATTGATGATTTTATTGAGAGAGTCTTCGCTGTCCAAGAAGAGATTAATATTTTGCAGGAGTCTATGGAAGAAGGAATTGATGAAATTGTGAGCTCATTGGATGAAAAAGATGATGAGGAGAGCGAAGAACAAAAGGAGGAAGAGTGGATTAGCTACCTGTGCCCACCTTCTAATGAGAGTAACTCTTCAACTCATACATTGTTTAATTCCCCTTCGTGCTTACCGAAGGATGATTGCTATGATTATTGTTATGATCCCGTTAATTCTTTTGAAATATGCCTTTTTGATAATGCTTTCTATGCTTGTGGCCAAGATGCCAATATGAATTATGCTTATGGAGATGAACTTGCTATAGTTCCTTATGTTAAACATGAAATTGTTTCTATTGCACCCACGCATGATAGTCCTATTATCTTTTTGAATTCTCCCGACTACACTATATCGGAGAAGTTTGTGCTTATTAAGGATTATATTGATGGGTTGTGTTTTACTACTACACATGATAATTTTGATAGATATAATATTCATGTGCTTGCTACTCCTACTTGCCATTATTGTGAGAGAGGAACTATATCTCCACCTCTCTATGTTTCCAATACGATAGAATTGCAAGAAACTGCTTATACTATGCATTGGCCTTTACTTGGTGTGCATGAATTGTTCTTTTATGACATGCCGATGCATAGGAAGAGAGTTAGACTTCTTTGTTGCTTGATATATGTTACTTTGTGCTCACTACTAAATTACAAATCATTGTTAATTAAAATTGGCTTTGATATACCTTGGGATCCGGGTGGATCCATTACTTGAGTACTATATGCCTAACTTAATGGCTTTAAAGAAAGCGCTGCCAGGGAGACAACCCGGAAGTTTTAGAGAGTCATTTATTTCTGTTGAGTGCTTTTATATAGTCTAAAAACAAAAAAATAAAGAGGGGAACCCAAAAATTTTTCAAAAAGGAAAGTGAAAGTGAGAAAGACAAGCATTGTTGAAGTGGGGGAGCTCCTTGAACTTTGTTCATGCTCACGGAAACTTTGTGAATCTTAATTATAGAAAATTTTCATCAAAAATAATTATCCCCTTGTACAACTCCATTGTATTATAAAAATAATGTGCCAAGGTTTTCCTTTAGGATGTTTACAATGCTTGTTGGTTTGTACGGTGCAGGACAGAAACGTTGGCTGTAATGCGCGATTTTACATTTTTTTACTGGAATGTTAAACGGTTCTGAAACTTTTTGCACTGTCTTGCTGTACAAATTTTTTATTTTTCCTAATTTGTGTAGAATTTTTGGGGTACCAGAAGTATGGTGAATGTTCAGATTGCTACAGACTGTTATGTTTTTCACAGATTCTGTTTTTGATGCATAGTTTGCTTGTTTTGATGAAACTATCAATTTCTATCAGTGGATTAAGCCATGGAAAAGTTGTATAATAGTAGCTATAATGGAAAAACAAATTATTCGGTTTGCAACAGTACTTAGAGTAGTGATTTGCTTTATTATACTAACGGATCTTACTCAGTTTTCTGTTGAAGTTTTGTGTGGATGAAGTGTTCGATGATCGAGAAGGTCTCGATATGAGGAAAAAGAGCAAAGGCAAGAGCTCAAGCTTGGGGATGCCCAAGGCACCCCAAGTAAATATTCAAGGAGACTCAAGCATCTAAGCTTGGGGATGCCCCCGAAGGCATCCCCTCTTTCTTCAACAAGTATCAATATGTTTTCAGATTCGTTTTGTTCATGCGAAATGTGCAAATCTTGGAGGGTCCTTTGCATTTAGTTTTCACTTTTCTTTTATGCACCATGCTGGTATGAGATAGTCCATGGTTGATTTATAGAATTCTCTTTGCACTTCACTTAAATTTTGAGTATGGCTTTATAGAATGCTTAATGTGCTTCACTTATATCATTTGAAGTTTGGATTGCCTGTTTCTCTTTGATACGTCTCCAACGTATCTATAATTTTTTATTGCTCCATGCTACTTTATCTACTGTTTTGGACTATATTGGGCTTTATTTTTCACTTTTATATTATTTTTGGGACTAACTATTAACCGGAGGCCCAGCCCATAATTGCTATTTTTTTTGCCTATTTCAGTGTTTCGAAGAAACGGAATATCAAACGGAGTCCAAACAGAATGAAACCTTCGGGAACGTGATTTTCTCACCGAACGTGATCCAGGAGACTTGGACCCTACTCCAAGAAGTGCCAGAGGCAGTCACGAGAGTGGAGGGCGTGCCCCCTACCTCGTGGGCCCCCTGCTGCTCCACCGACATACTCCTTCCTCCTATATATACCTACGTATCCCCAAACGACCAGAACAGGAGCCAAAAACCTAATTCCACCGCCGCAACCTTCTGTATCCACGAGATCCCATCTTGGGCCCTGTTCTAGAGCTCCGCCGGAGGGTGCATCCACCACGGAGGGCTTCTACATCAACACCATAGCCCCTCCGATGAAGTGTGAGTAGTTTACTTCAGACCTTGGTCCATAGCTTGTAGCTAGATGGCTTCTTCTCTCTTTTGGATCTCAATACAATGTTCTCCTCTCTCACGGAGATCTATTCGATGTAATCTTCTTTTTGCGGTGTGTTTGTTGAGACCGATGAATTGTGGGTTTATGATCCAACTTATCTATGAAAAATATTTGAATCTTCTCTGAATTCTTTTATGTATGATTGAGTTATCTTTGCAAGTCTCTTCGAATTATCCTTTTTGGTTTGGCCAACTAGATTGGTAGTTCTTGCAATGGGAGAAGTGCTTAGCTTTGGGTTCAATCTTGCGGTGTCCTTTCCTAGTGACAGAAGGGGCAGCAAGGCACGTATTGTATTGTTGCCATCGAGGATAACAAGATGGGGTTTTTATCATATTGCATGAATTTATCCCTCTACATCATGTCATCTTGCTTAAGGCGTTACTCTGTTTTTAACTTAATACTCTAGATGCATGCTGGATAGCAGTCGATGAGTGGAGTAATAGTAGTAGATGCAGAATCTTTTTTATCTACTTGTCTTGGACGTGATGCCTATATACATGATCATTACCTAGATATACTCATAACTATGCTCAATTCTGTCAATTGCTCACCAGTAATTTGTTCACCCACCGTAGAATATCTATGCTCTTGAGAGAAGCCACTAGTGAAACCTATGGCCCCCGGGTCTATTCTCATCATATCAATATCTATCGCTTTATTACTTGCTTTGCTTTTACTTTTCACTTTGCATCTATCTATCAAAAATACCAAAAATATTATTTATCATCTCTATCAGATCTCACTCTCGTAAGTGACCGTGAAGGGATTGACAACCCCTAATCGCGTTGGTTGCGAGTAGCTATCGTTTTGTGTAGGTACGAGGGACTTGTGCGTGGTCTCCTACTGGATTGATACCTTGGTTCTCAAAAACTGAGGGAAATACTTACGCTACTTTGCTGCATCATTCTCTCCTCTTTGGGGAAATCCAACGCAGTGCTCAAGAGGTAGCACTCTTCACATAGAAAACCGCCATTTGTAGAATGCTCTTTTGCTTCACTTATATTTAGAGGGTGGGCATATCTTTTATAGAAAGAATTAAACTCTCTTGCTTCACTTATATCTATTTAGAGAGATGACAGGAATTGGTCATTCACATGGTTAGTCATAAAATCCTACATAAAACTTGTAGATCACGGAATATGATATGTTTGATTCCTTGCAATAGTTTTGCGATATAGAGATGATAATATGTGGGATGTTCTAGCAAATGGTTGTGTTTAGTAAGGATATTGGTGTTAAGGTTTGTGATTCCCGAAGCATGCACGTATGGTCTCCTAACTATGTAACCAAATTGGCGCACATTGTATTTTGATTGTTTATCTTTGCGTGAAGGTCGGGGGCGCGCGATGGTTAACTCCTACCAACCTCCCCCCTAGGAGCATGCGTAGTAGTACTTTGCTTCGAGGGCTAATAAACTTTTGCAATAAGTCTATGCGTTCTTTATGACTAATGTGAGTCCATGGATTATACGCACTCTCACCCTTCCATCATTGCTAGCCTCTTCGGTACCGTGCATTGCCCTTTCTCACCTCGAGAGTTGGTGCAAATTTCGCCGGTGCATCCAAACCCCGTGATACGATACGCTCTATCACACATAAGCCTCCTTACATCTTCCTCAAAACAGCCACCATACCTACCTATTATGGCATTTCCATAGCCATTCCGAGATATATTGCCATGCAACTTCCATCATCATCATATACATGACTTGAGATTTTATTGTCATATTGCTTTGCATGATCGTAAGATAGCTCGCATGATGTTTTCATGGCTTGTCCGTTTTTTGATGCCATTGCTATGCTAGACTAATGCACACCCCGGTACACCTCCGAAGGCATTCATATGGAGTCATATCTTTGTTCTAGATATCGAGTTGTAACATTGAGTTGTAAGTAAATATAAGTGTGATGATCATCATTATTAGAGCATTGCCCCATGAAAAAAAGAGGCCAAAGAAGCCTAAATAAAAAAAGGGGGCCAAAGAAGCCCGCCCAAAAAAGAAGAAGAAAAGGGGGCAATGTTACTATCCTTTTACCACACTTGTGCTTCGGAGTAGCACCATGTTCTTCATATAGAGAGTCTCCTATATTGTCACTTTCATATACTAGTGGGAATTTTCATTATAGAACTTGGCTTGTATATTCCGATGATGGGCTTCCTCAAATGCCCGAGGTCTTCATGAGCAAGCAAGTTGGATGCACACCCACTTAGTTTTCAGTTTGAGCTTTCATACACTTATAGCTCTAGCGCATCCGTAGCATGGCAATTCCTACTCCTCGCATTGACATCAATTGATGGGCATCTCTATAGCCCGTTGATTAGCCGTGTCGATGTGAGACTTTTTCCTTTTTGTCTTCTCCACACAACCTCCACCATCATACTCTATTCCACCTATAGTGCTATATCCATGGCTTGCGCTCATGTGTTGCGTGAAGGTTGAAAAAGCTAAAGCGCGTTAAAAAGTATGAACCAATTGTTTGGCTGCCACCGGGATGGGCATGAGAGGTACCTTGTGTTAAGAAAAGGGAGCATACAAGACTATATGATTTTGTAGGGATAACGTTCTGTAAGCATTGATATTTTGAAAGGCATGATTTTTTGTTGGGATGCCTGACTATTATTGCTTTTTTGTCAAATGATAGACTATTGCTTTGAATCACTCGTGTCTTAATATTCATGCCATGATTAGATATATGATCAAGATTATGCTAGGTAGCATTCCACATCAAATTATCTTTTTTATCATTTACCTACTCGAGGACGAGCAGGAATTAAGCTTGGGGATGCTGATACGTCTCCGTCGTATCTATAATTTTTGATTGTTCCATGCCAATATTATTCAACTTTCATATACTTTTGGCAACTTTTTATATTATTTTTGGCACTAACATATTGATCAGTGCCCAGTGCCAGCTCCTGTTTGTTGCATGTTTTATGTTTCGCAGAAAACTCATATCAAACGGAGTCCAAACGGGATAAAAATGGACGGAGAATATTTTTGGGATATTTGTGATATTTGGGAAGAAGAATCAACGCGAGACGGTGCCCGATGGGGCCACGAGGCAGGGGCGCGCGCCCCTGACCCTCGTGGGCACCCCGTAAGGTGGTTGATCCTCTTCTTTTGCCGCAAGAAAGCTAATTTTTGAAGAAAAATCAGGGTGAAGGTTTCAATCCAATTGGAGTTACGGATCTCCAGATATATAAGAAACGATGAAAGGGCAGAATCTGAGAGCGTAGAAATAGAGAGAGACAGAGAGACAGATCCAATCTTGGAGGGGCTATCGCCCCTCCCACGCCATGGAGACCATGGACCATAGGGGAAACCCTTCTCCCATTTAGGGAGAAGGTCAAGGAAGAAGAAGAAGAAGGGGGGCTCTCTCCCCCTTGCTTCCGGTGGCGCCGGAACGCCGTCGGGGGCCATCATCATCACCGCGATCTACACCAACACCGCCATCATGTTCACCAACATCTCCATCACCTTGCCCCATCTATATTCAGCGGTCCACTCTTCCGCAATCCGCTGTACCCTCTACTTGAACATGATGCTTTATGCTTCATATTATTACCCAATGATGTGTTGCCATCCTATGATGTTTGAGTAGATTTTCGTTGTCCTACCGGTGATTGATGAATTACTATGATTGGTTTAATTTGCTTGTGGTTATGTTGCTGTCCTATTGTGGCCTCCGTGTTACGCAAGAGTGAGGGATTCCCGCTGTACGGTGTTGCAATACGTTCATGATTCGCTTATAGTGGGTTGCTTGAGTGACAGAAGCATAAACCCGAGTAAGGGGGTTGTGGTGTATGGGATAAAGGGGACTTGATGCTTTAATGCTATGGTTGGGTTTTACCTTAATGATCTTTAGTAGTCGTGGATGCTTGCTAGAGTTCCAATCATAAGTGCATATGATCCAAGAAGAGAAAGTATGTTAGCTTATGCCTCTCCCACATAAAACTTGCTATCGGTCTAGTAAAGTAGTCAATTGCTTAGGGACAATTCCGCAACTCCTACACCACTTTTGCACACTCGCTATATTTACTTTATTGCTTCTTTATCTAAACAGCCCCTAGTTTATATTTACGTGCTCTTTATTTTCTTGCAAACCTATCCAACAACACCTACAAAGTACTTCTAGTTTCATACTTGTTCTAGGTAAAGCGAACGTCAAGCGTGCGTAGAGTTGTATCGATGGTCGATAGAACTTGAGGGAATATTTGTACTACCTTTAGCTCCTCATTGGGTTCGACACTCTTACTTATCGAAAGAGGCTACAATTGATCGCCTATACTTGTGGGTTATCAGGACTCCAAGTCCTAGTAGGATTCCCTTTGGTGGAAGGGGGAAGAAGGAAGGGAGATGGAGAGGGAGAGGGAAAGGGAAAGGGGGTTGTGCCTCCTCCCCTAGCCCTATTCGAACTCCCCATGCAGGGGGCCACCCCCTTATGGGCTGTCCTCTCTCTCCCCTATGGCCCATGATGGCCTATTGCTTCCCCGGGGGGTTTCGATAACCCCTCCGACACTCCCTTTTTACCCGGTACCTCTCGGAACTCTTCTGGTGTCCGAATAACATCATCCAATATATCATTCTTTATGTCTCGACCATTTCGAGACTCCTCGTCATGTCCATGATCTCATCGGGACTCCGAACAAACTTCGGTCATCAAAAACACATAACTCATAATACAAATCCTCATCGAACGTTAAGCGTGCGGACCCTATGGGTTCGAGAACTATGTAGACATGATCGAGACACATTCCGGTCAATAACCAATAGTCGAACATGGATGCTCATATTGGCTCCTACATATTCCACGAAGATCTTTATCGGTCAAACCGCACAACAACATACATTGTTCCCTTTGTCATCGATTTGTTACTTTCCCAAGATTCGATCGTCGGTATCATCATACCTAGTTCAATCTCGTTACTGGCAAGTCTGTTTACTCGTTCCGTGATGCTTCATCCCGCAACTAACACATTAGTCACATTGCTTGCAAGGCTTATAGTGATGAGCATTACCGAGAGGGCCCAGAGATACCTCTCTGATACACGAAGTGACAAATCCTAATCTCAATCTATGCCAACCCAACAAACACCTTCGAAGACACCTGTAGAGCATCTTTATAATCACCCAGTTATGTTGTGACGTTTGATAGCACACAAGGTGTTCCTCCGGTATTCGGGAGTTGCACAATCTCATAGGCAGAGGAACCTGTATAAGTCATGAATAAAGCAATAGCAATAAAACTTAATGATCATTATGGTAAGCTAACGGATGGGACTTGTCCATCACATCATTCTCTAATAATGTGATCCCATTCATCAAATGACAAGACATGTCTATGGTCAGAAAACATAACCATATTTGATTAACGAGCTAGTCAAATAGAGGCATACTAGGAACACTATGTTTTGTCTATGTATTCACACATGTACTAAGTTTCCGGTTAATACAATTCTAGCATGAATAATAAGCATTTATCATGATATAAGGAAATATAAATAACAACTTTATTATTGCCTCTAGGGCATATTTCCTTCACCCACCCCCCCTGAAAATTAGGGGAGAGAAGTTAATTAGTGTTAAGGAACCCCATAAAGCTCCGTTGTTAGCCCGTGTGTCTAGGATTATTCTTCTAACACCGTCAGAACCACCGTCGAGTCAGCAATCCTCTGCGGCTTCACCGAGTAATCCACCTGCAGCTTGAGCCCCTTCTCGCCAAACCAGTCCCGATCGGCAATGAACACCGCTCTGTACCTGGAGGAATCGTTGGGTCTCACTTTGATCTGGGCCAGATCATTGATCTGGATGCCATAGGACGAGAGACCCGGCCGCTGGACGGGCGTCTGGCAGCAGCCGACGCCGGAGCAGGAGGCGTCGCTCACCCGCCCAGGGCCGTGTGCCTCCGAGCAGTACGAGGCGCAGAGGCTGACGAAGCGGCCCGTGTCATCGACGAGACTGGCCACGAGGTTGGTTCCCAAGGCCACGAACCACTTGCGCTTGGCGGACACCGTCAGGCGGCCGGCGGACCACGTGCGGTTGAACTTCTCGGGATTCTCGCTCAGCGAGAAGTTGACCATCCTTGTGTTGATCCGCAGGGTGCCGTTGAGAGAGATGGCAGCCCCTTGCGCCCCCGCCAGGGCCGTTTCCACCCACGAACAGCCTCGGTGGCTGGCTCGTGTCGTCGCAGGTGAGGTTGAAGCCCTCGCGGAAGCATCCTTGCCTGATGCCGAAGGGGTACGGGATGGTCACATTGCCGCAGGCCTCGGGGCAGCCAGGCAAGGCTACCGGGGGAGTGGCGGCTAGTGTTGTGGCTGCTATGAGGTGAAGTGTCAGTGATGCAATCATGGCGCCGATCTTTGATTTTGTGGAAGGAGCAGATGGAGGCAGCATCATTTAGCAGCTACAAACCTTGCTCGATAGAGGAGGTGACGACTCCGAAAACATATTTTAGAGCACAAGCACCCAGGCTCCTCTTATCTAGCCATCCGAAAACATATTTGTTGAACAATTGTCAAAAGTTGGTGGAAATGCACTGACCTTAACCAACAAATCTAAAATTGTCATTAGCGTTAGGTGGCTGGCTTGCGGCGTGAGTGCAACAGCGGCTCGCGAGAGATTTCCGTAGGAGAAGGCAGTTTATAATTTCAATCCGCATAATAATATATGTTTTTACCCAAATGATAACGCCCACACGTGTGGCTTGAAGCAATTTTGCCCACACGTTTTTTGATGGGAACTTTAGTTACAAGAGGATGGCAACTTTAATTGTGAAGCATGGCAACTTTCTGTTTGGATGGCAAGTTTTCGATTTTTTAGATTTGTTTTTTTCTAATGGAAACTTTAGTGTTAAAACGTGTGGGCAGTGTTACTACATGCCACACTTGTGGCAGTTATCGGCGTCCTATTTTTAAGACAGATGCAGACGCTCATATATACGCGCATACACTCATCTTACGAACATACACATAAACTCTATTCCTATGAGCACCCCCGAGAGATGGAGCCGACATATCATCATGAGATTTACAAAATCAGCACAAACGCCTCGTAGTCGACAAGAACGTCTCCTTCCACTGAAGGTGCATCGCCGGAAATCCTGAAATAAATCCAAAAAATGCGAGCATCAGGACTTGAACCCTGGTGAGATGGGATGCCACTGTCCTTTGACCATCCAACCACATGTTGGTCCGCATCGACACAATAATATTAGTAGTAGGACTATTTATACTACCTTTTAACCGTCATTATTTTCAAAGACTTCAACTATTTTTTGTAAATATATTCTATTTTTGCGAAAAAACACCCCTATTATACAAGTTCATTAGAAGTACCTTGCATCATAAACATAATAAAAATACATAGATGTCTCTGAACCAACGAAGGACCACCACCACCGTCAAAATGAGTTGTCGATGCACCGATGTTGCCGTCCATCTATCAGAGCCGGCCTAACCTAGTCGATGGCAGTCGGGAAAGCCTTCATGCAAATGCCCTAAGGACCAACACCCTGGAGAGTCGATGTCATCGAACCCTTGAATTGATTTGAAGCACCTAACAACAAATCTCCCCATCACGCACACATGACGTGAAACACTAACCTCGCCACCGCAAGGAGATGGCAGGAATGTTCGCTAGAGCTCCGCCGACTCTATCCGAACCAATGAACTTGAAGAGGATCAAACGGAAGATCAAGTCGAAGAAGAAGTGTCGACATCCATCCGAGTGTCGCCGTAGGTATGACAACCATAGGGAAGGCGAATCTATGGGCCCGCCAACAAAGTCTCAAGGAGATGAGTTTCCCTAGTGTCGTCCATTTCATATAAGATCTATGGCAGCTCACTATCCTCGCTTCATATAAACCTCTTGTTGTAGTGGAAAACATATAAGTAGAGGATGGGTATTCACTGTCGATCGAGTAGACATGTTACGCTACTAGCAAGCTTCTCTACCAGCAACTATAAAATGGGAATATGTGTCAGGTGTGCAATAGGTCAATGATGAGGACATCCCTATCACTGTTACACCACAACCTCTGCTGCTACACAAATTGGTCCAATTATTGCACCCCTGTGTTGAACTGCTAGGTGAGCTATCTTTGGACCGCTATGCTCTCTTATAGTAGCTATAGTATTGGAAATAACCCCGAGGTTGGGTGTGATGTCTGTTGAAAACTCGTACCTAGGCTTTGTTGTTTCCTGTATTTGGGTTGAAGCTCTTCAGTTGTTTTTCTGCCATTTCTTAGCCCTTCTGTAGAAGAAGGAGGGCCTCGAGACCGAGGTCGCCCACCTACGCGAGCAACTGAGAACGCAGCGTCAGGAAAATGAGCGCTTGGCGAGGCGGACATCAAGAGCTATTTGTAAGTTTTTCATCGTCTGCTTGCTATATTTCACCGTCTGGTTTTCTGCAAAACAGAAACTATGCAAAAAAAAAAGCAAGAACTGGAACTGGGCATCAAATTAATAGGTTAGTCCATAAAAATAATATAAAATGGCATATAAAGCATACAAAAGTGATAATATAATTTAAGAATGAAAAATTATAAGTACGTTGGAGATGTGTCAGCATCCCCTAGCTTAATTCCTGCTCGTTCTCAATTGAATAAATGATAAAACAAAGATTTTTTTTATGTTGAATGTTACCTAACATGTACTTGATCAAGTATTTCATTTGCAGTATGAATATTAGGAAACGAGTGGTTCACGGCAATAGTCTATCAAATTGACATCAAAACAATAATAGAAGAGTATACTAGCGAACAATCATCTTCAAGTCTATATCTCCGTTTGGTTTCCCTTGTTCTTTGCCGTTTTGCTTTGTCAACTTCCTCGTCTACTTTGTTTTCATTGTATACTTATAAAATTTCTCGATGATGTATGTCCCTTCTGGTTTCCTAAAAATTGTTTTCAAAAATGACCTTTTCAGAGCATTGCTTTTATTTTTGTTCTGTATAGAGCACCACAAGTGTTTTTCTCTTTTTTTTTTGCAGGTACACAAGAGTTTTTTCTCACAAATATTTGGACATCAATAGAACGATCAATCATTTTTGTTGAAAGAAGGCAGATATTTATATATTTTTTATTCACACGAGTGCATGTGAGATTGAGAGAAATTTTTTTTCCTGAATGTTCACAATATATTTTTGAATTCGAGAGCCTCTGGAATGGGAGGTATTGTTGCGCGCGCAGGATGGGATTGAGCAAGCAAACTCGCACGTTAGGTCCCTAGTGGGCCGGCCCATTTAGGTGGATATTTCTCTATTTGCCATATACAATTTGTTGCTAGTACACGAACAAAAGAGTGGCCAGTTTAAACCATATTTCCTAAATCGTCCGATGCCAAAATATAAAGAATATTATTATTTTTTTCATGAATTTAAAAAATATATAAAAATATTATTATGTTCTATGAATTTTAGAATGTTCAGAAATTTAAGGAAATTTCATGAATTAAACTTTTTCTAGGAAAAAATATTTTCAAAATGCAAAAAAATCCTGAATTAAAAAAAATACACATTTTAAAAAATGTTCATGAGTTCAAAAAATTACTTAAATTTAAAAAAAAAAAAAAGAAAAAACAAAAAAAATAAAATGATAGAATACCCGATAAAACGGGTAAAAAGTAAAGAAGGAAAAATAAAATCAAAAGGCAATTCCAAAATCATCCAGGAAAGAAAAATCGACACAATAGCCGCCCATTAAGCCTGGTGGGTCCGCATTCGGTCGCTAACCCTCGACCTTCACGTGGACTAGTGATTGTTGTTTGCATTGTCATAGTACTCCCTATTGACGAATTGGTTTGCGAAGCACTTTAATAGGAAAAAGTAGATCCCGTTGAAGTTCGTTGGGCTTAGAGTGGGGAAGTTAGAGGCTCAAGACTACTTTTTTGATAGATAACCAAGAATATGCCAATTCCTTCTATTCGGCGCTTACGGCACCCATTGAAGGCCTGATCGTACATAGTGCTCACCCCCTCCCATTCGATAGAATATATATAAGCCAGCGTATCTAAGCCACGAGCTAAGAAGCTCCCTCCCGGTCGTGCGAAGCTTCCGAAAGCTTCTTGGACCGGTTTTGGGACTCTTCCTGTTGATTATTTTTCGTTTATGTGTTTCTGGACAGGGTTATGTTTGCTTTTTTTCGTTTTTCCTTTTTCGTGTTTTTTTCAAATGGACGAAACTTTTGAGACTTAATTATTTTCAAATCCATGACAAAATTTCAAATTTTATTTTTTTCAAACTTGTGACATTTTTTTCAAAATGATGAACTTTTTCCCAAATTTGTGAACCTTTTATCAAGTTCTTTTTTTTTGGAGTCTATGAACTTTCTTCAAATTAAAATTGATGAAGTTTTTCAAAATTTATGATGTTTTGTTCACGTCTAGTAAACTTTTCAAATCCATGATTCTGTTTTCAAAAGTCAACGATGAACCGGTCAATTCAAAAAATAAACAGGTGAGGAAACACACATAACGCTAGATGAGACGGCTCATACAAGTGGCTTGGGGCGCTTAGGGGCAAACTGTCACCTGAAGCGATGTATAGGAGTCGGGCGAAGGCTATAATCTGCCAAGTTAAAACTTGGTCCCAACTCCGCCTCAACACCGGCAGCAGCGTCGCTCTGCGCTCGGGAGCTCCTAGCCAGCGTTGCAGGCGCCCGTTAATGAGCTGGCTCTCGCACCGTCGCTAGCATGGGTCGGCCCACAAGCACGCTCGCTCGCTCGGGAAAACAAAAATGGTTGCTACTGATGAGTTTGGTCGCTCGTTAGCAGCCCAATTTTTCTATTTCTTACGAAATAAAAATTTGAAATAAAAAAATATTTACAGATTTAAAGAAAAAGTTTCATCCATTTGAAAAAAGTTCATATCTTTAAAAAAGATTCATTGATTTTTGGAAAAATTTAATCGATTTTGGAAAGTTCATCGATTTTTAGAAAAAGTTCATCGAATTTGATTCTAGAAAATGTTTGTCTCTTTTGAAAAAAGTTCATCGATTTTGGAAAAAAGTTCACATATTTGAAAAGGTTCATGGAAATTGAAAAAAAATCATCAAATTTTCATAAACTTCATTGATTTTGAAAAAATCCTCATAATTCAATAAAAGTTCATGGATTTTGGAAGAAAAAGTTTAACGAATTCAAAAAAAAGTTCATCGATTTTTTTAGAAGTTCTCATAGTTGCCAAAAATTCATCGGGCAAGGAAAAAGAAGAAAAAATAGAAAAGGAAAACAAAATAGAGGAAAAGGAAAAAAGAACGAGTAAAAGACAAATGGGTTAAAAGGATAGCACAACCGTGCTGGTTGGCGGGGTGGTTACACCAACCAACCTTCGGCTAGGAGGTCACAGGTTCGAATCCTTGACGGCGCGCTCTTTTCCTCCTTTCTAACAAAAGAATGAGGAAAGCAAAATGGGCCAAGCCAAACTAGCCGCGCCCGTTGTGTTACCACCTATTGTGTGGTTTATTGGACCCAATCATATTTTGTGCCATATTTTGATGGTAGATTTGACTAACAAAATATACGCAAGTTGTACTCCCTCTGTCCGAAAATACTTGTCGGAGAACTATCCATTAATGCGTCAAGTATTTCCGATGACCTCCGCTTCCCACTAGAGCAGCACCGTTGCTGTCGCTCACCTTAGGTTTCGCCAGAGGGATGGGCAAGAGGAAAGGGCCCGCGATTGTGAACAAATTAGTGTTCAAGGGCTTTTTTGCAAATATGCAAGGCTGGTCGTTACTCCGCCTGGGCCCTCCTGTCCATGTGGCCATGGTCAAGGCGTTGTGTAGGCAGGTCGGCGCAGGTCAGACAGATTTAGGACCTCAGATGAACAATTTAAAAAGATTTATGACCTACACATGCATTTTGAAAGAATCAGGACCCAGTTGACACTTTGGTCAAAGAATTAGGACCGCAAATGCATTTTAGTAATCACAAAACTTATATTGTTGGATTCATATTCAAAAGAGAGGTTCTCGATGATAATTATGGTATATAACTTATTTTTTGGTAGTTAAATCAAACGTCAAAATTTGATTCTACAAAGGACTAGGAGAGGCCAAATTTGGTGTTTTGACCCTTTTGTGAAAGTTTAGCCAGATTTGACACTGGTTTATTTTTTTCGATATCTGACCCTTTTCCTACCGCCAAGGTCGATGGCAGGTCGATGGCGGTAGGGTATAACAGCCTACCGTCGTGGCCCTTGGTGGTAGGGGTGCACACCCCACCGCAAATAATTTCTAAGTATCAAATATAGTGCTTGTACTCACCTACCGCCGGGCATCTTGCCGGTAGGGCTGCATAGGCTCCCACCAGCCTATTTTCCGGTAGGGCTACACTATGATGATGTGGATAAGAGCATCTCCGGTCGTTCAGCCCCCCAGGGCGCTGAAAAAGAGCACGCCCCCAGACGCCGCCCCCAGCCACGGCAAATTCAAACATAGTCTTTCCCGCGCACAAAATAGACGCCACAATCCGGCGATCAAGCGGCTAGTAGATCGGCGATCAGATGAAAAGTTTGGCGCACAACAAACAGAAAGGACGGAAGCGCGCATCAAGCGGCGAGGTCGGCCTCTGGCGTCGGCGGAGTCGGCGTGCGCAGGCTTGACGGGGTCTCTGTGCTTGGCGTCGGCGTGCCTTCTGTGCTGCGGGTAGTCTCGGCGGCATCATCGCTCGGGCTTGGCGGCGGCGTCGGCGTGTGCGTGGGCGTGGGCGGCTGATACGTCTCCATCGTATCTATAATTTCTGATTGTTCCATGCCAATATTATTCGACTTCTATATACTTTTGGCAACTTTTTTATTATTTTCATGACTAACATATTGATCCAGTGCCCAGTGCCAGTTCCTGTTTGTTGCATGTTTTATGTTTTGCAGAAACCCAATATCAAACGGAGTCCAAACGGGATAAAAACGGACGGAGGATTATTTTGGAATATTTGTGATTTTTGGGAGGAAGAATCAACGCGAAACGGTGCCCGAGGTGGCTATGAGAGTGGCCCACGCCACCACTCCAGGTGGACGCGCCCCCCTATCTCGTGGGCCACCTGTAAGGCGGTTGATGCCCTTCTTTGGCCGCAAGAAAGCTAATTTTTGGAAAACAATCTGGGAGAAGGTTTCAATCCAATCGGAGTTACGGATCTCTAGATATAAAGGAAACGGTGCCAGGGCAGAATTCGAGAACGCGGAAACAGAGAGATAGATCCAATCTCGGAGGGGCTCTCGCCCCTCCCATGCCATGGGAGCCAAGGACCAGAGGGGAACCTGTTGGGTAACGAAGTAATTTCAAATTTTTCCTACGCACACGCAAGATCATGGTGATGATATAGCAACGAGGGGAGAGTGTTATCTACGTACCCTCGTAGACCGAAGCGGAAGCGTTGACACAGCGTAGTGGAAGTAGTCGTACGTCTTCCCGGTTCAACCGATCCAGGCACCGTTACTCCGGCACCTCCGAGTTCTTGACACACGTACAGCTCGATGACGCGCCCTCGTTCTCCAATTCAGTAGAGGCTCCAAGGGGGAGTTCCGTCAGCACGACGGTGTGGTGACGATCTTGATGTTCTCCTGTCGCAGGGCTTCGCCTAAGCACCGCTACAATATGACCGAGGTGTAATATCGTGGAGGGGGGCACCGCACACGGCTAAGGAACGATCAATGATCAACTTGTGTGCTCTAGGGTGCCCCCTACCCCGTATATAAAGGAGGAGGGAGGAGGTGGCGGCCCAAGGGGGGCGCCATGGGGGAAACCTACTCCAAGTAGGTTTCCTCTCTTTCCTTATCTTATTTGGAGTGGGAAGGAAGGAGTACTAGTATTAGGAAGTAGTACTAGTAGTAGGAAAGGAAGAGGGGAAGGAGAAAGGAAAGGGGCGGGCCCCTCCCCAGTCGGATTGGGCTTGGGGCGCGCCCCTCCTTGCTCCTTCTCCTTCCTCCTACATGGGCCCAATAAGGCCCATATAACTCCCCGGGGTCGGTAACCTCCGGAGCTCCAAACTCTTCGGAACCTTTCCGGTGTCCAAATATATCCGTCCAATATATCAATCTTTATGTCTCGACCATTTGAGACTCCTCGTCATGTCTGTGATCATATCCGGACTCGAACAACCTTGGTACATCAAAATACATAAACTCATAATATAACCGCATCCAAACCTTAAGCGTGCGGACCCTACGGTTGGAGAACAATGTAGACATGACCGAGACCGTCTCGGTCAATAACCAATAGCGGGACCTGGATGCCCATATTGGTTCCTACATATTCTCTGAAGATCTTTATCGGTCAAACCGCATAACAACATCGTTATTCCCTTTGTCATCGGTATGTTACTTGCCCGAAATTTGATCGTCGGTATCCAATACCTAGTTCAATCTCGTTACGGCAAGTCTCTTTACTCGTTCCGTAATCGTTATCTCATAACTAACTCATTAGTTACATGCTTGCAAGGCTTAGGTGATGAGTATTACCGAGAGGGCCCAGAGATACCTCTCAGACAATCGGAGTGACAAAACCTAATCTCGAATTATGCTAACTCAACATGTACCTTCGAAACACTGTATTACTCCTTTATAATCACCCGATTACGTTGTGACGTTTGGTAGTACCAAAGTGTTCTTCCGTGGCAGGAGTTACACAATTCTCATAGTTACAGGAACATGTATAAGTCATGAAGGAAGCAATAGCGAGAATACTAAGCGATCAAGTGCTAAGCTAACGGATGGGTCATGTCAATCACATCATTCTCCTAATGATGTGATCTCATTAATCAAATGACAACACATGTCTATGGTTAGGAAAAATAACCATCTTTGATTAATGAGCTAGTCAAGTAGAGGCATACTAGTGACTATATGTTTGTCTATGTATTCACACATGTATCATGTTTCCGGTTAATACAATTCTAGCATGAATAATAAACATTTATCATGATATGAGGAAATAAATAATAACTTTATTATTGCCTCTAGGGCATATTTCCTTGATCTCCCACTTGCACTAGAGTCAATAATCTAGATTACACAAGTAATGATTCTAACACCCATAGAGTCTTGGTGCTGATCATGTTTTGCTCGTGAGAGAGGCTTAGTCAGCGGTTCGCAACATTCAGATCCGTATGTATCTTGCAAATCTCTATGTCTCCCACTTGGACTTGGTCCCGAATGGAATTGAAGCGTCTCTTGATGTGCTTGGTCCTCTTGTGACATCTGGATTCCTTTGCCAAGGCAATTGCACCAGTATTGTCACAGAAGACCTTCATTGGTCCCGATGCACTAGCTATGACACCTAGATCGGAAATGAACTCCTTCATCCAGACTCCTTCATTCGCCGCTTTAGAAGCAGCTATGTACTCCGCTTCACATGTAGATCCCGCTACGACGCTTTGTTTTGAACTGCACCAACTTACAGCTCCACCGTTTAATATAAACACGTATCCGGTTTGCGATTTAGAATCGTCCGGATCAGTGTCAAAGCTTGCATCGACGTAACCATTTACGACTTGCTCTTTGTCACCTCCATATCGAGAAACATATCCTTAGTCCTTTTCGGTATTTCGGGATGTTCTTGACCGCTGTCGATGATCCACTCTGGATTACTTTGGTACCTACCGCCAAGCTTATTGCTAAGCATCGTCGGTCGGTACTGACATTGCATACATGATAGAGCCTATGGCTGAAGCATAGGAACATCTTTCATTTCTCTCTATCTTCTGCTGTGGTCGGGCATTGAGTTTGACTCAACTTCACACCTTGTAGCACATGCAAGAATCCTTTCTTTGCTCGATCCATTTTGAACTTTTTCAAAATTTTGTCAAGGTATGTGCTTTGTGAAAGTCCTATTAAGCGTCTTGATCTATCTCTATAGATCTTGATGCCTAATATGTAAGCAGCTTCACGAGGTCTTTCATTGAAAAACTTTTATTCAAGTATCCCTTTATGCTATCCAGAAATTCTATATCATTTCCAATTAATAATATGTCATCAACATATAAAACTAGAAATTCTCTGAGCTCCCACTCACTTTCTTGTAAATCTGAGGCTTCTCCAAAAGTCAGATAAAACCATATCTTTGATCACACCTTCAAAGCGTTTATTCCAACTCGAGATGCTTGCACCAGTCCATAAATGGAGCGCTGGAGTTTGCACACTTTGTCGGCACCTTTTAGATCAACAAAACCTTGAGCTGCATCATATACAACTCTTCTTCTAGGAATCCATTCAAGAATGCAGTCTTGACATCCATTTGCCAAATTTCATAATCATGAAATGCAGCAATAGCCAACATGATTCGGACAGACTTAAGCATCGCTATGGGTGAGAAAGTCTCATCGTAGTCAACCCCTTGAACTTGTCGAAAACCTTTTGCAACAAGTCGAGCTTTGTAGACAGTAACATTACCATCAGCGTCAGTCTTCTTCTTAAAGATCCATTTATTCTCAATGGCTTGCCGATCATCGGGCAAGTCAACCAAAGTCCATACTTTGTTTTCATACATGGATCCTATCTCAGATTTCATGGCCTCTAGCCATTTTACGGAATCTGGGCTCATCATCGCTTCCTCATAGTTCGTAGGTTCATCATGGTCTAGTAACATGACTTCGAATAGGATTTCCGTACCACTCAGTGCGGATCTTACTCTAGTAGACCTATGAGGTTCAAGAGAAACTTGATCTGAAGTTTCATGATCAATATCATTAGCTTCCTCAATAATTGGTGTAGTCGTCCACAGAACCGGTTCTTGTGATGAACTACTTTCAATAAGGTAGTAGATACGATTATCTCATCAAGTTCTACTTTCCTCCCACTCACTTCTTTCGAGAGAAAATCCTTCTCTAGAAAGGATCCGATTTAGCAACGAAAATCTTGCCCTCGGATCTGTGATAGAAGGTGTACCCAATAGTCTCCTTTGGGTATCCTATGAAGACACATTTCTCCGATTTGGGTTCGAGCTTATCTGGTTGAAGTTTCTTCACATAAGCATCGCAGCCCCAAACTTTGAGAAACGACAACTTTGGTTTCTTGCCAAACCACAGTTCATAAGGCGTCGTCTCAGCGGATTTTGATGGTGCCCTATTTAACGTGAATGCGGCCGTCTCTAAAGCATAACCCCAAAAGCGATAGCGGTAAATCGGTAAGAGACATCATAGATCGCACCATATCGTAAAACGACGATTCGACGTTCGGACACACCATTTCGTTGTGGTGTTCGGTGGCGTGAGTTTGAAACTATTCCACATTGTTTCAAATGTAAACCAAACTCGTAACTCAAATATTCTCCTCGACGATCGATCGTAGAAACTTTATTTTCTTGTTACGATGATTTTCTACTTCACTCTGAAATTCTTTGAACTTTTCAAATGTTTTAGACTTGTGTTTCATCAAGTAGATATACCCATATCTGCTCAAATCATCTGTGAAGGTGAGAAAATAACGATATCCGCCACGAGCCTCAACATTCATCGGGCCACATACATCTGTATGTATGATTTCCAACAAATCTGTTGCTCTCTCCATAGATCCGGAGAACGGTGTTTTAGTCATGTTGCCCATGAGGCACGGTTCGCAAGTACCAAGTGATTCATAATCAAGTGATTCCAGAAGTCCATCAGTATGGAGTTTCTTCATGCGCTTTACACCGATATGACCTAAACGGCAGTGCCACAAATATGTTGCACTATCATTATCAACTCTGCATCTTTTGGCTTCAACATTATGAATGTGTGTATCACTACTATCGAGATTCAATAAAATAGACCACTCTTCAAGGGTGCATGACCATAAAAGATATTACTCATATAAATAGAACAACCATTATTCTCGATTTAAATGAATAACCGTCTCGCATCAAACAAGATCCAGATATAATGTTCATGCTCAACGCAGCACCAAATAAAAATTATTCAGGTCTAAAACTAATCCCGATGGTAGATTTAGAGGTAGCGTGCCGACCGCGATCACATCGACTTTGGAACCATTTCCCGTGCATCGTCACCTCGTCCTTAGCTAATCTTCGCAATCCGTAGTCCCTGCTTTGAGTTGCAAATGTTAGCAATGAACCAGTATCAAATACCCAGTGCTCTGCGAGCATTAGTAAGGTACACATCAATAACATGTATATCACATATACCTTTGTTCACTTTGCCATCCTTCTTATCCGCCAAATACTTGGGGCAGTTCCGCTTCGATGTCGATCGCTTGCGGTAGAAGCACTCGATTTCAGGCTTAGGTCCGACTTGGGTTTATTCTCTTGAGCAGCAACTTGTTTGCTGTTCTTTTGAAGTTCCTTTCTTCTTCCCTTTGGCCCTTTTCTTGAAACCAGTGGTCTTGTTGACCATCAACACTTGATGCTCCTTTTGATTTCTACCTCCATGCTTTCGGCATCGCGAAGAGCTCGGGAATAGTCTTGCTCATCCCTTGCATATTATAGTTCATCACAAAGCTCTTGTAGCTTGGTGGCGATGATTGGAGAATTACATCAATGGCGCTATCATCCGGAAGATTAACTCCCAGTTGAATCAAGTGATTATTATACCCGGACATTTTGAGTATATGCTCACCGATGTAACTGTTCTCCTCCATCTTGCAGCTGTAGAACTTATTGGAGACTTCATATCTCTCAATCCGGGCATTTGCTTGAAATATTAACTTCAACTCTGGAACATCTCATATGCTCCATGACGTTCAAAACGTCGTTGAAGACCCGGTTCTAAGCCGTAAAGTAGTCATCAGCTTTTTGCTCGCCAGACGTTCTTAACGTCGTCGGTTATTGCATCAGCAGCGAACTGGCACCCAGCGGTGCTTCGGGGCGTAACTCTTCCGTGCAGCAATGAGGATAATCCTCGAGTTACGGACCCAGTCCGTGTAATGTCTACCATCGTCCTTCAACTTTGCTTTCTCAAGGAACGCATTAAAATTCAACGGAACAACAGCACAAGCCATCTATCTACAAACAAACATAGACAAGCAAAAAACTATCAGGTACTAAGTTCATGATAAATTTAAGTTCAATAATCATATTACTAAAGAACTCCCACTCAGACAGACATCTCTCTAGTCATCTGAGTGATCACGTGATCCAAATCAACTAAACCATGTCCGATCATCACGTGAGATGGAGTAGTTTCAATGGTGAACATCTCTATGTTGATCATATCTACTATATGATTCACGTTCGACCTTTCGGTATCCGTGTTCCGAGGCCATATCTGTATATGCTAGGCTCGTCAAGTATAACCTGAGTATTCTGCGTGTGCAACTGTTTTGCACTCGTTGTATTTGAACGTAGAGCCTATCACACCCGATCATCACGTGGTGTCTCAGCACGAAGAACTTTCCCAACGGTGCATACTCAGGGAGAACACTTCTTGATAATTAGTGAGAGATCATCTTAAAATGCTACCGTCAATCAAAGCAAGATAAGATGCATAAAGGATAAACATCACATGCAATCAATATAAGTGATATGATATGGCCATCATCATCTTGTGCTTGTGATCTCCATCTTGAAGCACCGTCATGATCACCATCGTCACCGGTAGCGACACCTTGATCTCCATCGTAGCATCGTTGTCGTTTCGCCATCTATTGCTTCTCGACTATCGCTACCGCTTAGTGATAAAGTAAAGCAATTACAGAGCGTTGCATTTCATACAATAAGCGACAACCATATGGCTCCTGCCGATTGCCGATAACCGGTTACAAAACATGATCATCTCATACAATAAAATATAGCATCACGTCTTGGCCATATCACATCACAACATGCCTGCAAAAACAAGTTAGGCGTCCTCTACTTTGTTGTTGCAAATTTTACGTGGCTGCTACGGGCTTAAGCAAGAACCAATCTTACCTACGCATCAAAACCACAGCGATAGTTTGTCAAATAGACTCCATTTTAACCTTCACAAGGACCGGGCGAGCCACACTTGGTTCAACTAAAGTTGGAGAAACCGACACCGCTAGTCACGTGTGTGCAAAGCACGGCGGTAAAACCAGTCTCGCGTAAGCGTCTGGCGTAATGTCGGTCCGGCCGCTTCATCCAACAATACCGCTGAACCAAAGTATGACATGCTTTGGTAGGCAGTATGACTTATATCGTCCACAACTCACTTGTGTTCTACTCGTGCATATAACATCAAACCATAAAAACCTGGCTCGATACCCTTTGTTGGGTAGCGAAGTAATTTCAAAATTTTCCTCGCACACGCAAGATCATGGTGATGATATAGCAGCGAGGGAGAGTGTTATCTACGTACCCTCGTGAGACCGAAGCGAAGCGTTGACACAACGTAGTGGAAGTAGTCGTCGTCTTCCGGTTCAACCGATCGAGCACCGTTACTCGGCACCTCCGAGTTCTTGACACACGTATAGCTCGATGGACGCCCTCGTTCTCCAATCGATAGAGGCTCGAGGGGAGTTCCGTCAACCGCGATGGTGTGGTGGCGATCTTGATGTTCTCCTATCGCAGGGCTTCGCCTAAGCACCGCTACAATATGACCGAGGTGTAATATCGTGGAGGGGGCACCGCACACGGCTAAGGAACGATCAATGATCAACTTGTGTGCTCTAGGGTGCCCCCCTACCCCCGTATATAAAGGAGGGAGGGAGGAGGTGGCCGGGCCAAGGGGGGGCGCGCCATAGGGAGGGGGAAACCTACTCCAAGTAGGTTTCCCTCTCTTTTCCTTATCTCATTTGGAGTGGGAAGGAAGGAGTACTAGTATTAGGAAGTAGTACTAGTAGTAGGAAAGGAAGAGGGGGAAGGAGAAAGGAAAGGGGGGGCCCCCTCCCCATTCGGATTGGGCTTGGGGGGCGCCCTCCCTTGCTCCTTCTCCCTTCCTCCTACATGGGCCCAATAAGGCCCATATACCTCCCGGGGGTTCAGTAACCTCCCGAGCTCCAAACTCTTCGGAACCTTTCGGTGTCCAAATATATCCGTCCAATATATCAATCTTTATGTCTCGACCATTTGAGACTCCTCGTCATGTCTGTGATCATATCCGGACTCGAACAACCTTGGTACATCAAAATACATAAACTCATAATATAAGCATCATCCAAACCTTAAGCGTGCGGACCCTACGGTTCGAGAACAATGTAGACATGACCGAGACACGTCTCTAGTCAATAACCAATAGCGGGACCTGGATGCCCATATTGGTTCCTACATATTCTACGAAGATCTTTATCGGTCAAACCGCATAACAACATAGGTTATTCCCTTTGTCATCGGTATGTTACTTGCCCGAGATTTGATCGTCGGTATCCAATACCTAGTTCAATCTCGTTACCGGCAAGTCTCTTTACTCTTTCCGTAATACGTCATCTCATAACTAACTCATTAGTTACATGCTTGCAAGGCTTAGGTGATGAGTATTACCGAGAGGGCCCAGAGATACCTCTCCGACAATCGGAGTGACAAAACCTAATCTCGAATTATGCTAACTCAACATGTACCTTCGAAACACCTGTAGTACTCCTTTATAATCACCCGATTCGTTGTGACGTTTGGTAGTACCAAAGTGTTCTTCCGTTAAGCGGGAGTTACACAATTCTCATAGTTCTGAGGAACATGTATAAGTCATGAAGGAAGCAATAGCAGAATACTAAACGATCAAGTGCTAAGCTAATGGGATGGGTCATGTCAATCACATCATTCTCCTAATGATGTGATCTCATTAATCAAATGACAACACATGTCTATGGTTAGGAAACATAACCATCTTTGATTAATGAGCTAGTCAAGTAGAGGCATACTAGTGACTATATGTTTGTCTATGTATTCACACATGTATCATGTTTCCGGTTAATACAATTCTAGCATGAATAATAAAAATTTATCATGATATGAGGAAATAAATAATAACTTTATTATTGCCTCTAGGGCATATTTCCTTCAGAACCCTTCTCCCATCTAGGGAGAAGGTCAAGGAAGAAGAAGAAGAAGGGGGGCTCTCTGCTTGATGACCCACAAGTATAGGGGATCTATCGTAGTCCTTTTGATAAGTAAGAGTGTCGAACCCAATGAGGAGCAAAAGGAAATGATAAGCGGTTTTCGATAAGGTTTTCTCTGCAAGCACTGAAATAGTAGGTGATAGATAGTTTTGTGATAAGATAAATAGTAACAAGCAAAAAGTAAATAAAGTAAATAAAGTGCAGCAAGGTGGCCCAATCCTTTATGTAGCAAAGGATAAGCCTGGACAAATTCTAATAATGAAGGAGCTCCCGAGGACACATTGGGAATTATCGTCAAGCTAGTTTTCATCGCGTTCATAAGATTCGCGTTCGGTACTTTGATAATTTGATATGTGGGTGGACCGGCACTTGGGTACTGCCCTAACTTGGACAAGAATCCCACTTATGATTAACCCCTATTGCAAGCATCCGCAACTACAAAAAGGAGTATTAAGGTAAACCTAACCACAACATTAAACATATGGGTCCATATCAACCCCTAACGAAGCAACGCATAAACTAGGGTTTAAGCTTCTGTCACTCTAGCAACCCATCATCTACTGATTACTTCCCTATGCCTTTCTCCAGGCCCAAATAATGGTGAAGTGTCATGTAGTCGATGTTAGCATAACACTGTTGGAAATATGCCCTAGAGGCAATAATAAAAGTATTATTATATTTCCTTGTTCATGATAATTGTCTTTTATTCATGCTATAACTGTATTATCCGGAAATCGTAATACACGTGTGAATACATAGACCACAATATGTCCCTAGTGAGCCTCTAGTTGACTAGCTCGTTGTGATCAACAGATAGTCATGGTTTCTGGCTATGGACATTGGATGTCGTTGATAACGGGATCACATCATTAGGAGAATGATGTGATGGACAAGACAATCCTAAGCATAGCACAAAGATCGTGTAGTTCGTTTGCTAGAGCTTTTCCAATGTCAAGTATCTCTTCCTTAGACCATGAGATCGTGTAACTCCGGATACCGTAGGAGTGCTTTGGGTGTATCAAAGCGTCTGGCGAAGCGGGTGACTATAAAGGTGCACTACTGGTATCTCCGAAAGTGTTTGTTGGGTTGACACGGATCGAGACTGGGATTTGTCACTCCGTGTAAACGGAGAGGTATCTCTGGGCCCACTCGGTAGGACATCATCATAATGTGCACAATGTGACCAAGGGGTTGATCACGGGATGATGTGTTACGGAGCGAGTAAAGAGACTTGCGTAACGAGATTGAACAAGGTATCGGCATACCAACGATCGAATCTCGGGCAAGTATAATACCGCTAGACAAAGGGAATTGTATCTGGGATCAATTGAGTCCTTGACATCGTGGTTCATTCGATGAGATCATCGTGGAACATGTAGGAGCCAACATGGGTATCCAGATCCGCTATTGGTTATTGACGGAGAACGTCTCGGTCATGTCTACATGTCTCCCGAACCCGTAGGGTCTACACATAAGGTTCGATGGCGCTAGGGTTATAAAGGAAGTTTGTATGTGGTTGCGAATGTTGTTGAGTCCGGATGAGATCCCGGACGTCACGAGGAGTCCCGAAATGGTCCGGAGGTAAAGATTTATATATGTGAAGTCCTATTTTGGCCACGAAAAATGTTCGGGTTTTTTGATCTTGTCTTGGGAAGGTTCTAGAAGGTTCGGAGTGGGGCCCACCTGCATGGGGGACCCACATGAGCGTGGTAGTGGGGAAAGGCCCCACACCCCTAGTCAAAGCGCACCAAGATCCCCCTTAGAAGGAATAAGATCATATCCGAAGGGATAAGATCAAGATCCCTAAAAAGGGGGATAACAATCGATGGGGAAGGAAATGATGGGATTTCTTTCCTCCCACCTTGGCCAACGCCCCAATGGACTTGGAGGGCAAGAAACCAGGCCTCCACCCCTATATATAGTGGGAGGCGCATGGGAGCTTCACACGAGTTCAGGCGCAGCCCTCCCTCTCCCAAGTCCTCCTCCTCTCCCGCGGTGCTTGGCGAAGCCCTGCAGGATTGCCACGCTCCTCCACCACCACCACGCCGTCGTGCTGCTGCTGGATGGAGTCTTCCTCAACCTCTCCTTCTCTCCTTGCTGGATCAAGGCATGGGAGACGTCACCGGGCTGTACGTGTGTTGAACGCGGAGGTGTCGTCCGTTCGGCTCTAGGATCTCCGGTGATTTGGACCACGACGAGTACGACTCCTTCAACCCTGTTCTCTTGAACGCTTCCGCTTAGCGATCTACAAGGGTATGTAGATGCACTCTCCTTCCCCTCGTTGCTGTTTTCTCCATAGATAGATCTTGGTGACACATAAGAAAATTTTGAATTTATGCTACATTCCCCAACAGTGGCATCATGAGCTAGGTCTATTGCGTAGATTCTTTGCACGAGTAGAACACAAAGTAGTTGTGGGTGTTGATTTTGTTCAATATGCTTACCGTTACTAGTCCAATCTTGTTTGACGGTATTGTGGGATGAAGCGGCCGGACCGACCTTACGTACACTTACGTGAGACGAGTTCCACCGATTGACATGCACTTGGTGCATAAGGTGGCTAGCGGGTGCCGTCTCTCCACTTTAGTCGGAACGGATTCGATGAAAAGGGTCCTTATGAAGGGTAAATAGCAATTGACATATCACGTTGTGGTTTTGCGAGGTAAGAAACGTTCTTGCTAGAAACCCATAGCAGCCACGTAAAACATGCAAACAACAATTAGAGGACGTCTAACTTGTTTTTGCGGGGTATGCTATGTGATGTGATATGTCCAAGAAGAATGTGATGAATGATATGTGATGTATGAGATTGATCATGTTCTTGTAATAGGAATCACGACTTGCATGTCGATGAGTATGACAACGGCGAGAGCCATAGGAGTTGTCTTTATTTATTGTATGACCTGCATGTCATTAAACAACGCCATGTAATTACTTTACTTTATTGCTAACCGATAGCCATAGTAGTAGAAGTAATAAGTTGGCGAGACAACTTCATGGAACACGATGATGGAGATCATGGTGTCATGCGGTGGCGATGATGATCATGGAGCCCGAAGATGGAGATCAAAAGGAGCAAAATGATATTGGCCATATCATGTCACTATTTGATTGCATGTGATGTTTATCATGTTTATGCATCTTGTTTACTTAGAACGACGGTAGTAAATAAGATGATCCTTACAACAATTTCAAGAAGTGTTCTCCCTAAGCGTGCACCGTTGCTACAGTTCGTCGCTTCTAAGCACCACGTGATGATCGGGTGTGATGGATTCTTACGTTCACATACAACGGTGTAAGACAGATTTACACACGTGAAACACTTAGGGTTAACCAGCGAGCCTAGCATGTACAGACATGGCCTCGGAACACGAGACCGAAAGGTCGAGCATGAGTCGTATAGTAGATGCGATCAACATGAAGATGTTCACCGATGATGACTAGTCCGTCTCACGTGATGATCGGACACGGCCTAGTTGACTCGGATAATGTAATCACTTAGATGACCGAGAGGATGTCTATCGAGTGGGAGTTCATAAGATGAACTTAATTATCTGAACATAGTCAAAAGAGCTTTGCAAATGATGTAAATGGCTCGCGCTTTAGTTCCACTATTTAGATATGTTCCTAGAGAAAATATAGTTGAAAGTTGTGATGGCGATTATGCGGACAATAGAAAGCTTATGTCCTTAATGCACGCTTAGTGTGCTGATCCCCAAACATAAATGTGGATGTTGCGAACATCGGACATACACGTTTTTATAACTACGTGATAGTTCGGTTAAGCGGTTTAGAGTTTAGGCACCAAAGCGTTTTGAAGCGTCGCGGAACATATGAGATGTTTGAGGGCTGAAATTGGGATTTCAAGCTCGTGCCACGTCAAGAGGTGTGAGACCTCCGGCGATATTCTTAGCCTGCAAACTAAGGGAGAAAAGCTCAATCGTTGAGCTTGTGCTCGATTGTCCGAGTGCAACAATCACTTGAATCGAGTGGGAGTTGATCTTCCGGATGAGATAGTGATGTTTCTCCAAAGTCATTGCCACCAAGCTGCTAGAGCTTCATGATGAACTATAACATATCGAGGATAGATATGATGATCCTTGAGGTATTCACGATGTTTGACACATGAAAGTAGAAATCAAGAAGGAGCATCAATTGTTGATGGTTGGTGAAACCACTAGTTTCAAGAAGGGCAAGGGCAAGAAGGGATACTTCATGAAACGGCAAATCAGCTGCTGCTCTAGTGAAGTAACCCAAGGTTGAACCCAAACCCGAGACTAAGTGCTTCTGTAATAAGGGGAACAACCACTGGAGCGGAATTACCCTAGATACTTGGTAGATGAGAAGGCTGGCAAGGTTGATAGAAGTATATTGGATATACATTATGTTAATGTGTACTTTACTAGTACTCCTAGTAGCACCAGGGTATTAGATACCGGTTCGGTTTCTAAGTGTTAGTAACTCGAAATAAAAGCTACGGAATAAACGGAGACTAGCTAAAGGTGAGCTGACGATATGTGTTGGAAGTGTTTCCAAGGTTGATGTGATCAAGCATCGCGCTCCCTCTACCATCGAGATTTGGTGTTTGCGTTGAGCATAGACATGATTAGATTATGTCTATCGCTTGTCTGATTATTCATTTAACGAGAATAATGGTTACTCTATTTATTTTGAATAATACCTTCAATGGTCTTGCACCTAAAGGAATGGTTTATTGAATCTCGATCGTAGTGATACACATTTTCATGCCAAAAGATATAAGATAGTAATGATAGTACCACTTACTTGTGGCAATTGCCATATAAGTCATATTGGTGTAAAAGCATGAAGAAGCTCCATGTTGATGGACCTTTGGACTCACTCGTTTTGAAAAGTTTGAGACATGCGAACCATGTCTATTGGTGTATACGCATGAAGAAACTCCATGCAGATGGATCGTTTGGACTCACTTGATTTTGAATCACTTGAGATATGCAAATCATACCACATGGGCAAGATGACTAAAAAGCCTCGTTTTCGGTAAAATGGAACAAGATAGCAACTTGTTGGAAGTAACACATTTTGATGTGTGCAGTCCAATGAGTCTTTGAGGCATCTGATGAATATCGTTATGTTCTTACTTCAAAGATGACTCGAGTAGATGTAGAGTATATTTACTTGATGAAACACAAGTCTGAATTATTGAATGGTTCAAGTAATTTTAGAGTGAAGTTGAAGATCATCGTGACAAGAGGATGAAATGTCTATGATATGATCATAGAGATGAGTATCTGAGTTCTGAGCTTTGTACATAATTAAGACATTGTGGAAATTGTTTCACAATTAATACCGCTGGAACACCATAGTTTGATGGTGTGTCCGAACATCATAGTTGCACCCTATTGGATATGGTGGGTACCATGATGTCTCTTATCGAATTACCACTATCGTTTATGGGTTAGGCATCAGAGACAACTACATTCACTTTAAATAGGGCACCACGTAATTCCGTTGAGATGACACCGTATGAACTATGGTTTAGAGAAACCTAAGCTGTCATTTCTTAAAGGTTTGGGGCTGCGACGCTTATGTGAAAAAGTTTCAGGTTGATAAGCTCGAACCCAAAGCGGATAAAATGCATCTTCATAGGACACCCAAAACAGTTGGGTATACCTCCTAATTCAGATCCGAAAGCAATAGGGATTGTTTCTTGAATCGGGTCCTTTCTCGAGGAAAAGTTTGTCTCGGAAAGTTGAGTGGGAGGATGGTGGAAACTTGATGAGGTTATTGAACCATCACTTCAATCAGTGTGTAGCAGGGCACAGGAAGTTGTTCCTGTGGCACCTACACCAATTGAAGTAGAAGCTTATGATAGTGATCATGAAATTTCGGATCAAGTCACTACCGTACCTCGTAGGGTGACAAGGATGCGTACTGCTTCAGAGTGGTATAGTAATCTTGTCTTGAAGGTCATGTTGCTAGACAACAATGAACCTACGAGCTATGGAGAAGCAATGGTGGGCCCAAATTCCGACAAATGGTTAGAAGCCATGAAATCCGAGATAAATGGATCTTTAAGAAGAAGACGGACGTGGACGGTGATGTCACCGTCTATGAAGCTCGACTTGTGGCAAAGAGTTTTTCACAAGTTCAAGGAGTTGACTACAATGAGATTTTCTAATCTGTAGCGATGCTTAAAGTTTGTCGGAATTATGTTAGCATTAGCTGCATTTATGAAATCTGGTAGATGGATGTCAAAACAAGTTTCCTTACCAGTCTTCGTAAGGAAAGGTTGTATGTGATACAATCCGAAAGTTTTTGTCGATCCTAAGGATGCTAATAGGTATGCTGGCTCCAGCGATCCTTCTAAGGACTGGAGTAAGCATCTCGGAGTTGGAATATGTACTTTGATAAGATGATCAAAGATTTTGGGTTTATACGAATTTATGAGAAACTTGTATTTCCAAAGAAGTGAGTGGGAGCACTATAGAATTTCTGATGAGTATATGTTGTTGACATATTGTTGATCAGAAATGATGTAGAATTTTCTGTAAAGCATATCGGGTTATTTGAAAAAGTATTTTTCAAGTGAAAACCTGGTTTAAGCTACTTGAACATTGAGCATCAAGATCTATGAGGATAGATCAAAAACCGCTTAATGGTACTTTCAAATGAGCATATACCTTGACATGATCTTGAAGGTGTTCAAGATGTATCAGTCAAAGAAGGAGTTCTTGCCTGAGATGTAAGGTATGAAGTCAAGACTTAAAGCTCGACCATGGCAGAATAGAGAGAAAGGACGAAGGTCGTCCCCTATACTTCAGACGTAGGCTCTATAGATGCTATCTTTGTGTACGCGACCGAAGTGTACCTTGCCATGAGTCAGTCAAGGGGTACAAGAATGATCCAGGAATGGATCATTGGACAGCGGTCAAAATTGTCCTTGGAGTAAATAAGGACATGTTTCTCGATTATGGAGGTGACACTACTAGGAAAAGGACTATAGATAGGATTGATTCTAATGGCGCACCATGGGCGATCTTGCGCTACTATATACTAATGGCGCTTTTGTTTGCGTCGCCATTAGTGTGGAAGACACTAATGGCGCACCGTAAAGCAGGTGCGCCACTAGTATGAATTATTTTTTCCATTTTCCCATACATACTAATGGCGCATCTGGTCCATAATGCGCCATTACTATCTATAACTACTAATGGCGCACAAGCAGGCGGCGCCATTATCAGTAAATTTTGTTTTATTCTTTTTTGCAAAACTACTAATGGCGCGTAAATGCACACGATGCGCCATTACTAGTTTAAACTAGTAATGGCGCACTAAGAGAGATCGCCATTAGTATATATACTATTATTTTTACTTTTTGCAAAACTACTAATGGCGCACCGTCTGACGATCGCCATTAGTAACGAGGGTTACTAATGGCGATCGGCAGACGGTGCGCCCATTAGTAACTTTGGGACCAACAAGATATTTTGGACATCCCACACCTACCCACTCACTTTCCCCACTTCATTCCATCCACCTCCTTCTCCAAGCTTTGGCCATCTCCTCCTCCTCACCTCATTTCCACCATAGATTCAACAAAATTAAGTGGTGAAATTACCTTTTTGATAGGTAAGTAAGGAAGGCTATCTTCATGATATAGATCTATTTTTTTTCTCCTAGCTCGCTCCAACAACGTGCACATGCACTTTTGTGGCCTAGCTAGATCTATGTATGTTTGTGGTGTTGCAAGTGTTTGTGGTGTTGCATATATGTTTGTCTTTGAAGGTACGGTATTTGAAATATGCGATAGTTGCCAATATTTTGCGGAATGTTTTGATTCATTTCCGTTTCGGCGAGAATTTTGGCACTATGCATTCTTTTTGGTCCTATTTTTAGGGAAGGTCATGCCAAATTTTTTCTTGGTTCTAACATATCGTTTTGCTCTACCCATGACGACCATAGTCCGCACGATGGTGAAGGCATCGTGAATAGGTTTTTGAGCTCTGCGAAGGCGAGATGCTTCAAAAGAACGAGGCGGAGATAAGATGTCCATGTTGAAGATGCAAGTGAAGAGCCTTATTGCGGACCGGATTCGGGCAGGTGCGGGACCACCTGCTCTTGCGTGGTTTCATGGATGGCTATCGGTGGCAAGGTGATGAAGATGACTATCAAGTCGTCCATGGCGGGGCGGGCAAGAAATGAGGAAGGGCAACAAGACAAGTACCACCGCTGGCGAGGGCGGGCGAGAAGGCGAAGAATCTCGAGGACATGATCACGACGGTGTTCTTTGTACATACGTCATCATGTAGAAGATGTCGTACATGATGATGAGGAAGATCAAGGCGAAGGGCATGATCATGAAGATGAAGATGCCGGAGCGGAGCGGCGATGGAGGCTGGGTGCAGGACCCTCATATTCAAGAGCTGCATCTCAAGCGGACGAATAACGCAAGAGCTGCCGCCGAGAGAAAGCCAAGCTGGATCAAGCTGGAGATAGACGCGGTTACTCCATTGTATGAAGGATGCAGGCCGAGGATACCCGCTGAAAGTGCGCTCATGGCTCTGGAGATGAAGGTAAAACACAAAATGACCGATGCATGCTTCGACGAGAACATGTCATTCTGGCACGAACGTCTTCCCAAGGGGAACAAGTGCCCGACCAGTTTCGAGGAGGCGAAGAAAATCGTGTGTCCTCTGGATTTACCGCACGTGAAATACCATGTGTGCATGAACAATTGCATCATTTATCGGGACGAGCACGCGGAGTCTACCATATGTCCGGTGTGCGGTGTCACTCGATACAAGAAGAGGAAGAAAGCTCCTCGAAAATCGGTGTGGTACTTTCCGATCACTCCTCGTCTGCAGCGGTATTTCGCGGACCCTAAGGTAGCAAAGCTCCTGCGTTGGCACGCGGATAGGGAGGAGAAGAAGCGGGAAGATGACGGAAATGATCCGGAGATAGATAAAAAAGACAAGATGCTGAGTCACCCTAAGGATGCGAGCGATGCAAGCGTTGAACCAAGACCAGAATTTGGGAAGGATCCAAGGAACATCGTCGGGCGCGAGCACCGATGGAGTCAATCCGTTTGGCAGCGAGAAGCACACATAGCACCTGGCTTTGTGTTTGTGTGGATGTACAACCTTCCCCTGGTTGTGCATGAAGAGGAAGTACATTCACATGAGTATGCTAGCGAAGGGCGAAACAAACGAGGAGCGACATCAATCAGATCGGGGCTCTGAAGGAGGAGCTAGACATCTTTGGAAAACGCCAGCCAATCGTGGGGCGCCGCGAGAGAAAGAATATTTCCCTATGAGAGCCGCCTTCGCTCACGACGGTGCACGACTATCTCGATTCACGGATATCTCGTGGGCAGGTAGTCCTGATTTTCTCGGATGCGTAAGGTGCATGGATGACACAACGTATCGCCAGCTAGATAGAGATCCCGGGTCTTCGAAAACCGTGTTCATGGGACATCGAAGGTGGCTTCGCGACGATGACCCGTGGAGGAAACGCAAGGATCTGTTCGATGGTGAAACCGAACCCCGAAAACGCCCGTGTACGAGGAGTGGCGAGGAAATAGACAAGCTGTTGAAAAATTGGAAAGACTGCCCATTGCCGGGAAAGAAGCGAAAGGCGCCAGAGCCGCTGCTGAAGGTATGGAAAACGAGGTCTGTTTTCTAGGACTTGCCGTACTGGAAGATCCACCGTGTGCCTCACAGCCTTGGTGTCACGCATATCACGAAGAACGTGTGCGAGAGTCTACTTGGTACCTTGCTCAACATGCCAGAGAGGACCAAAGATGGGCCGAAAGCAAGGGCAGACTTGAAATCAATGGGCATCAGGCAGGAGCTTCACGCTAATGATGATGATGATGATGATGATGAGGCGAAGCAGGACACGGAAAGTCGTCGCAAAGGCAAAAAGGCCAAGAAGACCGGAAATGACTACCCTCCGCGTGCTTCACTCTAAGTCGAGGAGATCGAGCAGTTTTTCACCGCCTCCTAGGAGTAAAACTTCCTTACGATTCGCTGGGAAGATAAGCAGATACCTAGACCCAGTGAAGCGAAGTTCAGCGGAATGAAGTCTCACGACCATCACGTCTTGATGACGCAGATACTTCCGATTGCAATCCGTGGGATCATGGACGCGCACGTCCGTGAAACGCTATTTGGCCTATGCAACTTTTTCGACGTCATCTCGGAAGTCGATTGGCGTGAGGCAACTCGAAGGCTACAGGAAGAGATTGTGGTGATACTATGCGAGCTTGAGATGTACTTCCGCCCGCATTCTTGACGTTATGGTGCATCTGCTGGTCCATATAGTGGAGGATATCATCCAACTCGGGCGGCGTTCTGCACAGCATGATGCCGTTCGAAAGGATGAATGGTGTCATCAAAGGATACGTTCGCAACATGTCACATCTAGAGGAAGCATAGCCGGGGCTTTTCGATCGAAGAGTGCATCTCCTCTCGCATCTAATTATCTAGGCATCGAGAACCCGTTGGTGCGCCGTCAGCGAGCACCTCGGCAGGCTCATTGGATGGGGTCACCATGAGGGTCGCCATGAAATGCATGTCGACTTCGAGGGTCGACTCGCCGACTTTGAAAGAGCAAACCTAGTCGCGCTACAACACATAGACGTGGTCGATCCTTGGGTGGTAGAGCACAAAACCTTTATTAAGAAGACGTACAATGACCAAGGCCAACAGAGGACGGACGGAGATATACTCAAAGAGCACAACTCATGTTTCATTCGTTGGTTCAAGCAGAAGCTTTTGTCGTACCCTTTACATGAGGATTCTTCCGCGGAAGAACAACTCATATTCGCCTTGTCACAGGGCGCCGAGCACAACCTGATGACCTATGAGGCGTACGATATCAACGGCTACACATTCTACACCGAGGCCAAGGACATGAAGAGCGATGGTTATCAGAACTCCGGGGTAACAATGGAATCCTACACCGGTAACGACAAGGACAGATACTACGGAAGGATCGAGGAGATCTGGGAGCTGAGCTACGCTGGAGAGAAGGTCCCGATGTTCCGTGTCAGATGGGCCAAGAACGTCATAAAAGAAGACCGGTATTTCACCACCATGGTTATACGAAGCCAAATCCAAGATCATGGTAAAGCGTCACCGCAAAAATGAGCCATGGGTACGGCTTCCCAAGTGTACCAATGCTTCTTCATTACCGACCCACCAAAGCCCGGTCGTGTTGTCGTGAGGAGAGGCAAAAGGAACATCATCGGAATGGATGGAGTAGCCAATGAGCAAGACTTGACAAAGCACGGTGACCAAGATCGAACATGACGACGACGATGAAGTAGCAGCACACACCACAAGAAGAAGCAGGACCACCCTACCTAAAGGACGTCCGTTCCACAGAAGAACTCCGTTTGCGAAAAAGAAGGGCAAGAAGATTGTGAACAGATAGCTAGCTAAGACTGATTGTATTTAAATCGTAGTCTTCATTTCTCGATTGTATTTCATGGGCACTTTTGATATCATGAATATTTTAAATTTCATGGGCACTTTTGAATTCATGAGGACACTTGATCTCGATTCCCCCTCCATCTCGATCTCGATCCCCCTCCATCTCGATCGTACCCGCACCCTCCCCCGCTAGCTCCACCCATCGCAACCCTCCCCCGCTCCACCGCCGGAGCACCCGGCCCCAAGACCAAGACTTTTTGAACATATTTTTAATTTTTTTACTATTTTTATAAAAATATTACTGTTATAATTTAAACAAGTTTGAACATATTTAAACACAAATAAATATAAAAATAGCATTTAAAATGCATAAAAATATTCTTGTTATGATTTAAACAAGTTTGAACATATTTAAACACAAATAAATATAAAAACACCATTTAAAATGCATAAAAAATATTGGGGATCACAGGAATCGAACCCGGGACCTCCCGGTGTGTGTCTTTGCATCTTGACCGATCGGGCTAGTGGGTGGGTTACTTGTGGATAGGGTTGGGCTGTAGATATGGCTCTTGGGCTAGATTAAAACAAAATTCTAATGGCACACCGAGGGTGGTGCGCCATTAGAACAATCAGATTTATGGAGCACCGGCGTGTAGTGCGCCATTAGAAAGCTTCCTCCACCTATTCCCTCGGCCTCTCTCCTCCCTCCAGATCCCCCACTCGACCTAACTTTGCCCCCGCGCCGTCGCCCCCGCGCCGTCGCCCCCCGAGCCAGAGGAGACGACGACCGCCTCTTGAAGGAAATATGCCCTAGAGGCAATAATAAAGTTATTATTTATTTCCTTATATCATGATAAATGTTTATTATTCATGCTAGAATTGTATTAACCGGAAACATAATACATGTGTGAATATATAGACAAACAGAGTGTCACTAGTATGCCTCTACTTGACTAGCTTGTTAATCAAAGATGGTTATGTTTCCTAACCATGGACAAAGAGTTGTCATTTGATTAACAAGGTCACATCATTAGTTGAATGATCTGATTGACATGACCCATTCCATTAGCTTAGCACCCGATCGTTTAGTATGTTGCTATTGCTTTTATCCATGACATATACATGTTCCTATAACTATGAGATTATGCAACTCCGTTTGCGGAGGAACACTTTGGTACTACCAAAGCGTCACTGGCGTAATCGGGTGATTATAAAGGAGTACTACGTGTGTCTCCAAAGGCAGATGTTGGGTTGGCGTATTTGAGATTAGGATTTGTCACTCCGATTGTCGGAGAGGTATCTCTGGGCCCTCTCGGTAATACACATCATGAAGCCTTGCAAGCATTACAACTAATGAGTTAGCTGTGAGATGATGTATTACGGAACGAGTAAAGAGACTTGCGGTAGCGAGATTGAACTAGGTATTGGATACCGACGATCGAATCTCGGGCAAGTAACATACCGATGACAAAGGGAACAACGTATATTGTTATGCGGTCTGACCGATAAAGATCTTCGTAGAATATGTAGGAACCAATATGGGCATCCAGGTCCCGCTATTGGTTATTGACCGGAGACGTGTCTTGGTCATGTCTACATTGTTCTCGAACCGTAGGGTCCATGCGCTTAAGGTTTCGATGACGGTTATATTATGAGTTTATGTATTTTGATGTACCGAAGAAGTTCGGAGTCCCGGATGTGATCACGGACATGACGAGGAGTCTTGAAATGGTCGAGACATAAAGATTGATATATTGGAAGCCTATATTTGGAGTTCGGAATGGTTCCGGGTGAAATCGGGATTTTACCGGAACACCGGGGGGTTACCGGAACCCTCCCGGAGGCTATTGGGCCTTAGTGGGCCTCGAGGGAGAAGAGGAAGGGCCGGCCAGGGCAGGCCGCGCGCCCCCTCCCCCCCTAGTCCAAATAGGACAAGGATAGGGGGGCGGCGCCCCCCCTTCCCTCTTCCCCTCCCCCAATCCTACTCCAACTAGGAAAGGGGGGAGTCCTACTCCCGGTGGGAGTAGGACTCCTCCGGCGCGCCTCCTCCTAGGCCGGCCGCCCCCCCTTGCTCCTTTATATACGGGGGCAGGGGGGCACCCTAGAACACACAAGTTTGATCTACGGATCATTCCTTAGCCGTGTGCGGTGCCCCCCTCCACCATATTCCACCTCGGTCATATCGTCGCGAAGCTTAGGCGAAGCTCTGCGCCGGTAGAACATCAAGATCGTCACCACGCCGTCGTCTTGTGAAACTCTCCTCCCGAAGCTCTCTGGATTGGAGCCGAGGAGCGCCATCGAGCTGTACGTGTGTCAAGAACTCGGGGGCGCCGGAGTAACGGCGCCGGGATCGGTCGGATCGCGAGGAGAACGTACGACTACTTCCTCTACGTTGTGACCGCTTCGCCGGGTCTATGAGGGTACGTAGACAACACTCTCCCTCTCGTTGCTATGCATCACCATGATCTTGCGTGTGCGAGGAAATTTTTGAAATTACTACGTTCCCCAACAGTGGCATCCGAGCCTAGGTTTTTATGGTTTGATATTTTGCACGAGTAGAACACAAGTGAGTTGTGGGTGATACAAGTCATACTACCTACCGCATGTCATACTTTGGTTCAGCGGTATTGTGAGATGAAGCGGCCGGACCGACATTACGCCAGACGCTTACGCGAGACTGGTTTCACCGCTCTGAGCACTTTCGTTGCTTAAAGGTGATTGGCGGGTGTCTGTCTCTCTCACTTTAGTTGAACCGAGTGTGGCTACGCCCGGTCCTTGAGAAGGTTAAAACGGAGTCTATTTGACGAAGTATCGTTGTGGTTTTGATGCGTAGGTGAGATTGGTTCTTGCTTAAGCCCGTAGCAGCCACGTAAAATTTGCAACAACAAAGTAGAGGACGTCTAACTTGTTTTTGCACGGCATGTTGTGATGTGATATGGTCAATACGTGATGCTATATTTTATTATATGAGATGATCATGTTTTGTAACCGAAGTTATCGGCAACTGGCAGGAGCCATATGGTTGTCGCTTTATTGTATGAAATGCAAACGCCCTGTAATTGCTTTACTTTATCACTAAGCGGTAGCGATAGTCGTAGAAGCAATAAGGTGGCGTAGACGACAACGATGCTACGATGGAGATCAAGGTGTCGCGCCGATGACGATGGTGTTCACGACGGTGCTTCGGAGATGGAGATCACAAGCACAAGATGATGATGGCCATATCATATCACTTATATTGATTGCATGTGATGTTTATCTTTTATGCATCTTATCTTGCTTTGATTGACGGTAGCATTTTAAGATCATCTCTCACTAAAAATTATCAAGTAGTGTTCTCCACGAGTATGCACCGTTGCCAAAGTTCGTCGTGCCTGACACCACGTGATGATCGGGTGTGATAAGCTCTCGTCCATCTACAACGGGTGCAAGCCAGTTTTGCACACGCAGAATACTCAGTTATACTTGACGAGCCTAGCATATGCAGATATGGCCTCGGAACACGGAGACCGAAAGGTCGAGCGTGAATCATATAGTAGATATGATCAACATAAGATGTTCACCATTGAAAACTACTCCATCTCACGTGATGATCGGTTATGGTTTAGTTGATTTGGATCACGTGATCACTTAGATGACTAGAGAGATGTCTATCTAAGTGGGAGTTCTTAAGTAATATGATTAATTGAACTTAAATTTATCATGAACTTAGTCCTGGTAGTATTTTGCAAAGATCAATAGCTTGCGTTGTTGCTTTCATATGTTTATTTTGATATGTTCCTAGAGAAAATTATGTTGAAAAATGTTAGTAGCAATGATGCGGATTTGATCCGTGATCTGAGGTTTATCCTCATTGCTGCACTGAAGAATTATGTCCTTGATGCACCGCTAGGTGACGGACCTATTGCAGGAGCGTATGCGAGGCGTTATGAGCGTTTGGCTAGCTCAATATGATGACTACTTGATAGTTTAAGTGCACCATGCTTAACGGCTTAGAATCGGGACTTCAAAGATGTTTTGAACGTCATGGACCATATGAGATGTTCCAGAGTTGAAGTTAATATTTCAAGCAAATACCGAGTTGAGAGATATGAAGTCTCCAACAAGTTCTATAGCTAAAAGATGGAGGAGAATCGCTCAACTAGTGAGCATGTGCTCAGATTATGCAGGTACTACAATCGCTTGAATCAAGTGGGAGTTAATCTTCCGGATAAGATAGTGATTGACAGAATTCTCTAGTCACCATCACCAAGTTAGTAGAACTTCGTGATGAACTATAGTATACAAGGGATGGTGAAAATGATTCGAGTTTTTCATGATGATGAAATCGATGAAGGAAGAAATCAAGAAAGAACATCAAGTGTTGATGGTTAACAAGACCACTAGTTTCAAGAAAAGGGCAAAGGGATAGAAGGAACTTCAAGAAGGACGGCAAGCAAGTTGCTGCTCAAGTGAAGAAGCCCAAGTCTGGACCTAAGCACGAGACTAAGTGCTTCTACCGCAAAGGGACTGGTCCTTTGAGCGAGAACTACCCCAAGTATTTGGCGGATAAGAAGGATGGCATAGTGAACAAAGGTATATTTGATATACATGTTATTGATGTATACTTTACTAGTGTTTATAGCAACCCCTCGGTATTTGGTACTGGTTCAGTTGCTAAGAGTAGTAACTCGAAACGGGAGTTGCAGAATAAACAGAAACTAGTTAAGGGTGAAGTGACGATGTGTGTTGAAAGTAGTTTCAAGATTGATATGATCATCATCGCACACTCTCTATACTTTCGGGATTAGTGTTGAACCTAAATAAATGTTATTTGGTGTTGAGCATGAATATGATTTGATCATGTTTATTGCAATATGGTTATTTATTTAAGTAAGAGAATAAATTGTTGTTCTGTTTACATGAATAAAACCTTATATGGTTACACACCCAATGAAAAAGGTTCATTGGATCTCGATCGTAGTGATACACATATTCATAATATTGAAACCAAAAGATGTGAAGTTAATAATGATAGTGCAACTTATTTGTGGCACTCGCCGTTTAGGTCATATTGGTGTAAAGCGCATGAAAAGCTCCATCTTGATGGGATTTTGGAATCACTTGATTATGAATCACTTGATGCTTGCGAACCATGCCTCATGGGCAAGATGACTAAAACGCCGTTCTCGGTACTATGGAGAGAGCAACAGATTTGTTGGAAATCATATGATGTATGTGGTCCGATGAATGTTGAGGCTCGTGGCGGATATCGTTATTTTCGACCTTCACAAGATGATTTGAGTAGATATGGGTATATCTACTTGATGAAACATAAGTCTGAAATAGTTGAAAGGTTCAAAGAATTTCAGAGTGAAGTGGAACATCATCGTGACAAGAAAATAAGGTTTCTACGATCGATCGCGGAGACAAATATTTGAGTTACTGAGTTTGGTCTTCAATTAAAACAATGTGGAATAGTTTCACAAATTCATGCCACCGAACACCACATCATAAGGGTGTGTCCGAATGTCATAACCGTACTTTATTGGATATAGTACAATCTATGATGTTTCTTCTTGATTTACCAATATCATTTTGGGATCATGCATTAGAGACAGCTGCATTCACGTTAAATTGGGCACCATCTAAATCCGTTGAGGCGACACTATATGAACTGTGGTTTAGCAAGAAACCCAAGTTGTCGTTTCTTAAAGTTTGGAGTTGCGATGCTTATGCGAAAAAGTTTCATCTGATAAGCTCGAACCCAAATCGAGAAGTGCGTCTTCATAGAATACCCAAAGGAGACAGTTGGGTACACCTTCTATCACAGATCCGAAAGCAAGACATTCGTTGCTAAGAATGGATCCTTTCTAGAGAAGGAGTTTCTCTCGAAAGAAGTGAGTGGGAGGAAAGTAGAACTTGATGAGGTAATTGTACCTTCTCCCTTATTGGAAAGTAGTTCATCACAGAAATCTGTTCCTGTGACTACTACACCAATTAGTGAGGAAGCTAATGATGATGATCATGTAACTTGAGATCAAGTTACTACCGAATCTCGTAGGTAAACCAGAGTGAGATCCGCACTGAGTGGTACGGTAATCCTGTTCGGAAGTCATGTAACTAGACCATGATGAACCTCGAACTATGAGGAAGCGATGATGAGCCCAGATTCATGAAATGGCTTAAGGCCATGAAATCGAGATGTGATCCATGTATGAGAACAAAGTATGGACTTTGATGGATTTGCCCGATGATTGGCAAACCATAGAAAATAAATGGATCTTAAAGAGGAAGACGGACGTTGATAGTAGTGTTACTATCTACAAAGCTCGACTTGTTGCAAAAAGGTTTTCGACAAAGTTTAAGATGTTGACTACAATGAGATTTTCTCAACTGTAGCGATGCTTAAGTCTGTTCGAATCATGTTAGCAATTGCCACAATTTATGAAATTTGGCAAATGGATGTAAAAATCGCATTCCTGAATGGTTTTCTGGAGGAAGAGTTGTATATGATGCAACCAGAAGGTTTTTTCGATCCAAAGGGAGCTAACAAAGTGTGCAAGCTCCAGCGATCCATCTATGGACTGGTGCAAGCATCTCGGAGTTGGAATATACGCTTTGATGAGTTGATCAAAGCATATAGTTTTGTACAGACTTATGTTGAAGCCTGTATTTACTAGAAAGTGAGTGGGAACACTACAGCATTTCTGATAAGTATATGTGAATGACATATTGTAGATTGGAAATAATGTAGAATTATTCTGCAAAGCATAAAGGAGTGTTTGAAAGAAGTTTTTCAAAGAAAGACCTCGGTGAAACTGCTTACATATTGAGCATCAAGATCTATAGAGATAGTTCAAGACGCTTGATAAGTTTTTTCAATGAGTACATACCTTGACAAGATTTTGAACTAGTTCAAAATGGAGCGATCAAAGAAGGAGTTCTCTTTGTGTTGCAAGGTGTGAAGTTGAGTAAGACTCAAGACCCGACCATGGCAGAAAATAGAAAGAGAATGAAAAGTCATTCCCTATGCCTCGGTCATAGGTTCTATAAAAGTATACCATGCTATGGACCAGACCTATTGTATACTCTGCCTGTTTGGCAAGGAGTACAATAGTGATCTAGGAGTAGATCTTTGGACAGTGTCAAAATTATCCTTAGTGGAATAAGGATATGTTTCTCGATTATGGAAGTGAAAAAGGTTAGTAAGTAAAGGGTTACGTCGATGCAAGTTTTGACAACGATCCGATGACTCTAAGTCTCGATCTAGATACATATTGAAAGTGGGAGCAATTAGCTAGAGTAGCTTGCGAGCATTGTAGACATAGAAAAATTGCAAAATACATAACGGATCTGAATGTGAAAGACCCGTTGACTAAGACTCTCTCACAAGCAAAACATGATCACACCTAAGTACTCTTTGGGTGTTAATCACATAGCGATGTGAACTAGATTACTGAATCTAGTAAACCCTTTGGGAGTTGGTCACATGGCGATGTGAACTATGGGTGTTAATCACATGATGATGTGAACTATCAATTTTAATCACATGGTGATGTGATCTAGATTATTGACTCTAGTGCAAGTGGGAGACTGAAGGAAATATGCCCTAGAGGCAATAATAAAGTTATTATTTATTTCCTTATATCATGATAAATATTTATTATTCATGCTAGAATTGTATTAACGGAAACATAATACATGTGTGAATATATAGACAAGCAGAGTGTCACTAGTATGCCTCTACTTGACTAGCTTGTTAATCAAGATGGTTATGTTTCCTAACCATGGACAAAGAGTTGTCATTTGATTAACAAGGTCACATCATTAGTTGAATGATCTGATTGACATGACCCATTCCATTAGCTTAGCACCCGATCGTTTAGTATGTTGCTATTGCTTTTATCCATGACTTATACATGTTCCTATAACTATGAGATTATGCAACTCCGTTTGCGGAGGAACACTTTGGTACTACCAAGCGTCACAACGTAATCGGGTGATTATAAAGGAGTACTACAGGTGTCTCCAAAGGCGGATGTTGGGTTGGCGTATTCGAGATTAGGATTTGTCACTCCGATTGTCGGAGAGGTATCTCTGGGCCCTCTCGGTAATACACATCATGAAGCCTTGCAAGCATTACAACTAATGAGTTAGCTGTGAGATGATGTATTACGGAACGAGTAAAGAGACTTGCCGTAACGAGATTGAACTAGGTATTGGATACCGACGATCGAATCTCGGGCAAGTAACATACCGATGACAAAGGAACAACGATATTGTTATGCGGATCGACCGATAAAGATCTTCGTAGAATATGTAGGAACCAATATGGGCATCCAGGTCCCGCTATTGGTTATTGACCGGAGGCGTGTCTTGGTCATGTCTACATTGTTCTCGAACCGTAGGGTCCGCACGCTTAAGGTTTCGATGGCGGTTATATTATGAGTTTATGTATTTTGATGTACGAAGAAGTTCGAGTCCGGATGTGATCACGGACATGACGAGGAGTCTCAAAATGGTCGAGACATAAAGATTGATATATTGGAAGCCTATATTTGGAGTTCGAATGGTTCGGGTGAAATCGGATTTTACTTGGAACACCGTGGGTTACCGGAACCTCCCGGAGGCTATTGGGCCTTAGTGGGCCTCGAGGGAGAAGAGGAAGGGCGGCCGGGGCAGGGCGCGCCTCCCCTAGTCCGAATAGGACAAGGAGAGGCGGCGCCCTTCCTCTTCCCCTCCCCAATCCTACTCCAACTAGGAAGGGGGAGTCCTACTCCCGGTGGGAGTAGGACTCCCGCGCCTCCTCCTAGGCCGGCCGCACCCCCTTGCTCCTTTATATACGGGGCAGGGGGCACCCTAGAACACAAAAGTTTGATCTACGGATCGTTCCTTAGCCGTGTCGGTGCCCCCTCCACCATATTCCACCTCGGTCATATCGTCATGAAGCTTAGGCGGCTCTGCGCGATAGAACATCAAGATCGCCACCACGCCGTCAGGCTTGTGAAACTCTCCCTCCCCCGGCTCTCTTGGATTGGAGCCCGAGGAGCGCCATCGAGCTGTATGTGTGTCAAGAACTCTGGGCGCGGAGTAACGGCCGGGATCGGTCGGATCGCGAGGAGAACGTCGACTACTTCCTCTACGTTGTGATCGCTTCGCCCGGTCTCACGAGGGTACGAGACAACACTCTCCCCTCTCGTTGCTATGCATCACCATGATCTTGCATGTGCGTAGGAAAATTTTTGAAATTACTACGTTCCCCAACACCTCTACCTCAGCTCAGCCAGGCCACGCGACGCCGAGCCGAGCACCGCCTACCTCGTCGTCCCCCCTCCGCCCGCGCCCGCGCCCTCGACGTCCTCCGCCCAAGCCGAGACGCAGAGACAGGCGAGTGGAGGAGCCGTTGCCGGAGCTTCAACGCTGGCGTCTTCCTCCATTCCTCCATCCCCTCCCCCAGGTGATTCCTCCCTTCTCCTCCACCCCCTCACCTGCAAACCCTAGGGCCATGGCGGCAGGCTTCTTGCTCCCTTGTAAGAACATCCTCTCTGTTGGCCTGCATGTATTTCAGAGAACAAATTCGTTGTTCATTTCATTACATTGGCTGCATTAGCTAAGCATCAAGTGGATTTAACTATTTTAGACATTTTCAGTTAACTGCTTTTTGCGTTTCCTGAAGAGGTTCACCTATAGTTTCAAAAATTCAGTCACTGGATATATGCAATAATTTACAAAGAGCAAGTGATGTAGAGCAAAAATTCAGCAAATGATGTATAGTTTCAAAAATTTGGTGAAACTGAACCTACCCTATTGCTTCATGTAGCAAAGGCGGCAATGCAAGCAAGATCATGCTTGGCTTAGCCAAATTCATGTTACTGAATTTTTTTCAACATGATAAAATTGTCATGCTACTAAATGTTATAGAAATGCAAGGGAACATAGAAATAATAGGGCACACAACATTTAGAGTACTCTAAAATTCAGTTCTGAAATTTTTTGTTAGATAGTGGCTACACTAATCTAGAGTAGTATCCCAATCTGATGGAGTACTCGATTTAAAACTCCTAATCTAGACTAATATCCTAAAATCATTCACCGAATTTCGGAGTATAAATCATTAATCATTGATCATTGATGTTTGAGTATAAATCATGAAGAGCAATATCCATGTAATCGCACTGCAATCTCGTAACAAATTCAACATTTCAATAACATTTCGCTACCTTCGAACCCACATAGGCTGCGGGTAAAACAAGTTCCAGAACTTCTTCCCTGATCCATCACAATAACCTTGCACATGTATAACTAGTAGTACTTGCTTGACTAAACACAACTCACTTTGGATTACTCCAACTGACAAGTGCCTTTGAACAAGACCGAAAGACCTTGCCAAATATCCGCTTATTTTCTCCTTGATACGTGAAGATGTGCCTTGCATGATTTTTGTGACAAGACCGATTATTCTTGATGGCCTCTTTCTATAGATGCTGCATATGTAGAGTGTAATGAGATCTTAGTGTCATTTATGACACATATTAGACAGATGTGCAGCTTTGTCATTTATGACACATATTAGACAAGGTGCAGCTTACGGATGTATTGAAAGAAATCATTTCTTTATTTTTGTTAAGTGGAGCGAACAAAATCATTTATCTGGTTTTATTATTTCGCATACCCACTTGGAACTGCAATTTCATTTATGTTGTTATAAGTTTGTTTTTGTCAAGATGAGTTAACTTGCTGTCATTTATCGAAATTCAGAATTTTTGGACTATATGTTCATTGGTACTACTTGTGATGCTCTGCTGTACTACTTGGAAATTTTGTCAACTTGTGATGTCATTTTGTACTCGAGAGGCCCTTGAGTTTGCCGGAATGTCGATTAACTTCCGTTCCTAAGCAAATTGGTACTCCATATGTCCTACTTTCAGCAAAGGTCATGCTGAAATTTTCCGTGAATTTTAGCATGACTTTGCTAAAATAGGACATATGGGGTATTTATGACTAATGCATGGGCCGGGCTATCTTAGTACTTAGTTAAGTAGGATCAACTGCCCGCCATTCTTGCTGCATTAAATCATATGTGGCAATAGAGCCAAGTGATTAGGCCCAACTTAGAATTATCCTTAGCATCGATAAACCCTAGATGATAAACCCAACATAGGTGGCAATAGAGCCAAGTGATTAGGCCCAACCTAGGGTGCCTCGGCATCGATAAACCCTAAATGATGAAAACTTAACTTGGCTGCCTCGGATGCCTCGGTGTCGATGAGAACCTAAATGATGAAAGCTTAGGCTTTTAGGGTGCCTCGGTGTCGACAAACCCTAAATCATGAGACCATGATCTTGTTCCTTGACAATAACCATCTTTTTTACCAAACTTTTTTCCTATTTAGAGAGAAACATGGCCCACAACGATGAGGCCGGTGGTTCGGGCGGCAAGCAATTCTAGGAGCTGTCCCAAGAGATGGAGAAAAAGGCTAGCTCGGAAAGCCAGACGCGCGAGGTTGAAGCACTCAAGGCACAAGTGGTGCGGATTCCGGAGCTTGTCCAAGAGCAAGTGGAACAACAGCTGGGAATGAAGCTCAACGCCATGGTGCCTACGTTGATTCATGGGCTGATGACGTGGATTGCGAGCAGCCAAAAGGGGCCTCCCCCGGTTCCCAGCTTCACGGCCAGCAACTCGCACAGCGCGGCGGCGGCACCGTTGGTGTCTCCAGCGGCGGCGCCATTGGTGTCTCCGGCGGAGGCGGTATTCGTGTCTCCGGCACCGGCACGGGTATTGGAGCTTAATGCACCCGGTGTCGCCGACCGCACCTCGCCCGAAGCGCCCCTCCGTCGGTTACCGCCCGCCGTTGGCGGTGCTCGACATTAGCCGAGCTCGACGGCATCACGGTAACTAAGCCTCTCGGCCGATGACTTCATCTCCTTGCCTTTGACTGGGCATCCCTGACACCCTATACATGTTTTCGCAGGGCACCGCCGACGTTCCTTGCACTCTTCTGCACTTCGTGGGCGCCGAGTTGGTCGATGTCGCCAAGGGCAGAATCGTTCAACCGGGCAACCCCATGTTCCACGGTAATCCGATGCCAACCACAATGTATAGGGTTGAAGTGGTCCGGTGCTGCCAGCTGCGACGAGCTGTTACCTCCGATTCGACTACCTGGGCCGACGAAGACGATGAGATGACCCTCGGCACTCGCAGAATCGCCCCTCGCTATGGCGAAGAGCCGATTCGGTTGGGGCGGGGACACCACCCACGCATAAGACCGCCCGGTCGTGCGGCGCCAAGCCATGGCAAGAACGCCATAACGCTACGGACCTGCCGGACATCCCTATATGGCACAGATCCGGACAGCCCTATGGCACAGATCCGGACGGCGGCGACAACGACGACGGTACATTTACCAAAGTTGACAAGTACTTTGCGAACATGGGTACGCCGACGAAGTTCTGCGGGCCTCTTTCTCAAGAACCCAGCCAAGACAACCGCGATCTAGCTGGTACGGCAGAGAAATCCAATTGCAACAAGCGCCATCGGCGTTCAGTTCTCAGACACGCCCCGGCTCCGCCTTCCGAGCCTCGAGATAGCTGAGGCGCGAAATATTATCAGCCCCAACACGCTGAAGAAGGCGGTCTCGTGAGCGTAACTCGTCCCATTACAGAGATCAAGAATAAGGGCCGAAAACGAAGACTAGCAAGGGCGCCGGTGCGAGCCAGCCCCGCACCGAAGTTCGATCCGTGCTCGGGACGGGCCACCTTCACCTAAGGATATCTCGAGGAGGTGCATGTGGCGGGTAGGGCGATGCTACCGCCAAATATGCTGAATCTTGCAACCGGTGCTATGCGGAGTCTGCACGACGGTGTTTCGATTTTGGAGAAGTGGCGCCTCTCGAGAGAAGGATGTGGCATACCGGTTTTCGTGGCCAAGGTGCCGAGAGCAAGGGCTTTGTGGATGGCGACATCGGGGTATGATCGCCCCGTGGTTTGATGACATCTTTGCTATGTTTAACCTTCATCATTTGCACTACACCTTCGTTCGGCTGTTTTACTGAGCATGCAGATGCGGATCATTAGAGACAATACCGGACATCGTGATAGTCGACCCCTTCTACATGTGTGCCAAGCACTTGAGCAGCGCTGGGACCGCCAAGTTGCGAGTTCACACCTCAAGGCGTCATTCGCAAACGCAGATAAGGATAACTTCCTTGTGCCTTACTTTCCGAGTAAGTCATCCCTTAACCGCCCGTAACATATGATTTCTTATATTTCGATCGTTCTTTTTTCTAACATTCCGTGTTCTTTGCGGTGACACACATTGCACACTCATCCTCTTAAGCCCGAAATATTCCATGGCCACGATTTCAACCCGAACCGTAACTCCATGATAGACTACACAAATGTGAAGAAAGTTCTTGATGATGTTCTCCTGCCACGCCCATTCGAGGCACCTTCACGGGCAGTTAAAGAAGCACGGCAAGCACATCTTCTCACACAATCGAAGTTCTGCTGCGTCAAGCAGCCGCCGGGCGGTCGAAGGATGCCTACTACGCCCTCCATCACATGCGGCGATCGTAAGGGACCATCATCACCTTCGCTACCAGATAATCTCAAAGATTGGGCGCGAGCTTGTCGGCAGTCCAGACGCGGACCTCGGACAAGAATTCTTTTGCATCGATCGGAGTTTGCGGACATCATCCATCAAGATGTCCTTCATACCGAGGCAGTTCTTCCTCGATATCAACCGTCCAACAAATGAGATAGATGTAATGCTACAAATGCAGGGTGACAACGACCGTGATTTCATGACCATCACGACAGACGGCGGCTTCACCCACGCCTCTGTCCGATGAGTTGAGTCGAAAGTAGTGATGTGTAGTTCGAAACATTGATTGGCTCATGTTGTAATTAAACTTTAATGAATTCAGTATGTCTCTTTGGTTTGGACGGTTGTTCAACTTAGATGTAATCGATGCTATTTATTAGTAGGACCATGAATCGTGCTATTAATGTCTTGCTTTTCTCTTCGATCCTTTTGTTGCATACTTACACATTGCTTATGTATTGTGCATTGTTTGGCTTGTGCATAGAGATGCCGTCGTATGTCGTGTACAAGGGTAAGGTTCCCGAGTCTACGATGATGGGAGGAGTGTCGGAGACAGGTTCACCGCTTCAGCGGTAATGATTACAAAGGGTACACCACTAGGGCGGAGGCGAATCTAGATCGCCCGCTATCTAGCGGAGAGAGGAGGGAGCGTTGGAGGAACCGGATGAAGACCAGTTCGATCGCGATGATGCTCATCGTGATGACCACAGCTCTCTTCTATGTGATGGTAGTTTAGATGATCGATATCGACTTGTAATGTGAAGGCAAACTCGATACTCGCGGTCTTGAGACTTGTAATGTTTTATCTTTGTCTGGTCTTTTGAATCCGGAGACTAATATGATGAATTGTATTCGGAGACTAATCTTCTATTGTATTTGATGTTGCTGTGTGCTGCTGTCTATATTCTATGCAATAATATATTTTGTAACCTGTGCAAAAATCAGAAAAGCAAAAAAAATAAAACCTAATATTCATACTAATGGCGCACCACAAAAGACACTAATGGCGACTTGTGATCATCACACTAATGGCGATTAGCAGCTGGTGCGCCATTAGAATGCCAAAGCACATTTGTACATATGGCCTGGGAGGCATTCTAATGGCGCATTGCAGTTATACTAATGGCGCACTACGTGGTGCACCATTAGAACACCAGTACTAATGGCGCACCAGTAGTGCGCCATTAGAATTTAATTCTAATGGCGTGATGCCAGTGGCGCACCAGTAGTGCGCCATTAGAAGGCAAATTCGGTGCGCCACTAGCATGCCTTTTCCTAGTAGTGTGATAAAGAGTTCGGCGTAAAGGGTTACGTCGATGCAAGCTTTAACACCTATCCGAATGACTCTGAGTAGCAAACCGGATACGTATAGTGGAGCAACCATTTGGAATAGCTCCCAGTGGAGCGTGGAAGCAGCATTTACAGAATGGCCTAGAGATTTGCAAAGTACATACAGATCTGAAAGTTGCAGACCCGTTGACTAAAACCTCTCTCACAAGCAAAACATGATCAAACCCCAGAACTCATTGAGTCTTAATCACATGATGATGTGAACTAGTTTAATGACACTAGTAAACTCTTTGGATGTTGGCCACATGGCGATGTGACCTGTCAGTGTTAATCACATGGAGATGTGAACTAGATTATTGACTCTAGTGCAAGTGGGAGACTATTGGAAATATGCCCTAGAGGCAATAATAAAAGTATTATTATATTTCCTTGTTCATGATAATTGTCTTTTATTCATGCTATAACTGTATTATCCGGAAATCGTAATACACGTGTGAATACATAGACCACAATATGTCCCTAGTGAGCCTCTAGTTGACTAGCTCGTTGTGATCAACAGATAGTCATGGTTTCCTGGCTATGGACATTGGATGTCGTTGATAACGGGATCACATCATTAGGAGAATGATGTGATGGACAAGACCCAATCCTAAGCATAGCACAAAGATCGTGTAGTTCGTTTGCTAGAGCTTTTCCAATGTCAAGTATCTCTTCCTTAGACCATGAGATCGTGTAACTCCCGGATACCGTAGGAGTGCTTTGGGTGTATCAAACGTCACAACGAATCGGGTCACTATAAAGGTGCACTACTGGTATCTCCGAAAGTGTCATTGGGTTGACACGGATCGAGGCTGGATTTGTCACTCCGTAAACGGAGAGGTATCTCTGGGCCCACTCGGTAGGACATCATCATAATGTGCACAATGTGACCAAGGGGTTGATCACGGGATGATGTGTTACGGAACGAGTAAAGAGACTTGCCGGTAACGAGATTGAACAAGGTATCGGCATAGCAAGGATCGAATCTCGGGAAAGTATAATACTGCTAGACAAAGGGAATTGTATACGGGATCAATTGAGTCCTTGACATCGTGGTTCATCCGATGAGATCATCGTGGAACATGTGGGAGCCAACATGGGTATCCAGATCCCGCTATTGGTTATTGATCGGAGAACGTCTCGGTCATGTCTACATGTCTCCCGAACTCGTAGGGTCTACACACTTAAGGTTCGATGACGCTAGGGTTATAAAGGAAGTTTGTATGTGGTTACTGAATGTTGTTCGGAGTCTCGGATGAGATCCCGGACGTCATGAGGAGTTCTGGAATGGTCCGGAGGTAAAGATTTATATATGGGAAGTCCTATTTTGGCCACCGGAAAATGTTCGGGTTTTTTCGGTATTGTACCGGGAAGGTTCTAGAAGGTTCGGAGTGGGGCCCACCTGCATGGGGACCCACATGAACGTGGGTAGTGGGGAAAGGCCCCACACCCCTAGTCAAGGCGCACCAAGATCCCCCTTAGAAGGAATAAGATCATATCCCGAAGGGATAAGATCAAGATCCCTAAAAAGGGGGATAACAATCGGTGGGGAAGGAAATGATGGGATTTATTTCCTCCCACCTTGGCCAACGCCCCAATGGACTTGGAGGGCAAGAAACCAGGCCCTCCACCCCTATATATAGTGGGGAGGTGCATGGGAGCTTCACACGAAGTTCTGGCGCAGCCCTCCCCCTCTCCCAAGTCATCCTCCTCTCCCGCGGTGCTTGGCGAAGCCCTGCAGGATTTCCACGCTCCTCCACCACCACCACGGCGTCGTGCTGCTGCTGGATGGAGTCTTCCTCAACCTCTCCCTCTCTCCTTGCTGGATCAAGGCGTGGGAGACGTCACCGGGCTGTACGTGTGTTGAACGCGGAGGTGCCGTCCGTTCGGCACTAGGATCTCCGGTGATTTGGACCACGATTTAGCACGACTCCTTCAACCCCGTTCTCTTGAATGCTTCCGCTTAGCGATCTACAAGGGTATGTAGATGCACTCTCCTTCCCCTCGTTGCTGGTTTCTCCATAGATAGATCTTGGTGACACGTAGGAAAATTTTGAATTTATGCTACGTTCCCCAACAAACACCACTAGAGGAAAGACAACATACATCTCATCAAAATATCGAACGAATACCAAATTCAAATGACTACTAATAGCAAGACTTCACCCATGTCCTCAGGAACAAACGTAACTACTCACAAAGCATATTCATGTTCATAATCAGAGGGTAATAATATGCATAAAGGATCTGAACATATGATCTTCCACCAAGTAAATAGCATCAACTACAAGGAGTAATCAACACTACTAGCAACCCACAGGTACCAATTTGTGGTTTTGATACAAGATTGGATACAAGAGATGAACTAGGGTTTTGAGAGGAGATGGTGCTAGTGAAGATGTTGATGGAGATTGACCCCCTCCCGATGAGAGGATCATTGGTGATGACGTTGGTGATGATTTCCCCCTCCCGGAGGGAAGTGTCCCACCAGAACAGCTCCGGCAGAGCCCTAGTTTGATTCTGCCAAGGTTTCGCCTCGTGGCGGCGGAGTTTCATCCCGTAAGCTTGCCCACGAATTTTTCCAGGGTAAAAGTGATGATATAGCAGAAGATGGACGCCGGAGGCCCACCAGGGGGCCCAGGAGATAGGAGGCCGCGCCCTACAAGGGGGGCGCCCCCTGTCCCCTGGACAGGGTGTGGGCCCCCTGGACTATTTTTTTCGCTCATAAATTCTCATTAAATCCAAAAAGTGGTTTTGTGGAGTTTCAAGACTTTTGGAGCTGTGCAGAATAGGTTTCCAATGTTTGCTCCTTTCCGGCCTGAATTCCATTGCCAAGCATTCCCCTCTTCATGATAAACCTTGTAAAATAAGAGAGAATAGCCATAAGTATTGAGATATGATGTGTAATAAGAGCCCATAATGCAATAAATATTGATATAAAACCATGATGCAAAATGGATGTATCACTCCCCCTTGCTTCCGGTGGCGACGGAACGCTGCCGGGGGCCATCATCATCACCGCGATCTTCAGCAACACCGCCTCATCTTCACCAACATCTACATCACCTTCCCCCATCTATATCCAGCGGTCCACTCTCCTGCAACCTGCTGTACCCTCTACTTGAACATGGTGTTTTATGCTTCATATTATTATCCAATGATGTGTTGCCATCCTATGATGTCTGAGTAGATTTCCGTTGTCCTATCGGTGATTGATGAATTGCTATGATTTGTTTGAGTTGCATGTTTTATTATTGGTGTTGTCCTATGGTGCCCTCCGTGCCGCGCAAGCATGAGGGATTCCCGCTGTAGGGTGTTGCAATGCGTTCATGATTCGCTTATACTGGGTTGCGTGAGTGACTGAAACACAAACCTGAGTAAGGGGATTGTTGCGTATGGGATAAAAGGGACTTGATGCTTTAATGCTATGGTTGGGTTTTACCTTAATGAATCTTTAGTATTTGCGGACGCTTGCTAGAGTTTCAATCATAAGTGCATATGATCCAAGTAGAGAAAGTATGTTAGCTTATGCCTCTCCCTCAAATAGAATTGCAATAGTGATTACCGGTCTAGTAACATAGTCAATTGCTTAGGGACAATTTCACAACTCCTACCACCACTTTTCCACACTCGCTATATTTACTTTATTGCTTCTTTATCTAAACAGCCCCTACTTTTTATTTACGTGTTCTTTATTATCTTGCAAACCTATCCTATTACACCTACAAAGTCCTTCTAGTTTCATACTTGTTTTAGGTAAAGCGAACGTCAAGTGTGCGTAGAGTCGTATCAGTGGCCGATAGGACTTGAGAGAGTATTTGTTCTACCTTGAGCTCCTCGTTGGGTTCGACACTCTTACTTATCAAAAAAGGCTACAGCTGTCCCGTATACTTGCGGGTTATCACCTTTTTCTGGCATCGTTGCCTGGGAGTCATAGCATGGGGTGAATATTCTCGTGTGTGCTTGTTTAATTTGCTTCATCACTAAGTAATTTTTATTTGCTGTTCTTAGTTGTTTTCTATCTTTAGTTATGGGTAGGAAACGCAAAATACCAAAAAAATTAGTTGTACCTACTACACCAATGGTTGAAGAACCACTCAAAATCTATCACACTCCTGAAGCCTTTTACATGGATCAGCTTCGATCCCTTTGTGCTCGTGCTGAAACCCCCACTAGCTTAGGTGAGGGCAAATCTTTAGATGAGCATGCTTGTTTTGTGTGACACCGTATATCTGAAAAAGGGAAACTATTATGGGATCAAATTCAACGTTTGGAATGCTATGCTTGGAATTTATGTGAAATATTTGATGTTACTTGTTGTTCTGAAAACCCTAAGAAACACCTTCCCTATCAATGTGAGTTTATTGATAATGGGATCGTATCTTCATATGCTAAGGGTGTTTATAATTACTATGATGTTCAACAAATTGAAGAATTTGTTGCTTTTAAGGGTGCTTATGAAATTGCTTCTTTGATTGAAAAGTATGATGCTACTCTCTACAAATCTGAAAATTTTGCCATACTTGAATATTGTTATGATAATTATGCTTCTAATGCCTATGTTAAACTATATATTGAGGAATTCTCCGCTGTACAAGAAGAGACTAATATTTTGCAGGAAGCTATGGAAGAAGAAATTGATGAAAGTGTGAGCTCACTGGATGAAAAAGATGATGAGGAGAGCGAAGAACAAAAGGAGGAAGAGCGGATTAATCACCCGTGCCCACCTTCTAATGAGACTAACTCTTCAACTCATACATTGTTTAATTCCCCTTCGTGCTTACCGAAGGATGATTACTATGATGATTGCTATGATGATTGCTATGATCCCGTTGATTCTCTTGAAATATCCCTTTTTGATGATGCTTGCTATGCTTGTGGCCAAGATGCCAATATGAATTATGCTTATGGAGATGAACTTGCTATAGTTCCTTATGTTAAACATGAAATTGTTGCTATTGCACCCATGCATGATAGTCCTATTATCTTTTTGAATTCTCCAAACTACACTATATCGGAGAAGTTTGTGCTTATTAAGGATTATATTGATGGGTTGCCTTTTACCATTGCAGATGATGATTTTGATGAATATAATATGCATGTGCTTGCTCCTCCTACTTGCAATTATTATGAGAGAGGAACTCTATCTCCGCCTCTTTATATTTCCAATATGATAGAATTGCAAGAAACTGTTTATACTATGCATTGGCCTTTACTATGTATGCATGAATTGTTCTTTTATGACATGCCGATGTTGGGGAACGTTGCAGAAAATTAAATTTTTCCTACGGTTTCACCAAGATCCATCTATGAGTTCATCTAAGCAACGAGTCAAGGGAGTGAGTTTGCATCTACATACCACTTGTAGATCGCGTGCGGAAGCGTTCAAGAGAAGGGTGATGATGGAGTCGTACTCGCCGTGATTCAGATCACCGATGACCAAGTGCTGAATGGACAGCACCTCCGCGTTAAACACACGTACGGAACGGATGACGTCTCCTCCGTCTTGATCCAGCAAGGAGGAAGGACAGGTTGAGGAAGATTGCTCCAACGGCAGCACGACGACGTGGTGATGTTGGTGCAGCAGTACTCCGACAGGGCTTCGCCAAGCACGTAACGGAGGAGGAGAGGTGTTGGGGAGGGGAGGGGCTGAGCCTTAGGTTGTGTCCAGCAGCCCTCCCCTCACCCCTCTATTTATAGGGGAAAGGGCAAGGGGGGCCGGCCCCTCTAGATGGGATCTAGAGGGGGGGCGGCGGCCAGGGAGGGGGGACTTCCCCCCCAAGCAAGGGGGCGCCCCCACTAGGGTTTCCCCCCAACCCTAGGCGCATGGGCCCAAGGGGGGCGCCCAGCCCTCCAAGGGCTGGTTCCCTGCCCCTTGAGGCCCATGAGGCCCTCCGAGAGGGGTGGCCCCTCCCGGTGGACCCCCGGAACCTCTCCGGTGGCCCCGGTACAATACCGATATGACGCCGAAACTTTCCGGTGTCCGCATGACAACTTCCCATATATAAATCTTCACCTCCGGACCATTCCGGAACTCCTCGTGGCGTCCGGGATCTCATCCGGGACTCCGAACAACATTCGGTAATCACATACAAGTCTTCCTAATAACCCTAGCATCACCGAACCTTAAGTGTGTAGACCCTACGGGTTCGGGAGACACGTAGACATGACCGAGACGGCTCTCGGGCAATAACCAATAGCGGGATCTGGATACCCATGTTGGCTCCCACGTGCTCCTCGATGATTTCATCGGATGAACCACGATGTCGAGGATTGAACAACCCCATATACAATTCCCTTTGTCAATCGGTACGTTACTTGCCCGAGACTCGATCGTCGGTATCCCAGTACCTCGTTCAGTTTCATTACCGGCAAGTCACTTTACTCGTACCGTAATGCATGATCCCGTGACCAACCACTTGGTCACTTTGAGCTCATTATGATGATGCATTACCGAGTGGGCCCAGAGATACCTCTCCGTCATACGGAGTGACAAATCCCGCCTCGATCCGTGTCAACCCAACAGACACTTTCGGAGATACCTGTAGTGCACCTTTATAGTCACCCAGTTACGTTGTGACGTTTGGTACACCCAAAGCACTCCTACGGTATCCGGGAGTTACACAATCTCATGGTCTAAGGAAAAAATACTTGACATTGGAAAAGCTCTAGCAAACGAACTACACGATCTTGTGCTATGCTTAGGATTGGGTCTTGTCCATCACATCATTCTCCTAATGATGTGATCCCGTTATCAATGACATCCAATGTCCATAGCCAGGAAACCATGACTATCTGTTGATCAACGAGCTAGTCAACTAGAGGCTTACTAGGGACATGTTATGGTCTATGTATTCACACGTGTATTACGATTTCCGGATAATACAGTTATAGCATGAATAAAGACAATTATCATGAACAAGGAAATGTAATAATAATACTTTATTATTGCCTCTAGGGCATATTTCCAACAGTCTCCCACTTGCACTAGAGTCAATAATCTAGTTACATTGTGATGAATCGAACACCCATAGAGTTCTGGTATTGATCATGTTTTGCTCGCGAGAGAGGTTTAGTCAACGGATCTGCGACATTCAGATCCGTATGTACTTTGCAAATATCTATGTCTCCATCTTGAACATTTTCACGGATGGAGTTGAAACGACGCTTGATGTGCCTGGTCTTCTTGTGAAACCTGGGCTCCTTGGCAAGGGCAATAGCTCCAGTGTTGTCACAGAAGAGTTTGATCGGCCCCGACGCATTGGGTATGACTCCTAGGTCGGTGATGAACTCCTTCACCCAAATAGCTTCATGCGCTGCCTCCGAGGCTGCCATGTACTCCGCTTCACATGTAGATCCCGCCACGACGCTCTTCTTGTAGCTGCACCAGCTCACTGCTCCACCATTCAACATATACACGTATCCGGTTTGTGACTTAGAGTCGTCCAGATCTGTGTCGAAGCAAGCGTCGACGTAACCCTTTACGACGAGCTCTTCGTCACCTCCATAAACGAGAAACATGTCCTTTGTCCTTTTCAGGTACTTCAGGATATTCTTGACCGCTGTCCAGTGTTCCTTGCCGGGATTACTTTGGTACCTTCCTACCAAACTTACGGCAAGGTTTACATCAGGTCCGTACACAAGATGGCATACATAATAGATCCTATGGCTGAAGCATAGGGGATGACACTCATCTCTTCTTTATCTTTTGCCGTGGTCGGGGATTGAGCCGAGCTCAATCTCACACCTTGCAACACAGGCAAGAACCCTTTCTTGGACTGATCCATTTTGAACTTCTTCAAAATCTTATCAAGGTACATGCTCTATGAAAGGCCTATGAGGCGTCTCGATCTATCCCTATAGATCTTGATGCCTAATATGTAAGCAGCTTCTCCAAGGTCCTTCTTTGAAAAACACTTATTCAAGTAGGCCTTAATGCTGTCCAGAAGTTCTATATCATTTCCCATCAAGAGTATGTCATCTACATATAGTATGAGAAATGCTATAGAGCTCCCACTCACTTTCTTGTAAACGCAGGCTTCTCCATAAGTCTGCATAAACCCAAACGCTTTGATCATCTCATCAAAGCGAATGTTCCAACTCCGAGATGCTTGCACCAGCCCATAAATGGATCGCTGGAGCTTGCATACTTTGCTAGCGTTCTTAGGATCGACAAAACCTTCCGGTTGCATCATATACAGCTCTTCCTTAAGATGTCCGTTAAGGAATGCCGTTTTGACGTCCATCTGCCATATCTCATAATCATAGTATGCGGCAATTGCTAACATGATTCGGACGGACTTCAGCTTCGCCACGGGAGAGAATGTCTCGTCGTAGTCAATCCCTTGAACTTGTCAATAACCCTTAGCGACAAGTCGAGCTTTATAGATGGTCACATTACCAACCGCGTCCGTCTTCTTCTTAAAGATCCATTTGTTTCTATCGCTCGCCGATCATCGGGCAAGTCTGTCAAAGTCCATACTTTGTTTTCATACATGGATTCTATCTCGGATTTCATGGCTTCAAGCCATTTGTTGGAATCTGGGCCCGCCATCGCTTCTTCATAGTTCGAAGGTTCACCGTTGTCTAATAACATGATTTCCAGGACAGGGTTGCCGTACCACTCTGGTGCGGAACGTGTCCTTGTGGACCTACGAAGTTCAATAGCAACTTGATCCGAAGTACCTTGATCATCATCATTATTTTCCTCTAAAGTTGGTGTAGGCATCACAGGAACATTTTCCTGAGCTGCACTACTACTTCATCGAGTTCTACTTTCCTCCCACTTACTTCTTTCGAGAGAAACTCTTTTTCCAGCAAGGATCCATTCTTGGCAACAAAGATCTTGCCCTCGGATCTTAAGTAGAAGGTATACCCAATGGTTTCCTTAGGGTATCCTATGAAGACGCATTTTTCCGACTTGGGTTCGAGCTTTTTAGGTTGAAGTTTCTTGACATAAGCATCGCATCCCCAAACTTTTAGAAACGACAGCTTAGGTTTCTTCCCAAACCATAATTCATACGGTGTCGTCTCAACGGATTTAGACGGTGCCCTGTTTAAAGTGAATGTAGCTGTCTCTAGAGCGTATCCCCAAAATGATAGCGGTAAATCGGTAAGAGACATCGAGACCGCACCATATCCAATAGAGTGCGACACGACGTTTGGACACACCGTTCTGTTGAGGTGTTCCAGCGGCGTGAGTTGTGAAACGGTTCCACATTTCCTTAAGTGTGTACCAAATTCGTGACTTAAATATTCTCCCCACGATCGATCAGAGGAATTTTATCTTTCGGTCACGTTGATTCTCTACCTCATTCTGAAATTCCTTGAACTTTTCAAAGGTCTCAGACTTGTGTTTCATTAAGTAGACATACCCATATCTACTCAAGTCATCAGTGAGAGTGAGAACATAACGATATCCTCCGCGAGCCTCAACGCTCATTGGACCGCACACATCGGTATGTATGATTTCCAACAAGTTGGTTGCTCGCTCCATTGTTCCGAAGAACGGAGTCTTGGTCATTTTGCCCATGAGGCATGGTTCGCATGTGTAAAATGATTCATAATCGAGAGACTCTAAAAGTCCATCAGCATGGAGCTTCTTCATGCGCTTGACACCAATGTGACCAAGGCGGCAGTGCCACAAGTATGTGGGACTATCGTTATCAACTTTACATCTTTTGGTATTAACACTATGAATATGTGTAATATTACGCTCGAGATTCATTAAGAATAAACCATTGACCATCGGAGCATGACCATAAAAAATATCTCTCATATAAATAGAACAACCATTATTCTCGGATTTAAATGAGTAGCCATCTCGTATTAAACTAGATCCTGATACAATGTTCATGCTCAAACTTGGCACTAAATAACAATTATTGAGGTTTAAAACTAATCCCGTAGGTAAATGTAGAGGTAGCGTGCAGACGGCAATCACATCGACTCTGGAACCATTCCCGACGCGCATCGTCACCTCGTCCTTCGCCAGTCTCCGCTTATTCCGCAGCTCCTGCTGTGAGTTACAAATATGAGCAACGACACCGGTATCAAATACCCAGGAGTTACTACGAGTACTGGTAAGGTACACATCAATTACATGTATATCAAATATACCTTTGGTGTTGCCGGCCTTCTTATCCGCTAAGTATTTGGGGCAGTTCCGCCCAAATGACCCTTCCCTTGCAATAAAAGCACTCGATCTCGTGCTTGGGTCCATTCTTTGACTTCTTCGGCAAGAATCGGCTTACGGGCGCGGCAACATCCTTGCTGTCCTTCTTGAAGTTCTTCTTGCCCTTGCCCTTCTTGAACTTAGTGGTCTTATTGACCATCAACACTTGATGTTCTTTCTTGATCTCAACCTCTGCTGACTTCAGATTGAACATACTTCAGAATGGTCTTCACCATCCCCTGCATATTGTAGTTCATCACAAAGCTCTTGTAGCTTGGTGGGAGCGATCAAGGATTCTGTCAATGACCGCCTCGTCGGGGAGGTTAATGTCCAGTGGTCGGCGGTTGTGCAACCTGACATTTTGAGTATGTGCTCACCGATGTAACTATTTTCCTCCATCTTACAACTATAGAACTTGTCGGAGACTTCATATCTCTCAACCCAGACATGAGCTTGGAAAACTAGTTTCAGCTCTTCGAACATCTCATATGCTCCATGATGCTCAAAACGCTTTTGGAGCCCCGGTTCTAAGCTGTAAAGCATGCCGCACCGAACGAGGGAGTAATCATCGCACGAGACTGCCAAGCGCTCATAATGTCTTGGTTCTCGGGACGGAGCGTCACCTAGCGGTCCTTCTAGGACATATTGTTTCTGGCAGCTATGAGGATGATCCTCGTGTTCGGACCCGATCCATATAGTTGCTGCCATCATCTTTCAGCTTGGTTTCTCTAGGAACGCGTTGAAGTTCATGTTGACATGAGCATTGGCCATTTGATCTACAAGACATATTTGCAAAGGTTTTAGACTAAGTTCATGATAATTAAGTTCATCTAATCAAATTATTCAATGAACTCCCACTCAGATTAGACATCCCTCTAGTCATCTAAGTGTTACACGATCCAAGTCAACTAGGCCGTGTCCGATCATCACGTGAGACGGACTAGTCATCGTCGGTGAACATCTTCATGTTGATCGTATCTTCCATACGACTCGTGTTCGACCTTTCGGTCTCTGTGTTCCGAGGCCATGTCTGTACATGCTAGGCTCGTCAAGTTAACCCTAAGTGTTTTGCATGTGTAAAACTATCTTACACCCGTTGTATGTGAATGTAAGGATCTATCACACCCGATCATCACGTGGTGCTTGAAACGATTTAACTTTAGCAACGGTGCACGTTAGGGAGAACACTTCTTGAAATTGTTGTAAGGATCATCTTATTTACTACCGTCATTCTAAGTAAACAAGATGCATAAACATAATAAACATCACATGCAATTATATAGTAGTGACATGATATGGCCAATATCATATAGCTCCATTGATCTCCATCTTCGGGGCTCCATGATCATCTTGTCACCGGCATGACACCATGATCTCCATCATCATGATCTCCATCATCGTATCTTCATGAAGTTGTCACGCCAACGACTACTTCTACTTCTATGGCTAACGCGTTTAGCAATAACGTAAAGTAATTTACATGGCGTTCTTCAATGACACGCAGGTCATACAAAAAATAAAGACAACTCCTATGGCTCCTGCCGGTTGTCATACTCATCGACATGCAAGTCGTGGTTCCTATTACAAGAACATGATCTCATACATCACAATATATCATTCATCATTCATCACAACTTCTGGCCATATCACATCACATGACAATTGATGCAAAAACAAGTTAGACGTCCTCTAATTGTTGTTGCATCTTTTAAGTGGTTGCAATTGGGTTCTAGCAAGAACGTTTTCTTACCTACATATAACCACAACGTGATTTTGTCAACTTCTATTTATCCTTCATAAGGACCCTTTTCATCGAATCCGCTCCAACTAAAGTGGGAGAGATAGACACCGCCAGCCACCTTATGCAACTAGTGCATGTCTGTCGGTGGAACCGGTCTCACGTAAGCGTACGTGTAAGGTTGGTCCGGGCCGCTTCATCCCACAATACCGCTGAAGCAAGAAAAGACTAGTAGTGGCAAGCAAGTTGACAAGATCCACGCCCACAACAAAATTGTGTTCTACTCGTGCAATAGAGAACTACGCATAGACCTAGCTCATGATGCCACTGTTGGGGAACGTTGCAGCAAATTAAAAAATTTCCTACGGTTTCACCAAGATCCATCTATGAGTTCATCTAAGCAACGAGTCAAGGGACTGAGTTTGCATCTACATACCACTTGTTGATCACGTGCGGAAGCGTTCAAGAGAAGGGTGATGATGGAGTCGTACTCGCCGTGATTCAGATCACCAATGACCAAGTGCTGAACGGACAGCACCTCCGCGTTCAACACACGTACGGAACGGACGACGTCTCCTCCGTCTTGATCCAGCAAGGAGGAAGGACAGGTTGAGGAAGATTGCTCCAACGGCAGCACGACGGCGTGGTGGTGTTGGTGCAGCAGTACTCCGACAGGGCTTCGCCAAGCACGTAACGGAGGAGGAGAGGTGTTGGGGAGGGGAGGGGCTGCGCCTTAGGTTGTGTCCAGCAGCCCTCCCCTCACCCCTCTATTTATAGGGGAAGGGGCAAGGGGGGCGGCACCTCTAGATGGGATCTAGAGGGGGGGCGGCAGCCAGGGAGGGGGGACTTGCCCCCCCCCAAGCAAGGGGGGCGCCCCACTAGGGTTTCCCTCCCAACCCTAGGCGCATGGGCCCAAGGGGGGGGGGCAGCCCTCCAGGGGCTGGTTCCCTTCCCCTTGCGGCCCATGAGGCCCTCCGAGAGGGGTGGCCCCTCCCGGTGGACCCCCGGAACCTCTCCGGTGGCCCCGGTACAATACCGATATGCCCCCGAAACTTTCCGGTGTCCGCATGACAACTTCCCATATATAAATCTTCACCTCCGGACCATTCCGAAACTCCTCGTGGCGTCCGGGATCTCATCCAGGACTCCGAACAACATTCGGTAATCACATACAAGTCTTCCTAATAACCCTAGCGTCACCGAACCTTAAGTGTGTACGGGTTCGGGAGACACGTAGACATGACCGAGACAGCTCTTGGGCAATTACCAACAGCAGGATCTGGATACCCATGTTGGCTCCCACGTGCTCCTCGATGATTTCATCGGATGAACCACGATGTCGAGGATTAAACAACCCCATATACAATTCCCTTTGTCAATTGGTACGTTACTTGCCCGAGACTCGATCGTCGGTATCCCAATACCTTGTTCGGCCTCGTTATCGCAAGTCACTTTACTCGCATCAGTAATGCATGATCCCGTGACCAACCACTTGGTCACTTTGAGCTCATTATGATGATGCATTACCGAGTAGGCCCAGAGATACCTCTCCGTCATACGGAGTGACAAATCCCAGTCTCGATCCGTGTCAACCCAACAGACACTTTCGGAGATACCTGTAGTGCACCTTTATAGTCACCCAGTTACGTTATGACGTTTGGTACACCCAAAGCACTCCTACGATATCCGGGAGTTACACGATCTCATGGTCTAAGGAAAAGATACTTGACATTGGAAAAGCTCTAGCAAACGAACTACACGATCTTGTGCTATTCTTAGGATTGGGTCTTGTCCATCACATCATTCTCCTAATGATGTGATCCCGTTATCAATGACATCCAATGTCCATAGCCAGGAAACCATGACTATCTGTTGATCAATGAGCTAGTCAACTAGAGGCTTACTAGGGACATGTTATGGTCTATGTATTCACACGTGTATTACGATTTCCGGATAATACAGTTATAGCATGAATAAAGACAATTATCATGAACAAGGAAATATAATAATAATACTTTTATTATTGCCTCTAGGGCATATTTCCAACAGCCGATGCATAGGAAGAGAGTTAGACTTCGTTGTTGCATGATATATGTTACTTTGTGCTCACAACTAAATTACAAATCATTGTTAATTAAAATTGGCTTTGATATACCTTGGGATCTGGGTGGATCCATTACTTGAGCACTAAATGCCTAGCTTAATGGCTTTAAAGAAAGCGCTGCCAGGGAGACAACCCGGAAGTTTTAGAGAGCCATTTATTTCTGTTGAGTTCTTTTATATAGTTTAAAAACAAAAAAAATAAAGAGGGGAACCCAAAAACTTTTCAAAAAGGAAAGTGAAAGTGAGAAAGACAAGCATTGTTGAAGTGGGGGAGCTCCTTGAACTTTGTTCATGCTCACGGAAACCTTGTGAATCTTGATTACAGAAACTTTTAATCAAAAATAATTATCCCCTTGCACAATTTCATTGTATTATAAAAATAATGTGCCAAGGTTTGCATTTAGGATGTTTACAATGCTTGTTGGTGTGTACGGTGCAGGACAGATACTTTGTCTGTAGTGCGCGATTTTAAATTTTTAACTGGAATGTCAATTGGTTCTTATTCCTTTTGAACTGTCTTGATATAAAACTTGTTTATTTTTTCCAATTTTGGTAGAATTTTTGGGGTACCATAAGTATGGTGGATGTTCAGATTGCTACAGACTGTTCTGTTTTTGACAGATTCTGTTTTTGATGCATAGTTTGCTTGTTTTGATGAATCTATCAATTTATATTAGTGGATTAAGCCATGGAAAAGTTATATTACAGTATACACAATGCAAAAAAAATATGAATTGGTTTGCAACAATACCTATAGTAGTGATTTTCTTTATTATACTAACGGATCTTACCGAGTTTTCAGTTGAAGTTTTGTGTGGATGAAGTGTCTAAACGAGGAGGTCTCGATATGAGGAAAAGGAAGAGAGGCAAGAGCTCAAGCTTGGGGATGCCCGAGGCAACCCAAGTAAATATTCAAGGAGACTCAAGCGTCTAAGCTTGGGGATGCCCCGGAAGGCATCCCCTCTTTTTCTTCAACAAGTATCGGTATGTTTTCGAATCCGTTTCGTTCATGCATTATGTGCAAGTCTTGGAGCGTCTTTTGCATTTAGTTTTCACTTTTCTTTTATGCACCATGCTGGTATGAGATAGTCCTTGGTTGTTTTATGGAATGCTCATTGCACTTCACTTAAATCTTTTGAGTGTGGCTTTATAGAATGCTTCATATGCTTCACTTATATCATTTGAAGTTTGGATTGCCTGTTTCTCTTCACATAGACAACCACCATTTTTAGAATGCTCTTTTGCTTCACTTATAATTGTTAGAGCGTGGGCATATATTTTGTAGAAATAATTAAACTCTTTTGCTTCACTTATATCTATTTAGAGAGATGACATGAATTGGTCATTCACATGGTTAGTCATAAAATCCTGCATAAACTTGTATATCGCTGAATATGATATATTTGATTCCTTGCAATAGTTTTGCGATATAACGATGGTGATATTATAGTCATGCTAGTGGGTGGTTGTGGATTGTAGAGACACTTGTGTTGAGGTTTGCAAGTCCCGTAGCATGCACGTATGGTAACCGTTGTGTGACAAATTTGAAGCATGGGGTGTTTCTTTGATTGTCTTCCTTATGAGTGGCGGTCGGGGACGAGCGATGGTCTTTTCCTACCAATCTATCCCCCTAGGGGCATGCGTAGTAGTACTTTGCTTCGAGGTCTAATAAACTTTTGCAATAAGTATATGAGTTCTTTGTGACTAATGTGAGTTCATGGATTATACGCACTTTTACCTTTCCATCATTGCTAGCCTCTTCGGTACCGCGCATTGCCCTTTCTCACCTCAAGAGTTGGTGCACACTTCGCCGGTGCATCCAAACCCCATGATACGTTACGCTCTATCACACATAAGACTCCTTATATCTTCCTCAAAACAGCCACCATACCTACCTATCATGGCATTTCCATAGCCATTCCGAGATATATTGCCATGCAACTTTCATCATCATCATATACATGACTTGAGCATTCATTGTCATATTGCTTTGCATGATCGTAAGATAGCTAGCATGATGTTTTCATGGCTTGTCCATTTTTGATGTCATTGCTACGCTAGATCATTGCACATCCCGGTACACCGCCGGAAGCATTCATATAGAGTCATATCTTTGTTCCAGTATAGAGTTGTAATATCGAGTTGTAAGTATATAAAAGTGTGATGATCATCATTATAGAACATTGCCCCATAAAAAAAGAAAAAAAAGAAAAAAAAAAGGAAAGGCCAAAGAAGCCTAAATAAAAAAGGGGGCCAAACAAGCCCACCCAAAAAGAAAAAAAAGAAAAAAAGAAAAAAGAAAAGGAGCAACGTTACTATCATTTTTCCACACTTGTGCTTCAAAGTAGCACCATGTTCTTCATATAGAGAGTCTCTTATGTTGTTACTTTCATATACTAGTGGGAATTTTCATTATAGAACTTGGCTTGTCTATTCCAATGATGGGCTTCCTCAAATGCCCTAGGTCTTCATGAGCAAGCAAGTTGGATGCACACCCACTTAGTTTCTTTTGTTGAGCTTTCATACAATTATAACTCTTAGTGCATCCGTTGCATGGCAATCCCTACTCCTCGCATTGACATCAATTGATGGGCATCTCCATAGCCCGTTGATTAGCCGCGTCGATGTGAGACTTTCTCCTTTTTTGTCTTCTCCACATAACCTCCATCATTATATTCTATTCCACCTATAGTGCTATATCCATGGCTTGCGCTCATGTATTGCATGAGGGTTGAAAAAGCTGAAGCGTTAAAAGTATGAACCAATTGCTCGGCTTGTCATCGGGGTTGTGCATGATGGGGGCATTTTATGTGACAAAAATGAAGCATGGCCAAACTATATGATTTTGTAGGGATAAGCTTGCTTTGGCCTTGTTGTTTTGAAAAGACATGATTGCTTTATTGGTACGCTCGAAGTATTATTGTTTTTACGTCAAATGATAGACCATTGCTTTGAATCACTCGTGTCTTAATATTCATGCCATGATTAGACATATGATCAAGATTATGCTTGGTAGCATTCCACATCAAAAATTATCTTTTTTAACAGTTACCTACTCGAGCACGAGCAGGAATTAAGCTTGGGGATGCTGATACGTCTCTGTCGCATCTATAATTTTTTATTGTTCCATGCCAATATTATTTAACTTCTATATACTTTTGGCAACTTTTTATATTATTTTTGGGACTAATATATTGATCCAGTGCCCAGTGTCAGTTCATGTTTGTTGCATGTTTTATGTTTCGCAGAAACCCAATATCAAACAGAGTCCAAACGGGATAAAAACGGACGGAGAATTATTTTGGAATATTTGTGATTTTTGGGAGGAAGAATCAACGTGAAACGGTGCCCGAGGTGGCCACGAGAGTGGCCCACGCCACCACTCCAAGTGGGCGCGCCCCCCTATCTCGTGGGCCACCTATAAGGCGGTTGATGCCCTTCTTTGGCCGCAAGAAAGCTAATTTTTGGAAAACGATCTGGGCGCGCGAAGGTTTCAATCCAATCGGAGTTACGGATCTCTATATATAAAGGAAACGGTGCCAGGGCAGAATTCGAGAACGCATAAACAGAGAGATAGATCCAATCTTGGAGGGGCTCTCGCCCCTCCCACGCCATGGGAGCCAAGGACCAGAGGGGAAACCCTTCTCCCATCTAGGGAGAAGGTCAAGGAAGAAGAAGAAGAAAGGGGGCTCGCCCCCCTTGCTTCCGGAGGCGCCGGAACGCTGCCGGGGGCCATCATCATCGCCGCGATCTTCACCAACACCGCCGTCATCTTCACCAACATCTCCATCACCTTCCCCCATCTATATCCAGCGGTCCACTCTCCCGCAACCCGCTGTACCCTCTACTTAAACATGGTGCTTTATGCTTCATATTATTATCCAATGATGTGTTGCCATCCTATGATGTGTGAGTAGATTTCCGTTGTCCTGTCGGTGATTGATGAATTGCTATGATTGGTTTGAGTTGCATGTTTTATTATTGGTGCTGTCCGATCGTGCCCTCCGTGTCACGCAAGCGTGAGGGATTCCCGCTGTAGGGTGTTGCAATGCGTTCATGATTCGCTTATAGTGGGTTGTGTGAGTGACTAAAACACAAACCCGAGTAAGGGGATTGTTGCGTATGGGATCAAAGGGACTTGATGCTTTAATGCTATGTTGGGTTTTACCTTAATGAATCTTTAGTATTTGCGGACGCTTGCTAGAGTTCCAATCATAAGTGCATATGATCCAAGTAGAGAAAGTATGTTAGCTTATGCCTCTCCCTCAAATAGAATTGCAATAGTGATTACCGGTGTAGTAACATAGTCAATTGCTTAGGGACAATTTCACAACTCCTACCACCACTTTTCCACACTCGCTATATTTAATTTATTGCTTCTTTATCTAAACAGCCCCTACTATTTATTTTCGTGTTCTTTATTGTCTTGCAAACCTATCCTATCAAAGTCCTGCTAGTTTCATACTTGTTTTAGGTAAAGCGAACGTCAAGCGTGCGTAGAGTCGTATCAGTGGCCGATAGGACTTGAGAGAGTATTTTTTTCTACCTTTAGCTCCTCGTTGGGTTCGACACTCTTACTTATTGAAAGAGGCTACAACTATCTCGTATACTTGCGGGTTATCAGCGGCGTCGTCGTGGGCGTGGGCGTCGTCGTCGAGGGAAGCTGGTTCAGGATGAGGCCACGCTCCGCCATGTACCACGCCTTGACCGCCTCGTCGGTGCTCTGGAGCATGTCCGTCCCGCCCAACAAGAAAGCCAGGTCGGTGTTCCTCTTCTTCGCGGCGATGTTGGTCCAGAGTAGGTCGAGCTTGACGGCGCTGCTCGACATCAACGCCGACCACCGCGCCTCGGTCTTCTCTTCACGAAGGGCGGCCCGGACCTGTGCGTCGGCGAGGCAGTGCTGGATGGACTCCTGCACGCGAGCGGTGGCCGCGTCGGCGTGTTTCCCCTTCTTGGCACCTTTGTTGCCATCCGACCGCCCTTCTGACGCGCCCGGAGTCGGCGCGTCCGGCTTGTACGTCTCCTTGGCCTTGTCGAGGGTGCGCCGGACTTCCGCCCACTTCTCGCACTTGTTAATGTGCTTGTAAACGTGGAGGTACTTAAACTCGGCGTCGTTGTTGCTCTGCCGATACAGGCCGAACATGCGCAGCAACTGCGCGGACGAACAAATAGTTGGCGGGCGCACACGGCGAAGAGAAGCGGGAGACCGACGTGGCATACCTGATCCTCAACGCTGGCGCCGCTCTCTGGGCGAGCGGCGACCTCCTCGACGACCCCATGCCATTTGTTGCACGCCCCTGGATACGCCCCCAATGGTTCGCCATCGCCTTCGACCCGCGCTGCATGTAGACGCCTTTGAAGTTGGGGTCGATGAGCTTGCGCTCGTCGAACTCGGCCTTGATGCGCTCCTAGTACGTTTCGATGCTCTGGTTCGTGCCGGTGGTCGGGTCGAGGCAGACGATTTTCCATGCTTCGGCGAGGCATTCCTCCTCCTTGGACGCTCACTTGCGCGGCTCGCCTGACCTGGCCATCCGCTTCTTCTTCTTGCGCCTCCTCGCCGGAATAGTCGCCGGCTCCTCCTCCTCCTGATGCTCCTCCTCCTCCTCCTGCTGCTGCTCCTCCCGCTCCTCGTCGCCGTAGACGTAGCCGAGCTCGCCGTCCATGCCGCCGCTGAGATCCACCGTCTCATCCGCGGTGAACCCGGGAGACGCGGCGGCCGCGGCCAAACCTTCCGGGATGATGTCGTCCATGTCGGCCTCGGTCTCGTCGGCATCGCCAAGGTGCGAGAAGGGCAGCGCGCAACGGCGGAGAGGGGGCGTCGGGGAGGACGCGTACGCGGGCGGCGAGTAGTTGTATGGAGGGTACTGCACGCCGGCGAAGGCGGGCGAGGGCGTGCGCTGGGCCGGGTGTCCATGGGGGAAAGTGACGTTTGGTTGAACGCACCGTGCGCGTCCCCGTCGGCGTAGCCCGGCGAAGACGATCCCCATGGCTGCGGCGACGGAGACCCGACGCCTTGCTGGCCCCAGGGCGCGTACTGCGCGTGGTTGCCGGGTGGATTCATCATCCCCGCGCGAGTCGCCTTGGCCTCGGCCTGGTCCGCCGAAGCGGCAGCCGCAGCCGCGCATGTCGCGTTGTCACGGGCCTTCTTGGCAAGGGCCCTGTTCCGGCGGTCGGCGGTGACGGCCTCCCGTCGCTGCACTTCCACCCTCCAATCGGCGTTTGTCATGCCCGGTGGCTTGGACGGCGGCGCCCTCGGCTTCCTCTGCTTCTGCTGGGCGACGGAGGCGGTCGCGTTGCTGTGGCGCGGGGACGACGTACTTCTTCGGTGGCATGGCGACCGGCTGGGAGGCGCGCGGGAGGGAGATTGGCGGGAGGAAAGGAGGAAATGGGAGGGAAGTGGGAAAAAGCGGGAAGAAACGGCAGGAAGAGGCGCTCGACTCGCGGGCAGGGCGGACCCACGCACCCTTTTCGCTTGCGCCGGCGCCGGGTTCTGCCTGGGTCCGCCGGCACCAGTTTCGGCCCGAGCCGGCGAAAAACGCCCGGGGAGGGCCTGTTGGGGACGCGGCTGGAGATGCTCTAAGTTGCATACCGCCAGGGGGCCTCGGCGGTAGGCGTTATATATCCTACCGCCATCGACCCTCGCGGTAGGAAAAGAGTCAGATCCTGAATTTTTTTGAATCAAGATCAGATCTAGTTCAACTCCCACAAAATGATCAAAACACCGAATTTAGCCGCTAGGAGGTAGTACGAATGCAACCTAATCGAGAAACTTGTGTACTGCACCGAGCCACTCACAAACCAAGTATCCCGCGAGTCCACCACACACTAGCAGGTACTACTCGTGCGTACTGGAGTGGCCCAGCATGCGGTCACTTGTCGCCGGTCCAGATGTCAAAAGTGCGCGCCAAGAAGTGCATGCACCGCTGATCTGACCACTCTAAACCCGCACCAACCCACCCAATATTGTGGCAACCGAAAGCTCAGTTCTCTAGCTCATATATGCCACAATTGTCCAATTATAGGATACCGGATACATCTGTGCGCACTGTCATCTTGATTTGCCGGCGCACTTGGGCACGTTTTGTCGTAGTTATCTAGATCACTAGGTAGTGCACAACTTTGCTTCGGTAAATTCCAGCCTCAACACGAAGCAAACCTGAAACCTGCACCACTGTACTACTCAATTAGTTCTTGACATTGGTAAGTTCCAGTATATTATTATGCCAGTTTATACTCCCGTGGAAGTACTGCACTTTGAACTGCTTTTTACCGCCCATTGATACTCCGCTTGACATCTTGATCGAACTGGTGCCATCCGACAACTAGCTCTGAGCTAGTGAACTATATACAACTATATACACGGCTAGTTTCTGTACCCAAGGCCACAAAACAGACTGATATATCTTATACTCTTATCCAAAGTTTACCATCACTGATCAAGAGACTGGTACATCAAAGAGTCAAAGTTGTGTGAGTGTGTGACCATGACGTAGTGTGCATGAGAGTTGAAGGGAGAAATTAGCCAGACTAATTCCCAAGTGGTTTGACTAATCCGGCAATCTGGCCGGCTCTTTTTGCTACTCATACCATACGATCATCCACCACTGGAGTATAAAATAACATAACATATACCGGAGCTTGTCGTGATCATGCACGCGCCACTAGCGTTGGCATGCACGGCGACGTTCATAGCTGTGATCATGCACACGACGTTGCTAAACCTCGTGTTGTTTAACTCTTAGAGCAGTATATACTAAAGAAGTTTGGCGAGTAGAGCATGTGTGCCACGGCAGACACCGCCGTGATCCGTGCTAGGACAGCTCTAGGGTAAGACTTCTCAACCGCCCAATCCTTCTTTGAAACTGCCCAATCCAATAGTATATTTTTTTAAAAAGGGGTGCCTAATCCAAAATTTGATCACACAAGCTTTACTACTCAACTTCGTGTGATTCCACCGATTGACAATGCAAATAATTAAATCAGAAAAGGTGGGGTGGAAGTGGAACAAACTAATAATACCGAAAACATACCGTTTGTATCCAAGCAACAAGATCCAACTTTTTCCGCGCATGGTGGACAAGTGAAGCCTGAAGAATCGAATATAAAGAAACAACATTGACGAATGACGACGAGCAGGCCAGATAAAGCCACGAAGTTTGGGAGATCCGCAACCATATATATGCGTCCATTCACGGTTTCCAAAAGCCAAATTAAGTACATAATTTTTTTTGCTTATTAGAGCGAAAGTAGAGTAGTAGTGCAGCTTAAGGCACACATGCTGCCGGCCAAATTTTTTGACCTTGGTCAGGCTAGCTGGGTGTGGACAGCTGTGACGCTATTCACACCTGAAGTTGAGACTAAAGGGAGGTTTAGGTCCCTACAAATTGTATCATAATCTCCCTGCAAAAAATATTTGTGTCACAATCTACCTAGGGGCAAACACAACATGAATGTTCCATCATAAATGCTAAATGACAAAATAAAATGTAACAGGGCGCAATCCGTAGATACACCTCCTCCCTTTCTTCCTCCGCGTTTCAAGTGCAGAATAGTGGATAAATGCAACTAAACTGGAGACTTGGTTCGTCATAGTGTTACTAGTCTATATTACTACCTGCTTAATGGGTAGTAGATATGTGTGGTAACATGCAAGCCTTCATTTATTTAGATGCAGACTCATTTTTCCTCCGGGTGTGTTATGTTACAGTAACATATTATGTTAAGAGTAAAATTCATTGGTGGTCATTGTACTTGTCTCGCTGATTCGTTTTAGTTCCTATACTTAAGAACTTAGTCAATACGGGGTCACTATGTACTCATCTTGGTGATTATACGGTCACTGTCAAAGCGTACAGCGTTGTATTTTCTCTACGTTGACCGGTCAACTCCCCACCTCCACGCGGGTCCAACATGTCAGTGAATAGAAGAAAATAATAAAGACAAGGAAAAAACCATGCGCGAGCGGGGTAGTCGAACCTGAGACTTAACCGCAGATCCATTCGCGCTAACCACCTAAGCACAGCAGGCTTTGTGTATCGTACAGAGGCGTACCTCTTTTATACAGTATTTACACACGCACGCACGTGGGCAGGCATCGCACTTTAGCAATGAACAGTATTAATCAAGAGAATAATACGGGAATGTTTAACCTCCTGTACTCTCTGCTCTCATCTATTTAGTTTTTTTTTCTCATTATCTATCGTTCTTGTATTATTAAGATGATTATGTTTATAGTCTGCTAAATTGCTAATAAACGAGTGAGGCTTTTTGGCTCTCAGGCTCCACATTTAAAAAAAATAAAAAATAAAAAAGTTAGGGTAAAAAAATACACAAGTATTTGTAGATGTGGTTAAAAATTCATTATGAAATATATTTTGATATGACCTGTAAAAAAACAAATCATGAGTACTTTATAGTGAGCGTACACTAGCGGTTCTAAAATGAAAAAAGCATACCCGTGTCTGTACCATGCGTTGCATTGCATGGTATAAAATACCAAAGCTCTGCTCAATGACAGTACTCGTTCCGCGCTCATGTGGCTAGTGCATGCGATCCCTCACGCGCAACTGTCTGGTTTGAATCCCCACTCGTGCAATGTTTTATCCTTCTCTTTCTTTCTTTATTCTATTCACTGACAGGTGGGACCTGTGTGGGGGTGGGGAGTTGACCGGTCAACATAGAGAAAATACAAAGCTGTACGTTTTGACGGTGACCGTACAATCACCAAGATGAGTACATAGTGACCGTATTGACCGAATTCTTAAGTACAGGGACTAAAGCGAATCAGCGAGACAACTACAATGACCACCAATGAATTTTACTCTTATGTTAATACCACAAGCATCTCTCTCTTCATTAACTACATGTCACATTGCCAAGGTTCTCATGACCACTGATCCGACCACGATCTTCAGCCTGCCTCTTTCGGTCCAGGCCAGGGAGGAGATCAGAGAGATTCAGCGTGGGTCCGCGCATGTCAGACTGGACAGTGACTGTGCCAACACTTGGGTCTGTGATCTAGGGCGTTATTCTTCCAAAAAGTACTACAACCACTGTTTCAGGCAGGTGGTGGCTGATGAGGCGTTTTGCTGGCTTTGGAACTCCAAAAGCCCGATCAAGTTCAAACTGTTTGGGTGGCTGCTTCTGGTCGATCGTTTAAACACCAGGAACATGCTGAGGCGACGACACTTTGCTGTAGCCAGGGATAATTATGCTTGCATGTTCTGTCATAACCCCCCCTCCCCCCCCCCCCAGAGGAAACTGTGGAGCATCTTTTCTTCGCGTGCCCCTTCGCCCAGCGATGCTGGAGTAAGGTTGGGCTGTCCTGGCCTAGAGGATCCAACAGGTTAGCCATCTTGCATGGGGGAAAAGAGAGCTGGCGTCGACCCCTATTCATGGATGTTTTTTTGCTTGCTGCTTGGAGCCTATGGATGGAGAGAAACAACCAACATTTCAGGGGGATTCCACACTCCTTCGTGGCGTGGCTAGCTAGGTTCAAAAATCTATTGGAGCTGGTAGTCCATAACTGTCCAGAGAAATTCCATCCCTTTCTCTCTGATTACATTGTAAGTTTGGGCCACTAGCCTTGGTTTGTGCAACCCCTACGGCCGGGGGGCCTAAAACCCATTGTAACACACATGTAACTGTTCTGTTGTGAGTAATACAAAAGTCAGTGGGAGCCTCTCCCACTGTCGTTGACCTTAAAAAAAAACTACATGTCACATAAGCAAATTTATCTTGAGATGCGTTATGTTACTAACTAAATTACTCTCACTATGACTAGCATCACACACCTAAAAAATTAACATCGATGCATAATGGCACATACAAATACAAATTCATGTACTTCAAATAGTCAAAGGTGAGTGCTATATTTTGCGCTAGAGGGTGTGGCTTGATTTTTTGGCGGTTAAAATTCAAATTCATAAGGGGATGGGGGGTGTTAAGATATGATGACCTAGCTAGATACTACTGCACTCTAGGTCTTTCACTAAAATATTTATTTGAGGGGTTGAACAATATATATACAGAAGAAAAATAATCATGTCATAATTATACATTGCTTACATAGAATGGGAAACTTGTGATACTCTTTTCTTTCTGTAGATCAATGTGAGCCTCCCCACTAAACTTGCCATAAATGTAAGCATGCGAGGTCATGGTGTTTCTAATTGAAATTTTTATTTATACCTTGATTTCCACAACATAGGCAAAAAAATACAAAAAAGTGTGAAAATATACACTACAAATTTGGTAATTCAGACTCCAAACCCTTCAATGTATTGAAAATATTCAAGAGTAATAGAATTCATTAAAAAATACATTTTTTTAGTTTTAAGATTTCAACCTAGTGGTTTAACTATCAAGCTGCTCGACATCAAACTTACTAAATAAAGAGCAATACATGCGAGAGAACATGATAATCCAAAATTATTATGGATCAATCAAACAAATAATTTAAAAAGAAAAACTAAATAAAATTATTGCCTAATATTTCAGACATAGTAGTTATTTGTGAATTGATAGGAGTGAAATGAAAAAAAACACTGCACTTTGTCATTAGATTTTTGGTAATTTTGGCCAAAAATATTTATTCTATTTCGATAAAATATATTAAGACGACTAAACGACCAATTAGAACTTGCACAAAATAACATGTATCATTTTATTACCATGTCATTTAGTGAGAAATTGATTTTAATTTAACAAGTGGGAGCACACATATAATTCAATTAATAAAAGAAATCAATGTTCTCTCTTTAAACAATTCATGAGTCATAACCTCAATATTCATACATACAAAACTTTTTTATATTGTATATGGTGCATTGAATTATATTTATTTTTTATACATAAAGTTTTGCAAGTATATCTCAAGTAGTACCCGCCCCCTCGCAAGGCGATTAGGGCAAAGTCCTCCTTCCCTTGATCTTCATCTTTGAGCCAGTGGATTCGCGTCCCTCTACCTGCCACTCTGGCGACCAATGGCAGGGAGGGGAATCCTGGTGCCTCGACTCTGACTAGTAGATAGAATAGGATTTTAGTCCTTGCAAGAGCAGCGCTGGGGCAGATGGTGATGCTTCATGAGTCAGTCTTTCGGGCTCCGATCCTCCTCCACTTCGTTCTTCGGGATGGATTAGACGGAGCTTCGGTGTAGCTTCCTGCCGTCTCCTCAGGCGGTGAGGTTAGGGTTACTCGCCATGCGTGCATGACAGTGAGATTTGGTTTAGGTTGTTCATATCAGTTCAAGAGTTCAACAACGACGACTGCGGCTCCGGGGCGCGCCCAAAGATTTCCCGGCTGTCATTGGCAAGCTCAGATCGGTTTCGGTATAGGAGAGGTGATAGCGGCACGTCGATGCCTTGTTCTGACGGCAGCATTGGCCGTTTGGTAGTTCAAAGACATCATGGGAGGGGGGATCTGCATATGTAGCTTGCTACATGGGTCCTTGCGCGTCGTCTTAGCATTGCACTATTGCTAGGGTCTGATGCACCCCAACCAAAGAAAAACTGAATTGTAGATATTTACTGAAACATCAAATATATTTTTGTAAATAAACATAATCAAAGTTATCACAAATTGTAAATTAATCTTACATTTCCAATCTTGAGTAATTTAGTTTTCTATAGTGACCATTTTAAATTAATTTTATATTAAAATATACTACTAATTTATTCAAGAGTTTTATAATAAAAAACGTGGACCTATTGAGGTCTTGACGTATAGTTATTGGGTTAGGGGCATGTGATATATTTTTCTCTCATTGCAATGCAGACTCTTTTGCTAGTTTATACTAGAATATACTAATTTATGCAAGAGTTTTCACGTTGCTCAACATTCCAACCGGCATCTCGCAGCCGACTCCAAGCACGATCGATGCTGCAGGAAGGGTAGTCGCAGCAACGCCAGTGTTGCAGGTTGCCTACGGTCAGTGCTGCAACTACAGAGATCTTGTCGAGGTTGTTTTAGCATACGGTCAGTGTTGCACCACAAAATCTCGTTGGCGGCTGTAACCTGTGGCGGATGGGTGTTGCAACAACAATCATATCGCCGGACACACTGCAATATTGCTCGGTGAAATCGCTGGACACGTTGCACTGGAGTGCCCTAGCACACGTACTAGTCGCCGGTCCGGATGTCAAAAGTGCATTGCATGCGCAGAAAATGGATGGATGCAGTGCCGACCTGACCACTTAAAACCAGCACCAACCCACCCCAATATTGCTCAACCGATCTAAATCTCAGTTCTCTAGCTCATATTATGCCACAATTGTCCAACTAGGATACGGGATCACTGGGTAGTGCACAACTTTGCCTCGGTAAGTTCCAGCCTCATGACTAAGCAGCATTAGTGCTTAGAGCATCTCCAACGGCCGCCCGACGCGCCGCACGCTAAAAACTACTTTGCCACGCGTCCATCGCCTGGTTTAGCGCGACGCGCAGCGGTGGCTCCAGCGGACGCGCTAAAATGCAGCGCGCGCATGCTACAACATTTTTTTTATGAAAACTGTGCATAGATAAAAAAAAGATACATAGATCTAGCATAGATAAAATAAAGGGATTTGCTAAAACTCATTCGAATGCTTTTTTCTTTGGTCTCATTCACTTTTGTGGTCGTCGGATCAAAATGCTCCGTGATTCGTTTTTCTTAGCGACGCGAGCGTGCGCTGCTAGTCCCATAGGAGGAGCTGCTCATGTGCGTTTGCTTAACCCAGGCTTTTTGCTTGCTTATTTGTCCGAGCTGGGCTATATGGGCTCTTTGTTTTCCCTTTTCTCCGACCAAAAAAGAAAATTGTGGATCGAAGGATGTAAACGCTGCGTAGCTTTTTGCATGTTTTGTCATTTGTTTACTTTCAGGGGTAAGCTCTTTGTAAGGACGTTTTTAACTTTTTTTCTCATGATTAATTGTTGTTTCAGTTTTTTGTTTTCTGTTTTTTTTTCTTATTTCACTATATTTAATAGAATTTTCTTTCACTCTTTTCTTATTTTATTATATTCATTTTATTTTAAGTATAATATCCATTTGTTAGCCAAGATTGCAAGTTGATTGTTTAGGTTTTATTTTTATAAAATTTTCCTCTTATTATTATTATTATTATTATTATTATTATTATTATTATTATTATTATTATTATTTAAAGAATCACCGACCACATTAATGAAGTTTAGATTGAAAAATAGGGTGTCGGTGGGTAGAAGCGATTGCATGTCCGTATTAGACATGCAACTACAAGCGTGTAACCGATTGCAATTGCACCGCACAAAGCAATTGTAATCGGGTTGGGAGGAAGTTATCGGGGCCATTGCATGTCCGTATTAGAAATGCAATCGCAAGTGTTGTAATCCGACCGCAATCGCACCGCACAAAGCGATCGCTGACTGGGTCCGGAGAGGAGTTGTCGGGATAGTTGCATGTTCATCATTAGACATGCAATCGCAAGTGTTGTAACCCGATCGCATCTTCAGACGTTGTTACCCGATCGCAATCGCAGGGGGGCACAAAACTCTGAATCGGGCCGGAAAGAAGTTGTCGAGGCGATTGCATGTCCACCACTAGACATGCAATCGCAAGTGTTGTAACCCGATCGCAATCAGACGGGCACAAAGCGATCGCAACTTGGGCTAGGAGAAGTGTTGTCGAGGCCAGTTGCATGTACATCACTAGACATGCAATTACAAGTGTTGTAACCCGATCAAGAATCGCATGAGCACAAAGTGACTGCAAGCTGAATCGATCAAGCGGGAGTTATCGGGATCAATTGCATGTGCACCATTAAACATGCAATTTGCAAGCATTTCCCTGTTCTTAAATATTTTAGTACTAGAAAAAGAAGGTGCAATATACGTATACATGGCGTGTTTTATGTATGTACATGCCTGCCCGTTTGAAAGCATGTACATGCAGCCGGCCGGGACACGAAAAGAGTCCCGCAAAAAAAAAGGACACGAAAAGAGGAAAAATACAAACGCGGAGAAGATGAATGAAGACACACGCACGCAACAAAACTCACTCCACTCAACGTCACGTCACACCCAGCTCACATGTACGAGCCATACATGCAGCCGAGGGACGTACATACGTGGAACAAACAACAACAGCGTGGCAAATACGATTGAGTCCAGAATGTTTTCTCTTATTTTCCTCTTCGCTTTCTATACAAGCCCAAATAATTTTTGATGAAAGCCCGCTGATAGAAGGGAGAACAACAATCAAAAAGAAGTCCAGCAACCCATATAGGATGAATGAGATCAAATGATTCTTGAAAAAAAAGTGAATGAGACCAAATTATATCTCAGCTAGATGAGTTCTAGCCAATCCCTAAAATAAAAGATGATACATAGTTCATAGCATAGATAAAACTACGGTGGAACTAGATAGAAACTACGGATACAAAGGTATTTTACATCGTCCGAAAGCATAGATAGATAGAACTACGGTGCAACTAGATAGAAACTACGGTGACTCCCAGTCGCCATCATCATCACCATCATCCTCGGTGGTGTTGTCCGAGGTGTCGAGCCACATGTCATCCCAACGCAGATTGTTGGGGGATAAGATCGACTGCCCGCCGTTCTCGACGATATCGCATTGCGATAAAGCCAGTGCCTTGCGCCGACGCCTGTCGGCACGCTTCGCGCGGCGCCTTGCCGTCCTCTCTGCCCAGAACTCGTTCCCGGCAACGACGTCCTCCGGGTGGCGACGATGCCACTCCGCCATGGCTTGCTCGTCCTCCTCGGCGATGAGGAAGCGGCGTTGCTGCCGCACGTGGTCCGCACGGTCCTGGTCGGTGATGAGACGTGGCGGAGGGGCGACGCGCTGCGCCTGCTCGCGCGTGAAGACGCCGTGGAAGTTCATCTGCGACCGGGGCCTGTCCAAGCACCACGCCGCCGCGTCGTACACGCGGGGCGCCTCGTGCGCTCTCTGGAATGAGCCGAGGCTGAGCCGGACGTCGTCGGACCGGATCTCGGCGGAGTACCAGCGGCAAAGCGGCGAGAAAAAGCGGCGAGGTGGCGAGGGGAGGGCGCGTGGCTGTGTGTTGTGCGCGTGGCGAGCGCGGGATTTTATAAGCGCGAAGCGCGCGCTAAATCTATCGCGCGTGCGCGCTTTCTCTCGCTTAACGCTTCGCTGCTGTAAGTTTCGCCACCGCTGTAGCGCTGAATCGGCGGCGACGCTAAAACATAAGTTTACAGCAGGCGCGCTTTTTGCCGCGCCTGTTGGAGATGCTCTTAGTTCTTCGGTTGTTCTCTCTAATGTTGAACTGCGTTTTTTACCACCCTTTATACTCCGTTTGACATCTTGATCCGGTGCCATCCGATAGGTAACTATGAGCTAGTGAGCCGATGTGCTTCTCCCTAAAGTGAGTCTATATAACAGATTGATATATATTAATCTTCTAGACTCTTATCGAAAGTTTACCATCAGTGATCAAGAGACTTCTACACTAGAGTCCAAAGCCATGACGTTGTGTGGATGAGTGTTGAAGGGAGACTACTAATTAACTAATTTCCAAGTGGTTTGACTACTCCGGCAAACTGGCCTGCTCTTTACAATCATTCACCAATGGAGTATAAACTAGCAGAGCTTGTCATGATCATGCGCGAGCCACTGGCGATGGCATGCGCGACAACCTTCCCTTGTGTTGTTTAACTCTTGGAGCAGTCGCAAAAACAGTTGTACAATAGAGGCAGAAGTTTGGCAAACACTGTGTGTGTCTCACGCCAGACACCGCCGTGATCAGTGCTAGGACAGCTCTATGTCAAGACTTTTCACCCGCCTAATCCTTTAATTCTTGGAACTGCCTAATCCAATATTTAATCACACAAGCTTTAGCGTTAGTACTTCTTTTATTCCACAGATGGACGATGCAAGTTGTTAATCACAAAAGGTAATGAAGTGGGACAAATTAATATGAAAAACATACCCTTTTTCTTCCAAGGAACAAGATGGAAATTATTCCCCGTCACAGAGAGGTGAAGAACCAAGACAAAGAAGCAGCAGCATTGACGACGATGCTAAAAAAGCCACAAAGTTTGGGAGATCCCCATCCATGCATGGATTCCAAAATCCAAATAAAGTATATACCCTTTTTTTCTTAGAGTTAAAGTTCACTGTCACTAACAAAGTACTCCCTCCGTTCCGAATTACTTGTCTTCGATTTGTCTAGATACGGATGTATCTAGCACTAAAATGAGTCTAGATACATCCATATCTAGACAAATCTAAGACAAGTAATTCAGAACGGAGGGAGTAGTAGTACTGCTTAAGGCAAACATGCCGCCGGCCTAATTTGTTGACCTAAGTCAGGCTAGCTAGGTATGGCCAGCTGCGGCGCTATTCACACCTGGACTTAAGAGCAAGTAGTACAATAGAGCTGAGTCAGCGGGCTATAAGGAGTAAACTAGTATATTTCTGCTTAGTTGAAGAAAAGAGAATAGGAGAGAGAAGGTAAGCGGGCTCTTCATGAAGAGACAGCTCTAGCACGTGCTCCTAGGCACTTTGTGACAATGAAAGGTGGGCCACAAAATAAAAAAGTAGTACACTCTCATGGTATACTATTGTATATGTTGGCTATAAGATGTGTTGTAGATGACATGGCACTGACTTATAGCCAGCAGCTGGCTATACTATTAACCATGCTCTAAGAGTAAATGAAGGTTTAAATCTTATAATATGCGGGGTTATTGCTTCACTGATTTTTAATGTTGTCCCTAAGTCCAACGTTAACCTCCATAGTGCGAACCTGACCCACATGGCCACATGTTGACTATGGCTTTTTCTTTTCAGCATAATTTTTTTCGATCTGGTAAAAGTGAAATTAGTACTATATGAGTAAAATGAGTCGTATGTATTGTAGACACCGGACAAAGCAATGGTTTATCCAAATTTCAAGTGGCTGGTTCTCTGTTGATTTTGATATTGGACACCAATTAAGCCACAAAGTTTTAGGTTGCTCCCTATGTTCAATGTTGGCGTCGTCTCTTAGTTTGTTGAATCAGTGTTATCTACTCCCGATGTTCAATTAATGTTGGAGTATGTAGCAGATAATGAATGAAGAGAGATGATGAAAGTGTCCCTTATCATAGATAAGGTCTCTATGTAATCATTCAATCAAACTCAAGCAATCTTAATAAAAGTGAAGACAGACATATAAGTGTCACAATTCCTGTTCTTTTTAAAGGAAATAGGAATGGTGGCACCGAGAGTGGGTTTTCTATCTATCATGCACATGATATCCGCCGCCCAATGTTGTTTAAGGTTCATATTATGTTTTTGGTTTTTGACAATGGTTGTCTCGTGTATAAAATCATGTTTTTGTTACTTCTTTGTTTTAAAATGTATCATAGCGATTTGTTGGGTACCAGCAAATCCACACATAAACAAGTTCACTCATATTCGTTGGTACGCAATGAAACATTATGATCATTTCAAAGCAAGAAAAGGTCACTAAAAAATAACGCGCTATAGTGTTCTGAGCAACGTCTCACTAAATAAAATTAGGGTAAAATCATTCACTATAGCGTGATATAGCTTCGCTAAATTGAATTTTAAGGACTGCGCTATTTTGTCATACTATCATGCTATTTTTTCCTTACAAAACTAACGTAACATAAATTATGCAATACTGTAAAACAAACAAACATTGCAAAATTCCAGAAAACATAGTATGAATCCCAAAACAACGAACGACTAAGGCTCTGTTTGTTTGGGCTTTTACAGCTTTCCATTTTGGCCAAAAAGCTATAAAATCTCCTAAAATAGGTGCTTTTGGAGCTTTTATGGCTTTTGGAGCTCAAATAGGTTATACTGATCCATCAAAAGCAAAAAAAGTTTCAAAAACCTATTTAGGAGTTTTTATGGATGGAACATCATTTGGCTGGTGGTGCCACCTCTGTTAATTGGGTACAGCGAGTCAGCAACATAACCGGAAACATCCCCTATAAATACCTCGGTGCACGTAGCTAATTAGCTATCCTAGCCGGCACACACTACATACTCAAGTCAGAAACTTCTCTTGTGTAGTGTACGTAGCTATCTCTAGGCATCATCAATGTCGATGACATCATCCAAGCATGTCTTCGGCTCCTTTGGCATCATGGCGTTGCTCTTCTTCGCCGCGGCTCTTGTTACAGCGGATCTTTCGGCTGAATTCTACGACGAAACCTGCCCCGACGCTCTGGAAATCATCGAGGACGCCGTGAGAGCCGCCGTCTCCAAAGAATCCCGCATGGGCGCCTCGCTGCTCCGCCTCCATTTCCACGACTGCTTCGTCAATGCAAGTGTCTTCTTCATACGCTCGTCGCCTTCATAAGGTTTCTCTTTCCGGCAGGACTAACCATTGACCGGTGGACTTGTACAGGGCTGTGACGGGTCAGTGCTGCTCGATGGCGCCACCGGCGAGAAGAATGCGGTGCCAAACAAGAACTCCCTTCGCGGCTTCGAGCTGGTCGACGACATCAAGGCGCAGCTCGAGAAAGCGTGCGCCAAGGTGGTGTCCTGCGCCGACATCCTCGCCGTCGCCGCCCGTGAGTCCGTTGTCGCGGTAAGCAGCACTATACTAGCTTCAGAATTCACATCAGAACTCAAAACTACTAGTACGTACGTACTTAATTCTGTTGTGAATTCCGATCAACTGCAGCTGGGCGGGCCTACCTGGGACGTGGAGCTAGGTAGAAGGGACGGGACGACGACGAGCCAGGACGCCGCGAACAGTGACCTCCCGGCGCCGACCTCCGACCTCGGCGCCCTGACCAAGGCATTCTCAACCAAGGGCCTCACCCAGAAGGACATGGTGGCGCTCTCCGGCGCGCACACCATCGGGCAGGCCCGGTGCGTCAACTTCCGCGGCCGCCTGTACAACGAGACCGCACCCAGCCTGGACGCGACGCTCGCCACGTCGCTGAAGCCGAGGTGCCCATCCACGGACGGCACCGGCGACGACAACACCTCGCCGCTGGACCCCTCCACGTCCTACGTGTTCGACAACTTCTACTACAAGAACCTCCTGCGGAACAAGGGCCTGCTGCACTCAGACCAGCAGCTCTTCAGCGGTGGCGGCTCGGCTGACGCGCAGACCACCGCCTACGCGTCCGGCATGGGTGCCGGCTTCTTCGACGACTTCCGCGACGCCATGGTGAAGATGGGCGGCATCGGCGTGCTCACCGGGTCGAGCGGGCAGGTCAGGGTGAACTGCAGGAAGGCCAACTGAAGTAGAGTCAACTGTGCCAGGCTTCTCAGTATGGTGATCATGTCAACTGTCATGTTGTGTGTGTGATGATGAGTTCTGCTTCCAACGGTTGCAGTACTACAAATACAATGATAACAAACAAGGAATAATAAGATCACATGAAGCTGCTTGAGTGTGGATGCATCTTACTCGATTTTGTGCACTATATAAGTTTGATGATCTGATTTTTAATTTTCTTCGAGGCGAATCAGATCTTTCAATTTGTGTGCTGAAAGTTCGAAGAATTTGCCAACGAGCTGGGCCTAATTTGTGCCGCGCTACACGTTACGGAATTGGGCGGTCTGTCAAAAACTCAAAACTCAAAGTGGAAGCACGGCCCTGTCGACTTGCCTAGCACATAGGATACGGCCAACTCCTGATAGTTTCTAAAATATAGTGTCCTACGTGTGGTTTGAGACAGGGAGATCCAATATCCCCTTATCTCTTTCTCTTTGTCGCTGATGGTCTCTCACGGCTAATACAGAGTAAGGTGGAAACGGGTGAATTACATGAGCTGAAAATTTGTAGACAAAGCCCTGGTATTTCACACCTTTTATGAGCTGAAAACGGCTGATGGTCTCCCATCTCCTTCTCCGCCATCCCGAACATCTGCATCGCACAACCACCATCATCAATTAACCTCAATCACAAGCTTGAAATCAAAGAGGAAGGCATATACACACAAAAAAAGAACATGAAAATTCCAGAAAAAGGTGACTTGTAGCTGCCAGCAGCAACTTGAGAATGAATGATTGATATCCTAGAAGTTGTAAACTGGAAGCCAGAGAAGCTACTAGTCAGGTTAGTTTCAACAGGTTAATTAGTTTCAAGTTCTGAAACTGAATGCATGGGGTCGAGTATCAGTATTCTGTGTAAATTAGTCATATGATGTACCTGTAGTTACGCAATGATTTTGCTCACGTTAGATAGCATGTACTTCTATACGAGAGAAAGAAGGATTGCTAGCAAATCTGCTACATTTTATTGTGCAATGTCAGTCAGTTTGTGTAGCTAAACTGCTAACAATGAACCGACCAAGTGCATATATACTGCTCGTGAGCATGACCAATTTTTTAATCAGACTAAATTAAGACCGCAAGATAATTTTCTCACACTGCAAGGTTACACTGGGTACTTCTCCAGAATAATCCAATCATTTTATGATAAAACCAAATATGTTGCAGAATAAAAAATCTACAAGGTGAATAGTAGAAGCTGAGTTTTCAAAGAATGTATCACTTTCAGATATACATGATTGCCCATCCTCAAGAAAACAGTTATAATTTCGAGTCATGGCCTGAACAGCCCCATTAACTCATCCTCAAGAAAACAATTATAAAAGACTAATCTTAACCCACTGGTAGCAGTCGAACACTAGCAACTAGTGAGCACTGAAGAAACAGCACAATGAAATAGCTTACACTGATGGTGTCAGCGTAGTTCCATCTGACCTCCTTGGAGAGCTGGCCGAGGAGGCAGTACCTGCGCCCAGGCTGCAGCCTCAGAACCCTGCAAAACCACAAGCAACGTCAACATCAAACACACATACAAGACACACGCCGAGATCTAGAAGGCAGTCCAACGCCGACGTACTTGAGCGTGTCGGGGATGACCATGCGCTTGGTCCTGTCGTACGGTGGCAGTGCGCCCTCGTATGCCTTGAGCCTGGACGTCGTCCTCGAGGCCACCAGCGGCCTCGGGCGCGGCATCCGGCGCAGACGACTAGCAGGCGAAGGTGAAGCTGCTGCATTGGGACAGTACGAACAGTGAGCGATATGCCTGGACCCCTGAACCTTGAAGAAAGCAGTACAAAATTGCACTTCGCATAGGACTGTCATGCAGACCAAAGTAAGCATGAACCGAGTAGATCCCACTAGCATTATGCTTTCTAAAAGATTGCTCAACTAGCATTTTTAAAATTGTCGTTTTGTAGAAACTGAATTGAGGGTAGTGAAAAGGTCCAGAATGTATGAAGATAAGAAAGAAGTTCTTCCCTGGACTGGTTAGTTTTATAAGCTCTGGTGCAAAATCGACTCCAGGAAAGATCGACGATCCAATTCACAGATATAGAGAAAAGTAATATTTAAAAACGGGAAAATGTCTAAACAGCAAGCTAGCTGCACATTATACAGCGTTAGCTTATTTCACTGCTCCATGGATGGAGCTTACAATACACTAACCACTTAGACGCACTAATGCAGATTAAAGGGATATGCATGTTTTGTGCCTGTTGGTTTAGGTAGATCTATTCTGGATACCAATGTTTATCTCCTTAGACCTTAGGCATTCCATCAAACAGGTATGTTACAACAGACTGAATAATTCAAGGAATCACCTAGTAGTGGCAAGAATATACAATTGTACAAATGCGGTGCAAGAAGACTAACTACACGACAGTAACTTCCTAGAGCAGGCAATGTAAAAAGATGTGAATCTCAAATCTATAGCAGCTGCAGTGGTTCAATATAGTTTATGAAATATAATTTAAAGGAGAGCAGACTGCCTTTATATTTTGGGTACTACCAATTGTAAGTACAATTGCATTAGTGCGTCAAGACGCTGAACAATTTATGATGCCGTTCCAACAATTTATGCTACAAGCCAACAATATATAAGCTTGTGCCAGTGCTGCTGCTCTGCTCCTTGTGCTACCGCCAAAGCTCCCCCGATGGCCTAGAAGAAAAATACTGTTAACTGAATATTGTTACACTGAGTATTAATCCTAGTGTTAACTGAATATTGATCCCTAGTGTTGACTGAATCTGCATCTAAACTGAATACTAATCCTAGAAATTGCTTGCACATAATACTGGATTAATACATTTGTTCAGTATAGCGGAGTCCTTAAACAAGCAATGATATTTTATCAGTGTTGAACAAGCAATGGTATTTGTCAATGCTGGAGATACAGTCAAAACTGTAATCACAAAGAATGATTGAACAAGCAATGGTCATTTCATCCCAAACCTCTCAGCTTCACACAACTAAATCAATGTCCCGGGAAGGAATCACCAGAAATTTTACCACATACAGTACAAGCACAATGAAGTAGCGTACCGAACAGCAGAGCAGGTAGCGGGGGAGGAGAGGGGGGCTGAGGAGCGGCCGCTTGCCTTGGCGACGTAGTCCCTCAAGGCAAATTTGAAGGCGATGCCGAGGCAACCGAAGAGGAAGGAGACGTTGGAGCAGGCACGCGAGAAGTCCCCCGCCGCCATCGCGGGCTGCTGCTGCGGCTTGGCGACGGCCGCGAGCTGCTCGAACGACGCACCGATCCGCCGCAGCGGCTTGTCTGCCTCGTTGGACCCCATCGGCATCGGTGGTGCTTAGCGCCGCCGCGGTGGTGCCCACGGCGCCGAGGATCTCGCGGTTTCTCAGGGACTGGCTCGCCGCCTCCAACGCTGCTAGGGCCGCAGCCACGCGGGCGACGGGCGCCACGCGGATGCGGTTGCGGATCTGGGCCCCGACGGTGCGGACAAGCTTCAAAATATCGGATATCGGGTTCGTATCGGTTTGGCAGGGACATATCGGATGTCGGATATCGGGTGATATATCGGACGATATGTAGATGTTCCAGAGAAAATACATGTAGTTTTTTTCAGTATTCTTGTTAAAAACATTTATTTATAGTAATACAATATGCACGATGTCAATACTTTAACATAACACTTCCAGATTCCTAGTTTATTAAATTGTTGATTAAGAAACTATTAAAGAAATATTCACAAAATATGTACTCTATGAATTAAAAAAGACAATCTATATGCCTTTGTACGAAACATTGTGCATGACTTTGATAATATATCATGAAGTCATAAATTCGTAATCTTATTTCACTACTTTCTAATAAAGAATTGTTGTCATGTACATATCGTCATATATCGGTGGGCATATCGGGCTAGATATCGGCCATATCGGGCTAGATACCGGTCCATATCGGATGATATGTTTGAAAATGATATTTATAAAATGATATGTTATGTTTATATCGGCAGAGGCCCAAAAGAGATATATCGGCCTAGATATCGGTCGTACCGGCCTATATTTAAAAGCTTGGGTGCGGACCCCCTCCGCCAAGGGCACCCTACCGCCGGCCGCCATGGAGGGGTTGTCCATCGAGGAGGAAGGGGTCTCAGGCTAGGGTTTCGACTGGAAGTGGGGAGTGTCGCTCGACTCGGCATGGAGGATGCCAGGATTGGGGGAGAAGCGGTTGGGTCGATCCAGAGATCCAGAGAGAAGGAGAGGAGGAGGAGTCGTGGGTTGTAGGGTTGGAGGGGATCGATCCATATGGATCTCGCCGGACAGAGGGCGCCGGAGGTGGTGGAGGATTGGAGGGGATCTATCCATATGGATCTCGCCGGACAGAGGGCGCCGGAGGTGGTGGCGGACAGAGGGCGCCGGAGGTGGCGGCGGCCAGGGAGGAGTGGAGCGCTAGGGTGAGAGAGAGAGAGAGAGAGAGAGAGAGAGAGAGAGAGAGAGAGAGAGAGGTTGGCACGTGCGGTTGGGTGCGTGAGAGGGAGTGCGGGTTGTGGGTTGGGCGACGTGGGTGAGACAGGCGGGCCGTTGGATCCAGGAGCATCCGACGGTGATTAGGCATGATCCGCGTGAGATGCTCCTGGACCAATCAGAACGCAGTATACCAGTACTACATTTTTTGACCATCTAAATTGGTCGTAATCGACTAAAAGTAAGGTGCTAAATCATATTGGCTATTTTATGATCTGAAAAATAAAAATAAAAATAAAATACCTTCTCATGTTTCATGAAATTTGACCTTAGTTTTCAGGAATAATGACAAATCGAAATAAGACAAATATCTTTTAAAAGAGTTAGGAGAAATTAGTTTTTCTAAATCATTTTCCATTTTTAAAGTGTCCAAAATGAGTTTTTTTGTGAAGGACATACTATATATTTGTTGTAAAATTTTACCAAATCAATTTTCTAAAATAATAGTCCATATATAATGAACAGCTGACCAAATAGTTGAGTGTCCAAAGCTTTTATCCATCTCTCGTGAAAAAGACAAATATCCGCCGATTATGTTGGAAGCGGGTCAAATTTGAACTGTAGCTGCCTTGTAGTTTGGTCTTTATTTTTCCCAAAAATCATTTCTAGGTACATAAGTATCTATTTAATCAGAGAAACACCAAAAAAATTCTAAGATTCAACCACTAGCTAGGAACGGTCATTCCCACCGTTTTGACCGCATTTTAAAACGGGCATAAAAATTCAATAAAATTCACAAAAATTGGGAGACCCTCGCATTGTGTCATTATATGTGGCCAAGTTCCCAGGAAAAATAATAAACTTGTAATACGGAAATTATTTTAAAAAAACTGTTCTCAGAAACGAGCTATCATGTGTGGAGATCAATGGCTTTCAAGCCAAATGATAAATCTTATGGCCATATTCATGGCATAGTTTGTTCAAATTATCTCGTATTGTGCACAAGGGTGCATATTGGAATGGCAAACAATATTGCCTAAGAAAGTTTTCATTTTCTTTGGACGAAAAAATCATTTTCCATTTTTCGAGTGCCCAAAAGGAGGTTTTTTTGTGAAGGACCTCCCAAATTATTGTTGTAAAATTGGACCAAATCATTTTTATAAAATACTAGGACATATTTAATGTACAATTGACAAAATGGTTGGGTGTAAAAAGTTTTTATCCACCTCTGGTGAAAAAGACTAATTTCCACCGATTCGCTTGGAAGCGGGTCAAATTTAAACTGCAGCTGCCTCATAGTTTGCTCTTTATTTTTTCCAAAAATCATTTCTAGGTACATAAGTATCTATTTAATCAGAGAAACATCAAAAGTTTTCCAAGATTCAACCACTAGCTAGGAACGGTCTTGCCCGCCGTTTTGACCGCATTTTGAAACGGGCATAAAAAATTCAAAAATAAATCAAAAAATTGCAAAACCTTCGCATTGTGTCATTATATGTGACCAAGTTTCCAAGAAAAATAATAAACTTGTAATACGGAAATTATTTTTAAAAAGTGTTCTCAGAAATGAGTTATCATGTGTGAAGATTCATGGCTTTCAAGCCAAATGATCAATCTTATGGCCATATTCATGGCATAGTTTGTTAAAATGATCTCATATTGTGCACAAGGGTGCATCTTAGAATGGAAAACAATGTTGCCCAAGGAAGTTTTCATTTTCTTTGCACGGAAAATTCATTTTCCATTTTCCGAGTGACTGAAATGAGGTTTTTTTATGAAGGACCTACCATATATTTGTTGCAAAATTGGACCAAATCAATTTTATAAAATACTTGGCCATATTTAATGCACAATTGAAAAAATGGTTGGGTATCAAAAGTTTTGATCCACCACTGGTGAAAAAGAGAAATTCCCGCCGATTCAGTTGGAAGCGGGTCAAATTTGAACTGGAGCTGCCTCATAGTTTGCTATTTATTTTTTCTAAAAATCATTTCTAGTTACATAAGTACCTATTTAATCATAAATACATGGTTTGGTGGCGATACGTCGAGGTTTGGACGGTGGCGAGGGCCCCAACTCTAGAGCGCCAGAACTCAAGATGCCGCCGAGTGGTCAAGGTGGCGTGACCGTGGCGTTGCCATGTGTTCTGGGCTGCCTAGGCATGTCTAGTGGTTTGGGCACTCTCCAATTAGGTGCTAGGAAAAAAATCACAACATAAGATTCACACGAGGAGACCGATCGATGCTCAAACATGAATAAGCAGCCAAGTGTTTGATTAGCGGTACAGGAAATGCACATGGATAATGGGCGTGAGTTTTGGCTGAGGATGATCAGTTACTAAGAAGACCGTCTTCACAAATTTTCAGCTCAAAAGAAGGAGCCTAAGTGGTACTTGCTTTGCAAAGTACCACACTGGACATAAATACGAATGTTGAAGCTGGGCTCAAAATAATAAATGGATTGAGTTGGCATTTGGTGGAGGATGGTTATTTGGGTAGAGGAAAGCACTTTAGAAAATGGGTACCATTTAGACATGCAAAAATGGTACTTCCTTCACAAAGTGCTGCTCTGAACAGAATAGGAAAATGAATATTGTTGAGTTATTTTTGAACTAGGCAAGGAAGGTTTTTGACATATTTGATGAAGATATGATCCAAAGAATTTATGAGAATTTTTGGGAATTTTTGGAATAACAGAAATATAGGTTGCTTCACAACCTAGGGCAAAAATTGACACATGGACATGACACATAAGCAAAACTGATGAGATGGCGCCTAGTCATCACAACCCACCACAATCTATAAGGCTATGACCATCTATATTGGTCGTTAACAACTAGAAAGAAGGCAGCGGACCAGCACTGTTTGCTTTATGACCATTTCGTGTAAGGAAATTGTGACCTTTCTGACCAAAATGGTCGCAATGGTTTAGGGTTTGGAGCCCCCTGAATAGCTTTTGACCAATTGGTCTCAAATGGTCATAGATCTATGACCAAATCTTCCAGGGTCACTGACAGAAGGTCACTAGTTGACATATTTCTTGTAGTGGTGCCATATCTTCCTCCTGACCCCTTCGTGATATCTCCGACTACCTGCTTGCAATCTGAGGAGATGACCATGTTGAGTACATGCAGCTCTTCCGCAAGAGCTAAAGCTTCTCTCACCGCCATGGCTTCAAGAGTAGCTGGATCCTGTACCCCTGCAATCACCAACGCTGAGCTGTCAATAAAATTGCCGTCGTCATCCCTGCAAACACCAGAAGCAGCACTGCCTCTCCCCTGGCGTACCGCAACATCAACATGAATTTTATAGAAGCCAGCTGGTGGTGCACTAGGGCGCTGAGCTGGGTCCTGCACGGGAGTCCCAATGAGCCTGATAGCCGCTTTCTCTAAGACAATTCCTAGCTCCTCAATGAAACGAGTGATGAAAGAGTAAGTTGCATGAGGGCTTTGGAATATGCCTTCGTGGATGGCCTTCCCGCGCGCTACCCAGATCACCCATAATGTAACATAGAGCTTGACAAACATCTCATGAGATAGTAGCTCCATCAGTGTCAAGATCCATTGTTTGGCATTGGACTCTGTGGTTGCTGCTAATTTTTGTACCAACCTATCATCAACTAGAGCTCGGATGCATCATGACATAGTGCAGTTGACGAGAGAGTCCCTCCATGAATCTGGAACTCCACATATGCCACATGCCGGTGAATCTATCATGTGCCTATGGGCCCTTACATCGTTCGTGGGTATCGAATGTTTGGACAGGCGCCACAAAAACATCCTGACCTTCCCTGGTACCTTGGTATTCCATAAAGTTTTCCATGCTTACCCTGGAAGGGCCAGCAGTTCCATCGAGCCATGCCTCCCATTCATTTTTATCAGTAATTCCTTTCCAACAGAAATTAATCCCCTTCCAAATTGGATTGCCCAGCCCGCCGCCGATGGCTGGCTTAGTCGCTGCTCCATCATGCTGCCCAAGTCTGGCGAGCTCGCAGGTGAACGACCCTCACACCCCTAGTACCGCGAGGGGGCAGATGAAGAGCAGGAGCTAGAAGAGCAGCTACTCCGTTGAGTCGGACGGCGGTAGGAGCATGGGGAGCCCTCGCTGACCAGTGCACCCCCTGCCGGCAACATCCGTCCGCCGAGCCTGGACGAGCTCAGATCCGACAACACCCACAAGAAGCAATTTAATTAACTCCGCCAGCCCGTTCCTTACCAACTGCACGAGGTCGCCGGCGAACTTCTCATCGTCGGAAGGACAGCCTGCGTAGGTAACTCGCACCAGAGACAGCGAGCACAGGAAGAACCGGTACGATGAAGTGCTGCAACACATGGAATCGGTGATGGTCTAGCGGGGAAGAAGTGGGCTGTTCGCTTGAAGATTCATGAAAACCATGGACGTTCTACTAGGGTTTTTCTTAATAGAAACATCAAAAGGTATCTTAGATCTGATTAATGTTAAGAAAAACAAAAGTCAATACAATGGACAGACAATGAAGGAACAACCAGTAAAAATTTAGAATTACAATGAAAATTATACTATCCTTCTTCTTTCTCCAATTGTACGCCGTCGCTTGCTGGTGGAAAATTACACTGAACCAAGAGTAAAGCAAAGCGACAGTGGCAAATGTCCTCGCCGTACCAAGTTTTGAACACCACAATAGCCATTTGCCCTTGAGACGAGATTTATAAATCGTTGAAGCGACATCAGTTGGAACATCACCCGACGCAGCACATGCTTGCAATCTATCACCACTAGTTCAAGTGTTGAAGAAATCAAACCATGTCATAGAACAACAGGGAATGTCGAAGTCGCTCCACTAATATACAGTCAATATAGCTCTCCTTGAAAGACACACCAGATTCTAAGATATGAAGAAACCAACAGATCTGGTGACACCAACTCTCACAGCCCCTCCGTTGGGGCCGGATTGGACGGCGTTCTATTTCGTTATTCATGTAATTTTTGTGCACTTAGCAAACACAACACAATTTTTTCCTTTTTATTGATTTTAACACGACACAAAATTTAAACAACTTTTGGAAAATATAAGCACACAGCACCACATTTAGTACCCAACAAACGGGCCGATCCAGAGGTCCGTATCGTTTTAACACATGCCTCGTCGCTAGCTCATTAGAGTCGCTTGGGCTCACCGCCGTCCATGAGCCCGAGCGCCTTATGGAGGTTGATCACCACGTTTGACATGAAGGGTCGATCCTGCTGCCACAGACAGCGTGCTGCCGTGTACGCGACGAGCTCCAGCGCCTCCATCTGTCTCGGCGTCGGCTCCGGCGACGGGCGCCTGTCCAGCACAGAGCGCAGGTTCCCACTCTCGATGGCCGGGACGGCAAAGCCAACCAAGGTGGTGTTCGGGTCCTTCCCCTCCCAGCTAGGCGGCCTCCCAGTCAACGCCTCAAGTATCACCACGCCGAAGCTGTACACGTCGCTCGCCGGGCTCACGCACCTCGTGCGGCAGTACTCCGGATCTGTGTAGCCGACTTTGCCGACTATGTCCCCGACGTGCTGGCCGCCCGTCGTCGGCACTTGCAAAATCGCCGCGCCGAAGTCCGATAGGCAAGGCACACAGCTCTTGTCGAGAAGGATGCTTGAGGAGCTGACGTTTCGGTGGATGATCCCCGGCATGGCGAAGCGGTGCAGGTAATCGATGGCACCGGCCACGCCCAGCAGCGTCTGGAGACGCGCCTTCTACGACGACGTCACCGGCGACGCAGAGGCAGAGCCTTCGCTTCCGCCCTGCGTTAGGTGGTCCCTGAGCGTGCCGTTGCTCATGTGCTGGTACTGGTAGATGAACATGCGGTCGTCGTCCTCAGAGCACCAGCCCACGAGGCGCACGATGTGGTCGTGACGGAGCTGGCAGAGGGTCTCGAGCTCCGACACGAACGCACCCTCTCGTTGACTCCCTTTGTTCTTCAGGCTCTTGACGGCCACCTCCTGGCCGTCGTGGAGAATGCCCTTGTACACCGTTCCGGAGCTGTCCTCGCTGAGCACATGGCCGTAGTTCCCGGTCAAGACGGCGATCTCCGCTGATGTGAAGTGGACAACTGCATGCGTTGAGGTTGAGCCCACATAGGGGACCTTCGAAAACTCCTATGGCACAAACACACACACACACACGATAATAATGAATTAGGTGTGTCTAGGTCTCGACCAAGTCTCAATCAAGTAATATGGTATATAAAAAGAAGAAACACAAATTAAAAAGAATTTCTTTTTTAAAAATCTTCATGAAAGATCAAAAGAATGTAACATTGATTGAGACATAATGAAGACTAAGTCGAGACTTAGCAAAACTGAATTAATTAAGCGGTAAAACTCATTGCTGGATGGTTCTTCTTCTGATATGTTACGTACCTTCAGCTGCAGAGAGCGCGAGCCGGAGCCGTAGTCGTCGCCGTAGCCTGGCGACGGCACCAGTATGCTGGTGTGATTAGGAGAGAGGATCTGGTCGAGTCGGTGGGTAATGGAGATTTGGCTGTGCAACTGAATGACGAGGAGGTGAGAGTCGATCCTGCCGTTGACTTGCGTGAACTTCATCGCCTGCTCGCCCGCAGAGAAGATCTCCTTGACCATGTTCGATTTCTGGCAAGCGACGACGAGAACGTGCGCCTCCTGGAGCGTGTCGCGTAGTCCGGCCAGCGCTTCCGCCACCTCCGGGTCCTGCAGCTGCAGGCGAGGCAGCAGCCTGCCGATCTGGGATACGTGCCGCTTTAGGTGGTTGCACTCTAGCTTATTCTGGCGGGCTGTGTCCGCCTTCTTCACAATATCCGAGATGAGCCCGAACACTAGCCGCGCCACCGCCGCCGCCGGCACTGCCAGTACTACAAACTCGAGACCAGCCATGACCGTGTAATTACCAACTACCGGGCGTTAGTTGGTAATCATCAAGCGACAAGAGGAGGTGGATATATACGCATGGTCGCCGGCCTGCCTGGTCGTCGATGCCGCGTTAGTCCTTCGCATTGTTCTCTAGGTTTTGCATCTCGTACTTGGTTAATTAAGTGGTTGCATATTTTTATGGTTTGCGTGTTGTACAAGACAAATCGTGTAACTGTAGGATTTGATGATATTTGTGTTATAGAATCTAAACTATTTTGATAGTGATATAAGTAGTATATATCGCTTTCGTATACTTAGTCGGCCTGAAAGTGTGCAACGAACTGGCCTTGGGGCAATTATTGTTTTGTAGATAAATAGTCATTTCTCAATCGCTGACATCACGAGAGCAAAAGCATACCGCATCATAACTCCGATTTTTCTCTCGTTTGCTAGTTTTCGTTTCTGCGCTGTGTTTTTTTTCGAATGAAATATATCAGCGCTAGGGGTGGGCATAAAAACCGAGAACCGGAGACCGGAGCCAAAAAAACAGAGACCGAAGCCAAAAAAACCGAGTACCGAAGCTTCGGTTATACGCTCGGTTAGCAAATGGCAAAGACCGAAATTAGTTCGGTGAATTCGGTCACTCGAGACCACTGACCGAATCACCCGAATGACGGATATCACCAGTACTGCAAAAAAATAGGGAATGTTAAATATGAGAAGAGATTGGTAATTGAAGAGAAACATTGTACATTTCTTGAATGATCTTATCTCTTAGGATTTAGGTTCATCTACTTGAAAAACTAAACGACAGCTGAAATATTGTTCAAACAGCCTACCAAAATTAAAATATTGACAATAAAAGTTGTTTCTTTGATTATCAGGAAATGAAAAGATTAATGATTCAGGCAATGGGAAAACAAAATGCTACCTACATAGCTCAGCAAAAGATCTCTATAATCTCCTTGATGGTAAAGTGGTAAATTTTTTAAACTAATGATTGATGTGGACTATTTTGCGTCATCTCTAGAATCGGCTAATTAGTCGCTCCCCATTAAGGTACCCAACTTCATGTGGCCCATATATCAATCCTAAAGGGGTGACCAAATCATGCGGCATGGAGTGCGTCGCGCCGCGTCACCGTCACGCTTATGCAAGCTAAACTTTCCAGTATGCCAGGTTCCAGATCTTGGCACAAATCTGACGCCACGTCAACTCTCTGAGGTCGTTGTAGCTCATCTCCTAGCAAACGTCCTTTTTTTTCTTTTTTCTTTCTAATTCATAAAAAGCGCGGATTGGGGAATCAAACTTGTGCCTCACATCCTGCTACAGTTTTGTAGCGCGCACTCCACCAGTTAGTCTAGAGAGGTGGTTGTGAACACTTTGCGCTCAAACATCTTTTATATATTCGAGTTATTTTGTTTAAAAAAAATTCATTTGCAAAAAAATCCAATAACCCTGAAATTTGCCACTTTTTGATAGAAAAAAACCATATAATATTTAGAGGTGATTTGTTTTTTGTAAATTTGTCATGTGCATTTTTATTATGTGGCACTGCCATTTTTCCATGTTTTTACAATGCCCCCATGGAAGTTTTTAGTTAGTGCATGGCATTTTAATAATAAGGTACATCGCCTTTTTATTATTGAAAGGATGGCAGTCATATGTTTAAGAGCATGAAATTTATTGGTAGTAACGGGGCAGTTTTTATTTTTTCTCAAAAGAATGGCATTTTTATGATTAAAAGCATGGAATTTTATTACTGGGAGGATGGCATTTTTTTATTATTAATAGGTGGCAGTTTATTTTTTGACAGCATGGCATTATTATTATTTTTTACATGAAATTTCTATTAAAAACGGGATGACATTCTTTAATGTCAATATGATGGTATTTTTAATGCTGAGAGGCTAGGATTTTTTTTATTGCATGGTAGTTTTTTGGGGCCTTATCCACATAAAATAATTTTTATAGAGGATGAAAGTTTTATGAAGTATCACAGCAATTTCAAAAAATCAAAGCATGGAATTTTTATAAATTTGTGAACATTTTTTAATTCATGGCATTTTTTATCGAGGCTTGCAGTTTTTATTTTTTTTATCTAGAGGATAGCATTTTTTAAGTTTAGCATGGAAAAAATCCAGGCCACTGAAACATTCTATTTTAAGTTGTAATGTGGCAATTGTAAACAAAAAACTTCAACTGATCCTTTTGCATGGGGGTGGGGGGAGGGGGGTCGCGCTGGGCCTGCCCGCTGGTGAACGAGCAAACGGGTCGATGGGAGCTGCCCCAAATCCTTTTCGTAAGCGCCCATTACAGTACGTTTTGTAAGCGGACGCGCGCCCCTCCTCCGCACTAGCCCAACCCATCTTCCTTTTTTTCTGTTTTCTAAAACACAAAAGACTGCACAGGTGGTAATAAGAAAGATGTCGGCCTTCGTTCTGAAGTTAAGAAGAGCAGATGGAACTATTAGATTTGCTAGTGTTCCAGAAGAATAAATAAGGTAATTTTAGTAAGTTCATAACAATTTATGTAAAGCAAGGGGCAAAGCTTCTACGACAGCTTCCCCCTCATTGCCATCGTCGGCCTTCCCCAGCTCCCCTCCTTCGTCGCTTCTGGCTAAGCATCTTTCGGCGGGTGTGATTTGAACCGGCGACCTCCTGGTTCAATGTACGGTGCACTAACCAGCTGACCTGATGCGATTGGTTACATCTTTTTCTATCTTTTCTTCCTTCTTCTTTTCTTTCTTCATGTTTTGGAAAGGTTTTATTCAGGTTTTTTATTTTTATTTTTATTTTCTTTTTTCTATACCCTTTTTGTTTTCTTTTGCTAAATGCCCGAACTTTTTTCAAATTCGTGAACTTTTTTTAAAACCTATGGATTTTTCTTATCAAAATCAATGAACTTTTTTTCAAAACCAAAGAACCTTTTTTCAAAATCCATGATAAAATCGATGAACTTTTTTGATAATTGGTGATTTTTCTATTTCTGTATTTTTTATCTTTTTTTAAACCCATGAACATTTAATAAATCCATGATTTTTTTATTTCATGAACATATTAAAATTCACAAAAACCGAAGGGCGGTCTTTTTCCTCAACCAACAGCACAACACAACCAAAACAAATCCGAGCAAGGCGAGTTGATCGAGGGAACAAATTAGTCTTTTTATTTAGCGAGCGAGCAAATGAAACGAAATGAGAGCAAGTGATGCTTGATGAGCCACGACCCATTGCCATTCGTGTGAGCGCCGACTTCCCATTTCGCGCATAAGGCGCCGAAGAGGAGGTCTCGGGAGCTGCTCCCCATGATGAATGATTCATTCAGTGAGGGCCAGCCCCCTTTTTCTTTTGAACAGAGTGCAATCGGAGTCGCTCATATACATGGGTATACACTCACTCCTATGAACGCGCGCACCCATACCCTAATTATATGAGCACCTTCAATAGACTGAGCTGGCATATCATCTTCAGATTTTTATGAAGTCACTATAGGCACCTCGCAGTCGACGGGAACGTTTCCTTCCACTGAATAAACATCACCATAAGCACCACAAACTTTTAAGTAGTTGCACTCACATTTAAAAATTCCTACAAAAGTTGGACGAGCGACGATTAGAACTCCACTCCTCCAGGTAGTAAGCAGTGGTACATAACCAATGGTACACATAATCTGGGTCTCTAAAATTGAAGCATGGCTTATAAGAACTGTGAGCAGTGACAGATCTAAAATATTATTTGGTACTTTGAACGCGCTTTTAAGAAAGCGAATATTTATTGAAACATAAACATTTAAAAACTGTGAAAGACCAAGTTAAATTTTCGAAAATTATTAGAAAACACGATTTTTAATCTTTCTTCATAAGCATGAACATTTTAAGAAAAAGCAATCATTTATTGAAACTTTGAATAAAAATTTGAAAAGAGAATATTTTTGCAAATATGAACATTTTTTGAAACTTTGAATAAAAACTTGAAAATAGAATATTTTTACAAATATGAATATTTTTGACACATTGAACGAAATTTGAAAATTCTCAAACATTTTTTACATTTCAGAACTTTTCTTGAAAATCATGAATATTTTTTGATTTTGTGAAGAAAATTGGGAAAACGAGTAACATTTTATGAACTTCCGAACAAAATTTGGAAAAAGCAAACAGATTTCAAACTTGCGAATTTGTTTGTAAAATCGTGAACTTTTTTTAATTCTTGATCAAAATTGGAGAAACGGGTACCTTTTTTGAACTTATGAACAAATTTTCGAAACCCCTGATATAAATTTGGAAACGACAAACAGTTTTTCAAATATGTGCACAATTTCTGAAAATGATGAACATTTTCGAAATTTGTGAACCAAAACTATAGACGTATATTTTTTGAACTTCTGAACATTTTTTGTAAAGCATGAATTTTTCTAAAATTTGGAACATGAATTTGAAAATGAGACTATTTTCTGAATTTTTGAAAAAATTATGAGAAATACATACTTTTTTGAAGAAAAAAATTAAAAAGTTTGAAAAAAGAAACAAAAAACAGAAAGAAAAAAAGAAAGAAAAAACAGGAGAAAGGAAAATAAACATAAAAAGATAAATATAAGAAAAACCGGTTCACGAACCTCCAAGAATGTTTTCAAAACCGGAAAAAAAACAGAACGCTCTTCGATATCTCCTACTGGAAAACGATGATAAATTGGAACGGCGGATCCTATTGGAAAGGCCAGCGATAGGCGCCGGTGCGCCGGCCGAAATTTCGGCCGGTCGCACCACAGCCACCCGATTCACCCCCTTGTGCGCCGATGGATTTGGTCCTCCCTCCCGTGGCATCTTCTTCCCCGCGCTGCTCGTGAGAAAAAACAGGCCCTCGGCCCCTCGCCACCGCGTAGCGCCGCCCCCCCCCCACCTCCCACCCCATCCCACACTCATGGCCGTGGGTAACGTCTGGCCGCCGCCGTGGCCATGACCGGCGAGCACCAGTGAGGCCCCGCCCCCATCGCCGAGATGGTAACATAGCTGCCAGTAGATCCCAGGACTCGGTCACCATGAGATATTGAGATGCAGCTCTAATGCCTGCCTATTCCAGGCCAAGGTCTCATGGTCACAACAAAAAAATCGCGTTGTCAGATCCAGTTCGTCGCCGTCGTCAACTATCAGCATCATATTTCAATTGAAAAATCTGAAAGACAAAAATCTCCAATGATCAGTTGAAGCAAAAATAATGACCGCTTCCAGCCAAAAATGGCAAAGGTTCCAGCAAAAAACAACCACAGCAGCAAACTTCAAGAGAGTTAAAAGTAGCAAACAAACTAGCCGGTTGCATCAAACAAATGCGCTGGTTCCAGCTAAAATCAAAATGCATGATCCAGCTTCTGCTGTTTGCAGCTTTCCATGTCCTGGTTCCAGCACGAGGTGTCGTGGTTGGAGCACCCCGCTGTTGCAGCCTCTGCGCGCCTCGGACGTTGGCTTCCACCACCGTGTGCAGCAGCAAAAACTTGGCAACAAAACGGGGTTTCACTGGTGGCAGCAAAAAACAAAACTATTCCAGCAAAAAATTATCATGGTTCCAACAAAAATGCATCGATGCCGACGGTTGCAAACGAAATAATCTCGCCGGATCCAGCAAACTTTTTGCTGGTTGTAGCTAAACAACAAGCCGGTGCCAGCAAAACGACTCGACGGTCGGGCGGTTCCAGCATCGGTCATGTGTGGATGTAGCTGTTTTTTTTACCGTTTCTAGCAAAAACACTTGTCGTTTGCAGCCCCGGAGGGCCTTCGTCTCCACCGTTGACGGCTATTGGTTGCAGCTTTTTGCCGGTCTGGTTCCAGCCAAAAAACTCACCCGTTGCAGCACCGAATGCCTCCGTCTACCTCACCGGCTTCAGCTGTTGACATCACCGGTAATTGGTGATGCTCGCAACACCACCATGGCCGCTTCAGCTGTTGTCTCACAGTGCGGGCGTCCGGTGGCGCCGCGAAGGGGAGGGGGCAGGGGGTGGTGCGGGAAGCGCGACGCCGACGACCTCGCCGTCCAATCCGCCGGCAGCCACCTGGCTTGCAGCATCGGCCATGGGATCGCTCGCCGCCCCTGCAGTATTTTGCAGTGAGAGCTCGCCATTCTGTGAGCTCGCAGGCCATGGCTGAACCTCACATCAGTAGCATGGTGTGTTCGTTGGAGAGCCCGTGGAGCTTGCTGTAGGAGAGGTCGGGGAGGAGAGCCGAGAAGATAAGGTAAGGAAAGTGAGAGAAGATTGGGCGGCGACGAGGTAGGAAAGTGAGAGAGGATAAGATTTAGATGTGGTGTGGGGAAAAGATAAGGTAAGGGACGTACTAGTGCGGTGCGTGGGCCACCAGAGCGGCCGGCTAAAATTTCAGCCGGCGTGCCGTCCCGAAACGTTTCCCTATTGGGAAACCCCTATGCGCGGCTCTCTGCCTTGAAGTGTCGATGGTTGGCACAGTGTTGCCCGAGCGAACTATGCAGTGGGCTGGCCCAATTGCTATTGATGTTGTCATTTTTTGTAGACTATTTCCACCGGTTTTGGGAATCTTCTAGAAGGTTCCTGAGCCGGTTTTCTTTTTCCGTTTTTCCTTTTTCATTTCTTTTTTCTGTTTACCTGTTTTCTTTTATTTTTTGTGTTTCTTTTTCTTGGTATTTAATTTTCCTGTTTATTTTATTCAAAAATATCAAATAATGTTCGGAATTTCGAAAAGTGTTCTCTTTTTTCTAAAAAAAATCACATTTTCCAAACAATACTCAGAAATTTCAAAAAAATATTCTCATTTCCACAATTTTCTTGACAATTTAAGATATTGTTCGCATTTGCAAATTTTGTGCACAATTTCAAATTGTTTCACGTTGTAAAAATGTTCTCATTTAGAAAAATTGTTGACAAAATTTAAAAAATGTTCATGTTTTCATATTTTCAGGAGTTTCCAAAATATTTCCAGGTTTAGAAAAATTTCACAAATTTTAAAAATGTTTAGTGTTTTCAAATTTTGTTCAGGAGTTTCATATTCGCCTTTCCAAGTTTGATTTTGGAATTTCCAAAGATGTTCATGTTATTTAAAAAATGTTCATCATTTTACTAAAATGTTCTGTCTCAAAAACATTGTTCATCATTTTCAAAAAAGGGTCCTGTTTTAAAAAATATTCGTCATTATATAAAACAAATCGCATTTTTTAGAAAATGTTTCAGTTTTTCCCAAAAATGTTTTCATATGTGAACGCGGGAGGTCGTGAGCTCAAATCCTCACGCCCTGTCTTCTTTTTACATCACTTTTTAAGTGAAGCACACGTGGTCTACTGATGGGATGTCGCAGTTGAGGCACCTGTGTAAACGTTCGTTGGGTGAGATTTGAACAGGAGACCTCCTTGTCAAGCGTACATTGCAGTAACCACTCCACCATCCTACTGCATGTGCTTAGTTACATTTTCTTTTCCTTTACATCTATTTCCTTTTCCTTTTTTATTTCTATTTCTATTTCTGTTTTCTTTTTTCTTATTTCCTTTTTTACTTTTATTCGGACGTTTTTCTTTGTTTTTTATTCCTTTCCTTTTATAAATCGATGAACTTTTTTTCAAATTAGTTAGTTGAGCGAGTTTGGAAAGCAAATTGCATGAGTTTGAATCCTGACTGCAACAACTCTTTGTTGGCATTACGCGTTTGTGGGCCGGCCCAGCAGGGCGCTGCAGCGAGCGCCACATGGGTTAGATGGTGCTGAAGGTGTGGAGTAGGAGCTCCCGTGATTTTTACCACATTGACTGGCCACACTACAAGAGTCGTTCGAGGGGAATACAAAAGGGATGAGCTCGACTGAACCGAAATCACACATTTCTCACCCTTTGGCTAAAAGAAACAAGTGTAGTATCTGTTCTTATCGCTTTAACTAATATGATATCCAAGTCTCTTGTGTTGTCTTAGTGTTGCACTACTACAAGCTCTAATGCACCTCAACAAAATCAAGTTAAAATATTTCTCAAAAGGTTATAAAAATGGTGCCCTCGTAAGCCATTCGATCCCCCTCGTGTGATTCTTTTCCAGCTTGCATCTCCTTCGTCCATTCGCCCATAAAGTCGCCTCCCGCTTGCACAACTCGCGGCTGGTTTGGGCTCTCACCCGTCCGTCGCATCGCATATGAGCCTCCTGTCGACTGTAGCAGCGCCCGCTGCCGCTGCTGGTTCTAGCCTTCGGCTTTGGCCGGTTGTAGCAACACCAGTTGCTGGAGGGAGATTCAGAGCCATCGCCGCTTGGTGGCATGGAGAACCATGACGTGGGAGGTGGGCATGGTGGTTAGAGAGGCTTGGAACAGAGAGGTGGTTGGGAGCAGAGAGGCGGAGAAGTGTGCAAAAAGGAGTTCGGAAATGTGATGTGGATGGGGCCGGCGCGTGACTTAAATAGGCTTGACAACCAGCCAAAGGGAGGGGAAGCCAACTTCAATGCGACGCAGAGGCCGGAGTAGACTTCTCGACCGCTGTGTCATGCAAGGCTTCATTTATTATGTTATAGACTCATATTGCATTGGGACATGTGATGTTATAGTAACTAGCTAAGTTACTCAAACTACCTCTCTCCGCATTAACTCATTGCCACATAAATAAATTTGCTGAGTTGGACTCGATGTTACTGCTGAAATTACTCCCACTATGGATAATCTCATAGAGCAGCTCCATTCCCTCGTCCCGTTGACCCCCTTTCGGAAGCTCGTACGTACACACGGTAACCTAAAAAAAAAAAAACCCTACTCTGTAGCGTGTTGTGGGTCAAGATGCGATGTCTAATTAACTGAACTGAGTTAGCTGAGTCAGCGCGCGTATTAAAATTTGTCGATCACATTATCAATGCAGAGTATGGACTTGGGTAACAAGTTGACAAACCATTTTTATACCAAATATTGCAACTTGAGCCCGTATCAGAATTAATCAATGTTAGGCTCTCAACGTACCAACGGGCCCAATTATCGCGTACGAAAGGTGGGTGGAGCGTTCACCTTTTATAATTGTGAAAAAATATAAGAAAAATTCACGACACGCAAGTAGCATACAAATCATACATTTTTTTAGCCGATCTTGCCACACACTTTTAAATCTAGGTCCGAACCTCAACATGTTTTTATATAAAATAAAATGACAGATTCAGCTATGGATAGCGTACCCGATTTGAAAATGTCAAATAAAATCCTCCTCATACCATTCACAATAGAAAAAAAACTGCTTTGTTTCTTGATCTATGAATCGAATTAGGACTCACAAATTTTGTGGTACGGTAGATGCCTGATGTATCACTAATGTTAAAAGGTGTCGATATTACGACTTTGTAGTCAGTGAATTGGAGGCTAGTGCACCTAAAAATTATTATTTGTTGGTGGTTTTCCTTTCAGAATGTCACTATTGATACTATTTTAATGTTCCGGAAGTAACAGGTTAAAAGAACCAATCAACATGTCAGGCAAGAAGCATTCCACCATGACCAAACAAACAAATAAGAAATCAACTGCTAATTAAGTAGCAAAACTGGACCATGCAACAAACAAAGGCAAAGGAATTTAATTAGCAAAACACGGTGCACTAGTAGAAAACAGGGCATTTGTCCCGGCTTATAAGGGCCTTTAGTCCCGATTCTTGAACCGGGACTAATAGGTCGTTACTAATGCCTCCACCCTTTAGTTCCGGTTTTTACACAAACCGGGACAGATGGGCATCCACGTGGCCGCTGCGGGCAGCCCAGACAGGGGGGCCTTTGGTCCCGGTTGGTGACATAAGCCGAGACCAAAATGCTTCCACGCGTCAGCGTTTCAGGTGCTGGAGTTTTTGGTTTTTTTGAAAGGGGGGGGGGGGTTAGGGGTTTTGGGGGTTAATTTAGGTGTTTCATATATTGTATTAGCTAGCTAATTAATAGAGAGAAGTGTCCTCTCTTATCTCCGAGGTTGGTCGACGCTACGTACTATACGTATAGAGAGGACTAGACACGCTAGCTAGTAAGCAAATGAAGGAAAAAGAAGATCGTCATGAACATATGCATATAAAGAGAAGTGATATCGACCACCTCTCCTTCTCTGAGAGATTGGTCGAACAACAAGTTCTCGTATATCTATCCGATGCTACGTACTGGCTACATATATACAATATAATTATCTCTTAATTATAATATAATATCCTAATTCCAAATGAACTCAGCGTCCACATGGTATTCTCCGTCTTTAGCGATCATGTGTTCAAGAAAGAATGCCACCAATTCCTCTTGAATTCCTCGCATACGATCTGGTGGTAGGAGTTCATCCCGCATCCGAAATATCTAATTTGAAGAAGGGGGTCAATACATATATATATGAATAAATGAAACTGAACACAAATGATGGTAATAAAATAAAATTGTGAATATTATTATTTACGCACTTCATATTGTTTGTCAGAGTAGCCCCGCTCACAGGTCATGTGGCGGATGGACTCGCAAATGTAGTATCCACAGTAATCATTCCCTTGTTTCTGCCATAACCACTTTACAAGAAATAGAGGTCAATCAAACTGATAATTAGCAAGCATGCTAAATGGTATTGATGAAACTAGCGCTTGAATCACTAGAAGATGCGTGGAACATGCTACTATAGTACTTACTTTTGGACGTCTAAACTACAGCTTCTTCGGCAGTCCCGGAGTTTTTGAGGTGAATTTTTTCCAAACCCTACCAGCAGACAAAGAAAACAATTACTTGATATCAGGAAATGAACAAAGTTGCCGCTATAATGCAATAATGATCGATTTAACTTACTTCTCTAGAATTTCAGTCATGTCCGCATACTCCGTGGGATCTTTTCATCTCGAGTCTAAGACGGTTACTAGTCCCTGCTCAAGCTTAGTCTCTAGGAGAATATAGTGGAAGCTGTGCACGCATGCATAACTCATCAATTACATTACTACTATAATTACCTCGACTAATAAGGGAATCGAATATGCAGAAGACAGTAACACTCACTTGAATTCGTAAGGGAAGAGTATTATAGCTTTGTTTTGATTTATTACAAACGATTTTAGCAGCTTGGCCTCGGTTTCTTTGGCTTGAGATTTAACCATATATGCATCTATGAGATTTGTGTTAATGAACCCAATATCACCGATTCCTCGTTTCTTCAGTTCGGCGATCTTCAATCTGCATAATATAGTGAGGATAATTAAAAATACATGCAATGAAAGAGCTGACCTATATATATAGAGACTTAATGACAAAAGTAGTAGTGTGTACTTACATGCAGTAGCAAGTGATCATTAATTTATCGAGGGCCTTTAGATTGAAAAACGCGAAGAACTCCTCAAATGGAACATTCAACAGTTCAAGTCCAACAAGGTCATGCTCCTCTCTGACCATCAGCGTCAAAATATTGCTCCCCTCAGACTCTCTGTAGGTTTTCATGTACCATTCATGGAATCTGAACATCATCGTTGGTAGAGATTTTTCATCTTTGACGAGAGGCTTCCCGTACACGTATTTGTGTTCGTCCACCTCCAAGAAATCATAATGTAGTTCGTCGGGCAGGTAATCTTCAGGATTGGTATAACCGGGCACCATCCCACCCGGAACATTAGCGACGATATCGCTAGACACCTGGAGCAGGGGGAACGATTGGTTCGCTTGTTCGCCGAGCTGGGCAACTTTTTTCCCAGCTCGTCGTTGACCACTGATAGTACTTCCCGACCGCGACGCTTCCACAAATGACTTTGTAAGAATGCGCTCATAGTTGCCTTTCGGAGGAGAATTTGGCGGTTTCTGCAGGGCAGCCAGAGTACACTTCACTTTTACCGGATCTATCTTCTCCTCCGGAGGTGGATATTTCTTTGCTTTCACCCCTTCAAAGAAGTTATCCACTTCGGCTTGCACGATCCGCGTGTTTTCCTCCACGGTCCTCTCGTATGGTAACTTCTCTGGAGTCCTGAGAGAAGGATCGTATTTGTATTGCCTCTCGGCTCTGGCTATGCTACTAGACGCCGGAGCAGACGGAGCGGTTGCGGCTGTCTTTCCTTTCTTACGAGGCGAAGGCGAAGGACTACGACGCACCGAAGCAGCCGGAGCGGCAGCGGGTCTCTTGATCCGCCCTTGTTGACGAGGCAGAGAAGGAGGAGGCTGGCTGCTCAGGCGCGCCGGCTCAGGCGGAGAAGGAGGCGGAGTGCCGTCACGCGCCGGAGAAGGAGGCTGAGTGCCCTGATCACTTGCCGGAGGAGGAGGCGGAGGAGGAGGCTGAGTGCCCTGATCACTTGCCGGAGGAGGAGGCGGAGGAGGAGGCTGAGTGCCCTGATCACTCGCCGGAGGAGGAGGCGGATTTCCCTGACTCGCCGGAGGAGGAGGAGGAGGCGGAGGCGTCCGGTTCGGAAGGTTGATGAGCTCCTTCCGCCATCGGCATGGAGTCTTCACAGAAGAACCTAGCCGAATCTCCCCTTCACCCGTAGGGTGGTCAAGTTGAAGGTCCTCAAATCCGTCCGTTATTTGATCCACCATCACCCTAGCATATCCTTCTGGAAATCGGCTGGCCGTGGTAGGTTGAGTCAGGTTTATTAGGTATAATAGAGCCAATAGCCGCCTTGACTTTCAATGTCATCCATCGCGTCATAAGGTGGCAATGTTGAGACTCCATGATAGCATCCACGGGGTAGCTAGCAGGAGCCGTGAAGACATGCTCCAGCTGCTGAGTCTGCTCGGTGGAAGCCACACTCCTTCTCCGCTGAGATGGCGGGGTAGCTTCACGGGAAGATTCGGCAGGTCGTTTGCTGCGATCTGCTTCTCGTTTCTCTAGCCCTTGTACCCTTTCGTGCAGCGCCTGTAGTTGGTTATGCTCCACTTTCTTCCTCCTCTCCTGGGTTTTGTAACCCCCTGCGTCCGGAAAGCCAGCCTTCCATGGAATAGAGCCTGGCGTGCCTCGTGTCCGTCCAGGGTGCTCAGGATTCCCGAGGGCCATTGTGAGCTCGTCATTCTCTCTGTCTGGGACGAACGTCCTTTGCTGCGCTTTCTCGATATACTCCCGAAGCTTTCTGACGGGTAATCGCAGTTGCTCATCCGTCCAAACGCACTTCCTTGTTATAGGTTCCAAGGTTCCGCCAACCCCAAAGAACCAAGTCCGGCAATGGTCTGGCCAGTTCAATGTCTCTGGTTCGACCCCTTTAGCAATTAGGTCATTCTCAGCCTTGTCCCACAAAGGTCGGGCTTTGAGGTAGCCACCTGACCCCGTGCGATGGTGATGCTTCTTCTTCGCAGCATTAATCTTGTTTGTCACTGACATCTTCTTACTCTTTTCCGATGACTTGTGGGCCACAAATGCGGGCCATTGATCTCTGATCTTCTCATACTTTCCGTTGAATTCTGGTGTCTCTTCTTTGTCGACAAACATTTTCAGCTCATTCTTCCACCTCCTGAATAGTTCTGCCATCTTCTTAAGAGCATGAGACTTGATCAATTCCTCTTTAACTGTCTTCTCTGGATCCTCCTCTGGCGGTAAGGTGAAATTTGCCTTAAGCATTGTCCAAAGATCTTCTTTCTGCATATCGGAGACATAAGACGTTGGCACCTCAGGGTCTTCCTTCTTTGGCTTTAACCATTGCTGGATACTGATTGGGATCTTGTACCTAACAAGAACCCCGCACTGAGGACGAAATGCATTCCTTGTCCGGATGGGTTCAATCGGCGTGCCATCGTGCGCGATTGCTGTGATCTCAAACCTTTCATCCGAGCGCAACTTTTTCTTCGGGCCTCGTTTCTTTAGCGAAGTTGAGCTCGATCCGGAGGGCTAGATAAAAAAGAAGAAAGACAAGAGTTAATTAATATGTGTACATATGAAAACAATGAATGCATCAATTAACTAGTCAACATGGGCTTAACTAATATATATAAATACCTGGCCGGACTCGGTTCGGTCACCGGAGCAGTCAGCACGGTCTCCTTCTTATACCTCCATTGGGTCACTGGAGCCATCATGAACATAGCCCTCTTCTTGTACCGGCATTAATGGGCCGGAGCCATCATGAACATAGCCCTCTTCTTCACCCAGTCCTTCCTGACCATCGGTGTCGTTGAGAAATGACGCAACGACATCACTTCCTTGTGCGATTATGTCCCCCAATACCGCTTCTGTTGCTTCGTCTCGGGAGTGCTCCATAGTTTCTGCAAATATTTACAACATGTCAACTATTATTCAAACATGGTACAGATGGATATATATTAGTGGCAAACGTAGAACTAGCTAGCTAATCACAATAAGGAATCATGTTAGTGGCCTCGACGCTGCTTCTCTAGGGTCTGGGGTGGCCTAGACAACGCTTCAAGGGTTTGGGGTGGCCTCGACACAACGTTTCAAGGGTTTGGGGTGGCCTCGACGACAACGCTCTTTTAACTTGGTAAATTTGGGTGGCCTCGAGAGAGTTTGTCGGGTAGGGGCGCGGCGGGAGGGGGTAGGAGACCAACATCGTTTTTTCTCTAGGGTTTGGGTGTCCTCGAGAGTTTTGGTCGAGCGAGAGGGCCGAGGGGGGGTGATGCCGTGGTATAAGCTATCACGGTCGAGAGAGGGTATGTATATCGACCGCCCCTCATGTCGAAGTTATCCGGGAGGGGGTTATATCGACAATGACGCGACATACATATACATGGGAAAATAATATTATCGGGGAGGGGGTATATCGGTACCCCCCCTCGTGTTGAAGTTCTATTTTTTTCTTCTTTCTCCTCTATTCCTTTCTTCTTCTCCTCTTCTTTTTTCTTCTTTTTTCCTCTTCTTATTTATTTCTCCTCTTCTTCATCTCCTCTTCTTCTCCTTTCTTCCAATTCTTATTTTCCTTTTCCCTCTCCTTCTTTTTCTTCTTCTTCCTTATCTTCCTAGCTAGATCTATAATACTAATCTAAAAATGTAACTTTTGCATATATAAAACTTTTTCTTCTTCTTCCTTCTTCCTTCTCTTCCTTCTTTTCCTAAATATATAAAACTTTTCTAAAAATGAAACTAACTTAAAAAGTACTAAATTAGAGAACATATATAGATAAAACTAACCTAAAATGTACCCAAATGTACCAAAAATCTAACTTCTATATGCACAGAGAACATACATACATATATACATTTTTATAAAAAGGCAAAAAACAAATCATCATATATATGAACAAAAAATCTAAAAAAAGACATATAATCATATATACACACATACATATACTCACACATATACATATAATCTGGAAAAAACACCATATATATGTGAAAAAACAGAGGAGAGGACAGGGGGCGGCGCCGGCCGGCCTGACCAAGGAGAGGTGCGGCGTGGTCGGGGCAGGGGCAAAGGCACGGTGGCGTGGTCGGGGCAGGGGCGATGTCGTCGTGGTCGGGGCAGGGGCGACGACGGTGTGGTCGGGGCAGGGGCAATGGCGTCGACGGGGCAGAGGGCGGCGGCGATGTCGAAGGCGGGTCGGGCGGCGGCAGAGGCACGGCGAGGCCGGGCGGCATGGTCGGGACGGGCAACGACAGCGTCGTCGGGCACGGCAGAGGCACGGCGTGCTCGGGCAGCCTGGCGTCGTCGTCGGAGGGATCGAAGAACTGACTAAAATTTCACGATTGCTGGCTTATATAGCAAAGGCTTTAGTCCCGGTTGGTGGCACAAACCGGAACCAATGCCCCCCTTTAGTCCCGGTTGGTGCCACCAACCGGGACCAGACCTTTGGTCCCGGTTGGTGGCACCAATCGGGACTAAAGGCATTGGTACCGATTCGTGGCACCAACCGCACTAATCTGCCTTGAGTCCCGGTTGGTGCCACCAACCGGGACCAAACCTGTCTTTGCCGCGTCGGGGCCAAAGTTTAGTCCCCTCGCTAGTTGAGAGGAGCGCGCAGTGGTTTATAAGCCCCACTGCCGCACCCCTCTCGAGCTCCTCTCCACCATAGGCTTGCGGGCCTACTTCCTACTGCTTTTCCTGATGGGCCTTCTGGGCCAAGTGCGGGCCTGAATCCTGGCCCATGGATGGGTTTCTAGTCGTATTCAGGCGTAGTGGCCCAGTTGGTGGCAAATTTTCAATTTTTTCCCAGTTTTTTTGTTTTCTTTTTTGCTTTAATTATTTTGTTTTGTTTCTACTTACAACAAAATACTTATTTCTTTTATTTTATTTTGTTTATAATTACTTATTAATTTTATTTTATGATAATTCTTTTTGCTATTAAAGTTTCTAACAAAAAAATTCTTTATGAAAATTCTTTTTGCTTTTAATGATTTTGAACAGAAAATACTTTGATAATTTTAGTTGCATCAATTTTATATAATTTTAGTTTCAATAATACTAGAAGTTACTTATAGTGTTTTGAACAGAACATACTTTGATAATTTTAGTTTCATAAATTTTATTTATGTTATTAAAGTTTTTTGTTTCTACTTATCTATTTTATTAAAGTTTATATTATTTTGTTTCAAATTACTTATTTATTTCATTTTGAGCTATAAGACCATGAAATTGAAAAGCATTTGAAATGAACTCTGAAAAGGTTCCATGTTGGCATGGTATCATCATTTCACCCACATAGCATGTGCAAGAAAGTAGAGAGGCTTACGGCAAAAACTGGATGCACTTCGTGTACAAAACAGACAATCTCCTTCGAAGTATCAGGGTTTCATACGGAAACTAAATGCATTACAAAGGGATTTCATTTCTTTTGAACTTATTTGAACCCCTTGTTTTTCGTGTTCAAAATGCACCATTCAAAGCCACATCATCAATTTACAACCCTTTCTGACTTCATTTGTTATTTTTCATGCATTTACTGATTATTTTGAGCTATAAGACCATGAAGTTGAAAAGCATTTGAAATGAACTCTGAAACCAAAGTACATACATAGTTCTCCACAACATTAAAACCAAAGTACATACATAGTTCTCATTGAACAACATATAGCTCTCCAGAGCATCTAATTAAACCATACATTGAAATTATGTAAAACATTTCAATGCAAAAACAAATGTGATCATAACCGCAACCAAGGTAACAACTGATCCAACTACATAATGATACCAAGCCTCGGTATGAACGGCATATTTTCTAATATTTTTAATCTTCAACCGCATTGCATCCATCTTGATCTTGTGATCATCGACGACATCCGCAACATGCAACTCCAATATCATCTTCTCCTTCCTCAATTTTTCTTATTTTTTTCTTCAAGTAATTGTTTTCTTCTTCAACTAAATTTAACCTCTCGACAATAGAGTCGGTTGGAATTTCCGGTTCAACAACCTCCTAGATAAATAAAATCTATGTCACATTGGTCGGCATAATTGTCATAAACAATAAATGAACCAAATAGTTATGAAAAGATAATATATACCACATCTGAATCATAGACAGGACGAGGACTGACGGGGGCGGATACCAAAACCATCGCGCTATATAATAACAAGGAATAATAAAAGTAAGAAAATTAGACAAGTATCTATCTGAAGTCAGAATATTTTTCTTTCAGAAAGAAGATAAGAACAAGAGGCTCACCACGGTGGTACTGGCGACAAGATCGGCACGGGCGATCGACGGCGGCTAAGACGGGGCGGGGACGGGGCGTGACGAACCGCTAAATCTAGACAAATCTCATTGAAAATGGAGCTTGGAGGTCGAGTTTCGAGAGGAGAAAGCTTAACTAGTGTGGCTCGGGCATTTCATCGAACACCTCATGTGCATAGGAGGTGAACTAGAGCACCCAAATGCCCTCCCCTCGCCGGCTTGACAAAACAGAGCATTGTGGAGTGCTCTGCCGCGGTGATGGGGTATATATAGGCAAGTTATTTGTCCCGGTTCGTGGCATGAACCGGGACTAAAGCCACCCCTTCTGTCCCGGTTCAAGCCAAGAACCGAGACCAATGGTTGTGGGCCAGCAGCGAGGACCATTGGTCCCGGTTCGTGGCTCGAACCGGGACAAATGGTTCCACACGAACCGGGACCAATGCCCACGAGGCCCCGTCCGGCCCCCTGGGCTCACGAACCGGGTCTAATACCCCTCCTTGGTCCCGGTTCTTGAAAAACCGGGACTAATGGGCTGGCCAGGGCCGAACGGTAGCCCTGTTTTCTAGTAGTGGGTTTATGAAGAGGTCCATGGTATTCCATGTAATAAGAGTATTTCTCCATTTCCATTGTAGGTAGAAAATGACATGAGCATTTGAAGAGTGCATGCATTACTGTCCAGCATCTTCTTCTTCTTCTTCTTCTTCTTCTTCTGTTTTTTTATGTGTGCGCACTCATGCGTATGTAACCAGAGTGCCTTGTGAATTGTGATTCTTTTACTTAATTCGAAAGGTCTAGATTGCCTAGGTCGCGTTGTAGTCAATCATTGTATAGGGCTATTCGGCGGCTTGGCAACAGAGCAGGATGGTGTAGTCAAATTCCGACCAGCCACTTTTGGCAACCTTTTCTATTTGGCGCTTTTGATTAAAAAATAGTTTTGACATTTCAGACAAATTTGTTATCGACTTCAAAAATTCTTGATCCAACTTTCAGAACTTGAAACTTTTGGGGGTTTTGAAAAAAGTTCTTTCAGAAATCAACATTCATAGTATGAACTTTTGGTACTTTCAACTTGAGGAATTTCAAAATTTCAAAATTTGGAACCTCCAGAAATTTGGGATATTTTGCTGAAAGAAGCCGCCGGGGCCACCCCGCTCCCCCCAATATCCTGGTTATCATTTGTCCTTTTAGGTACTAGTATGTTATTTGGGCTAGTTTGAGGAAGTAGATGCCCAATTTATTCCCCCAAAATGGTTGCATATTCTATTGACATTTGGGAGGGGGGGGGGGTATAATTTTGTGTAAGTTTGTAAGTGTAACAAGGTTCCACTTGTAGTTTTTCCAGCAAAGTCTACTATCTAGCTACATGCACATGACCTACCCATTCCAAATGTCTAATGATTTTCTTAATGAAAGGAGTGTCCTCCAATGAAAGTTAAAGACTGCATAAGAAAAATGATACATAATTATCTCCATCCATTATAGTATCACATCAGATGATTATACCCAAAAAGATATATTGTATAATAAGTATGTGTTAGCCCTAATTTCATTTGACATTATGCATGGATAACAGTAACAATGTCCAGTTGTCTTTATATATACTAGTATGGTATAGAAGTGTTGCCATAGAGAAACGACCACCTCTACAAAGACATTGCTCAAAGGGGCTTTGTACAAGTGCACATATTGAGCACCTTCTTCGACCACGTCAAGGCAAACACAACTCGAATCCTCTGTCTGCCTAGTTCACTACGCATCATTGTGATAATGTGTGGTATTGTCGTATTGAAAATATGACGAATCTCTTCCATGGTTTAGTTGTCACCATCGATGGATTGTGATAGATAGAGTGTCTCACCATAGTTTGGATAGTAAGGAGTGGGCATAGCAAATTGACCGTATTCACCCGCCCCAATTGTATCATCATTCGATGTCAACTGTGATAGGCTTCAACTTTAGCTATTTGTCCTCCAACTGCTAGGATCTTATTGGCCTCCCTCTCTATTCTTTTTATCTCGTCCTTCTCCTCCATTCCTACATCTTGTCCGAAATGACTCTTCGATCTCTTTCTCCATCGAGACATGCATTTCTATGATCCTAAACCAACTTACCATTCTAATAATTCTAACTAAATATACGATAATACCATAATCACAACATAGAGCTTCATCGTTCTCACCCTTCCTTCCTCTCCACAAACTATTCGGCACCATTTATATCATCATTCGGCCACCGCCTCTGGCACCACCAACTTGACCTTCTTATCCAACTAACACAAGTCATGGATCCCATTCCCCCGAACAATGGAGGTCGCCTCTCTTTAAAACAAAACAAAAAACTATGAAGCCCCCCTGTCACTCTTCACCTTTTTTCCACACCAACAATGATAAAAGGTGGACTTCCCATTCTCACCTTAGAATTGTGACATATCTTACAGTTTCTAGGAATAATTTCACTATAATACACATCTGAAGAAACTAGGGACTTGTTTGGATTGATGAATGCCTCCTTTGAATCCCTTTCTTCATCTGTTTTAGTTATCACTAAGTATTGAACTTTGAATTTAATTTCACACTCAAGATGAAAAAGAACCCTATGTGTAGTATAGGGACGCCACATGGATCGGTAGGGGAAGGGTAGGTTACTTTGAGAGTGTGAGATAAAACCGATTCAATCAATTGTGAGGTCATTGGAGGAGTGTTCGACGCACATACCCTAAGTGGGGAGAATTTTAGACGGTGGAACATCACTACAATAATTACCACGTGGGCTCATTTAATAGTAAGCTTTTTTTTGTTCAACCTGATCATCTTAACATAGTGACAAATAAATTAGTTTAACACAAAGATGTTGTCTAAGATGGAAAATAAAAAGAGATGTCCAAATAAGTAGTATAAGTGTTTTCTGTCATGGACCATGAGATATGTCCAAGAAAGATAATTTATTAGTATAAGGGTACAACACATATATTCTAATCTAATTTCATGCATTGCTCTATATTCAATCTTGTATGCACACTTCATAACATGGGGCCACAAGTAAAAAAAATATTCATTTTCAAATTTTAATAAATTTTAGTAGTTAAATATCTCCAAAACAATTTAATCTTTTAATGTGAAAACATTCACTACTTTGAAACACACAGAGATAATTTAATTTCATTTGTATATGGTTAAAAACTGACATTTGGGTGAGATCTTTGTGACATGTTTCAGAAATTCAATAAAAATTTGTGTGTTTATTTATGAGTTTTTTCATAATTCTTTTGCAAACAATATAGTCTCCCTATAATAATTTAAACAAATCGATTAGAATGTGGAAGCCTCAACATAATTGTTCAAAAGGTCATGTTTTTTATTTCAACGTAAATCATATTCTTTTAGAGAATTCACTTAATTTGAAAAAAATAAAAAAAAATTGTAAATATTCACACCAATTTAGATTATTTGTACATATATTAGTCAATTTTAAAAAGATTCCACAGACAATGCACACTTTTTCAAACCATGCATGATAACTGCATGTGATCATTTCATTTTCCGTTCTTATTTCAGTCAATTTTTAATATATTTTATATTGTTACCAGTTTCCGAATTTTGAAACTTGCATTTTGGGTATTTTTTTCAAATATTGATTTTTTAAAGTCTTCCACTAGCACATATGCCCGTGCGTTGCAATGGTAGATATATTCTTTTGAGAAGCAACGGGAAAGATAGTTAATGTGTGCACCAAAAACGGTCTGCACAGCAGTGGGGCGACAAAGCGAGGAGCTATGGTCTTCTCTCAGATGGTGTTTGGCCTGCAACATCTAGATAGTGGTAGGGTTAGTCGGCGTGGCGATGACCAACCAACTCGTGCTTTTTTTCCTTTAGGTTCGCCCTCGTGTCGGGGTTGTGGCTTCCGCCTCATTTGGTGGCTGCGCGGCGACCTTCAGGGCACGGTGGCTTCACCACTCTGTCCTACTACGATGTAACCGGATGGATTACTAATTGTAGTACATAAATCAACTGTCATTAGCATGATCCACGCATAACCAGACAGTGCCTTCTTTATCAAGGTTTATTCTCTTTGATTATTTTTGCGATCACATGCCTATAGTTCTTTTCATTGGAGCCAATTCAACATATTCTCTTTTATTGTCTTGTGCCCACAACTTCTGCAATTATACCCAAAAAGCATACTCTTTTACCGCCAAATAGCGCATGGGACGCACAATAGTTCGAGTCTGGGCCAGCCACTAGCAGGCACCAAAAGGACTTGTATTTGTAAGGCAAGTTGAAGGATCAAACTCACGACCTAAAAACTCGACCACTAGGTGCTGGCCACTCGAATAAACGGGTCCTGCTTACCAATGACTAGCGCGAACGTTTAGGACATACTGCACCACCACATTCAAAACCTTTTTTCGTTTTTTTCAAAATTCTCCAAAAATAAATTAATATTTATGAATTGCAAAATATTTTTAAACAAAAACATTTTTTAAACAGGAATAAGTTTTTGGAATTCGGAATTATTTTCTAAAAAATGAAAAAAAATTGAAGTTCTGATTTTCTTTTAGTTTTGCATTTAAGAAAAAAGGTAAAAAAAGTTTAAATTTTGCTGGAAAAATAAAATAAAAAAGAATAGAGAAAGAAACAAAAGAAAAAATAGAAACAAAATACAGAAAAAAAGGAAACGGGCTGGCACAGCCTTGAGCTCTGTGCGAAGGTTAGACTATTTGTCTTCATGTGCGTTAAATAGGGTTTTCCTAGCAGGGTGCGCAGGGAAATAAGTGGGCTGACTTCGACGGGCCACAACGTGCACGGCACATGTATGAAAATTGAATTTTATTTTTTAGCAAACGAACGCACAAAAAATTAGTACCACCTCGGATAGGGAAAAAACTTTTTGGTGATGAACGGGTGAAAAAATCGAAAAAACGCACCTTGCTTTATTAGTAGGTAGGTATAGATATTTAGATTTTGTAAATAAAATTATTTTAAAATAACGTGATATATTATTCTTGGCACTTGCCAGTATTTTTGAAAGTAACTGGTATATGCATTTTTACTGAAAGCAGGCATTGAGAAAACAACAACAATGGATTACGTTTGAATAATCATGTTCTACGACTAGTCGTATAATTTTTGTGCATGTTGCAAACATGACAGTAAATGTTGCAAAGCTTGTCATTCAAATTATGTGGTGAGCAATCTAAAAGCAAAAACAAAGAATTATAAGTTCACAACAGTATAGTTCATTTGAGCACCCAACAAACCGGCCGGCCGATCGAGAGGTCCATTCTAACTAGACCATGTTTACAAGCTAAAGGTACGTATCGTTGTGACGCAGTTTACGTCTTGGCGACTCATCATCGCTAGCTGGCTCTAATAGCTTTGCTTAGTGTTGAGTATCGTGATTAGTTAGGGAACATAAGATAGACTAGGAATTATTCTGGCTTGTCTTGTACTCCAAGTTGATCATGTACTCCTATATATATGCCCACGAGGCTCAAGCAATACAACAAACTATTCCACCAATCCCTCTCTCCCTTATAACATGGTATCTATCGCAAGTCGATCCTAAACCCTAACCCGCCGCTTCAAGACTTCGCGCCGCCCAGGCGATCGGCCTCCATGACCGCCGCCGGGGCGCGCCACCATACCTAGGGTTCGTCCGCCGGTCGTGTTGGCGGCTGCCCTAGAGTCTTTTTCCGAGCCCTTTGCTCGGTTTTTTCTCTCTCGCCGGTCGTTTTGATCGGCGTTTTTCTTTTTGGTTTTCCGATCTATTCGTGATCGGTTTGCGTCGCCCGCCGCCGCCGTCGATCCCCGTGCGCCTCTACTCCGACCCCGGCGCGACCAGCCGGCCTCTCCTCCGACTTCGGTGGCCATTGCAGCGCGAGGCGGCCCGTCGAGCCAGCCACCGTCCAGCGTCGGTCCGCCCGTCGCCTGCGCCGGTCGTCATCGCCTACACCGACCGGGACACACACGCATCGCGCGACCAGCGGCCTCGCGCCATCGTCGGCCAATCATAGCCGATGCTTTCGCGCGCCGCCCGCCCATCGATCCACGCCACCCGCCTCGCCGCGTCGCACAGCGGCTCGGCGGTCTACCTCGCCGGCCTCGTCCTCGGCTGCATCGAGCTCGTCGGCCGCCTCAACTCGGCGCCGCTGCTCCGTTGGTCGTTCGGGCCTCGCTGCCGGCGTCGGCGCCGTTTGGCAGCCCGGTGCGGTGCCGGCGTCTCCGCCGTCCGTCGTCGCCGGCCTCATCCAGGACTCCGCCGCCACCACTCCTCCATTGAGCGGCGTCCCCGACCTCGCGCGCGATCGGATTGATCACCCGCCCGCCGCAGCGATCCACCTCATCTACGCCGCGCGATCGACCTGGCCCGTTGGTTACGCGCGCCTTCGCAGGTCCCGTGAAGATCGTCCCCGAGTTCAGCGCGCCTCTCCACCGATCGAGCATCGGGCTGCCGCTGCGTCTCCCCGTCGGGCCGCAGCGCCGCCGCCCCGTGGTTCCTCTCCCGGCTGCACCGACCCGCGTCACCGCTGCGTCGTCCCTTCGGGCCGTAGTGCCGCTGCCCGCGTCCACCGCCGCTCGGGGCCGTCCGCTCGAGCCAGCCCGTGGCTGCACCGACCCCGCGCGCCGCTTCGTCGCCCGTCGGGCCGTAGCGGCGTGCCACGCGTCCACGCCGCCGCCCCGAGGCCGTCCTGCGGTTGCACCGACTTCGCGAACCGCCGTTCGTCGCCCGCCGCCGCCAGCGTCGCGGCGCGTCCCGCCACCGCCCGAGGTCTTCCGCCGTCGCCCGACCCTTTGTCGCCCGTTGCGTCGCTTTTTCGTCAGAAGCGCCGCGACCGCGGTCCGCTTCTGCCGTCACCCCGCGTCGACCACGTGGTATCGCGCGCCGTCTTCCTTGGCGCTGAACGCCACCGTCGCGCCGGTCTTAAATCGCACGCTGTCGAGGCTCTTCGCCTACTTCGAGCACCGCCGCCGCGACTCCTAACCTAGCCGCCCGCCGCCGCTCTTCTTTAGCCGCCCGCCACTTTTTAGCTGCCGACGCCGCCCGTCCACCCTTCGTCTTCGTCGGCACCAGCTCGTCGCCCGGCGTCGCCGTCATCTACCCCAACCGCTTCATCTACTCCGACAACCGCGGGCGACATTGGCCTCGCGCCGATTAGCGCCCGAACCGTCGTCGAGTCCTTCTCTGCTGGCCTCTCCGACTTCTCGGACATGGCGTACAGCTCGTGCAGGTCCTCGTCACGCATGCCGGTCTTGGCAACACCGATGCGTGCCTTCATCCACGACGTGTCCCCGGGCCTGGCAAGCCTGGTGCGGCGCTTCGTCAACTTCGTCTTCGTCCGTCTACGCATGCCCGGTGCTGGCAACACCGGTGCGTGCCTTCGTCTACGATGTGTCCACGGGCTTGGCAAACCCGCCGCGACGCGTCGTCAACAACATCTCCTTTCCGGCGCACCACTACTTCGACACCACTGCGCCCATGCTAACTCGGCGCCCCCTTGCGCCCGCGGCTCCACGACGACTTCCTCGACACCGGCTACCCGACCGACGCCGACCACGGCATTCTTCGCACGGCTACCTCGACCACGGCTCCACCACCCACGCTCTCGGCTACATCGACAAACGGCACAAAGGGCTACCGCCTGCTTGAGCAACCTCGTTGGTTTCCACTCCAGCCACGACTCCGCGATGCGTCGACCGTTACGACTGTGGGGGGGTGTCCGTCGGCTTGCCTTCGATTCTTCTCCGATCTCACCGTCTGCGTCGCTACCGTTGTGACTGCGGGGGGATGTTGAGTATCGTGATTAGTTAGGGAACATAAGATAGACTAGGAATTATTCTGGCTTGTCTTGTACTCCAAGTTGATCATGTACTCCTATATATATGCCCACGAGGCTCAAGCAATACAACAAACTATTCCACCAATCCCTCTCTCCCTTCTAACACTTAGGCTCATCGCTGTCTATGAGCCCGAGCGCCGCCTCGAGGTTGGTCACCACGTTTGACATGGCGGGGCGGTCCTGTGGCTGTGGCCACAGACAGCGTGCTGCCGTGTAGGCCACGAGCTTCAGCGCCTCCGTCTGCCCCGGGGTCGGCGCCGGCGCCGGGCGCCGGTCCAGCACAGACCCCAGGTCCCCCCTCTCGATGATCGGGGCAGCAAAGCCAACCAAGGTGTTCGGGTCCTTGCTCTCCCAGCTAGGCGGCCTACCGGTCAGCAACTCCAGCATGACGACGCCAAAGCTGTACACGTCGCTCGCCGGACTCACACGCCGCGTGCGGTGGTACTCCGGATCGATGTACCCCAACGTGCCGGCGACCTCCCCGACGAGCTGGCTGTCGGTCGTCGGCTCTTGCAAAACCGCCGCGCTGAAGCCTGACACGCGGGCCGCCCAGCTCTCGTCCAGAAGGATGCTCGACGAGCTGACGTTGCGGTGGATGATCCGCGGAGTGGCCAGGCGGTGCAGGTGGTCGATGGCCCTGGACGCGCCCAGCAGCGCCAGGACACGCGCCTTCCAGGACGACGTCACCGGCGACGCAAAGCCGCCGCCCTGCAGGTGGTCCCTGAGCGTGCCGTTGCTCGTGTGCTGGTACTGGTAGACGAACATGCGATCGTCGTCCTCCGCGCACCAGCCCACGAGGTGCACGACGTGGTCGTGACGGAGGTGGCAGAGGGTCTCGAGCTCCGCCACGAAGGCACCCTCTTGTTCGTGGCGTTGCTGCCCGTGATTCTTCAGGCTCTTCACCGCCACCTCCAGGCCGTCGTGAAGACGACCCTTGTACACCGTTCCGGAGCCGTCCTCGCTGAGCACATGGCCGAAGTTTCCGGTCAAGACCGCGATCTCCGCCGACGCGAACTCCACAGCTGCATACTGGACCATCGCAGGCTCCTATGGAAGACGATGGTTTAATTAAGCTGCAAAACCAACAAGATGAAAATGGTTCTTCTCACTGTGGTGGAAGATATGTACGTACCTGCAGCTGCGCAGAAGCACATCCAACAACCATTGTTGGCGCTACTGGTAAAAGAACGCTGGTGGGATTCGGAGGACAGATCTGGTCGAGGCGGCGGGTAATGGAGATGTGGCTGAGCAAGGGGATGAGGATGAGGTGGGAGTCGATCCTGCGGTTGACTTCCCTGAACCTCTCTGCCTGGTCGTCGGCGTACAAGAACTTCCTGCGCGCGCTCCATTTCTGGCAAGCGACGACGAGATCGTGCGCCTCCTGGAGCGTGTGGCCCAGCCCGGCCAGCGGCTGCGCCACCGCCGGGTCCTGCAGCTGCAGCAGCAGGTCGCCGATCACGGATACGCGGCTCGCGAGATTCTTGCACTCCAGCTTGTTCTGCCGGGCAGTCTCCGCCGCCCCGGTGATCTTCGTGACCAGCCCGTGGACGTACAAAGCCAGCTGGGCCACCGTCGCCAAACCCGCCAGGCTCGCCGTCGTGGCCGCCATGGCAGATGGCACCAGGCTGCACTGTATACCAACTAGCAAACGGTAATTAGTACTGCAGTCAAGGGGAAGTGCATCCCTACACGCAGCGGCACAGACCCACGAGAAGAAGAGGTGGATATACGTAGAACCCCGATAACGCGTGTATGGTCGCTAACTCGCTATGGGTCGCTGCCTCGCAGGACGGCCGGGTCGTCGCCCACTCCGCGTTATGGTACTCCGCATTATTTCTCCATATATCTAGGATTAATTATAAAAAATATCACTATTCTCCGATGGTGTTGATTTGTTTTTTTTTCATAAATTTAGTCAAACTTTACAAAGTCTAACTTAAAATAAAACTAATATGCAATGTATTTTAAAATGAAGGAAGTACTTTGTTAACTGTCTTGTTAACTACTTCAAAACTCGGGTAAAAAAGTTACCCTCTGCCAAAAAAAAAACTAAAAACTTTGGCACCAGTTTTCATCTAATAGTTGGTTAATTAATTGATTGCACATTTTTATGCACTACATGCAATTCTAGTTTTGTACAAAACAAATTGTGGAATCGTACGATGTTTGTGAGGATCTAAATTATTGCGATATACATTGGCTGGATGAAAAAGTAGAATGGGTATAAATAAAAACAAATCTTAGTTAAGAGGGTTCATGTAAAGAAACGGTCCCAAATCATGATAGATTCTCTTTTCAAAACCTACAGCACAAGCTCGGGCTCTTCCTCCAAGTTATAAATGGCACAAAAAAAAAAAGAATCGATGGCAGGCTAGCTGGGCCGTGAACACGGTGAGAACGGGCTTCCCTTTTGGATCTCACCTACCTATTTTTCTCATCTTGGTCATGTGCATCTCCATACTCAATAGAATCTCTGAAGCGTTCTTATTCCCAAGCTTTTAAAAACCTAACTTGCGTGCGTGTACTATAACAGCTCAATCTATACTCTCTGCAGGATGCTAGCCGCACTTGTCGCTACCATTCCTGGCATCTGGAAGTACCTGATCACATTCTTCATGATTTTGCTATTGCTAGTAGCTATAATAACACTTTTGTTTTGGTAGAACCCCCTAAACACATTAATGGAGAAGATCTCTTCATACTCTTTTATAATAAAGGGTAGGCTAATATTTTTAGAATATACGTCGCCCATGCTGAGTGCGCGAATACGCGATACATACACGGCCTGGCGTATAGCTCTATTTTCTCTTTTTTTTTAATCTTCAAGAAATGTGCCCTGCATGGATTTAAACTCCAATTCTCAAGGTTTACTTCTAGTTCTAGTAACCAACTGGGCTAGGTTACTTGTTGTGCCCACTTGCTTTCTTTTACGCTTCCTATATGGCAAATATGACTTTGTGAACTTTCAGGCTGGTTTTTTCACGTATTTTTAAACAGAGTTTTGTTTCGTTTTATTCTGGGGTTTTTCTATATATTTCAAGTGCTTGAACTTTTTAAAATTAAAGTAACCAAATTCAAGAACTTATTCTCAAAAATTTCAATCTTTTTCAAAAATAATCAATTTGATTACAAAATATGCGAATTTTTTGTGTGGGTAGAATTTTGTTTACCAAAAGATTCACAAATTTGAGTGCATGCATGGGCACACGCTTGCCATGCCTGTTGCATTGGCAAAAATGTGCATGCATAATCCCTTTTTTAAGTTCAACACATGTTTCCAGATTTCCATTTGAACTACTGCATTGTGGCTTGTGCATGTCCCTGATTCTTAGTATTTTTGGCTTTCAATTTACTTGGTAATTTTCGATGATTATTTTCACTTTGGTGGGACTGTCCCCTTAAATACAAATTAGAAGATTTTGACCATTTGCACCATTTCCAAGCTTGTGTTCATACACAGTTTAGCGTGTGAGATATTGCTTTCCATAGTGTCAACGGACATGAATTTGACAATAATGTTTTGATGTCCTCCCTCACATCTCATGGATTGCACAAAGTCTCACATGAGCATACACTTAGCATAAAAAATTGGCGTGTCAAGCGCATCACTTGCACCATTAACTATGGCATTTACACACTATTGTTCCATGTCAGCACGCCACAATCCCTCTGGCTCGACGCAGTCACTACCTCCACCCAGTGGCGGGGAGTGACACACAAAATAGGAGGGGAAAATATCAAGCAACCACATAATTTACAACGATATAATTACCAGAGAATAACTTGTCTTTACCTTGCGTAAGTACATATATCCTTTGTTTACAAAAAATAACATGTCTTTACTCTCAATATCAGTGCTAGATCAACTATACATTCAAAGATTTTTTTTTTCACTCTGGAGCAAAAGAAGATATGCCCAATACATGTTGTTGTAACAGAAAAAAAAATAGAAGGCTAGAAGGTGCGGATTTGGGTAGGGAAGAAGATCTAGCCATGGCAAATTGGGGAATGAACCAGATGAGGAAAAGGGCGACGTCAACTAGCGAGAATCACGCAGAGGAGCTGACCGGTGGCGGCTACATCAAATGGCTAGATGCCACATATTGGACTGCCACGCAACAATACATGGACCAGAAAGACAGTGTGATGAGAGGAAGGACATCAAAAACATTATTGTCAAACTCATGAGATGAGAGGAAGAACATCTAAAAATTATTGTCAAATTCTTCCTGGCCACGGGATTTTACACTTTTTGAATACCGGGCCACGGGAAACCGCTGGCAACCAACGGAGCCCAACTGATTGTTGGCTTGCTCAGGAACTGTCATCCCTACATAACAGGAGAAAGAGCAAGAACTTAGAGCATCTTCAACGGCCGCGCTTCACGCCGCGCGCTAAAAACTAGTTTGCCGCGCGCCGTTCGGCTGGTTTTGCGCGGCCGCCAGCGCTGGCTCCAACAGCCGCGCTAAAATGCAGCGCACAAAAAATGCAGCGCGTGCGACTCGCCGGGGCATTGCATATATGGCATTTTGGACATAAAAATGAATTTGAAACATTCAAAATGCAATGAACATAACATATAAAATTTCACACAAACAAGTTGATGAATAAAAATTCATGCCCACAAGTTCATCCAATCAAGTTCAAAATGCAAACCAAGTTCAAGACACAAACGAAAGACACATCAATCCTCTTCCTCGTCTTCGTCCTCATCTTCGGAAGACGATTCTTCCTCCTCCGAAGATGAATCTTCCTCCCTCTCCTCATCGCGCACCGCATCACGTGAAGCTCCGACGGTGTTGGCAAGATCTTCAACGGCATCTTCATGGGAATGTGTGTGAGGAGGCACATCGAAAGACATTCCGCCCATGGCGGCCGGAGGTGCACCCATGCCTCCCATGAGAAAAGCAAAACTCATGCCTCCCATGGTGGCCATAGCGTCGGGGGTGCTCCAAAGCCACTCATGCCTCCCATGGCACCTAAACCGCCCATGGTACCTCCGAAGCCACCCATGCCACCCAACTTTTGACAATCCGAGTTGATTGTCGACCATCGGGACCGAAGTGATTTCCCGGAGCGGTCAATTCCACTCATGTTGTGAGCATCAAAGTGTTCTTTCATCTGCCCCCAATAAGCATCTCTACTTTGATCACCTCCAACGGATGGATCCCTCGAAACTTGCAACCAAGTATTGCATAGTAAGATGTCATCGGCGTTGGTGTAATTGCCCGCTCTTCCTTTCGGCGTGTCGACAATGCCTCACCCTCCTCGTCCACCTCGAACTCATAGTCTTCGAAATGCATGTCATTGGTTTGAGACCAATGCGAATTGTTGGACCCAACACCCTTAGTTGACATGTACGCATCATCGTTGAGACTACAAAGTTTTTTGAACAATGCAAATAAGCTATCTATATGAATGCATTGAAAAAATAACAAGAAAAGAAAAGTTGGAAATAATTTCTACCTTGGGGGCATTTCATCGAACATGTTGTGCGCGTCGGCCACCGGCTCAACGAGTGAGCTCGCCGGCGCTTCGGTAGCCGCCGCGCCCGTCGCACGCCCTGCAAGCTTCTTCCTCGACGCCTTCGAGGTGTCGGAGCCGTCCTCCGCTTTGTTCTTCTTCGCCGATGTCTTGCCCTTCTTTGGCCGCGCCGCATTGGGGATCTTTGAGGAGGGTGCGGCGACTCGGGCCGGCGCCGGCGTGATGCCACCCACCGCCGAGGTCATCCGCAGTGGCATGAAGAGGCCGCGCGCGAGGCCGATGGTCGGAGGAGCTCCGACGGAGGCGAGGCCAACGCCACCCGCGTTAGGGTTTGCGGCGGCGGCGGCAGCGGTGGAGGGGTCGTGGCTATAGGATGGGGTGAGCGGGGTGCCGGTGCGTGCGTCCATGGGTGCAGTTCGCGGCGCCCAGCCTGCTGGGCGAGGAGAGAGGAGAGAGGCGGCGCAGGCGCTCGAGTGTGTGCAGCAGCGTAAGCGGCGCCCAAATACACCGCACGAGATAGCGAGTCCGACCGCGCGCCCAACTCCTTATACCGCGCGCGCTGTTATTGCGCGCCCGCTGGAGCCACCCGCCGGATTGCGCGCGCGCTAAAATGACCAAATTTGCGGCGCGGCGCTTGTTTAGCGTGGCTGTTGAAGATGCTCTTATAGAAAACAACGTCCAGAAGCAGCATGAGATGGCAGCAAGAAAAACATGCGTCCGCTTAGCCTCTCCAATCGCCCCACGGTTTGACAACGCAATGCTCCAATGGCCACAAGGTTCGACAATGCAACGACGACATGTAACTCGTACCAAAAACGCAAAGAGTAGGTACACATTGACCACAAACTTATAACCGACTCACAGAACCGAACCAGCTTGAACCCATACCACCCCACACAATGACACAAACACAAATAAAACCAAGAAACCAACCGGAATAACAGCCTGAAAAGAAAACAAAAAGAAAAACACACCAAAAAGAAAACTCGCGCGGTAAGGCGCACATATCCCTCTAGTATATGTGATAAGGCATGCAAGCTGCGGATCCCACGCGGGACACGCGTCAAAAGAACAAGGCGGTTTACAAGCTGCCGGGGGTTAGTCGGGCAAAGTTCAATGTTTTCCTTATTTGCGTCGTGTAGAACTTCATCGGGATAAGAATTGCAGGAACTAGTAACGTAGAAAAATGAATAGTGAATATGGTAACCCGTACCACATGGCCTATGTGGTAAGCTACCTGAAAACAAACAATGTCAAGAATATGGTAACCCGTGATATAATATTTTACATTGTTTATCTCATGTAGTACAAATAGAAAGATTATTTCATTAACATGTGAATTGCCTTACACTTGCCTTACACATTTTCTTAGTAACAAATTTTGATCGAAATTAAATTGTTCAGAATTCCCTTGATGAAAATTTAGTCTCTTAACCTAGGCTATATCTGCAATGAATTTTTTCCGAGAAGCCTCCACATAGAGGCAAAATCTAGCCCCCCCCCCCCCCCCGGTTAGAATCCTAAATCCGTCCCTGCATCATGACGAAGAAGGACGAGGCATGTGCCAAGAGCAATGAGCTCAAGGGGGAAAAGAAGGCAGAGAGATTTCTCGCATACATGAAAATACAAAAGAAGAAGATGGAGCTTCAGTACAGGAACGACCTTGTGATCAAGCAAGCATGCCAGGAAGAAAAAGTCTTATGCATGAACACCGGCAACTTGGATCCTGATGTGGCCAAGTTTTCTCATCAAATCCATAGCGGTATTTTCATGCTATGCGAAAAGGAGGGGAGAAAGTAGGCCGAAAATTGAGGCATTCAGTATGGACATCCGATGCTTTTGCTAATGGCTCAAGAAACAGTTTTTGGCCTAAGTGTGCAATCAATTTAAGTTAATGGACTAGTGGTGCATTTCACTCTTCCCATGATACCAATTTGAAGAAGCCAATTTTAAATGTTTTGAATCATTCTGAAAAATATATGAATGTTCAAAACACCTGTGTCTACAATCCCTAAAAAACTCAGGTCCGAATTCAAAGTACACATAGAGAAAGAAAAAGAAAAAACCACAAACCGGAGTTTTTAACAGTGTCAAAAACTGTGTTATTCACACCTTTTTTTTTTTGCTTTATACTTTCTCCGTCCTAAAATAAGTGACTCAATTTTATACTAACTTTAATACAAAATTAATATAAAGTTGAGTTACTTATTTTGGAACGGATGGAGTATGTACTTTGAATTTGGATTTGAATTTTTTTATTTGTTTTGCGAATACGATTTGAATGTTTTAGAAGATGTAAACACATGTCTTGCAAACATTCACAATATTATTTGCTTTTTTAAACATTTAAATTAGACTTTTGAAATTTGTATCATACGAGCATGTAAGTGATGGTACCATCTGATATTCTCCCCAAGACCAAGGGTCCTCGTCTGATTCTACAGACTCTTCGACTTTGATCTCCGCGAAGGCAGTTTGGGTAGCCCTCTCGTCTATCTTGGCTGCGGCCTCGGCTCCAATAGTGTACGGCTTAGAGTCATCACGCTCTATGAGCCCGAGCGCCATATCGAGGTTGGTCACCACGTCTGACATGGCGGGCCGGTCCTGGCGCCACAAACAGCGTGCGGCCGTGTACGCCACAAGCTCCAGCGCCTGCAACTGCCCCGGCGTCGGCTCTGGCGATGGGCGCCTGTCCAGCAAAGGCCCCAGGTTCCCACCGTCGATGAACGGGACAGCAAATCCAGCCAAGGTATGTGCCTCCTCCCAGCTAGGCGGCCTCCCGGTCAGCACCTCCAGCATCACCACGCCGAAGCTGTACACGTCGCTCGCCGGAGTCACACGGTGCGTGCGGCGGTACTCCGGGTCGATGTACCCAAAGTGGCCGACGACCTCCCAACGAGCTGACCATGTAGCTCGCCCTTCGACGCTGCTTGCAAAACAGCGGCGCCGAAGCCGGACACGCGGGCCGCCCAGCTCTCGTCCAGAAGGATGCTCGACGAGCTGACGTTGCGGTGGATGATCTGTGGAGTGGACACGCGGTGCAGGTGGTCGATGGCTCTGGACGCGCCCAGCAGTGCCTGGACGCGCACCTTCCAGGACGACGTCACCGGCGACGCAGAGGCAGAACGGCGGCTTCCGCCCAGCGTCAGGTGGTCCCTGAGCGTGCCGTTGCTAGTGTGCTGGTACTGGTACACGAACATGCGATCGTCGTCCTCCGAGCACCAGCCCACGAGGCCCACGATGTGGCCGTGACGGAGGCGGGGCAGGATCTCGAGCTCCGCCACGAACGCACCCTCTTGTTCGTGCCGTTGTCGCCCGTAATTCTTCAGGCACTTGACTGCCACCTCCAGGCCATCGTGAAGACGGCCCTTGTACACCGTCATGGAGCTGTCCTCACAGAGCACATGGAGGAAGTTTCCGGTCAAGATTGTGATCTCCGCTGACGTGAACTCCTATATATGGAAGGAAGACGATGGCACAATTACACACAGGTAATTAAGCTCTAAAAGCAACAAGATGAAACCCCACTGCTGGTTACTACGTACTTACCTGCAGCTCCAGCGATGGCGCCGTGTCAGATGCAGTTGCAGCTATAGGTAGAAGAACGCTGGTAGCGGTAGGAGTTTGAGGAGGAATGATTTGATCGAGGCGGCGGGTAATGGACATGTGGCTGAGAAGGGGGATGATGATGAGGTGGGAGTCGATCCTGCCGTTGACTTCCCTGAACTTCTCGGCCTGGACGCCGGCGTACAAGAATTTCCTGCTCGCGCTCCATTTCTGGCAGGCGACGATGAGATCGTGCGCCTCCCGGAGCGTGTCGCCCAGCCCGGCCAGCGGCTGCGCCACCTCCGGGTCCTGCAGCTGCAGGCGAGGCAGCAGCTTGCCGATCACCGACACGCGCCGCGCGAGGTGGTCGCACTCTAGCTTGTTCTGCTTCACTGTCTCCGCCGCCTTGGTGATCTTCGTGACGAGCCCATGGACGTACAATGCCAGCTGGGCCGCCGTCGCCACCGTGGTGGCCGCCATGGCATGCAACAGACTACACTGTATACCAACTACCAAGCGTAAATAAAGTTTATTAGTAGGAGTACTTCAACTGGGAGCAACTAAGCCTCGGTGCTTTTGTCACACCCATTTGATCTCCTGCTGTCGCCTCGTTTTTCTCCGCCCAAAATATTGTCCTATCCCGGTCTCTTTTGTTGCAAACTCCGACCCACACTCGCCTTTTTCTTAAAACATCTGTTAGAATAAATCTGAGGCGCTCCGTCAATCTACCGAGGACCAAGCAATCACACAAGCACGACACCGAGATTTGTTAACGAGGTTCACCATCATGGCTACATCCCCGGGGCATTGACTATGGGCGCTCCTCCCCATGACACCGTTACAATACCGCATTCTGGCTGCCCGGACGCCAGCACACGCCGCCGGCTCCCTCTGCGTGCCTGTGCTATTATGTTGGCATAGGTTACATCATGTGTCTAGCCCCGCTATATATGAGAGGCCTAGGATACAAGTGTCCTACTAGGACACGACTCCATATCCTGTCTACACACCGTACGATTCCAAGTCCAACTGTAACCTAACTTGTACAATAATATTCGACACAATTCTAACAAACTCCACCTTGGCGAATATTCTTCACCACCTTGAATTCATCCATGCGTCGAACCCCCCTTGTACATTGGACTTGAGATACGCTATGAGCACCGCTGCTACCCGAGACTCCATGTGACTCCACCTGCAACTATAGTCCCTTCTCGTCTTCTTCACAGTCAACACTCGAGCAAAATTAAGTTCCTCATTACTCTACTTTGTGCTTCCAACTTCCGGAGAATCCGTTCAATGCCATCACGCATCGACCACTGTCTGCATGAAAATGAACAACTCACATATTGGACGCCACATATAAGAGTTACGTGAACTCAACATCACTGCTCTTTCTTGACCACCTGTCTGAAACTTGAAGGAATTTCGCCGTCGCCCTGTGTCACCCTAAGTCAAATTAGCAATTGTCTCACCCTTCCTCCGGATAGTCTCTAGCATGTCCCACAGCTATAGCACTCCGCCTCCTTCTGTATATGTCATCCGCACTTTGCCATGTGCATTGAACACCACAGAATATACAGCCATGTACACTCTCCGCTTTTGACATTAAGACTTTCCGCCACTTTCGCAGATTCTCCATGGTCAACTCCTGTCCATCAACCGGCACCGATAGACCCAGTCACTAACTTGAATCTGCTACTCGTCAACACTGCTTCAGCATCCTTGCACACTTTGTCTGACCACACGTCTCACTATTAGTGCCTTGGTCTGTCGCTATGTCCCGTGCTTACCGCACACCTCGCCGCTATCATCGCGTCGAGCCTCTGCTGTCCTGGTCGAGTCTCCCGGGTAGCTAGCCCACACTGCCTCAACCCCCACTGCAGAGAACCACCGATCATCACCGAACGATGCCAAGTATCACGTCTCCATCAGACCATTGGGCCCCAGTCCGATCCACGTGTCTCTCGCTATCCCGCTGAAATAGGCTTCGACTCTCCATGCATTTACGCCGTAGCCCCTCCATCAGCACAGAGTGAAGTCGTCCATCAAACTCCATCTCCACCTTCAACATGACTCCATGTAGCTGGCCGTGCTACCCCGCGCCCCATCGACTTCAAGCTCTCTCATGTGTGCACTGCCTTGAATCAACCCCGCGCCATAGTCTTGTCGAAGCCGCATAAGCCCTCAGGCCTGCACCACGTGTTTCCACGCCCCAGAAGTTGGCCACCATCAGCATCACGCTCCTATGTCGTCGTCGCTGAAAACACCGCCATCTTCTGGTTTGGCCAATATCCATGTCAGTCCATCAGACAATCCAGTCTGACCCAGCCAAAATTATCTGACTGCAACCATGCTCCACCCTGCATCGTATCCGCCCCGCACATCTCCGTGCATTGCTTGACGCCCTGTGTATGCATGATCCCAACCACAACGAGCTCCAGACTCCTTCCAAGCCTTATACGCACGTTGTCAACCTGCCAACCGGTACAATCCCGTGCGCAATTAGCAATGCCTCAAAATAAAATTGTTTCCATGGTAGCTCCGTGGATGCACCTGTGCGTGCCTCCACAACTCCCAATGCTAGTTTCCTTTGTCCCATTGCTGCCCATGCCACGCAAATACCATGGTTTTTTTTCTCTCTAACAAATCTCACGGTAATCAGCACATCACAACGCAGCAAACTCCAAGCAAATCAGGCATATCTCTGCTCGCTCATCAGCTCCATCGCAACTGACGCCACGTACCAGCCCCTAGAAGTTTGCATGCTAGCCACTAGCCTCTTGCCTCCAGCCGTCTGTACGCCCGTGCAACCATCGAACGAGTCTGCTCCTGAGATTCCCACTGCCTAGCCCAGCGGCCCACCTGGCACTGCCCGGCGGCCAGAGCCACGTGCCTAGACTCACGCGCACTAGGGCAACACGCCCGATTGAATTGATCCGCCGCCCGCCGCATCTCGCCGAGACATCCTCAAACACGCTGCACGCTATGCTTTCTCTACCGCCGTCGCCGAGTCCGATTGAAATCCTGCTGAGTTCCATGCTGACGCCGCCTTCGATTGCTTCTCAAAGAACTACCACAGTTGCGTATACTTGATCGCTGCCTCCTGGTTGCACTTGCCGACTAACTGCTCCCACGGCGGCAATCGCTTTACACAAGTCTGTCGATCCGTTCCTTCTCTAGATCAACAAATCACGGCCTCAAATCGAACCTTGCTCATGATACCACTTGTTAGAATAAATCTGAGGCGCTCCGTCAATCTACCGAGGACCAAGCAATCACACAAGCACGACACCGAGATTTGTTAACGAGGTTCACCATCATGGCTACATCCCCGGGGCATGACTATGGGCGCTCCTCCCCATGACACCGTTACAATACCGCACCCTGGCCGCCCGGGCGCCAGCACACGCCGCCGGCTCCCCCTGCGTGCCTGTGCTATTATGTTGGCATAGGTTACATCATGTGTCTAGCCCCGCTATATATGAGAGGCCTAGGATACAAGTGTCCTACTAGGACACGACTCCATATCCTGTCTACACACCGTACGATTCCAAGTCCAACTGTAACCTAACTTGTACAATAATATTCGACACAATTCTAACAACATCGATCCAACTTTTGTAGGCAAAACTCATAAACCTTTTTTTACCGGTCTACAGAAACGAACCAAAGATCATGGGATTGGCCTAACCAAACAAGACGATTCGCGGGCGTAGATGAAATTCCTCTGCGCACTCCATTTCTAGCAAGCGGTGACGAAATCATGTGCCTCCTGAAGTGTGTCGCACAGCCTCCAGGAGTGGTTGCGCCACCTTCGGGTCCGGCAGCTATAGGCGACACAACAGCTCGCCGATCACGAAAACATGCCATGCGAGGTGGGCGGTCTAGCTTGTTCTGCCGGGTTGTTTCCACCACCTTGGTGGTCGTCGAGATGAGCCCACGGGCGTACAAGGCCTTCTGCGCCACCGTCACCACCACTCCCAGTGCCGCAAGCTCCATCACACCACATTGGACACTGTATACCAACGAATTAGCCTTAGGACATCTCCAACACCGGCCCGCAAATCAAAAAATGCATCTATCCGCGGACCGGAGGGGCGAGACACGGATACGGGAGCGAATCATCCAACCGTAGTCGCATACATTTTAAACCGGGTTTCAACTAACCGGACAAATTTCATCAAGCACAAAGGAATTCATTAAAATTTGGATAGAAAATAGCACAAATCATCCATACATAGCATGCAAATAAGTCTAGTACAACAATAGTTCAAAATCAACAAGAATTAGTTCAAATTCAACGAGATTAACGGATGTTCAATAATCTTTTCATGGATCGATCATTTGACCCAGTACCTACCAGGTGTGGTGTCTGCCATGGCCATCGTCGATGTGGGGGCGGGGGGTACTTGGCTGCGGACGGATCCTAGGTGGACGGCGTCATAGTACAAGGCAAGCGGGTGCGTGGGTGGTGGCTGTGGACGTCCGGCAATGCCTGGGTGGGGGGCGGAGAGGTACATCAGTAGTGTTGGAGGAGGAGAGTGCGGAATGCAAAGGAAGGGAAAGTTGGGGCGGAGTGAAGAGAATGGGACCAAGAGGGCGATTTGAGTGGGCCGGGGCTGTGAATATTGTGTCACATTTCTCCTTGTATGATGAACATGGCTAGTTTGCTTCGAAAGGTTGTGCCACTATACAAAGATAATTGTGCAAGGAATGATAAGATAATATGAACCTGCTTGAATTGATGCATGTCCGTTGAGTTTGTGTACGATAAGATTGATAGGATTCTAAATTTGAATTTTAGCACAAGTGTGACTTTGTTTTAGGAGTGCAAACGAGCTGGGCTTGGGCTGTTAAATTAGATCGGGCGGGAATTTGCGGGAGCTGTTTCTCACGCTATGGCACCGCCCAATTTGGGTTCCTGTGAGAGCGCGTTTCAGGCGTTGTTTTATTTTCTCTTTCTTCTGTGCATTTTCTATGTTGGTTTTCCTCGGGTTTACTTGCCTTTTTTTGTTTGTGTTTCTTTACTAGTTTTCTTTGGTTTTTCTTTTTCATTTTTTCTTTTCTTTTAGGTTTTCTACATCTATTTTCAATGGCTTTCTGGGTTGGTTTTCTTTTAGGTTTTGGTTTATGTGTTTCCTTTCTGGTTTTCTTTGGCTTTCCTTTTCTTTTTTTCAACATGTGTCTACTTTTTTTTCATACACAATGTAAAAAAATTGTACACATTGGAAACTTTTTTAACACACATTTAACATTTTTCTAGAAACATTTTTTTGAATGATATGAATCATTTTTAAACTACAAAATCATTTTTATAATTTGTATAAACTTTTTTTTTATTTTACAGACATATTTTTGAAATGCATCATTCTTTAAAACAGAATGTACATTTTTTGAATGGTACGTCACTTTTTTAATTTAAACAAACAAATCATTTTGTAAACAATATTTTAATTGTCATGTACATTTTTTTGTAAAGCCGTTTTAAAATGTAAAAAAAAGTAATTCTATCAACACTTTTTGAAATTACACTTTTTATATTGCATTTCACCTTTTAGATTTTTATAAGTTAATTTAAGTGTTGTAATATATGTATTTCGAATATTTTGGAAATTATGAGCAAAAACAAAAAAGAAGAAGACAAATGTAAAATCAAAGAAGAATAATGAACTAACCTGCAGGTAGGGAAACAGTAGTAGCGAAGCTGAAGCGAGACGAGCTTCTGGCTCGCATAAAGAAAGACAAAGCCGGTCTAGCAGAAATTTGCGGGACTGAGCTGAGCTGGGCTTGGGCTATTAAGTTGGATCGGACTGGGGGATTTCGAGGACTGAACTGAGCCAGGCCAGAGGCAGCGACTGGCGAAACAACAAGCCCGTTATGAAAGCACGTCTCCGTCTCTCGGCTTTTCCGCGATAGTGGATTGGATAGTACCACATCGCCCAGCGAGAGCGGAGGAGTCCTTAAGAGTGTTATAAAAGGAGGGCCAGGCTTAACTAGTTCATAATAAAGTCAAGCCCAGCGTCTGTCAAGATGTGTTTGCCGCCTGTTTGTCATTAAGTTTCTTAGTGCCTTTGCCATCCTAGTGAAAGGTCAAAAGGTACTTAGAAGCTTAATGAGAACATGTGACTAACGTACTTTGAGACGGAGACTTAGACAGGTTTGCGCATGTCTCTTTCGCTCATCCTTTCTGCAACAACGATGTTGTTGCAGAATGGTGGTAGTGAAGGATGACTGCAAGGGTGCAACGTGGCTGGAGATGTGTTGCACAAAATTAGATGCGGCGAAGATGTTGTAAGCTTTGCAATAAGGGTCTTGTTGCAGAAATTAAAGAATAAGAGGTTCACAACATAGGTCTTGTTGCAGAAAATTAGAAAAAAAAGTTTTACAACAGGTGTCTTATTGCAGAAAATTAGAAAGAGTTGCAACAAAGGCCTTGTTGCAAGATGAGTGGATACGATCTTTTAAAAAGATCTGCCGGCTGACGCATAGTAGGCACCATGTTTTAATGTTCAAGTGTGTTTCTTTATTCATTTTAGTTTGTATATAGTATGCTTCCACGTCGGAAAAAAGTATACATCCAAATTAGTACTAAACCAGAGGAAATAATTATTATTACGGTTAGTTAATTGATTGAAGAAAATAAGGAGGAAATAATTATTGTTATGGTTAGTTAATTGATTGAAGAAAATATGGACTGAGCTACTGCATGACGGTCATACTCGCCGGGAACGTTGGCTCTACAACATCACCAAAAATACAATACTATTAAAAAAAAGTTGCGAGTAATAATACTATTGAAAATAACCATGCCAAAATATATTTAGATGCTTAATTAATTTAATAAAATTACTAATAATAGCTATGCCAAAAATTACTGTTTCCATTGTGGGTATAGGAGATAACCGTCTTGCGATGATACTTTGTCGCTGACAACTTTAGTAAAGAATGATATTTGCCCTACGTATAGCAACGAAGGCGAGCCATTTTTCTCTCCAGCATGCTCGCGTTGTCGTGGCGATGTGATACTTCCCGTAACAACAAAGTTTGAGTACCATGGGTTTTCACTCCAACGTCACACAATATATAGTGATGTGTTTTGTACATATTTATTTGTCTTTGCACTTGTATGCAGATACAAATCAAAATGATATATTTTCTAATTCAAATTCTAGATGTATATTTTTATTTCCATATTACTTGTATATGATATTTTTATTGTTTTCTCAAATACATCTATAGGACGATATGATGCAAACCACAACGTTATTGTGTCAGACCTAATGTGAACTGAAGATAGTGACACGAGCAAAAGGCATATTACTCGAGTTCATTAAGTGAGCAAAAAAAAGTCTTGTCTTTAAAAGGGAAACGTTTAATTATCTCTTCGACCACCACGCTACCGTAACCACTCATTTCAGCATGACCGCTCTAGCGATCCAGTAATTATCGTGCGCAACCGTCGTGCAGATGGTTGTCATCCAAAGCTTGCGCAATCTCCCCCAACCATGGCCACGCCACTTGTTGTGTTCACGAGTCGGCGAGGCATCACAACGAGCTTTGCAATAGTCGGTGCGGCAAGTCGTGCCCCGCGCGCGGAGTTGCCGATGTGCTGGGATTGGCGCCGCCAGGTGTGAGGACCGGCACCACGGTATGCTGCAATGTGTGGAGCTGGAATTGCCCCCCCCCCCAAGATGCTACAACCGTCTGACTGTGCAGCTGGGACTAACACCTTTGGATGCTGCAACCAGCTACAACCGGCGTCCGTCAATGCTACAAAGCCCTCAGGTGCTAGTGCAAAGTTTGGGAGTCGAGCATGGTACAACCGGGCATACGGGATGCTGGAACCGCTAACCCATGTTGCTGGGACCGCCAATGGTGTAAGCTGCAACTGAAGATGGTGGAAGCTGCGACTGGTCACCATGCACCGGCAAAAATGATGGGATCGGTGATGGCTGAAGCTGCAACCGGCAACGATTGTGCTTCGACTGGCGATGTTGGGAGCTACAATGGCCCGTGGCCAGCCAACGATGCCGCCACCAACACAGTACTTGCTTGAATTGATGTATGTTCGTTGATTTTGTATACCATAAAGTTTGCCCGTCTCTTTGGTAATTAATAAGGCAACTATAATTCTTCTTAATTAATGAGATGATGCACAAAACAATTTGCCTCCCTCCAATATACAGGACACTTAAATTTGTGCTAAAATTTTTGCGAACTGAATTTTAGCTCTCTTTTTTTAGGGGAAGTGACTAAATTTTTCCTCAGTGTGACTCTATCATTTCCTTTTTAGGGAACATGTGATTTTTATTCAAAAACCACATAGCACCCGCGCGACGGAGCACTCGCCGTCTGATCTGCAAGTCCTGCTGGATGGGAGGAAGTCCAAAGCAAACCTTGATGTTGAAGATGAAAGCTAAATCAAACCCTGAACTTTTAATCCCAAAAATTGGCACTCTAAACTTATAATCCCGGTCTATTATGGACCCTAGACCTGTTTGGCACACTGGGAATAACACAATCCCGACCGGATAACCAGCTACTCTCACAGACAAGAATTTCGGCCGGCCCACTATACCACAGCAAGAATTTGCGAAGTTTAAAAAATGTTCGCGCATTTCTAAAAAAAGTTAGAAGTTAGAAAAAACGTTTATCTTTTCAATTTTTGGTAAAAATTCAATTACTTTTGTGCTTAAAAAAGATGGAATTTGAAATTCGGTTCACATTTTAAAAACTGTTTGCGATTTCAATAAAATCACACTTGTCAAAAAAATGTTCAGAATTCCAATAATTTTTCACATGCTATGAAAACTGCTTCGGATTTTCAAAAAATATTTGTGTTTTGAACTCGGCTACCCGCGCGCACCTTCAGTGCGAGGTCCCTAGTTCGAGTCCTCATAGGCTTTGTGTAGTTAAAAAATATGTATTTTAGGAAATTTGTTTTTTTAGGAAGTTTTAAAAAGGTTACCGTGTCTTTAAGGGAAGTTTTTAGGGAAGTTTAAACTAAAATTCCGCATATTCAAAAATATGTTTCTAGCGAAGCCTATTTTTAGGAAGTTTAAAGAGGGTGACTGTGTTTTTTGGGACGTTTTATTGAAGATTTTTTTTAGGGAAGTTAAATAATGTTACCATGTCCTCAAAAATATGTTTTATTGCCATTTATTTTTTTTAAAGTTACCGTGCATTCAAAAAGTTCTGAAATATTTTCTATAAATGTATATAATGTATTTGAAAATTGTCCAAAGTGTATTAAAAAATGTTCTTTAGAAAAAAATTTGGGAAACTAATTTACGGAAGTTTTAAAATGTGTTTATTGTCATTAAAAAAATGTACAACGTGTGCTTGGAAAAATGTTACCGTGTTTTCAAAAAAGTGCTAAAACATGGATTTTTAAAAAATATATACATAACGTATTTTTTAAATGTCCAAATTTTATATAAAAATATTACAGGTGTGCGCTAAGAATGTAGAGAAAAAGCAGACATGTGCAAAAAAAAATTAAAACCGGCAAAGGAAAAATGAAAAGAAAAAAACAAAGAAAATGAAGAAAGAACCAAAAACAAAATAATAAAAAAGAAAAAAAAAGAAAAACCATTGAAAACACAAATTATAACAAATGAAAAAGGAAAACCAAATAAAACTGATGAAAAATCAAAGAAAAGTTAAAGGTAAAAAGGAGAAAACAAAAAAAGTAGAGGAGAGCGAGTGAACCTACAGCTATGCATCAGCGGCGCAAGCGACTGTACTAATGGGCTGGCCCGACTCAGCGAATACAAGCTAAACACTCTCAAGGTTCAAAATAGACCACAATTGATAAGTTCAGAGTGTCAATTTCCCGGATTCAAAGTTCTGGGTTGATTTAGCTTTTGTCCACAAGTTTAAGGTTTGTTTTAGACTTTTTCTTGCCGGATGCAGTCTGCGTGCTAGGCAGGAGCAGTGCGATGCAGATGGCAACCCGGTTGTGCGTCGCGCTCGGGTGTGGACAATTTTTTTCCAGCGAACGTGTGACTCGGTCTCGGCAGGTGCAAATGAGCTGGGCTTGGGCTATGAAATTGGATTGGACAGGGAAGTGCGACAGAATCTAGTCCTGGAGAATTGGGAGAATGTTATGAGAGCACGTTCGTCTCTTGGCTTTGCCGAGCGTGTGAGTTGTAGCGGGGATTGATCAATACCACATCGCCCAGCAAGGGCAGAGGAGACCGTGGAGGATGCTACAAAAGAGGGGGGGCGCGGCTACCCTGTCGATCAAATCCTTCTATGCCATTTGGCTTAGTATAATAAGCACAGAATATGTCAAGATGTGTTAGTCACCTGTTTGTCATTAAGCTTCCGAATATCTTTGCAAGAAATGTCAAAAGGTATATTTCAGTCGGCAGATGGTTGAAGTCCCTAAATACAGTCTTTTTATATTCCAATATAGACTACGATAGTTTATTCTGTATGTACTCCCTCCATTCTTAAATATTGTCTTTTAGAGATTCCAATAGCTTTAGATTTGATGCATTTTTTGGCATCAGGTGAACCCTAGTTCATCTATTAGTTTAAAATTTTCTTGTAACTAAATTTATTTAGAATGGATATGTTGGATGTGTGGATGAATGGATGATGTGTGGATATGTTGTGTTGTTTTGTTATGGATGAATGCATAGATGATGTTGAATTTGAATATTTTTTGTTGTCGATTGTTGCAATTAGTTGTTGCATATTCCAACGTCACACAATATATAGTGATGTGTTTTGTACATATTTTTCTGTCTTTGCACTTGTATGCTGATACAAATCAAAATGATATATTTTCTAATTCAAATTCTACTTGTATATTTTTATTTCCATAGTACTTGTGTATGATTTTTTTATTGTTTTCTCAAATACATCTATAGGACGATATGATGCAAACCACAACGTTATTGTGTCAGACCTAATGTGAACTGAAGATAGTGACACGAGCAAAAGGCATATTACTCGAGTTCATTAAGTGAGCAAAAAAAGTCTTGTCTTTAGAAAGGAAACGTTTAATTATCTCTTCGACCACCACGCTACCGCAACCACTCTTTTCAGCATGACCGCTCCAGTGATCCAGTAGTTATCGTGCGCAACCGCCGTGCTGATGGTTGTCATCCAAAGCTTGCGTGATCTCCCCCAACCATGGCCACGCCACTTGTTGTGTTCATGACTCGGCGAGGCAACACCACGAGCTTTGCGATAGTCGGTGCGGCAAGTCGTGCCCCGCGCGCAGAGTTGCCGATGTGCTGGGATTGGCGCCGCCGGGTGTGAGGATCGGCACCACGGGATGCTGCAATGCGTGGAGCTAGAATTGCCCCCCCCTCCCCCCACCACAGATGCTACAACCGTCTGAGTGTGCAGCTGAGGCCAACACCTTTGGATGCTGCAACCAACTACAACCGGCGTCCGTCAATGCTACAAAGCCCTCGGGTGCTAGTGCAAAGTTGGGGAGTCGAGCATGGTACAACTGGGCATATGGGATGCTGGAACCGCTAACCCATGTTGCTGGGACCAAATGGTGTAAGCTGCAACTGAAGATGGCGGAAGCTGCGGCCGGTCACCATGCACCGGCAAAAATGATGGGATCGGTGATGGCTGAAGCTGCAACCGGCAACGATTGTGCTTCGACTGGCCATGCCGGGAGCTACAATGGTGCGTGGCGAGCCAACATTGGCGCCACCAACACGGAACCTGCTTGAATTGATGTATGTTCGTTGATTTTGCTTACTATAAAGGTTGCCCGTCTCTTTGGTAGTAATTAATAAGGAAACTATAATTTTTACTAATTAATGAGATGGTGCACAATCTTTTTTGCCTCCGTCCAAAATATAGGACGCATAAATTTGTGCTAATATTTTTTCGACCTGAATCTTAGCTCTCCTTTTTTAGGGGAAGTGACTGAACTTTTCCCTAAGTGTGACTCTGTCTTTTCCTTTTTAGCGAACATGTGATTTGTTTTATTCAAAAAACTACGTAGCGACCCAGCGAGAGTGGAAGAGTCCTTAACTAGTTCATAAGGGTGTTATATAAGGAGGGCCAGGCTTAACTAGTTCATAATAAAGTCAAGCCCAGCATATGTCAAGATGTGTTTGTCGCCTGTTTGTCATTAAGTTTCTTAGTGGCTTTGCCATCCTAGCCAAAGGTCAAAAGGTACTTAGAAGCTTAATGAGAACATGTCACAAAAGTACTTTGAAACGGAGACTTAGACAGGTTTGTTGGTCTGACAATGTCTTTTTGACATAAAAATAACATTTCCTCCCAAAATATAAGAAGGAGGAGACATGTGCCAGGAGCAATGAGCTTAAGGGAAAAAGGAAGGCAGAGTCTCGTACGTGAAAATACAAAAGAAGAAGATGGAGCTTGAGTACAGTAACCTTGTGATCAAGCAAGCATGCGAGGAAGAAAAAGTCTTATGCGTGAACGCTGGAAACTTGGATCTTGATGTGGCCAAGTTTGCTCATCAAATGCATAGCAGTACTTTCACGCTGCACGAAAAGGAGTGGAGAAAGTAGGCCGAAAATTGAGGCATTCAGTATGGACATTCGATGCTTTTGCAAATGGCGAGAGAGAGAGTTTTTTGGCGTAAAGTGTGTAATCAATTTTAGTTAATGAACCCGTGACGCATTTCACATTTCGAATGCCAATTTGAAGAAGCCAATTTTTAATGTTTTGAGTAATTCTGAAAAATATATGGATGTTCAAAACACATGTTTCAAAGTACACATAGAGAAACAAAAAAGAAAAAACCACAAGACCGGAGTTTTTTACATTGTCAAGAACTATGTTATTCACATCTGTTTTTTTTTCTTTATATGTACTTTGAATTTGGATGTGAATTTTTGAGGAGATGTAGACACATGTGTTGCGAACATTCACAATATTTTTTGATTTTTTAAACATTTAAATTAGACTTTTCAAATTGGTATCATACGAGCATGTAAGTGATGGTACCATCTAATATTCTCCCCAAGACTCTCGTCTGATTCTACAGACTCTTCGACTTTGATCTCGGCGAAAGGCGGTTTTGGTAGCCCTCTCGTCAATCTTGCCTGCCGCCTCGGCTCCAATAGTGTACGGCTTAGAGTCATCACGCTCTATGAGCCCGAGCGCCATATCGAGGTTGGTCAACATGTTTGACATGGCAGGCCGGTCCTAGGACCACAGACATCGTGCAGCCGTGTACGCCACAAGCTCCAGCACATCCAACTGCACCGGCGCTGGCTCCGGCGACAGGCGCCTATCCAGCAAAGGCCCCAAGTGCCCACCATCGATGAACGAGACAGCAAATCCAACCAAGGTCTGCCAGTCCTCCCCCTCATCCCAGCTAGGCGGTCTCCTCGTCAACACCTCCAGCATCACCACGCCGAAGCTGTACACATCGCCCGCCGGACTCACACGCTCTGTGCGCAGTACTCCGGCTCGAGATACCCAAAGTGACCGACGACCTCCCCCAACAAGCTGGCCATGTACCTCGCCCGTCGCCGACTCTTGCAAAACCGCCGCGCTGAAGCCGGACACGCGGGGCGGCCAGGCCCAGCTCTCGTCCAGAAGGATAATCCACGGCTCCGCGACGCGGTGCAGGTGGTCGATGGCACCAGCAGAAGAACCTGGAGCCCTAGACATGCGCCTTCCATGATGATGTCATCGGCGACACAGAGGCAGAGCCGCAGCTTCCGCCCTGCACCAGGTGGTCCCCAACCCCAAGTGTGGCATTGCTCCTGTGCTCCTTTTACTTATTCAATCCCTAGATTTAAAAGCCGAGTCCTCCAGTTTAGATACCAGAGAGCTGGAAACTAAAGTGGAGGCGGAAATTAGATTGAAAGAACTGCTTTGTGAGGAGGAATTGAAGTGGGCACTGCGAGCTAAAGTTCGCAAAATCGTCCAAGGGGACGATAACACACAATTCTTCCATATGATTGCAAATGGCAAGCATCGAAAGAAGAGAATCTTTCAGCTTGAGCAAGATGAAGGGACGATTTTAGGACAGGAGAACCTAAAATTATACATCACCAATTACTATAAGCAGTTGTTTGGGCCTCATGAGGAGAATTTCGTATCCTTGGATGAGTCGAGGGTTGATGATGTTCCTCAATTAGCAGTGGAAGAGAACGATATTTTGACAGCCCCATTTTCGGAAAAAGAGGTGTTTGAAGCAATTTCACAAATAAAGAACAATAAAGCTCCAGGACCGGATGATTTTCCAGCAGAGTTTTATAAAAAATGCCGTCACATCATCAAGGGGGACTTGCTCCCGATGATCCAGGATCTATTCTCGGGACAATTGCAGTTGTTTCACTTGAACTTCGGAACGATTACTTTGCTTCCTAAGAAAATAGAGGCGATGCGGATTGAGTAATTCAGGCTGATTTGTCTTCTTAATGTAAGCTTTAAAATTTTCACTAAAGTTGGGACTAATAGGCTTACACAGATTGCGCATTCTATGGTGCAACCATCTCAAACTGCTTTCATACCGGACAGAAACATCCTAGAAGGGGTTGTGGTCCTACATGAAACGCTCCATGAAATCCACACAAAAAAACTAGATGGGGTGATTTTCAAAGTGGATTTTGGGAAAGCGCACGATAAGGTAAAATGGCCATTTCTTCAGCAAGCCTTGCGTATGAAAGGATTCGATTAGTCCTGGAGGTCCCAGGTAGATTCATTCACGCAAAATGGGAGTGTTGGAATCAAAATGAATGAAGACATAGGTCATTGCTTCCAGACACACAAGGGTCTGAGACAAGGAGATCCGATGTCACCGATTCTGTTCAACATTGTGGTCGACATGTTGACAATCCTAATAGGAAGGGGGAAGGATGATGGCCAGATAGGTGGCCTCGTTCCGCATTTAGTTAACGGAGGAGTGTCTATCCTTCAGTACGGTGATGATACTATTATCTTCATGAAGCATAATTTGGTTAAAGCTAGAAACATGAAGCTTCTGTTGTGTCTATTCGAACAATTGTCGGGGTTAAAGATTAACTTCCATAAAAATGAATTGTTTTGCTTTGGAAGAGCTAAAGAAGAACAAGAATCTTACAAGGAATTGATCGGGTACGAATTGGGATCTTTACCCTTTACGTATTTGGGTATACCAATCCACCATCGCAAGCTCTCCAACAAAGAATATAAGTGCATTGAAGATCGATTTAAAAAAAATGATTTGCTAGAAGGGCAAGCTTATGTCATATGGAGGACGATTGATTCTGATTAATTCAGTTCTCACAAATATGCCTATGTTTCTCTTGTCTTTTTTTGAAGTACCAGTTGGAGTATGGAAAAGACTAGATTTCTATCGATCGCGCTTCTTGTGGCAGAGCGATGATTTAAAGTGAAAGTACAGACTAGCTAAATGGGATATCATTTGTAGGCCGAAAGATCAAGGGGGTCTCGGCAATGAAAATCTAGAGGTGAAGAACAGATGTCTTCTCAGCAAGTGGTTGTATAAATTATCTGTAGAGACGGATGTCACATGGGTCCAGATTCTGCGTAATAAGTACCTTCAATCCAAAACCTTGTCCCAGGTGAAGGTACGGCCGATTGATTCGCCTTTTTGTAAAGGACTGATGAGAGTGAAATCAGTCTTTTTTAACAGGACAAAATTTGTAGTTGAAAATGGTACTTCCACAAAATTCTGGGAGGATACATGGCTAGGGGAGACGCCCCTTGCACTCCAATATACTTCTCTCTATAATATTGTTCAGCGAAGAGACGCTTGCGTTGCAATAATATTACAGTCCAATCCTCTTAATATTCAATTCGGAAGGACACTAGCGGGTAACCGTTGGGAAGCTTTGGCTCCATCTTTTGAGATGATTGATGGATGTCCACCTCTCTCAACTGACCGATCAGGTGCGCTGAAAACTAACTAAGAATGGTGAGTTTTCGGTTAAATCCATGTATTTGGATATTATCAACGCTAGCACTATTCCGCATTCAAAACATGTTTGGAAAGTCAAAGTGCCTTTAAAAATCAAAGTGTTTACATGGTTTGTCCACAAACAAGTCATTTTAACTAAGGAAAATTTGGCAAAACGCACTGGACTGGATCTAAAAGATGTAGTTTCTGTGATGGTAATGAAACAATCAAACACCTATTTCTTGACTGCCCATTGGCAAAAATTCTGTGAAGGTCGGTCCACATAGCCTTTAATATTACTCCTCCGAATTCTATCAACACGTTATTTGGGACATGGCTAGATGGGAATGATGCAGAAACAACGAAATATATCCGTGTAGGAGTATGTGTTTTATTATGGGCAGCTTGGAACTACAGAAACGACTTGGTTTTTAACAGAACAACAAATATTCATTTCTTACAGGTTATTTTCCGGGCCACTACACTCATCCATATGTGGTCGCTACTCACTCCGACGGAGCCCAGTGAGCATTTGGTTACTGGATCTATCCGATGGGAGACGGTAGCACGGGTTATCTTCAACCGGTTTGGATGGCGGTCATGTAATAGGATAGGTGTCTAGCTTCCTATCTTATGTTTTGCCTGCCGGTTGTGGCTATCCTGTTTTTTATTTGCTTGCTCTGGGTGAGCCTTCTTTTCTTTTTTGAGACCTCAAGACTTATGTTGGATCGTTTGTTTATCAATAATATGGCCGTATGCATCGTTTTGATGCAGAGGGCGGGATAGACCCCTTTTTCGGAAAAAAAAATGGTAGATCAACAGGCGCTCGTCGTCCTCCGAGCACCAGCCCACGAGGCGCACGATGTGGTCGTGACGTAGGCGGCGGAGGGATCTCGAGCTCCGCCACCAACGCGCCCTCTTGTTCGTGGTGTTGCTGCCCGTAATTCTTCAGGCACTCACAGGATAAAACCCCAACACTGGTTCTTCTGACCGGACTTCTATATGTTACGTACCTGCAGCTGCAAAGAGCGCTCACCGGAGCCTGGTGACTGGACCTTGTCAGATGCAGCAATCACCGACGCGTTTTGATGAGCTCGGCACATCCAATCCAACACAACACCATCGTGGTAAATACCAGGAAACCTGCGCCGCTAGATCCCTCTCTGAAGGGATACTTACCACGAAATATGCGCTTTGACTTCTGCGAGAGCGTCGTATTCTTCATTCAGCGATGTTATACAAAAGTGGGTGACGCGGGCTAATTCTAAACTATAAGGTCTCTAGCCAACTCGCTCACAGGGAGTTCCCCCGATTTAGCTTCGTTGGCTGTTGGATCTGCCTTTCTAGCGCGTCCGAACCGTTAGATCTTTGCAACAGTTAAAATCAATTTTCACCTCGCCGGTCGTGTTCAATGGCCAATGACCGGTGGGCTCGCGTTGCGTGCTTGTTAAAAGGAAAACCATCGACCCGACTATCATCAATGGCCTCAGTTCTTGTCTTTGCTTGAAATGAACCTGACAGAAATAATTGTTTGATTTTCATTGGCCCATTTAAATATCACGTCTACGAAACCATGTTTATAAAATTGTTATGCTGTTTAAAAAATGGGAGGTTGCTTCACCAACCATGGCTTTAGGCGGTAGTTTTGCAGGGGGTAGGCAAGGCATCCCTTTCTGCCCCTCTGGCTTGGTTCTGGAGTCAAATCTGACTTTCAAAGCTTCATAGTTTGGATATATATTACTACATGGGAAGCTGGGAAAAGTTAAGCTGCCCACACATACCAATTGCTTGGCTACGAAGGAACTAGCTCCAACCAGCCCACCTACGGACAATCAGCTTTATTTATAAACACATCATCAGACCTTTAGCTACTTTGCAGAGTCAATCAGAAGGGCTTAGATAGCTATCCACGCACCAATCCAGAGAGCAGCTCATGGCCATGGAGGTAGTGACGGGTGCCATGGGAAGCCTGCTCCCCAAGCTAGGCAAGCTGCTCATGAAGGAGTACAATGTACACAAGAGCGTCAAGTTAGACATCGAATCCCTCTCCCGGGAGATGAAGAGCATGCATGCCGCGCTCCTCAAGGTGGCGGAAGTGCCACGGGACCAGCTCGACGAACAAGTCAAGCTTTGGGCTGATGAGATTAGGGAGCTGTCCTACAACATGGACGACATCGTCGACAACTTCATGGTGCATGTCGACGGCCTTGAGTCGACAGACAACTGGGGCAAATTCAAACTGCTCATGAAGAATATGGATAGCCTGTTCAAGAAAGGAAAGACTCGTCGGCAGATTGCCTCTAAGAGCTGCAACCATCGATCCTCGACTCCGTGCTTTCTATACACAAGCGACAGAGCTAGTTGGCATTTATGGGGAAAGAGATCAAGCGGTCATCAAGTTATTGTCCGAGGGCGGTGACGACATCTCCAAAGCAAAACTGAAGACAATATGTATTGTTGGATTTGGAGGGTTGGGCAAGACTACTCTAGCCAGAACAGTGTATGATAGCATCAAAGAGAGTTTTGATTGTTGGGCTTTTGTTCCTGTCGGTCGGAATCCTGAAGTGAAGAAGGTTTTCATGAACATACACTGGTGGAAAAATAGCCTTCGGTCGCGGTTCGCAACGGCCATTAGTCGCGGCTGCGCAACGCGACCAGCAAAGCGCGACTAAAGCTCGCCACCTTTAGTCGCGGCTGCTTACGAACCGCGACTAAAGGCCCGCCCACGTGGGCGCCAGCGGCCGTCAGGCGGAGGACCTTTAGTCGCGTTCTTCGCCAACCGCGACTAAAGCACGCCGCAGGTTTAGGGTTTTAGCCCCCTAAACCTGTTTTCTGTTTAATTTGTTTTGTTTTATTTCTTTTGTGCTTTATTTTAATTTTGAAGGAGTTTCATATATTCTACGGTACTACATACATGCATATGAATGTACAATTTCAAATAAATTTGAAATTAGAACCAAAAGAATTCAAGAGGAATATACAATATATATTCAATATCATCGGATGACCATATACAATTTTGAACAAGTTTCCATACATGATTTAATCCATATAAAGTTCTTCGTCCTCGTGATAGTGTTCTCCTTTAGGATGGAGGACTTCCTGCAGAACCATCCAGCTAGTTCCTCTTGAAGTGGTCGAAGCGAGCTTCGGACTAAGCGCCCACCGGAGGTTATTCCTCTGAGCATTGGTATCACTCGGATCAACCCGCTCAGAGGTGTATCTCGGATCATCTCACTGAACAAAGTATGCACATAGATTGGTCAACGGTGGCTGAATATCCCCGTCTTAGTCTTTACCCTTTTGAATTCTAGGTCTTTTTTGAATTCACCGACCTTTGTATCTACGAACCGTCTCCAAACCCTACGAGGCAAAGAAAATTAAATGGACAAGAGAGTTATTAGTTACTTGATATTAGGAAATGAACGAAATAGGCCGATCGATATAGAGCGCAAATGAATGAAAATAATTACTTCGCAGCATTTTTTCGATGTCGGCCCAAAGCTTTGGATCCTTATCCAGAGAGTCGTGGACGAGACATTCTGAGGTGTTCACTTTAATTACTAGCAGAATCCAGTGGAACCTGCGGACACGATACATGCACAGTACGTCATGCATAACTCATCGATTAGCCGGCCACATACCATGCATGGAGTAAACAAAAGAGAATGTGCTCAAGATGAAACACTCACCCAAAATGGTAAGGAAATAGAATATCACTTTTGAGTTCTGCTTTGTAAGAAACTGCCACAGTCTGCCTCCACGTCGTCGGGGTAATGCTCCAACACAACATCATTAACGATGTGTGGGTCAATGAACCCAACATCATGGATGTTCCTTACTCTGCATTCCTTTTTCTTCATTCTGCATGTATAATAGAGGACACAACAATATAGTTAGGACATATATATAGTGCAGGCAATATGAACGAGATGGGGTAGAAATTAATAAATCACTTACGAATGTAGCAACCGATGATAGATTTGTCGAGCTCAGCAGATTGAAAAGCTGGAACAATTCACTCAGTTCAACTTGTACATAGTAATGTTTGAAGTGATGCTCATGTCTAACTTCCGCATAAATATAATCTTTGGCGTTTTTAATTTTTATGTAACCCTTGTACCAATTCAGCAGACGTTTCATTTGGTCGTAGATCCTTTTCTGCGCAGCTCGACGAGAGGCCCATTCTTGACATATGTAATTACTACCTCCTCTCTCGCAACTCATCAAGGCCTAACAGTTCACGAAGAGTAATACCTAAGTTGGCGCTTGTTCTCTCGCACTCGTTATACTCAATCCTGTCTGCTGCAGCTTGTATGATCTCGGGGCATCCGGACGGAAGGATTCCACTATAAGCGGGCAATCGATTGTTTACTTTGTTCCCGAGCTGGGCAACTTGTTTCCGCTTTTTATACTTCGGCCTTCTCCGCTCTTTGTTCTCCTTGAACATGAGTGCCTGCTTTTTAAGTTCACGTGCATAGTCATTAGGGAGATTCTTCGCGGCTTGGGACGGTGTGCTCAAAAATGACTTAGCCCACTTCTTTTGCTGATCAGAATATACTGGCTTGGGCTCGGGCTCTCTTTTCTTCTTGCAGTCCGCCTTCCATTTCTCCAAATCAGCAGTCGCGCCCGCGTCGACTTCCTCGGCACTACGTTCCCAAGGCCTTGTGGGGAGAGGCTTCAGTGATGGCTCCGGTACCTTTGTGGTCTTAGGTACATAAGGGTCCGGGTTAATACTCGAGACTTCTTCGCTTCTTTGCCATAGGTGGATTGGGGCGGCGTCTCATCACCCACGGACGAGGATCGGGGCGGCGGATGATCACCGCCGGACGTTGTGGATGGGGCGGCGTCGGCTGATGTGACGGAGGTGTAGGTGAACCGCCACCACCACCACCACCACCACCACCGCCACCGCCACCACCACCACCGTGAGGGGTGGACTTGTTGTCCTTGGCGCCTCGCCTGAAACTTGATAAACTTCTTTTGCCATAGAATGTAATGGCGCTTGACATCTTCAAGTCTTTTCTCCCCTTGGTGTAGCAATTTCAATCTCCGTGTCCTCAAACCCTTTGACTATGTCCTCCACCGTGACACGAGCATAGCCATCTTTAATGGGGTTGTTGTGGTGGAGTGCTCTGTAAACATGGTAAAGCATCGCCGATGGCTACCTTCATGGATATGTTCCCCATAGGATATACAGATGACATTCTTTCATCTCCTTTATATCGCCCACGGGTAGCGAGGAGGCTCGGTGCAGTAATTTCGACCACCGAGGCTCCGGTGCAGTAATTTCGATCGTCGGTGCATCTACACCAGCCGGTGGGGCCTCCGTGGAAGCCACGCCGCTTCTACGCTGCTGGCTTCCGAGATCCGCTGGATGATCTTCATCTGCACCGAGCTGAATCTCTTTCGCTACTAGTACACTCATGGTTTTCTTCATCACTTCCATTTCCGATGCCAACCGCCCACAACATCGCTTCCGATCCATCTTTCTCTTACGGCTTCAGAATCAGACGGGTCATCGCTCGGGGAACCCTATTTTCCACGGAATGTGCCCCATGCCTCGTCTACGCCCTCCGTGTTCAGGATTCCCGAGGGCTTTTGTCGTAGCGTCGTTCTCTCTGTTGAACTTGATCTTCCCTCTTGAGCAGCCTTCATTGCGTCAATAAGGGCTTGGGTGGGTTTAATTAATTTGCCACAGTAAACACACTCCCCTGTCTCCGGGTTGAGCGTTCCCCATGCCCGTACCACCAGCTTTTGGCCCTTGGGTCCCATCCTCCGCACTGGGACGGATTCTCTCGCCCTCAGCTCGTTCTCCATCTTCTCGAACCTAGGCACCCAAATGCGATACCCTCCTGGCCCCATAACATGATTGTACTCCTTCTTAGCCGCATTTTCCTTATTTTGTTTCGATATTTGAAGGAACTGCTCCGATTTCTTTTGCTTCACAAATTCTGGCCAATCATCTTTCAGTTTCTCATATTGTCCTACTGAAATCCGAGTCTTGTTACGCTTGACAAAGTCACGGGCTAGATTTTGCTTGAATTTCCGGAATGCGTCGGCCATCTTATGAAGAGCGAACTGTTTGACTTTCCTCCTCCTCTCCTTGTTTTCCTCAATCTTGTTACCCTCCTCATCGAATTTGTTGTATTCCGGAGGTAGAACGAAATGTTCCATAAGCTTCGTCAAGCAATCTTTTTTTGTTCTCTTATCGACAAAAGAACCATCAATTCGTGCCTTCTTTGGCTCATTCCACTCCTGGACGGTGATCGAGACGTTGTCTCTAACAATGGCTCCGCATTGGTGATAAACTTGGTGGCGTTCTTGCGGGCTCCAGCCGCCTGCCGGTTGCAAAGTCGACAACTGGATGGTGCATGTTTCTCCTGGTTTCATCGTCTGGTTGCGCCACGCTTTGACGACGTACTCGATTGTTTTGACGATCCGCCGAGGGCTAAAATAAGAAAGAGAGTCGCGCGTTAGTACACACATATTTATTCAAATCGGTTAGTTTGTATCACCGAGGCTCAATGTATATATATACCTCGGCGCGGAGGTGGTTGCTACTTCCATTTGAAGATCGCGTTTATCGACGTTTCTTGACATCATCTTCTTGACGGCGCCTTCATCTTCACCGTCAAGGTTGAGATAAGAAGAGATATCATCTTCTTCTTCTCCGGTCGGCACATATTGAATATCGCCGTTTATGATGCCGAACATATGTGCTTCACCGTCCGGATCATAGTTGTCCATAATCGGGTCACTCTATCGTCCGACATTATGTCGATCCTGAAAACATGTAGTAAAAACAAATTAATTAAGTGAAGAAGGGGCGGTGGCGGTGGCGGTGGCGAAAGGCGGTGGCAAAAGGAGGGGCGAGGAAGGGGTGGGAGAGGGTGTCGCATGAGAGCGCAAGACGGGCGGGTTTAGGGTTTAGGGTTTTAAGTTGGCGGTTTTCTTTGGCGGTTTTCTGTTGTTTTTGTTTTTGGGGTTTAGGGTTTTAAGTTGTTTACCGCTTTTGTTAAACTAAAACTAGTTAAAATTAAAGAACAAAAAAAAAAAAAATTCCTTTTCCTTTTTCTTTTTCTTCTTCTTCCTTTTCCTTTTCTTTTCTTTCTTCTTCTTCCTTTTCCTTTCTTCTTCTTTCTTCTTCTTTCTTCTTCTTCCTTTTTCCTTTTGTTTTTCTTTGACCGGTTTTCTGTTGTTTTTTGTTTTTGGGGTTTAGGGTTTTAAGTTATTTACCGTTCTTGTTAAACTAAAACTAGTTAAAATAAAAGAACAAAAAAGAAAAAAAGAAAAAAATTCTTTTTCTTTTTCCTTTTCTTCTTCTTTTTTCCTTTTCTTTTCTTTCTTCTTCTTCCTTTTCCTTTCTTCTTCTTTCTTCTTCTTTCTTCTTCTTCCTTTTTCTTTTTGTTTTTCTTTGACGGTTTTCTGTTGTTTTTTGTTTTTGGGGTTTAGGGTTTTAAGTTATTTACCGCTCTTGTTAAACTAAAACTAGTTAAAATAAAAGAACAAAAAAAAAAAAAAAAATTCCTTTTCCTTTTCCTTTTCTTCTTCTTCCTTTTCCTTTTCTTTTCTTTCTTCTTCTTCCTTTTCCTTTCTTCTTCTTTCTTCTTCTTTCTTCTTCTTCCTTTTTCCTTTTCTTTTCTTTCTTCTTCTTCCTTTTCCTTTCTTCTTCTTTCTTCTTCTTTCTTCTTCTTCCTTTTCCTTTTTCTTTTCTTTCTTCTTCTTCCTTTTCCTTTCTTCTTCTTTCTTCTTCTTCCTTTTCCTTTTCTTTTCTTTCTTCTTCTTCCTTTTCCTTTTCTTTTCTTTCTTTCTTCTTCCTTTTCCTTTTCTTTTCTTTCTTCTTTCTTCTTGTTTTCTGTTGTTTTTGTTTTTCCTTTTTTGTTTTTGTTTTTCTTTATTTCTTGGCAAGGGCAGGGCGGCGGGCGTCAGTGGGCGGGTGGCGGCGGGCGGCGGCAAGGGCGCAGGGCGCGGGTGGCGGCGGCGGGGCGGGCGGCGGCGGTGGCAAGGGCAAGGGCGCAGGGCGGCGGCAAGATCGGGCGGCGGGCGGGGGTAAGGGCGCAGGGCGGCGGGCGGCGACATCGGGACGGGCGGCGGCGCCATCGGGACGGAGCGGCGCGGCAGGCTTTCGCGTCGGCGTCGGCCGGCGGCTTGGGCGTCATCGGCCGACGGCGCGGGCAGCGCTCAGCGCCAAGAGAGAGGCGAATGGGGCAAACTGCTAAGGCAGATGTTATAGACGAACCTTTAGTCGCGGCCGGGAGGCGGATCGCGATTAAAGGTACTTTTTAGTCGCGGTCGGCCTCCCACCGCGACTAAAGTGTTTTACCGCCTGCTCTCAAAAAGAACCTTTAATCGCGGTGGGGAGGCGGGCGCGACTAAAGGGTACCTTTAGTCGCGCCCGCCCCCCACCGCGACTAAAGGGCTATCTTTGAGGCTGGCGCGGTGCGGTGGGATGTTTAGTCCCACTCGCTAGCCGAGAGGCATCGACAGTGGTTTATAAGCGGCTGCGCCACCACTTCGAGCTCCTCTCAAATGCTGAGCTTACGGGCCTATTACATTACTCAGTGCTGTGGGCCTATTGGGCCTTCTGCGGGCTGAATCTCGCCCATTAATGGGTTTCTAGTCGTATTCAGCCGTGGTGGCCCAATGGGTGGCATATTTTTATTTTTTGCCTGTTTTTGTTTTCATTTTTGCTTTATTTATTTTGTTTTGTTTCTACTTACAACAAAAAACTTATTTATTTTATTTTATTTTGTTTCTAGTTACTTATTTATTTTACTTTATGATAATTATTTTTGCAATTAAAGTTTCCAATTACTTATTTATTTATGTTATTAAAATCTTAAAATACAATTATATATCAAAAAATCAGAAAATAAAACTAATTCATTTTAAATTCTTGTTTTTCTTCTGTTTTTTCTTCCTTTTTTTTCTTTTTTTTTTTTCTTCTGTTTGTTTCTTCCTTTTTCTTGTTTTTCTTCTTTTTTCTTCCTTTCTTCCTTTTTCCTTTTTTTTCTTGCTTTTTCTTCATTTTGTTTTTTCTTATGTTTTTCTTCTGCATTTTTTTTTTTCTTCTGCTTTTTCCTTTTTCAGAAAAATAAAACTAATCCATGGAGCATCCTCATCATTTAACTTAATCGAGAAAAATAAAAGGTTTGATACATCATTCAGTTCATCGACCAAATACAAAGTTTGGTACAATAAATTATTACACATCAATTCTTCCCTTGTGTCCTCGCTTGCTTACGATTGTGCTGTATCCATGGAGCATCCTCATCATTTAACTTAATGCTTGGGTCGGTGTTCACTTTGAAGGCGGAATTTCAGCAAACATATTATAATCTTGACATGTCCGTCTTGTCCTCCACTCCCACGATGTTTCTTTTCCCGAAAGAACAATGTGGCGCTTTGGATCATCGCATGATGTCTCGATCGTTTTCTTATCTTTCCGTTTCCTCGGTTTGCTACTCATGTCCTTCACATAGAAAACCCGAGCGACATCTTTCGCTAGGACGAATGGTTCGTCAAGGTAACCAAGATTGTTGAAATCCACCATTGTCATTCCGTATTGCTGGTCCACCTTTACCCCACCTCTGTTAGCTTGAACCATTTGCACGGAACAAAGGGACCTTAAAGGAGGGTCCATAGTCAAGTTCCCATATCTCCTCTATGTAACCATAATATGTGACCTTTTGCCCATTCTCGGTTCTGCATCAAAGCGGACACCACTGTTTTGGTTGGTGCTCTTTTTATCTTGGGCGATCGTGTAAAATGTATTCCCATTTATCTCGTACCCTTGGAAAGTCGTTATAGTCGAAGATGGTGTCTTGGCCAACATGTACAGCTGATCTACAACATCATTGTCATTCATTAAATGTTTTCTCAACCAACTGCCGAAAGTCTCCATGTGGGCCTTCCTAATCCAGGATTCAGCTTCCCGGGTTGTCCGAGCGTAAAATATTCTTGTGTTTCTCAAAGCACGGAGCCACCAAGCTGGAATTGGTCAAGACAGTGTGGTGTGCTTCATCGAGAGAATGGCCGTCCATACATATCGTTGATTTCCTTCCGATCGTGTTTTTCCACTTAGTCTCCCCTCGTGCGCGATCGAGGAAGACCAATCGGCTTAAGGTCGGGAACAAAGTCAACACAAAACTCAATTACCTCCTCATTTCCATAGCCCTTGGCGATGCTTCCTTCGCCTAGCACGGTTCTGAACATATTTCTTTAATACTCCCATGAACCTCTCAAGGGGAACATATTGTGTAGAAATACAGGACCGAGAACGGAAATCTCTTCGACTAGGTGAACCAGGAGGTGCGTCATAATATTGAAGAAGGATGGCGGGAACACCAACTCGGCTCGACAAGACATTGGATCACATCGCTCAGAACCGTGGTAGAACTTCCGGATTGATTACCTTCGAGAGATTGCATTGAGGAATGCACATAGCTTCACAATGGCTAATCGAACATTTTCCGGCAGAGCCCCTCAAAGCAATCGGAAGCAATTGCGTCATAATCACGTGGCGATCGTGAGACTTCGTGTTTTGGAACTTTTTCTCCGCCATGTTTATTATTCCCTTTATATTGGACGAGAATCCAGACGGGACCTTCATACTGCTCGGGCATTCAAAAAGATGACCTTCTCTTCTTTGGTCGAGCGTAGTGGCACGACCTTGAAACCATTCCGGATGCCGGTCATCGTGGTCTTTCAAACGTTCTGGTCTGCCGTGCTTCCTTTGTATCATTTGTCTTCCCATACACGCCCAAGAAGCTTAGGAGGTTCACGCAAATATTCTTCAGAACGTGCATCACGTCGATTGCAGAGCGGACTTCTAGGATTTTCCAATATTCTAGCTCCCGAATATAGATTTCTTCTTCCACATGGCTGCGTGCCCGTCGGCTCCCTTCGAACTGATTGTCCGCCAGACCTTTCCAAAGATGACTTTCAAATCCTTGACCATATCAAATACCTCGGCACCGGTAAGGTTCGCGAGCTTCGCCGGTGATCTGCCTTGCCGTTGTAATGCTTGCCTTTCTTTCTTCTTGGATGAGTTTTGGAAGAAATCGACGATGCCCAAGGTACACGTTCTTCTTACAATTTGGCAAATGTACACTTTCGGTCTCATGTAAGCAAGTGCGTGCATGCATTGTATCCCTTATTTGACAGTCCCGAAGGTTACTAAGAGCAGGCCAATCGTTGATGGTTACGAAAAGCAACGCTTCAGAGGTCAAATTCCTCTTGTTTGTGCTCATCCCACACACGGACACCACCCACAGCTGTAAAAGTTCATCAACTAATGGCCTTAGGTACACATCGATGTCGTTGCGGGTTGCTTCGGACCTTGGATGAGCACGGCATCATAATGAACTTCCGCTTCATGCACAACCAAGGAGGAAGGTTGTAGATGCATAGAGTCACGGGCAGTGCTATGGCTGGAGCTCGCCGCCAAAAGGATTCATGCCATCCGTGCTTAGAGCAAATCTTATGTTCCTTGCGTCACCTGCAAAATCTGTGAACCATCCGTCGATCTTTCTCCATTGCGCTCCATCTGCGGTGTGTCTCAACTCCCGTCCGACTTACGTTTCTCTTTGTGCCATCGCAACAACTTGGCATGCTTTTTGTTCATGAGCAGACGTTTCAACCGTGGTATTATAGGAGCATACCACATCACCTTGGCGGAACCCTCTTCCGGTTTCGCCCTCAACATCGTCACCGTGGTCATCGACTCGATCTTATAACGCAATGCAAGGCATACCGGCATTCATTCAAATTCTCGATTCACGCGGTAGAGGATGCGATCGTTGATGCATGCATGTATCTTCGTAACCTCTAAACCTAGAGGGCGACAACCTTCTTTGCTTCAGACGATTGGCGGGCAACTCGTTATCCTTTGAAACATATTCTTCAACATTTTCAGCAAGTTTTCAAATGCCGAGTCAGCTACACCTGCCTCGCCTTCCATTTCAGCAAATCCATTGTGCAGCCCAGCTTTTTGAGACCATCATCGCATCCGGGTACAGCGCCTTTCGTGATCCTCTAACATGCGATCCAAATTCTCCTCTCCTTTTCAGCCAGCGGCGTCTCCGTGCATCAGCAATGGTCCGACCAAGATCATCAACGGGATCATCACGTGCCTCTTCTTCACCTTCCCCTTCACCTTCAGCATCCTCCATGAAAGTATCACCGAAATGAGCAAGATAGCTTTCATCGATGAAATCATCCCCTTCTTCATCTTCTTCCATTATAACCCCTCTTTCTCCATGCTTGGTCCAACAATTATAGCTTGGCATGAAACCCTTCAAGCAGATGCATGTGAACAACTCTTGAGGAAGAGTAACCCTTCTCATTCTTACAGATAACACATGGACAGATAACAAAACCCCCGCTTGTTCGCATTAGCCACTACGAGGAAATCTTTCAAACCCGTAGTGAACTCGCGGAGAGTCGGTTACCGTACATCCATTGCCGATTCATCTGCATTATTATAATATAAAATATATAATTAACCATCATGCATTTGTTATGAACTACACACATGCATATTGACACATCAAAGGTTCATCAAGTTGCTAACCGCGATCAAGAGTGTGGCTCCAACACTTCATGTCATGTTTGTTTCATGCTCTTGGGGCATTTCATCAAACACCTTATGTGCATAAGAGGAACCAAAAGCAAACCTACACCCACTTGTGAAGAGAATGGCTCCAAATGGCTAAGTGTTGGCTGCTGGATGGGTATATATAGGGAGGGCTTTAGTCGCGGTTGGCCAGCCAGCCAGCGACTAAAATGCCGAAGGCCTTTAGTCGCGGTTGGCCTGGCCAGCCGCGACTAAAGCCCCTCACGCACCAGCTGGCCACCGAGCGCCCAGGCCCAGGAGCCTTTGGTCGCGGTTCACCTCGAATCATGATTAAAGGTCCCATTAGTCGCGGTTCCTACAGCTTCGCGACTTATGGGCTGGACGGAAAGCCTGTTTTTCCACTAGTGATACTCATTGATCTTGACAAGCAAAAGTACACTAATATAAACCTGACAATATTGGATGAAAGGCAGCTCATCGAGGAACTCCGAGAATTCCTTCGCAATGAGAGGTACGCATTTTTTTATGATGTACATGGGTGTGGATGCACGTGAATCAGAATACGGTTGATTTTCTTCTTGCCCCACTTCCTTTGAGATTTGTGCATCCCTGTGAACTGAATTAAAAAATAGAGCACTATAGCAAAATAGTGCCATCCTTAAAATATGCTATTAGCGTGCTATATTGCGCTATAATGTGGTATTAGCGAGACATGTATAGTGATTTATTTAGCGAGACGTTGCTCAAGACGTTATAGGGTGCTATTTTTTTCAGTGGTATTGAGAGGTGTGGCAGGCTGCTCGCTATGAACAGCAACGACTTTATCAAAGTTCAAGGAGTAGTTGACTGCCTTTCTTCGCAATTAGAGGAAAATATGAGACATAATTCTCTTTATAACTTGCTTTAAGATTCGTGAGACTTACATTTGGGGGGGGGGGGGGGTGGGGGAGGGGTAGAAAGCACTTCTCATGTTCAAAATTAACAAGAAAATACATTATGTTAGCTGGGCGATGTTCCAGAAACATGCAAAATTTTGACTTCCAACTCATATTCATTTCAGATGCACGTAAAATACATATTAATCAATTAATTAGTACTAGTGTTTACGGTTGGCTAGTGTTCTTGACGAATTTGATATTTTCAACTCCTAAGGATTTGAATTTCAACTTGAAATTTTTACATGAACACTCCAATATTTCTAGAATTTTAAAACTTTTGTACATAATTTAAATGTGGTTCTCACTACTTTCCACCATAAGTTTGTTTTTCACTGGATATTTTCCCAACATGGATGTACAACCCCACCACTTGGGTCCTATGTATATATAGTTTCCGTTAAAGAAATATCTCCCCTAATACATCCCTATATTCTTAGAAAAAATACTTCATATGTTGACCAATGACCAACATAAATTTAATTGTGTGCTTGATCATCTATGAGCATTTCATCTTGTTTCATGCATACTTGGAAGATAATGTTAGCATATTATAATTTGAAAGGGATATTCTCATATTCAAAAGGGCAGAGCAATGTTATCTTGAACTTATCTTATAACTGGCTGGAAGAAAGTAGCTGCAGCTAGAGATATTAGAAATTTAGCATTATGTGTGCCAAACAAGATTGAAATATAACAAGCTCCCAAATTTTAATTGTTTGGTCAAAGATCTTATTTCTGGTTCATAATGTTATGCCGACTAGGTTTCTACTTTTGGCATGCAGCTGGCTTCTTGATTGTTTCCATAAATGCATGTATATATGCGCTAGGTACTTCTTCATTGTATCCACTGCTCATATCTATTTCACTAATGCTCTCACAACTGATGCAGGTATCTCGTTATAATTGATGATATATGGGATGAAATTACGTGGAAAGATATAAAGTTAGGTTTCTCTTACAGGGATAATAATCTAGGCAGTCGGCTAATCACTACAACTCGCATAGTCAGTGTATCAAAAGCATGCTGCCCCTTTATGAATGACAAAGTTTATGAAATGAAACCTCTTTCGGACCATGACTCTCAGATGTGAAAGATGGCTTGAAGCATATGCCTAGCAGGGACGCATTGCGTGTTATATATAGCCATAGGCTAGGGTTACAGGATTCGGTAGTTGGTTAGACTTGATCCTCAAGTTAGCTATCTACAAGATAAGGATCAAGCCTTTAAACCTAACCACCGGGATACAATCCACTAACGCACGCAACACCAATGGTATATACGGTTTTACATACACAACCGTATATACATACAATATATTCTAACACACCCCCTCAATCATAACTTCACCAAGTTGAGATTGTTCTTGAACTCTTCAAACTTGCGCCATGATAAGGCTTTAGTGAAGCCATCTGCAACTTGATCATTAGTGGGAATGAACCGAATATCAAGAAGCTTCTTAGCTACTCTTTCTCTGACAAAGTGATAATCCACCTCAATGTGTTTTGTTCTAGCATGAAGCACTGGATTTGCTGATAGATATGTAGCACCAATGTTATCACACCACAACCGTGCAACAGGAGAGTGATTAACACGTAGCTCACTCAACAAGGTCTGAACCCATATCAACTCTGCCATGGCATTAGCCAATGCTTTGTACTCAGCTTCTGTACTTGATCTTGACACAGTAGCTTGTTTCCGTGCACTCCATGATATAAGATTTGGTCCAAAGAAAACAGCAAAGCCCCCTGTTGATCTCCTATCATCAGGACAACCTTCCCAATCAGCATCAGAGAATGCACTCACCAAAGTTGACATTGACCTTGTGACTTTCAACCCTATACTCATAGTACCTCTTAAATATCTCAAGATTCTTTTCACTGCTGTCCAATGTGCAAAGGTGGGAGCATGCAAGAACTGACATACTTTATTGATAGGAAAAGATATATCAGGTCTTGTAAGTGTTAGATATAGCAAAGCACCTACAACACTTCTATAGTTTGTAGAATCTTCAGCACTTAAAGGCTCTCCTTCTTCCTTAGATAATTTTTCAGAAGTTGAGAGAGGCATATTTGACACTTTGCAATTCATCATACCTGCTCTTTTTATCACATCTGACACATATTTTTCTTGACTCAAGACTATGCCATCTTTAACTCTCTTTACTTCTATTCCCAAGAAGTAGTGCAAATCACCAAGATCTTTAAGAGCAAAGTCTCTCCTTAGATCTTCAAGCAATGCTTTGGTTGCATCCTGCGATGAGCTTGCAACAATAATATCATCAACATATACTAGCATGAAAATGGTGATTTTGCCTTTTCTGTAGAAGAACAGTGATGTGTCAGCTTTGGATGGCTGAAAACCAAGTCTTTGAAGTTTCACACTCAACCTAGAGTACCATGCTCTAGGTGCTTGTTTCAAACCATATAAAGCCTTATCAAGCTTGCATACATAATCATACTTGTCCTTTACCTCATACCCAGGAGGTTGTCTCATGTACACTTCTTCCTCTAGAACGCCATGAAGAAACGCATTCTACACATCCAATTGATGAAGACTCCAATTGTTTGATACTGCAATGGACAGAACAAGTCTAACAGTAGCTGCTTTCACAACAGGGCTAAAGGTATCTTCATAATCTATACCATATCTTTGTTTGAACCCCTTTGCAACTAGTCTAGCCTTGTATCTGTCTATTTCTCCATTTGCCTTTCTTTTAATTCTATAGACCCATTTGCAATCAATTAAGTTTCTCCCCTTTGCTGGAGGAACTAGATGCCATGTTCTATTTTTCATAAGAGCATTATATTCCTCATTCATTGCATTTTTCCAGTTTTTATTTTCTAATGCCTCTACCAAAGTATTTGGTTCTCCTGTGACAGCAAGACCAGCAAAACGACGTCCTTTGTCATACCTGACCGTACCGTTTGTACGTACTTTTGGTTTCAAAATACCATGCTGAGATCTTGTTCTTGGTGGTGACGCAGAAATCATCGCAGAAGGCAACTGCACAGAAGATCCGGAGCCCTGCACAGCGGATCCAGACCCTGATCCGGCCGCACCAGATCCAAGGTGGATCCTGTCACCACCTCCAGCGTCCGCTCCTGAGCCGGCAGCTGCAGATCCGAGGCGGATGCTGTCGGCCGCCTGCGACGCGCCTGATCGGCCCGCGTGCGACGCGCCTGATTGGCCCGCATCACCCAGCGAAGGGGACCGCACCACTTGGCGCGTGGAGAGCGGCGCCTCGCTGCTTGTGGGTCCACCCGACCCTGAGTGCGCGACAGCGCCTGTGCCCGCGGGCCCGCGAGGGGACACGCGTCGTGGGGACACTGGATCGGCCGCTCTCGAGGCTGATGCGGTGCGAGTCCCACCATCCGACGCGGCAGGCGAGGGAGGATCTTCCCCGGGATCGCCGCTGGCTGGATCCGGCGCAGCACCTGAATCTGCATCGTGTTCCACACCTGTCTGTTGCATAAAATCATAGCCAAAAACAGGAGGATTTCCACCAAAATTTACAGCAGTATTTTTATGAAGATTAACCGAAGGATCAGCTGTCTGTTCGCCCCCATGATCAAGAGGTTCAGATGAAGCAGTTTCTGCCAGAAGAAGAACTTCAGAACGAAGAGGAACGCCGACATTTGGATTTAGTGAGGCAAATGGAAAGAAGTTTTGTCAAAGATAACATCCCGAGAGATATAGACACGTCCTTCTTTGACATCTAGACACTTGAACCCTTTATGGAGATTGCTATAGCCAAGAAAAACACATTGTTTTGAACGAAACTCTAGTTTCTTGGCATGAAAAGGTCGGAGGTTTGGCCAGCACGCACAACCAAAGGTGCGTAGGGCATGATAGTTGGGTTTTTCATGAAACAATTTTTCCAAAGGAGTGTCAAGATTGATCACCTTGCTAGGAGTACGATTGATAAGATAGGTGGCAGCCAGAAAAGCCTCGTCCCAGAATTTTAAGGGCATGGAGGCATGAGCTAGAAGTGAGAGACCCACATCCACAATGTGCCTATGTTTTCTCTCGGCTGACCCATTCTGTTGATGGGAATGTGGGCACGAAACGTGATGTGTGATCCCTACTTGACGAAAAAAGGAATTGAGGCGCTCATACTCACCGCCCAATCCGTTTGCATGGTGATAATCTTGCGATCAAAAAGTCGTTCAACTAGTGCTTGAAACTCATGAAACACTTTGAAAACTTCTGATCTATGCTTGAGGATATATATCCATGTGAATTTGCTGAAATCATCGATGAAACTCACATAATAATTTTTCTTATTAATTGAATCTCGAGCAGGCCCCCATACATCAGAGAAAACTAGCTCTAAAGGAGCTTTTGAAGTACTACTAGAATTTGGGTAGGGAAGTTGATAGCTCTTGCCTTGTTGGCAAGCATCACAAACTCCCTCTTTATTCAACTCTTTGCTAGAAAAGGAAATTTGATTGTGTCTAAGAACATGTTGAACTATTGCCGAAGATGGATGTCCTAAACGATCGTGCCACCTTGATGAAGATATCTTGTTGGCGCCAAGTGCATGTCTGCCCGAGCTTATTGGAGCTGATGATAGGGGATAGAGCCCGTTTCTACACCTGCCGTGGAGGAGGGTTTTCCTCGTGGCCTTGTCCTTGACAAAGAAAAAATGAGGATGAGTTTCAAGAAACACATGGTTGTCATTGGCTAGACGATGAGCAGAGATCAAGTTTTTAGTGGCTTTGGGCACATGCAGAATATTTTTGAGATGAAGATCACGAGTAGGCGTACGAACATATGCATGACCTATATGGGAAATCTTCATACCTGCACCGTTTGGCACGTTCACTTGATCATGTCCATTGTACTTGTCACGAACAGTGAGCTTGTCGAGCTCGCTGGTAATGTGGTCTGTTGCACTTGAGTCCACATACCAGTTTGTGTCCACGCCGTAGGAGGAGTTGGTGTTGACGGCTGCTGCAGTTTTCTCCTTGTTGAAGGAGACATCAAAACAACGATAGCACTCCATGGCCGTGTGATTCGGCTTAGTGCAGATTTGGCAGAAGACCTCAGGTAGATCATTGCGGCCTCCTCCATTGCCGCGGCCGCCGCCGCGACCACGTCCACCGCCTCCATTGCCACGGCCGCCTCCATTGCGGCCACCGTTGCCACCGCGGCCACCACCGCGGTTGGATCCACTGCGTCCGCCGCGAGACACAGCGTTGGCAGAGGAGTGGGAGGACTGCCCTCTGCCTTCAAACATGGCCAGCCTGCTTTCAAAGCTGATTAGCTGTGAGTAGAGCTCGCTCACCTTGATTTGCTGAGTACGAGCGCAGATGGTGGAGACGAAGGACACGTAGTCGTAGTCGAGTCCCGCCAGGATGTAGGACACCATGTCGTCATCGGTGAGCGGCTTGCCCACCGATGCCATCTCATCACCGAGCGCCTTCATGCGCTTGATGTACTCGGACATCGTCGAGTTGCCCTTCTTGGTGGTGGAGAGGGCGATTCTGGTGTTGACGACGTGCGCCTGGGTTTGGGAGATGAAGATCTCCCTGATGGCGACCCACGCTTCGGCCGCCGTGTTACAGTGCGCCACCTGAACCATGACTGGATCCGAGATGGAGTTGAAGATGAAGCTCAGCACCTGAGAGTCTCGAGCTTTGTCGATGTCGTATGCAGGGTTGGGCACGTCCGTGGGCTTGCCGTCCTTGTCGCGGAGCTTCTGCTCCGGCTGCTCCCGATCTGCATCGAGGTAGGAGACGAGCTGCGCCCCTCGGATGGCTGCCATGGCTTGCGCGCGCCATACCAGGAAGTTGGAGCGATGGAGTCGGTCGGCTATGGGGATGAGGGCAGGCGCGGCGACAGCGGAGCTTGAGGAGGCCATGGCTGCGAGAGATGTGCTTTTAGAGGAGATAGGCTCTGAATACCATGAAAGATGGCTTGAAGCGTATGCCTAGCAGGGACGCGTTGCGTGTTATATATAGCCATAGGCTAGGGTTACAGGATTCGGTAGTTGGTTAGACTTGATCCTCAAGTTAGCTATCTACAAGATAAGGATCAAGCCTTTAAACCTAACCACCGGGATACAATCCACTAACGCACGCAACACCAATGGTATATACGGTTTTATATACACAACCGTATATACATACAATATATTCTAACAAGATGCTCTTTTATAGAAGAGTTTTCTCTCACAAGGCTGCATGCCCTGAGGATTTTCAACAAGTATCGAGAGATATATTGAAAAAGTGTGGTGGGGTACCATTAGCCATCATCAGTATAGCTAGTCTTTTGGTTAGTGACCAACGGATAAAACCAAAGGAAGAATGGCATGTTTTACTCCACTCTATTGGTCGCAAAGATGTTAATCTAGATGATATGCAGAGTATACTATTGTTTAGCTATTATGATCTACCTTTTCACTTGAAGACGTGTCTATTATATGTAAGTATATATCCAGAAGACCGGGAAATTCGGAAGGATCAATTGATATGGAAGTGGTTAGCCGAAAGTTTTGTCCAGTGTGAAAAGCAAGAAGCTAGTCTATTTGAGGTCGGAGAAACATATTTTAACGAGCTTATAAATAGAGGTATGGTCAAGCCAATATATGATGATATTGGCAAGGTTGAAGCTTGCGTTGTACATGATATGGTGCTTGATTTAATCCGCTCTTTATCATGTGAAGAAAATTTTGTTATAGTCTTGGATGGTACTGCAGATAGCATGTGTCCTCAGAGCTATGCTCGTAGGCTGTCCCTCCAAAATATTGAAGAAGGCCATCAAACATCGCCACTCATTCATTCCATGAGTGTGTCACAAGTGAGGTCCGTTACTGTATTTCCACCAGCAATTGATTGGATGCGGCCTCTTTCGAGCTTTGATTGCTTACTTATATTGGATCTAAGTGGATGTAACCTTGGCAAAAGTGGCAACCAGTTTAACCTTACGGGTGTTGGAAAATTATTGCACATGAGATACCTAGGTCTAGCAGAAACTGGTATTTGTAAACTCCCAACAGAAATTGGAAATTTGCAGTTTTTGCAGGTGTTGGATGTACGAGGTAACCCTAGGCTTAAGCATATGCCATTGACTGTTTACATGCTGAAAAAGTTGATGTTCCTAAATGTTGACAAAGAGTGCAAGATGCTACCTGATGCCTTTGGGGAATCTAACATCTATTGAAGTGTTGAAAACGATCGGTGGTTCCTTGAACGTTATGCAAGAGCTTCGCAACCTAGCAAGACTGAGGGAGCTCGAGATTTGCTTTAGTGATGAAACCTTGGAGATGGAGGAAGCCTTTGTGAAGTCAGTATGCAACCTGCACAACCTCCAAAGTATAAGTTTGAGTGGAAAATTCGGATCCATGGATCTGCTTGGGGAATGCTGGGTACCTTGTCGACATCTCAGCATATTTGACTCATACTTTGTGGGTGTATTGTCGGTACTACCAGCTTGGATAAAGGGAGACCCCTCACAGCTCTCCAACCTCTCTGATTTACGCATCAGTGTGAAAGAAGTGCAGCAGGAGGATGTGAACATCCTTGGGAGGCTGCCAGCTCTTCGCCGTCTCCGAGTACGAAGCACCCACCAAACACAACAACGGCTGCTCCTCATTACTGGGTTCCAGTGTATCATAGAGTTCCAATTCTACTCCATGTTGGCCGTGCAAATCGTGTTTGAAGAAGGAGCTTTGCCGAGGGCCGAAGCAGTTGGATTCAATTTCGGTGTGCGGGTGGCCAAATATGACGGCAATGGTCGTTTTGACCTCGGCCTGGAGAACCTGCTCTCTCTCCGTGAAGCCACTGTTTGGATATATCATGGTGGAGCCACTGTTGGGGAGGCCAAGAAAGCAGAGGCTGTGATGGGGCGAGCGCTCAAGGACCATCCTAATCACCCCACTATTAGGCTTGACATGTGGCCGTCGATACCAGAAGGTACAAGCGCCTACTCTGCTTATTCGCTTAATTTATTGCAAGAAAAAAGTCATCTGCACCTTTTTTTTTTCGTACATAAGTATTGTGATAATTTTCTAATTACTGACCTTCTTGCTTTGTTCCTCAATTCCATTTCTAAAAATTCGAAAGATGCGCACGATGACGATCTCTGTCACAATTAGAAGTGGACTGATATTCAGGTACCCACCTAGCTAGTGCTTTCTTCCTTCATGTACACGCATGCATGTTTCTTTTGAGACCCTTAGGCGTTTCTTCACTTCACTTTTTTTTTCTTTTCTCTCTCTCTTCAGAATCAACGGTGATGATATGACTACCACATGTGCAGGTCTCAAGGATAGGTGGGAAAGACCGCCTGATGATTATGAGGAACAGAGGTCGAGCAGCCATTGCTGTTCTTACCGGTACAAGTACGGTGGTGGAAGTAGGAGGATGATTTGGTCGAGGCGGCGGGTAATGGAGATGTGGCTGAGCAAGGGAATCATCACGGAAGTGTATTTTTTTTTGTAGTGGATGTTCTACGAGGAAGGGCAAATGTCGCGGGAAGACATCCGAACATGCGTAGCCGCTTAGCGTCTCGACCTGAAGCCTTTCACTAAGTTCGGGGACTATCTCCCTGACTTGGATGGATGGCACGACATGTTTGAGTGATTGTCGATATATGACAATGTGTCCGTTTAGTCCATACTTTCTGTATGACGAAATTTTGAGTTATGCACGACGAAACTTTATTTGTGATGTAATTAAACTGTCCTCCTCGACTAGCGAAGATTACTCTAGTTACGGCATTTTGGGTACGATGAACTTTATTATTTATGCTTATAATGTGTTGCTTTTATGTTTGCCAAGTCTGTCTCTTTCTGTTGCTCAACTATATATGTTGCATATCATCGACTTATGTGACGATGCAGGTGCATAGATCATCGATGGCGAAGAAGTGCTAGGCCAGGAGTATACGACGAGTGGCCGGAGTGTCAGGCCTAGGTGTACCGGTTTCCGAGCAATAGCTAGTAGTTAGTTTAGGTTCACTCTAATGCGAGAGAGGGATATGAACTCATGTACTGCATAGTTCCGCTCTCATTCATAGTGATAGCTCTTCTCGCGTATATCATTGTTTAGATGGATGACGATGTAGTTGCAAGTAATCGAGACTTGTATCACTATTTTTGAGATGATGACGAGAGACCACTGTGTTGGATGACGATTATGATGATGACATGATTTGATGCTATGATTACATTTGTATGTGTATGATATGCTAAAGATTATTGTATAAAGCATGTTCAAATACAAAACAAATTTGCGGGAAAAAACAAAAACTAATAAAACTAACAGTAGCGAGGGGAATATAGTTAGCAGTAGCGCGCTCTTACCAGTAGCGTGCCCTAGATAAAAGCGCTGCAGATATTAGCAGTAGCGTGTTGCGCTAAAGCTTGCTTCTGCTTGATACGTCTCCAATGTATCTATAATTTTTGATTGTTTCATGCTATTATATTATCATTCTTGGATGCTTTACAATCACTTTATAGTCATTTTATATCATTTTTTGGTACTAATCTATTGACATAGTGCCCAGCGCTAGTTGCTGTTTTCTGCATGTTTTTTTACATCGCAGGAAATCAATATCAAACGGATCCAAACGCAACGAAACTCCTGGAGGATTTTTTTGGGCCAGAAAAAGCCAGTGGGCCAAGGAAGCGCCTGGGGGGCTGCTCGAGGGGAGCGGCACCCACCAGGGCGCGCCAGGAGGCCTAGGCGCGTCCTGGTGGGTGCTGCCCACCTCGGGTGCCCCCTGAACCGCCTCTTTGCTCTATAAACACCCCAATATTCCAGAAAACCTAGGGGAGTCGACGAAAATCAATTCCGGCCGCCTCAGAGTCCAGAACCACCAGATCGAATCTAGACACCGTCATGGAGGGGTTCACCACTTCCATTGGTGCCTCTCCGATGATGCGTGAGTAGTTCTTTGTAGACCTACAGGGCCGTAGTTAGTAGCTAGATGGCTTCCTCTCTCTCTCTCTCTATCTCTCTCTTGATTATCAATACAATGGTCTCTTGGAGATCCATTTGATGTAAGCCTTTTTGCGGCGTGTTTGATGGGATCCGATGAACTTTGAGTTTATGATCAGATTTATGTTTTTATCCATGAAAGTTATTTGATTCTTCTTGATCTCTTATATGCATGATTGCTTATAGCCTCGTATTTATTCTCCGATATTTGGGTTTTGTTTGGCCAACTTTATCTATTTATCTTGCAATGGAAAGAGGTGCTTTGTAGTGGGTTCGATCTTACGGTGCTTGATCCCAGTGACAGAAGTGGAACCGACACGTATGTATCGTTGCTACTAAGGATAACAAGATGAGATCTATATCTTTGCAATAGATAAATGGATCTTGTCTACATCATGTCATTGTTCTTATTGCATAACTCCATTTTCTCATGAACTTAATACACTAGATGCATGCTGGATAGCAGTCGATATGTGGAGTAATAGTAGTAGATGTAGGCAGGAGTCGGTCTACTAATCTTGGACGTGATGCCTATATAATGATCATTGCTTGGATATCGTCATGATTATTTGAAGTTAGTTACGAAATCATGTATTACGGAACGAGTAAAGAGACTTGCAGGTAACGAGATTGAACTAGGTATTGGATACCGACGATCGAATCTCGGGCAAGTAACGTACCGATGACAAAGGGAACAACGTATGTTGTTATGCGGTTTGACCGATAAAGATCTTCGTAGAATATGTAGGAACCAATATGAACATCCAGGTTCCACTATTGGTTATTGACCGAGAATAGTTCTAGGTCATGTCTACATAGTTCTCGAACTCGTAGGGTCCGCACGCTTAACGTTACGATGACAGTTTTATTATGAGTTTATAAGTTTTGATGTACTGAAGTTTGTTCGGAGTCCCGAATGTGATCATGGACATGACGAGGAGTCTCGAAATGGTCGAGACATAAAGATTGATATATTGGATGACTATATTCGGACAACGGAAGTGTTCCGGGTGATTTCGAAGAAAACCGGAGTGCCGGAGGGTTACCGGAACCCCCCCGGAGAGTAATGGGCCTTATGGGCCTTAGTGGAAAGGAGAGAGGGGCGGCCAGCATGGGCCGCGCGCCCCCTCCCCCCTCTGGTCCGAATTGGACTAGGAGGGGGGCGGCGCCCCCCCCCTTTCCTTCCCCCTCTCCTCCTTCCTTCCTCCTCCTAGTAGGAGTAGGAAAGGAGGAGTCCTACTCCTACTAGGAGGAGGATTCCTCCTCCTTGGCGCACCCTTTAAGGGCCGACCGGCCTCCCCCCTTGCTCCTTTATATACGGGGGCAGGGGGCACCCCATAGACACACAAGTTGATCTACGGATCGTTCCTTAGCCATGTGCGGTGCCCCTCCACCATATTCCACCTCGGTCATATCGTCATGAGTTTAGGCGAAGCCTGCGCGCGATAGAACATCATCATCGCCACCACGCCGTCGTCTTGTGGAACTCATCCCCGACGCTTTGCTGGATTGAAGCCCGGGAACGCCATCGAGCTGAACGTGCTGAACACGGAGGTGCCCGACGTTCGGTGCTTGGATCGGTCGGATCGTGAAGACGTCGACTACATCAACGCGTTGTCGAACGCTCGCTTAACGGTCTACGAGGGTACGTAGACTATACTCTCCCCTCTCGTTGCTATGCCATCACCATGATCTTGCGTGTGCGTAGGAATTTTTTTGAAATTACTACGTTCCCCAACAGTGGCATCCGAGCCTAGGTTTTATGCGTTGATGTTATATGCACGAGTAGAACACTAGTGAGTTGTGGGCGATACAAGTCATAGTGCTTACCAGCATGTCATACTTTGGTTCGGCGGTATTGTTGGATGAAGCGTCCCGGACCGATATTACGCATACGCTTACGCGAGACTGGTTCTACCGACGTGCTTTGCACACAGATGGCTGGCGGGTGTCAGTTTCTCCAACTTTAGTTGAACCGAGTGTGGCTACGCCCGGTCCTTGCGAAGGTTAAAACAGCACTAACTTGACGAACTATCATTGTGGTTATGATGCGTAGGTAAGAACGGTTCTTGCTAAGCCCGTAGCAGCCACGTAAAAACTTGCAACAACAAAGTAGAGGACGTCTAACTTGTTTTTGCAGGGCATGTTGTGATGTGATATGGTCAAGACGTGATGCTATATTTTATTGTATGAGATGATCATGTTTTGTAACCGAAGTTATCGGCAAGCTGGCAGGAGCCATATGGTTGTCGCTTATTGTATGAAATGCAACGCATTCAGTAATTGCTTTACTTCATCACTAAGCGGTAGCGATAGTCGAGAAGCAATAGATGGCGTAACAACAACGATGCTACGATGGAGATCAAGGTGTCGCGCGGTGGCGATGGTGATCACGACGGTGCTTCAAGATGGAGATCACAAGCACAAGATGATGATGGCCATATCATATCACTTATATTGATTGCATGTGATGTTTATCCTTTATGCATCTTATCTTGCTTTGATTGACGGTAGCATTTTAAGATGATCTCTCACTTAAAATTATCAAGAAGTGTTCTCTCTGAGTATGCACCGTTGCCAAAGTTCGTCGTGCCAAGACACCACGTGATGATCGGGTGTGATAAGCTCTACGTCCATCTACAACGGGTGCAAGCCAGTTTGCACACGCAGAATACTCAGGTTAAACTTGACGAGCCTAGCATATGCAGATATGGCCTCGGAACACGGAGACTGAAAGGTCGAGCATGAATCATATAGTAGATATGATCAACATAGTGATGTTCACCATTGAAAACTACTCCATCTCACGTGATGATCGGTTATGGTTTAGTTGATTTGGATCACGTGATCACTTAGATGACTAGAGAGATGTCTGTCTAAGTGGGAGTTCTTAAGTAATATGATTAATTGAACTTAAATTTGTCATGAACTTAGTACCTGATAGTATTTTGCTTGTCTATGTTTGTTGTAGATAGATGGCTCGTGCTGTTGTTCCGTTGAATTTTAATGCGTTCCTTGAGAAAGCAAAGTTGAAAGATGATGGTAGCAATTACACGGACTGGGTCCGTAACTTGAGGATTATCCTCATTGCTGCACAGAAGAATTACGTCCTGGAAGCACCGCTGGGCATATAAGAGCCACTTCAACAATTTAATCATGGTCTTCTCCTACTGACCCCCAAAGAAAAGAAAAGAAATAAAAACTATTTACACGGGAAAGCTCCCAACAAGCAAAAGAAGAACGGGAAATATTTTTGGGTTTTCTTTTCAATTACTACAGCAAAGAAATAAACTACTAATTTTTTTTGGTTTTTTCTTAAGGTTTATTAAACACACAAGAAGAAAGTAGGAAAAAGAAAATAAACTAGCATGGATATTACAGTGAAAGAGTATGAGCACCGACATCCAGCAATGAGTGTGTGTGAACATGAATGTAATGTCGGTGGGAAATATGTACTCCCCCAAGCTTAAGCTTTTGGCCTAAGTTGGTCTATTGCCAGGGATAGCCTGGTGGATACCCATAGGTGAAGCTGGGGCCATACTGCGATGCAGCGGCTATTGCCGCCTGAGCTATAGCGTGGCGTCGAGCAGCCTCCGCTCTCCTCTCGTACTCATCTGCCTCCTCTCTGGTAATAATATATCTTCCTTTTGTCTGAGAATCAAAGAAGGCAGGAGCAGGAAGAGTAATACGGACAACATGCCGTTTGTTAAAGATTAATCGATACTGGATAGGTGGTTCGGTACTCTCAACAAACTGGTGGGAAACCATAGAATCAAAATCTAAATAGGTAGGGGGTAACTCCTTATCACCCTCACGAATGTCTATCTCAAGAAAATTAGCTAAGCGGGTTGCATAAATTCCTCCAAAGAAATCTCCGTTATGTCTATTATGATGCAACTTACGAGCTACAATGGCTCCCATATGATAAGATTGGTCTCCTAACACAGCACTTCTGAGAATGCTCAGATCAGGGGCACACATGTGACATGCTTCATCCTTAGCATTTATGCATCTACCTATGAAGAGAGCAAAATATTGTATAGCAGGAAAGTGAACACTCCCTATAGTGGCTTGTGTTATATCTCTAGATTCCCCCACAGTTATTCTAGCAAGAAAGTCTCTATATTCAGATTTAGGGGGTTCCCTGACCCCAAGATGGAAGTTTGCAAGCAGAAGTGAAATCCTCTAAGTCCATGGTATAAGATTTGTCATAAAGGTCAAACATGACTGAAGGAGAATTACGCGAAGATGAAAACTCAAACCTCCTCACAAATGAACTTGTGAGATCATGATACTGGGGGCATTTGTCAGCTTCAAAGTCCTCAAGACCGGCGTTACGCAGATATGCGCTAAATTCTTCTTTAATTCCCGCTTGATTCATAAAATTTTCTGAAGGCCATTCACAGGGCCTCACAGGAGCGTCTCTTGTTGGTTCCTCGTTAGCATCACGCATTGCAAGCCTGGGACCTTGCTTCCTTGAAGAACCACCTTGGAACATCTTCCTAAACATATTCTTTCCTTTGAAAAATTTCTGAAATTTTTAGTAACTTCAAATAAGAGTGAACCAACTTCAATAAAATTGATAGCAACAACTCCCATAAGTGCCTAGAGCCTATATCAAGCATTAGAACTACTTGGAACCATATAAATTTGACATGCAAGCTCAAGAACATGGTCACCTATGCAGCTTAAATTTGCAAAGAATAAAGCACTAGAACAAAAACTAATTGGACCAATGGAGGAGTTACATACCAAGGAACAAGCTCCCCAAGCAGTTTTGCGAGAGGTGCTTTGAGCAAGGAGATCGAAAATCACAGCAACAGGGGCTGGAACTCATGCTTGAGTTGGTTTTTCATGTTTGTGTGAGGCAGAGGAAGAAGATGGGTGCAGGGATAAGTGGAGGAGGGCCACCATGGGCCCATGAGGCAGGGGGCGCGCCCAGGGGGGTAGGGCGCGCCCTCCACCCTCATGACCAGGTGGCAGCTCCCCCGCGGTAATTTTTGCACATTAAATCCTCAAATATTCCCAAAAAAATTATATTAAATTGGCATGGCATTCTGAGGTCTTTTATTTTCAGGATATTTTTATATTGCACGGATAAGTCAGACAGAAAATACTATTTTACTTTATTTCTACTAAATAATAGAAAATATAAAGAGGGTACACAAGGTTATACTTCTAGTTTCATCCCTCTCGTAATCATCAAAATGAACCCACTAACAAAGTTGATCAAGTCTTGTTAACAAACTCATTCCGAATAATCACGGAATCGGAGAAATTTCGAATAACACTTAATTACCTCAACGGGGATATGAAAATCCCCAACAATAAGAATATCATACTTTTTCTTGATAGTAGGGAGAGGAAATTCAAACCCTCCAAATATAATCGATGGAATTTTTCCAATAGAGTTGATACTATAAACTTGAGGTTGTTTCCTCGGAAAGTGTACTGTGTGCTCATTACCATTGACATGAAAAGTGACATTGCCTTTGTTGCAATCAATAACAGCCCCTGCAGTATTGAGGAAAGGTCTTCCAAGAATAATAGGCATACTATCGTCCTCGGGAATATCAAGAATAACAAAGTCCGTTAAAATAGTAACGTTCGCAACTACAACAGGCACATCCTCACAAATACCGACAGGTATAGCAGTTGATTTATTAGCCATTTGCAAAGATATTTCAGTAGGTGTCAACTTATTCAAGTCAAGTCTACAATATAAAGAGAGAGGCATAACACTAACACCGGCTCCAAGATCACATAAGGCAGTTTTAACATAATTTCTCTTAATGGAGCATGGTATAGTAGGTACTCCTGGATCTCCAAGTTTCTTTGGTATTCCACCCTTAAAAGTATAATTAGCAAGCATGGTGGAAATTTCAGCTTCCGGTATCTTTCTTTTATTAGTAATGATATCCTTCATATACTTAGCATAAGGATTTGTTTTGAGCACATTAGTTAATCGCATACGCAAAAAGATGGGTCTAATCATTTCAGCAAAGCGCTCAAAATCCTCATCATCCTTTTTTGGATGGTTTCGGATGAAAAGGCATGGGTTTCTGAACCCATGGTTCCCTTTCTTTACCATGTTTCCTAGCAACGAAGTCTCTGTTATCATAACATTGATTCTTTGATTGTGGGTTATCAAGATCAACAGCAGGTTCAACTTCTACATCATTATCATTACTAGGTTGAGCATCATCATGAACATCATCATTAACATTTTCACTAGGTTCATGTTCATTACCAGATTGTGTTTCAGCATCAGACATAGAGATATCATTTGGATTATCAGGTGGTTCAGCAATAGGTTCACTAGAAGTTTGCATAATCCTATCATTTTTCTTTTTCTTACTTTTAGAAGAACTAGGTACATCAATATTATTTCTCTGAGAATCTTGCTCGATTCTCTTAGGGTGGCCTTCAGGATACAAAGGTTCCTGAGTCATTCTACCAGTTCTAGTAGCCACTCTAACAGCATAATCATTTTTCTTACTATTCATTTCATCCAGCACTTCTTTCTGAGCTTTGAGTACTTGTTCTACTTGAGTGGTAACCATAGAAGCATGTTTGCTAACAAGTCTAAGTTCACCTCTATTATTAGCCATATAATCACCCAAGCGTTTAATCATAAAGGTATTCTGTTTTAATTGTCTACCAAAATAAGCATTAAAGTCATCTTGCTTAAACATAAAGTGATCAAACTCATCCAAGCACCGACTAGCAATTTTAGTAGGAGGGACTTCAGCTTTATCATATCTATAGAGAGAATTTACCTTTACTACCTGTGTCGGGATATCGGGATCAGGAGGTTCTTCAGTGAATAAGGAATTGAGATCATACACTTCTTCAACAGACGGTAAATTAAGACCGTGTATTTCTTCAATAGGAGGTAAATTCTTAACATCTTCAGCTTTAATACCTTTTTCTTTCATAGATTTCTTTGCCTCTTGCATATCTTCAGGACTGAGAAATAGAACACCTCTCTTTTTCGGAGTTGGTTTAGGAATAGGCTCAGGAATTGGCTCGGGAGCTGTCTCAGGAGGTGGCTCGGGAGGTGCCCAATTATTTTCATTTGTCAACATATTATTCAATAGAATTTCAGCTTCATCCGGTGTTCTTTCCCTGAAAAGAGAACCAGCACAACTATCCAGGTAATCTCTGGAAGCATCAGTTAGTCCATTATAAAAGATATCAAGTATTTCAGGTTTCTTAAGAGGATGATCAGGCAAAGCATTAAGTAACTTGAGAAGCCTCCCCCAAGCTGTGGGAGACTCTCTTCTTCAATTTGCACGAAGTTGTATATTTCCCTCAAAGCAGCTTGTTTCTTATTAGCAGGGAAATATTTAGCAGAGAAGTAATAAATCATATTCTGGGGACTACGCACACAACCAGGATCAAGAGAATTAAAACATATCTTAGCATCACCCTTTAATGAGAACGAAAATATTTTGAGTAAATAAAGGTAGCGCGATCTCTCATCATTAGTAAACAGGGTGGCTATATCATTTAACTTAGTAAGATGTGCCACAATAGTTTCAGATTCATAGCCAAAGAAAGGATCAGATTCAACCAAAGTAATTATATCTGGATCAACAGAAATTTCGTAATAATCCTTATCGGGAACACAGATAGGTGAAGTAGCAAAAGCAGGGTCGGGTCTCATTCTATCTCTAAGAGATTCTTTACTCCATTTAACTAGCAGCCTCTTAAGTTCAGTATCTATCCCGGCAAGCAAAAATAGCTGCGAAGATTACGCATCAAAAAGATAACCCTCAGGAATAGCAGGCATATTCTCATCATCACTCTCGTCGTCGTATTCAGATTCAATAATTTCTCTTTCTCTAGATCTAGAAATTCGTTCATCAAGAAATTTACTAAGGGGCACAGTATTATCAAGCATAGAAGGAGTTTCATCATAAGTATCATGCATAGCAGAAGTTGCATCATCAATAACATGCGACATATCAGAATTCGTAGCAGTAGCAGGTTTAGGTGTCGCAAGCTTACTTATAACGGAAGCAGAATCTAGTGCAGAGCTAGATGGCAGTTCCTTACCCCCCCCCTTGTAGTTGAGGGAAAAATAGTAGTTCGATCGTCTTTCAAGTTCTTCATAGTGTCCAGCAGATATAAATCCCAAATGACTCAAAGAATAGAGCTATGCTCCCCGGCAACAGTGCCAGAAAAAGGTCTTGATAACCCACGAGTATAGGGGATCGCAACAGTTTTCGAGGGTAGAGTATTCAACCCAAATTTATTGATTCGACACAAGGGGAGACAAAGAATATTCTCAAGTATTAGCAGCTGAGTTGTCAATTCAACCACACCTGGAAACTTAGTATCTGCAGCAAAGTGTTTAGTAGCAAAGTAATATGATAGTGGTGGTAACGGTAACAAAAGTAAAGACAGACAAAAGTAATGTTTTTGGTATTTTGTAGTGATTGTAACAAGAGTAACGGAAAAGTAAATAAGTGAGAACCAAGATATGGAAAACTCGAGGCACCGGATTAGTGATGGATAATTATGCGGATGTGGTTCGTCATGTAATGATCATAACATAGGGTGACATGTAACTAGCTCCAATTCATCAATGTAATGTAGGCATGTATTCAGTATATAGTCATACGTGCTTATGGAAAAGAACTTGTATGACATCTTTTGTCCTACCCTCCCGTGGCAGCGGGGTCCTATTGGAAACTAAGGGACATTAAGGCCTCCTTTTAATAGAGAACCGGAACAAAGAATTAGCACAGAGTGAATACATGAACTCCTCAAACTATGGTCATCACCGGGAGTGGTCCCGATTATTGTCACTTCGGGGTTGCCGCATCATAACACACAGTAGGTGACTATAGACTTGCAGGATAGGATCAAGAACTCACATATATTCATGAAAGCATAATAGGTTCAGATCTGAAATCATGGCACTCGGGCCCTAGTGACAAGCATTAAGCATAGCAAAGTCATAGCAACATCAATCTCGGAACATATTGGATACAAGGGATCAAACCCTAACAAAACTAACTTGATTACATGATAAATCTCATCCAACCCATCACCGTCCAGCAAGCCTACGATGAAATTACTCACGCATGGCGGTGAGCATCATGAAATTGGTGATGGAGGATGGTTGATGATGATGACGGCGACGAATCGCCCTCTCAGGAGCCCCGAACAGACTCCAGATCAGCCCTCCCGAGAGAGATTAGGGCTTGGCGGCGGCTCCGTATCGTAAAATGTGATGATTTCTTCTCTCTGATTTTTTTCTCCCCGAAAGCCAATATATGGAGTTGGAGTTGGCGTCGAGGGGTCTCCAGGGGGCCCACGAGGTAGGGGGGCGCGCCCAAGAGGGGGGGGGCCCCCACCCTCGTGGATAGGGTGTGGGCCCCCTGGTCTTCATCTTTGGCGAGGATTTTTTTATTTTTTTTATAAGACATCCCGTGGAGTTTCATGTCATTCCGAGAACTTTTGTTTTCTGCACATAATACAACATCATGGCAATTCTGCTGAAAACGGCGTCAGTCCGGGTTAGTTCCATTCAAATCATACAAGTTAGAGTCCAAAACAAGGGCAAAAGTGTTTGGAAAAGGAGATACGATGGAGACGTATCACGCCCCCTGTCTCGTGGGCCCCTCGGGCGGCCACCGACGTACTTCTTCCTCCTATATATACCTACGTACCCCGAAAACATCCAGGGACACCACAAAACACAATTTCCACCACCGTAACCTTCTGTATCCGCGAGATCCCATCTTGGAGCCTTTGCCGGCACTCTGCCGGAGGGGGAATCGACCACGGAGGGCTTCTACATCAACATCTTTGCCCCTCCGATGAGTTGTGAGTAGTTTACCATAGACCTATGGGTCCATAGTTATTAGCTAGATGGCTTCTTCTCTCTTTTGGGATCTCAATACAATGTTCTCCCCCCTCTTGTGGAGATCTATTCGATATAAACTCTTTTTGCGGTGTGTTTGTCGAGATCCGATGAATTGTGGGTTTATGATCAAGTTTATCTATGAATAATATTTGAATCTTCTTTGCATTCTTTTATGTATGATTGAGTTATCTTTGCAAGTCTCTTCGAATTACCAGTTTGGTTTTGCCTACTAGATTGATCTTTCTTGCCATGGGAGAAGTGCTTAGCTTTGGGTTCAATCTTGCGGTGTCCTTGCCCAGTTACATAAAAGGTTGCAAGGCACGTATTGTATTGTTTCCATCGATGATAACAAGATGGGGTTTATATCATATTGCTTGAGTTTATCCTTCTACATCATGTCATCTTGCTTAATGCATTACTCTGTTCTTATGACCTTAATACTCTAGATGCAGGCAGGAGTCGGTCGATGTGTGGAGTAATAGTAGTAGATGCATGCAGGAGTTGGTCTACTTGTTATGGACGTGATGCCTATATACAGGATCATGCCTAGACAGTAATTCGTAACTATGCGCTTTTCTATCAATTGCTCAACAGTAATTTGCTCACCCACCGTAATACTTATGCTATCTTGAGAGAAGCCTCTAGTGAAACCTATGGCCCCCGGGTCTATCTCTTATCATATTTGCTTTCAATCTACCTTTATTTGCATCTTTACTTTTTGCATCTATATTATAAAATACCAAAAATATAATCATATTATCATACTATCTTTATTAGATCTCACTTTCGCAAGTGGCAATGAAGGGATTGACAACCCCTTTATTGCGTTGGTTGCGAGTTCTCAGTTTGTTTGTGTAGGTGCGTGGGACTTTTGAGGAGCCTCCTACTCGATTGATACATTGGTTCTCAAAAACTGAGGGAAATACTTACGCTACTATTGTTGCATCATCCTCTCCTCTTCGAGGAAAACCAACGCAAGCTCAAGACGTAGCACATTCCATCACCAGAGCCACCATGATCACGTCCTTCCACCTCCATTGTACGATCACCGGAGCCTGCTTCACCCTCTCCTTCCAGACCATCAGTGTCGTTGAGAAACGACAAGACTACATCAGCTCCTCCGCGTATGTTGTCCCTCAACAACTCTTCTTCTTCTAAGTCTCTTTAATGATCCATAGTTTCTGCAAATATTACTACATGGAAATTAATATACAAACACGAGAGATGGATATATTAGTTGCAAACATAGATGCTTCTACGGATTGGGGTGGCCTCGACGACACTTCTAGGGTTTGGGGTGGCCTCGGCAACACTTGTAGGGTTTGGAGAACTTCGTACCATCTTGCCCTGGTTACTTCCATCATGCCCCTCGATGACCCTCGACCCTCGGACCCTTGGCAACCCTCGACCCCTAGGCGTTCAACGACCCTCAACCCCTCGACGACCCTCTTCCCTCGAACCCTCCGCGACGCTCGACCCCTTGGTGACCCTCGGCCCTCTACCCTAGTTCCTGAGCCTCGACCCTCTACCCTTGTTCCCGACCCTCGACCACTCGGCGATCCTCGACAGGCTCGTTCCCGATAAAAATTAACAAGAGGAAGAAGAAGAAAAAAAGAGAGGAGAAGAACCTCTATTCCTTCTTCTTCTCCTCTTTTTTCTTCTTGTTCTTCTTCTTATTTTTTTCGACGTCCCCCCTCATGTCATTTCCGACGTCCCCCCTCATGTCATGTCCGACATCCTCCCTCATGTCATGTCTGACGTCCCCCCTCATGTCAATGTTATCGGGGAGGGGGTACACGACAACGATGCTCACCTCCTCATCACATGTCCGACGTCCCCGGCCCCTCATGTCATGTCTGACGTTCCCCCTCATGTCGATGTTATCTGGGACGGGATAGACGACAATAACGCTGACCCCCTCATCACATGTCCGACGTCCCCGTCCCCCTCATGTCATGTCCGATGTCGCCCCTCACTTTAACAAAAAAACTACCTTAGAAAAAAGACTTGCTTCGCCGCGGGTGCTCGGTGCGACGTGGACTGGGTGCAAACACTTTATGAAAATGCAGTGGTGGCCGTGCCGGGCGGTTTTCTTTTCCTTCTTAATTTTTTCCTTTGTTTTTTCTTATATGTTTGTTTTCGTTTTCATTCTACATTTTCGTACATATGAAAAATGAAGTTTCTATACAAAAGTGCACAACTTTTATGAACAAAAAAAATCTATGAACAAACAAAAAATCATACATCAATATATCCATGGATCATACATATGAACATATAGGGCGCGGGGACGGCAGCCAGACAGGGAGGAATAGGAGGAGAGGAGGGGATTGGGGACGGCGGCGCTCACACCGAGGACGCAGGGCACGATGACGGCGTCGGTGCAGGGCGTGGCGACGGCGTCGATCGGTGCAGGGCACCGGGACGGCGACGACGAGGCAGGGCCGGTGACAAGGAGCACGACGTCGGTGTGGCGCGCCCAGGGCGAAGACAACGAGGAGCAGGGTGTCGGCGTCGGGGCACAGTGCAACGACCGCGAGGAGCGGGGCATCGGCGTCGGGGCGCAGGAAGACGATGACAAAGACGGGGAGCAGGGCGTCAACGACGGCAATGAGGAGTAGGGCGTCGGTGTCGGGGCACAGGGCGGCGTCGGCGTCAGGGAGATTGAGAAACTGCTGAAAATTTCCCAATTGCTTTCTTATATAGCCAGCCCTTTAGTCCTGGTTGGTGGCACCAACCGGGACCAATGCCCCCCTTTAGTCGCGGTTGGTGCCACCAACCGGGACCAAAGGTCCCTTTTCAACAGCCCTTTATAGAGGCACCCTTTCGTCCTGGTTCGAGCCACGAACCGAGACTAATGGCCTTGGGCTGGAACTGGTGCGGTGTGTTGGGATGTTTAGTCCCAGCTCGCTAGCCAAGAGGCTTCGACAGTGGTTTATAAGTGATGCCGCGCTGACCACTTCGAGCTCCTCTCAAATGCAGGCTTATGGGCCTAAAGTCACATTATCTACCTGTGGGCCTACTGGGCCTTCGCGGGCCTGAATCCTAGCCCATGCACTAGTAGAAAAAGGGTCAAACGTGCAGCACATTAGTTGACGCCGGAACAGTTGAAGTACTGGACTCACTAATCTCAGCAAAAACTGACTATAACATCTTGTATGGGATAGTCAACAGGTAATTTCAATCATTATTAACTATATATCTCAGTCTATTTAGTTCGTCATTTCATGATATGAACTATTTAATAACCCCTTTATTCATTTTCTTTGTCGGTGAGGCAGGGCTTGGGCAAGATTGATCGGCGTCACGGAAGGTGAATGGAAACAAAAGCTTCAATGGTTTCACCCAAGGTAAGCAATTATAGTACTAGCTAGCTAGCTAGCTGGCATCTCTTTAATTATCATGCTTGATTAATTTTTATCCGATCAAATTCCATTCTCGTAAAGGCCTCAAGTAGGCGCAGGGACTGATCTGTGCATTCTGCGCTTATGCGAGAACATTCGCATGATGGCGTCCAAAGGAGCAGATCTCAAAGACAGAATGGGTACGCTTGTCGTAACACTATTCATAATTTTTACACCATTATCGATATCTAGTCACATAACTAATACACATGCATATTGATCTCCTTCTTAACAGTTCAAAGAGGTGCGGAGAAGCTCATAGAAAGGGAGCGCGTAGAAGCACTTCAAGAGGAAATAGCGGGATTTTTGCTCGACCAGGTCATAAATCCGAATGGAGAGTTCTATTACCCGCTACCGCCCCCATGAAAACCACTTCCAATTGTAATCGTGCTCCGAAGGCACCACCTAGGCTAATGCCACTGGCTCCGAAGGCAACATTCATATGTAGGAGAAATTGTAGATAGATGTACATGTGTGTATGTATATATATATATATATATATATATATATATATATGCATAACGTGTACAATGTGTACTATCGTAAAATACCAGCAAACGAAAAAGAATTAAAATGGAAACACAAAATTAAATGAAAAAGAAATCATAAAACTAAAAACCCCCCAAACCTTATAGTACCGGTTGGTCTTACCAACCGGTACTAAAGGGCTCTGAGCCCCGAGCTGGCTCGTGCCACGTGGTTGCCCTTTAGCACCGGTTCGTCTTGAACCGGTACTAAAGGGGGGCTTTTAGTGACCACAATTTAGTGCGGTTATGTAACCGGCACTAAAGGGCCTTACGAACCGGTGCTATTGCCCGGTTCTGCACTAGTGATGGGTGGGGTTTCTAGTCGTATTCAGGTCGTGGTGGTCTAGTAGGTGGCATTTTTTTTATTTTTTCCATTTTTTTGTTTTCTTTGTTGCTTTATTTATTTTATTTTGTTTCTATTTTTATTTATTTTATTAAAGTTTATTTATTTTACTTTATTAAAGTTTATTTTATTTTATTTTATTTCTACTTATTTATTTATTATGTTTTGTTTTGTTTCTACTTATTTATTTTATTTTCTTTTTTTGCTTTTTTATTTATTTTATGAAAATTAATTTTGCCTTCAATGTTTTGAATATAAAATACTTTGATAATTTTAGTTGCATAAGTTTTATATAATTTTAGTTTCAATAATACTAGAGGTTTATAAAAGCTTTTTAGTTGATTCCTTTTGCTATTAGAGTTTCATTAAAGTTTTCTAGTTCATTCTTTTTTCTATTAGAGTTTCATTAAAGTTTTCTAGTTCATTCTTTTAGTTTATTATTTTTGCTATTAGAGTTTCCTAAAAGTTTTCCGGTTCATTCTTTTTTATATTAGTTCATTCTTTGAGCTAAATGATCCTGAAATTGAAAAGCACTTCAGATGAACTCTGAAGAGGTTGAAAATTGAAAATGCACTTGAGATTTTATTTTTTGAACATATTTGAACTCCAGACTTTTTGTGTGTTCAAAATGCACCATTAAAAGCCACATCATCAATTTTCAACCCTTTCTGACTTCATTTGTTATTTTTCATGCATTTACTGATTTTTTGAGCTAAATGACCCTGAAAAATTTAAAATCACTACAAATGAACTCTGAAAAGGTTGAAAGTTGGCATGGTATCATCATTTCACCAACATAGCATGTGCTAAAAAGTTGAGAGGGTTACAGCAAAAACTGGATGCACTTCATGTACAAAATGGACAATCTCTTTCGAAGTATCAGGGTTTCGGACAAAAATTCATCTGTTACAAAGGGATTTCATTTTTCTTAACATATTTGAACTCCAGACTTTTTGTGTGTTCAAATGCACCATTAAAAGCCACATCATCAATTTTCAACCCTTTCTGACTTCATTTGTTATTTTTCATGCATTTACTGATTTTTTGAGCTAAATGACCCAGAAATTGAAAATGACTACAAATGAACTCTGAAAAGTTGGCATGGTATCATCATTTCACCAACATAGCATGTGCTAAAAAGTTGAGAGGGTTACAGCAAAAACGTGGATAATCTTCATCGTTTAACATGAGAAAGTCTTCATTTTTTCTTCGCTTGTGTCCTTTGCTTATTGCACCATAACCATGGATAATCTTCATCGTTTAACAGGCTGCTTGGGTTAGCCTTGACTTTGAAGGAAGGAATTTCATGAAACTTTTCATAATCTTCATACATGTCTGTCTTGCCCTCCACTCCCACGATGTCTCTTTTTCCTGAAAGAACTATGTGGCGCTTTGGCTCATCGTATGATGTATTCGCTTCCTTATCTTTTCTTTTTCTCGGTTTGGTAGACATGTCCTTCACATAGAAAACCTGCGCCACATCATTGGCTAGGACGAATGGTTCATATGTGTACCCAAGATTGTTCAGATACATTGTTGTCATTCTGTACTGTGGGTCTACCTGTACCCCGCCTCCTGACAGATTGACCCATTTGCACTGAAACAAAGGGACCTTAAAATCATGTCCGTAGTAAAGTTCATGCCCACTATGTAACCATAATATGTGTCCTTTCCCCTCTTGGTTGCTGCATCAAACCGGACACCGCTGTTTTGGTTGGTGCTCTTTTGATCTTGGGCGATCGTGTAAAATGTATTCCCATTTATCCCGTATCCTTTGTAAGTCAATACAGTCGAAGATGGTCACCTAGACAACGAGTACAACTCATCACAAACAGTGTTGTCACCTCCGAGACGTGTTTCCAACCAACTGCCGAAAGTCCTGATGTGTTAACATGTAATCCAGTCGTCACACTGCTCTGGGTGTTTGGAGCGCAGACTGTTCTTGTGTTCATTGACATACAGGGTCACCAAGGTAGAGTTCTGTAGAACTGTGTAGTGTGCTTGACCAAGAATACCCGTCCCTACATATTATTGAGTCCCCTCCAAGAGTGCCTTTTCCAGTCAGTCTCCCCTCATACCGCGATTGAGGGAGACCAATATTCTTAAGGTCAGGAATGAAGTCAACACAAAACCCAATGACATCCTCTGTTTGATGGCCCATAGAGATGCTTCCATCTGTCCTAGCGCGGTTATGGACATATTTCTTTAGGAATCCCATGAACCTCTCAAAGGGGAACATATTGTGAAGAAATACGGGGCCGAGAACGACAATCTCGTCGACTAGATGAACTAGGACGTGCATCATGATATTGAAGAAGGATGGTGGGAGCACCAGCTCGAAACTGACAAGACATTGCGCCACATCACTCCTTAGCCTTGGTATGATTTCTGGATCGATCACCTTATGAGAGATTGCATTAAGGAATGCACATAGCTTCACAATGGCTAATCGAATGTTTTCCGGTAGAAGCCCCCTCAATGCAACTGGAAACAGTTGTGTCATAATCACGTGGCAGTCATGAGACTTTAGGTTCTGAAACTTTTTCTCTGGCATATTTATTATTCCCTTTATATTCGACGAGAAGCCAGACGGGACCTTCATACTAAGCAGGCATTCAAAGAAGATTTCCTTCTCTTCTTTGGTAAGAGCGTAGCTGGCAGGAACTTCATACTGTTGTGGAGGCATGCCGTCTTTTTCATGCAAACGTTGTAGGTCCTCTCGGGCCTTCGGTGTATCTTCTGTCTTCCCATACACGCCCAAGAAGCCTAGTAGGTTCACGCAAAGGTTCTTCGTCACGTGCTTCACGTCGATTGAAGAGCGGACCTCTAGGTCTTTCCAGTAGGGTAGGTCCCAAAATATCGATTTCTTCTTCCACATGGGTGCGCGTCCCTCAGCATCATTCGGAACAGATAGTCCGCCGGGACCCTTTCCAAAGATTACCTGTAAATCATTGACCATAGCAAGTACGTGTTCAACGGTACACATGGCGGGCTTCTTCCGGTGACCTGCCTCGCCTTTGAAATGCTTGCCTTTCTTTTGACATTGATGGTTGGTCGGAAGAAATCGACAATGCCCCAGTTACACATTCTTCCTGCATTTGTCCAGGTATATACTTTCAGTGTCATCTAAACAGTGCGTGCATGCGTGGTATCCCTTGTTTGTCTGTCCTGAAAGGTTACTGAGAGCAGTTCGATCGTTCATGGTTACAAACAGCAACGCATGCAGGTCAAATTCCTCCTGTTTGTGTTCATCCCACACACGTACACCTTTTCCATTCCACAACAGTAAAAAGTTCTTCAACTAATGGGCTTAGGTACACATCAATGTCGTTGCCGGGTTGCTTAGGGTCTTGGATGAGAACTAGCTTCATAATGAACTTCCGCTTCATGCGCATCCAAGGAGGAAGGTTATACATACATAGAGTCACGGGCCAGGTGCTGTGATTGCTACTCTGCTCCCGAAAGGATTAATGCTATCCATGCTTCAACCAAACAATACGTTCCTTGGGTCACCTGCAAACTCAACCCGGTACTTTCTCTCAATTTTTGTCCACTGCGACCCGTCAGCGGGTGCTCTCAACTTCATGTCTTTCTTACGGTCCTCTCTGTGCCATCACATCAACTTTGCATGCTCTCTGTTTCTGAACAGACGTTTCAACCGTGGTATTATAGGAGCATACCACATCACCTTGGCAGGAACCCTCTTCCTGTGGGGCTCGCCGTCAACATCACCAGGGTCATCTCGTCTGATCTTATACCGCAATGCACCGCATACCTGGCATGTGTTCAAATCCTCGTACGTACCACGGTAGAGAATGCAGTCATTAGGGCATGCATGTATCTTCTGCACCTCCAGTCCTAGAGGGCATACGACCTTCTTTGTTGCGTACGTACTATCGGGCAATTCGTTATCCTTTGAAGTTTCTTCTTCAATATTTTCAGTAGCTTCTCAAATCCTTTGTCAGGCACATCATTCTCTGCCTTCCACTGCAACACTTCCAGTGCGGTACCGAGCTTTGTGTTGCCATCTTCGCAATTGGGGTACAAAGCTTTTTTGTGATCCTCTAACATGCAATCAAACTTCAGTTTCTCCTTTTGACTTTCGCACAGTCTCCTTGCATCAACAATGACCCGATGGAGATCATCATCGGGCACATCGTCTGGTTCCTCTTGATCTTCAGCAGCTTCCCCCGTTGCAGCATCACCGTATTCAGGGCATGGACAAAACATAAAACCATTTTGCTTGTTTGCCTCCGCCACTTCGAGAAAATTATTCACGCCCTTAATGTACTCAGAGGTGTGTTTGTCACCGTACATCCATTGCCGGTTCATCTGCGTGCATTATATATAATTAAGTGTGTCAAAAACCATTACAGAACATCATGAATAGATAAGTGACCAAATTAATAGAAGTTCATCATCACATTAAAACCAAAGTACATACATAGTTCTCACTGAACAACATATAGCTCTCCAGAGCATCTAATTAAACCATACATTGAAACTATGTAAAATAATTCGATGCAACAACAAATGCGATCATAAGCACAACCAAGGTAACAATTGATCCAACGACATAATGATACCAAGCCTCGGTATGAATGGCATATTTTCTAATCTTTCTAATCTTCAAGCGCATTGCATCCATCTTGATCTTGTGATCAATGATGACATCCACAACATGCAACTCCAATAGCATCTTCTCCTCCTCAATTTTTTTATTTTCTCCTTCAACTAATTGTTTTCTTCTTCAACTAAATTTAACCTCTCGACAATACGGTCGGTTAGAATTTCCGGTTCACATACCTCCTAGATAAATAAAATCTATGTCACGTTGGTCGGCATAATTGTCATAAACAATAAATGAACCAAATAGTTATAAAAGATAATATATACCACATCCGAATCATAGACAGGACGAGGGCCGACAGGGGCGGATACCAAAACCATCGCACTATATAATAACAAGCAATAATAAAAGTAAGAAAATTATACAAGTATCTATTTAAACATACAAGTAAGAATTTTTTCCTTTCAAAAAGAAGATAAGAACAAGAGGCTCACCACGGTGGTGCCGGCGACGAGATCGGCACGGGTGATCGACAGCGGTGAAGACGGGGACGGGACGTGACAGACCGCTAAACCTAGACAAATCTTGAGGAAAATGGAGCTTGGAGGTCGAGCTTGGAGAGGAAAAAGCTTAAGTAGTGTGGCTCGGACATTTCATCGAACACCTCATGTGCATAGGAGGTGAGCTAGAGCACCACAAAGCCCTCCCCTAGCCGGACAGAGAAAATAGAGCAGTGTGGAGTGCTCTGCTCGCCGGCGAGGGGCTATATATAGGCACATCATTGGTCCCGGTTCATGGCTGGAACCGGGACTAAAGGCCCCCCTTCTATCCCGGTTCCAGCCACGAACCGGGACCAATGGATGTGGGCCAGGAGCGTGGCCCATGGGTCCCGATTCGTGTCTGGAACTAGGACAAAAGGGTCCAGACGAACCGGGACCAATGCCCCACGAGGCCCCGGCCGGCCCCCTAGGCGCACGAACCAGGATGTATGCCCCCATGGGTCCCGGTTCATGACTGAACCGGGACTAATGGGCTGGCCAGGCCTGGACAAAAGACCTGTTTTCTACTAGTGAAGGCATTCCTCCGGTATCCGAGAGTTGGATAATCTCATAGTCGGAGGAATATGTATTTGACATGAAGAAAGCAATAGCAATAGAATAGAATGATCATAATGCTAAGCTAACGAATGGGTCTTGTCCATCACATCATTCTCCTAATGATGTGATCCCGTTCATCAAATGACAACACATGTCTATGGCTAGGAAACTTAACCATCTTTGATTAACGGGCTAGTCAAGTAGAGGCATACTAGGGACACGGTGCTTTGTCTATGTATTCACACATGTATCAAGTTTCCAGTTAATACAATTCTAGCATGAATAATAAACATTTATCATGAATATGGAAATATAAAATAAGAACTTTATTATTGCCTCTAGGGCATATTTCCTTCAATTTACACATACCACCGCACAGGATAATTAATCTAGTAAAAGTTAATCCATGTTGGGTCAGGATTATGGATTCAACATGTCAGATTTGGCTTGAACCATAAAGACCATGAATCATGTATGGAATAAAAAAATTAGTGGCAATAATCTTTACCAGTTGTAGCATCTACAATTGTTTAACCATGTCTATTTGTTAATGTTTATTTACACTCAAATAGTGATGGAATGTTTGTGGCCCCAAACACTGATGTTTTATAATATACCGGTGGTGGGTTGCAAGGTAGACATTGCTCTAAAAAAAGGTAATATGACTTCTCTTCTGCTGCACGAAACTTTGCTCCGTAACAAATCTAATAGTAGTTAGTATTTGCCAAAGGCTATCTAAACATTAATTTGGACCTTTTCAGAAGTGATATGATTGAAGTCTTATCTCTTTACTTGTCACCTTATATTAACTAATATACTTGTGTCAAGTTTGTTATCATGACATGCTAATCACTTCTTTTTTGTTGTGCTCTAGTGAACTATAACATGAGTAGGCGGGGGAGGGCCATCCACAAGGCACTTTCATGTTAGTTGCGCCTTTCACTTGGTTTTTTTATGTTGTCGCCCACCTGTTTGAGCTTCCAACCAACACAAAAGACATCTTATGCATTGTCCTTATGATCTTTTTCTGATGAGTAGTGTGTATAATGCTACGGTTGAGGTTCATCCTTTTTCTATAGTTACTATATATTTATTACCTTTAAATGTGTCTATGCTAATGCACAAATAATTATCCAAGTGGACATATGCAACATCTAGGGATATACATGGTATATGTGCCACTGGTTGAACACAACTAATCCAATCCACTTTGACAGCCATCCAAAATCCAGTGCTGGAGGATCTCCATCAGCATCGGAATGTTCAACATTGGATTCTTCATTAATGGATAACACACGAATATCACATGTATATGAACATGCCGACATCATCTCCCTGGTATCCTGTTTCACGATTCCATTACCAAATATATAGAGCCTCCTTTGAAGGCGGAAGTGGGTCAGTTTCATTCTCAAACATCAAGACAGTGGATCACATGAATGGCCTATCATCCATACGGTGTTGAACAAATAGAAGACCTATTTTAATGCATCTAACTACAATGTAAAGTGGACAATTCTCCACAATTTACAAGTCCACTGATTGTTTACATCTTTCCATAACTTCCTCGTCTAAACTAAAGAAATTCAAAAGTTAGTAAGATGATAGTTTATGGAGTCCTAAAGCAAATCCATAAGTTGTGAAGCTTTGAGAGTCCACTATGAGTTGGCGTGAACTAATCTGTAATCCGCTTATAATCTACAATGGTAGAGCACCAAAGCTATGGGTGTTAAACTTGCAAAAAAAAAAAGAAAACTTCCATTGCATATTTGAGAGACATGTAAACCATGTTTGAATCATTACAAAAATTTCAGTTAGTTAAGCACTAACTAATTATCCCGTAAATCGTAAGTTGGGATCATGTGTTACTTATTATGTCCCAACAGTTTTTACTTTGGCTAGCCGGAGTGTAGTTGTGAGTACCTTATCTATCACATTGATCCCGTGTGCGGGAAGGAGAGTTCAAAGATATATGTAGATCCCCCAATATTGAAAATAGTGACCAGGTGGCCGGCTGTCAATTCCTATCTATATAGCTTCTAAACCATCAAACCATAGAGTTCTTGGAAACAATATGGGTAATTCAGGAACTACTTTGCATTTGCCTATATCTAGTTCTTATCAAAGGCAACATTATATTCTAGAAGCTATGAAGCTTATTGCCTTTAGCACTACATGATTATCATTAATATTTATAGATTTTCCTCAATAAAAAAATCAAACCAATATGTGAATATGTCAAACTCTCCTACCATCATGGATAAAGGGCGCAATGTTTTTAGTCTTGCTAGCAGAACTTTTGAGTGATTTTCGCCACTTCTGTCATGAAAAAATAGTCTTATAGCCTCGTTTACTAAGAATAAGTCGAGTTCGAGTGGGTGAGCATGGACACATATAATCATGCATAACATCGAACATCAATGTTTCTATTTATTCAACATCTTCTAGGCTACTCGCGATGTGTAGTATAACTAGACCATAGAGGCGCGCTTTGCTGCGCCCCGTCCATCTTAAGGAAAGAATGATAGAAATATTCGAGAAATTAGGAGTTGTAACATATAACCAAATCTGTACGGTTGACATTGGCAGCCTTTCGGCGATGCCAAAGAAATAAAGTTGCAATTCCGCAAAGATGAACAAACCTAGAGTACTCACTGGGAACCTCGCATGTTTAGATAGTAAAGGATGTATTCACATACATGAGACAGTATACCACCATCGAAATGATTTTTGTGAAGAATCAAGTTATGAAATCTATATATCCACGTGCTAAAATATGAAAAATAGCTAAATCGTGCATAAAAAGATCATAGAGATACTCTGCTCTAGGAAATATTGTAATTTTCTTCACAAACTCGACATACCTGGTACACTAAGCAAAAAATTAACTTAAACTGCTGCATGGTAATTTGCAACACGTTTGTCGGACCAGAATATGTGCATTTAGACCAATCCGGAGCCTTGCTATATGGAGCTTCCAGAGTTTCCTAATAATAATAATAATAATAATAATAATAATAATAATAATAATAATAATAATAATAATAATAATAATAATAATAATAATAACAGTTTATTAACAATGATGCTAACCTAATTCTTGTGCGGAATAATTATGAGACATTAGCTAGTGAAGATTAGGAAAATCCAGTACCACACAAAAACTGACAAGCGGCCTTGTAGATAACATAATAGCGAAACAATCCTCTTTCTTTAACAGACATTTCTGAACTTGATAGAAATAATCAGCTAGATCAGTTGTCATCTTATGTGAGTTCTCAAAAATCTTTAGTTTACTTGCTCTTTTTTGGTTATTATCAGGGAGGCATAAGGCATTTCCCTCTTTGCATTGTTTGCCTCTTCCTAAAACACTGCATGAATAAAGATTTGGCCCAATGCCCTAGAAGATAAATCAATTCTCGTGCCCCAAAACGCCCAAGAGATTAGAATTAAGAGCTCCAGGAAGGAGGAAACCTTGAGTTCACTCTAAAATGCATGATCACATCCTGAGTTTTCCCCTGGCTTACGTTCGAATTAATGTGGGAAAACATAACAAACTGAAATTGAAATAGCGAGATGCTTTATTAGATGCCTGCAGAGAACTGCAATCAACACAGAAAGCAGGCATCATAGATAAGGTCACCTGATTACTTACAAGATGACTAAATTGGGAGATGCTGTTGAACACAATGTTGCCAACGAACATGCATCGTACTTGAGTCTCAACAAAGCAGAACAGCCCTATCAATCCCATCTACTCCTCGCTTGTACCATCTTGCTAACTCTAGCGCACATGCGAAGGTGTGAAAGCATCTCGCCGCCGTCTGACCGTGCGCCCCTGCGTCGCTGGCCACAGGACCGCTTTCTCGCTAGGGTTCGGTTGGAGAGGGAGAGGCAGGGAAGAAGAGGGGACCTGACTGAATTAGCGAGGGGACGGGGCGAGCATGCCATAGGAGTTTCGTCCGCCAGAGTTGGGGACACGCGTAGAGTTCCCCTTCCCGGCGCAGGCGAGGCCGTCTCAGAGTAGGGATGAAAACGGAGCGGAAACGGACGGAACTGAGTGCTACCACATTTGTTTTCATATATTTTTGCAGCAGCGGAAACAAAAATGGAAACCCCGGAAATGAATACGGAAACAGATACTACCAGAAACGGACCTGGAGCGAATACAAAGCGAACATGGAAACAGAAGTGGGCATTGACCGGAACTTAAAAGGCCCTTGAATCATAAAGAAGTACACACAAAACACAAACAAATTTAATGAATTGTTAACATGGCTACAAAATAGCATCGTTATGTTAGCAACTTAGTGTAGTATTTTAGTAATACTAGACACTTGCATATAGGGTCAAGCGGAGTACACGTGTGGTATTATAAGTTGGGCTCAAATAATCCATTCTACTCATTATATAATTCTGTGTTGTTGGTGGTTGGACTACAAAGCAGACATAGGTCTATAGTAGAAACGGAAATTCCATATTCAAGGAAACGGAAAATTCCATTTCCACGCCTATTCACCGGAAAACACCGTTCTGTTTCTGTTTCTGTTTTCTGCATAAAAAATTCCACTTCCACTTCCGTTTTGCGAAATTCCATTTCCGTTTTCATATTTCCTCTCCGTTCCATTTTTCCTTCGGAAAAACGGAAAGTTTCCACTCCATTTCCATCCCTATCTCAGAGGCGGCGCTGGACGGCCGAAAGTCTGCTGCAGGAGCAGCAGCGATGCTTCTGCGTGGGCCAGCTTAGCAAAGAAGAATGGGCCGTTGTCCCAAGAAAAGAAGAACGAGCTGTTCATACTTGGCCCGATAAACCAGAGGCCGCCTTGGTAGATTTCCGGAGCAGCAGCCCGTTTACGGAAGCCTGAGCGGATCCTGAACGTCCAACGGCGCGATCGTATGGTGTAGAGCGTCAATTGCTGTGGTTGCACGTAGCTAGCTCCATTATACTGTTTCTCAATGTGTTACCACAAATGTACATGGTACTAGTTAAGTTACCAAATTTATATTGCATCAAGAGATAAGCATGTTGGGAGAACATGGGCGTTCTTCAGAGCTTAGCCACTCTCGGCCGTCAGATCAGATTTTTGATGCGACTTCGTCCGTCCGATCTCGCTGCTGGACGATCCTGGTCGTTGGATCAAAAAAAAGCACGGCTACAATGAATAGTTAGCTCTCGCACGTGCCACCGCGGGTAATTTCCTTGCCCCGCCGCGGGCATTTTCGTCATTTCGCGCACAGGGGTATAAAAGGGGCTGCTCCCGTGGAGATAACACTAGCCCGCTCACTCCCACACTCGCGCGCGGCCGCCTGCTCCCCACGCCGCCGCCTCCGCTCGCCCTCGCCGCCGCCTCGCCCTCGCGCCGTCGCGTCTTCTCCTCCACCCCGCCCTCTCGGTGCTCCTACGAGGCGAGCACGAGCGCGAGCAGCCAGAGAGGAATGGCCACGGGCCTCTCTAGCGCCGGCGCCGGCGGCTCACTCTGCAGGCCCCCTGCCTCGTGGGGCTCATGGCCCCCTCCCTCCGCGGCGCCGGTGCCAGCGGCTCCCTCCTCCGCGGTGGCACGAGCGAGAGATCCATGGACGAGGACGACCACCACAGCGACGACGGCGCCCCTCACATGGTCGAGCTCGACGGAAGAGCGCTCGCCATGGCCGCGTTCGTCTGCTCCGGTGTGGTACAGCCGAGCTTGGCCAACGACGTGGCCGTGTACCTCCGCCTGGATGGCTCCTAGCGCGGGTAAGCAAGGCAGAACCCCATCCGCATGGTCGTTTCAGTTTTCAGAGGCTCCTTCTTCTTTTGTGTGTGCTGATGACGCATGCTTTTCTCCATGGAGTTGACAAGATGGAGATCCCTGCCATATCTTATATTCTTCAGTTGTCAAATGCTCACTCAGCTATTCAGATTGCTGCATCTTTTCTTCCAGTTTTTCTTCATATTGATCTATGCTATGGACTATGACAAATAGAGCTGACAATTTGTGCTTTATAACTTTTGGGTCAGGATGGTATTTATGACAATATGCATCTACTGATACTGTTTGTGTTTGCATTTTTGAATCTTAACGCTTGATATTGACTTTCCAGGGGATGTATTTCTAATGTGTAGGTGAACCGGTTTACAATGCACAGATTGCGACAAGAAATAACGAAGAACAACGTGTGTATGTGTGCCAATTACCATGGATAATGCTCAATTCTTCTGTTTCCAAATGGCCCTTCACACTACAGGAAAGTGACAATCAGTAAAAGTTAAGGTCAGACTTTGGAGAAGGTAAACATGTATTCTACATATGGTTACTTTTATGCACTTTTGGATATATGCATTTTCTTGGGTGACTAAGATGGTGTAGAGGCTCTGCCAGGATTACTTGTAATTTCTGCCACCAAATAAGCTGTTACAAAAGCAGTAACAAATGCAATATCTGTTTTGAACGAGCTGAGTTCAAAATTAACTATAAAAACAGACATTTACCGATAAGGAAATCTGATAGGTTATGTGTTTATCGTATAAAATAGCAACAAGACTTCACTACTGAGAGATATTTATGCCTGCATCATGATAGGTCTCCTTCCAAGTTAGTTGACCTGTTTTTTTCTATCCCAAGTTTATTGGCCTGTTTTTTTTTGTCCTTCCGAGGTTATCATTATGTTCTTTGTGCATGCTGAACTGGCATATTTAGTGGCGAGTTTGGTGCTTCTATCACTGTGTTCTTCGAGAATCTCATCATATCTCTCTATCCTAGGAATTATATGTTCACTTCCATGGAAAATAACATTTAAGAGAAACTTCATCACAGACTATCTTTGTTGTGATATTTATAGACTGTCTCCCACAACAGATTATTGACATCACAATTCAGAGAAGCTTTGATTTCACTATATTCTCCCTTTTGAAATTAATATTTTTTGTACACAACAACACTACTCATTTTAGTGGAGGAGGCAGCGACTCTGACAGTTTGGAGAGTTAACATATCTGGTTGCAGGGCGTTAGAGGATTTGAGTAGAAGCTGTCGAGCGGTGTCCACAGATTGTACAGCGACCAAGCGGCGGTGAAGAATCAATGTGTGGATCTATCATTACCATATGGACTAGGTATGCAAAGTTATTCCTCTGGTATGCTTTATTGTGGCCATACGGCCTTTTATGTTTCATTCCTTTTGTATTTCTGTCAACAAAAAATGTAGAGCCGCACCTTAATCGTTATGGTGATGTTGGATGGCATGGCAGTTGTCCAGTTCTATTATTTAAGAAATCGATGTGTGTATATCGATCAAAGTGATAATCACGGTAGACTAAAAAGCTTAGAAGTAGAGTTTAAAAGAAAATTCAGAAGCATTGGAGGCTCATGCTTCTACTGTCATGTTTTATGCTCCAGTTAGGAGTGGTGTTTCTAAAATAGAGATTATTGATTTTCACATATATAACCTGTGTTCATAGTAGCATTCCTGTCTCATTCTTTCTTTTCCATTTTCTTCTCCCTCTAAATTGTAGAGCTCCTATTCAAATTAGTAATCTTTTCAACCCTTTCTATAATTTCGCAGGTTTCAGAAATAAGATGTTTGCTTTATTGAACTAAGTTGTTCTCTTTTTGAGAGAGTATTGCGCTAAGATGTTTTATATCCTTATTATAGGGATACAAGCTCTGTGAACCATTCATGTAGTTACCGATTTTAGACAGATTTTGTTTCAGTTACGAAGGTTTAGAGGGATATATGAATGATCTGGAGTTTCAGTTATCATTTGAGCTACTTCCCCATTCGTATTCTTAACATTAATCCATCCTATTAGTATTAATTAATTATGATGCTGCCATGTTCATTTCTGCCCTTGGAGGGAGATGAACATATGGTGCTGCCAGCGCAGCACTCAAGGGCATGGAGGCTAACAAGGCAAAAGAGGCATGTTCTCAGCCACCAAATTACGATGTTGAGCAGTGCCTGAGCGGAAGATAGCAAGGCGGTTGACGTAGGATACGGAGTAAGCAGAGCTAGCGGCAGTGGACGCAGCTACCACGTCGGTGGGGGGCACCGGAGGCACAACACACGGTGGACATCGAGGATGTAGTGCACATCAAAGCAGTCGCCGCTCCGCGGTAAATTAGATAGACAAAATACATGACATGTTAGGCTGTTACTCGCTAGCAGCAGAAATATTCAGCTTATTCATGAGGTAACAGCAGGGTCTGTTGCGCTGAATCTTTGACATGAAACCAAACCAAACTAATACGTACCTAGCATCCGTCCAGAAGTCTTGATTACGGAATATATATGGTCCCATTTAAGTTTCAGAGGATATGCTTGGTTATCTGTTCTTTTGTAGGGATTTGAGAAAAAAAGAAAAGAAAAAACACTTATAATAAGGCAATGGCTTCGTGAGAAAGCACAAGAAATATCGTTGCGCGGCAGCAAGGCATACCTTAATTTGCTTCATGGTGAACTGGAAATGTGCTTTTATGTCAAACTGAAAAAATATATATGTTGTCTGCAAGCACATAAATGTTGATGATGTACATGACAACGATTGTTACCTATTTATCTTAACTGTGACCTTGCTTTGGCATTTCAGAAACATTGTAGTTGCTTATTTGTATTCTATACTTTTGGGTGATTTTACCAGTACCTTGCTTATGTTTGTACAGTACTACTGGATATCTGATGGAGCTTTCATTGTTGTACTGCTTATTCCACCCCTTGCTTTGCTTTCCCCTTTTCTGGCTGGTCTCGATGCACTTTTCAGCCGAGGACTAAAAAGATATCATGTGCCCCATATTTCTACACTTGGAATACTACTTCTGTCCCTGTCGAGTTCGATATGGATATGCCCCAAAATGTATTTTTGTTTTGCTAAACAGTTTAATGCAACTTAGTGATAAAATATGTCTTCCATTTATGTACACTTCCTCTCAATCACCAATATGGTCCCAGTTATCCATGTTTATGTACGCGTTGTCTGCAGGTGGTTATGTTGGTTTTATCTTCCGGTTGGTTGTTAGTCCCCTACAAGAGTTGTCACAATATGAAAAGGCTCCAAAAGGTGTCACGGTCAGGAATCTTTTTTCCAGGCATCCGGTGATGATTAGGTAACCAAACCGTATCACAGGATGTGTGTTTGTGTGGTCTGGCAAAGTAATGCTCTTCTTTTGTGGTATATGGAAAGTAATACTCTCTTTGTTATTCATTTTTGGAGCCATTAAATATTTTTGCCCTCATAATAGTTTTAGATGTTATGCCTTAGCATATTATATCAACGAGAAGTGAATGTGTTTTAGCTCGTATCTTCTAAATTAGTGTCTTCCACCGATATCAGAAATTAATGGTTCATATCATGTTTTGTATTTCTGTTATATCGTGTACTTCTTCAAAATTTGTATCTCAACCTAGCCTTCTTAGTGATAATTTTAGTGGAAGAGATTAGAATTCTTTTCGAGTATGAGGACTGTTATTTATTAACAAGTATTTATCACATTTAACAGAAATTAGTCTCCTTATTAACAGAAATACACTGACCCTATTCTACCACTATAATTTAGTTCATGTGCTGTAGGCATCACCGCCATTGCAATTCCTAAAGATGTGGAATTCTCATACTAATGCCGCTAATATATTTGCTCAAGAGGTCTCAAATTGAAAGCTAGGCATACTTTTCTTGATAAATCGTGTTTTATGACCAGATAAACAAAGTTTTTTTTCATGATTAAGAGATGAAGTCATGATTGCCAATGTCACCCATAAATACACTAATTATTTGCCATCCTGAGCTCATTTCCATGTCTGCTCTGGAATATTTTCCTACAGAGAAGAGGGCCACAGTACCAATTGGGCACACTTTGTCAAGGCGGCGGGAATAAAAGAATAACATATACTCAGATAAGGATCTTCGCCTTCAAGATTATAAGGGGAAATTATTGCTCACTGTCCTGTCCATACGCTTTAGAAGGAAATCACAAGTGTATTTTCTATACAAAACCATCATGTGGTCATCTATATTACGAACTATTCACACCAGATTCATATGGAATGGCACTCATGGCGGTAGTTGAACCAAAGCTATCTATCAGTACGCCTAACTATGGCTTCGTAGTTTTAGCGCATCCACTGCCACTGTGTTGGCTTTTGCTCTCTAATGTTCCTACTTGTACTACTAAACTTAATGTCAACTAATTAGCTTCTGTAATATCATGGCTGCATTGAACTTGATGTTGCCTTACTTCTGCGGCCGGTTAGTTTTTATAATCTCATGACTTTGTTGAACTCGATGATGTTACGCTCCTGAAATGTTTGTTCTTTTCCATGAACCAGAAAATCGGTTGTTCTATTACATGTGCTAAACTTGCCTTCCTACTAATGCATCATGCGGTTTGATCTTCCGCTGTTTGCCATGTCGGTTGGACCGGCACCCTCACGCAAAGGCGCGTTGCCGATCTAGTAATATCATGTACTATTATCATATTCTCGAATCACTTATTCATTTCCAATGGAAAATCATTTATATGATCTAGTTCTTTTAAAATTTCCATGATTGATGCACTACTATAGTGTATCGTAATATGATGCTAGAATCTTCCTTCTCGCCTGGAATCGCAGTTCCACATCGTTTTTTATTGCTTACGTTGCATTGCAAGACACTCTAGTGACACTTGCACTTGGAGAGGCCTTGGAGCGTTATCCTTGTATGGAGATCCATATGAATTTACCTGACGGCCATATATACGAGTGAGCCAAAACTTTAATGCGATGCCCTTATTATATTATTGCCAACGTATTATAGGAATTCACTTTTATTTATTTCCTTGCATGTTGCCAAGAAGACCAATTAAATATGAAGCAACATGTAGGTATCGTCAATTTTATTTGCGCACATTTGTTCGCCGGAAATAATTTAAGAAACAAATAAGGAGTTTTTATATATTTATTTGTGCATGCAAATGTCACTTTCATGCATTTATTTTTCCTTCATGCATGACATGTGCGCCTCATAAAAAGTTCAAAAAAAATCATGAAACATATACGACATGAAAATCAGTTGGGGATTTAAGTTACAATAGTTTATTGACTAAGTGAGATGAGGCTCGTAACATATGACGGTAGATGTACGATAATAACTACATGCATAGTCAAGTTTCTTAGAGGTGGATGAGTCATGTGTTAGGGACGTAGTGGGAGGTCATGGCATGAATTGTATAGCATGGCTGCCAACTCTTTGTATAAATAATAGCATCCAGTAACAAAGAAGGTCCTAAGAGCAAGAAACATATGTAGTTTGTAATGCGAAAAAAGAGAAGTGGTATGTATCTTGAGTTTCTCGTTATGTGTGTGTTTTGGGGACAAAGAAGTTGAGAGAGTTAGAGAGATATTTGAGATGTGAGATATTGGGGGACAACAAAGTTCTAGCCTTCTAGGGTAAATATTTGTTTTCATCATGTATCGGAATCGTCTGAGAAATTCCTAGTCGCCACCTAGCTCCGGGAAAATCATAGAGTGAGAACTCCGAGCCGCTCTCCTCGATTTTCCATAGTTTGAGCATATAGTCTCCATCTCCATGGATATGCTTGGTATGTTCGCTCGCCTTGAGGGTTTGTCATTGATTAATTGCATGATTTCACAGGGAGTGTATTATAGTCTCATCATAGTTGTAGATACTCTTTTGTGGTAATCTGACGTAGAGGTAGACACCAAGAAGCTACAAAGAAGCATGGCTACTACTACTATCATGTGCTCACCGGCGGAGTGTGACAAAACTGTGATGCAAGGTCTAGAGGGTTCCTTTCCTATGACATTTCATTTTTATGGATATAAGTGATTTCATTTATCAACTAGTAATTAGAAATTAGAACCTCTATTAGACTAAATTAATTGAGCAATCGGAAAACGGAAATGTAATTATTCATTTATTATCGAGATCCTGCCTTCCTATATGATTTAGTTTCTCCGAATTAATATACTTTGTTACAACAAAAGTAGAAAAGCAAATCATTTTTGCTGAAAAAGAAAATATATCATATATCATTTGTCATCTTTCAATAATAAAGAGGAAGACAACATCAATAATACATAGCTAACGTGTTTGATTGGTCTGATAGCAATTGCAGACTTTTACCTAAATTTAGAATGTATCTCAATATATGTAATTTTATATTCGCACGGCATATACTGAGCTATATCATTATCATCTTTGCCTCCGGCCTCCCAAATGTTCAAATCCTATATCTGCCTCATCTAAATAAAATGGTTCCGCCACCAAAGGCAACATCCCAATCGGTAAATGAATGGGGCACTTATGCATGGACATTTTGGTATGTGTGGTGCGTACGATATATTGTGGGTTGTGGCATGTCGAGTCCCCACCATAGCACAGGTGCACCCAGCGTGCGGCACGACTACTCCCCCAAACCACGCGACCTTGTGTAGCTTCCTGTGATTCTTCCCCAGTCTCGACCAGCCGACCCTAGTCGGCTATTCCCTAGGGCGTGTGGCAGGTTTAACGATTGGAGAACGACAATGCGAGCTTTAGCCGGTGTGGCGGGCGTGGTAGTGGCCAGCGAGGCAACGAGCGGGAATGACAAGCAGTTATATTATACATTGGTTTTCTCCTTCGTGAACCCTGCCATACCTGAAATTTACACAATTTTTACTGTATCATATATTGTTACCGACTAGGAGAGCAATATAACAAAATCACCCTGTCGATTTCCCTGGGCTAGAATAGACATTACTCATTTTAAAAGGTTGTCATGAAAGTTTTTTTTTACGATAAAGGGTTTCCCCACGCTTTATATTGTAAGGCAACCACACGATACAACAAGCATGGTGGGGCGGCAACACAACCAATCCCAAAAGATAAAACAAGAGAAGCAAATGTCGACACCGGCAGCTTGATGAAATGAAGGAAGACCGGCGACCGCTGTGACCTTCCGGAGATGTCCCACCATGCTCCAAGCATACCGAAGCATTGTGTACAAAGCAACACCATCAAGAATGAAAGCGACAATGATGTCGCTGCTGCCCGGACAAGTCCTAGGGTTTCCATCGATACGCGAAGCGCAGAGGGAGGGGGTACACCCGAAGCCCTTCAGGAGGGAATGGCGGCGCCCGCAGGGGTCACCACGTTGGTGCCGATGATGGAATTATGCCCTAGATGCAATAATATCTACATTATTATATTTTCATATCATAATTATAGAGTTTATATTCTATTGTATAACTGTTATGATCCTGGAATATGCGATTCGGCGGAAAACTCATATGCGCGTGTGGAACAAAAAACGGTTAAATAAAAGGTTCCTAGTCTTGTCTCTAGGAGTAGCTCAAGTGTTGTTGGTTATCACGTTTTCCGGATCTTAGGATATCATTTAAAGTGTTAAATGATAGTCCTAACAACTTTGAGATTATGACGTTGGAAGAACGATCATATCGAATCGATCCAAACTTGTTTGTTGTGAACTGAATTAATATCATTATTATTCAATTGTAATAACACAGAGTGTTAATGTGTGATTTTTCTCCTTAGACCATGAGAGTATCGTGGTAACTTCTTACCGTACGGTGAACTTTGGGGTTGCTTAAACGTCACCTATAACATGGTGATCATAATGATAACTAACAGGTTCATCGGTAAGTTTGACAAGTGGCTGGATAGCTCAAAAGTGGGATTTGCTCCCGTGATGATGGAGAGATATTCTTAGGGACCTCTTGGTGTGACATCAATCATTGTCTAGCTAGACACCCGTGACTTCTGTAGGGGAACGCGGCAGAAAACAAAAAATTTCAGTACAGCGAGCACGCCCAAGACCACAATGGAGACGGCATACAAGGTTTGATCTGATCCGTACCGACTTGAAGCACATCGGAAGAAGAGTCAGTGGAGATCCTTGGTGCAGATCCCACAGCTAGGATTTACAACCTCCAAACCACGAGGATGTACTTCCTCGTCGGACAGCCCTTCGGTAGGCTGTCGGACAGTCCCTCAGACGATGTCACGGACAGCCCTCCGGGAGGACCCTCGAAACTCGAACGGAAACTCGGACAGCCCTTCGGGAGGACACACGACAACCCCTCGTGAAAAAGATCAAAACTACAACCTCTCTACGGGGTTGCACACATACGGTTTCAGCTATCCGGCAGGGCTTCACCATCCAGAACTAGTTCCTGCCGGAACCCAGACAATCTTTCGGCTCTACGAAACTATTTCGCAGGGAGGGAGAGAGAAGCCAGAAAATTGCATGGCACTTGTATGTGAGAAAAAGTGAGTGTGGAGAATTCCTCTCCACCTCTATTTTTAGGAAAACCCAAGGGGTAAGGGGGCACATGAAAAACCCAAAATGCCCACACTTTATGTCACACATAAAGGGCATAAAGGGATGACAATTGGAGGTACATGGTGGACATGCACCCTTGAACGTCTCACCTTCATGGGGGCCTTCCAAAGGGGGTTCCTTGATCCCCAAGTCCTTATAGAAGCCTTTTGGGAAAAGCCCTAAAAGGTGGCTTTCCATAAAGTAACCCAAAAAGCACTTTCACTATTCACGAAAACATTTTTCTGCGTCCGATAAAACCCAAACTATATCTATGTGCCTAGAACAATTCCAGTACCCACTAAAACAATTTTGAACGCATTCCAAAACAATTCCGGAACAATGTTTTTCTTCAGCGAAAAGCTACTATAGCAGTTCTGGCTGCTCCGGAACATTTCCGATTTTTATCTCGAAACATTCCCAGAAGTTTCCAGATAAGACTGGCACCCTCCAAGAACTATCAAGCATGTGCCGAAACCATTTTGATTTAATTGTATACCCCGAAACAACTTTTGGGTTTTACCAAAACTATTCCGATGTTCTCTCTCCGGAACCTTTCCTTGACTCCAAAACTTATTCGGTGAATTTCTCTCAGACTCTCTGTCTAGTATTCAGCAGATAGATGACCCTAAAGCATGTGACCCTATAGGTTAGGTGAAGTATAGAGATGACCAGAACACTTTCCGATCAATGGTCAACATCGGAGCCGTGGATACCCAAATTGACCCCTGTACCCATACGAATGAATATTCGAGTGAACCTCAAGTTGATGTGTGCTATTCCTGTTGATTCACGATATATTACAAACACCCGAGGTGAGATTTACTTGCATCCCCGTGGATCAACAACTTGCCCACTATGCTATTTACCCCGTCACCGATTTTGTTCTCTTTTCTCGTTTCTGTGTCCCAGCATCCCTGTGATCAAATCACACTATGTCTGGCCAGACGATGATGCATACCATAACACCGAGAGGGCCCAAGAATATCTCTCCATTGTCGAAGGAGCAAATCTCAATCTTGTGCTATCTTTTTACTTGCCATACTTTTCCGTGAACCCGTAAGCCGCCATAATAGCCGCCTAGTTATGGATGACGTTTAACAAACCCCAAAGTTCAGAAGCAAGCACGAAGGAACTCTATACTCTCATGTTCTAAGGAATTATGCAAACATTAACTATCTCTGTGATGTTAACCTTTAACTTGTGACAAATGTGTCTCATAGCATAACACCAATTTGGGTCGATTCAACACAAGTGTTCTACCAACATTGTGCCCTAAAAATTGCCTGCATAGCGCCATGCCCATGATCAGGAAAACGAGATTCATCATGCAATACTTGAGCCAGTCTTAGAGGCAAGACTAGTAATACAATTTACCGTTTATTATACAAACATGTGCACATGAGTTTCCCTCCAAGCCTCGTGGTTATTGTAGACTCGAGAATCATTGCAGTTATAGCATGGAATATAAACATTCGTTGCAAACTTGGAGATACAAAATAACTATTATTTTTCCCTCTAGGGCATATCTCCTACAGACCCCCACTTGTACTAGAGTCATAATCCAGTTACATGGCTTTCCTAACACCAGTGGCTACCTGGTGCTGCTCATGCTTTGCTCGTGGTAGAGGCTTTGTCATCGGGTCTGACACGTTCAGATCCGTGTGAACTTTGCGTACTTTCACTAAACCTGCTTCGACATGATGTCGAATGAGTTTATATTTGCGTTCAATATGTCTTGCATTATGGTGCGAACTTGGCTCCCTTCCCTCAGCCACGGTGCCACTATTATCACAATAGATCTCCACCGGGTCTAGGGCACTAGGAACCACACCAAGGTCTTCAAGAAATTGCTTAATCCATACCGCCTCCTTGGAGGCTTCTGAAGTTGCAACATATTCCGCCTTCATCCTAGAATCCGCCATAGTCTTTTTTTTGGAACTTTTCCAATCAACTACGCCACCGTTCAATATGAAAACATAGCCTGACTAAGATTTGAAGTCATCTCGGCCAGTGATACGTCCATTTTGCATCATGTTTACCTACTGTTATTTATAATGTTTTTATGCATAATAATGCTTTTTGGAGTAATTCTAATGCCTTTTCTCTCGTAATATGCAAGGTACAAACAAAGAGGGAGAATTCCGGCAACTGGAAATCTGGACCTGAAAAGGCTACATCAGGCTACCTATTCTGCACAACTCCAAATGAGCTAAAACTTTATGAGGATTTTTTATGGAATAAATAAGAAATACTGGAGAAAATAACTGCCAGAGGGGGCCACGTGGTGAGCACAAGACACTAGGGCGCCAGGCCCCCCAGACGAGCCCTGGTGGGTTGTGCTCAGCCCAGCCCACCTCTGGTGTCCATTTTCTGGTATATAAGTCATTTTTACCTAGAAAAATAAGGAGAGGACTTTCAGGATGAAGCGCCACCGTCTCGAGGCGGAACTTGGGCAGGACCACTGTCGGTGTCAAAACCGGCGGATCTCGGGTAGGGGGTCCCGAACTGTGCGTCTAGGCGGATGGTAACAGGAGTCGAGGGACACAATGTTTTTACCCAGGTTCAGGCCCTCTCGATGGAGGTAAAACCCTACGTCCTGCTTGATTAATATTGATGATATGGGTAGTACAAGAGTAGATCTACCACGAGATCAAGGAGGCTAAACCCTAGAAGCTAGCCTATGGTATGATTGTTGAGATGTAATGTTGTGTCCTACGGACTAAGGCCCTCCGGTTTATATAGACACCGGAGAGGCTAGGGTTACACAGAGTCGGTTACAATGGTAGGAGATCTACATATCCGATCGCCAAGCTTGCCTTCCACGCCAAGGAAAGTACCTTCCGACACGAGCCGAGTCTTCAATCTTCTATCTTCGTAGTCCGGGAGTCCGCGGATATTGATACTCCGGCTGTCCGGACACCCCCTAGTCCAGGACTCCCTTAGTAGCCCCTGAACCAGTCTTCAATGACGATAAGTCCAGCGTGCATAATGTTCGGCATTGCAAGGCGGGTTCCTCCTTGAATAATTCGAGAAAATAATGAACACCAGGATAGTGTCCGCTCGCAAAATAAATTCCACATTCCAAACGTAGAGAGAGAATAAAACACATATATCGATCCAATCTGGCCGACGTATTATGTGGCGCGACATCACACCGCACCAAGCCCTTGTTTGAATTATTGTACCACCTCAAAGACGCTTAGCTAAGCGGTTTCTTGGCACGCCCCGTCAAGCGTAGATCGTGTTCCCCTTATTCCGGATTCTCATCAATACGTGCGCAGTAACCCAACGCGCCATTGATGGTGGCGCTTGGGAGATAAGCGAGTTTTACCAGGCCGGTGAGGGACGCATAGTTGTGTCCGCCTATATATAAGGGATAAGGATTTACCTTCTCACCTACGCCTTCTTCCTCCTTTGCTTATCCATCCCTGTGAACTCAAGCTCCAATGCCCAAGCTCGCGCATCTCACCTCAACCCTTCTCCGAATATGTCCGGAGGGGGAGGCAAATGGATGGCCTCCACCGCTAAGGAGGAGGACATCACCAAGCTGCGCGACGCCGGATACCTTTCCAGCGACATCGCGCATCGGCTGCCCGACGCGGGACAGCTCATCCCCACCCCAGGACCTCATGAGAGGGTCGTCTTCCTTCCCCACTTCCTCCGCGGACTGGGCTTTCCGCTCCATCCATTCGTCCGGGGGCTCATGTTTTACTACGGCCTGGATTTCCACGATCTGGCGCCAACTTCGCCCTCAACATCTCGGCGTTTATCGTGCGGTGCGAGGCCTTTCTCGCATCCGCCCCACTTCGCCTGTGGCTCAAGACCTTCAACGCTGTCAAGATTGTGAAGGGACGCAAGCGAATGCGGAGGCGCTATGTTGGGCAGCCGCCCAACGCCCCTTGGCTAGAAGGGACCTTCGTGGACTCCGTCAAGGGATGGCAATCGGGTGGTTCTACATCACCGAGCCGCGCGAGCCTACATGGGCGGCGGCCCCCGAATTTAGATCTGGAATCCCCACGCAACTCACCTCCTCGAAAGAGAAGGGCTTGCAGTGGGGTGACCCGGTGGAGGTGACGGGACTTCGAGCCTGCATCAAGAAGCTGGTGAGCAATAGGCTCCGGCTCGTCGACGTGGTCCAGGTCATGCTCCTCCGGCGGATTCTCCCATGCCAAGAACGGGCATTTCATCTGTGGGAGTTTAATCCGGAACAGCACCAGATGTTGAGCGCGCTCTTCGACACAACGCATTTAAGGCGCTGGAGGGTGCTGTTCAAGGCGCCGAAGCCCCGATCCGCGATCAAGACCATGGATTCCGCTTGCAGCCTCCGCCCGACAAGGTAAGTGATTCGACCCCATTACGGGACACTTGTAGTAATTAGATTGACTCTAGCGAGGTTCTTAATCTGCCTCTTCCTTTGACAGGAATGGATGGAGAAGGCCGAGCTGCTCATCAGCCCGGCTCCCATGCCAGAAGAACCAGTGGATGTCCATTTAGCAAGGCTGCTGGTTCCGGCACCATACGTGGTGTCGGAGAAGAAGGCCAAGAAGGTGGCCACGGGGACTCGAAAGAGTTCCCGTAATCAGGCGTCTGACGACGACGAGGGCTCTTCCTCCGAAGACGAGGAGGAGGAGTACTCTCTCCCGGAGGAGGGAGAGAGGAAGAGGAAGGCCTCCCCAATCGGGGCGGCCGAAGGGTCCAAGAGGGGGAGAACTATCCCCCCAGACAGTTTCGCCAACATCAACGTTGGCGAGGAAGAGTGGCCTCCAAGGGCCAGGCGTCCGGCAGGATCGTAAGTTTCCGGATCATTCATATGCCGTATATTGTATGTCACGTAGTGTCCTTCTAATGCCGCATTGTTCCTTTAGTCCGGCCGTTGACGACCTTCCCGACTCGATGAGCGGGTCGTTGGCGCCGTTGGATGTAAATTCCATCCCGACTGCCTCTACCCCACGCGCCGAGGACGACGAGGCGGAATCCCACAGGGGGACACGCCGGGAGGAGGCTCCGGAGGCACCGTCAGGCAGCCCCTTGGACTTTGTGCCAGACTCTACTCCGGAGCCCGTAGCGGTTCCAGAGTCCGGCAAGAAGCCCCCTCGAAAGAGGGGCAGGACCGTGACGCCGGCGGCTTCCGTCCAACCGGAGGCACCGGATAACCTGCTGGAGGCGCTCAAAGGCGCCTCCATCGAGGAAGAACACCGCACTCTCATGAGTGCGGTGATTGAGAAGGTCCAGCTCGCCAAGGGCGGGCTGACTGAAGCCTGCAACAGCCTTCTAACAGGCTTTGAGGTAAGAAGGTTAAAATTAAGTAATATAATACCGCATAGACAGTAGCCCCTGATGCTTGGTCCGGTGTTCGAAAAGAAAAAGCCGGACTAAGGATCTAACAAAATAGATGCAGGGTTGCTAAAAAATATGTCAATATGGGTTTGGAGGTTGCGCTGTTGACCTGTGCCGCATTAACGGCGGAGGTCGAGGCGCTGAAGAAAGATCTTGAGAGGTCGGAGCAAGAGCTCGGCCATGCCAAGAGGCCGCTCAAAGAAAAAGAAGGTGAATAACACCACTTTAAATAGGTACCTTACAGAAAAGGGTTTTGGTTGCAAACAAGATTAACAAGGATAATATATGTAATGCAGGGGCCACTAACGAGGTGGCAGCCCTGAAGGATGCCGTGTCCGTGGCCGAACGCACGCGCTGCCACAGAACGGATGAGCGAGAAAAACAAGCGGCGCTGGTGGCGAAGTTCGGCAAGAGCTCCGTGCTCTCATGGAAAAACATGAGAGTTTGGAGCGTGACTCAAGACTCGAGAGTCCGAGCTTGCCTCGCTCTTGATAGGGCCGAGTCCGCCAAGGCCGAGGCCCGTAAGGCCCATATGGAAATAGAGGACATGAAGAAGATAGCGGCGGTAAGGCGTTTTCATGCGAGCAAGCATGTTAATGTAAATTACGGATACTTACCCGAATTCGAGCTCTCAGGGCATTTGCAGATCTGCCGCAGAAAGCGCCCGATGCCGCTGCATTCTATCGTGGCGAGGAGGGAGCTCAACGGAGAAGGTCTTCGGTCTCAAGACGTTGAGGCCGCCATCCGGTGCCCCTAAGCGACCAGTGAAGCGGTGGCGAACTACACAAGGTGGCTAAGGAGGCCATGAAGGGCCTCACATCCGTTGTGGCTCGGGCAGGCCATGCCCGGCAGCTACTTTGGCCTAGTGCGGCGGCTAGTGGATGCATGCCCTGTGCTGGATGTGATCAAGCGATCCGCCGCATTGAAGGCGCTGTCGGGCCCTTGCCCGCATAAAGGTGCAATGGGGCAAGCTGGATGCGGAGAAGCTTCACGGATCCGCCGCCGGGCAAGGAGCACCGACGCCGGAGCGATATTATAAAGTTGTCTGAAGGGAGCCCGCGATATTGCGGATGAGTGCCCCTTAATGTAATCCTTGAGTGAACTCATGTGTGTTTATCCTGCGGCGCTGAAAACTTCGCTTATATGCGCCATGAGCAACGCTTTGTTGAATTTAAAATATTACCTTCAGGCGGCCGCTTGTTAAATCGAGAGATGGCAAGTCGTTGGCTTCAGCCCCAAGCCACGAAAGTTTGGGGTGTTCGGTGATAAACTTGAGCACTCTTGTTCCCATCTTTGGGTCCATCTAGGAGGCGCCAACACGACGTAACAAGGCGACCGGACTTATAATGCTTGAACACTCTCACTTAGCCATAGAATTCTATAATTTTAAATTTGGTGAAGCCCCGGTATTCGAAGACCGAATCCGGGCGCTATCCACGCCTTCGTCGGACATCATCCGAACTTCGCTCAAGCGGCATGAGTCTTTAGGGACCCAAAAGACCACTCAACAAAGGACCGATCTCTCGCCTTATCATGCCGCCAGTTTTAGCTTTCCATCGAGGCGTTAACCGGCTCAACCGGGCGCAATCGCAGTGGTTCTCCAGTGCTACCTTAGCCGCTGAACGGAACGTAAGGTACCAAAACATGGGAGCCGGGCAAACCCAACTATTGACCCAAGACATGATTCGGAGCTGATTCATATAATGCTATAAGTTCGGGGTGCCGCACTTGTGAAAGTGTTCGGACTTAATCACACCATAATATGGGGAACAGAAGCCCCTGGTGTATTCGACCGTACCAAAGTATACGGGTGCAGGATGTCATATAATGAACATATGTAAAAGATAACGCAATTGCAATGAAAAGGTAATGTACTTGCAAAAAGGAAGTGTTGCGTTATTTATGAAAGAAGGTCGGCTAATAAAGCGGACTGATACAAATAGTGCGGTAAGCAAGGGATTTGGACTAAATTAACACGTCCCCCTCCAGGGATAAGCTGCAGACTTGGTGTATGTAATCGAATTTAATGCTCGTAATGGAGACCACCTGATTGTTTGTCGCAGCCTTCTTTAGTCCCTGACTGTTGCATCGTGAGTTCGGCAAGTGCGCCGTCGAACAAGGCTTCTGATTAACAGAGTCCTGTATACATAAAAAGAAGAAAGGATAAAAAGTAAACCCAAGGGGGGCGCTCGCATGAGCCCCTGGTGTGGTCGAGCCACACTCTTTGTCCTTAGATCAAGCCCTCCCTCGCGCCCATGGTATCTCCAAAGCGTAATGATGTACGCGAGTGTTATTCTTGCGATCGTCGCTGGCGAGGGAGGGGCCGCATTGCTACGCTGCGTGCTCGATTGCGCCAGTGGTCTTGGTTGGCATTGCTCCGGCGATTTTGCTGTATCCGCTTTTTAATTGCGGACTTGAGAATTGCCCGAGAAGGCTGCTCAGATTTCTGCCGCGAGAGCCGCTGTATATTCCTCCGCTCGGAGGAGCGCCCGTATTTCCATTGACCGTGATGACTCCACAAGGGCTCGCATTTTGAGCATTAGGTATGCATAATGCGGTACCGTGTTGAATTTTGCAAACGCTGTTCGTCCGAAAGAGCATGATAGCCATCATAAACGGGACTATGTCAAGATTAATTCTTCGCTTCGAAGTTATCCGTGATCCGAAGACCACTTCAGTGTGATCGAGCCTGCATAGCTTGGCTTCCACTCACGGATGACACCTTTAAAGGTTGTTTTTGTAGGTTTAATCCTTGATGGGTCTATGCCCATTTTGCGATTGTATCTGATAAAGCAAGTTCAGGTTGCTACCGCCGTCCATCAGACTCGTGTCGTGAAACCCATCGACGATTGGGTCTAAGACCACGCGCGAATCCGCCATGGCGATGCTGGTCGGGTGGTCTTTTCGATCGAAAGTGATTGGACAAGAGGACCATGGGTTGAACTTTGGGGCGACTGGCTCCATCGCATAGACGTCCCGTAGTGCACGCTTCCTCTCCCTCTTGGGTATATGGGTCGCGTAGATCATATTCACCGTCCGCACTTGTGGGGGGAAACACTTCTATCCTCTATTGTTCGGCGGCCGGGTCTCTTCCTCGTCGTCGCTATTTAGCCCCTTGTCATTGTGTTCGGCAATTAACTTGCCGGCCTGCTTAAACACCCAACAATCTCTATTGGTGTGGGTAGCTGGCTTTTCGGGGGTGCCATGTATCTGGCATAGGCGGTCGAGTATTCGGTCCAGATTGGACGGACCCGGAGTGGTTCTTTTGAACGGCTTCTTCCGCTGATCGGGTTTAGAGCCTCGGAATCCGGCATTGACTGCCGTATCCTCCTTATCGTCGCCACTAATGCGGCGCTTGTTTTTGACTTGACGTGACCTGCCGTTGTTGTCCTTAGTATCCGGACTGCCAGTGTTTTTACGAAGATTGTTGCTGCGGGCTAGCCAGCTGTCCTCTCCCGCACAAAAGCGGGTCATTAGAGATGTGAGGGCTGCCATGGATTTTGGCTTTTCCTGCCCCAGGTGCCGGGCTAGCCATTCGTCTCGGATGTTATGTTTGAAGGCTGCAAGGGCCTCTGCATCCGGACAGTCGACGATTTGGTTTTTCTTCGTCAAGAACTGTGTCCAGAATTGTCTGGCCGATTCGTCTGGCTGCTGAATGATGTGGCTTAAGTCATCGGCGTCGTGGTCGCTTTATACGTGCTCTGGAAGTTATCAAGGAATGCGGCCTCCAGGTCTTCCCAACACCCAATCGACTCTGCGGGCAGGCTGTTAAGCCAGTGCCGAGCTGGTCCTTTAAGCTTGAGTGGGAGATATTTGATGGCATGAAGATCGTCGCCGCGGGCCATATGGATGTGGAGAAGATAGTCTTCAATCCACACCGCGGGGTCTGTTGTACCATCGTAAGATTCGATATTTACGGGTTTAAACCCTTCGGGGATCTGATGATCCATTACTTCATCGGTGAAGCATAACGGGTGTGCGGCGCCCCTGTATTGAGCAATATCGCGACGTAGCTCGAGGGAGCGCTGTCTGCTATGTTCGGCCCGGCCGGCGTTATGTCCGGCGCGATGGTATTCGTCGTGGGTCGTAGGGAGCCCACGTGATCCATAGATGGATCTGGATTGTTTTGCTTTGTCCTCCAATATATCTCGCAAGTCCGGCGCGTTCCCTCTTGGCTTCGCGCTTTTAGAGTGATGCAGGGGTACATATTTGGTCGAGGGCTCGGACGCTCTCATCACGACCACGAGGTGGTCGGTCACCATATCGTCTTGCCGGTGATGAAGGTATGTATGCTTCCTCCTCTAATCGGGGAGCAGCTTGCGCCTTGGGTAACTTTTGAGGGCGTTCGAAGTTTATACTTTCGCCGCGAGGACCTCGGTCCATCGATCGGCCAGCAGATCCTGATCAGCTTGGAGCTGTTGCTGCTTTTTCTTTAGGCTATTTGCCGTGGCTATGAGCCTGCGCCTGAAACGTTCTTGCTCGACGGGATCCTCGGGTATGACGAATTCATCATCGTTGAGGCTTGCTTCGTCTTCAGAGGGAGGCATATAATTATCATCCTCAACCCCTTCGTCTGCCGCCCTGTGGTGAGGGCTTGCTTCTGCGTCCTCCTGCGCTGAATCTTGCGGGAGGGGATCGTCTTCGGCACTCTCCGGAGTGTTATTGTCTCCCGTGCCGGGATCTCCATTCTTATTGTGGCGGGATTTAGAGCGACGCCGCTGACGTCGGCGTTTGGGCTGTTTCTTTAGAGAATCTTCCTCCGCTGCTTTTTCGCCATCCCCTTCTTTTGGGGTATCCACCATGTAGACGTCATATGACGAGGTGGCCTTCCAGTGCCCTATGGGCGCTGGGTCCTGATCGTCTCCGGCATCATCGTCCATAGCGTCGATGTCATCGGAGTCGTAGTCTAGCATGTCGGTTAGATCCTCGACACTGGCTACAAAGTGGGAGGTGGGTGGGCTCTGAATTTCTTCGTCGTCCGAACTCCAACCGTCCTGGCCATAGTTCGGCCAGGATTCTCCTGATAGCGAGAGATGCTTCAGAGAATTCAGGATATCGCCAAAAGGCGAGAGCTGAAAGATGTCAGCGGCGGTGAATTCCATAACCGTCGCCCAATCCGGTTTAATTGGCAGGGGCGCGGGAGGCTCGGAGTCCGGCGCCTCAAGATCACGAGTTCCGCAGGGGACAAGATCGGTATTTGGCTCCATCGCCATGGATGTTGAAGCCCCCAGGGCGGCGTCTATCCACCGGCCCTCGTCATGGGCGATCGGCTCCGGGCCAGTAGCCGGAGCGGATTCGAGTGCGGCCACCAAAGCACTGTCCGGCGGCAGAGCTAGATCATGCCCATCGTCACAGTGCGGCGCGCTTGGCTGTGGCTCGAGTCCGTCGGAGATCAAGTCTCCGCGGTCATCGGCCGTGAAGTTTAAGCTTCCGAATCTGACCTGACGGCCAGGGGCGTAGCTTTCGATCTGCTCCAGATGGCCAAGAGAATTGGCCCGCAGTACAAAGCCGCCGAATACGAAGATCTGTCCGGGGAGAAAAGTCTCACCCTGGACAGCGTTGATGATTGAAGATGCCATCCAGCCTATCGGCGACGACACAGAGGAACTCTCAATGAAAGCACCAATGTCGGTGTCAAAACCGGCGGATCTCGGGTAGGGGGTCCCGAACTGTGCATCTAGGCGGATGGTAACAGGAGTCGAGGGACACAATGTTTTTACCTGTGTTCAGCCCTCTTGATGGAGGTAAAACCCTCACGTCCCGCTTGATTAATATTGATGATATGGGTAGTACAAGAGTAGATCTACCACGAGATCAAGGAGGCTAAACCCTAGAAGCTAGCCTATGGTATGATTGTTGAGATGTAATGTTGTGTCCTACGGACTAAGGCCCTCCGGTTTATATAGACACCGGAGAGGCTAGGGTTACACAGAGTCGGTTACAATGGTAGGAGATCTACATATCCGTATCGCCAAGCTTGCCTTCCACACCAAGGAAAGTACCTTCCGGACACGAGCCGGAGTCTTCAATCTTCTATCTTCATAGTCTGGGAGTCCGGCGGATATTGATAGTCCGGCTGTCCGGACACCCCCTAGTCCAGGACTCCCTCAACCACCTTTGCCCTCCGACGGAGCGATTCCGCTGGGAGAAGTTTCCTCCCGGAGGGGGAAATCATCGTTCATCATCATCACCAATAACTCTCCCATCTTGGGGAGGGCAATATCCATCGACATCTTCAACAGCACCATCTCCTCTCAAACCCTAGTTCATCTCTTGTGTTCAATCTTTGTACCGAAACCATAGATTGGTGCTTGTGGGTGACTAGTTGTGTTGATTACATCTTGTAGTTGATTAGTATATGGTTTATTTGGTGGAAGATTATATGTTCAGATCCATTATACTATTTAATACCCCTCTAATCTTGAGCATGATTATCATTTGCGAGTACTTACTTTTGTTCTTGAGGTCACAGAGAAATCATCTGAACTTGATATGTGTTCGATATTTTGATGATATGTATGTTGTGATTCCCTTAGTGGTGTCATGTGAACGTCGACTACATGACACTTCACCATATTTGGGCCTAAGGGAAGGCATTATGGAGTAGTTATTAGATGATGGGTTGTGAGAGTGATAGAAGCTTAAACCCTAGTTTACGCGATATTCCGTAAGGGACCGATTGGATCCAAAAGTTTAATGCCATGGTTAGAACTTATTCTTAATACTTTTTGAAAGTGCAACTAATCCCCGGGTGGTTTTGGTAATTAATAACAACATATATATCATTGAACTAATGACTTCTTGAGAATCATTTCAGAAAGTTCAGTGATATGGGTATGGCAATGACTGAAGATGTGGACCCCTCAAAATGCTAAGGAAAGCATTGGCAAAAGCTCAAGACTCCATTTTTTGGTTTAGTGATCCAAGATCACATTGTGTCTATAGGAAAGCCAATACTATTAAAAGGGGATGAGGTTATGATAATGATCTGGTTGCTCAAAGTGCTTAGTGATCTATCTCCCAAACTATCAGCAATCTTTCATTCCAACATACACTCATAAGTAATCTCGGTCCCACCGATTCCATAAACTCACCACACCGAGATGAACCACCTCACCATATACCCAAACCCTAGAAATTTCGGATTTTCCGATTCCAAACTCGGTCTCACGAAACTAGTGTTGCCAAGCTTCAGAACCTTCGTCATCATATCGGTGTCACCGAGATGATAAAGTCGGTCCCACCGAGATTGGCAAACCCTAGTATTTGGAAGAATCGGACTCACCGAGATTGTATTTTCGGTCCCACCGAAAATCCCAACGCTCACAAGATTTGAACTTTCGGTCTCACCGAGTTGTCAACTTCGGTCCGACCGAGATTGGTCAAATGTGTGTAACGGTTGGATTTTGTGTGGAGGCTATAAATACCCTCCACCTCCTCTTCATTCGTGGAGAGAGCCATCGAAAGAACTACCACTCCTACCTTACATTTTCGAGAAGAAAACTACCTACCCTTGTGTTGAGATCAAGTTGCTCCACTCCCACCATATGAAACTTGATTTCTAGCCTTCCCAAGTTGCTTTCCACTCAATCCTTTCTTCCACCACAGCCAAATCAGTGAGGAGAGTTGAGTGTTGGGGAGATTATCATTTGAAGCACAAGAGCAAGGAGTTCATCATCACCAACACCATCTATTACCTTTTGGAGGGTGGTGCCTCCTAGATTGGTTAGGTGTCGCTTGGGAGCCTCCGTCAAGATGTGGAGTTGAACCAAGAAGTTTGTAAGGGCAAGGAGATCGCCTACTTCGTGAAGATCTACCCCGAGTAAGGCTAGTCCTCCGTGGGCGTATGCCATGATGGAATAGACAAGGTTGCTTCTTCGTGGACCCTTCGTGGGTGGAGCCCTCCGTGGACTCTCGCAGCCGTTACCCTCCATGGGTTGAAGTCTCCATCAACGTGGATTGACGATAGCACCACCTATCGGAACCACGAGAAAAAAATCTCTGTGTCTCCAAATTGCGTTTGCTCTTCTCCACCTCTCTTTACTACATGTGCAATTTACTTTCCGCTGCAAATACTCTAGAATTGCATGTGTAGGGTGATACTTGACTTGATCATCATTGTGAACTTGTTAAAAACTTGTCCTAATCAAAAGGCTAAACTTTTATATTGTCAAGTAGTCTAATCACCCCCCCTCTAGACATACTTTCGATCCTACAAGTGGTATCGAGCTTTGGTCTCCATTGGATTGGTTTCATTGCATTGACTCCATAAGCTTGGTTTCACAACCTAGGAGAGTATGGCGCCTAGTGAGGGTAATTTTCAGAGAGGTCCTTACTTTGATGGTTCAAATTTTGCTAGTTGGAAGCATAAAATGAAAATGCATATTCTTGGACATAACCCCCGCAGATGGGGCATTATTTGTGTTGGCTTGCAAGGTGAGTTCTTCGAGGAAGGAAAAGTTCGGATCGTGAAGCTACAGCGGATGAATTATGGATGTTGCAAAACAATGCTCAAGCTTGTGACATTCTCTTCAATGCTTTGTGTCCCGAGGAGTTCAACAAAATCAGCCGTCTTGAGAATGCAAAAGAGATTTGGGATACTTTGGTCGAAATGCACGAAGGTACCGAGTCCGTGAAGGAATCAAAGCTAGATGTTCTTCAAGGTCAACTTGACAAGTTCAAGATGAAAGAAGGTGAAGGAGTCGCTGAAATGTATTCTAGGCTTGCTCTCATCACAAATGAGATTGCCGGCTTAGGAAGCGAAGAAATGACCGACCGATTCATCATCAAGAAGATTCTCAGAGCTTTGGATGGAAAGTATGACACCGTGTGCACTTTGATCCAAATGATGCCAAACTACAAGAATCTCAAGCCTCACCAAGTCATTGGAAGAATTGTTGCTCATGAGATGACACTTAAAGATAAGGAAAAGCTTCACAACAAGTCAAGTGGTGCTTACAAAGCTACATGTGATGCTCCCACAACCTCAAGTGACAAGCTAGTTTCCAATGAAGAGATAAGCCTAATGGTGAAGAACTTCAACAAATTCTACAAGAGTAGAAGCAAGGAAAGAAGCTCAAAGTCTAGATCATATGATGAAAAGAGATCTTCTAGTCATGATCGAATTGCTACAATTGTGGAAGACCGGACACTACTCAAATGAGTGTTCGACTCCCCACAAGAGAAGAGAAGAATCTCCAAGAAGAAGAAGCTCAAGAGAAGAGTCACCTCGAAAGAGAGAAGGAGTAGAGATGATCGTTATGAACGAAGATCCTCTCGGAGAAGCAAGGATTCGGAAAGGAAAGACAAGTCATCAAGGAGCTACACAAGAAGAAAACATCAAGCTCATGTAGGTGAATGGGTCTCCGGCTCCGACTCGACAATCACTCCAAAGAAGCTATCACTCCAACTCCAAATATAGTCAAGATGAAGGTGTTGCGGTCTTGCTCTCGTATCCTCCAACTCCAACTCCTATGACTTATTTGATTCACCAAATGAGGGAATTGGAAGATGCTTCATGGCTAAAGGCCCCAAGGTATCACACCCTGAATTTATTGACTTTGATAGTGATGAGGATGACTTGCTTGGTGAAGATGAGCTTTTCATGACAAATCTAGTGAGCCTAGTAATGATGAACATGCTAGTAGTCTTTATAGTCGAGAAGAGTCGAATGACAATGCTATGAAGGAGATTGAGCGCCTAACTAAAGAACTAAACACTCTTAAGTTAGCTCATGAAACAACTCAAGAAGATCATAGAGAGCTCCTAAGATCTCATGAGAAGCTACGCTCGAGAAGCTCAATCTAGAGCAAGAACATGAGTTCCTAAAAGCTATCAATGACGATCTTCGAAAGAAGAGTTCTTCATATCTTGCCAAATGACTTCTCTTGTCTAATTTCTTGCCACCTATTAAAACTAAGCATGACAAGCATAAGAAAAATTCTTCATCTAGTAGTAACAATAACCATGCTAAATCCAATATTGTTGCTTCTAGTAGTTCTCTTGATTCCACTAACAATGTTTCAAGCCAAGTTACACTTGAGCAAGAAAATAGTCTATTGAAGGGGATTATAGAGAAAGGTGTCTACAAGAGCCTTGCCGGAAGCAAGAACTTTGAGGAAATTGTTCGCAAGCAAGGAAGGCACCGGAAGAATCAAGGAATTGGTTTTGAGCGAAAGTTCAACGCCGAGGGTGTTGAATGGGAAGAAGGTCAATATCCCACTCCAAAGTTTGTTTCTCAAAAGGAGAAGTATGATCCTACTTCTTCCAATGTGGAACAAGCTCAAGATGACCTTCCACCACAAGACCACAAGCTAAAAGGCAAGGACAAGCTTCAAGAGGAGATTGATGCATTTATTGAAGCACCTAAGGCCATGGTCAAGTGGGTTCCCAAGGAAACGTCAAGTTCTACTTCGTCAAGTTCAACTACTACCCCAAGGATTCCCATCAAGATGATGTGGATCCCGAAGAAGAAGAACTAGAGAGTTCTTGAGGGTGACTCCGCCAACATATTTCACTCACATTCATTTTGGCAAGAACTTGTGCAATCAACTTCCACATCTTGCACTAGTTCATGGAGTCACAAACCCTCTTGTTGGTAAGTCAAGGGACAAGGTAATCATTGCATTCGTGGACATCATCTATTGTATACTTCAATCTATGTCCATGGATATCCTTGTTTGTTCCTTGTGGGACTAACCCATGTAGGTATTGAAAGTGCCCGAATCCAAAGGATTGCTCCCAACTCTTGATGATCTTCATCAACATTGAGCATCCACATCTTCAACATCTACATGAAGTCTTCTACGACAACCCAAGGTTAGTTTGACCCTTTAAAAGGGGTTCTCACATCAAGGGGGAGCTTTGCTCTAAAGATTTGAGCTAAAGCATCTTCAAATGATGTGAACACATTAATGCTTTATGTAAAAGTGGTAACCCCACTTGGGCTTAAACGATGAGTATGACCTATGATCAAATGTTCTCATTTGACTCCTAAGTCAAATGACTCATATATAGATGACCTAGTCATCGACAAATTGTGTGGTAGTAGCTAGTGTTTTGTTTGTGCATGTTTGACACATATTTCATTTGCTATCTTATTGTGTGAGCATGTTGGATGCATGATTTTATCCATTCGAGGACATCCATTTGTTGCTTTGGTCTTTTTTTTTCTTTTTTTTTGACCAAATGGATGGACAAGAATGCCTAAGTTCCTCCCCTAGCTATCTATGCTTTCTTGTCTCAAACTCTATTCATGCTTATATCACAAACTTTGATCAAGTCTTTTTCGGACCACCGAGTGAGGAGCACTCGGAGCCACCGATCCGTCAAAAGCTTAACTTCCAAAACCTTCTAAGTATTTTCGGTCAGACCAACCCACTCAAAATCGGACAGACCGAAAGCACTTGGATTGATCTAGGTTTTCACCTCGGTGAAACCGGGTTGCAATTTTCGGCGTGATCAAGTGAGTAATCGCTTGCGAGTTAACCATCTCGGTGCCACCGAGTTTTACAACTCGGTCCCACCAACAGCTAAAGGGTATATATACCTGAGGGCAGCGCGCGTTGATTCTTTCTTCAAAACGCCTCACCCCCAAACCCTTTGCTGCCGTCGCCGTGGTCTCCGGATCGTCTCCGTCGTCGCCTGTGCGCCTTCGCCGTGGGTCTCCGTCGCCGTCAACGGTCAATCTCTCCGCACCGTTGCCGCCGTAGAGAAACTCCACCAAGTTAGGGTGAGTTTCGATCCCTCTCGTGTTTCAACCTCCGATTCAATACACGATTGGTTTGCCTAGCTTCTTGCCACGTTTGAGATCTTCCTATCCAGCAGATTAGTTCTTAGAACGAAATTCGAGTAAAAGTTTTAGGGTTAGGTTTCCACCGAACACATCTCGGTGTGACCGATTCTACATTCTCGGACTGACCGATTTGGCTTCCGCCATTGCATCGCACTTTTGGTCCAACCGAAGTTGTGCAAATCGGCACGACCAAATGAGGATTTAGTGAAACCCTAGTGTTCTCGGCTAGACCGAAACCCATTTCGTCCAACCAAAAGTGGTGTGAATGGTTCTGTTTAGACACTTCGGATTCACGAATTTTAGACTCGGTCGACGAAATGCATTCTCGTGAAAACCTAAAACTGAAATTTGAACTCATTCTTTTGCAAAATCTTCGCAGTTTGTGATAACTCTTCTATTCGCCTATACCTTATCTATTCATAGGTTGTCAGCCATGCCAGATGCCAGTGACAGCCAGAACAGGTCTGAATCTCCAATTGCTGAAATTCCAGAGGCAGGCACTAGTCCTGAGGCCAGCATCTTTTCTGATGATGGTGAGAGGAGCACACCAAGTGGTTTGCCTCCTGCTGCCACCAGGGCCAGGAATAAGAGAAATTCTGATGAAGAGGATTCTGATTTCATTGCTGAGGAAGAGATCACATCTAAGCCAAAGAGGAAAGTGGTTGCCAAAGAGCATCAAGGGCAACAAACCAAGAAAGGCACCAGCAAGGTGAAGAAGTCCACAGTTGCCAAGAAGCTGAGCATGGAAGAAGAAACTTCGAGCAAAGTGAAGAAAACTTCCAAGAGGAAGAGGATTGTGCATGATGAAGCAGCTGATGATGATTCTGATGAGGAAGCACCCCAGCCTCCTCAGAAGCCTAAGTTGATGGGTGATGCCATCGGGGCAGGAGCACCTTCTAAGTCTAAGCCATCAGCTCCAAAGAAAGGCAGCTCAAGCCAAGCCACGCTACCAAGCCCAAGAAAACTGAAGAAACATTCCCGCTTGAGAGAAGAAGAAAGACAATGTGCCACCGGTGAGTCGATGATGAGGCACATGTATTCTTGAAACTCCGTCGTAAACTGCCATCCACAATGATGCTCATCCTCGAGCTGAAAACATGAAGGAAAGAAAGGATAAAGGTCTCGTGCTATGGAGACAAGCTGATCCATATGCCGTGAGAAGAAGGACTGCTGTTGATCCAAGGTTCCACACCAGAGAGCAGCAAGATTTCTATGAGACTATGCTTATGGACAAGAAGCCCATTGTTGCTGACACTCGCTATGTTGACTGGGCATATATTGACAATTGAAGAGCACAGAGACTACTTTCCACATGTGCATGAGAGCTTCACTGCATGTGGTGTTGCTGATTTCGTTGGTCGAAACTGACAGCTTGGAATGATGAGATGATCATGCAATTCTATGCCAGAGCTCATTTCTATCCAGATGGCAGGATTGTATGGATGGTGAAGGCGTAGATTCTCTTCAACAGTTGAAGAGTGGGCAGCACTGCTGAATGCTCCAGTGTCAAGAGAAGATGATGTTGATGTCTATGGAATTCCCAAGAAAAACCATGAGTCTATGAAGAACATGTACAATGAGGTACCAGCTAAGGATGTAGAGATCTGGAAGCTCGGCTCGATGTATCATCTCCGTGCAGGTCTCCTACCACGAACACAATTTCGAGGCATACCCTTGATGCCCAAGTCCGAGATCATCGCATGATAAGAGGCTATTCTATCAACATGCTGCATATACTAGATCGAAGGCACCCTTCAAGGTGATGGACACGATAGTTGAGACTATCAAGAGGACTGCAGCAGACTGTAAGAGGTCATGTGGTTTTGCCCGCACATCAGATGCTTATCAATGCCAAGTTTGGCACGGGCACCTACTTGTTGGATAGACCCCACTTGCCACCGCAGCCTGAGCATGAGGACAATGAAGTTGTGATGACCGAGGATGATCCCACGTCTGTTGAAGGTCAAGCAAAGTCTGAAGCTGCCAAACAAGCTAAAGCTGAGAAGGAAGCATCAGCAGCAGCAGCTAAACCCAAGAGTGTTGGAGAGCAGCTCCTTGAAGCTACCCAGAGGATTGAACAACGCCTGCCAGCATTGTGCGCCTCGGGAGAGTCTTGAGAGGATAGTTGAAGACAAGTTCCATGCTTTGGATGTCAAGCTGACTGAAGTGCAAGTCACTGTCAACAAGCTTGAGGCAGATATCGAGAAGCTAAGAGGGAGAAGGAAGAGCTCATGAAGGAGATGCAGGATGACCTAGTCCAGGATGATTATGAGCAGCCTGCTCCGGTTCCTACAAGACCAGATCAGCTGCTATTCCAATGGGAGACACTGTGGCTCTGCATCAAGACCTCCCACAGCTCCATCGGGCCCAGCCCAGCTCCGGTGTCCACTCCTCCAGCTCCACAGACATCAGCGAAGCCTTTGCAGATGCAGCTATCTCAACTCCATCAACCTGCACAGAGCCGCCAAGAGAGTCCCTAGTGACGTTTAGCTCTATACCTTCGAACTTTTGGTAACTTGTTGCCAAAGGGGGAGAAATTGTATAGATCATAGGACTTCGAGAGAGAGAGTGCTCGCTTTTGCTCTTTCGTTTCGTTTGCGGTTTCTTTGAGATACTTTTGAGATTTTCGAGACATTCGTGTGTTTGATACTACGTTTGCTCTACTTTGATGAGTGCTTGATCATACTATGCCTTAATGTGTGCTTAATGCTTATCATATGCTATTCATATCTTGTATGATCATTTACTCATGTCTTGGTGATTGGGTGCATGCTATTCATTCTTATCATTTTGTGCGCTCCACCAAGATGTATGTGACATGGAAGAGTGACCCATGATCCTAATCGATTGTGCATTTGCATTCAAACGCAAATCTTAAATAATGCACAAATTTAGGGGGAGCTCTTGCTTATCACATACTTCTCAAAGCGACGATATTATTCATTGATTATATCATTTGTCGAAGCTTTGATCTATATGTTGTCATCAATTACCAAAAAGGGGGAGATTGAAAGTGCAACTAATCCCCGGGTGGTTTTGGTAATTAATAACAACATATATATCATTGAACTAATGACTTCCTGAGAATCATTTCAGAAAGTTCAGTGATATGGGTATGGCAATGACTGAAGATGTGGACCCCTCAAAATGCTAAGGAAAGCATTGGCAAAAGCTCAAGACTCCATTTTTTGGTTTAGTGATCCAAGATCACATTGAGTCTATAGGAAAGCCAATACTATTAAAAGGGGATGAGGTTATGATAATGATCTGGTTGCTCAAAGTGCTTAGTGATCTATCTCCCAAACTATCAGCAATCTTTCATTCCAACATACACTCATAAGTAATCTCGGTCCCACCGATTCCATAAACTCACCACACCGAGATGAACCACCTCACCATATACCCAAACCCTAGAAATTTCGGATTTTCCGATTCCAAACTCGGTCTCACCGAAACTAGTGTTGCCAAGCTTCTGTAACCTTCTGTCATCATATCGGTGTCACCGAGATGATAAAGTCGGTCCCACCGAGATTGGCAAACCCTAGTCTTTGGAAGAATCGGACTAACCGAGATTGTATTTTGGTCCCACGAAAATCCCAACGCTCACAAGATTTGAACTTTCGGTCTCACCGAGTTGTCAACTTCGGTCCGACCGAGATTGGTCAAATGTGTGTAACGGTTGGATTTTGTGTGGAGGCTATAAATACCCTCCACCTCCTCTTCATTCGTGGAGAGAGCCATCGAAAGAACTACCACTCCTACCTTACATTTTGAGAAGAAAACTACCTACCCTTGTGTTGAGATCAAGTTGCTCCACTCCCACCATATGAAACTTGATTTCTAGCCTTCCCAAGTTGCTTTCCACTCAATCCTTTCTTCCACCACAGCCAAATCAGTGAGGAGAGTTGAGTGTTGGGGAGATTATCATTTGAAGCACAAGAGCAAGGAGTTCATCATCACCAACACCATCTATTACCTTTTGGAGGGTGGTGCCTCCTAGATTGGTTAGGTGTCGCTGGGAGCCTCCGTCAAGATGTGGAGTTGAACCAAGAAGTTTGTAAGGGCAAGGAGATCGCCTACTTCGTGAAGATCTACCCCGAGTAAGGCTAGTCCTCCGTGGGCGTATGCCATGATGGAATAGACAAGGTTGCTTCTTCGTGGACCCTTCGTGGGTGGAGCCCTCCATGGACTCTCGCAGCCGTTACCCTCCGTGGGTTGAAGTCTCCATCAACGTGGATTGACGATAGCACCACCTATCGGAACCACGAGAAAAAAATCTCCGTGTCTCCAAATTGCGTTTGCTCTTCTCCACCTCTCTTTACTACATGTGCAATTTACTTTCCGCTGCAAATACTCTAGAATTGCATGTGTAGGGTGATACTTGACTTGATCATCATTGTGAACTTGCTAAAAACTTGTCCTAATCAAAAGGATAAACTTTTATATTGTCAAGTAGTCTAATCACCCCCCCTCTAGACATACTTTCGATCCTACACTTTTCTTGTAGTTGCGGATGCTTGCGAGTGGGTTAACCATAAGTAGGAGGTTTGTTCAAGTAAGAACATCACCTAAGCACCGGTCCACCCGCATACCAAATTATCAAAGTAGGAAACACGAATCGAACCAACATGATGAAAGTGACTACATGAAATTCTCGTGTACCCTCAAGAACACTTTGCTTATCATAAGAGACCGTTTTGGCCTGTCCTTTGACTCAAAAGGATTGGGCTACCTTGCTGCACTTTTGTTACTACTACCGTTACTTGCTCGTTACAGATTATCTTGCTATCAAACTACTGTGTTACTTACAATTTCAGCACTTGCAGACATTACCTTGCTGAAAACCACTTGTCATTTCCTTCTACTCCTTGTTGGGTTCGACACTCTAACTTATCGAAAAGGCTACAATTGATCCCATATACTCGTCGGTCATCAGCCAGTCATGAAGCCTAGATCAGTGGAACCACATACAATGAGCTCTTCATCACCTCCGTACACAAGGAGTAAATCCTTGGTCCTTCTGAGGTACTTAAGAATACCCTTAACTGTGGCCCAGTGTTCCAGTCCAGGATCACTTTAGTACCTGCTGCTAAAACTTAGCGCATAGGAAACATCTGGTCTTGTACACAACATGGCATACATAATAGAACCAACTGCCAAGGCATATGGAACATCATTCATTTGTACTCCCTCATTGAGAGTCCGAGGATAGTGATTCTTGCAAAGCACTGTGCTAGGTGACATGGGGAGTAGGCCTTTCTTGGAGTTCCCCATGTTGAAACTTTTCAACACCTTGTCAATGTACGTGCTTTGGCTAAGCACTATCAAGAGTTTTAATCTATCTCTATAGATTCTGATGCCCAATACATATGCCTCTTCGCCTAAGTCTTTCATTGAAAAACTCTTCTTCAATGAGTCTTTTATTTCGCTAAGGAAATTCACTTAATTTCCAATCAATAATATGTCATCCACATACAAGATTAGAAATGCTTTTGCGCTCCCACTAAACTTCTTGTAAACACGAGATTCTTCGTCATTCCTGATGAAGCCAAATTCTTTGACCACGTCATCAAAATGAATGTTCCAGCTCCTTGTCACTTGCTTCATACCATAAATGATTTTCTGATGATTGCACACCTTTCCAGCATCCTCATGAATGAAAAAACCTTCTGTTGTATCATGTATACATCCTCTTTGATGTTTTGATTAAGGAAAGCCATTTGACATCCATTTGCCATATTTCATAATCGAAATAAGTAGAAATTGCTAGAAATATCCGAACAGACCTAAGCATAGTTACGGGCGAGAAAGTCTCATCGTAGTCCACTCCTGGAACTTGCGTGAACCCTTTCGCGACAAGTCTAGCTTTGTGGATAGTAATGTTACCATCCACGTCTGTCTTTATTTTGAAAATTCATATAAAACCAATAGGCTTTCTGCCTTCTAGAAGTTCTTCCAAGTTCCAAACTTGGTTTTTGTACATGGATTCCATTTCAGATTTCATGGCCATGTGTCGTTCCTTTGAGCTGGGCCCCACCATCGCTTCCTTGTAGTGCGTAGGTTCATCATCTTCAAGAATGAAGATTTCGTTATGAAACCACTCAGGTGACTGGATAGCCCTACCTGATCTGCGCGGTTCAGTTACAACATTGTCTAAAGTTTCCGCATCACATGCGACAACATCCGACTCGGTTGTAGGGATAATTTGCAGAATTACTTCCGGTTCCTTACTGAAGGAAATATGCCCTAGAGGCAATAATAAAGTTATTATTTATTTCCTTATTTCATGATAAATGTTTATTATTCATGCTGGAATTGTATTAACCGGAAACATGATACATGTGTGAATGCATAAACAAACAACATGTCACTAGTATGCCTCTACTAGACTAGCTTGTTAATCAAAGATGGTTATGTTTCCTAACCATGAACAAAGAGTTGTTATTTGATTAACAAGGTCACATCATTAGTAGAATGATCTGATTGACATGACCCATTCCATTAGCTTAGCACTCGATCGCTTAGTATGTTGCTCTTGCTTTTATCCATGACTTATACATGTTCCTCGTAACTATGAGATTATGCAACTCCGTTTACGGAGGAACACTTTGGTGCTACCAAGCGTCACTAGAATCGGGTGATTATAAAGGAGTACTACTGGTGTCTCCAAAGGCGGATGTTGGGTTGGCGATTTCGAGATTAGGTTTTGTCACTCCGATTGTCGGAGAGGTATCTCTGGGCCCTCTCGGTAATACACATCTTTGAAGCCTTGCAAGCATTACAACTAATGAGTTAGCTGTGAGATGATGTATTACGGAACGAGTAAAGAGACTTGCGTAACGAGATTGAACTAGGTATTGGATACCGACGATCGAATCTCGGGCAAGTAACATACCGATGACAAAGGAACAACGTATGTTGTTATGCGGTCGACCGATAAAGATCTTCGTAGAATATGTAGGAACCAATATGGGCATCCAGGTCCGCTGTTGGTTATTGACCGAGACGTGTCTCGGTCATGTCTACATTGTTCTCGAACCGTAGGGTCCGCACGCTTAAGGTTTCGATGGCGATGCTTATTATGAGTTTATGTATTTTGATGTACCGAAGAAGTTCGGAGTCCCGGATGTGATCACGGACATGACGAGGAGTCTCAAAATGGTCGAGACATAAAGATTGATATATTGGAAGCCTATATTTGGAGTCCGGAATGGTTCCGGGTGAAATCGGGAATTTACCGGAGTACCGGGAGGTTACCGAAACCCCCCGGGAACTAAATGGGCCTTAGTGGGCCTCGAGGGAGAAGAGGAGGGGCCGGCCAGGGCAGGCCGCGCGCCCCCTCCCCCCCTAGTCCGAATAGGACAAGGAGGGGGGCGGCGCCCCCCCTTTCCTCTTCCCCCTTCCCCAATCCTACTCCAACTAGGAAAGGGGGGGGAGTCCTACTCCCGGTGGGAGTAGGACTCCTCCGGCGCGCCTCCCTTGGGCGGCCGCACCCCCCCCTCCTCCTTTATATACGGGGCAGGGGCACCCTAGGACACACAAGTTTGATCTACGGATCGTTCCTTAGCCGTGTGCGGTGCCCCCTCCACCATATTCCACCTCGGTCATATCGTCATGAAGCTTAAGCGGCCCTGCGCCGGTAGAACATCAAGATCGTCACCACGCCGTCGTCCGTGGAACTCTCCTCGACACTCGGCTGGATCGGAGTACGGGGACGCCATCGAGCTGTACGTGTGTCAAGAACTCGGGGCGCCGGAGTAACGGCGCGGGATCGGTCGGATCGCGAGGAGAACGTCGACTACTTCCTCTATGTTGTGATCGCTTCCGCCGGGTCTCACGAGGGTACGTAGACAACACTCTCCCCTCTCGTTGCTATACATCACCATGATCTTGCGTGTGCGTAGGAAATTTTTGAAATTACTACGTTCCCCAACATGATGGCATCCGAGCCTAGGTTTTTATGGTTTGATGTTTTGCACGAGTAGAACACAAGTGAGTTGTGGGCGATACAAGTCATACTACCTACCAGCATGTCATACTTTGGTTCAGCGGTATTGTGAGATGAAGCGCCCGGACCGACATTACGCCAGACGCTTACGCGAGACTGGTTTCACCGCCACGAGCACTCGTTGCTTAAAGGTATTTGGTGGGTGTCTGTCTCTCTCACTTTAGTTGAACCAAAGTGTGGCTACGCCCGGTCCTTGAGAAGGTTAAAACGGAGTCTATTTGTGAAGTATCGCTGTGGTTTTGATGCGAGGTGAGATTGGTTCTTGCTTAAGCCCGTAGCAGCCACGTAAAATTTGCAACAACAAAGTAGAGGACGCCTAACTTGTTTTTGCAGGGCATGTTGTGATGTGATATGGTCAAGACGTGATGCTATATTTTATTGTATGAGATGATCATGTTTTGTAACCGGTTATCGCAATGGCAGGAGCCATATGGTTGTCGCTTATTGTATGCAATGCATCGCTTCGTAATGCTTTACTTTATCACTAAGCGGTAGCGATAGTCGAGAAGCATAAGTTTGGCGAGACGACAACGATGCTACGATGGAGATCAAGGTGTCGCTACCGGTGGCGATGGTGATCATGGTGGTGCTGCGGAGATGAAGATCACGAAGCACAAGATGATGATGGCCATATCATATCACTTATATTGATTTGCATGTGATGTTTATCCTTTATGCATCTTATCTTGCTTTGATTGACGGTAGCATTATAAGATGATCTCTCACTAAATTATCAAGAAGTGTTCTCCCCGAGTATGCACCGTTGCCAAAGTTCGTCGTGCCCAGACACCACGTGATGATCGGGTGTGATAAGCTCTACGTCCATCTACAACGGGTGCAAGCCAGTTTTGCACACGCAGAATACTCGGGTTATACTTGACGAGCCTAGCATATGCAGATATGGCCTCGGAACACGGAGACCGAAAGGTCGAGCGTGAATCATATAGTAGATATGATCAACATAAGATGTTCACCATTGAAAACTACTCCATTTCACGTGATGATCGGTTATGGTTTAGTTGATTTGGATCACGTGATCACTTAAGATGACTAGAGGGATGTCTATCTAAGTGGGAGTTCTTAAGTAATATGATTAATTGAACTTAAATTTATCATGAACTTAGTACCTGGTAGTATCTTGCTTGTTTATGTTTGTTTGTAGATAGATGGCTCGTGTTGTTGTTCCGTTGAATTTTAATGCGTTCCTTGAGAAAGCAAAGTTGAAAGATGATGGTAGCAATTACACGGATCGGGTCCGTAATTTGAGGATCATCCTCATTGCTGCATGTAAGAGTTACGCCCTGGATGCACCGCTGGGTGCGAAGTGCTTCTTTGGAGCAACACGGATGTTGTGAACGTCTGGCGAGCAAAGCTGATGACTACTCTATAGTTCAATGTGCCATGCTTTACGGCTTAGAACCGGGACTTCAACGACGTTTTGAACGTCATGGAGCATATGAGATGTTCCAGAGTTGAAGTTAATATTCCAAATGAATGCCCGGATTGAGAGATATGAAGTCTCCAATAAGTTCTATAGCTGCAAGATGGAGGAGAATAGTTACATTAGTGAGCACATACTCGAATGTCCGGGTACTACAATCACTTGACGCAATTGGGAGTTAATCTTCCGGATGATTGTGTCATTGATGAATTCTTCAATCACCGCCACCAAGCTACAAAGGCTTCGTGATGAACTATAATATGCAAGGGTTAGTAAAGACTATACCGAGCTCTTCGCAATGCTAAAGGCTGCGGAGGTAGAAATCAAGAAGGAGCATCAAGTGTTGATGGTCAATAAGACCACTAGTTTCAAGAAGAAAGGCAAAGGGAAGAAGAAGGAACTTCAAGAAGAACAGCAAGCAAGTTGTGCTCAGAGAAGAAACCCAAGTCTGGACCTAAGCCTGAAATCGAGTGCTTCTACCGCAAGCGGTCTGGTCACGGAAGCGGAACTGCCCTAAGTATTTGGCGGATAAGAAGGATGGCAAGGTGAACAAAGGTATATGTGATATACATGTTATTGATGTGTACCTTACTAGAGCTCGCAGATAGCACTGGTATTTGATATTGGTTCATTGCTAATATTTGCAACTCAAGCAGGGACTATGGATTGCTTAACACCGCAAAGGACGAGGTGACGATGCGCGTGGGAAATGGTTCCAAAGTCGATGTGATCGCGGTCGGCACGCTACCTCTACATCTACCTTGGGATTAGTTTTAGACCTAAATAATTGTTATTTGGTGCTGCGTTGAGCATGAACATTATATCTGGATCTTGTTTGATGCGAGACGGTTATTCATTTAAATCGAGAATAATGGTTGTTCTATTTATATGAGTAATATCTTTTATGGTCATGCACCCTTGAAGAGTGGTCTATTTTGATGAATCTCGATAGTAGTGATACACATATTCATAATGTTGAAACCAAAAGATGCAGAGTTGATAATGATAGTGCAACTTATTTGTGGCATTGCCGTTTAGGTCATATCGGTGTAAAGCGCATGAAGAAACTCCATCTCGATGGACTTTTGGAGTCACTTGATTATGAATCACTTGGCACTTGTAACCGTGCCTTATGGGCAAGATGACTAAAACCCGTTCTCCGGTACTATGGAGAGAGCAACAGATTTGTTGGAAATCATACATATGGATGTATGTGGTCCGATGAATGTTGAGGCTCGTGGCGGATATCGTTATTTTCTCACCTTCATAGATGACTTAAGCAGATATGGGTATATCTACTTAATGAAACATAAGTCTGAAACATTTGAAAAGTTCAAAGAATTTCAGAGTGAAGTTGAAAATCATCGTAACAAGAAAATTAAATTTCTACGATCCGATCGTGGAGGTGAATATTTGAGTTACGAGTTTGGTCTACATTTGAAACAATGCGGAATAGTTTAGCAACTCACGCCACCGGAACACCACAGCGTAATGGTGTGTCCGAACGTCGAATCGCACTTTACTAGATATGGTGCGATCTATGATGTCTCTTCTGATTTACCGCTATCGCTTTGGGGTTATGCTCTAGAGACGGCCGCATTCACACTGAATAGAACACCGTCGAAATCCGTTGAGACGACACCTTATGAACTGTGGTTTGGCAAGAAACCAAAGTTGTCGTTTCTTAAAGTTTGGGGATGCGATGCTTATGTGAAAAAGCTTCAACTGATAAGCTCGAACCCAAATCGAATGTGTCTTCATAGGATACCCAAAGGAGACAGTTGGGTACACCTTCTATCACAGATCCGAAGGCAAGACATTCGTTGTTAAGAATGGATCCTTTCTAGAGAAGGAGTTTCTCTCGAAAGAAGTGAGTGGGAGGAAAGTAGAACTTGATGAGGTAATTGTACCTTCTCCCTTACTTGAAAGTAGTTAAATCACGAAACCGGTTTCGAGACATCTACACCAAGTAGTGAGGAAGTTGATGATATTGATCATGAAACTTCAGATCAAGTTACTACGAGAACCACGAGATCAACCAGAGTAAGATCCGCACTGAGTGGTACGGTAATCCTGTTCGGAAATCATGCTACTAGATCATGATGAACCCACGAACTATGAAGAAGCGATGGTGAGCCCAGATTCAAAATGGCTTGAGGCCATGAAATCGAGATGGGATCCATGTATGAAAACAAAGTATGGACTTTGGTTGACTTGCCCGAGGGTAGGCAAGCAATAGAAAACAAGTGGATCTTCAAGAAGAAGACCGACGCCGACGGTAATGTTATCGTCTACAAAGCTCGACTTGTCGCAAAGGGTTTTCGACAAGTTCAAGGGATTGACTACGATGAGACCTTCTCACCCGAAGCGATGCTTAAGTCTGTCGAATCATGTTAGCAATTGCCGCATTTTATGATTATGAAATTTGGCAAATGGATGTAAAGACTGCATTCTGAATGGATTTCGGAAGAAGAGTTGTATATGATGCAACCAGAAGGTTTTATCGATCCAAAGGAGCTAACAAAGTATGCAAGCTCCAGCGATCCATCTATGGACTGGTGCAAGCATCTCGGAGTTGGAATAAACGCTTTGATAGTGTGATCAAAGCATTTGGGTTTATCTGAGACTTTTGGAGAAGCCTGTATTTACAAGAAAGTGAGTGGGAGCTCAGTAGCATTTACGATATTATATGTAGATGACATATTGCTGATCGGAAATGATATAGAATTCTGGATAGCATAAAGGGATACTTGAATAAGAGTTTTTCAATGAAAGACCTCGGTGAAGCTGCTTACATATTGGGCATTAAGATCTATAGAGATAGATCAAGACGCTTAATTGGACTTTCACAAAGCACATACCTTGACAAAATTTTGAAGAAGTTCAAAATGGATCAAGCAAAGAAAGGGTTCTTGCACGTGTTACAAGGTGTGAAGTTGAGTAAGACTCAATGCCCGACCACCGCAGAAGATAGAGAGAAAATGAAAGATGTTCCTATGCTTCAGCCATAGGCTCTATCATGTAGGCAATGCTATGTACCTGACCTGATGTGTGCCTTGCTATAAGTTTAGCAGGAGGTACCAAAGTAATCCAGAGTGGATCATCGGACAGCGGTCAAGAACATCTGAAATACGAAAAGGACTAAGGATATGTTTTCGATATGGAGGTGACAAAGAGCTCATCGTGGACGGTTACGTTGATGCAAGCTTTGACACCGATCCGAACGATTCTAAATCGCAGACCGGATCGATTTACACTAAGCGGAGGAGCTATAAGTTGGTGCAGTTCTAAACAAAGCGTCGTGGCGGGATCTACATGTGAAGCGGAGTACATAGCAGCTTCGGAAGCAGCTAATGAAGGAGTCGGATGAAGGAGTTCATATCCGATCTAGGTGTCATACCTAGTGCATCGGGTCCAATGAAAATCTTCGTGACAATATGGAGCAATTGCCTTAGCGAAGGAATCCAGATTTCACAAGAGGACCAAGCACATCAAGAGACGCTTCAATTCCATCGGGACTTAGTCCGGTGGGAGACATAGAGATTTGCAAGATACATACGGATCTGAATGTTGCGCACCGTTGACTAAGCCTCTTCCACGAGCAAAACATGATCAGCACCAAGACTCCATGGGTGTTAGAATCATTACTATGTAATCTAGATTATTGACTCTAGTGCAAGTGGGAGATCAAGGAAATATGCCCTAGAGGCAATAATAAAGTTATTATTTATTTCCTTATTTCATGATAAATGTTTATCATTCATGCTGGAATTGTATTAACCGGAAACATGATACATGTGTGAATGCATAAACAAACAACATGTCACTAGTATGCCTCTACTAGACTAGCTTGTTAATCAAAGATGGTTATGTTTCCTAACCATGAACAAAGAGTTGTTATTTGATTAACAAGGTCACATCATTAGTAGAATGATCGATTGACATGACCCATTCCATTAGCTTAGCACTTTCGATCGTTTAGTATGTTGCTCTGCTTTTATCCATGACTTATACATGTTCCTCGTAACTACGAGATTATGCAACTCCGTTTACGGAGGAACACTTTGGTGCTACCAAAGCGTCACAACGTAATCGGGTGATTATAAAGGAGTACTACAGGTGTCTCCAAAGGCAGATGTTGGGTTGGCGATTTCGAGATTAGGTTTTGTCACTCCGATTGTCGGAGAGGTATCTCTGGGCCCTCTCGGTAATACACATCTTTGAAGCCTTGCAAGCATTACAACTAATGAGTTAGCTGTGAGATGATGTATTACGGAACGAGTAAAGAGACTTGCGTGCGAGATTGAACTAGGTATTGGATACCGACGATCGAATCTCGGGCAAGTAACATACCGATGACAAAGGAACAACGATGTTGTTATGCGGTCGACCGATAAAGATCTTCAGTAGAATATGTAGGAACCAATATGGGCATCCAGGTCCGCTGTTGGTTATTGACCGGAGACGTGTCTCGGTCATGTCTACATTGTTCTCGAACCGTAGGGTCCGCACGCTTAAGGTTTCGATGGCGATGTTATTATGAGTTTATGTATTTTGATGTACCTAAGAAGTTCGGAGTCCCGGATGTGATCACGGACATGACGAGGAGTCTCGAAATGGTCGAGACATAAAGATTGATATATTGGAAGCCTATATTTGAGTCCGGAATGGTTCCGGGTGAAATCGAATTTCTCGAGAGTACCGGAGGTTCTGGAACCCCGGGAACTAAATGGGCCTTAGTGGGCCTCGAGGGAGAAGAGGAGGGGCCGGCCGGGGCAGGCCACGCGCCTCCCCTAGTCCGAATAGGACAGGAGGAGGGGGCGCCCCTTCCTCTTCCCTCCCCAATCCTACTCCAACTAGGAAGGGGGAGTCCTACTCCCGGTGGGAGTAGGACTCTCTCGCAGCGCCTCCCTTGGGCCGGCCGCACCTCCCCCTCCCTCCTTTATATCTGGGGCAGGGGCACCCTAGGACACACAAGTTTGATCTACGGATCGTTCCTTAGCCGTGTCGGTGCCCCCTCCACCATATTCCACCTCGGTCATATCGTCATGAAGCTTAGGCGAAGCCCCTGCGCCGTAGAACATCAAGATCGCCACCACGCCGTCGTCTTGTGGAACTCTCCTCGACACTCGGCTGGATCGAGTCGAGGGACGCCATCGAGCTGTACGTGTGTCAAGAACTCGGGGCGCCGGAGTATGCGGCGCCGGATCGGTCGGATCGCGAGGAGAATGTACGACTACTTCCTCTACGTTGTGATCGCTTCCGCTTCGGGTCTACGAGGGTACGTAGACAACACTCTCCCCTCTCGTTGCTATACATCACCATGATCTTGCGTGTGCGTAGGAAAATTTTTGAAATTACTACGTTCCCCAACACTTACCATATAAATGGTTGTCAAAGATTCACTAATCTCATTAAGCTGTACTGTCCTCCCACTCAATTCTTTGGCGAGAAACTCTTTCTCGAGAAAGACTCTATTTTTAGCGACAAACACTTTGCACTTGGAGGGTTGGTAGAAAGAATACCCAACTATTTTATTTGGATAACCTACAAAGTAACATGTGTCTAATCCGGGATCAAGTTTTCTTGGTTGTAAACATTCTACATAAGTTTCACAACCCCGGATTTTGAGATGTGACAAATTGGGTTTCTTCCCATGCCATAACTCGTCTGGTGTTGTCTCAACAGACTTAGACGGTGCTCTGTTTAATGTATAAGCAGCAGTAAGTAGTGCATGACCCCAAAAAGATATCGGTAGATCTGTAAGAGACATCATCGACCTTACCATGTCTAATAGGGTTCGGTTACGTCTTTCCGACACTCCATTTCGCTGTGGAGTTCCGGGAGGCGTAAGCTATGAAACGATTCCACGGTCACTCAGATGTTGGCCAAACTCATGACTAAGATATTCGCCTCTGCGATCAGACCACAGAAACTTAATCCTTTTTTTATGATGATTTTATACCTCATTCTAAAATTCTTTGAACTTTTCAAAGGTTTCTGATTTATGCTTCATTAAGTAGACATAGCCATACCTACTCAAATCATCAGTAAATGTCACGAAGTAGAAATACCCACCCCATGCGACTGTGCTCATTGGACCACATACATCACTATGTATTATTTCCAACAATTCACTCGCACATTCAGGAGGACCCATGAACAGTGTCTTGGTCATTTTCCCCATCAAGCAAGATTTACATGTGTCAAATGATTCAAAATCAAAGGAGGGTAAAACTCCATGTTTATGGAGTCTTTGCATGCGTTTCTTTTCGATGTGTCCAAGCCGACAGTGCCACATGAAAGTGGTGGTGGCATCAGCCTTCTTAATGCGTTTAGCATTCATGCTAAAGACACCATTTACACATTCAAGATTTAGTATGAAAAGGCCCCCAACAACGGTTGCAAATCCATAAAACATATCCTTACAATAAACTAAACAACCATTGTTCTCAGACTTATATGAATATCCATCGTGTACTAAACATGATCCAGAGATAATGTTTCTACACAACAGTGGAACAAAATAACAGTTACTTAGTTCCAAAATAAATCCTGAAGGGAGACGTAGAGGCATAATACCGACGGCTTGAGAGGCAATCCCAGCGCCGTTCCTGACACGCATCACGACTTCATCCTTTGCCAGCTTGTGACCTTCTGAAGCCCATGTATCGCGTTGCAAATGTGAGCAACCGATCCGGTATCAAATACCCAAGACTTAGAATTTTCGCTAGCAAGCAAAACGTCAATGACATTAACTTGTATAACAATTATACTTTTTCTGGTTTTCCCAGTCTTCTTATCTTCTAGATACTTCTTGCAGTTTCTCTTCCAGTGTCCTGTGCCCTTGTAGTTGAAGCACTTAGTTTCATTCTTGGCTCCGCCCTTAGAGTTGCTTTGGGAGCCGGTCTTACGGACGCCGTTGCACTTCTTTGGCTTGCCTTTCTTTTTGAAACTTGCAGTTTTATTCACAGGCAACACTTGCTTGCGATTTTTCCACAGTCCTCCTTCTGTAGTTTTCAGCATGGCGAGCACCTCTTCAGGTGTCTTGTCCATCCTTGTCATGTTGTAGTTCATGAGAAAACCGTCTAAGACTGGGGGAGTGAAGAAAGCAACATGCCCATCATCTGGCCAGGTGGAAGTGGAAATTCCAGGGCTTTAAGCCTTTCAGAATAGCCAATCATATTGACCACGCGTTCGCCAACTGAACTACCCTCAACCATCTTGCATTCCATCAAAGCCTTCCTGATATCAAATCGTTCAGACTTTGCGGTTTCCTTGTGTAGAGCATCTAATTCCCTGACCATATCATGGGTTTTGTGGAGTTCAAAATGTTTTTGAAGCTCTGGACTCATGCAAGCTAGCATGAGGCACCGCACTAAGTTGTGATCATCATCCTTAGTGGCCTAGGCATTTTGTTCATCTTCTGGGGCCTCTGTCGCTGGTTTAGCTGGAAGAGTAGTTTCAAGCACATACAATTTCTTAGCGCTCCTCAGGACAATCTTCAGGTTGCGGACCCAGTCCGCATAGTATTTCCAGTCACAGCTAACTTCTCTTTCACTAACATCGGGCCTAAGTTGAACATGTTGTTGCGAGCCATTCGATCCACAATGGAAAACACAAGTTTCACTTAGTCTTTGTTCATAATGATATTTGCACCAGTGAATAAACAATTTTATTCTAAAGTGTGCTCCCACTTAAATCAATATCTCTCAAAATTGATTATGAGTTATTCAAAATCCACATTTTAATTCAACACCATTGATGTGGACATCACTGATGACGAGAATTTCAATCGGTAGGCAGACTTCCCAATCACATCTCTATGTGACTTTTGTTCATCATTCGATGGGTGTGTTCCGAGATCAGGACTATCCTGCCTGAATGTCAAAGACAACCGAGTGATCTTGCCGCGAGGTCTAACCTCACCCGCCTCATCCCACTCGATTCGTTCGTACCCATGTGGACCTGGCACACCCCGAAAGGATACAAATTTCAGACAGTGCTACACTTGGGTGAACACTAACTGCTTTGATATTTTTAAGTGAGAGATCACCCTAATAAAAAGCGACTACCGCGCAATCAAGAAGGGTGCATCATAAGGGATAAACATCTCTGGAAATTCATAATTAGCATGATATGGTATAGCCCTTTCTGACGGAGAAGTCTTTCATTTCATCGTCTTCGGCATTTGCGTCGGTGTTCACTTCACGAAGATTGCCACCGCCTTGTCGATGCAACAGACAATATTGCTATATTTATAGCTAATAAAATAAGTGTATTACTTAAGGTTGACACGTAGGTCATTAAAGTGACAATCATATGGCTCCAGCCATCATGCCAAATTAGGACACGCAGGTCATGTTAATCAAATTACATCATATAGTCATCTCAAACATAATCGAATTAATATGAGACTTGTTATACCACATCACATGCAAACCATCCTGCAAAACCAAGTTCGATGCCTCTAATCGGTTTATGCAAAATTTTATTTTATGTGGCTTCTAAGGTTTTGACTTACACCGCAGCTACCAACGTTTATCATCAAGTATGATTATTCAAGTCGCTAGATTAACTTTGCGGGGTGTATGAAGCACGGGATAATAAAATCTCGAACCCCGTACTAAACTTCATCATACGCATGACCCCCGTGCAGATCATATCTGCATTGCCCTTTTATCTACGCGATTTCATCTTTCTCTCAACTACGGTGGAATCCAACAAACTGATAGCACTTCATTAATCAATCAAGATCTTGCAGAACTTTGTGAAATTCCAACATGTCGTTTCAAGATCAGAAATATGCAAATTCTAGAGAAGCAACTAGAACATCGGGTAATAGATTCATCTGCTACCCGCATAAATAATTTTCAGCAATAGATCTCATCTACTCCAAAATTATATTATGCAATACCCATACATCTCCATGTATTCTAGATCGTAACCTGCATCTACGCATAGCACGACTCTTCATGCCATTGTAGGGAGCGCGACAGAAAACCAAAAAAATCGGTACAACAAGCATGCCCAAGACCACTATGGAGACTGCATACAAGGTTTGATCTCATCCGTACCGACTAGATGCACATCGGAAAAAGAGTCGGCGGAGATTGTTGGTGCAGATCCCCGTAGTTAGGATTTACAACCTCCCAACCACGATGATGTACTCCCTCGTCGGACAGCCCTTTTGTAGGCGGTCGGGCAGTCCTTTGGGAGGCGGTCGGACAGTCCCCCAGTCGATGTCCCGGACAGCCGTTCGGAAGGACCCTCGAAATTCAAACGAAAACCCTGACAGCCCTTCGGGAGGACACCCGAATAGCCCCTCGGGAAAAAGATTGAAACTACAACGAGGCGGTACTGGATCATATAACAATCCCTCAACATGCAACAAAGAGTCACTCCAAAGTCACTAATAACGGAGAACAAACGAAGAGATTATGTAGGGTACGAAACCACCTCAAAGTTATCCTTTCTGATCGATCTATTCAAGAGTCCGTAGTAAAATAACACGAAGCTATTCTTTCCGTTCAATCTATCCTAGAGTTCGTACTAGAATAACACCTTAAGACACAAATCAACCAAAACCCTAATATCACCTAGATACTCCAATGTCACCTCAAGTATCCGTGGGTATGATTATACGATATGCATCACACAATCTCAGATTCATCTATTCAACCAACACAAAGTACTTCAAAGAGTGTCCCAAAGTTTGTACCGAACAGTCAAGACAAAAACGTGTGCCAACCCCTATGCATAAGTTCACAAGTTCACTGAACCCGCAAGTTGATCACCAAAACGTACATCAAGTAGATCACGTGAATATCCCATTGTCACCACAGATAAGCACATGCAAGACATACATCAAGTGTTCTCAAATCCTTAAAGACTCAATCCGATAAGATAACTTCAAAGGGAAAACTCAATCCATTACAAGAGAGTAGAGGGGGAGAAACATCATAAGATCCAGCTATAATAGCAAAGCTCACAATACATCAAGATCATGCCAAATCAAGAACATGAGAGAGAGATCAAACACATAGCTACTGGTACATACCCTCAGCCCCGAGGGTGAACTACTCCCTCCTCGTCATGGAGAGTGCCGGGATGATGAAGATGGCCACCGGTAAGGGATCCCCCCTCCGGCAGGGTGCCGGAATAGGGCCCGATTGGTTTTTGGTGGCTACAGAGGCTTGCGGCGGCGGAACTCCCGATCTATGGTGCTCCTGGATGTTTTGGGGGTATATGGGTATATATAGGAGGAAGAAGTAGGTCGGTGGAGCTGCGAGGGGCCCACGAGGGTGGGGGGCCGCCCAGGGGGGCAGGCGCGCCTCCCTGCCTCGTGGCCTCCTTGCTTCTTTCTTGACGTCCACTCCAAGTCCTCTGGATCACGTTTGTTCCAAAAATCACTCTCCCGAAGGTTTCATTCGGTTTGGACTCTGTTTGATATTCCTTTTCTGCGAAACACTGAATAGGCAAAAAAACAGCAATTTGGACTGGGCCTCTGGTTAATAGGTTAGTCCGAAAAATAATATAAAAGAGTATAATAAAGCCCATTAAACATCCAAAACAGATAATATAATAGCATGGAACAATCAAAAATTATAGATACATTGGAGGTGTATCACTAACCATTTGGGTTTACGGTGGCTCGGGATTGACGAAACTAGCTAAACCTAACCATTAGGGTTTACGGTGGCTCGGGGTCGATGGAACCACTAAAACCTAAACATAGGCTTCCAATGCATGATATAACATAACCATCTAATATTCTAGTGCTAACATAACCATCAAATAGTCTTCCAATGCTAACATAATCATAAAATATAAAACCCAGCGCATGAGAAATCATAACTTTTAGTCTACCAATCATGGCACATAATATTGAGTCACTATATAACATAATAATCTAAGCATTGCAAGGGTACACAATCATAACACAATACTTACTGGAGTTCATCATATTACAAGGTACATAACCATTGTTCACAATACATAGTGGAGTTCAGATGCATAGTTCATCCTTTTCTCACAAAAGGATGAAATGCATATCTACTACATACATAAACAACCATAGTTCAAAATTAGTAGAGCCATACACTACACAACCATCATGCCCAAAAGGTCAGCATTGACCACTAATCTCATATTCATCTTCTTCACTTCTTTAAGATGGCCTGGATCCCCTTGATCTTCTCCTTCAGCTTCTCCTCTGCCTTCATCAGCTCAGCAATCTGAAGCTCTAGCTGCCCCTTCTCTTCACCATGCTTTTCCTTTCCCTTAAGCAAATCAGCAACCTGAAACTTCAACGCTAGCTTATCTTGGGTGAGCTTCTCCTCAGACTTTGTGAGCTCTTCATTCTTCAACTCCAAGTTCATCTTGGCTTCACTAAGCAATTGCTTGTCTGTCATATTCTTGAACTTCAAGTTCTGGATGACTGTTGCTTGATTTCTTGTCAGGTTCACCATCAGTTCATACTTCTGATTAAGCTTCTCAGACTCTGCATCTTTCTTTACCATCCCTGCCTTCATATCAACCACCAGTTCACTTGTGCATTGCTGCTGATATGTAATGTTGGACTAGAGATATCTGAAAACCACCACCCTCTCCTCCTGGAAGCTCATAAGCTCATGCACATCTTGGACTAACTTGTCATAGTTGGCCTCCAACTTGTTCTTCTCTTTTGTCAGATGGTGAATAGTTAAAGTACTTTCAATATTATCTATCACCCTAGCACTCTTGCTATCTTCAACCATTGCCCACAGCTTCAACAATGCATTCTACATTGTTGGGGGCCACTGGTCATCAACCCATTCTACAAACCCACAATTCTCCCCTTCCTGCAAAAAGAGCAAAAAGAGAAAAAAAACAAGTTAGTTCATACTGCAAAAAGAGCAAAAAGAGAAAAAAAAACAAGTTAGTTCATACCACAGGTAAATAAAGAAGAAGAGCAATAGCACTGTTTTTCCTTTCTACATTGGTAATAACAATTGCATCACTTATTCCAAACTACAGCACCACTCAGCTACACTGGTAATTGTACCTACCCACTAAATAATAGCATAAGCATCCATAAATTACAACACCACTCAGCTACAAACCAAGAGCAAGCTAAAACTGCAAACTTGGTGAACTGCCAAAGCATATGCAGTACATACTATCCATTCAAATAAATATTTGTAGCATTTAGATACATAACAACAGGTGCATCCCAACATAAAAGTAACAGTTCACTCAATATTTAGTACCAAACAGGAGCAAAAGTAACAACAACATAATTAACAGTAGCTAAAATGCCACAACAGCTACATAAAACCTGTTGAAGTCCCAAACTGAATATTTCACATGATAGCAAGAACAATGCCACTTCAAAATAACAATACCACTGTAATTAAACTACACAAGCTACTGCTGTTGCAAAAGTGAATAATCAGCCCTAACAAAATGACAGTAAAGATTCCACTGCCAACATAAATATGCCCTAATAATCAGCCCTTGTACTGATGTTCAATATGCCACTGTCAAACCAACAATAATATCACACTATCAACCTAAATATAATATCCCACTATCAGCCTACAATTCATACCGGCTCTGCACATGCTAAGAATCTTCTGCCTGTGTCTGTTCCTTCAAATGCGACAAGCCTCTCAGATGCCTTGCCGTGCTTCTCACATGGGGGCATCATATCCAGCTCAAGCCCCTGGTAATCTGGATCTTCAACGATGAAAGGGACATGCAGAAGCTCGTACAAACAAAATGCCCAAATCAAAACCCAGCGAAATCAACCAAATCAAAAAGCCCCAAATCTAAAACCCTAACCCTAAACCTAGCCCAAGGAAACTCACCTGGTTAAGCCCGTCTGTGGATGAGGTCGAGTGCATGTACGACAGGCTAGACGTGTCCTCACTACTTTCGTCTTCGAAAACCATGGCGGGCGGCGGCGGTCCGGTCTGGCAATGCTGCGGGCGGCGACGAGGGCGACAAGAGAGGAGCGAGGAGGGAGGCACGAGTGAGGAGGAAGAGAGTAGAGCACGGGCCGGTCTGGTTCGAGCCGGACCGCACCTATCGAGCGAGCGGGCGGGTGCCGATTCGCCAGCGTGGCAGTTGACGCGCGGGCCCGGGCGGTCAGTTCCAGTGTCAATACGTAGAAATACGAAGTTTAGCCCGGTTTGCAACGGATCGCCGCGAACTTGGTACTGACACGTAAAAATTACAAAACTTGGTACCAATTTGTCACCACCGCCCCAAATGTGGTACTATCTTGTACAGTAATTATCTCGTTGTGTCAAGAACTCAAGATACGTGCGTTGGGATGGGAGCGCCCGCCGCTGATGTGGCAAAATTCGTTGTGCTATGAACTATCTCGCCTCTTTGCGTTGGTGTTGCACGGCTCCGCCCGCCGCTGCCGGAGTAGCGAGCCCACCGGCTCCTCCGCGGAATCATGCGGATGGTCTACTCCCTATGAGCGGCTGCGTCGCTGCTGTTGCTGATCCAGGCCAGCCTGTGCAAAGCATCAACACCGTCGCCGTCCACGACTGCCTGCCACAAGCTCCCGGGCTCCCGGCTCAGGACCGGCGACCGGCAGCCGCCCGACACCGTCGCTGGCTGAGGTCATGGCACACAGGCCGAGGTCCGTGAGGCGCAAGGTGGATGCCGACGCTGCGGGAAGACGGACTCCGCCTGAATCCCGACGTTTCCCAACCGGCGCGCCCGGCTGCTCCTCCGAAAAGCGCGAGACCCTGGACGCCAAGCCCGGCGCCCAGCTCGAGAGAGCGCCGCGCGCGTGGGTCGTCCACCATGAACGCGCGCCCGAGCTACTCCCTACGGGCTACGCGGAATCCGGCCATCGCCGGTCACGCAATTGGAATATTGGATACATGATGGGGCGGTGGCGTTCCAGTGCGGCGGCCGCTACACGATGCTCACCGTCCAGAAGTGCAACAGCAACTGGTTCGACACAGCTTCGTCCCCCCAAAAAAAACCAATCAACCGCCTGCTTCCGTGTATTCGTGCTGCGGTGGCCAAAAGCATCGAGCAGCACATGTGCCCAACCCCCGACTCAAAGTTGCAGCCTCTTCTTGTTATCAAGTTGGATCTGGACACGGTTGCTCACTTGGGCTTGCCATGGCTTGGAGGGGGACACTTGAGGAAGGGAAGAACAGAGGACGGGGACGATGAGCTGCTGTCTTCCTCGCTGCACCCGCCTCTGAAAATATATTATACTAGTAGGTAAGCCAATTTTCTCGGCCGTTAGATCAATGATCCAACGGCCGACCTTCTTTCTTCTCCAACAGTTCCTCCTCACACAGACTTGACTTACCCAAATTAGAAAATTACAAATTACAAATTACAAATTCAGTCAACTTATATATTGTGACTTGTGAGAAACTATAGCGAATCAAGTATCGTAGCTCATACGGAGTGGGTATATGATGGTGTAAATTAAGAACTAGCGCGACGCATAGGTCTCTCTGACGCTCATTGCTCAAAGGCTCAGTGGCAGTGCAGGGGCAGGGGCAGGGGCAGCAGGCGCCGTAAAGCATGTGAACTGGTCCGGCGCCTCGCCAAGGTGGCCGCAGAGGCCACCGGAGTTCTCGCAGTCTCTGCACCTCCCTTCCAGCGCCCGCGTCCACCTCAGTTCGAAGCCTCTCCGCAGAGCCCCGAAAACGCGGTGGATCCACCTGCTGCCCCCCAGCGACGCCCTGAGCACCGGCATCCCCACGACGTACTGGCAGAGGCTGTTGAGCTCGTAAGGGAGGAGGTAGTCGCCGTCCCGAAACGCGACGTATGGTGCACGCCATCGGCCTCCTCCAGGCAAGCCACCCTGTGCGAGAGAGCTGCGTTGAAGGGGCATCTGAGGTAGAACGTCACGTTCATGTCGTTGCCGGTGAGGGAGAACGGCGGCGGCGAGCCCTCGGGCAAAGTAAGATTCCTTCCGACGACGAGCGGGCATCTGCTGTTGTGGACGATGGGGTCGTGCAGGGTCAATGTGCGGTCCTCGCCGTTGTCGTCGTAGCTGATTCGGTGTACCCTGTGGTCGCCTGAGGGGAGCCGGAGTACGGGCGTGCCGCCGCGGCACTCGAGCCTGAGGCTCGGGTACCCGCAAGCGTTGCCGCCGCCGCCGCCGTCCAGCCAGAACGGATATCGGACTTGGACGGCTCCGCACAGGGAGGGCGAGCACGCCGGCTCCGCCTCCAGGGCCGCCGTCGCGCTGGCAGCCAAGGTCGCGGCGATGAGCAGAAGAAATGCCATCGTTGCAAGTGCGAGGTGTAGTACTACTGCAGAGGTACGGGACGAAGAAGATACAGTGTGGCTCCTTTATTTAACGTGCTGGAGCTCACGCAAACCGTAAGTGGCGGATTTCCGCCGATTTCCACGGGGAGCGGTTCCAACTTCCAACAGAGTTTCGTCTTCGTCTCTGCCTCTCAGGCCGAGGGAGGGGCGAGCCCGCGAGCTGCCGGTGCCGGGTAAGTTTGTGGCGCTCGGCCTCGTGGCGGGGCCCCGAGGGCATCGCCATCTCCGCCATCCCCGGGAGCGGCTTCCACGCCTCCAGAGGCCGCTCGCGAACGAGAGGTGACGGGGACCAAGATTCAGCGCTCCGCCCTCATCCGTCCAGCGCTCTGTCGACCAAGATCCAGCGCTCCGCCCTCCTCCGTCCAGCGCTCCGTCTGGTGACTGGAAGCGACGCCCCCGCCCTCCTCCTCCCTCGAGCGCTCCGTACCTCTGGCGGCGACCGTCCGGGGTCGTCAATCCTCCGCCTTCCCCGGACCAGATCTCCCCTGTACAGATCCAAGAACCTCCTCTTTCGTCTTCTGCTCGCCGTTTGCAGCGCATCTAAGGGCATCTTCATTGCTGGGCGCCTATGTAGACGCTTATGAATAAAAAGATAATTCTCATAAATAGGAAAGAAGCTTAGCGTTTTCTGACCCCAACGGCAAGCGCTAATGAGGGGCGCTAATTAATCGCAGAACTAGTAGAAAAACCAATCGCTACATGCATGTCTGTGGGAAAAAAGGCAAAGCGCCCGCCTCCAGCTTTTGCGTCGCTGCCAGGTTAGACGCTAGGATTTTGTAGCCTAACTGCTGATCGGGCAGGATATTTATCCTAGCGCCCAGGCCTAGCGCCCGGCGTTGTAACCATCCTCACCCCACAAGTAAGCACAACCTCCTTGTGATACACGATGCCCCTAATCTATGCACCTAATTTGGGTTCTGTAAAATAACGATATTGGTTCTTGCACCTAATTTTAAATATTTTCATATTGGCACAAATGTGCTAAATGCGGAAGTGATGCACTCTATTTATGCTTGTGCTGTCCAAGTTCCTCTAGTTGTGGAGACTGCTTTGGAAAAATTGATTTTGTCCCAGTTCCTTCCGATTTGACTAGCCACGATGGCCGCCGCCGCACATAGGTCGTTGCTCCGCTCTTGTTCTTCCGTTCCTCGTGCTGCTTTCCATCCGTCGGGGGTCGGTCTGGCAGCAGGATTGTGAAATTGCCATGGTTTTTATGTTGTCATCTGGAGAGTTACATTGCCGATCAAGCAAAACCTTCTACCAGGAGGCGCTGCTACCCCTGCGTGCTTCTATTCATGGTTGCCAATCAAGACAAAATAAGGACTGACGGAAGGTAAGACTACAATTTCTCTACAAATATCATTTTTTATCTCTTTTCTCTTGAAATATCTAGCAGTATTATTATATTCGGTGTCTATTGTTTGCCATTTATTTACTATTAACCAACGGAAGTGAACGTTGTACTAGCAGTAGTAACCTGTCATGGTTGACTCAGATTTCACATAAGATCATCTGAATTGTACGCATGTCCTGGGTAACATATGGCCAAATGTTCATAATGTTTCTTTAGCATCATTTACCTTTACTTTTCTTGTGTGACCAGTTCAATCATAGGTTTTCTTTTTCCCAATATTTGTTGTCATCAATTTTCAGACACACTTTAGTTTTTTGTTACAATATGACAAGTGATAATCAAATGATCGTATATTATTTAGGGACAGAGAATACTAGAAATTTTTTGATTTGTGAGTATGCCATGATAATCAGTAAGATTGTTATATTAAGTTGTTCTAGTGTGTTGTGGCTTTGTAGCTTTGCGCTGGTATATTAATATATACAAATATGTTGATTATTATTTTTGTATGAAATATATTAAGGGCCACAGGTTCTAGTTTCGCCCCGGGACCCCGAAATCTCAGGACCGGCCCTGTCTGGGTCAAAAAATCATGACAAGACAAGGCGCCCGGCTGTAGATGCTCTTACACTAGTAGAAAACCACCCATTAGTCCCGGTTCGTAAGGGCCTTTAGTCCCGGTTCGGGAACCGGGACTAATGGGTCGTTACTAATACTCAACCCATTAGTCCCGGTTCAAACACGAACCGGGACCAATGTGCCTCCACGTGGCCTGTGGCGCCGAGCCCGGTCGAGGGCCTTTGGTCCCGGTTGGTGGCTCCAACGGGACCAAAAGGCATCCACGTGTCTGCATTCGATGGCTGGGGTTTTGTTTTTTTAAAGGAGGGGTTGGGGGTTTGGGGGTTAATTTAGGTGTTTCAGATATTGTGTTAGCTAGCTAATTAATAGAGAGAAGTGTCCTCTCTTATGTCCGTGCTTGGTCGACGCTTCGTAGTATATATACATAAGTGATCGAGAGAACCATGCATTGATCTGAAGTTCGTCATGCATACCGAGAGAAGTGATCGATCGACCCTCTCCTTCTCCGAGAGATTGGTCGAACAACAAGTTTTACTGGCTACATACATGTACAATCTATATAAGATCTCTTAATTACAAACCACTAGCATTTGAAATGAAGTTCCACATGGTATTCTCCGACTTTACTGATGACGGGTTCAAGAAAGAATCCCGCCAACTCCTCTTGAATTGCTTTCATGCAATCTGGAGGTAGGAGTTCATCCCGCATCTGCCACGTCTAATTAATTTGAAGAAGGGGGTTAATTAATACATATATATGAATGAAACTCAACAGAAATGATGGTGTAATAAAATGAAATTGTGAATATTATTGCTTACGCACTTCATATTGTCTTCTAGAGTAGCCCCGCTTGTTTTTCAAAGTCGCGTTGTGGATGAACTCGCACACGTAGTATCCACAGAAATCATTCCCTTCCTCCTGCCACAAGCACTTTACGAGAAATAGAGGTCAATCAAACTGATAATGAAGCATTATATAAATGGCATTGATGAAAGTATAGCTATAGAATCAACGGAGATGCGCGCCAGTAGTACTTACTTTCGGGTATACATATTGCAGCTCCTTCGGCAGTCCGGAGCTTGTGCGGTGAACTGTTTCCAAACCCTGCAAGACAAAGAAAATAATTATTATTACTTGAGATATCAGGAAATGAACAAAAAGTTGCCGATATGGTGCGATAATGATCGATTGAACTTACTTGCTGAGCATTTCAGTCATGTCCGCATAGGTGCTGGGATCTTTCCGTCTGGAGTCTAAGACGGTTACTAGTCCACGCTCAAGCTTAATCTCGAGAAGAATATAGTGGTACCTGCACACGCATGCATAACTCATCAGTTACATTAACCTCGCTCGAGTAATAAGGGAAACCGAATATGCACACGACAGTAACACTCACGGGCCGTTGTAAGGAAAGAGTATGGTATCTTTGTTTTGATTTTTGATTAACGATTGTAGCTAGTTGTCCTCGGCCTCTTGACGTTCTTTTCAACAGAAATACATCTATGATATTTGTGTTAATGAACCCAATATCATAGATTTCATTTTTTTGCACTCGACGATCTTCAATCTGCATAATATATTGAGGATAATTAATTATAAATACATGCAATGAAAGAGACGAGCTATATATACAGACTAATGACAGAAATAGTACTTACAGGCAGTAGCAAAAGAACATTAATTTATCGAGGGCCTTTTGATTGAAGAACTCGAAGAACTCCTCAAATGGAATAGCCAACACATCATTTGAAACGAGGTCGTGCTCCTCTTTAATTTTCAGATACAAAGTGTTTGTCCCCTCAGACTCTCTGCAGGTTTTCATGTACCAACTATGGAATCTTCGCATCATTGTTGTCAGAGACTTTTCATCTTTGACGAGAGGCTTCAGACTCAGATCTGAATAAGTCCACCTCCATGAAATCAGGAAGTACATCGTCAGGCAGGTAATCTTCAAGATTGCCATAACCGGCCACCGTCCCCGGAGGATTAGACACATTGAGCGGGGGGCACGATTGCTGTGCTTGTTCGCCGAGCTGGGCAATTTTTTTCCCCTTTGCTCGTTGTTCTTTTGACCTTTTATCACTGACAGTAGTTCCTGACCGCTTGGCTTGGAGATATGTACATTCAGAATGTCGCTCATAGTTGGTTCTCGGCGGAGACTTTGGTAGTTTCCTCAGGGCATCGAGAGTGCGCTTTGCTTTCACCGGATCTACCTTCTCCTCCGGAGGTGGATGTATCTTTGCTTTAACCCCTTCAAAGAACTCCTTCACTTGGGTCTGCACGATCGTATCGTTTTCCTCCTTGGTCCTCTCGTACGGTAACTTCTCTACAGGCTTTAGAGGTGGACCATATCTGTATTGCCTCTCTCTTCTTGTGCTGCTAGACGCCGGAGCAGACGGAGCGGCTGCGGCGTCTGTCTTCTTTCGTGCTTGCTTACGTGGCGGAGGAGAAGGACTACGACGCGTCGGAGCAGCCGGGGCGGCGGCGGGTCTCTTCATCCCTTGCTGGTGAGGCGGAGAAGGAGGAGGCGGAGTGCCGCCACGCGCCGGAGAAGGAGGCGGAGTGCCTCCACGCGTGCCCTGATCGTCACTCGCCGGAGGAGGAGGCGGTGGAGGAGGTGGAGTGCCGCCACGCGTGCCCTGATCGTCACTTGCCGGAGGAGGAGGAGGTGGAGGAGGCGGAGTGCCCTGACTCGCCGGAGGAGGAGGAGGAGGCGGAGGCGTCCAGTTCAGAAGGTCGATGAGCTCCTTCCGCCATAGGCATGGAGTCTTCAGAGCAGAACCCAGCCTAGTCTCCCCTTCACCGGTAGGGTGCTCAAGCGCGAGGTCCTCAAATCCTCCGTTATTTCATCCACCATCACCTTAGCTAATCATACGAATCGGTGGCGGTGATAAGTTGTGCCGGGTCCACTAGGATAAACTTGGCCAACAACCGCCTTGACCTTCAAATTCATGCATCGCGCCATAATGTGGCAATTTTGGGACTCGTGATACCATCCACGGGATAGCTGGCGGAGCCGTCAAGACATGCTCGGCTGAAGCAGCTCGGTGGAAGCAACGCTGCTTCTCCGCTGAGATGGCGGGGTAGCTTCGGGGGAAGCTTTGGCATGTCGTTTGTTGCAATCTGCTGCTTCTCGTTCCTCTTCTCGATCCTCTAGCCCCATTACCCTTCCAAGCAGCGCCTGCATTTGGTCCTGCTCCACTTTCTTCCTCCTCTCGTGGGTTTTGTAACCCCCTGCGTCCGGAAAACCAACCTTCCACGGAAGGGAGCCTGGCGTGCCTCGTGTCCGTCTAGGATGCTCGGGATTCCCAAGGGCCATTGTGAGCTCGTCCTTCTCCCTGTTTGGAAGGAACGTCCCCCGCTGCGCTGCATCGATGTAGTGTCGAAGGTTCTTGACTGGTGTTTGCGGTTGCTCGTCCGTCCATCGACTTCGCCTACATTACGAGGTCCAAGGTTCCGCCAGCCCGAAGAACCAAGTCCGCAACGGTCAGCCAGCACATTGTCTCGGTTCGATCCCTTTTTCAAGCAGATCATGCTCAGCCTTGGACCACTTAGGCGGGCTTTGAGGTAGCCACGACCCGTGCGATGGTGAAGCTTCTTCTTCGCAGCATTTTTCTTGTTTGTCTCCGACATCTTCTTACTCTTTTCCGATGTCTTGTGGGCCACAAATGCGGGCGATGATCTTTGATCTTCTCATATTTGCCGATGAATTCTGGTGTCTCTTTTTCTTGACAAACTGGTTCAGCTCTTTCCTCCACCTCCTCATTAGGCCTGCCATCTTTTTAAGAGCACAAGACTTGATTAATTGCTCTTTAAGCGGCTTCTCCGGATCCTCCTCTCGCGGTAGGGTGAAATTTGCCTTCAGCTCATTCTAAAGATCTTCTTTACGCATATCATTGACATAAGACACCTCGGCGTCTTCATCCTTAGCGAGCTTATACCATTCTTTGGATCTTGATCGGGATCTGTCCCTAACAAGAACCCCTTGACCGAGCGAAAATGCCTTCTTTGTCCGGATGGGTTCAATCGGTTCGCCATCGGGCGCGATTTCTATGATCTCAAACTTTTCATCCGAGCTCAACTTTTTCTTCGGACCTCATCTCCTTACCGAAGTTGTGCTCGATCCGAAGGGCTAGAAATTATAAGGAAGAAAGACGACAGTAATTAATATGTGTACATATACCAAAACAATGGATCCATCGATTAACTTGTCAGCACGGGCTTAACTAATATTATATATACCTGGCCGGACTAGGTTCGGTGACCGGAGCATTCAGCACGGTCTCCTTCGTCTTGTACCTCCATTGTGTCACCGGAGCCATCATGAACATAGTCCTCCTCTTGTACCGGCATTAATGGGTGAAGCCATCATAATCATAGCCCTCTTCTTCATCCCGGTGACCAGCGGTGTCGATGAGAAATGACGCAACATCATCACTTCCATTTGCGATTATTTCCCCCAACATCGCTTCTGTTTCTTCGTCTCGGGAGTGCTCCATAGTTTCTGCAAATATTGACAACATGTCAATTATTATTCAAACATGGTACATAGTGGCAAACGTAGAACTAGCTAGCTAATCACAATAAGGAATCATGTTAGTGGCCTCGATGCTGCTTCTCTAGGGTTTGGGGTCGCCTCGACACAAAGCTTCAAGGGTTTGGGGTGGCCTCGACGATAACGCTCTTTTAACTTGATAAATTTGGGTGGCCTCGAGAGAGTATAATTTGTCGGGTAGGGGCGCGGCGGGAGGGGGTACGTAGGAGACCTGCAACATCGTTTTCTCTCTAGGGTTTGGGTGTCCTCGAGAGTTTTGGTCGAGCGAGAGGGCCGAGGGAGGTGCTGCAGTTGTATATAGAGGGGGTTATATCGACAACGACGCGACATACATATACATGGGAAAATAATGTTATCGGGGAGGGGGTATCGGTACCACCCCCTCGTGTTGAAGTTTCTTCTTTCTCCTTTCCTTTCTTTCTTCTTCTCCTATTCTTTTTCTTCTTCTCCCGAGAGAAAGGAAAATAATTAAGGAAAAGGAAGAAAAGAGGAAGAAGGAAGAAGGAAGAAGAAGAAGAAGTAAAAGAAGAAGAAAAAGAGGAGAAGAAGAAAGGATTAGAGGAGAAGAAAAAAAATAGAATTTCTTCTTTCTCCTCTATTCCTTTCTTCTTCTCCTCTTCTTTTTCTTCTTTTTTCCTCTTCTTATTTATTTCTCCTCTTCTTCCTCTCCTCTTTTCTCCTTTCTTCCTCTTCTTATTTTCCTTTTCCTCTCATTCTTTTAGTATTGCTTGTTTTAAAAAAATGTTCAAATAGAAAATTTCAAAAAACAAAGGTTTTGCCTAATGCATTGTTCATATGAATATACAAACATTTGCATATTCTACAATAATTAATATCAACAAAAAAATCTATGAACAGAAAAAATACCTAACTTTTCTAAAATCTATCTTTTGCATATATGAAAACATTAATACACATATGAACAATAAATACATATATCAACAAAAACATAATCTGAACAATTTTAAACATTACATACACATAACCACATACATACACATATACACATATGAACAATAAATACATATATCAACAAAAACATAATCTGAACAAAAAACTAAACTAATAAAATGAAAAAAAAGAGCGGTCTTGTGCAGCTGCTCACAGCGTGGCGGCACGCTGGGCGGGCGGCGGCGACGGGCGAGGCTCGGGCGCTGGGCGCTGGGCGGGCGGCGGGCGGCGGAGATTGGCGGCGACGACGGCGGCGCGCGGCTCGGGAGGACGGCAGCTGGCTCGGGAGGACGGCGACGACGATGGCGCGAGCGACGGCGACGGCGACGGCGGCGGGGCGGCGTCGCTGGGCAACTGGCGGCGTCGATGTGTTGGCGTCGTCGGGGAGCAAGCGAGTGGCGATGAACTCGCAAAACTGAAGTGCTACTTATATACAAGAGCATTGGTCGGTTGGTGGCACCAACGGGACTAATCTTTAGTCCCGGTTGGTGCCACCAACGGGACCAAAGACCTCTTTTCCGGCAGCCAAAGGCGGGAAGCTGCGACCTTTGGTCGGTTGGTGGCTCAACGGGACTAAAGCCACCTTTAGTCGGTTGGTGCCACCAACGGGACCAAAGGCTCTGTCTTTGCCCGCCGATCGGGCCAAAGTTTAGTCTCACCTCGCTAGTTGAGAGGGGAGCGCAGTGGTTTATAAGCCCCACTGCCGCTCCCCTCTTGAACTCCTCTCTACTGGAGGCTTATGGGCCCACTTGCTAATGCTTTGCCCGATGGGCCTTCTGGGCCTTCTGCGGGCCTGAATCCTGGCCCAAATTAGGGATTCAAGTCGTATTCAGGCCGTGGGGGCCCAGTAGGTGGCACTTTTTTTTGTTTTTTGTTTTCTTTACTTATTGTTGCTATTTTTTCCATTTTTTTGTTTTGTTTTCTGCATTATTTATTTTCTTTTGTTTTTTGCTTTATTTTTTAATTCTTTTTGCTTCTAGTTTTAGGAAAATTATAAACTTTCTGTTAGTGCCATTACTTTTCAAATTTGAAAATACTTTTTTTGTTTTCTTTCTTGCTTTATTTATTTTATTTTGTTTTTACTTACAACAAAATACTTATTATTGTTTTTTGTTTTGTTTTCCGCATTATTTATTTTCTTTTGGTTTTTGCTTTATTTTTTAATTCTTTTTGCTTTTAGTTTTAGGAAAATTATAAACTTTCTGTTAGTGCCATTACTTTTCAAATTTGAAAACACTTTTTTTTTGTTTTCTTTCTTGCTTTATTTATTTTATTTTGTTTCTACTTACAACAAAATACTTATTGTTGCTATTTTTAATTATTACGAGGGCCGAACCATAAGACATTAAAGCATTTCAAATGAACTCTGAAAAAGTTAAAAGTTGGCATGGTATCATAAATTGACCCACACATAGCATGTGCATGTACAAAACGAACAATGGTATCATACTGGTCAGTTAAAAAGTTGGCATGGTATCATCATAATAGTTGCGGGAGAAAGTCTTCACTTTTTCTTCGCTTGTGTCATTTGCTTATTGCGCCGTAACCATGGATAATCTTCATCGTTTATCGGGATCTGTGGGGTCAGCCTTGACTTTAAAGGGAGGAATTTCATGAAACTTTTCATAATCTTGAGACATGTCATCTTGTCCTCCACTCCCACGATGTCCCTTTTTCTGAAAGAACTATGTGGCGCTTTGGCTCATCGTATGATGTATTTGCTTCCTTATCTTTTCTCTTTCTCGGTCTCTTGGACATGTCCTTCACATAGATAACCTGTGCCACATCATTGGCTAGGACGAGCGGTTCGTCAGTGTACCCAAGATTTTTCAGATCCTTGTTATCATTCCGTCTTGTGGGTCTACACTGACCATCGCCGACGACAGATTGACCCATTTGCACTTAAACAAAGGGACCTTAAAATCATGTCCGTAGTCAAGTTCCCATATGTCCACTATGTAACCATAATATGTGTCCTTTCCCCTCTCGGTTGTTGCATCAAAGCGGACACCGCTATTTTGGTTGGTGCTTTTTTGATCTTGGTCAATCGTGTAAAATGTATTCCCATTTATCTCGTATCCTTTCCAAATCAATACAGTCAAAGATGGTCCCCTGGATAACAAGTACAGCTCATCACAAAAAGTGTTGTCACCTCTGATACTCGCTTCCAACCAACTGCTGAAAGTCCTGATGTGTTCACATGTAATCCAGTCATCGCACTGCTCCGGGTGTTTGAAGCGCAGACTGTTCTTGTGTTCATCGACATACGGGTCACCAAGGTAGAGTTCGTAGAAGCTGCGTAGTGGGCTTGAGACCAAGAATATCCGCCCCTGCATATTATTGAGTCCTTTCCAAGCGTGCCTTTTCGGTCAGTCTCCCCTCATACCGCGATTTAGGGAGACCTATCTTCTTAAGGCCGGGAATGAAGTCAACACAAAACCCGATGACATCCTCTCGTTTGATGGCCCATGGAGATGCTTCCTTCGGCCTAAGCGGTTATGGACATATTTCTTTAGGACTCCCATGAACCTCTCAAAGGGGTACATATTGTGTAGAAATACGGGGCCCGAATGACAATCTCGTCAACTAGATGAACTAGAGCGTGCGTCATGATATTGAAGAAGGATGGTGGGAACACCAGCTCAGCCCGACAAGACATTGCACCACATCACTCCTTAGCCTTGATGCGATTTCGGATCGATCACCTTACGAGATATTGCATCGAGGAATGCACATAGCTTCACAATGGCTAATCGGACGTTTTCGGTAGAAGCCCCTAAATGCAACCGAAGCGATTGCGTCATAATCACGTGGCGATCATGAGACTTTAGGTTCGAAACTTTTCTCTGCCATATTTATTATTCCTTTTATATTCGACGAGAAGCGGTCGGGACCTTCATACTAAGAAGGCATTCAAAGAAGATTTCCTTCTCCTCTTTGGTAAGAGCATAGTGGCGGGACCTTCATCTTTGCTTTGGAGGCATGCCGTCTTTTTTCGTGCAAACGTCGCGAGTCCTCCGTGCCTCAGCTGTATCTTTTGTCTTCCCATACACGCCCAAGAAGCCTAGCAGGTTCACGCAAAGGTTCTTCGTCACGTGCATCACGTCGATCAAGAGCGGTCCTCTAGGTCTTTCAGAGGGCAGGTCCCAAAATATAGATTTATTCTTCCACATGGGTGCGTGTCCTCGGCGTCACTCGGAACAGCTAGTCCGCGGGACCCTTTCCAAAGATTACGTGTAAATCATTGACCATAGCAAATACGTGATCACCGCTATGCATGGCGGGCTTCTTCGGTGATCTGCCTCGCCTTTGAAATGCTTGCCTTTCTTTCGACATTGATGGTTGGTCGGAAGAAATCGGCGATGGCCAGTACACATTCTTCCCGCAGCTTGCGGTATATACTATCGGTGTCAAGTAAGCGGTGCGTGCATGCGTGGTATCCCTTGTTTGTGCGTCACGAAGGTTCTTGAGAGCGGGCCAATCGTTGATGGTCACGAACAGCAACGCCTTTAGGTTAAATTCCTCCTGTTTGTGCTCATCCCACGACGTAACCGTTTTCATTCCACAGCTGTAAAAGTTCTTCAACTAATGGCCTTAAGTACACATCAATGTCATTGCACGGTTGCTTAGGGCCTTGGATGAACGGCATCATAATGAACTTCGCTTCATGCACATCCAAGGAGGAAGGTTATACATACATAGAGTCATGGGCAGTGCTGTGATTGCTGCTCTGCTCCCGAAAGGATTAATGCCATCCGCGCTTAAAGCAAACCATACGTTCCTTGGCTCACTTGCAAACTCATCCCGATACTTTCTCTCGATTTTTCTCCATCTGCGACCCGTCGTGGGTGCTCTCAACTTCCGTCTTTCTTACGGTCCTCACTGTGCCATCGCATCAACTTGGCATGCTCTCCGTTTCGAGCAGACGTTTCAACCGTGGTATTATAGGAGCATACCACATCACCTTCGCAGAACCCTCTTCTGGGGGCTCGCCGTCAACATCACCGAGGTCATCTCGTCGATCTTATATCAGTAATGCACCGCACACCGGGCATGCGTTAAGATCCTTATACGCACCATGTAGAGGATCAGATCATTAGGGCATGCATGTATCTTCGCACCTCAATCCTAGAGGGCATCGACCTTCCTTGCTGCGTATGTACTATCGGGCAATTCGTTATCCTTTGGAAGCTTCTTCTTCAATATTTTAAGTAGCTTCTCAAATCATTTGTCGAGCACAGCATCTCTCGCCTTCCATTGCAGCAATTCGAAGACGGCATCGAGCTTTGTGTTGCCGTCTTCGCAATTGGGGTACAACCCTTTTTGTGGTCCTCTAGCATGCGATCGAACTTCAGCTTCTCCTTTTGACTTTCGCATTGCGTCCTTGCATCGACAATGACCGACGGAGATCATCATCATCGGGCACATCGTCTGGTTCCTCTTGATCTTCAGCAGCCGCCCGTTGCAGCATCATCGTGCACATCGTCTGGTTCCTCTTGATCTTCAGTAGCATCACCGTATTCAGGGGGCACATAGTTGTCATCGTACTCTTCTTCTTCGCCGTCTTCCATCATAACCCCTATTTCTCCGTGCCTCGTCCAAACATTATAGTGTGGCATGAAACCCTTGTAAAGCAGGTGGGTGTGGAGGATTTTCCGGTCAGAGTAAGACTTCGTATTCCCACATATAGGGCATGGACAACACATAAAACCATTATGCTTGTTTGCCTCAGCCACTTCGAGAAAATTATGCACGCCCTTAATGTACTCGGAGGTGTGTCTTGAACCGTACATCCATTGCCGGTTCATCTGTGTGCATTATATATAATTAAGTGTGTCAAAAATCATTACAGAACATCATGAATTAGATAATTAAGTGACCAAATTAATAGAAGTTCATCATCACATTAAAACCAAAGTACATACATAGTTCTCATCTAACAACATAAAGCTCTGCAGAGCATCTAAATTAATTAAACCATACACTGAAACTATGTAAAATATTTCAATGCGAAAACAAATGCGATCATAATCGCAACCAATGTAACAACTGATCCAACGGCATAATGATACCAAGCCTCGGTATGAATGGCATATTTTTTAATCTTTCTAATCTTCAAGCGCATTGCATCCATCTTGATCTTGTGATCATCGACGACATCCGCAACATGCAACTCCAATAGCATCTTCTTCTCCTCAATTTTTCTAATTTTTTCCTTTAACAAATTGTTTTCTTTTTCAACTAAATTTAACCTCTCGACAATAGGGTCGGTTCGAATTTCCGATTCAACAACCTCCTAGATGAATAAAATCTATGTCACGTTGGTCGACATAATTGTCATAAACAATAAATGAACCAATAGTTATGAAAAGATAATATATACCACATCCGAATCATAGACAGGACGAGGGCCGACGGGGGCGGATACCAAAACCATCGCACTATATAAGATGCAATAATAAAAGTAAAAAAATTATACAAATATATATCTATCTAAACATACAAATAAGAATATTTTTCCTTTCAGAAAGAAGATAAGAACAAGAGGCTCACCACGGTGGTGCCGGCGATGAGATCGGTGCAGGTGATCGACGACGTTGAAGACGGGGACGGGACGTGACGGACCGCTAAACCTAGACAAATATGGAGGAAAATGGAGCTTGGCGGTCGAGCTTGGAGAGGAGAAACCCTAAGTAGTGTGGCTCGGGCATTCCATCGAACACCTTATGTGCATAGGAGATGAGCTAGAGCACCACCAAGCCCTCTCCCCCTCGGCTAGAAAAAACAGAGCAGTGTGCTCTGCTCTTGCGAGAGGTGGGTATATATAGGCACCACCATTGGTCCCGGTTGGTGGCACGAACCGGGACTAAAGGTTTGCCTTCGGTCCCGGTTCAAGCCACCAACCGGGACCAATTGTTGTGGGCCAGGAGTGCGGCCCATTGGTCCCGGTTCGTCCCACCAACCGGGATCAATAGGTCTAGACGAACCGGGACAAATGGCCCACGTGGCCCGCCGCCCCGGGCTCATTTAACCGGTCCGATGTTTCATTGGTCCCGGTTACGGATTGAACCGGGACTAATAAATTGGACGGCGCTGGACCATTGCCCCCTTTTCTACTAGTGTTAGTCGATTACATTGGTGGCATACGAAAGAATTGTTGGACGGAAGTGATCGGAGGCTTGGATCACATAAACATCAACCGGCGGCCTGAGACGGAGTGTGGTGCCGTAGCCGGTGAGACATGACAACCAGCCGTTGCGCAGTCTGTTGCCTCCCCGAGCGGTTTGTTGGAGTTCAGCGTTAAAGCATCATCGGCCTGGTGGTCCTACCCAATGCCCAGCTCGCCCAAGGTATAATTTTTTTAAAAAAATTGTTTGGATTGCTGACCACACGTGTCAAATAAAAAATGGCTCTGATTGTTCAGTGTGCAGGAAGTCTCATCGTCTGGCTTAAGCAAACGACTATAGCATATGTTCCCATTAGTAAAAAAAAGGGCCTTCTAGTTTACGACCATCATTTGTTATTAAACTTTAACCAAATGTATATAGTTTTTATCAAGTTGTTTTTGTTCGAAGAAGACCATAGGTACCATCTGTCAAGAACAGATGAGAGAAAATAAGGCAAGAGGAAAACTTTTTAGTGGTATTTTCAAACAAGGTGGGCGAAGAATAGAAAAGATACAAATGAAACAAACAAGCATGCGTCCTAAAATAACATATTCATAGCAAGCAATTGTAACATCGTAGCAAAATTTTACAAAAAGAGAGCATGCGCCCGGGCGCGCACACATACGCACACACATGATACTAGTAGAAAGCCCGTGCGTTGCCACGGGCCTTTTCTATATAAGACATGGCGAATTTTTGTCCTTCCAAAGACATTGCCTCCGAACTCTGGTTGATATTACACCTTTTGTATAATCGTGTGCAACAAATATACAAAGAAAAGCAATTTTGTAGGCATCTCTTCTGGTTGCGTAAAACTCGATGAGGTTTTAGTTCAGTTCATCATAGTTACGTTAGTGGCTTGTCAGTCGACATTTCAAAGTATCATCCGAAGACTTTAATTTTTATCTATGATCCACACAATTGACAATGTGAACATATATTAAATTTAAAACTCTCATTGGTCATCTTCTAGATGCGAGCATGTGACTTTTTAACCAGAGTGATTGGCATCACGCTTTTTAGTAGAGTACGTCGCATCTAAGTTTCAACAAACTGTAGGCTCACCTATAAATCATTTGTTGGTAATTATTATCAAGAAATGACTTGTTAGTGTATGTAATATTATTCTCATAGCAAACAATCTCCTTTACCTGAAAAAAGCAAAGAACAGCTCCATTATTTCTTGATTAAAAAGCTATTCACTCTCCCACCCCATGACACATTGCTCATACTCACATATCATTCCCCCGGCCTACTCTCCCGGTTACATCCGAATTTAAAAAAAATAGTAATTTGTAAGAAAGTCAAAAAAAAAATCTGAAACTTTTTTGCGAACAAAGTAGGTTTGTTGTTGCACTCGTATAAAATCCTTCACGAAGAAATGATTTTCATGTTGTTGTGGACGAAAAAACAAATTTGTCACTATACACGAGGTACTGTTCACGCTATTGTCAGAGAATATTTGTCAGTTTTGCCAGAGAATATTTCAATACAGAAAAATTATAGGCAAAGTATAAATTTATAAAATGAATGTAGAACTTGTATTTTGAAAATGGGGGGAGTACAGTATATCCACGCAAATCAAACTTAGTACCCACTTCATGGTACATGTGTTGCACACTTCATAAGCCCCAAAAATCAGATGTATGCCACACCTTAATCATAATTAGGAAATATTGATCATAAATTACATGCATGATCCATAGTTATTAACTTACATATAAAATGAGAAAAATTTACCAAAAAGTTTGGAGTCACAAAATATTATTAACAGTTAAAGCATACCCAAATAAATGTCGGCTCTATCACGAAAAATTCAACATAACAAATAATAAGATACTTTAACATTGTTATCTATCTTGCTACTGCTGCCCATCTAACTCGAAAAGTGTATTCAGAAATGATAATACTTCTGCTCATATCTCTTCTAAGCAACCTGATCAACATTGTAATCAATGACACATCCTTGGTGCTCACAAGGTGAAGTTCTCCTATACTTCACTCCTTGTTTGCTTTAATAATTGGCACATATTCAAATCAAGGACTGCTAATCTCTTGGGCATATATCAGATCCATCAAGAGGGCATTCTACACAATTGTTTACCTCCTACTGAACCTGAACGTAATAGCCTTTGAGTGCATTTTTGCACACTTTGTCTGCTACCAACATGTGCCTACAGTGGAAACATATTTGGGCCCCTTGTCTAGCTTGCAGCACCCGTTCCGCACCACCTGCTCCGGCTTCTTCGGCTGCGGGGCTACTGGAAATATCTCGAGGAACGCCTGCACCTGACTGCTTCAGTTCAATGGTAGTAAAGTTTTTCATGAAAATACTTGCATTAAGATTGAGTTAATGTAGATCTTTGTTTGGCTTTGTGCTCTTTTTTGTCGAACCTTCATCCATAGCACAAGAAAGGCTGTAATTCTTAGCTAATGCGCTTCTGTAACTGAAAAGCTATGTATAAAAATGACTGGTCCTAAGGTACTGTTGTTATCATTCATCCCATCAAAACACGACTAAATTGGTCAAGATAGTTTTATGATAATTACACATGAATAAGAAGGTGTAAATGTAATAAAATGGTATGAACACCGATGGTATATATACCTCGTTGTGGTCATCGTCCTTCTTGAGGCGAGTGGATCCCATCCTTAGATTATGTCCATCTATGATTAGTAGAGAAGCAATATCAATATCTCAATAAGCTTTTTGGATCTTTCGGATTTGATATTCAGTTAAGAGTAGCTTACATGGCTGAGACGACAACATGGGCGGCGTTCATCTCACCGTTTACTACCTTACTCAAGCTTTTTCTGGATATTTCATACATAATAGTTCACAAAGAAGGGCATGGCCAAGGTGACATCGCAGTCGGGTACATGTCCCTGGCTATTACCATTCGCTCCAGCTTTTTTTTGTTTCTCTCACTACCATTGCCACATGAAGATAACCACAAGTGTCACATCTTCACTGTGACCACGAGGCAGTCCAGGAGCCTAACCAAAATATCATCAAGCATGAGTACAAGCCATGCCCGCTGCACTTTCTTATATCTCATATTAATAAAACAAGAAAATTGTAGTTTGGTGTAGCTAGGATAGATAACATTGGTACATTAGTACTTTAAAGTTAACATGAAAACTGCACAAATATATAGAACAGAAGAACCTTTTGCAGGAACACAATAGGATAGCGGAAAATCGGTTGATAGGCAAACATATATAGTTAAAACATAAACAAAGGTTTGCACCAACTAAGGAAACAGAGTAGGACGGATGCGGTAGCACCATTTGATATGCATTGCCAATAGTTGACTTCAGAGTGTTAGGATCTGAACGCCATGTATAAAACATCTTCACAAAAGAAATTTGGACAAATAATAATAGCTTTCACACTGAAGGAATGTATAACCTTCAGTCCGGAAACAAAAGGATTATGAGGCTAATTGGTTCGTCGCCAATTAGGTTCTATAACCTTCAAACTGTAGCTAATATGGTACACATCTTGCTAGCAGGAGCTGGACAAAATTTCTAGCTAACATAAAACTATGCTGTAAAAGTAATGATGGAATAAAAAACAGGTGTCAGGGTGGTACCTTTATGCATCTTGCTCGCAAGTTAAGGAACTATAACTCTTCGCAGATATTTTGGAGGCTTTCTGAGGAGCAGCAGCTAAATCAGTACTAAAAAATTTTGCAAGCCTATTTCTGTATGCTTGAGATTCGATATCTGAGATGATTGCTTGTGCTTCATGCTTCCCTGATCCAAATATATTTCTCAGATCATTCAAAGGAATAAGCTGTATTTTTTAATCACAAAAATATTTATGTTAAGATACTAACGTATAAAAACACTTCGATGGATAGTAATATAAATTTGCAAGACAATGCATCATGTACTTAGAGTCTCATAATCAACCCATCTTATGAACTCTTAAAATAATAGGGCAACTCACAACTCATGTACCGTTGAAAAACATATGGCAATTTGTGGTGATAGACATCTCCCGGTAGCATCAATCAAAAGAATCGACCAACCCTAAGAAAACATTATATGCAAACATTGCAGGTGCTCGTAAGAAAATGTCACTAGTCTTCACATACTCATTCATTTTAAACATGAACTGCAGCTCCATCTGAATTTTATTATCGTTCTTTGTAAACAAGCAGTCTTCATGTCTTAAGCCTGTACTTGAAGGGATAAATTGAGTATACAGACGTTTGCTTTTTATCGTTATATATCATAATCAATAATCATCTCAATGGTAAGGGTGCAGTGAGGTGATTCAGTTAGATGTTACTTCAACTGCATCCACGAAATGGCACGAGATTATTGTGCCATTTCTCATTACTGGATATAAGCTGACTAACTGCTAGTGAGTAAGATATATGTAGCACCTAGAAAACCCCCTAAAATGTACATTCCTTCTTCTTTATATCATCACACTACAAAAATATCAGCGCGGAATAAATAAATAGAAATCTATGTAACAAATTGGATGGCGTCCGCAACTACTCTTGTAACTTAACAAGAAAGTATGTGACATATCATGTTATATATTTTCTTCAAGCCCACATAACATGTTGTATATTGCACCAAATCTTCCAGTAAGGATATTGCCTATCTGAAAAGTGCTGAAAACCATCTTTGTTCTGTCGAAATAACTACTAATAACATGAATCAAGACTCAAGAGGTCATCAAAACTATGAATGAACGTCTCCGAAAATAAAATTTCATCAGATAGTACATCAGAAAATATTGCTTTCAAATATCGATTGTGTTCTAGCTAGCATATGACTCTTCATGTTCATTAGGAAGTCACAAATCAGCGGTGAAAAATATGTTGAATGAGAAAGGATAATGCACGTTTTTTAAACGCTAAAAAGATATCTCACCATGTGTTGGATGCTTCAGTGCAGTGCGGAGCTAGCACACGAGAACATTACCGGCGGCCGGCCTCGATCTCGCTAGGCCATGTAGGACAGGTCTTACGAGAGCAATGACAAGAGTGAAGAGATTAGACATGTACGTCATCATGGCAACACAAATCAAGAGAAGAACATGGGGCCATGGCACCTGATCCAGATGCATCCATCCAATGCTCAATCTTCAACCGCCACGGCCACACAAATCAAGATCAGGTGAGCACCTGATCTGGATGTTTCCGTCCTCGTCCTGGCTTCCACATGGCCCTGCGACGCTACCGCTGCTTCAAGCGCCCATGTGCCCATGTGCCCAAGCGCTTCAAGAGTCGTTGCTGGTCGTGGCCGAGCGCGTTGGCCAAGGCCGCGTAGCACCGTGCTTGGGCTGCATCGGACGACCTCGACGAAGGCGAGCGAGGCATGGCGTCGTGTCGTGCCTGCGTGGCGTCGGAATCAGCGTCGGCGTTGGGTGGGGCAGGGCGGGGCGGAGCGAGGCGAGGCGAGGTGTGCGGCCGTTGCGACGGGGCTGAGTGGGGGCGCGGCGGCACATGGAGGGCCAGGCCAAAGAGGAGGAGCGGCCGTAGGAGGCAGCAGGCAGGGAAGGAAAGAGGCGAGGACGTACGTGCTTTAGGTTTCAGCGCTGGTCTTTGTGGGTTTTTTTTTGGCATTGTCTCGGTTAGTAAAAAAAATCAGGAAAAATCGGTGAAAGTGGGGATGGGATCGAGGGGTGGCCTCTCGTTCGATGGGAGGGGAGGGAACAGCGAAGGAAATGATAGCCTTTGAGGTAATTTAAATTTATTACCATATAATTATCATATTCGAAATTTCCTGAATTATGGCTTTACCATACCTGGATTGATAGCCTTTGGGGTAGTTTAAATTTATTACCATATAATTACCATATTCGAAATTTCCTGAGTCATGGCCTTACCATACCTGGATTGATTTATTACTATAATTAACATATTTGAGATTTCTGAGTTTATAGCCTTACCATACGTGGATTAATTGTGATTGATTACCATAAATACGTTGGGTATTGCCGGCCAGACGAGAAAAGAGGAAAACCGATGGAAGGGGGGGGGAAGTGGGACGGAAAAACCAGACGAAAGTGGTGCGACTATTCAACCAACTCGTTCATTAGGAGTAGAGATACGTTGGGTATTGACGGCCAGACGAGAAAAGAGGAAAACCGATGGAAGGGGGTGGTGGGAGGTGGGACGAAAAAAAAACCAAACAAAAGTGATGGGACTATTCAACCAACTCGTCCATTAAGAGTAGAGATTCGTATACCAATTTTAATTGCACATAAATAGCCAAATACTATAAGACTCATATATAGCAATATCCCATTGGTACATAGCAAAGTTCTACTTGTAATATAAGACACCCAACAGCACAGAGTCGGGACATTGGCGCTACGGCAACGACTAATGGATGGATGGCGTCGCAACAAGTATGTACTAGGGTGACCAACTACGCATGACGCCGTGTTGACAAAGGCGGTGAGGTCTACAATGGAATTGATCCAGATGACAGGGGTCGGTTCTCCACAACGGCCAACGATAATGTTGTAGGAAGAAGATGAGCCAATGCATGACATCGCGGTAACAGAGGTGACACATGTGGCGGCGGGGTAAATCTGGGCAACGGAGGGAGACGCTCGGTGGTAAGAGGGAGGAGTAGGGGAGGGAGAGGAGCGGTGTCTAGGCAGGCAAGCGATGGCGAAGGATTGTGAAAGAGGCGCTCGCTGGCGAGAGGGCGGGTCGGGGAGGGAGGGGATTGCGAGGGTTAGGGTGACAGCGGACCGAGTGCTTATAATGTCCCATGTGGTCACCACTGATAGACTAACAAGCCGGTTGGTCAGAGCTGACATGTTGACATGTCACAGCGGATGGGACAAACTTGACAACTTATTTGTGATGACCAATTGTCGATGGTATAGCCACCAGAGCGAGGGTAAACCACCACAGGACATTCATCTTTTTATTTAGTTGTCCCTTTAGTGGTGACTAACCAACATAGCCATGGATGGGCCATTACTGACCGTCTATGTTGTGGAATTAGTGTTGATTGTTAGCACTGTCAAGTGGTCACTAACAGGTCAGTGATGATGCGTCAACAATAACATTATTTGCGGTAGTGATCCTTATCAACGGTCAAAAGTACATCCGAAAAATAGTTTACCAAGTGCGCAACGTGATGCCATGTGCCGGTATATGGTACATGAAAATAGACAAGCAACCCCTTGATATGCATAATTATATATTTTTATGAATAAAGAACAGATGAGTAATAAAGCATGGGAAAATTGTGAAACAAATATCGAAAAATGCTCTTTCATTAAATTAGATATGATATTCAATGACAATTAAAATTAACCATGCTTTGGTATGAATGCAAACAAGAGGGATAGGTATTCGTCGGTATGGGAATATGAAAATGAATTCATGCGATACTGATGGATGGCCGTTATAGCAACAGACGTACTAAAATTGTGTGATCATTGTCAGGGCGACGACTGGCTAGCTCGAGGGCACTATTTAAGACTGCAGACATGTGGAGTGCATACCTATGTTGTAAGAGGTGTGCTCTAAATAATAGAATAAGTCTGAATCTTATTTCTCCTCCTATACTTAATTAACTTTTGCCTCATGTTATGCCTATGAGATTTTTACACTGAGATATTAGAGGAACTACCAACATGGATTTCCATGATCGATTGCCTCCTCGGGTGTGTTTCCCTGGCCGCGGACTGCACGGCAGAGTGTGTGGCAGCGGACGTCTCTCCTGCGTCACGGGCTGCAGCCCCACGCTCAGCCCCGCGCAGCCGGCCGACGCGTGAGACCTCCAACAAGCTGCTTTGCCATCGTTTAATTATTTATCTTTACCTAATAATAAATGACGAAGACTTTCATAGTTTCCCATACGTTTAGTTGTTTTCCTTGCGCTTTTTTTGCTTTCCTACACCGACCCATGTATATGCTCCGAGCTTTATGTGCAAAAAGTAGCATGGGCTGATGTAGGCCTGCTTTGAATTGTTTTAATTGATCGAGGAGCAGCGAAAAATTACAAGCCCGTGAAGAACTCGTACTCCTGACCTCTGCTTCATGCATACATGAGAACAACCAACTCAACTACATCATGATATGTGCTTAGAGTAATGTCGTTACCTCGCTCTTTTATATCAAATATCACTATTTTTTATATGTTTCTGAGTTGAAACCGATAAGCCGCCTAAAGAATCAAAAGGGTGAGGAGCGCAGGAGGGAAGGAATTAAGAGAAAATCTTCCTATGAAGTAAAGAAAAATAGAGTCATGCATGGCCATGAACCATGGAGGAAAGAAATTAAAGGATGGGAGAGAGAAGGCCCTGCACCTGGAAGGAAAGGAATTAAAGGATGGGAGGGTTATGGCATGAATAAGCCAGGAAGGAAAGTAATTCTTACGTGGTTGCATATGGCATGAATAAACCAGGAAGAAAAGTAATTCTTATGTGGTTGCATATGGCATGAATAAGCTACTCCCTCCGTTCCGAAATAATTGTCTTTCTAGAGATTTCAACAAATGACTACATACGGAGCAAAATGAGTGAATCTACACTCTAAAACATGTCTACATACATCCGTATATTGTAGTCCATTTGAGATGGCTAGAAAGACAATTATTTCGAAACGGAGGGAGTAGGAAGGAAAAAAATTAGGAAAGGAATTCTTATATATGGCCATCGATGATTAGGTAGAGAGAATAAATTAGAACCTTGCATGAATAAGCAAGGAATAGAAATAATTCTACATGGCCATCGATGGGGGTGAGAGAATAAATTAAGAAGGCCAAGAAATAACTTGAAGATGTGTGGTGGGAACCTTTTTTTTTTTAAGATTGCAATGTTGTAGCACCAAATTAGAAGCCATCGGATATGCTTGCACTGGTTGCAGTAGGACGCAAAAGGCACATAAGTTCTCAAATGATTTCATGGCATCCGTACAAGCAACAAAGTGAGCTATACAGTAACGCTGGGTATTTGAGTGGACACTAGGGGATCAACTGACAGGTTTCTGAGTTCTGCGTTTTCCAACTGTTAGCTCATTGCATTGGATGAAGGAGGGGGTTTGTAATGTATAAAGGCATACAAACTTGACCTAAATAAGTGCTCTCGTATTTCTGTTATATTTGTCTATGACTAAGATATTGTAAATTAAATTAAAATATTAAATAGTGGTGTGTTTCTCTCAGCTCTGTTCATGCAAATTGCTACCATATGTTCCTCTCAGTACTGCTAATACAAGAACATTTCAATTCATATACAACAAGTGCACTTACATCTTGTGAAAAATCTATTTTTAGTTCTGTTCTGTTTAGTCCTGTAAAATGCAGTTAGAATCTGTGATAATAATTCAGCTAATGGAAATGTTATATTTTGTTCTGTGGTTCTATAAAATGCAGTCACAGTCTGCCAAAATCCAGATAAATCAAGTCACATGTATGGCCAAATTATTGCTTCAGGTACTGTAAAAGTGCACTTCACAAGCGTGTAAACAATAATCGATCAGGACAACACTTGATATTATAGAACCTTGCAACACAACCACTGACAGTAATATACTTCTCAATGTACACCTGAGGCTACATAACTAACAAAAGAGCTACATATATAATTTACCAAATAGCTGGCAGCCAAGTTCACTAATCTGACATACATAACTCTGACGTCCAAGTTCAGAACTCGCCACTACCATCAACCATGCCCAGAGCAGGGCTGAATGTGTGCCTACATAGAAGTCCTTAAGAATACGGCCACACTTCTCGGGCGCCGGCAAAATCAGGCATGATACCCAGCTCAGACGGTGGGACACCGCACTGCTTCTCGATGGCGCCCAGAAGTGCACCGGCGTCTACCATCTCCGACCGTCATCGCCAGCACAGCAGCGCGTGCCCACGGTAGTGCGCCTCGAGTGGATCCATGGCAGGCGTGCACGCCAGGAACACCTCCGGAAATAGATAGTGCTCGCCCCGCCGCCATGCCTCCTACGGAAAGGACCTGGAGATCAAGCTACGGCTCGCGCCACCGGTGGCGAGCAAAGGGGCGTAGCCTACGACAACCATCGATGCAGAACTCGCTATTGGTCACTCTGTCGCTGCCCATGGTGAGACCGAAAGGGGGAATTCCACGGTTAGGGATTTGCAAAGGGATTGGGCATTTTGATGCCGGCGAGTAACTTGATAAGCTTGCAGTAGGCTGCTCTAAGCTGACGTGGCCGGTGCGGGCGGATCCGAGACGTACGCGAGCCGTAGCCCAGGATCACATACATGCATAGCACCCGCTAGCCGGTTCTAATGTGACTGGTTCTTGAATATATTCCACATGCAGGCTAAATAAGTCCAATTTCTTCACCTGGACACATATACGCAGATAGAAGCACCCCAGTTATGAAATATGCAAGCCAAAGAAGGACCCCGGTAACATAGCAGCCCCAAAACTGTTGCGGCGGCTCATTATCTTCCGTTAAGCAAATTCTACAAATTTATAGTTCGATTCCTGCTCTGAAAGTGCATCTTGGTGAGTAACTTTAGCGATTTGGTTTTGCATAGATTTATACAAAAATTTACTCATACTGATCATCATGTGCAGTGGTAATCATGCAATTCGAAGGAAGTTTTTTTTCATGGGAAGCAAAGGTAGTAGATTTTCATCCAAACACAATAATAAATTTCTTTCTCAATTGCTTGTGCAATATATGGAAGTGGCTTATATTTGATTAATAATATGGTGAAAACTTTATAGGCCAGTCTCACATGTAAATATAAATCGTACCATTTTGGTTTTTCAAGGATGAACATTGCATGGCAGCAGTTTCACATCAAAGGAAAGGTGAGGGAGGCAGAAGCAGACCGTGCACGACAGAGGGTAAACTACTGAGTACCACACAAACTCTCAAATTTATTTTACAATATCCACCGCAGCACACACCATTTTTTGTACGCAAAATTAGCATCAACAACATATGTGTTTTGCACATAATTGAATACACAACAACTTTTCTCCTGTTGCAACGCACGGGCATTTGTGCTAGTCTTCTCTAATTGTTATTGTGCTCCGCCTTATCTCTACTCCTATCTCTACTCCTAATGGAGCAGTTGGTAGCCTGGTACTCCGGTTTTATTTTCATCTGGTTTTATTTCCTCCCACCTCCCACCACCCCGTACCATTGGTTTTCTTATCCATTGGTTTATCTTTCTTTCAAAAACATCAGCACTTTTCCAACGTACAAAAGATCACGGATCTAACTTTCCTAACTTATTCAAATCAATCGTTCTCTCTTATATTAATACAATTTGTTTTAGGAAAGAAATAATATATTTTTAGGAAACAAATAACAAAATTTAAGAAAATTAACAATCTTTACCTAATAATAAAGTAAATTGGGTTTCTGGTCGTCCGTCATTAGAATTACCCCCGAAGTTGGCATAAATTACCCACTATGCCACCCGTAAGTTGGAAAAACGGTTCGCTTTTTTCAAAATCGCACCCGGTTTTCCGTTATTAGACGTCGCTACGTTCATATAATAGCATCGCCCCAGCGGCGTAGTGGCTTTGATCGCCGCCCCGCCCCTGGGAGACCAGCGTTCGATCCCCAGGACCTACCTCTTTTCTCTCCTTTTTTTTTCTATCGCAAGCGCGCGTCCTCCCCGCACTCAGCAGTTAATGGGCCGGCCCAGTTGCACCGTTTTCCTATTTTGTTTTTTCCTTTTTAATTTCTCATTTTTGTTTTAGTTTTTCCTTTTTAAATTAATTTTTGATTTATAAAAGAACCAAATTTTAAAAAGTTGTGAGTTATTTTTTTATTGAGAAATCATAAATTGTTTGTGAATTCAAAAAACATTTCAAAAATCATAAAATGATCACGGTTTCAAAAAACTGTTCATGTTTTACAAAAAAGATCACGATTTCAAATAAATGTCATGAAATGAGTAATGTTCATGCTTTCTAAAATAGTATTATTCAAAACATATTCGGGAGTTTAAAAAATGTCCATAAATTTTAGAATATGTTCAAAAAATTGAAATAGATCCATAAATAATGAACATAACGAACCGTCGCTTACGTACTGGTTTTATTAGGACATCTGTAGAGGTCGTTTTATGATTTTATTTAGTCCCTTGCGTCGGGTAAAAAAAAGGTTTTCGTATCTTGTACAACGTTGAGCCCCCCAAAATTGACACAACTTTTTGTGGGTTACTTTTTGTAAGCTATATAAAACTACAACTATGTTTATTCTGGCGTGATAATACTGATTATGAGAAACACCATTACACTAGGTCAGGGTGAGACACATCATTCATCAGTCTAGCTCAGACAGTGTCCATCAATGTAGTTTGCTCAGTAATTTTTTTCGTTGTGGCACCTTAGGAAATCAAGTCGTGATAAGACCATCATATTTTTTTAAATGACTTTTTAAAAGTACCTTATCTCATCATGACATCACTCGGATATAGTTTATGAAAATGACATTTTAAAAGTCCTTATCTCATCCGGCCATTTGATTCAGACTTTTTTATTCTAACACACCTGTATAATCTAATAGTTTTACCCTCCAAAAAATCTAATAATTTTTCTTCCGTTGCAACGCACGGGCAAACTTGCTAGTTAAACCAAGACAAACAAATCTTATTGTAAAAGTATTATATCTCTGCTCTTAAAACAGGAGTCGTTCGTTTGTACCCAGGCTCCACGATCATAGAAATCCCATCGATATTTTTCACGATCAAACCCCACGTCCCCACCTTCCATTCTAGTTTTTGTCTCCCGTCACGGTTCCTCTCCCGGTCTCTCGAAGGCACACATGCCCCCACGAGGCCACGACCACACATGGCCCCTGATCCTATCGCCGCCACAATCGACGCACGGACAGAGTGGTGGCACACGCTCGGCTCCAACGCGGCGACGGCAACCGGTGCGAGGCATCGCTCTAGGGGCGTGGCAGTGACGCAACACTCGCGACCACGGCCACCCGCGGCGTAGATGCTGATGGTGATGGCGGTGCACACTTCCTCACAACCACTAGTGGTTGCTCCCCATCTCCAGATGGTCACGGCATGGTCGCAAAGCGGTGCGGAGACACCCTTCACTACTACCGCTTCGAGCGTCCGCGGCTGCGGTGGGTGGCCCTCCGGCGAATAGCAGCAGCGACGCCGGCGGTTACATTTCTTCTTATCTTCGCGTCCGCCGGATCCGCCATCACCAATGCCACGCGCTTCCCATTCATGACCTCTCAGTGTTATCTGATCCCTGATGTTGTCTCTGTCCATGAAACCTCCTCCTCGACCCCTTCTGCTGCTCTCTTTTTTTCGAAAAGGGGGATTCCCCGGCCTCTGCATCAGAACGATGCATACGGCCACATTTATAAATAAATAAAGTAGTTCAACAAAGTCGTGCAGTCTGCAACAAAATGATAAGCTGGCTCACAAAGAGCAACAAAATCAAAAAAAGGCCCAAAAGCCACAACCGGCTGGCATAAGATAGATAGGTAAACTAATCTCCTATCCTATTACATGACCGCCATCCAAACTGGTTGAAGATATCCCGCACTACCATCTCCCACCGAAGAGATCCAGTAACCAAACGCTCCCTGGCCTCCGTCGGAGTGAGTAAGGACCACATACGGATTAGCGCAGTAGCACGGAATAAAACCTACAAAAAATGAATAGTTGTTGTTCTGTTAAAAGCCAAATCATTTCTGCAGTTCCAAATTGCCCATAACAACGCACACGCTCCTACGCGAATTTGTCTAGCTGTTTCGGACTCTATCCCAACAAGCCACGTTCCAAATAACGACCCGACCGAATTCAGAGGAGTAATGTTAAAGGCAATTTGCACCGAGCGCCACAGAACCCTCGCCAACGGGCAATCAAAGAAGAGATGCTTGATAGTTTCATCACGATCACAGAAACTACACCTAGTAGAGCCTGTCCAATTGTGCTTAACCAAATTATCTTTCGTTAAGATAACTTGTTTATGTACAAACCACATAAACACTTTGATTTTCAGAGGAACCTTAACTTTCCAAACATGTATGGAACTAGAAATAACACTAGAATTGATGACATCAAGGTACATCGACTTGACTGTGAATTCCCAGATGTAGTAAGCTTTCAACACAATTGATCGGGCTGATGAGTAAGCTGAACCTCCATAAAGGTGCCCTCTGCACGGCTTCTTCTCATGCCCTTCTTCTGTGCCATAAAGGTGCTCGGTCGAACCTCCGACTCAACTGCAAATCGAAATTGCCGACCCAGCCAATCTCACCGAACAGCGTCTAGCTCGTTGTGCTCCACTGACTATAAGTACTGTTGAGTAACGTGATTGTATAGGAAAGCTAGGATAGCGTAGGATATTATTCTACCTTGCCTTGTACTCCAAGATGATCATGTACTCCTATATATATGCCCACGAGGCTCAAGCAATACAAAAAACTATTCCACCAATCCCCTCTTTCCCTTCTAACATGGTATCTATCGCAAGTCGATCCTAAACCCTTGCAGCCGCCGCTTCCGCACCCGCGCGCCGCCCCCGGGGCGGTCGGCCTCCATGACCACCACTGGGGGCCGCGCCGCCCGTACCTAGGGTTCGTCCGCCGGCCGTGTTGGCCGGCTGCCCTAGAGAGTCTTTTTCCCGAGCCCTTGGTCCGGGTTTTTTCGCTCTCTCGCCGGTCGTTTTTGATCGGCGTTTTTCTTTTTGGTTTTCCGATCTATTCGTGATCAGTTTGCGTCGCCCGCCGCCGCCGTCGATCCCGTCGGCGCCTCTACTCCGACCCGGCGCGACCAGCCGGCCTCTCCTCCGACCGGTGGCTACGCAGCGCCGAGGCGGCCCGTCCGGCCAGCCGCCGTCCTGCGTCGGTCCGCTTCGTCGCCTGCGCCCGGTCGTCATCGCTTCGCACCGACCGGGACACACACGCATCGTCGCGACCGGCGGCCTCGCGCCATCGTCGGCCAATCATAGCCGACGCCGCGCGCGCCCACCCATCGATCCACGTCACCCGCCTCCGCCGCGTCGCACGGCGGCTCGGCGGATCTACCTCGCCGGCCTCGCCCACGGCTGCATCAGGCTCGTCGGCCGCCTCAACTCGGGCGCTGCTGCTCCGTTGGTCGTTCGGGCCTCGCTGCCCGGGCGTCGGCGCTGTTTTGGTAGCCCGGGTGCCGGTGCTGACGTCTCCAGCCGTCCGTCGTCGCCGGCCTCATCTCGGACTCCGCCGCCACCACTCCTCCATCGAGCGGCGTCCCCGACCTCGCGCGCGATCGGATTGATCACCCGCCCGCCGCCACGATCCACCTCATCTACGCCGCGCGACCGACCTGGCCCGTTGGTTACGCGCGCCTTCGCAGGTCCCGTGAAGATCGTCCCCGAGTTCAGCGCGCCTCTCCACCGATCGAGCATCGGGCTGCCGCTGCGTCGCCCGCCGGCCGCAGCGCCGCCGCCACGTGGTTCTCCTCACAGCTGCACCGACCAGCGTCACGCTGCGTCGCCGCCGAACCGTAGTGCGCTGCCCGCGTCCATCGCCGCTCTGGGGCCGTCCGCTCGAGCCGTCCCCGTGGCTGCACAGACCCTCGCGCCGTCGCTGCGTCGCCCCGTCGGGCCGTAGCGAGCGTGGCATGCGGTCCACGCCGCCGCCCCGAGGCCGCCCCGCGGTTGCACCGACTTCGTGAACCGCCGTTCGCGCTTCGCCGGGCCGCAGCGTCGCGGCCAGCGTTCCCGCCGCCGCCTCGAGGTCTTCCGCCGTCGCCCGACCGCTTTGCCGCCGCTGCTCGCCCGCCGGGCCGAAGCGCCATGCCCGCGTCCGCTCCGCCGTCACCGGCGTCGACCTCACGTGGTATGCGCCGTGCCGTCTTGGCGCGGCACACCACCGTCTGCTGATCTTAAATCACGCTGTCAGGGTTCTTCGCCTACTTCGAGCATCGCCGCGCGCTCATAACCTAGCCGCCGCCGCCGCCGTCAGGCCGCCGCCGCCGCTCTTCTTCGGCCGCCGCCGCCGCTACCCCTGTAGCCGCCGCCGCCGCCGCCCGTCCACCCCGTTCGTCTTCATCCAGCACCAGCTCGTCGCCAGTGTCGCTGTCATCTACCCCGACCGCTTCATCTACTCCGACAACCTCGGGCGACATTGGCCCCGTGCCAATTGGCGCCGCAACCGTCGTCGAGTCCTCCTCTGCTGGCCTCTCCGACTTCTTCGACATGGTGTACAGCTTGTGCAGGTCCCAGTCTATGCATGCCCGGTGCTGGCAACACCGCCGCGTGCCTTCGTCCACGATGTGTCCCCGGGCCTGGCAAGCCTGGCGCGGCGCTTCGTCAACTTCGTCATCGTCCGTCTACGCATGCCCGGTGCTGGCAACACCGACGCGTGCCTTCGTCTACGATGTGTCCCCAGGGTTGGCAACCCCGGCGCGACGCGTCGTCAACATCATCTCCGTCCTGGCGCACCACTACTTCGACACCACTGCGCCCACGACTAACTCGGCGCCCCCTTGCGCCCGCGGCTCCACGGCGACTTCCTCGACACCGGCCACCCCGACTCGACATCGACCACGGCATTCTTCGCACGGCTACCTCGACCACGGCTCCACCACACACGCTCTCGGCTACATCGACAAACGGCACAAAGGGCTACCGCCTGCTTGAGCAACCTCGTTGGTTTCCACTCCAGCCACGACTCCGCGATGCGTCGACCGTTACGACTGTGGGGGGGTGTCCGTCGGCTTGCCTTCGGATTCTTCTCCAGTCTCACCGTCTGCGTCGCTACCGTTGTGACTGCGGGGGGATGTTGAGTAACGTGATTGTATAGGAAAGCTAGGATAGCGTAGGATATTATTCTACCTTGCCTTGTACTCCAAGATGATCATGTACTCCTATATATATGCCCACGAGGCTCAAGCAATACAAAAAACTATTCCACCAATCCCCTCTTTCCCTTCTAACAAGTACCTTGGCCTCTTCTTCCTATATACATTTGCAATATTTGAGGGTTCATGAATGGAATGGTGAGATGCCTTTTTGGATGCTTAGAATCTTGATGTGTGTTCTATAGTTTCCTTAGCCCATGGTCTGGGAGCAAGAAGGCAAGGAGCCAATTTGTGCTTTATTACTTTAAAAGAGATAGTCTGGTGCAGAAAGACGCTAGTGCAGAATATTTTCATGGGCTTGCTTGGCTACTGAGGATATGGGCATTTATTCTATGGCCTTATTGATTTGTTGAATATGCTTCGAGTTGCACACTTTCAGTATGTACAAGATACAGTTAGCTAAGAGAGCAACCTCAGTTTTTGGCTTAGGTGTAGACTAGCCATTATGTCATACTCTTATTCGGGTTCGGGTTATCGAAATGATGTAACAAAAAAGTAAATAGTTATATATTGACTGAATTGGCAGAGTACAATGTGGTAGATTCATGCTTTAGGGATTTGGTTAGGAGATGATTTACGAATTTGATTAGGAATGGTCTAAGATTTGGATAGGAAGCGGCGATGTTTCTGTGTGTTTGAAAGAAGAGAGATGGTTCTGAACTACATCAATATTTCTAGGAGATGTTGGTTGGTTCAGGTAATGGACAGTCCGCGTGTAGTATGAGAACTGAAAAGATCAGATGAGCTCTTGCCTGATTATAAACATCAATGTTACAAATTTGTTTCTCCGAGTGCTGTTAAAATAACACATGTGCATGTCGATTTACCTTGAGCTACCTCTGCGCAATGTATATGTTCACGAGTGCGAAATTAGCCTTGGCCAAATCATCATAAAATTGGTATTGCTTTTCCAGAAGCCAACTGCACCTTATACAGAAGGTTTAGTTACCTTAACATAATGGAAGTATAATCTGGCAAGAAGATGATTGTCTGGAAACAGATTTGGTACACGTTTTAAATCTGAATCCGCAAAAACAGAGAGGAGTCAGGTGCATGCCTACTACATATTTAGATATGAGTGGCTGCTTTTCCTCTTTCATTCCCTTGTGAAATGAGAGGAGTAGCTATTGTGCCATGATAGAATTGCCAAATATTCTTAAATATCCAAAATTCTTCTTAAGAGAATAGCCAAACAAGTGATCTAGAAAATGTCCTACGTTGCTCCAAAGTGGGATGCCACCCACTCCACTCAAAGAAAAATATGGCGTGACCCACTCAGCTTAAAGCGATCACGTGCTTGCATCCTAGAGGCTGGCCACTGTATGCATATTTTGCTGGCCAATGTATTCTTTGGCTAGTTCATTTGTTAACAATCGAAAAACATGCACACCACGTATATATTTTGGACACTACATCCATTCGATAGAGAGTAAAACTATGAGATACTGAAATTACTGAGATTTTCAAGGGACTTCAACAACGCACTTGAAATATCGGTTGTCAACTTATATTCTCTACCGGACGGTATTTCAACAAGCACAGACAAGTATATTTATCTATTTTTTTCATAGTCAAGATACATTCAATTTTTTATCATCATTATATTTGGGATACTAATAATTTGGTTGTTGCAGAAATTTGTTTGGTAATTTTGTTTTTGATTTCAATATCCTCTCGTGGAGTGGTAAAAAATTGGTTCATCCAATTTACAGGGTGAGTACTCTATGTTTGCACATTCTTGCATTTTCAAGAGAAATCTTCATGCTAACTACATAGAGTGCTTGTGCAGGATGGTTAAAAGTCAATGATTTTTTTACTATATTTGCTCAAGTACTGTGCAAATGAAGCGAAAGACAATATTCCTGATATTGTAGGGAAATATCTTAACATGCATCAAGTAGATCTTAGCATATAACAAATCATTAGTTGAATCATTGCTCCCTATGCATATGTTGTCAAATTACATTTTCTAATGTAAGTTCATAGCAACTCAAGTGAAATAATGGAGACGCGAGTGAAGTGGGATAATGAAAATAGATTGCATCAACCACATTTCTTACTATAATTTTTTTCTGTACATGTTAAATTTGAAGTGTTGTGGCACCCCGGCTCAGAGAGACCGGAATGCCCCGTATTCCAGCCCAAAGATCGAGGTAGGTCTTCTGGAATACGACACTGCTTGGCATAGAACAAATCAGCTCTTTATTACAATCGATATAGGTACAAGGGGATTACATTGGCACGACAACACTACGCCTGCCAAGATTGCTCTATGCGAGCAGCAGAACAACACATAGCAGCGGAATAACTCCTAGCAGCAGAACAACGACGACGACGATGGACTCCGCTCCGCAGGGACTCTGACTGGAATGTTTATCCTAGCTCGCAAACTCAAGATCCTTGGCAGACAAGCAAGCAGACAGGGCATGACCTGCAAACTGGCATGACATGTCAGGTCAGCACATTGAATGTACTTGTAGGCTCACAACAACCAAAGCAATCAAGACAGACAACAGCATGGCAATTACAAGTTACTTAGCAAGGATGAACATGATACATCTAGAGCAACATGGCATGAACCTGCTAACAATATCAGATGAGCATGGCATGAACATATGATGATACTAGCATGCAACATGTTAACAATATCATGCACCAACTTTACCTTGTAACCACCCCATGTATCACTTACCATCATGGTCATCACACGATCACCTCAGGATCAAATCAAGCTTGGTATTAACAATACAGTAGTAATCATTACATGACCACAAGGAGCTTGATCTTTACCCATGATTCTCACATAACACCATAAACTTCAACCATCTTCCGTATCCTCGATACCACTGTGATCCGCTCGCAATCACGTAAGGATCAACCACTTCCATCATCGAACAGGGGTTGTTATTATACATATTATTATTACTGTTGACCATACTGTGACCTACTACGAGCTGGGCCCTTATCCACCGGCACGGCTATCGATAGATTAAACACACTCTGCATAGGTTAGCACACTGTACCCACACAACGGAACCCAAGGCCTCGTACTCCCATTCGGGTGGACCAACGACATTCCAACAAAACCGATCTATTGCCATGACACTCTCCCGGCCACTCCGAAAACTCCCCTTTGGGATAAGTCATGGGTGGCCCCAATGTCACCTCGTGACATCCAACGGCCACCGTCGTCGCAAACCAAAACGGTCGCAAACGGGGACAATGGTGCAATACAAGAACGGGCACACAAGGCTTATGGCCGCCTACCTGATCAAGTACCGTGCGCACATAACCTTCCCTAGTTGGAGGCACCGGCGAGAGGAACGACAATAGACCCAATTAGCCCCCCCCCCCATAAAAGCAAGTGTGGCTGCACTGGTCAGCTCGATTCGATGGCACTATGACTCAGCTAACAGGTGTTCAAGTTTAATTAATGTCCGGTTAAACTTGAATGAAAAAGATGCTAGGTCATAATAACATTATGAAATAATAATGGACATGAGCATGATATTAACATAAGCATGGAGGAGCAACATAACCATATGAATCATTAACATCAACAATAATACAACACAAGACTACTAGATGCACATGAACATAGCATAGCAATGACCATGCATATCACAGATATGAAGGAAATATGCCCTAGAGGCAATAATAAAGTTATTATTTATTTCCTTATTTCATGATAAATGTTTATTATTAATGCTAGAATTATATTAACCGGAAACATAATACATGTGTGAATACATAGACAAACAGAGTGTCATTAGTATGCCTCTACTAGACTAGCTTGTTAATCAAAGATGGTTAAGTTTCCTAACCATAGACAAAGGAGTTGTCATTTGATTAACAAGGTCACATCATTAGTTGAATGATCTGATTGACATGACCCATTCCATTAGCTTAGCACCTGATCGTTTAGTATGTTGCTATTGCTTTTATCCATGACTTATACATGTTCCTATAACTATGAGATTATGCAACTCCGTTTACGGAGGAACACTTTGGTACTACCAAACGTCACAACGAATCGGGTGATTATAAAGGAGTACTACAGGTGTCTCCAAAGGCAGATGTTGGGTTGGCATATTTCGAGATTAGGATTTGTCACTACGATTGTCGGAGAGGTATCTCTGGGCCCTCTCGGTAATGCACATCACTTAAGCCTTGCAAGCATTACAACTAATGAGTTAGCTGTGAGATGATGTATTACGAGCGAGTAAAGAGACTTGCGGTAACGAGATTGAACTAGGTATTGGATACCGACGATCGAATCTCGGGCAAGTAACATACCGATGACAAAGGGAACAACGTATGTTGTTATGCGGTCTGACCGATAAAGATCTTCATAGAATATGTAGGAGCCAATATGGGCATCCAGGTCCCGCTATTGGTTATTGACCGGAGACGTGTCTCGGTCATGTCTACATTGTACTCGAACCGTAGGGTCCGCACGCTTAAGGTTTCGATGACGGTTATATTATGAGTTTGTGTATTTTAATGTACCGAAGGAGTTCGGAGTCCCGGATGTGATCACGGACATGACGAGGAGTCTCGAAATGGCCGAGACATAAAGATTGATATATTGGACGGCTATATTCGGACACGGAAAGGTTCGGAAGTTTCGGAAAAACCGGAGTGCCGGAGGGTTACCGGAACCCCGGGAAGTAATGGGCCTTAATGGGCCAAGAGGGAGAGAGAGGGCTGCGCCGGGAGGTGGCGCGCGCCTCCCCATGGGGAGTCTGAATAGGACAAGGAGGGGGCGGCCCCTTTCCCTCTCCTCTCCTCTCCTTCCTTCCCCTTCCTCCTTCCTAGTTGGACTAGGAAAGGGAGTCCTACTCCCACTAGGAGGAGGACTCCCCCTCCTTGGCGCGCGCCTCCTAGGGCCGGCGGCCCTCCCCTTGCTCCTTTATATACGGGGCAGGGGGCACCCTAGAACACACAAGTTGATCCTTGAGATCGTTCTTTAGCCGTGTCGGTGCCCCTCCACCATAATCCACCTCGGTCATATCGTGGCGGTGCTTAGGCGAAGCCTGCGTCGATAGAACATCAAGATCGTCCACCACGCCGTCGTCTTGACGGAACTCTCTCTCCCGGAGCTTTGCTGGATCGGAGCCCGAGGAGCGTCACCGAGCTGTACGTGTGTCAAGAACTCGGGCGCCGGAGTAATGGCGCTGGATCGGTTGGATCGCGAGGAGGACGTCGACTACTTCCTCTATGTTGCGTCAGCGCTTCGCTTCGGTCTCACGAGTGCGTAGACAACACTCTCCCTCTCGTTGCTATGCATCACCATGATCTTGCGTGTGCGTAGGATTTTTTGAAATTACTCGTTCCCCAGCGGTGGCATCCGAGCCTAGGTTTTATGGTTTGATGTTATATGCACGAGTAGAACACAAGTGAGTTGTGGGCGATATAAGTCATACTGCTTACCAGCATGTCATACTTTGGTTCGGCGGTATTGTTGGATGAAGCGGCCCGGACCGACATTACGCGTACGCTTACGCGAGACTGGTTTTACCGCCGTGCTTTGCACACAGGTGACTAGCGGGTGTCAGTTTCTCCAACTTTAGTTGAACCGAGTGTGGCTACGCCCGGTCCTTGCGAAGGTTAAAACAGCACTAACTTGACAAACTATCATTGTGGTTTTGATGCGTAGGTGAGATTGGTTCTTGCTTAAGCCCGTAGCAGCCACGTAAAACTTGCAACAACAAAGTAGAGGACGTCTAACTTGTTTTTGCAGGGCATGTTGTGATGTGATATGGTCAAGACGTGATGCTATATTTTATTGTATGAGATGATCATGTTTTGTAACCGAAGTTATCGGCAACTGGCTGGAGCCATATGGTTGTCGCTTTATTGTATGAAATGCAACGCCTGTAATTGCTTTACTTTATCACTAAGCGGTAGCGATAGTCGAGAAGCAATAGATGGCGAAACGACAACGATGCTACGATGGAGATCAAGGTGTCGCTACCGGTGACGATGGTGATCACGGCGATTGCCGGAGGTGGAGATCACAAGCACAAGATGATGATGGCCATATCATATCACTTATATTGATTGCATGTGATGTTTATCCTTTATGCATCTTATTTTGCTTTGATTGACGGTAGCATTTTAAGATGATCTCTCACTAAAATTATCAAGTAGTGTTCTCCCGAGTATGCACCGTTGCCAAAGTTCGTCGTGCCGAGACACCACGTGATGATCGGGTGTGATAAGCTCTCGTCCATCTACAACGGGTGCAAGCCAGTTTTGCACACGAGAATACTCAGTTATACTTGACGAGCCTAGCATATGCAGATATGGCCTCGGAACACGGAGACCGAAAGGTCGGCGTGAATCATATAGTAGATATGATCAACATAAGATGTTCACCATTGAAAACTACTCCATATCACGTGATGATCGGTTATGGTTTAGTTGATTTGGATCACGTGATCACTTAGATGACTAGAGAGATGTTTGTCTAAGTGGGAGTTCTTAAGTAATATGATTAATTGAACTTAAATTTATCATGAACTTAGTACCTGATAGTATCTTGCTTGTCTATGTTTGTTTGTAGATAGATGGCTCGTCTGTTGTTCCGTTGAATTTTAATGCGTTCCTTGAGAAAGCAAAGTTGAAAGATGATGGTAGCAATTACACGGATTGGGTCCGTAACTCGAGGATTATCCTCATTGCTGCACGAAGAGTTACGTCTGGATGCACCGCTGGGTGCGAGCCTGCTGCTTGATGCTAACCGACGACGTTAAGAACGTCTGGCAGAGCAAAGCTGATGACTACTCTATAGTTCAGTGTGCCATGCTTTACGGCTTAGAACCGGGTCTTCAACGACGTTTTGAACGTCATGGAGCATATGAGATGTTCCAGGAGTTGAAGTTGATATTCCAATAGAATGCCCGGATTGAGAGATATGAAGTCTCCAATAAGTTCTATAGCTGCAAGATGGAAGAGAATGGGTCTGTCAGTGAGCACATACTCAGAATGTCTGGGTATTACAATCACTTGACTCAACCGGGAGTTAATCTTCCGGATGATTGTGTCATTGATGAATTCTTCAATCACCGCCGCCAAGCTACAAAGGCTTCGTGATGAACTATAATATGCAAGGGTTAGTAAAGACTATGCTCGAGCTCTTCGCAATGCTAAAGGCTGCGGAGGTAGAAATCAAGAAGGAGCATCAAGTGTTGATGGTCAATAAGACCACTAGTTTCAAGAAGAAAGGCAAAGGGAAGAAGAAGGGGAACTTCAAGAAGAACAGCAAGCAAGTTGCTGCTCAGAGAGGAAACCCAAGTCTGGACCTAAACCTGAAATCGAGTGCTTCTACCGCAAGCGATAGTCCTTCGAAGCGGAACTGCCCCAAGTATTTGGCGGATAAGAAGGATGGCAAGGTGAACAAAGGTATATGTGATATACATGTTATTGATGTGTACCTTACTAGAGCTCGCAGTAGCACCTGGGTATTTGATACTGGTTCTATTGCTAATATTTGCAACTCGAAACAGGGACTACGGATTAAGCGAACACTGGCAAAGGACGAGGTGACGATGCGCGTGGGAAATGGTTCCAAAGTCGATGTGATCGCGGTCGGCACGCTACCTCTACATCTACCTTCGGGATTAGTTTTAGACCTAAATAATTGTTATTTGGTGCCAGCGTTGAGCATGAACATTATATCTGGATCTTGTTTGATGCGAGACGGTTATTCATTTAAATCAGAGAATAATGGTTGTTCTATTTATATGAGTAATATCTTTTATGGTCATGCACCCTTGAAGAGTGGTCTATTTTTAATGAATCTCGATAGTAGTGATACACATATTCATAATGTTGAAACCAAAAGATGCAGAGTTGATAATGATAGTGCAACTTATTTGTGGCACTTGCCGTTTAGGTCATATCGGTATAAAGCGCATGAAGAAACTCCATCTTGATGGACTTTTGGAGTCACTTGATTATGAATCACTTGGCACTTATGAACCGTGCCTCATGGGCAAGATGACTAGAACCCGTTCTCGGTACTATGGAGAGAGCAACAGATTTGTTGGAAATCATACATCTGAGATGTATGTGGTCCGATGAATGTTGAGGCTCGTGGCGGATATTGTTATTTTCTCACCTTCACAGATGATTTAAGCGGATATGGGTATATCTACTTAATGAAACATAAGTCTGAAACATTTGAAAAGTTCAAAGAATTTCAGAGTGAAGTTGAAAATCATCGTAATAAGAAAATAAAGTTTCTACGATCGATCGTGGAGGCGAATATTTGAGTTCGAGTTTGGTCTACATTTGAAACAATGCGGAATAGTTTAGCAACTCACGCCACCCGAACACCACAGCATAATGGTGTGTCCGAGCGTCAGAATCGCACTTTACTAGATATGGTGCGATCTATGATGTCTCTTACAGATTTACCGCTATCGTTTTGGGGTTATGCTCTTGAGACTGCCGCATTCACGCTGAATAGAACACCGTCAAAATCCGTTGAGACGACACCTTATGAACTATGGTTTAGCAAGAAACCAAAGTTGTCGTTTCTTAAAGTTTGGGGATGCGATGCTTATGTAAAAAAACTTCAACCTGATAAGCTCGAACCCAAATCGGAGAAATGTGTCTTCATAGGATACCCAAAGGAGACAGTTGGGTACACCTTCTATCACAGATCCGAAGGCAAGACATTTGTTGCTAAGAATGGATCCTTTCTAGAGAAGGAGTTTCTCTCGAAAGAAGTGAGTGGGAGGAAAGTAGAACTTGATGAGGTAACTGTACCTTCTCCCTTATTTGAAAGTAGTTTATCACAGAAACCGGTTTCTGCGACATCTACACGAAATAGTGAGGAAGTTGATGATGTTGATCATGAAACTTCAGATCAAGTTACTCTGAACCTCGTAGATCAACCAGAGTAAGATCCGCACTGAGTGGTACGGTAATCCTGTTCGGAAGTCATGCTACTAGATCATGATGAACCTACGAACTATGAAGAAGCGATGGTGAGCCCAGATTCATAAAATGGCTTAAGGCCATGAAATCGAGATGGGATCCATGTATGAAAACAAAGTGTGGACTTTGGTTGACTTGCCCGAGGGTCGGCAAGCAATAGAAAACAAGTGGATCTTCAAGAAGAAGACCGACGCCGACGGTAATATTATCGTCTACAAAGCTCGACTTGTTGCAAAGGGTTTTCGACAAGTTCAAGGGATTGACTACGATGAGACCTTCTCACCGTAGCGATGCTTAAGTCTGTCCAAATCATGTTAGCAATTGCGCATTTTATGATTATGAAATTTGGCAAATGGATGTAAAGACTGCATTCTGAATGGATTTACGGAAGAAGAGTTGTATATGATGCAACCGAAGGTTTTATCGATCCAAAGGAGCTAACAAAGTGTGCAAGCTCCAGCGATCCATTTATGGACTGGTGCAAGCATCTCGGAGTTGGAATAAACGTTTTGATAGTGTGATCAAAGCATTTGGGTTTATCTGAGACGTTTGGAGAAGCTTGTATTTACAAGAAAGTGAGTGGGAGCTCAGTAGCATTTCTGATATTATATGTAGATGACATATTACTAATCGGAAATAATATAGAATTTCTGGATAGCATAAAGGGATACTTGAATAAGAGTTTTTCAATGAAAGACCTCGGTGAAGCTGCTTACATATTGGGCATCAAAATCTATAGAGATAGATCAAGACGCTTAATTGGACTTTCACAAAGCACATACCTTGACAAAATGAAGTTGAGTCGAACTCAATGCCCGACCACAACAGAAGATAGAGAGAAAATGAAAGATGTTCCCTATGCTTCAGCCATAGGCTCTATCATGTATGCAATGCTGTGTTCCAGACCTGATGTGTGCCTTGCTATAAGCTTAGCAGGGAGGTACCAAAGTAATCCAGGAGTGGATCACAGGACAGCGGTCAAGAACATCCTGAAATACCTGAAAAGGACTAAGGATATGTTTCTCGTATATGGAGGTGACAAAGAGCTCATAAATGGCAGTTACGTTGATGCAAGCTTTGACACCGATCCGCACGATTCTAAATCACAGACCGGATCGTATTTACACTAAACGGAGGAGCTGTCGGTTGGTGCAGTTCTAAACAAAGCGTCGTGGCGGGATCTACATGTGAAGCGGAGTACATAGCAGCCGGAAGCAGCTAATGAAGGAGTCGGATGAAGGAGTTCATATCCGATCTAGGTGTCATACCTAGTGCATCGGGTCCAATGGAAATCTTTTGTGACAATACTGGAGCAATTGCTTTAGCGAAGGAATCCAGATTTCACAAGAGAACCAAACACATCAAGAGACGCTTCAATTCCATCCGGGACTTGGTCCAGGTGGGAGACATAGAGATTTGCAAGATACATACGGATCTGAATGTAGCAGACCCGTTGACTAAGCCTCTTCCACGAGCAAAACATGATCAGCACCAAGACTCCATGGGTGTTAGAATCATTACTATGTAATCTGGATTATTGACTCTAGTGCAAGTGGGAGACTGAAGGAAATATGCCCTAGAGGCAATAATAAAGTTATTATTTATTTCCTTATTTCAAGATAAATGTTTATTATTCATGCTAGAATTGTATTAACCGGAAACATAATACATGTGTGAATACATAGACAAACAGAGTGTCACTAGTATGCCTCTACTAGACTAGCTTGTTAATCAAAGATGGTTAAGTTTCCTAACCATAGACAAAGGAGTTGTCATTTGATTAACAAGGTCACATCATTAGTTGAATGATCTGATTGACATGACCCATTCCATTAGCTTAGCACCCGATCGTTTAGTATGTTGCTATTGTTTTATCCATGACTTATACATGTTCTATAACTATGAGATTATGCAACTCCCGTTTACCGGAGGGACACTTTGGGTACTACCAAACGTCACAACGTAACTGGGTGATTATAAAGGAGTACTATAGGTGTCTCAAAGGCAGATGTTGGGTTGGCGTATTTCGAGATTAGGATTTGTCACTCCGATTGTCGGAGAGGTATCTCTGGGCCCTCTCGGTAATGCACATCACTTAAGCCTTGCAAGTATTACAACTAATGAGTTAGTTGTGAGATGATGTATTACGGAACGAGTAAAGAGACTTGCCGGTAACGAGATTGAACTAGGTATTGGATACCGACGATCGAATCTCGGGCAAGTAACATACCGATGACAAAGGGAACAACGTATGTTGTTATGCGGTCTGACCGATAAAGATCTTCGTAGAATATGTAGGAACCAATATGGGCATCCAGGTCCCGCTATTGGTTATTGACCGGAGACGTGTCTCGGTCATGTCTACATTGTTCTTGAACCGTAGGGTCCGCACGCTTAAGGTTTCGATGACTATTATATTATGAGTTTGTGTATTTTGATGTACCGAAGGAGTTCGGAGTCCCGGATGTGATCACGGACATGACGAGGAGTCTCGAAATGGTCGAGACATAAATATTGATATATTGGACGGCTATATTCGGACACCGGAAAGGTTCCGGAAGTTTCCGGAAAAAACCGGAGTGTCAGAGGGGTTACCGGAACCACCCGGGGAAGTAATGGGCCTTAATGGGCCAAGAGGGGAGAGAGAGGGCTGCGCCAGGAGGTGGCGCTCCCCCCCCCATGGGGAGTCCGAATAGGACTAGGAGGGGGCGCGCCCCCTTCCCTCTCCCTCTCCTCTCCTTCCTTCCCCTTCCTCCTTCCTAGTTGGACTAGGAAAGGGAGTCCTACTCCCACTAGGAGGAGGACTCCCCCTCCCTGGCGCGCCTCCTAGGGCGGCCGGCCCTCCCCTTGCTCCTTTATATACGGGGCAGGGGGCACCCTAGAACACATAAGTTGATCCTTGAGATCGTTCCTTAGCCGTGTGCGGTGCCCCCCTCCACCATAATCCACCTCGGTCATATCGTAGCGGTGCTTAGGCGAAGCCTGCGTTAGTAGAACATCAAGATCGTCCACCACGCCGTCGTCTTGACGGAACTCTCTCTCCCGGAGCTTTGCTCGATCGGAGCCCGAGGAGCGTCACCGAGCTGTACGTGTGTCAAGAACTCGGAGGCGCCGGAGTAACGGCGCTGGGATCGGTTGGATCGCGAGGAGGACGTACGACTACTTCCTCTACGTTGCGTCAACGCTTCTGCTTCGGTCTACGAGGGTACGTAGACAACACTCTCCCCTCTCGTTGCTATGCATCACCATGATCTTGCGTGTGTGTAGGAATTTTTTTTGAAATTACTACGTTCCCCAACAAGATACTCTTCATTACTGACGATAATCATGCATCAGATGAACATCACTATCACTAGCATGACATAAGTACCAACACGAAATACGAGAACAATACTACTAGTAAGTAATAATACAACTAACAGAGTGGAGCATAGCATAACATGATGATAAGCAGGGATCCACAAGCATAACCGAAACAACAACATCAGTGGTAAATAGCAAACATTTATTAAACATTTTAAGAAGAAACCATGGCTACTGCAAATCCATCATGCAAGTGGCTGTCGTGGCTTGCCTGGGGATGAATAATACTCCAGAAGAAGTGCGGTAAAGTCACGGGACGATTCATTGGACGCTTCACTCTCGGAGGGGACTGAATCGGAGTTACGATTGCGAAGATACGAGAGTTGGAAGACAAGGGGCCAATCTATAAATATTCCTCCACAAATAGGTCCCTAGGAGAGGGGTCCCACGGGCAGGGGGGGTCGGCTGGGTCGTAGATACGTCTCCAACGTATCTATAATTTTTGATTGCTCCATTGAAAGAACATGTGGTGCCCCCATGTTTGGTTTTGGCAATTGATGACAATCTCTATGGACTAATGGTTGCCTTGAGTTATATTTGAAGGGTTTGTCCATAGGCTTTTCTTGGAGTCCATTTGTTGTTTTCAAGGAGAGTTCGTGATGACCACGGTGCTATTAAGGAATTATCCAAAGACCGGTCATGTGAGTGTTGAGCTTATTGCAAGCATGTCTTGAAGAATAAGATTGTGTGATCATTCATGTCCACCTTCAAGATATCATCCAAATGAACAGAGTTGGAAAGATTCAACACACAAAGCGCACAAGATGTACCGAGGGATCAAGTGATCCCATGGTATGGTAAGCATTGTCCATTACGCTTTGTGTGCTAACCCATGGTCTTCGTGAGAGTTCTTTGTGGGGTTAGGTTGTGGTGTGCAAGTTCAAGTGATGCATCACGAAGAGATCAAGTGCTTGAAGTTTGCCATCCATTGTGGTGACAATGGACTTGTGAAGATGAGCGGAAGAGTGGCTCACCCATAGTGGAGTATGGGGGAGCAATTAACTAGTCTTCATCGAGCCAACGCAATCAAGAAAGGTGGTCCATCTTGAGGAGGAGTAGATCGTCATCATCTAGCTCAAGTGGACTTTGTGCAAGGCAGAGGTTTGCCCTTGATAGGTTTACTATTTTACCGGTCACATGGTGGTAGTTGGGAGACCGGGTTTTAGGATCGATTGCCGTACTATCAAGGGGGGCTCTCGATGAGTTGCTTGATCGTATCGTTCGTAGAGAGCTCAAACCATTGCATCCTTGCATCATCTTTATTGGTTCTTGTTTGGTTCTTCTCCTTGTGAGATTTGGAGCTTTTGGTCATTTTCATGACAAGCTCGAGTTCATCGAAAACGGAGTTCACATGCATCTTCTATGATGTTTTCGATGTTGGAGGTTCTGCCGGTTCTTCTCTGTTGGAGGTTTCTCTCCTCTCTTGTTAGGCATACCTCCCCTGCCTCTTCTTACTATAACCAACAAGCTTGAGTTTGCTCAATTTGGAGCTCATTTGCAGAAGTTATGGCGGTTCTGGTTTTATTGTTTCCCTCTGTTGTCTTCTCTGCAAAATGAAGGACTCCTAGTGTTGCTGATCTGGGGCATGCGGTAGTACTGCTCTCCGGAGCGGTAGTACCGTAGGCCCTTGCGGTAGTACCGCAGTCCCCTGCGGTAGTAATGCAGGTGCTCACGGTAGTACCTGTTGGGGAACGTAGTAATTTCAAAAAAAATCCTACGCACACGCAAGATCATGGTGATGCATAGCAACGAGAGGGGAGAGTGTTGTCTACATACCCTTGTAGACCGAAGCGGAAGCGATCACAACGTAGAGGAAGTAGTCGTACGTTCTCCTCGCGATCCAACCGATCCAGCGCCGTTACTCCGGCGCCCGAAGTTCTTGACACACGTACAGCTCGGTGACGCTCCTCGGGCTCCGATCCAGCAAAGCTCCGGGGAGAGAGAGTTTCGTCAGCACGACGGCGTGGTGACGATCTTGATGTTCTACCGACGCAGGGCTTCGCCTAAGCACCGCTACGATATGACCGAGGTGGATTATGGTGGAGGGGGGCACCGCACACGGCTAAGGAACGATCTCAAGGATCAACTTGTGTGTCTATGGGGTGCCCCTACCCCTGTATATAAAGGAGTGGAGGAGGGGGAGGGCCGGGCCTCTCTATGGCGCGCCCTAGGGGAGTCCTACTCCCACCGGGAGTAGGATTCCCCCTTTCCTAGTCCAACTAGTAATCCTTCCATATAGTAGGAGCAGGAGAGAAGGAAAGGGAAGAAGAGAAGAAGGAAGGAAGGGCCCCCTCCTAGTCCAATTCGGACTAGCCAAAGGGAGGTGCGGCCACCCTTTAAACCCTCTCTCTCTTTTCCCGTATGGCCCAATGAGGCCCAATACGAATTCCCGTAACTCTCCGGTACTCCGAAAAATACCCGAATCACTCGGAACCTTTCCGAACTCCGAATATAGTCGTCCAATATATCGATCTTTACGTCTCGACCATTTCGAGACTCCTCGTCATGTCCCCGATCTCATCCGGGACTCCGAACTCCTTCGGTACATCAAAACTCATAAACTCATAATATAAGCATCGAAACCTTAAGCGTGCGGACCCTACGGTTCGAGGACAATGTAGACATGACCGAGACACATCTCCGGTCAATAACCAATAGCGGGACCTGGATGCCCATATTGGTTCCTACATATTCTACGAAGATCTTTATCGGTCAGACCGCATAACAACATACGTTGTTCCCTTTGTCATCGGTATGTTACTTGCCCGAGATTCGATCGTCGGTATCCAATACCTAGTTCAATCTCGTTACCGGCAAGTCTCTTTACTCGTTCCGTAATACATCATCTCACAACTAACTTATTAGTTGCAATGCTTGCAAGGCTTAAGTGATGTGCATTACCGAGAGGGCCCAGAGATACCTCTCCGACATTCGGAGTGACAAATCCTAATCTCGAAATACACCAACCCAACAAGTACCTTCGGAGACACCTGTAGAGCACCTTTATAATCACCCAGTTACGTTGTGACGTTTGGTAGCACACAAAGTGTTCCTCCGGTAAACGGGAGTTGCATAATCTCATAGTCATAGGAACATGTATAAGTCATGAAGGAAGCAATAGCAACATACTAAACGATCGTGTGCTAAGCTAACGGAATGGTCATGTCAATCAGATCATTCAACTAATGATGTGACCTTGTTAATCAAATAACAACTCCTTGTTCATGGTTAGGAAACATAACCATCTTTGATTAACAAGCTAGTCAAGTAGAGGCATACTAGTGACACTCTGTTTGTCTATATATTCGCACATTTATTATGTTTCCGGTTAATACAATTCTAGCATGAATAATAAACATTTATCATGATATGAAAGGAAATAAATAATAACTTTATTATTGCCTCTAGGGCATATTTCCTTCAGTCTCCCACTTGCACTAGAGTCAATAATCTAGTTCACATCGCCATGTGATTTACTAGCAATAGTTCACATCACCATGTGATTAACACCCATAGTTCACATCAATATGTGACCAACACTCAAAGAGAGTCAGTAATCTAGTTCACATCGCTATGTGATTAACACCCAAAGAGTACTAAGGTGTGATCATGTTTTCCTTGTGAGGTAATTTTAGTCAATGGGTCTGTCATATTCAGATCCGTAAGTATTTTGCAAATTTCTATGTCAACAATACTCCGCACGTAGCTACTCTAGCTAATTGCTCCCACTTTCAATATGTATCTAGACCGAGACTTAGAGTCATCTAGATTGGTGTCAAAACTTGCATCGACGTAACCCTTTTACGATGAACCTTTTGTCACCTCCATAATCGAGAAACATATCCTTATTCCACTAAGGATAATTTTTGACCGCTGTCCTGTGATCTACTCCTAGATCACCATTGTACTCCCTTGCTTAACTCAGTGTAGGGTATACAATAGATCTGGTACACAGCATAGCATACTTTATAGAACCTATGGCCAAGGCATAGGGAATGACTTTCATTCTCTTTCTATCTTCTGCCGTGGTCGGGTTTTGAGTCTTACTCAACTTCAAACCTTGTAACACAGGCAAGAACTCTTTCTTTGACTGTTCCATTTTGAAAAATCTTGTCAAGGTATGTTCTCATTGAAAAAACTTATCAAGCGTCTTGATCTATCTCTATACATATTGATGCTCAATATGTAAGCAGCTTCACCGAGGTCTTCCTTTGAAAAACTCCTTTCAAACACTCCTTTGTGCTTTCAGAATAATTCTACATTATTTCGATCCACAATATGTCATACATATACTTATCGAGAAATTCAGTAGTGCTCCCGATCACTTTCTTGTAAATACAGGCTTCACCGCAAGTCTCAGATAAAACTATAAGCTTTGATCAACTTATCAAAGCGTGTATTCCAACTCGAGATGCTTGCACCAGTCCATAGATGGATCATTTGAGTCTGCATATTTTGTTAGCACCTTTAGGATTGACAAAACCTTTTGGTTGCATCATATACAACTCTTCTTTAATAAATCCATTAAGGATTGCAGTTTTGTTATCCATTTGCCAGATTTCATAAAGTGTGGCAATTGCTAACATGATTCGGACAGACTTAAGCATAGATACGAGTGAGAAACTCTCATCGTAGTCAACACCTTGAACTTGTTGAAAACCCCTTTTGCGACAATTCTAGCTTTGTAGATAGTAACACTACTATCAGCGTCCGTCTTCCTCTTGAAAATCCATTTAATCTCAATGGCTTGCCGATCATCGGGCAAGTCAACCAAAGTCCATACTTTGTTCTCATATATGGATCCCATCTCAGATTTCATGGCCTCAAACCATTTCGCGGAATCTGGGCTCACCATCGCTTCTTCTTAGTTCGCAAGTTCATCATGGTCTAGTAACATGACTTCCAGAACAGGATTACCGTACTACTCTGGTGCGGATCTCACTCTGGTTTACCTACGAGATTCGGTAGTAACTTGATCTGAAGTTACATGATCATCATCATTAGCTTCCTCACTAATTGGTGTAGTAGTCACAAGAACAGATTTCTGTGATGAACTACTTTCCAATAAGGGAGAAGGTACAATTACCTTATCAAGTTTTCTACTTTCCTCCCACTCACTTCTTTCGAGAGAAACTCCTTCTCTGGAAAGGATCCATTCTCAGCAACGAATATCTTGCCTTCGGATCTGTGATAGAAGGTGTACCCAACAGTCTCCTTTGGGTATCCTATGAAGACATATTTCTCCGATTTGGGTTTGAGCTTATTAGGATGAAACCTTTTTCATATAAGCATCATAATCCCAAACTTTAAGAAACGACAACTTTGGTTTCTTGCCAAACCACATTTCATATTGTGTCGTCTCAACGGACTTTAGATGGTGCCCCTTTTTAACGTGAATGCAGATGTCTCTAATGCATATCCCCAAAACTATAGTGGTAAATCGGTAAGAAACATCATAGATTGTACTATATCCAATAAAGTACGGTTATGACGTTCGGACACACCATTACACTATGGTGTTCCAGGTGGCGTGAGTAGTGAAACTATTTCACATTGTTTTAACTGCAGGCCAAACTCGTAACTCAAATATTTTACCTCTGCGATCATATCGTAGAAACTTTTATTTTCTTGTTACGATGATTCTCTACTTCACTCTGAAATTCTTTGAACTTTTCAAACGCTTCAGACTTATGTTTCATCAAGTAGATATACCCATATCTGCTCAAATCATCTGTGAAGGTCAGAAAATAATGATACTTGTCGCGAGCCTTAATATTCATCGGACCACATACATCAGTATGTATGATTTCCAACAAATCTGTTGCTCGCTCCAATGTTCCGGAGAACGGCGTTTTAGTCATCTTGCCCAAGAGGCATGATTCGCAAGCATCAAGTGATTCATAATCAAGTGATTCCAAAATCCCATCAGCATGGAGTTTCTTCTTGCGCTTTACACCAATATGACTTAAACAGCAGTGCCACAAATAAGTTGCACTATCATTATTAACTTTGCATCTTTTGGTTTCAATATTATGAATATGTGTATCACTACGATCGAGATCCAACAAATCATTTTTGTTGGTGTGTATGACCATAGAAGGTTTTATTCATGTAAACAGAACAATAATTGTTCTCTAACTTAAATGAATAACCGTATTGCAATAAACATGATCAAATCATATTTATGCTCAACGCAGACACCAAATAACACTTATTTAGTTTCAACACTAATCCCGAAAGTATAGGGAGAGTGCGATGATGATCATATCAATCTTGAAACTACTTTCAACACACATCGTCACTTCACCCTTAACTAGTTTACATTTTATTACGCAACTCCGTTTGAGTTACTACTCTTAGCAACCGAACCAGTACCAAATACCGAGGGGTTGCTATAAACACTAGTAAAGTACACATCAATAACATGTATATCAAATATACCTTTGTTCACTTTGCCATCCTTCTTATCCGCCAGATACTTGGGGTAGTTCGCTTCGGTGACCAGTCCCTTTGCGGTAGAAGCACTTAGTCTCGTGCTTAGGTCCGACTTGGGCTTCTTCACTTGAGCAACAACTTGCTTGCCGTTCTTTTGAAGTTCCTTCTATCCCTTTGCCCTTTTCTTGAAACTAGTGGTCTTGTTAACCATCAACACTTGATGTTCTTTCTTGATTTCTACCTTCATCAATTTCATCATCATGAAAAACTGGGAATCATTTTCATCATCCCTTGCATACTATAGTTCATCACGAAATTCTACTAACTTGGTGATGGTGACTAGAGAATTCTGTCAATCACTATCTTATCCGGAAGATTAACTCCCACTTGATTCAAGCGATTGTAGTACCCGCACAATCGAGCACTTGCTCACTAGTTGAGCGATTCTCCTCCATCTTTTAGCTATAGAACTTGTTGGAGACTTCATATCTCTCAACTCGGTATTTGCTTGAAATATTAACTTCAACTCTGGAACATCTTATATGGTCCATGACGTTCAAAACGTCTTTGAAGTCCCGATTCTAAGCCAAAAAGCATGGTGCACAAAACTATCAAGTAGTCATCATATTGAGCTAGCCAAACGTTCATAACGTGCGATCGCTCCTACAATAGGTCTGTCACCTAGCGGTGCATCAAGGACATAATTCTTCTGCAAGCAATGAGGATAAACCTCGGATCACGGATCCTATCCGCATCATTGCTACTAACATTTTTCAACGCAGTTTTCTAGGAACATATCAAAATAAACATATGAAAGCAACAACGCGAGCTATTGATCTACAACATGGTTTGCAAAATACTATCAGGACTAAGTTCATGATAAATTTAAGTTCAATTAATCATATTACTTAAGAACTCCCACTTAGACAGACATCTCTCTAGTCATCTAAGTGATCACGTGATCCAAATCAACTAAACCATAACCGATCATCACGTGAGATGGAGTAGTTTTCAATGGTGAACATCATTATGTTGATCATATCTACTATATGATTCACGCTCGACCTTTCGGTCTCCGTGTTCGAGGCCATATCGCATATGCTAGGCTCGTCAAGTTTAACTGAGTATTCTGCGTGTGCAGAACTGGCTTGCACCCGTTGTAGATGGACGAGAGCTTATCACACCCGATCATCACGTGGTGTCTCGGCACGACAAACTTTGGCAGCGGTGCATACTCGGGAGAACACTACTTGATAATTTTAGTGAGAGATCATCTTAAAATGCTACCGTCAATCAAAGCAAGATAAGATGCATAAAGGATAAACATCACATGCAATCAATATAAGTGATATGATATGGCCATCATCATCTTGTGCTTGTGATCTCCATCTCCAAGCACCATTGTGATCACCATCGTCACCGGCGCGACACCTTGATCTCCATCGTAGCATCGTTGTCGTTTCGCCATCTATTGCTTCTCGACTATCGCTACCGCTTAGTGATAAAGTAAAGCAATTACAGATGCGTTGCATTTCATACAATAAGCGACAACCATATGGCTCCTGCCATTGCCGATAACCGGTTACAAAACATGATCATCTCATACAATAAAATATAGCATCACGTCTTGACCATATCACATCACAACATGCCCTGCAAAAACAAGTTAGACGTCCTCCACTTTGTTGTTGCAAAATTTACGTGGCTGCTACGGGCTTAGCAAGAACCGTTCTTACCTACGCATCAAAACCACAACGATAGTTTGTCAAATAGACTCCGTTTTAACCTTCACAAGGACCGGGCCTAGCCACACTCGGTTCAACTAAAGTGAGAGAGACAGACACCAGCCAGTCACCTTTAAGCACGAGTGCTCGTAACAGTGAAACCAGTCTCGCGTAAGCGTACGCGTAATGTTGGTCCGGGCCGCTTCATCTCACAATACCGCTGAACCAAAGTATGACATGCTGGTAGGCAGTATGACTTATATCGTCCACACTCACTTGTGTTCTACTCGTGCAAAACATCAAACCATAAAAACCTAGGCTCTGATACCACTGTTGGGGAACGTAGTAATTTCAAAAAAAAATTCCTACGCACACGCAAGATCATGGTGATGCATAGCAACGAGAGGGGAGAGTGTTGTCTACATACCCTTGTAGACCGAAGCGGAAGATCACAACGTAGAGGAAGTAGTCGACGTTCTCCTCGCGATCCAACCGATCCAGCGCCGTTACTCCGGCGCCCCGAGTTCTTGACACACGACAGCTCGGTGGCGCTCCTCGGGCTCCGATCCAGCAAAGCTCCGGGGAGAGAGTTCACAAGACGACGGCGTGGTGACGATCTTGATGTTCTACCGACGCAGGGCTTCGCCTAAGCACCGCTACGATATGACCGAGGTGGATTATGGTGGAGGGGGGCATCGCACACGGCTAAGGAACGATCTCAAGGATCAACTTGTGTGTCTATGGGGTGCCCCTACCCCCGTATATAAAGGAGTGGAGGAGGGGGAGGGCCGGCCCTCTCTATGGCGCGCCCTAGGGGAGTCCTACTCCCACCGGGAGTAGGATTCCCCCTTTCCTAGTCCAACTAGTAATCCTTCCATATAGTAGGAGTAGGAGAGAAGGAAAGGGAAGAGAGAAGGAGAAGGAAGGAAGGGGGCGCCCCCCCTCCCTAGTCCAATTCGGACTAGCCAAAGGGGAGGGGTGCGGCCACCCTTTAGGCCCGCTCTCTCTTTTCCCGTATGGCCCAATGAGGCCCAATACGAATTCCCGTAACTCTCCGGTACTCCGAAAAATACCCGAATCACTCGGAACCTTTCCGAACTCCGAATATAGTCGTCCAATATATCGATCTTTACGTCTCGACCATTTCGAGACTCCTCATCATGTCCCCGATCTCATCCGGGACTCCGAACTCCTTCGGTACATCAAAACTCATAAACTCATAATATAAGCATCATCGAAACCTTAAGCGTGCGGACCCTACGGTTCGAGAACAATGTAGACATGACCGAGACACGTCTCCGGTCAATAACCAATAGCGGGACCTGGATGCCCATATTGGTTCCTACATATTCTACGAAGATCTTTATCGGTCGGACCGCATAACAACATCGTTGTTCCCTTTGTCATCGGTATGTTACTTGCCCGAGATTCGATCGTCGGTATCCAATACCTAGTTCAATCTCGTTACCGGCAAGTCTCTTTACTCGTTCCGTAATACATCATCTCACAACTAACTCATTAGTTGCAATGCTTGCAAGGCTTAAGTGATGTGCATTACCGAGAGGGCCCAGAGATACCTCTCCGACATTCGGAGTGACAAATCCTAATCTTGAAATACGCCAATCCAACAAGTACCTTCGGAGACACCTGTAGAGCACCTTTATAATCACCTAGTTACGTTGTGACGTTTGGTAGCACACAAAGTGTTCCTCCGGTAAACGGGAGTTGCATAATCTCATAGTCATAGGAACATGTATAAGTCATGAAGGAAGCAATAGCAACATACTAAACGATCGTGTGCTAAGCTAACGGAATGGGTCATGTCAGTCAGATCATTCAACTAATGATGTGACCTTGTTAATCAAATAACAACTCCTTGTTCATGGTTAGGAAACATAACCATCTTTGATTAACAAGCTAGTCAAGTAGAGGCATACTAGTGACACTCTGTGTGTCTATATATTCACACATGTATTATGTTTCAGGTTAATACAATTCTAGCATGAATAATAAACATTTATCATGATATGAAAGGAAATAAATAATAACTTTATTATTGCCTCTAGGGCATATTTCCTTCAGTACCGCTCTGTGGGAGCGGTAGTACCGTGGCCTCCGGCCAGGCGCAGCTGCTCAAGCGGTTGTAGGGGCGGATGTAATTATTTACATCCGAGTACGCGCTTGTGGTATGATGATCGCACCGTGGGCTCGCCAGGCTTAGCAGCATGAGCGGAAGTAAAGGCGGATGTAATTTTTACATCTGCGCCCTACGTGTAGTACCTCTTCGTGTCTTGGTAATACCGTGCCGAGTTTTATGCAGTCCTTCCTCAGCGGAAGTAGGTACGTAAGTAATTTTTTACTTCCGTGCTTTCTCTGCGCCTAGTGTTGCCTGCCTTACGGTAGTACTGTAGGGCCGCACGGTAGTACTGCTCCGGCGATTCTACCACTCCTTTCCCTGTGCAACAGGTCTTCATCTGGCCAGTACTGCACATGCGGTAGTACCGCAACCTGCAGCGGTAGTACCGCAGCTCCATGCGGTAGTACCGCATCGTGAGGGCTGAGTGAGGGGATAAAGGTTGGATTTCCCCCACCTATAAAAGGGGGTCTTCTTCCCCATTGAGACTTATCCTTTGAGCTCGTGTTCTTCCTCCATTGTTGACCTTCTTCGAGCTTGCTAACTCTCAATCCCTCCTATGATTCTTGCTAGTTCTTAAGGGAAAAGAGAGAGGAGATCTAGATCCACGTTTCCACCAATCACTTTCTCCTCTAAGTGAGGGGAACCCCTTGGATCTAGATCTTGGAGTTCTTCGTGTTCTTCTTTCGTTCTTCCTCTCATTTTCCTCCCTAGCATTAGTTGCTTTGCTGGGATTTGGGAGAGAAGGACTTGGGCACTCCGTGTCCCTTGCCATTGCATTTGGTGCATCGGTTTGAGTTCTCCACGTTATCGTGGAAGTTACAAGTTGAGAAGCTTATTACTCTTGGGTGCTTGGTGCCCTTGAGCTTGTTCCTCTTGGGTGCTTGGGCGCCCTAGGCAGTTAGTGGTGTTCGGAGATCAATCATTGTGGTGTAAAGCTCAAGCAGCGTCGGGGTCTCCAATTAGGTTGTGGAGATCGCCCGAGCAATTTGACGGGTACCGGTGACCGCCCCCAAGGGTTGCCAAAGTGTACGGGTTCGGTGACCTCCCCAAGGGTTTCCATTTGTATGGGTTCGGTGACCGCCCTCAAGGGTCCCTTAGTGGAATCACGACATCTTGCATTGTGCGAGGGCCTGAGGAGATTACGGTGGCCCTAGTGGCTTCTTGGGGAGCATTGTGCCTCCACACCGCTCCAAATGGAGATTAGCATCCGCAAGGGTGTGAACTTTGGGATACTTCGTCGTCTCCGCGTGCCTCGGGTATCTCTTACTCGAGCCCCTTTACTTATGCACTTTACTTTATGATAGCCACATTGTTCTTTGTCATATATCTTGCTTTCACATAGTTGCTTATCTTGCTTAGCATAAGTTGTTGGTGCACATAGGTGAGCATAGTTGTTTTAGGTTTTGAGCTTGACAAATTAACCGTTAGGTTTATTCCGCATTTGTTCAAGCCTAAACCGTAATTATTTTAAAGCGCCTATTCACCCCCACTCTAGGCGACATCCTCGATCTTTCATCCATGCTATATTATCTAATGTTTTGGGCAATATTGGGCTTTATTATCCACTTTTATATTATTTTGGGACTAACCTATTAACCGGAGGCCCAGCCCAGATTTGCTGTTTTATGCCTATTTCAGTGTTTCGAGGAAAAGGAATATCGACGGAGTCAAAACGGAACGAAATCAACTAGAGAAGTTATTTTTGGAAGGAAAGCAACCAGGGAACTTGGAGTGCACGTCGGGGAGATACGGGCTGCCCACGAGGTGGGGCGCCCCAGAGCGCCCCTACCTCGTGGGGCCCCGTAGCTCCTCGACGCACCTCCTGCACCCATATATACTCTCGTACCCTAAAACTTCCAGAACAGAAGATAGATCGGGAGTTCCGCGCCGCAAGCCTCTGAGCCACCAAAACCTCTCGGGAGCCCTTCCGGCACCACTGAGGGGGATCCCATCACCGTGGCCATCTTCATCATCCCGGCGCTATCCATGACGAGGAGGGAGTAGTTCACCCTCGGGGCTGAGGGTATGTACCAGTAGCTATGTGTTTGATCTCTCTCTCTCTCTCTCTCTCGTGTTCTCTCTCGTGTTTCCTCTGTGGCACGATCTAGATGTATCCCGATCTTTTCTATTGTAGTTGGATCTGATGATGTTTCTCCCCCTCTACTCTCTTGTGATGAATTGAGTTTCCCCTTTGAAGTTATCTTATCGGATTGAGTCTTTTATGAGAACACTTGATGTATGTCTTGCCGTGATTATCTGTGGTGACAATGGGATATCATGTGCCACTTGATGTATGTTTTGGTGATCAACTTGCGGGTTTCGTGACATTGGGAACCTATGCATAGGGGTTGGCACACGTTCTTGACTCTCCGCTAGAAACTTTGGGGCACTCTTTGAAGTACTTTTATGTTGGTTGGATGAATCTGAGATTGTGTGATGCATATCGTATAATCATGCCCACGGATACTTGAGGTGACAATGGAGTATCTAGGTGACATTAGGGTTTTGGTTGATTTGTATCTTATGGTGTTATTCTAGTACGGACTCTTTTATAGATTGATCCGAAAGAATAACTTTGAGGTGGTTTCATACCCTACCATAATCTCTACGTTTGTTCTCCGCTATTAGTGGCTTCGGAGTGACTCTTTGTTGCATGTTGAGGGCTTGTTATATGATCTATCTATGTTATTATTGTTGAGAGAACTTGCACTAGTGAAAGTATGAACCCTAGGCCTTGTTTCCTATCATTGCAATACCGTTTACGCTCACTTTTATCATTAGTTACCTTGCTGTTTTTATTATTTTAGATTACAAAAACCTATATCTACTATCTATTTTGCACTTGTATCACGATCTCATCGCCGAACTAGTGCACCTATACAATTTACCATTGTATTGGGTGTGTTGGGGACACAAGAGACTCTTTGTTATTTGGTTGTAGGGTTGTTTGAGAGAGACCATCTTCATCCTATGCCTCCTACGGATTGATAAACCTTAGGTCATCCACTTGAGGGAAATTTGCTACTGTCCTACAAACCTGTGCACTTGCAGGCCCAACAACGTCTACAAGAAGAAGGTTGTGTAGTAGACATCAAGCTCTTTTCTGGCGCCGTTGCCGGGGAGGCAAAGGTAAAGGGCACTCACTCACACCCCGTCAACTAAGCTCTTTTCTGGCGCCGTTGCCGGGGAGGCTAGGTAAAAGGGCACTCACTCACACCCCGTCAACTAAGCTCTTTTCTGGCGCCGTTGCCAGGGAAGTTAGCGCTTGAAGGTATATCTTTAGATCTTGCAATTGAATCTTTTTGTTTCTTGTTTTAGCACTAGTTTAGTTTATAAAAGAAAACTACAAAAAATGGAGTTGAGTTTGTCTCATACGCTTCATCTTTTTAATATCTTTCGTGAGTTTGATGGAAAGGAAAATTATGCTCAAGTGCTAAAAGAAGAATTACATAGAATGCTTGGCATAAAATATGTGAATGATGAGCATGATTGCAATGTTGTTGGTATGAATTCCTTGAATATCCATGATGCTAATGATATGCAAAGCACAAGCTTGGGGAAGCTATGTTTGATGAAGATGATATTTTTTGTCCCCCAAGCTTTGATGAGCAAATTTACTATGATGAAAGCATGCCTCCTATCTATGATGATTATTGTGATGACACGTATGCTTTAAAGAACAATGATAACCATGAAACTTGTCATCTTGATCTTAATTTTCAATCACATGATAGTTATTTTGTTGAGTTTGCTCCCACTACTATTCATGAGAAGAATTTTGCTTTTGTGGAGAGTAGTAAATTTTCTATGCTTGTACATAATGAAAAGAATGATTTAGGTGCTGGTTATATTGTTGAATTCATTCATGATGCTACTGAAAATTATTATGAGAGAGGAATATATGCTTGTAGGAATTGCAATAATGTCAAGTTTCCTCTCTATGTGCTTAAAATCTTGAAGTTATGCTTGTTTTACCTTCCTATGCAAGTTGATTATTGTTCCCATAAGTTGTTTGCTCACAAAATCCCTATGCATAGGAAGTGGGTTAGACTTAAATGTGCTATTCATATACTTCATGATGCTCCCGTTATGTTTCAATTCTTATCTTTTATGTGAGCATCATTATCATCATCATGCCTAGCTAGAAAGGCAGTAAAGAAAAGCGCTTGTTGGGAGACAACCCAATATTTATCCTTACTGTTTTTGTGTGTCCACATGATTATGCTACTGTAGTAATCATGTTTTATAGGTTTTGTTTCAATAAAGTGCCAAGTAAGACCTTTAGGATGGCTTACGGTGATAGTTGTGTTGATCCTGCTGAAAATCAGAAACTTTTGCATCCAGTAAATTAGTTTTGTTAATTCACAGAAACGTGCTCTTGATCTGATTCTTTTTGCTCTGGATTGGTACACAAATCTCTTAGGACTTCCTAATTTTGTAGGATTTTTGGAGTTCCAGAAGTATACGTTTGATACAGATTACGACAGACTGTTCTGTTTTTGACAGATTCTGTTTTGTATGTGTTGTTTGCTTATTTTGATGAATCTATGTGCAGTATCAGAGGGTATGAACCATAGATAAGTTGAAGTACAGTAAATATTACACCAATATTAATTTATAATGAGTTCATTACAGTACCTAAGTGGTTGTTTTATTTTCTTATACTAACGGAGCTTACGAGTTTTCTGTTGAGTTTTGTGTTGTGGAGTTTTCAAGTTTTTGTTAGAGTTGTGTCGAATATAGTGTACAAGTTAGGTTACAGTTGGACTATGAGTTGTATTGTGTTTACATAGGATGTTGAGTCGTGTCCTAGTAGGACACTTGTATCCTAGGCCTCTCTTATATAGCGAGGGTAGACACACGATGTAACCTATGCCAACATAATAGCACAGGCGCGCAAGGGGGAGCCGGCGGCTTGTGCCGGCGCCCGGGTGGCCGGTGTGCGGTATTGTGACGGTGTCACGGGGAGGAGCGCCCGTAGTCAAGCCCCGGGGATGTAGCCATATCGGTGAACCTCGTTAACAAATCTCGGTGTCGTGCTCATGTGATGATTGCTTGGTCCTCGGATGATCGACGGTGGCCTCGGATTTATTCTAACAAGTGGTATCATGAGCAAGGTTACGAGGAGGTCCCAGTTGTGTTTGATCTAGAGGAAGGAGCAGAAAAATCGAGTTGGTGGCATGCGGCGATGGAAAGATTCGATGGATGTCAGCTCAAGAAGCAATCGGATTTCAGCGGCAACGGCATATCGGATCGGTTGGCAGCAGCAGCTAAGTTCTCGGAGTTGGATCGAGCAGCGATCAGGAGCACCCGCGCGCAGGCAGGCAAGCGGCAGGCGAGGCCACGGACAGGCGTCGGGCAGATCAAATCAGAAGCAGCGGTGGCACGCGCATGCAACGCGTGTGGAGCAGCAGATCGAGATGTCGTAAGGCGGTGGAGTGACGTGTACGAGCAGGGCTGCAGGCAGAGCGCTAGGGCACGTGGTGCGAGGCAAGCACGTGGAGGCAACGAGAGCCTGGCGTGCACGGCAGGCTGGACGTGCGGCGATATGTTCGATCGGGCGAGCGTCGGTGCGCGTACGTGCTGTGATTGCTGGCGCAACCTGGCGGCCCATGACAGGCAAGGCCCATGGTGCGCTGGTGCTGCTGGAAAGCAGAGGCCCGTGCGCCTGGTTGGTTGCGCGTAGGTACGCAGCGGTGCAAGGGTCCGATGTTCATGCACGCAGGTGGTTAGTACGAGGGCGTACGCAGGAAGCTGGATGGAGATCGGAGCTGAGATTTGTTTGGACAAAAAGGTTCGGTTCTGGAAGGTGCTGTAGCGTGATGGAACATGGAATTCACTAGCGACTAGCATGTCGATTTTGAGCATGGAAAAGAAAAGAACAAGAAAATTAGAAGTCACGTAGTGCTATGGTTGTGGATTGGATGTAGTAATGGAATTGCTTGAGTTGGTTGCACACATACACAAGACTACAAGGACTACTTTTGGGGTTCTTTGTTTCACACGCTAAGGAGATCTAGGCATGGCAGTAGTGATGTTGTTCTGCTAGCAGTCAAAGGAGGACCGAAGACGGCGACATGCATATAAAGCTCGGAGGAGTCTGGAGTGTGTCGTGACAGGATCATGCAAACACAGGGCGTCAAGCAATGCACGGAGATGTGCGGGCGGACACGACGTAGGGTGGAGCATGTTTGCAGTTGGATAATTTCGGCTGGGTCGGACTGGACTGTCTGACGGATCGACGAGGATGTCGGTCAAAGCAGGAGACGGTGGTGATTTCAGCAACGACGACATAGGAGCGTGATGCTGATGGTGGCCGACTTCTGGGGCGTGGAAACACGTGGTGCAGGCTTGAGGGCTTGTGCGGCTTCGACAAGACTATGGCGCGGGGTTGATTCAAGACTGCGTATGCATGAGAGCTTGAAGTCGACGAGGCGCGGGGTGGCAAGTACAACCACCATGGAGTCATGTTGAAGGTGGAGCTGGATTGAGGGGCTACGGTGTAAGGATCCTGAGAATCGAAGCCTATTCAGCGGAAAAAGCGAGTAACACGCAGTTCGGATTGGAGCCCAGTGGTCTGATGGAAGTGTGAAACTCGTCATCGGTCGGTGATGATCGGTGGTACTCTGCAATGGGGGTTGAGTGGTGTGGTTTTGCGACCCTTGAGACTCGACCGGGACAGCGGAAGCTCGACGCGGTAATAGCGGCGAGGCGTGCGGTATGCACGGGACATGGAGACAGGCCAGGGCTCTGGTGGTCATACATGTGGTGAGACAACTGTGAATTTGACTCGGGATGACTACAAGCAATGGTGAAATTCCTTCAAGTTTCAGACAGGACGGCCAAGGAAGAGCGGTGATGTTGAGTTCAGGTAACTCTTATGTGTGACACCCAATATGTGAGTTGTTCACTTTCACGCAGGTCAGTGATCGGTGTGTGATGATGTTGGACTGATACTCTGGAAGTTGGGAGCACAAACTAGAGTAACAAGGAACTTAATTTTGCTCGAGTCTTGACTGTGGTCAAGAAAAGAAGGGACTACAAGTTGCAGGTGGAGTCACGTGGAGTCTTTGGAGTAGCAGCGGTGCTCATGGGATAAGCTCAAGTCCAATGTACATGGAAGTTTGACGCATTAACGAATTCAAGATGGTGGAGTATATTCGCCAAGGTGGAGTTTGTTAGAGTTGTGTCGAATATAGTGTACAAGGTAGGTTACAGTTGGACTATGAGTTGTATTGTGTTTACATAGGATGTTGAGTCGTGTCCTAGTAGGACACTTGTATCCTAGGCCTCTCTTATATAGCGAGGGTAGACACACGATGTAACCTATGCCAACATAATAGCACAGGCGCGCAAGGGGGAGCCGACGGCTTGTGCCGGCGCCCGGGTGGCCGGTGTGCGGTATTGTGACGGTGTCACGGGGAGGAGCGCCCGTAGTCAAGCCCCGGGGAAGTAGCCATATCGGTGAACCTCGTTAACAAATCTCTGTGTCGTGCTCATGTGATGATTGATTGGTCCTCGGATGATCGACGGTGGCCTCGGATTTATTCTAACAGTTTTGGGTAAAGATTCGATGGACTATGGAATAAGGAGTGGCAAGAGCCTAAGCTTTGGGATTCCCAAGGCACCCCAAGGTAATATTCAAGGACAATCAAGAGCCTAAGCTTGGGGATGCCCCGGAAGGCATCCCCTCTTTCGTCTTCGTACCATCGGTAACTTTACTTGGAGCTATATTTTTATTCACCACATGATATGTGTTTTGCTTGGAGCATTATTTTCTTTTGTTAGTATTTGCTTGCTGTCATTTAGAATAATGTTTTTCATCTTTAGTTTCAATAAAAAAAGTCAAGGATAGCCTTTGCCATGCTTATTTTGCTAGTATACATGTTGCTGTTTGAAAACAGAAAGTTTACCGCTGTTGCAAAAATTCCCTAGAAAAGTTAGAGAATGTTATAATGTTGAATCTTTTTTCATATTGAGCTCTGACAAATCTGTTACAGTGGTAATTTTAGCTCATAATTTTTGGAGTTAGGGAAGTATTGATACTCTTGCATTCTTTACAGACTGTACTATTTTGACAGATTGCTGTTATGGTTGCATTGTTTGCATATGTTTGCTTGTTTAATGATTCTATTTGGTGATAGGAGTATTAAAATATGCAGAGGCATTTAGTATTAAATGTTGAATAATAATTTTAGTGATTTGTTACAGTAGAAAATGATAAGGTTTTGCATTGGTTTAAACTAACCTATCTCACGAGTTCTTGTTGAGTTTGTTGTGAATGAAGCTTTTGATAAAAAGAAGAGAAATCATGATATGAGAGGAATTAAGGAGACATGAAAGTTCAAGCTTGGGGATGCCCAAGGCACCCCAAGATAATATTTCAAGAAGTCTCAAGCATCTAAGCTTGGGGATGCCCCGGTAGGCATCCCACCTTTCTTCTTCAACAACTATCGGTTATTATCGGTTGAGCCTAAGTTTTTGCTTCTTCACATGAGTTGTGCTATCCTTGTAATGTAGTTTTCTTTAGCTTTGCTTGCTGTTTGAATAAAGTATCAAGATCTGAAATTCTTAAACGAGAGGGAGTCTTCGCATAGTTGCATAATTATTCGACTACTCATTGATCTTCACTTATATCTTTCGGAGTAGTTTGTTGTTTGCTCTAGTTCTCACTTATATCTTTTAGAGCACGATGGTAGTTTTATTTCGAAGAAATAGATGAACTCTCATACTTCACTTAGATTATTTTGAGAGTCGTTAATAGCATGGTAATTTTCTTAATATTAATATACTTGGTATTCAAGATATGTGAAACTTTCTTATGAGTGTGTTGAATACCAAGATAAGTTTGATGCTTGATAATCGTTTTGAGATATGGAGGTGATAATATCAAAGTCGTGCTAGTTGGGTGATTATGAATTCAAAGAATGCTTGTGTTGAAGTTAGCAAGTCCCGTAGCATGCATGTATGGTTAAAGTTGTGTAACAAATTTGAAACATGAAGTGTACCTGGCTTGTGCATCCTTATGAGTGGCGGTCGGGGACGAGCGATGATCTTTTCCTACCAATCTATCCCCCTAGGAGCATGCGCGTAGTACTTGATTTTTGATGACTTCTAAATTTTTGCAATAAGTATATGAGTTCTTTTGACTAATGTTGAGTCCATGGATTATCGCACTCTCACCTTTCCGCCTTTGCTAGCCTCTTGATGCCGTGCATTGCCCTTTCTCACCTTGAGAGTTGGTGCAAACTTGGCGGTGCATCCAAACCCGTGATACGATACGCTCTATCACACATAAACCTCCTTATATATTCCTCAAAACAGCCACCATACCTACCTATCATGGCATTTCCATAGCCATTCCGAGATATATTGCCATGCAACTTCCATCATCATCATCATGACATACATTACTTTTGTCATATTGCTATTGCATGATCATGTAGTTGACATCGTATTTGTGGCAAAGCCACCATGCATTATTTTTCATACATGTCACTCTTGATTCATTGCACCATCCTGGTACACCGCCGGAGGCATTCATATAGAGTCATATCTTGTTCTAAGTTTTGAGTTGTAATCCTTATGTTGTAATCAATAGAAGTGTGATAATCATCATTGTTAGAGCATTGCCCAAAAAGAAAAAAAAGGAAAAAGAAAGAAGAAATTCCAAAAAAAGAAAAGGCCCAAAAAAAGAAAAGAAGAAAAAAAAAGAAAAGAAAAAAGGGCAATGCTACTATCTCTTTTCCACACTTGTGCTTCAAAGTAGCACCTGGTTCTTCATGTAATGAGTCTCATATATTGTGCTTCAAAGTAGCACCTTGTTCTTCATGTAGTGAGTCTCATAAGTTGCCTTTTTATACTAGTGGGAACTTTTCACTATAGAACTTGGCTTGTATATTCCTACGATAGGCTTCCTCAAATGCCCTAGGTCTTCATGAGCAAGCGAGTTGGATGCACACCCACTAGTTTTCTTTTGTTGAGCATTCATAGCTCTAGTGCATCCGTTGCATGGCAATCCCTACTCCTCATGTTGACATCAATTGATGGGCATCTCCATAGCCCGTTGATTCTCCTCATCAATGTGAGACTTTCTCCTTTTTTGTCTTCTCCACACAATCCCCATCATCATATTCTATTCCACCCATAGTGCTATATCCATGGCTCACGCTCATGTATTGCGTGAAGGTTGAAAAAGTTTGAGATTATTTAAGTATGAAACAATTGCTTGGCTTGTCATCGGGGGTATAGAAGTTGGGAACATCTTTGTGTGACGAAAATGAAGCATAGCCTAACTATATGATTTTGTAGGGATGAACTTTCTTTTGCCATGTTATTTTGACAAGACATGATTGCTTTATTAGTATGCTTGAAGTATTATTATTTTTATGTCAATATGAACGTTTGTCTTGAATCTTTCGGATCTGAATATTCATATCACAAGTAAGAAGAATTACATTGAAATTACGCCAAGTAGCACTCCGCATCAAAAATTCTTTTTTATCATTTACCTACTCGAGGACGAGCAGGAATTAGGCTTGGGGATGCTTGATACGTCTCCAACGTATCTATAATTTTTGATTGCTGCATGCTATATTATCTACTGTTTTGGGCAATATTGGGATTTATTATCCACTTTTATATTATTTTTGGGACTAACCTATTAACCGGAGTGAAGGAAATATGCCCTAGAGGCAATAATAAAGTTATTATTTATTTCCTTATTTCATGATAAATGTTTATTATTCATGCTAGAATTGTATTAACCGGAAACATAATACATGTGTGACTACATAGACAAACATAGTGTCACTAGTATGCCTCTACTTGACTAGCTCGTTTATCAGAGATGGTTATGTTTCCTAGCCATGGACAAAAGAGTTGTCATTTGATTAACGGGATCACATCATTAGGAGAATGATGTGATTGGCTTGACCCATTCCGTTAGCTTAGCACTTGATCGTTTAGTATGTTGCTATTGCTTTCTTCATGACTTATACATGTTCCTGTAACTATGAGATTATGCAACTCCGTTTACGGAGGAACACTTTGGGTACTACCAAACGTCACAACGAATCGGGTGATTATAAAGGAGTACTACAGGTGTCTCCGAAGGTACATGTTGAGTTGGCATATTTCGAGATTAGGTTTTGTCACTCCGATTGTCGGAGAGGTATCTCTGGGCCCTCTCGTAACGCACATCATTATAAGCCTTGCAAGCAATGTGACCAATGAGTTGGTTACGGGATGATGCATTACGTGAGCGAGTAAAGAGACTTGCGGTGACGAGATTGAACTAGGTATTGGATACCGACGATCGAATCTCGGGCAAGTAACATACCGATGACAAAGGGAACAACATATGTTGTTATGCGGTTTGACCGATAAAGATCTTCGTAGAATATGTAGGAGCCAATATGGGCATCCAGGTCCCGCTATTGGTTATTGACCGAGAATAGTTCTAGGTCATGTCTACATAGTTCTCGAACCCGTAGGGTCCGCACGCTTAAGGTTTCGATGACAGTTATATTATGAGTTTATGAGTTTTGATGTACCGAAGGAGTTCGGAGTCCCGGATAAGATCGGGGACATGACGAGGAGTCTCGAAATGGTCGAGACGTAAAGATCGATATATTGGACGACTATATTCGGAGTTCGGAAAGGTTCCGAGTGATTCGGGTATTTTTCGGAGTACCGGAGAGTTACGGGAATTCGTATTGGGCCTCATTGGGCCATACGGGAAAGGAGAGAAAGATCCAAAAGGGTGGCCGCACCCCTCCCCTTTGACTAGTCCGAATTGGACTAGGGAGGGGGGGCGCCCCCTTCCTTCCTTCTCCTTTCTCTCTTCCCTTTCCTTCTCTCCTACTCCTATTACATGGAAGGGTTCCTAGTTGGACTAGGAAAGGGGGAATCCTACTCCCGGTGGGAGTAGGACTCCCCTAGGGCGCGCCATAGAGAGGGCCGGCCCTCCCCCTCCTCCACTCCTTTATATACGGGGGTAGGAGCACCCCATAGACACACAAGTTGATCTACGGATCGTTCCTTAGCCGTGTGCGGTGCCCCCCTCCACCATATTCCACCTCGGTCATATCGTCGCGGAGTTTAGGCGAAGCCCTGCGCCGGTAGAACATCAACATTGTCACCACGCCGTCGTGCTGACGACTCATCCCCGACACTTTGCTGGATCGGAGTTCGGGGATCGTCATCGAGCTAAACGTGTGCTGAACTCGGTGCCGTACGTTCGGTACTTGGATCGGTCGGATCGTGAAGACGTACGACTACATCAACCGCGTTGTCATGACGCTTCCGCTTACGGTCTACGAGGGTACGTGGACGAACACTCTCCCCTCTCGTTGCTATATCATCACCATGATCTTGCATGTGCGTAGGAAGTTTTTGAAATTACTACGTTCCCAACAGTGGCATCCGAGCCTAGGTTTTATACGTTGATGTTATATGCACGAGTAGAACACAAGTGAGTTGTGGACGATATAAGTCATACTGCCTACCAGCATGTCATACTTTGGTTCAGTGGTATTGTTGGATGAAGCGGCCCGGACCGACATTACGCGTACGCTTACGCGAGACTGGTTCTACCGACGTGCTTTGCACACAGGTGGCTGGCGGGTGTCAGTTTCTCCAACTTTAATTGAACCGAGTGTGGCTACGCCCGGTCCTTGCGAAGGTTAAAACGGAGTCTATTTGACAAACTATCGTTGTGGTTTTGATGCGTAGGTGAGAACGGTTCTTGCTAAGCCCGTAGCAGCCACGTAAAACTTGCAACAACAAAGTAGAGGACGTCTAACTTGTTTTTGCAGGGCATGTTGTGATGTGATATGGTCAAAACATGATGAGATATAAGTTGTTGTATGAGATGATCATGTTTTGTTGAAGTTATCGGCGACTGGCAGAAGCTCTATGGTTGTCTCTTTGTTGCATAAGATGCAAGTGCCAAATAATTGCTTTACCTTTATCACTATGTGATAGCAATAGTTGCAAGAGCAATAGTTGGTGAGACGACCATGTGATGACACATTGATATAGATCAAGATGATGAAGATCATGGTGTCGTGCTGGTGACGATAGAGATCATGACAGTACTTTGGAGATGGAGATCAAAGGCGCAAGATGATCATGGCCATATCATGTCACATATTTTGATTGCATATGATGTTTATCTGTTATACATCTTATTATGTTTTGTTTCACGGTAGCATTTTAAGATGATCTCTCACTAATTATCAAGAAGTGTTCTCCCTGAGTATGCACCGTTGCGAAAGTTCTTCGTGCTGAGACACCACGTGATGATCGGGTGTGATAGGCTCTACGTTCAAATACAACGGGTGCAAAACAGTTGCACACGCGGAATACTCAGGTTAAACTTGACGAGCCTAGAATATACAGGTATGGCCTCGGAACACGGAGACCTAAAGGTCGAGCGTGAATCATATAGTAGATATGATCAACATAGTGATGTTCAACATTGAAACTACTCCATCTCACGTGATGATCGGACATGGTTTAGTTGATTTGGATCACGTGATCACTTAGATGACTAGAGAGATGTCTGTCTAAGTGGGAGTTCTTAAGTAATATGATTAATTGAACTTAAATTTATCATGAACTTAGTCCTGATAGTATTTTGCAAATTATGTTGTAGATCAATAGCTCGCGTTGTTGCTTTCATATGTTTATTTTGATATGTTCCTAGAGAAAACTGTGTTGAAAGATGTTAGTAGCAATGATGCGGGTTGGATCCGTGATCTGAGGTTTATCCTCATTGCTGGACAGAAGAATTATGTCCTTGATGCACCGCTAGGTGACAGACCTATTGCAGGAGCAGATGCAGACGTTATGAACGTTTGGCTAGCTCAATATGATGACTACTTGATAGTTTAAGTGCACCATGCTTAACGGCTTAGAATCAGGACTTCAAAGAAGTTTTGAACGTCATGGACCATATGAGATGTTCCAGGAGTTGAAGTTAATATTTCCAGCAAATACCCGAGTTGAGAGATATGAAGTCTCCAACAAGTTCTAAAGCTAAAAGATGGAGGAGAATCGCTCAACTAGTGAGCATGTGCTCAGATTGTCTCGGTACTTCAATCGCTTGAATCAAGTGGGAGTTAATCTTCCAGATAAGATAGTGATTGACAGAATTCTCTAGTCACCATCACTAAGTTGCTAGAACTTTGTGATGAACTATAGTATGCAAGGGATGACGAAAACGATTCCCGAGCTCTTCGTGATGTTGAAATCAACAAAGGTAGAAATCAAGAAAGAGCATCAAGTGTTGATGATTGACAAGACCACTAGTTTCAAGAAAAAGGGCAAAGGGAAAAGAAGGGGAACTTCAAGAAGAATGGCAAGCAAGTTGCTGCTCAAGTGAAGAAACCCAAGTCTGGTCCTAAGCCTGAGACTAAGTGCTTCTCTTGCAAAGAGAGAGTGGTTTGAAGCGAACTACCCCAATTGATTGGCGGATAAGAAGGATGGCAAAGTGAACATAAGTATATTTGATATACATGTTATTGATGTGTACATTACTAGTGTTTATAGCAACTCCTGAGTATTTGATACTTGTTCGGTTGCTAAGATTAGTAACTAGAAACAGGAGTTACAGAATAAACAGAGACTAGTTGAAGGGAAAGTAACGATGAGTGTTGGAAGTAGTTCCAAGATTGATATGATCATCATCGCACACTCCCTATACTTTCGGGATTAGTGTTGAACCTAAATAAATGTTATTTGGTGTTTGCGTTGAGCATGAATATGATTTAATCATGTTTATTGCAATACGATTATTCATTTAAGTTAGAGAACAATTGTTGTTCTGTTTACATGAATAAAACCTTCTATGGTCATACACACCAACGAAAATGGTTTGTTGGATCTCGATCGTAGTAATACACATATTTCATAATATTGAAGCCAAAAGATGCAAAGTTAATAATGATAGTGCAACTTATTTGTGGCACTGCCGTTTAGGTCATATTGGTGTAAAGCGCACGAAGAAACTCCATGCTGATGGGATTTTGGAATCACTTGATTATGAATCACTTGATGCTTGCGAACCATGCCTCATGGGCAAGATGACTAAGACTCCGTTCTCCGGAACAATGGAGCGAGCGACTGACTTATTGGAAATAATACATACTGATGTATGCGATCCGATGAGTGTTGAGGCTCGCGGTGGATATCGTTATTTTCTGACCGTCACAAATGATTTGAGCAGATATGGGTATATCTACTTGATGAAACATAAGTCTGAAATAGTTGAAAGGTTCAAAGAATTTCAGAGTGAAGTGGAAAAATCATCGTAACAAGAAAATAAATTTCTGCGATCTGATCACGGAGACGAATATTTGAGTTACGAGTTTGGTCTTCAATTAAAACAATGTGGAATAGTTTCACAGCTCACGCCACCTGGAACACCACATCGTTATGGTGTGTCCGAACGTCCTAACCGCACTTTATTTGATATGGTGCGATCTATGATGTCTCTTATCAGTTTACCACTATCGTTTTGGGGTTATGCATTAGAGACAGCTACATTCACGTTTAAAATAGGGCACCATCTGAATCCGTTGAGACAACACCGTATGAACTATGGTTTAGCAGTAAACCTAAGCTGTTGTTTCTTAAAGTTTGGGGCTGCGATGCTTATGTGAAAAAGTTTCATCCTGATAAGCTCGAACCCAAATCGGAGAAGTGCGTCTTCATAGAATACCCAAAGGAAATTGTTGGGTACACCTTCTATCACAGATCCGAAGGCAAGATATTCGTTGCTAAAATGGATCCTTTCCAGAGAAGGAGTTTCTCTCGAAAGAAGTGAGTGGGAGGAAAGTAGAACTTGATGAGGTAATCGTACTGCTCCCTTATTGGAAAGTAGTTCATCACGTAAATCAGTTCGTGACAAATACACCAATTAGTGAGGAAGCTAATGATATTGATCATGAAACTTCAGAACAAGTGTCTACTAAAACTCGTAGGTCTACCAGAGTAAGATCCGCACCAGAGTGGTACGGTAATCCTGTTCTGGAAGTCATGTTACTTAACCATGATGAACCTACGAACTATGAGGAAGCGATGATGAGCCCAGATTCCGCGAAATGGCTAGAGGCCATCAAATCTGAGATATGATCCATGTATGAGAACAAAGTATGGACTTTGATTGACTTGCTCGATGATCAGCAAGCCATGTTAAATGAATGGATTTTCAAGAGGAAGACGGACACTGATAGTAGTGTTACTATCTACTAAGCTCGACTTGTTGCGAAAGGTTTTCAACAAGTTCAAGGTATTGAATACGATGAGATTTTCTCACTCGTATCGATGCTTAAGTCTGTCTGAATCATGTTAGCAATTGCCACATTTTATGAAATCTGGCAAATGGATTTCAAAACTGCATTCCTTAATGGATTTATTAAAGAAGAGTTGTATATGATGCAACCAGAAGGTTTTGTCAATCCTAAAGGTGCTAACAAAATGTGCAAGCTCCAGTGATCCATCTATGGACTGGTGCAAGCATCTCGGAGTTGGAATATACGTTTTGATAAGTTGATCAAAGCATATAGTTTTATATGGACTTACGATGAAGCCTGTATTTACAATAAAGTGAGTGGGAGCACTACAGCCTTTCTGATTAATATATGTGAGTGACATATTGTCGATCGAAATGATGTAGAATTTTACGCAAAGCATAAAGGAGTGTTTTAAAGGAGTTCTTTAAGACCTCGGTAAAAGCTACTTACATATTGAGCATCAAGATCTATTGAGATAGATCAAGGCGGTTGATAAGATTTTCAATGAGTACATACCTTGGCAAGATTTTGAAATAGTTCAAAATGGAGCAGTCAAAGAAAGAGTTCTTGCTGTGTTGCAAAGGTATGAAATTGAGTAAGACTCAAATCCCGACCACAAAGAGAAAATAGAAAGAGAATGAAAAGTCATTCCCTATGCCTCAGTCATAGGTTCTATAAAGTATGCTATGCTATGTACCGGACCTATTGTATACCTTGCTCTGAATTTGGTAAGGAGTACAATAGTGATCTAGGAGTAGATCATGGACATTGGTCAAGAATATCCTTAGTAAGGACTAAGGAGATGTTTCTCGATTATGGAGGTGATAAAAGAGTTTGTTGTAAAAGTTACATCGGTGCAAACTTTTACACCGATCCGTATGACTCTACGTCTCAACCTGGATACATATTGAAAGTGGGAGCAATTAGCTAGAGTAGCTCCGTGCGAGCATTGTGGACATAAAATATTTGCAAAATGCATACGGCTCACGAATGTGATGAGATCCGTTGACTAAGCTTCTCTCACGAGCAAAACATGATCACACCTTAATACTCTTTGGGTGTTAATCACATAGCGATGTGAACTAGATTATTGACTCTAGTAAACCCTTTGGATGTTGGTCACATGATGATGTGAACTATGGGTGTTAATCATATCTGAGATATGAATATTGGTGTTAAATCACATGGCGATGTGAACTAGATTATTGACTCTAGTGCAAGTGGGAGACTGAAGGAAATATGCCCTAGAGGCAATAATAAAGTTATTATTTATTTCCTTATTTCATGATAAATGTTTATTATTCATGCTAGAATTGTATTAACCGGAAACATAATACATGTGTGAATACATAGACAAACATAGTGTCACTAGTATGCCTCTACTTGACTAGCTCGTTTATCGAGATGGTTATGTTTCCTAGCCATGGACAAAAGAGTTGTCATTTGATTAACGGATCACATCATTAGGAGAATGATGTGATTGACTTGACCCATTCGTTAACTTAGCACTTGATCGTTTAGTATGTTGCTATTGCTTTCTTCATGACTTATACATGTTCCTCGTAACTATGAGATTATGCAACTCCGTTTACGGAGGAACACTTTGGGTACTACCAAACGTCACAACGTAATCGGGTGATTATAAAGGAGTACTACAGGTGTCTCCGAAGGTACATGTTGAGTTGGCATATTTGAGATTAGGTTTTGTCACTCCGATTGTCGGAGAGGTATCTCTGGGCCCTCTCGGTAATGCACATCATTATAAGCCTTGCAAGCAATGTGACCAATGAGTTGGTTACGGATGATGCATTACTGAGCGAGTAAAGAGACTTGCGGTGACGAGATTGAACTATGTATTGGATACCGACGATCGAATCTCGGGCAAGTAACATACCGATGACAAAGGAACAACGTATGTTGTTATGCGGTTTGACCGATAAAGATCTTCGTAGAATATGTAGGAGCCAATATGGGCATCCAGGTCCGCTATTGGTTATTGACCGAGAATAGTTCTAGGTCATGTCTACATAGTTCTCGAACCCGTAGGGTCCGCACGCTTAAGGTTTCGGCGATGTTATATTATGAGTTTATGAGTTTTGATGTACCGAAGGAGTTCGGAGTCCCGGATGAGATCGGGGACATGACGAGGAGTCTCGAAATGGTCGAGACGTAAAGATCGAGATATTGGACGACTATATTCAGAGTTCGGAAAGGTTCCGAGTGATTCGGTATTTTTCGAGTCTGGGAGAGTTACGGAATTCGTATTGGGCCTCATTGGGCCATACGGGAAAGGAGAGAAAGATCCAAAGGGTGGCCGCACCTCCCTTTGACTAGTCCGAATTGGACTAGGAGGGGCGCCCTTCCTTCCTTCTCCTTTCTCTCTTCCCTTCCTTCTCTCCTACTCCTACTACATGGAAGGGTTCCTAGTTGGACTAGGAAAGGGGGAATCCTACTCCCGGTGGGAGTAGGACTCCCCTAGGGCGCGCAATAGAGAGGGCCGGCCCTCCCCCTCCTCCACTCCTTTATATATGGGGGTAGGAGCACCCCATAGACACACAAGTTGATCTACGGATCGTTCCTTAGCCGTGTGCGGTGCCCCCCTCCACCATATTCCACCTCGGTCATATCGTCATGAGTTTAGGCGAAGCCTGCGCGTAGAACATCAACATCGCCACCACGCCGTCAGGTCGACGCCACTCATCCCCGACACTTTGCTGGATCGGAGTCCGGGGATCGTCATCGAGCTGAACGTGTGCTGAACTCGGAGGTGCCGTACGTTCGGTACTTGGATCGGTCGGATTGTGAAGACGTACGACTACATCAACCGCGTTGTCATGACGCTTCCGCTTACGGTCTACGAGGGTACGTGGACGAACACTCTCCCCTCTCGTTGCTATATCATCACCATGATCTTGCATGTGCGTAGGAAATTTTTGAAATTACTACGTTCCCAACACGGAGGCCCAGCCCAGATTTGTTGTTTTATGCCTATTTCAGTGTTTCGAGGAAAAGGAATATCAGACGGAGTCAAAACGGAACGAAATCAACTAGAGAAGTTATTTTTGGAAGGAAAGCAACCCAGGGAACTTGGAGTGCACGTCAGGGGAGATACGGGCTGCCCACGAGGGTGCCCCCCCGGGCGCGCCCCCTGCCTCGTGGGCCCCTCGTAGCTCCTCTGACGTACTCCCTACACCCATATATACTCTCGTACCCTAAAACTTCCAAAACAGAAGATAGATCGGGAGTTCCACAGCCGCAAGCCTCTGTAGCCACCAAAAACCTCTCGGGAGCCCTTCCCGGCACCCTGCCGGAGGGGGATCCCATCACCGGTGGCCATCTTCATCATCCCGGCGCTATCCATGATGAGGAGGGAGTAGTTCACCCTCGGGGCTGAGGGTATGTACCAGTAGCTATGTGTTTTATCTCTCTCTCTCTCTCTCTCGTGTTCTCTCTCGTGTTTCCTCTATGGCACGATCTTGATGTATCCCGAGCTTTGCTATTGTAGTTGGATCTTATGATGTTTCTCCCCCTCTACTCTCTTGTGATGAATTGAGTTTCCCCTTTGAAGTTATCTTATCGAATTGAGTCTTTTATGAGAACACTTGATGTATGTCTTGCCGTGATTATCTGTGGTGACAATGGGATATCATGTGCCACTTGATGTATGTTTTGGTGATCAACTTGCGGGTTTCGTGACATTGGGAACCTATGCATAGGGGTTGGCACACGTTCTTGACTCTCCGGTAGAAACTTTGGGGCACTCTTTGAAGTACTTTTATGTTGGTTGGATGAATCTAAGATTGTGTGATGCATATCATATAATCATGCCCACGGATACTTGAGGTGACAATGGAGTATCTAGGTGACATTAGGGTTTTGGTTGATTTGTATCTTAAGGTGTTATTCCAGTACGAACTCTTTTATAGATTGATCCGAAAGAATAACTTTGAGGTGGTTTCATACCCTACCATAATCTCTACGTTTGTTCTCCGCTATTAGTGGCTTCGGAGTGACTCTTTGTTGCATGTTGAGGGCTTGTTATATGATCTATCTATGTTATTATTGTTGAGAGAACTTGCACTAGTGAAAGTATGAACCCTAGGCCTTGTTTCCTATCATTGCAATACCGTTTACGCTCACTTTTATTATTAGTTACCTTGCTGTTTTTATTATTTCAGATTACAAAAACCTATACCTACTATCTATTTTTCACTTGTATCACCATCTCTTCGCCGAACTAGTGCACCTATACAATTTACCATTGTATTGGGTGTGTTGGGGACACAAGAGACTCTTTGTTATTTGGTTGCTGGGTTGTTTGAGAGACCATCTTCATCCTACGCCTCCTACGAATTGATAAACCTTAGGTCATCCACTTGAGGGAAATTTGCTACTGTCCTACAAATCTGTGCACTTGCAGGCCCAACAACGTCTACAAGAAGAAGGTTGTGTAGTAGACATCAGTCGTCATCTTCCTCCTCCTGTCCCCCCAATCGGAAACAGAGGAGGACAGGGGAGAGGCGCCGGCCAGGGCCAGGCCGTCTCCGGCCGAGACGGGAGCACCAGCGGGCTCAGGAGGCCCCACCGCACCCGTTCAGAGGCAGAGAGCTTGTCGGCGGCGGCGGTTGCTCTTGGGGACGATGACCACAGGGGCTCCGGCGAGGGGGCGAGGGGTGGAAGAGGTGCGCCGGTCTCCAGGGAAGAACATGGTGGAGGCTACAGGTGGAGAGGAGGACTAGGCGCGCCGGGACCGAGGAGGAACCGCGACGGCCATGGTGGATGGAGATAGATACGGTGAGCTCCGGTGGATGTGGGAGGCAGGGGAAGGAGCTGCGAGGAGAGAGGGAGGTCGAGGGCCCTCTTTATAGGCCAGGGGAGGTCTCGGGGATGCTCTAGAGAGCTCGGCCGACAAGCCAAGGAGGGAGCAGAGGCACAGAGCGATGCAGAGGATCAATGGGGAGCTCCAGGACATAGATAGACATCGAGGCAAGGAGGGAGACTACGGCAACAGTGCCCGCAACGTGCCAGAGGGCGCCATGTGCAAGACATAAGCATGGTCACCGCGTGCACACAATGCTAACCCGTGCTCTAATTATCCAGACCTTGTATGGGAGATGGACCATTCTACCCTTAGTGCCAATGAAGAAAGAAACAAGAGTAGGGGCAAAGGAGAGATTTGCAGGTGGATCCAAAACAGAGCAACTACAACCTGTTTGTGCTGTACAGAGGGAACACAAGCTTGGGAACGAAGGAATTGGTTTGTCTGGGGTTGATCACATGCTAAGATAAGTAAGATGGCAAAGTTTCAGATTAATAGGAGGTGGTTAGCTAGCACTTGCTGTACAAAGTGCCACACTGTCTAGAAATGCAAATATTGAAGTTGCACTCACGTACTTGCTGGGATTGAGCTGAAACTCGGCAAGGCACAATGATTTGGACATATGAAGATGCTATAAATGTTTCATACTATTTGGACTTGCCAAAGTAGCACTTGCTTCCCCAAGCATCTCTCTGGACAGAAACTTCGAAAAAATGCACCGGGCAAATGGAGGAGGAGGAGGGCTTGATAGCCGAGTTCATACCGGGGTGGCCCACCATGTGCAACAACGCACCGGTGTCGAGGATCTAGTCGCCGCCACCTGAATACGGTTTCTGCTGCATGGCGAGGAGGGTGGCTTGCAAAGCGCTGGTGTCCCATGAAGCTAATGTAGGGGCTGGCGGAGCAGGTGCAGCAGAAGGACCGGCGCCATAGGTCGTCACAGAGAGCCCGATCGGGGGGCGAGAGACGAGGAGCCACCGAATGATGCACCGGTTGATCTGCGTCCAGATGGCGCCGGTGAGCCGGGTTCGGGCATTGACAGTGCCATCGACATGACCCTGGATGTTAAAGTACATGAGTAGGGCATGGCTGAATGAGGTCCAAATGGTGTAGTTGTGGGGTTGCAGCTCAAGAGTGGCAGGGATGGCGGAGGCTATGTTGAGAGACGGGATGAGGTTGAGGGGCATGGAAGGGCTGGCGGGGGAGGGATTGCCGAACGGATTGCTTCCACCAGAGCCGGCGGAGGAGAGGTCAGAGAGATCCATCGATGAGCGGAAGCGAGGAAGGGGATCGTGGAAGTATCTGATACCATGCAGAGACCAAGACAAAGGGTTTTGGATCGAACACACAGGTTTGTATTGATCTTCAGCTAATATATGTACAGGTTACAAGGCAAACAACACATTTACTCTAACCAACTAACAGATTGTCACTAGTCAACCCTAGAAGCCAGCCAGGCATGCAGGTTGTCACTAGTCAATCCTAGAAGCCAGCCAGGCATGCAGAGCATGCCGATCGTGGTTAGTTGGAGGAGTGCCTGGGCTGCAGACTCATTCCAGCAGGCAGGGCCATTTCTGGAGCCTGAGCACACAAACTCCATCAGTACATTCTGTAACTGCTCATTGCACCAGAACTTACTTAGGCTATGTTTGGTAGCAAAATATTAGAAAAACCGAAGTATTGAAAACCACAGTATTTTTTTCAATGGTACAAGATACTACAGTTTCGATAATACCAAAGTATGTTGAAGTATTGAGATTATTGTGACTTGTTTGGTTGTTGCTGCAAAACACAATATTGTTGGCTAGCCGTTGCGTACAAGCACTCAGCTCCCTAGCCGTTGGCAGTGGAAGGACATGCAGCTTGCCTGCCGGCCGTTTGAATAATTCTGTTGAGCTTTTGTAGCTAGCTAGCTGGATATCCTAACCATGAGCGTGCATGACAACCCAACGGGTGGCTTGTGTATAAAAAAATATCATCCATGGCACGGCGTCTCCTATGAATCACCTGGTGGTGAAGATATACATAGACGGGGTTTCTTATTTGCATTAAAAGCCAACTTTGGGAGGAGGTTGAATTCAAGGCTCTAGGCCTGCATCTCCAGTAGTATCTCATTTGTTCATTGCGTATACAAGTTCATGACTGGACTTATCAGATACAATGGCAGTGAACAACATAATACTAATAGAAGAAACAATCTGCGTTCAAGAATTTGTTCATTGCATTTACAAAATACGAATGCGTCTTCATTATGTATACAGGTGCATGTAAATCTCCAATCAGTCGGTTAAAAAAGGGACTGATCCAAAGCAAATATTCAGCTAACCAGCAAGCAGCAAAAAACATATTCTGTACAAGGTCGAACAGTGAACCTATCTGATTGTAAAGACATGTATACAAGTCCTGGATTAAGAATGCTAGCAGACTAGACGAACAGCTCGAGCAATCCTCAAGTAACAAGCATTGAGATCAAGCTAGCAGACTAGACGAACAGCTCGAGCGGAGTTGAATTAACAAGCATAGAGATCCAGCTAGCAGTCTAGACGAACAGTTCGAGCAGAGCTGGGCGACATGCATAGTTAGGAAAGGCACAGCCATGCAGAGGAAGGGGCCGGCGATCATCGTGGAGAGGCGGGAGGAGTGAATCGAGGGAGGGCAGGCAGAGTCTACTCACCTTTGGTCTCTCCATCCTCGTCCCTTTTCTTCCCCATGGCTGCCGAGGGAGATATCTCCAAAGGAGGCGGCGGGGGCGGCGGCGTGGGAGCGATGCTTCTATTTTAGATCGAGCGAAGAAGAAAACGACGTCCCGTCCTTTCTTTTCGGCTCCTCTGTTTTTAAAAAGAGGTCTCGGGTTCTTTTTTTATGCAGAGGAAAACTACAGTTTAGCAAATACTGCAGTTTTAAAACCACAATTGTTAGAGGCAACCAAACACCTCATTGTAAATAAAACTATGGCAATCCTAAAAACTGTAGTATTCTTAAAATACTTAGAAAATACTTTGTTATCAAACAGGGCCTTAAACGTGAGCAGCAGATGCCTTGACATCTGCCGACGAGTCATCTGGTAAACGTGAGCATGAAATGCGTCAACAACGTTAGAGGAAAAAAAATCAATAACGAAATAATAAGGCGGCCGGAGCGCGCCTCATGTCGTCCGCGTCGCTCTCCTACTACCTCGCCACCGCCAGCGCTTGTATGCGTCGAGCGCGTGCTCCGCGCGCCGCCGCACATCCTCGAACCCCAGGACATGCTGCACGGTGGCGAGTTCTGCCTTCGCGCTCTCCAGCTGCTCCCGCAGCGCGGCGACCTCCGCGTCCCACGCCAGCAGCTTCTTCTCCAGTGATGTGCCGGCAGCCCGATCATTCGATGAGAGTGGGATAAATATCGATTTGAATGATTTTGACCTTGACGATCCGGCTATACTGTATCCGATGATACGCCTCGACAATCGCTAAACCAATCTCCGATGGTTATTGACTTTACCGTACGCACGATCAACCTGAACAACGAGGTTCGAGTTCCTGCAAGCAACCGAAAAACCGGCAAGAACAACGGTGAATTGCAACTGAAATTGCGGATAATAATCTGAGCACACGAACTAGATGAAAAATTAGGGTTCCACTATGGATCTGACAAGGTGATAGTCCTACACGTCTCGTAGATGCGAATTGTAGCGATGGCTAGACAATACAATAAAACCCAACTCTAAACCTAAAAATAGCTAACTATTTATTACGTTCGGCGGCCGCGGACGCTGAGCGACAACGTGTCCAGATCGGCTACGCATTGACCACGAGGAGCCGGCCCACATGATTGGTTTATCTCCTTCTTTAATTGATTGTTAGATGGACTGTTGTGCACGTGTCTCTCTCTAGTCCAGGCAGCCCAATTCTCCTTCTCCTAAGCACGTAGCATGCATGCACATAGTGTTGCTGCCTGTTGGAATCAACATGCAATATTTTCCATCCTTTAACTTCATGTGGCTTTCTCTAGTCGTTTCTTCAACTCCCTCGTTCCTAAGTACAAGTAAATATGAACATGAGTGTAAATTATATTCTCGTTAATAAAATCACATGTACAAAGGAGCGATAATACCTGGCCATTAATTTGTCTCGCTCGCGCTCTAGTAATAGGACCAAGTGAAATAACTGATGTAGGAGTCGCGGCGGGTGTAACAGTAGAAGAGATGCCCTCATCATCCCCCCCCTTCTTGAACCGAAGTCGTCCTCGACGGTCTCTCGTCGTCATCACCCAAATAAGGCTTGGGACTAACCCGAAATTCTGCAGGCAAATCAAGCTTATATGCACTCTCGTTGATTTTTTCAAGCACTGTAAAAGGTCCATCCGCATGAGGCATTAATTTTGACTTTCGTACATCAGGGAAGCGGTCTTTTCGCAAATGTAACCATACTAAATCACCTGGTTACTTTTCCTACCCTGACTACCAGCAAGTTTATACTTGGCATTCATGCGTTCAATATTTTTCTTAGTCATCTCATGCATTTTCAATACTAGCTCAGCACATTCTTTAGCATCAAGGTTTACCTTCTCTGAAGATAGAATAGGTAATAAATCAATAGGCGCACGAGGTATAAATCCATCAACAATCTCAAAAGGGCATAACTTTGTGGTAGAATGAATTGAACGATTATAAGCAAATTCTACATGAGGTAAATATTCTTCCCACATTTTAAGTTCTTTTTCAAAACAGCCCTAAGCATAGTAGACGATGTTCGATTAACCACTTCAGTTTGACCATCTGTCTGAGGATGACATGCAGTAATAAATAAAAGCTTAGTCCCCAATTTTGTCCACAACACCCTCCAAAAGTGGCTAAGAAATTTTGTGTCACGATCAGAAACAATTGTATTTGGCACACCATGCAAACAAACTACTTCGCGAAAGAACAAATCAGCAATGTGAGTAGCATCGTCACTTTTATGACAAGGTATAAAATGTGCCATCTTAGAGAATCTATCGACAACAACAAATATACTATCCCTCCCCCGTCGTGTTCTAGGCAGTCCTAATACAAAGTCCATAGATATATCTTCCCAAGGATTTCTAGGAACAGGAAGAGGCATATATAAACCATGTGGGTTTAATCATGACTTAGCTTTTTGGCATGCCGTGCAGCGTGCAACATATCTCTCCACATCCCTTCTCATTTTTGGCCAGAAGAAATGACCAGCAAGGATGTCTTCTGTCTTCTTGACACCGAATTGTCCCATAAGTCCTCCTCCATGCGCCTCCTGTAACAACAAAAGACGAATAGAGCTATCTGGGATGCATAGCTTATTAGCACGAAAAACAAATCCGTCATTAACGACGAACTTGTTCCAAGTTCTACCCTCTCTGCAATTGAGCAATATATCTTTAAAATCGACATCATTAGTGTATTGCTCTTTTATAGTTTCAAGTCCAAAAATTTTGAAGTCAAGTTGTGATAACATGGTATAGCGTCTAGACAATGCATCGGCAATAACATTCTCCTTTCCTTTCTTGTGCTTAATAACATAAGGAAAAGATTCAATAAATTCAACCCATTTTGCATGTCTACGATTCAATTTGCTTTGACTTCTAATATGCTTGAGTGATTCATGATCAGAATGTATGACAAACTCCTTAGGCCATAAATAATGTTGACATGTCTCCAAAGTCCGAACTAGTGCATAAAGTTCTTTATCATATGTTGAATAATTTAAACTAGGCCCACTGAGTTTTTCACTAAAATATGCTACTGGTTTGCCTTCTTGCAGTAAAACACCGCCTAAACCAATGCCGCTAGCATCACATTCTAATTCAAACATCTTATTAAAATCAGGTAATTGCAGCAAAGGGGCGTGTGTAAGCTTATCTTTAAGAATAGTGAAGGCTTCCTCTTGTGTGTCACTCCAAACAAATGGCACATTTTTCTTTGTGAGCTCATTGAGCGGCGCTGCGATGGTACTAAATTTCTTCACGAACCGACGATAGAATCCAGCAAGTCCGAGAAAACTTCGTACCTGTGTGACCGAGTTAGGGGTCGGCCAACTCTGGATCGCTTCAACCTTGGCTTTATCAACTTCAATTCCCTGCGCTGTCACAACATAGCCAAGAAAAGCAACTCGATCCGTGCAAAAAGTGCACTTCTCGATATTACCAAATAAACGTGCATCACGCAGAGCAGAAAAAACAGCACGCAAATGGTCTAAGTGTTCCTCTATTGACTTACTATAAATCAGAATATCATCGAAGTATACTACCACAAATCGTCCAATGAAAGCTCACAAAACTTCATTCATTAGTCTCATGAAAGTACTAGGTGCATTAGTCAATCCAAAAGGCATAACTAACCACTCATATAAACCAAATTTAGTTTTGAAAGCAGTTTTCCATTCATCACCTAGTTTCATACGAATTTGATGGTAGCCACTACGCAAGTCCACTTTAGAAAACACAACTAAGCCACTGAGTTCATCAAGCATGTCATCTAATCTAGGAATAGGATGACGATATCGAATTGTAATATTATTGATGGCTCTACAATCAACACACATACGCGAAGTACCGTCTTTTTTAGGAAGAAGTAAAATTGGTACAACACATAGACTAAGGGATTCGCGAATGTAACCTTTTTCAAGTAGTTCTTGAACTTGTCGCTGAATCTCCTTAGTCTCCTCTGGATTAGTCCGGTACAGCGCACGGTTGGGTAATGAGGCGCCAGGTATCAAGTCAATTTGATGTTCAATTCCTCTCATAGGTGGCAGCCCCGGTGGTACTTCCTTTGGGAAAACGTCATGATACCCCTGCAAAAGGTTAGCGACAACAGGAGGCAAAGAAGAAGGCATATCCTCAAATGAAAACAAAACTTCTTTGGAAATAAGAGCATAACATTCATCAGTAGGAGCATCTAACTCAAAAATTTCAGCACATGTAGCTAAGAAAGAAGTACCTTTCAATTTAATTTCTTTAGATGTGCTAGGATCAGATTTGTGCATCTTATTAAATTGTTCTAACTCATCAACAACTTTCTGATTTTCAGATTTAGTACGCTCAATATTTGTGTTTCTACTAGACCTAGAAAGATCATCTTTTAAAATTTTCTCAGGAGACACAGGGTGTAGAATGATTTTCTTTCCTTTATGTGTGAGAGTGTACTGATTAGTTCTACCATCATGTAAACATTGTTTATCATATTGCCATGGCCTTCCTAGTAACATAGAACAAGCTTCCATAGGCACAATATCGCAATCAATAGTGTCATGGTATGAACCTAAAGAAAAAGGAACTCTCACCATGCATGTTACCTTTACCTTTCCACCATCAGTAAACCATTGAATGTAGTAAGGTCACTACTAGGAAAAGGGCTATAGATGGAATTGACACTAATGGCGCACCAGACATGTGGTGCGCCATTACTATATATTAATGGCGCACCATGTGTTGGTACGCCATTAGTGTCCAAATACTAATGACGCACCACACCCACGGTGCGCCATTAGTAAAAATATATTTTTTTTAATTTTTTTCAAAACTACTAATGGCGCACCGTGGCATGGTGCGCCATTACTAGTTCAACTAGTAATGGCACACCATGCCACGGTGCGCTATTAGTAACTCGGCCACCACTTCCACCGAATGCACCCCCCTGGATCGCCTTTTCGGTTTTAAAAAAACGAAAGAAAATGATGAAAATGTCAAAAAAATAGAAGAAAATAAGTTTCCCATGTGATATGTGGTCTAGTTGTTGGGAAAATTTGCAAATATGAATTTCAACTTCATTTGCAAAATCTCGCGAGAATTTGTAAAAATGGGCATAACTTTTGCATACTAACTCGGATGAAAAAGTTTTTTATATGAAAAATCATCTACTCAAAAAGTTACATCCAAATTTAATCGGGGGAACCCCGTTAAACATTTTCAAAATCCTCAAAAACCTAACAGAAAAAAGATACGGGGCTTTTAAGATCTGGAGAGGCAAAAAAATTCAAAAAAATTCAAACTTACTAATGGCGCACCTACCCATGGTGCGCCATTACTATCTTCCCGCCTTCAAAATTCAAAATAAGTCAAAAAAAAAGTTACTAATGGCGCACCTGCCCATGGTGCGCCATTAGTATCTTCCCTCCTTCAAAATTCAAAATAAATCAAAAAAATAAAAAAAATTACTAATGGCGCACCTGCCCTCGGTGCGCCATTAGTATGCCGTATATATGGCTGGCCGTGGTTCCTCCTTATCTCTTCATTCCACCTCTCCTACACTCCATCTTCCCTTCTCTCCTCCATCATACTACCCTCCTCCTCTCCGGCGACCTCCTCCTCCTCTCCGGCGACCTCCTCCTCCCTCCTCTCCGGCGACCTCCTCCTTCCTCCTCTCCTCTCCTCCCCTCCCCTCCCCTCCCCTCCCCTCACGGTTTCTTCTCCCTCCTCTCCGGTGAGCTCCTCCTCCCTCCTCTCCGGTGAGCTCCTCCTCCCTTCTCTCCGGTGAGCTCCTCCTCCCTCCGCTCGGTGAGCTCCTCCTTCCTCCTTTCCTCCCATCCCTCATGGTTTCTCCTTCCTCCTCTCCGATGCTCCGTGAACTCCTCTCCAATGACCTCCTCCTCCTCCTCTCCGCGATGTAGGCGGCGCCTCTCCGTGACCTCCTCCTCCTTCTCTCCGGCGAACTCCTCTCCGGCAAAAGAACATGGCAAAAGAACGTACAAGATCCAAAAACAGGAACAAAATTTGAAATAATGTCGTGCCAAAAAACGAGCAAAAAACGAGCACAAAATGGGCAAAAAATCACGATCCAGATCCAGATCCAGATTCAAATTCAAAAATACTAATGGCGCACCGGTGGCCTATACTAATGGCGCACCGGTGGCCTATACTAATGGCGCACCGTGGCCTATACTAATGGCGCACTGCCTGGTGCGCCATTAGTATACCAGATACTAATGGCTGCTACTAATGGCGCACCGGTGGTGCGCCATTAGTAGGCAAAACCGGTGCGCCATTAGTAGGCCTTTTTCTAGTAGTGGTTGTGGATGTTGTCGCGAAGGTAGGGAGAGCTTCTCCACCATGTCAATGCTTGCTAAATTGTTACAACTCCCTCCATCAATGATTATGCGAACGGAACGCTCCTTGATGACTCCTTTGATGAGGAAGAGGTTGTGACGTTGATCCTTCTTTGCTTTGACAATCTGAGCACTAAGTACACGATGTGATATAAGACTCATGTACCTATCGGCGTCGTCGGCGGTCACATGTTCTTCCTCTTGCTCCGGTCTTGTGTCATCGTCTTCATGTGCAACAAGCAAGGCATATGTGTCTTCATCAAAATCACTAGCGGAGTCGTACTCGCCGTCTTCATGAATGATCAATACATGCTTATTAGGACACTCCTTCATGACATGGCCAAATCCCTTACAAGTGTGGCACTGGATGTCCTTTGTTCTTTTGGAGGAACCCGACGATGACGACGAACTTTTTGTTGGAATTTGTGTAGTACTTTTCAGTGGTGCCGAAGTATGTGATGCTGAAGTTCATGAAGAAGGCCCCGGTGGAGAGGTTGCGGGTGCTGTTGTAGAGGTGCGAGTGGACGGGGCAGCAGGGGTGCGCGGCGCCCATGTGGAACTACGACCTGCAGAAAAATTAGGACACATTCTCGAACGACCCTGCACTTCATGTTCAGCATGTATAGCAAGATGGAATAAACGGGTCATTGAATGATAATCCTTATAAGCAAGTATGTCATAAATTTCTCTATTCAATCCACCCAAGAACCTAGCCATAGAGGCTTCCTCAGTCTCAACTAAACTACAACGTAACATGCCCATTTGCAATTCTTGATAATAGTCTTCCACAGATTTAGATCCTTGGTTCAAGCATTGTAGTTTATTTAGCAAGTCACGCTCATAATATCCCGGAACAAAACGGTGACGCATTATTAATTTCAAAGCTTCCCAAGTGGTAGGAATATTATTAGGATGTTTACGACAATGTTCTCTCCACCAAACAGAAGCAAAATCAGTAAACTCACTAGTTGCAGCCCTAACTCCTTTATCATTAGGAAAATCATGGCAAGCAACTTTTTGATCAACTAATAATTCCCAGTCAAGATAAACATCCGGATCATATTTCCCATCAAAAGGAGGCATGACAAATTTAATTCTACCCAAAGAGTCGTCATGGCCACGTACCTGAGGACGCTGGGGCCGTCCCATACCTTGTTGATTATGGCGTAGTCGACGATGATCATGATCATTGTTAGCGTTAACTGCATCAGGATCCTCAGAATCACCATCGTAGTTGTCATCTTGGATGTCCTCAAGTGGGCCTTTGATCGAGTTGGCGTCGTGAGGACGGGGCTGGTTGACAACATCTGTGTAGGAAAGAGGGTGCCTCGGGTCTCCTGGGGCACCCGACAAGCTCGTTGTAGACCTGTGTTGGTGGCTGGAAGACGTGTAGCGACAGTGAAGGCGCCACCCAGACGGGCATCCCGGGCATTGAGACGTTTCATAATAGATGCAAGTGTTTGAGTGAACGTCTCATTGCTATCCTCAATCGACTTGAGACGCTTATCAAGTGCGCCCTCGAACGATGTGAATCGCTCGGTGTATGCATGCACATCCTCCTCAAGGCGTGCCACCGTGGCTTTCATGTTGTCTTCGTCACCTGCCATGGTTAGGATGAAACAAGAACAAAAGCACAAGTTTATTTCTCCTACAGTAACTACGGTGAAGTGGTGGAAAATGTCTCTCAACTCTCGAGCAACTACCAAGCTCTTACCAGTTCTTACCGTGCTGCAGTGGTTGTTGGCCGTTGGCGATGTCAAAAGTTATCAAAAGATTGATATAGCAATTACCAAGGGACCGAACAAGATACAATATAGGAAGCGGAGCTTGGTGAAGGTTTCCTCAACTCATAATATGTGGCACAATTAAGCAAAAAGTAATGCAAGCTGAATAATTGCTCAAACTCATAACTAGTGCTGGTGGTCGACTAGTAAGAGATAAACAATCTAAGCCCAGATACTGAAATAAGTGAGTGAACGGGTGATAGAAAATATGCGATAGCTCAAAATAGCTAGATATAAGTGAGGTGTAAGACAAAGCTCGAAAGCAGAGGATAGATGATGCGGTGATCAAGCTTTGAGCAACAAAATATTGTCCTGAATTGCAGAAAGCAAATATTATTCCAAAACAGATGCTAGCCGGCCTGAAATTCTGTAACTCTTTTTTTTTTTGCTCCTTCTTTTTCTTTTTTTTCTGTTTTTTTTCTCCTTCTTTTTCTTTTTTTTTTTTTTTTTTTTTTGCAGGCCGGTTACTAGCAGAAGTAGAAGTCACGTACACAATTTAGTTTCACAGAGACTTGGAAGGATTCTTGGCGTTGAAACTTGTGCTACTAGAGCTGCAAAAGCTAATCAAATAAAACAAGGCACTGTCCTTACGTGATGCTACCTGCATGCAAGATCGTGCAAACAAATCAGTGGACGGACACACTGGTGGTGGACTGCGGAGGGTACGGCGGCGCTGGATGGCAGAGGAAACAACGGTGGTAGGTGGACGCGCGGTGTGTGTGGGTGGAAGGATGGATGGCCGGACGCGCGGTGTCAGACACGAATGATCGTGTGTCTGGCCGTTCGCATAAGCTGCCGCTGTGGGCGCGATGATAGAATCAATACTTGATAAAAATATAGTGGACAAAAGAGTATTGATCTGGTAGATATTTTCTTTCCGAACGAATTTAAACCAGCACTAATTCTAGGATGAATGTAACCAAAAATTTAACTACGCAAATACTAGATGCAAAAATTGCTAAAGGCTAAAAAGATATGTGTAAAGGATAAACTAATCTATTTTTTTTTTTGACCTTTTCGTGGGTTATAGGACAGAAAATAACTAATCTAATAAAACTGTAAATCTCTCACCGATGAACCTGAAAACTGATACCACTTGATGTACCGGCGGCCCGATCTTTCGATGAGAGTGGGGATAAATATCGATTTGAATGATTTTGACCTTGACGATCCGGCTAAATCGTACCCGACAATACGCCTCGACAATCGCTAAACCAATCTCCGATAGTTATTGATCTTGCCGTACGCACGATCAACCTGAACAACGAGGTTCGAGTTCCTGCAAGCAACCGAAGAACCGGTAAGAACAACAGTGAAATGCTACTGAAATTGCGGATAATAATCTGAGTAAACGAACTAGATGAAAAATTGGATTTCACTGTGAATCTAACAAGACGATAGTCCTACACGTCTCGTAGATGCGAATTGTAGCGATGGCTAGACAATACAATAAAATCCAAGTCTAAACCTAAAAATAGCTAACTATTTATTACGTTCGGCGGCCGCGGACGCTGAGCGACAACGTGTCCAGATCGGCTACGCATTGACCACCAGGAGCCGGCCGACATGATTGGTTTATCTCCTTCTTTAATTGATTGTTAGATGGACTGTTGTGCACGTGTCTCTCTCTAGTCCAGGCAGGCCAATCCTCCTTCTCCTCAGCACGTAGCATGCATGCACATAGTGTTGCTGCCGGGAACTCCTATATGCCGCTCTTTGCGGCAAACAGCCACAGGTTTGCATAGGCGGGTGTCTACCTGGGCCGGCCCATGAAGAAAAGTGCTGCGAGAATGTACAGTAGTAGCTAAAAAATTAAACAGCCCTCTCATGGAATCGAACAGAGGATCTCTTGGAAGAGTCCACGCGCCACACCCAGTCGAGCTAACAAGTGTAATTGAATAGAGAGCAGCGTAAAGCGTTAAATACCAAACATCCATCACAGATCCGACATATTTTTAGAATTTCAAAACAAAAATTTTTTACTGAAACAACCCTGAGTGTTTTACGAAACACAAACGCTTTTCAACTATGTAAGTAATTTAAAAATAAACTGAAACATTTTCAAAAAAGAACATTGTCTGAATTTCTGAACAAATTTGGAAAACAGGATCATTTTCTGAAAATCTCGAACATATTTTAATTTGTGAAAAAATTTGGAAACATGATTTTTTCTGAATTTGTGAACAGATTAGGAAAACAGGAACAATTTTAATTATCAAAGATTTTTTAATTAGCAAACAATATTTAAAAACAAAAAAGTTTTCTGAATTTGTGAACAAATTTTGAAAACTGGAACATTTTTCGAATTTTGAGAACAAATTCCTAAAATGGTTTTTGAATCCTGAACAAATTCTAATTCGTGAACAAAATTTATATCGCGAACATTTTTTGAATTTATGAAAGTGAGAACAAATGTTTTGAAATTGAGAACAAAATTTGAACACAGGACGAAAAAATATTTGAAATCCCAAACATTTTTGTGAAACATTGAACATTTTCTAGGTTAGAGAAAAATATTGAACATGGGAACAAAAAATTGAATATCCCGAACATTTTTTGAATTTATGACAGTGAGAACAAATGTTTTGAAATTGAGGACAAAATTTGAACACAGGAAGAAAAATTATTTGAAATACCGAAGATTTTTTTTGAAACATTGAACATTTTCTAGTTTAGAGAAAAACATTGAACATGGGAAAAAATTTGAATATCCCGAATATTTTTGAATTTACAGAACAAAAATTTAAATCAAGAACAATTTGAAAATCCTAAACAAAAATTTGAAAATATGAACAGTTTTTAATACATAAAAAATGAAACAATGGAACCATTTTTGAAAATTTGGAAATTCTAAACATTTTCGAGTTTAAGAACATTTTTTTAAAATGAAGTAAACAATCTTTGAACTTCTGAACATTTATTGAAATTTCTGAACAAAATTTGAAAAACTGAAATATTTATTTTTATATAGATTTGTTAAAAATTGAAAATGACATAGGAAAGAAAAAAGAAACAAAGGAAATAAAAAACGAAAAAGGAAAGAAAACTGAAAAAAAAGTATAGAAAAAACAGGGAAATAACGAAAAAGAAACAGAGAAAGGCATAAAACCGGTTCTCAACCTTGCCTTACCTTCTAGAAGGTTCTTAAAATGAGAAAAAAAACCGGCTGGAACCTTCACAAAACCGCCCAGCACTGTAGCACGTACTTTGCCGATAATTGGGCTGGGCCATGTCGATCGCTGGCCGCTGCCGTTTGTGCGAAGGGTCGACAATCTGCCGCTGAATGCGGCAGATAGGATTTTCCGTTGCTGCCTGTTGGAATCAACATGCAATATTTTCCATCCTTTAACTTCATGTGGCTTTCTCTGGTCATTTCTTCAACTCCCTCGTTCCTAAGTACAAGTAAATATGAACATGAGTGTAACATAATATTCTCGTTAGTAAAATCATATGTACAAAGGAGCGATAGTACCTGGCCATTAATTTGTCTCGCTCGCGCTCTAGTAATAGGACCAAATGGAATAACTGATGTAGGAGTCGCGGCGGGTGTAACAGTAGAAGAGATGCCTCCAGCGCATAGCCCAGGGAGAACGACGTGTAGTTCGCGGCCTGCAAAACACACAGTTGGATAAGCACCTCCCGAGAGAAGAAAGAAAATAAATAAAAAATTTCCACACAAATAGCACAAAAATCGAACTTTTTATAATATGCAAGAATATACATATAATAATGAAATTCCTGCACTTAGTATAATTTGCAGACACATTATATAGTACTTGCCCGTGTACATTTACACACAGTCACATCCAAAAATACACGCAAGAAAAAAAACGAGTAAAAGAACAAAATAAAAGAAAATAAAAAACACAAGGCAAAAAAGCGTGTACACAGTCGTTCACACACACACACACACACATACACACACACACTAAAATGTACATTTACACACAATAACTGAAGACATGCATGCACCAGCAAGATACGAAAATCAACTGCGGGTTAGTCAAATCTAAAGAATGATTAGGTTGTTTCCTTAGTCGTTGCAGAGTACAATCAGGAATACATATATGGGAACGAAGCCCAACTGAATAAGAGGACGTGGGAGGTGGGACTAGTGCTGATCGTGGGCAAGCCAGTCAGACAGAGTTGGCTGTCTAACACCCCCTCGCAGTGTCAACGACGGGCTCGACGACGTTGAGACTGGATCGGATGTCGATGAAGGATGCTGTTGGTAGTCCCTTGGTGAAGATGTCGGCGAACTGAGCACTTGTGGGAACATGCAGGACGCGGACGTCGCCTAGTGCTACCTTTTCCCTAACAAAGTGGATGTCTATCTCTATGTGTTTAGTTCTACGGTGTTATACAGGATTACAAGACATGTACACAGCAGAAATATTATCACAATAGACTACGGTAGCTTGGTGAAGAGGCCGGTGCAGCTCGCCGAGTAGTTGACGCAGCCATACAGTTTCGGCAACAGCGTGTGCAACCGAGCGATATTCAGCTTCAGCGGATGACCTGGAAACAGTGAGCTGTCTCTTTGAAGACCATGAAATCAAATTATCACCCAAGTAAACACAATAACCAGAAGTAGATCTACGAGTGTCCGGACATCCAGCCCAGTCTGCATCAGAGTACGCTGTGAGAGATGTGGGAGCGGAAGGTGTGATAGAAAGACCATGATCAAGAGTCCCTTTTAGGTAGCGCAAAATACGTTTGACATGATTATAGTGAGGAATACGTGGATCATGCATGTACAGACAAGCTTGTTGGACTGCATAGGTGATTTCAGGACGAGTTAGAGTCATGTACTGAAGGGCTCCTGTGAGGCTGCGATATAGGGTAGGATCGGAAAAAGGCTCGCCGTCACAAGAGAGTTTAGAACCAGTTTCAGCTGGAGTGCGGGAAGGATGACAGTCGGACATACCAGCCTTGGAGAGAAGATCAAGCACGTACTGTCGCTGAGAAAGAAAAAGGCCGGAGGAAGAGCGTGATACAGCAATGCCGAGAAAATGATGGAGAGGCCCAAGGTCTGTCATGCTAAACTCATGACGAAGTGAATGGATAATTTGGTTGAGAAAAACATCAGAGGAGGCGGTGAGGACAATGTCATCAACATATAAAAGAAGATAAGCAATGTGGTTTGGTGTTTTGAGAATAAAAAGAGAGGAGTCAGAGCGGGAAGGAAGAAAACCAATGGTGTGTAAGAATGTGGCAAAGTGTTGAAACCAAGCCCGGGGTGCCTGTTTTAGACCGTAAAGCGATTTCTGCAGGTGGCATACATGATCAGGAAGAGATGGATTGACGAATCCGAGGGGTTGCCGACAGAAAACAGTTTCTATGAGAGATCCATGTAGAAAGGCATTCTTTACATTTAACTGGTGAATGGGCCATGAAGAGGAAACAACAAGGCTGAGAACGACACGAATTGTGCTGGGCTTAATGACGGGAGAAAAAGTCTCGTCAAAGTCTATGCCGGCCTGCTGAGAATCACCGCGACAAACCCAACGAGCTTTGTAGCGAGAGAGGGAGCCGTCGGAGTTGAACTTGTGCCGAAAAACCCACTTGCCAGAAACGACATTAGCTCCAACAGGGCGAGGGACAAGAGACCATGTGTTGTTCATAAGAAGAGCGTCATATTCCTCCTTCATGGCGTGAAACCAGTTGGGGTCGAGAAGTGCAGCTTTGTAGGAGTTAGGTATGGTAGAGATAGAAGTGGTTGATGCAGTGAGGTTGAGACGTTTAGTAGGTTTGCAGAACCCTGCCTTGCTGCGAGTGCGCATGGTGTGATCATTGGAAGGAAACGGAACAGGAACAGCAGCAGGTGGTAATGGGCATTGTGGTGTAGAGGAAGAAAGAGGAGTAGAAGAGGGAGATGGGTGTGTTTGCTGGGTGGACGGAGAAACAGTGGACGCAGCATGGGGAGGCGAAGGAGTTGCATGCGAGGGGTGTGTGGGTGTGTTGACAGGCGCGAAAGAATCTGTATCGGGATAGATTGCGGCAGAATTGGGTGAGGAGACCAGTGAGTCAGTGCAATCATTGGAGGAAAGTGGCTGGGCAGATCCCGGGGAGGCAGACTGTACGTGTGCGTCAGGGGCGGTGGGAGCAGTAGCAGTGGGATTTGGTGTGGTGGCGGGCCCCGAAGATGTGACTACGTGAATTGGGCCATGCAGGCCATGCACGGCGAGCGGCTGGGGGTGAGAGGAGGCATTTTTGGTGGCGCTGATAGGTGTGGAAAAATCGGGACTGGAGCGGGATGCAAAAGGAAATACTGCTTCATCAAATGTGACATGGCGAGAGAGGAAAACACGGTCGGTTTCCAAGTGAAGGCAACGACAACCTTTGTGCGAGTCGGAGTGACCGAGGAAGACGCACGGCAAGGAACGAGGGGATAGTTTGTTAGGGGACGTGGCGCTAAGGTTTGGGAAACAGAGACAACCAAATACACGGAGGCCATCATAGGTAGGTGAGGCGAGAAATAATGATTCGTACGGGGAGAACTTTGGGCACGTGGTGGTGGGACGAATGTTAAGGAGATAGGTGGCATGGCGTAGGGCTTCAGCCCAAAACTTGGGCGGCATGGAAGCCTCGATGAGAAGAGTGCGTAGGACGTTGTTGATGGTGCGAATAGAGCGTTCTGCTTTTCCGTTTTGAGAGGAAGTGTATGGACAGGAGCACCGGAGAAGAATGCCATGTTGCAGAAAGAACTCTCGATTGAGAGCGTTGTCAAACTCTCGACCATTGTCACATTGTAAAAGACGAATGGGAAGAGAGAAGTGGGTATAGACATAGTGCTGAAAATTTACAAAAAGAGGATGGACATCGGATTTACAGCGAATAGGAAAGGTCCATATATAGTGAGAATAATCATCCACGATTACAAGGTAGTATTTAAAACTAGACACACTAGGGATAGGTGAGGTCCATAAGTCACAATGCAACAGTTCAAAGGGAAAAGTACTACTAGTGGTAGAAGTGCTAAAGGGCAACCGAACATGTTTGCCTAATTGACACGCTTGACATAGGGAGGCGTCGTGGGAGTCGCGATCATGCGGAAGCTGAAACTCTTGAAGAAGCTTGGTGGTTGTGGCGGCAGTGGGGTGACCGAAACGGCGATGCCATAAGGTGACAGAGGCGTGCATGGCTTGAGGTGATGGAGAAGAGGCACCGTTGATAGTGTAGAGATCGCCGGAGCTATTGAACCGAGCTATCACCGCCTTGCTGTGGAGATCCTTCACAGACAACCCAAAGGGATCAAATTCAACAGAGACATGGTTATCTATGGTAAAACGGCAAATGGAAATTAGGTTTTTAATTAAAGCAGGGGCTACTAGAACCTCACGAAGAAGAAGTGGTGAGCGAGAAGAAGGGAGGGAGGTTGAGCCAACACATGAAACAGTAATCAGAGAACCATCGCCAATAGTGATAGAAGGAAATAAAATGGATGGATGGATGGAAGATAACATACAGCTAGAAGCGGACATATGAGAAGATGCACCGAATCGAAAATCCACTCTGCACTGTGTCTTGGGTGGTAAGAGAGTTCAGGCGGCGATGAGAGCAGCTTGATCCTGTGTCGGTGGTGCAAGTCGTCGAAGAGGGCGCCGGCTGGTATGGTGATGCAGATGGCGGCGCCGATGGACCAGAAGGTCCCAACCTGCTGCAGACCGCCGAGAGGTACGGTGATGATGCTGATGGGGCCACCAAGATCGACACAGAGGTGCATAGGCCGTGTCACAGCGGGCGGCGGCTCGAGCCGAGAAGACCGGAGCCCGATGGAGGGACGATGCCGGGAGCCCATGTTCCATCAGAGGCGGAGGAGCACCATAGGGGAGGGCGCTGTCTGTGGCATCGCCATGCTGAACAAGCCCACCAAGGATCGATGGAAGGCCGCCATGGTGTAGAAGCGGGGGCCGCGAAGCGCCGGTGTCGTGGGCGCGGCCGAGGCGCTGGCGGCGGGGCGCAGAAGACGACGAGGAAGCCGACGAATTCTGCTTGGCGGACGGTAAATTGGGTTCTTACCTTGTAGTTAGGACTTGGACGCCACCAGAGGGGGCTGCGGAGCGGCAAATGTCAAGGATGAGGCCGACGGTGATGGAGCAGACGAAGCGCTGGTGTGGAAGAGACGCGGGCCCCGGTCTTGCGCGCGCTGGGTCTGCTCTTCGAGTTGAAGCATCGATCTTGCCTCGGACAGGGACGGCAGTGGTCGGAGAAGCGGGATCGATGACGCTGTTGCGCAAACCGCCGCCGAGCCCGCCCATGAGAGCGTGGAGAAGAGAGCGATCGGCAATCGCTTCCCGAAGTTCACGGAGTTCATCGCCAATCGCTTTGATTTGTTGATGAAGACGCCAACAGGACGATCTCCCTGTGTGATGGTGCGGAGCTCGACGTTGAGGGCCGAGATGCGGGCGTCGCGGTTGTCTGGAAGAGATGCCGGAGCTCCGTCTAGATGTCGCTAGCGGTGGCGCCGCCCTGACGACGAGGTTGAACAACTCGGTGGAGATGCGCGTGTAGAGCCACCGAATGATTGCAAGATCGTCTTTGAGCCAGCGAGAATTGTGCGGCTCGGGAGGAGATGCATCGGAGATGTGGTGCAGCAAAGCAGCGGTCGAGATGGATCTCGAACAAGTGACGCTAATGATAGTAGTTCCTGCTATGGAGATCAAGAACAATGGGGATGAAGGGGTAACATCGTGATAGTATCGCTGAAAGAGAGAGAGGGATGGTGAGGGTGGTGGTGGTGGTGGAGGTTGTTGCGGCATGGTTTGGCTGCCGGAGGCGGGCTGGGAGGATTTCAGGCCGGGTTGGTCATGGTTAGCGCTGGGAGTTTAGGAAAGGATCGGAGGGTAATCTGATACCATAAAGAATGATTGGGTTGTTTCCTTAGTCGTTGCAGAGTACAATCAGGGATACATATATGGGAACGAAGCCCAACTGAATAAGAGAACGTGGGAGGTGGGACTAGTGCTGATCGTGGGCAAGCCAGTCAGGCAGAGTTGGCTGTCTAACAAAATCCATGGCGAACTTACACACGCATATCGTACTTGGTATTCATGTGTATTTATTTTGCCAAAATCATTGCTGTTTCTCAAAAATTGTCACTGCTTTGCCAAAATCAACACTGTTTTGTAAAAATCATGGGTATTCACATGAGAACCCAAGAATACCCACACACTAAAATGTACATTTACACACAATAACTGAAGACATGCATGCACCAGAAAGATACGAAAATCAACTGAAGAAATCAACGGGTCAGTCAAATCCATAGCGAACTTACACACGCATATCGTACTTGAATCAACGGTTACAATATTGAGTGACCCTACTATCCTGACGTGTAGCTAAAGTGATTAGGTAAAGATTCAGTCGAGTTCATCCACTGGCTCTACTTATCCTGGCCACAGAATCCGCTGCTCCGAGTCATACTTGCTGGATGGACTGCAGTCGAGGTACTCGGAGCAGCAGATGTCGTGACCTGTGCCGACGAGTCACCTGGTAAGCGTGAGCACGGAATGGATCAACAACGTTAGAGAGAAAAATAATCAATCAACGATATAATCGGGCGGCCGGAGCGCGCCATATGTCGTCGCGCTCGCGCCGCTCTCCTACTACGTCGCCAGCGCTTGTACGCGTCCAGCGCCTGCTCCGCGCGCCGCCGCACATCCTCCTCGGACCCCAAGACATGCTGCACGGCGGCGAGTTCTGCCTTCGCGCTCTCCAGCTGCTCCCGCAGCGTGGCGACCTCCGCGTCCTGCGCCGCCAGCTTCTTCTCCAGCTCCAGCGCGTAGCCCAGGGAGAACGACGTGTAGTTCGCGGCCTGCAAAACAAACAGTTGGATAAGCACCTCCCGAGAGAAAATCTGCCGTTTTCCCGGAAAAAAAAATCTGCCATTTTTCCGCAAAAGAAAAAAAAAGAAAAAAGAAAATCTGCCACTGCAAAGCAATGCTGCAGGTATGGCAAGGCGTCGTCAGGTAGATCCGGCACGTACAAGCGCTGGCGGTGGCGAGGTAGTAGGAGAGCGACGCGGACGACATGGGGCGCGCTCCGGCCGCCTCATTATTTCGTTGATTGATTTTTTTTTCTCTAACGTTGTTGACGCATTTCGTGCTCACGTTTACCAGATGACTCGTCGGCACATGTCAAGGCATCTGCTGCTCCGTGTGCCTCTCCACCCTGTAGATCCGGCACTGTGCTTAACGATCCACATGTGATCCAAACATGACAATAGAACTACGTCTTGTTCTCCTCCAATGCCTCAAACAAAAACATGTGTTCAACATGTGACATGTTTAGGCTGTACTTAAGAACTTCTCTCTCCTCTCCCACAATCTCTAGCCTCTCTAATTGTTTCTCTCAAGAACACAGACACACCAAAGTTGGAAAGGGCTATGAATCTCTTTTTGGTGAAACAAAAACAACTGAGTACATTTTTACTTAACCTCTCCGCTTATCTCCTCTACTCTTGGTTTCTCTTATATAGCAAACCAGACCATATGCATAGGCTGTTAGCCTCAACAAGTTAACGCCTCATGCCATATGACTCGGCCAAATACTCGGCTGGTCACTCACACCATCCTATATGCATGCATGGGAAACTAACCACTGCCAGATCATATCCAAAGGAATCATGCTACTTGACTGACTGACAAGGCAATTTCTTTGCAATCACATGTTTTTATATGATGTGACAGAAACTAGGCAACCGATTCTGTTGTTATTTCCTTCCAATATTTCATCATATAGTATTTCAATGGTACAAACCATAGATATGGTTTTATTAACTCGACTAGCTCCTTTCTCTTGCGAGGTAAGGTCTCAGGTTCGAATCACAACACCACATTTATTTAAAAACAAATAATTTGACATGGTAGCTGACAGGTGGGACCTACACAAAGAAGTGAGGTAGAGCGTGGGCCAATTGCCATGTTTGATGTGCCATGTAGGCAAATTTATGAGGCGTTAACGGCAATAGATGGAAATGTACCTAAAAGTACATGAAACTCAAGGTGTGTGTGACCAATTTGCATCATTTTTCAAGTTTTTGTATGAACTTATACCAGTCGTGCAAATTCATGTACCTTAGGTGTAATTAACTCAAAAAATTATGTTCCGTTCATTCTTGAACAGCCATGCCACTGCTGCATCCAGTGCACCATGTAGCCCAAGAATAACCGAAAATGCAATACAGTCCACAACACAGCAGGTACACAAAACTGATTTGTAGCCCAACATAGGAACACACTAAGTACATGGCTTATCCTAGCTTTTGCCTGTCCGCAAGGCATTTTGCAGACACCCCCTGGCTTTTCCATCCTTAAGTGACAGAAAAAAGAATCAGTTCTTCACATTTTTACAGAAACCCCCATGTATTATCTAATAATTATTTGTTGTCCACCTTTAAGTGACATGAATTAATGAGAAAGCCTCATGATATTTGGGTTCATCAACCCGTAGTCCATCTAGAAGAAATGCTTTTAAAAAGTATCCATATATTTTAAACTCTAACTCCAACTTTAACATGTTATATGTGGAATTTGATTAGACAAATATGTAGAATCTTAATATGATGTTATTTTTCATGTTAACCATTTTTAAAATGCTATTTAGGGTGTAACCATAATCAATAGCACATGATCCATCTTTGTTTCCTACCGGCGCTAATACAGATTGCAAATGAAGAACTTAGCAAAATTATATTGGATTGAGAAGAAAGAGACCACAATGAAATAGGTTATGGTTGTGTGAGCATTGAGGCCACCGCCAGTGAGGGTGGGAAGGAGGATCCGGCAATCAGATGTGAAGCCATGCTGAAATAAAGGATGTGGACGTATTGGTTTTGTGAGGCATGATTATTGGGTTATGGGCATGTGGTACCCCCCCTCAAGTTGCAATGCATTGGCTCTTTTGCAAGTAATCAGTACCTACTAATAAAGGAAGAATTTTTTATGCCCGTCCTTCATGTACATTTTCTAGAAAAGTCCTTGACCTTTATAAAAATTAACCTGTAGACCATCATAGCCCGTTCGTAGGTGACAGAAAGAAAAAGGTTTCACAATTAGCCCCCTACGTTTCATCAGCCAGTATTGAAATTCTTCCCCTTTCTCCGTCGCACGAGAAGCAAGACACCCAGACGCAAGCATTCCCTTGGTCGTCGCTCCCACTGCCCAACTCATCCTCCTTCTCCATTGATGCCCTGCCTTCACCGCCAGCCGCTCTTGTCATACCTCCTCTCTTCATATGAAAAACTCATCTACAAATTCCCAACAGAAAAAAATCCAAAAGCAAACAGGCCTAGGAACCAACTAAAAGTATACGAAGAGGAAAGGGACCTTTACGTAGACTATGAGGCGGTACCGCACGCTACATCATAAAGGACCAAAATGGCCATGGGCCTGCCATAGCCTTATCGGGCTATCGTTGACGTAGAAAAATGGGTCCTCCTGGTCGTGGATGTAGTCGGCGTGTAGGGCAGTGGAGACGTGTGTCATGCTCGAGCCGATGGAGGATCTCGTCCGCAACAAAGCGCTCGAACAGAATCACCATCTGCACCTCCCGAGTGCTCGAGAACGCCGTTGAGCCCATACACCCTCCTAGCACGCATTTGCGATGCCTTCGCCTCACACAGCATTCATCGGCAGTGACAATACCGACCACCATAGCCTCCGCCTGCCATCCTGCGCCCTAGCCGCTGGCACCACACTATCGCTGCCGCAACCACCTGGAGGGTCTCGTCTTGGTGCCCTTATAACCCACAAGTATAGGAGATTGCAACAGTTTTTGAGGGTAGAGTGTTCAACACAAATATATTGATTTGACACAAAAGGAGCAAAAGAATATTTGCAAGTATTAGCAGCTGAGTTGGCAATTCAACCAAAGCTTAAGAACTAAATATCTGCAGTAGAGTGACTAGTAGCACCGTAGTATGATAGTTTGACAGTAATGGCAATGGTAGCAATAGTAATGCTAACAGCAACAACAACAATTTTATAGTGATTGTGATAGCAGCAGCAACAATAGTAGTAACTTAGCAAAGATCAGTATGCAAAAAGCGTAGGCATTGGATCAGTGATGGATAATTATGTTGGATGACATTCATCAAGTAACAGTCACAACCTAGAGTGATACACAATAGCTCCAATTCATCAATGTAATGTAGGTATGTATTCTGTATATAGTCATACGTGCTTATAATAAGAACTTGCATGACATCTTTTCTTCTACCCTCCCGTGGCAACGTGGTCCATAAGGAAACTAAGGGATATTAAAGACTCCTTTTAATAGAGAACCAGAACAAATAATTTCTCGTGGTAGCTGACAGGTGGGACCTACACAATGAAGTGAGGTAGAGCGTGGGCCAATTGCCATGTTTGATGTGCCATGTAGGCAAATTTACGAGGCGTTAAGGCTATAGATGGAAATATAATGTACCTAAAAGTACATGAAACTCAAGGTGTGTGTGTGTGTGACCAATTTGCATCATTTTTCAAGTTGTTGTATGAACTTATACCAGTCGTGCAAATTCATGTACCATAGGTTTAATTAACTCAAAAAATTATGTTCCGTTCATTCTTGAACAGCCATGCCACTGCAACTAGATTTGTACACTTTGCACACAACCCTTCTAAATAACAAAAGCATGATTCTCTCAAGATAGTCGAACCACTCTTCTACCCTCATGCAAGTATCCTTCATCTCAACCTATGCACCCAAACTACTGAGTATCCGTTGCAGTCAACACGCTTTCAGGGCCAACCCTGCAGGTAGACGTGGAAGCCAGGCATCGGGGTGCAAGCCGACCCGCGGGACGAGTCGGGCAGCACCATCCAAGGGAACACGGATGAGCCGGTACCTCCTGCTGCGCGGCCGCGGCGACAGCGGCCACCGTGATGGCTTCATCCCTCGCGTTCGCCGCGTGCCTCCGGCCCTTCCTCTTGGCCGACTCCCTTGCAAGATGGATCGACTTTCTGCATTATAGATGTTGTTGTCCTGCAAACAGGCATGTCCAGTTTTGGGAAACCCAAAACAAAAAACTTGCAGTCTAAATAATTATGTCTTTATACCTTAAAATCCTACCAAAAAATGCAAAGCATGTTTGAATTTGCCTGAAACAGAGTTCAGTCAGGGCATGTCTGAATTTGCATGTCCATGGTAGCCAACTTGTAGTCAATTTTCTGCAGAAATATATTTAATTTGTAAGTGGACTGAACAGATTGTAATTACACAAGATCAAAAGCAGGTTAAAAACCTAACTGGCAGCTTCACTGTTGTCACATTTCTATCTATACTATGTTTCTGCAAAAACTTGTGCACACCCTGCTAGACTTGCTGAAAAATATAGAGCCACAATCAAAGGGACGAAATGTATCCTCAAACCTGTCCAAAGCCTTAAGGTTGAATCTATGCATAAATGATACTAGATGATCTCCCGCGCGTTGCTGCGGGAACTGTTAATAAATAATTTGATGATGTTTTAAAGCATGAGAAAATTTATGAAACATAGAATAATTTGATGATAATTTTTTTGAAAGAAGTATTGTTTAGTGTAAACATCTAAGAATATTAGATGAAAAATAAAAAATGAGTGTGATTTTTCTTCTGCTAATTTATTGACAAAACAACATTGAGTAGAGACAATGGAGACATCTCCACCCTGGACTAAACCTAAAACAATGGAGCAAATACAGATGTGCATTCATAAAAAAAGAAAAAGTTGGCCGTAGAAAAAATGCGAGGTAACTCATAATTTGATTTGTATATAATAAAGTCGCTTATAAATCATGAGCCCCGCAGTTGGATAGCAAGAGAAACCTAGAATGACGTGGCTGCTTGAGAGTGCACAAAAAAAAATTAATGATTATTTGTGATAAGTTGCATGCGCATGAAGAGTTAGTGGGAGCATGTGCATGAAGAGTTAGCGTGAAAGAGTTTTTAAATGGTGGACCTACTTGATGATGTGGATAGGTTGCATGTCAAGATAAATATGATAGTGGGGATGAATCTCTTAGGTATATAGGATATGTACACATTCTTATCCATGTTGTCTCCTGTAAGGAAAGTACATCCTATTCGGAAAGAAAATGGAATATATCTTTAGTTGACCAAAATTTTCAGAAATCAAAGTAGTCTGAATAAATACTTTTAGTTATTCAGACAAAAAATCTATAGAGATCTTAAGAAAATAAAAACGAATCTCCAAACATGCATATTTTGAGAAGTAGGAGTACCGTGTTGCTAATTTACCTAGGTGCAGAATACTACCTTTCCCAGACTCCAAACTATATTGACATGCCCGAGCAGCCCCCTATTTTCTCTAGACGAAGCAGATATATTGATATATTTTAGAATTATTAAACATAGGCACAGGTGACAGTTTCAACCAAAGAAACTCAATGCAAAAAAGAATAATAGATTCTGGAATAACTCAACAAGTGACCTAATCAGTGCATGGTAGTGCTAACAAGATCATAACAATATTCCATAGGTTCATATTAAAGTGCTAATAGAATCATCGAAAGATCTCAGCAATACTCATGCATCTGGATTGAATATGTGCCAAAAATTCCCATGGTGGGTAGGAGAGTGAGAGGGTACATCAGGGAAGGGCGATATTCAAACCAAATTGCACACATAGATCTGCAATCCAGATGAGCTCGACAACTACCATGAGAGGACCTCAACCATAAGGTCATCGACGTGGAGGGAAGGAGTGGTGACGACGACCAACAACAGCAAAAATCCAAAAAAAGTGCCCTATATTAGGATTAACTCTGAATTTCTAATTCTTTCAGCATCACTATGCCCGAAAAAAAAAACTTTGGGATGTACCAGGATGTGTCTCCTAGTCTGCAAATTCAACCAAGAAAGAAAACAGAGCAAGGTCAACAGCTTGTGTACAACAGCAATAAGTACAGAGAGAGTTTTAACCTACTAACGGTTCGAGAAAAGGTACCTCGAATATATCTAAGAATCCGATGAACTGCTGCAAAGTGAACTGACGGGGGGGGGGGCAGCCATGAAAGGCTGACTTTCTTAGGAAAAGCCATCTGGGCAAGAGATCGTCAGATAAACCAAACTGCCGACCTACTGTCTGTAGATTGTTTCTAGAAGAGATTACCAAAATTATATGTACAGATTTAGATGTCATTATGTTGCTATTTATAAGGGTTTCAGTTTTTTTGTTCCTTTATGGCTTTATGAAAAGATTTTTTATTTTGTTTCTAAGAACTTAAGCATAACATGTATGGCAAAGAAAGATAATCTCTAAATTTTATATCAAAGTTTGAACCTGTAACATTTATTGCTAAGTAACAGAGGTGTATAGATGCGGTAAATCACATTTGGACTTATTGTCCCCATCAAGCCACTCTACAGCAATGAACTGAATTTCAACAGTCAAGTCCATCCGTCATATTCTCATAGTGATTTGAGACCATTCCACATGCAGTACACTGAACCTGCGCATGCCATTGAAAAGTTAGGCCTTTTTTTTGAACGGTCTCCAAGGGGGGGGGATTCCCCACCTAAATATATTGCTCAAAGTGGCCAAAATGCCAGGTGTTTGATCCAGTTTATAAGGAAAACCGGATCGAAAACCTTAACAGGTTGATCCCGTTTATAAGGGAAACCGGGCCGAAAAACCACACCGGGGGGGGGGGGGGATTACATAGGGTGAGAGCATATGGACGCCCCGAAGAAGGCACTGCCTAGCCAGCAAGCCAAGAGACCACCACCATAAAAGTCGAGTGGAAGTGGTGTGTCATCGAGGAAACACAATACCAACACTAAACAACTATCCTAACGCACCACACCTGCGTGCATACCAACCCCTTGGCACAACAGAGGAGCAGCACCAATCAACGAGTGACCCATCACGAACCTTAACTGGAAACTCCGCCACAGCAAGCCGACACGATTAGCAAGGTGGGGAGGCACCATTGCGTCGTTGTTGAGCAAAGATGAACTGAGATAGCACGAAGAGCACGAAGCTCACCAAAACGGACGACAGGCATGAGAGGGTCTTGAGCTAGCAGAGCAGAGGATGACCAACCCCCAAGGGCAACGGAGGATGAATGGCGGCAAGGAGCTCCCTAGTGACGCCTTCAAGAAGGTGGACGACATCCGGGGATGACGCCGTCACAGAGCTTTCGCCTGGAGCATAACCGGTTAAATTCCCAGAGGGCAGAGCCGAGAGCTGCGAATCCGGACCGAGAGACAGGAGTGGCACATGAGCCACGCCCCCAAGAGGGTAAGCAACGTTGGAGTAGCGCCGCCGTGGTCAGCTGACAAGGTCAGCGGGGATTTCTCCCGTAGCACATCCGTCAATGGTGGGCCGCCATCCAAGTGGAGTCGAAGGGCGACAGAGGACAGGACCGAGACGGACATATGAGGCGGATGGTGAACCGAGGAAGGACGAGTGGAGCAGGCCGCCGGTGAGGAGGGTGGAGACGAGGTGGGGCGGCGTCGGAGGTGGACAGAGGGCGGGGGCACCAGAGTGGAGGTTCTTCCTGGCAGGGACTAGCGATGGCGGGGACGGGGAGGGCGAGCGGGGTGGAGGCGCAGGACGGGTTGTCGATGTAGAGGGGAGGGGACGCCGGCACCGGATCTGCGGCCGCCCGGCTTCGGTCGCACAGGAGGACGGGGTCGAGGAGGATCCGTGGGGAGCGAGGCGAGGTGGAGCGGGGTGCATCGTCCGCCGAAGAGGATGGGGGTGGCGAGGGGAGCAATGGGAGCTGCGAGCCGAGGGAGAGCCAGGATCCACGCCCGAAACCGCCGGATCCGTCGCCGTCCAGCCGAAAACGGACGGCCAGGAGGCCGAAACGCAGCCGCGGGCGCTGCCGGCGCCAGGGGCCAGGCCGCCCGCCCACCTAGCGCCAGCAGAGGAGGGTCGACGCGGAGGATGGCGGCGCAGGTCGAGAGCGGCGAGCACCGGCCGGAACTGACCGGAGGAGGACGCCGATGGCCACGGAGAGCCGAGGACGAGATGGATCTGGATCTGGCAAGTGGAGATGGACCGGGGAGGGTGGTCGCAGCCGCGGGTAGCGTGCGTCCTCGCCGCTGCCGTCAGCCGCTGGGCTTTGCCCTTAGGCTTCCTCCGGAGACGGCGAGAAGGGAATGGGCGGCACGGTTGCTCCCTGTTGTTGGCGGCGGCGGGGGCCTCCGGAGTCGCGAGAGCGACCCGGGAGGCAGAGCTCGGGCATGTGACGCAAGAGGATGTCAAAGTTAGGCCTTTGATGAATTGTAACATATGCATACCGAAAGACAAATCCTTTAAGAATTTAAAGCTGATCAAAAATAGAGCGATCAGAAAGGCAGACTCATTGATTATAATTAAATATTAAATCAAATGTGAAAATAAAGGGGACCCGAGATTGCAGATGACCATCAAATGTGTGATGAATAACAGTTGTCTCCTGGGTGCTATGACCTACAACCTTCTAACCTCCAAATCATGCTGGACGCCATAGTAGGCAAGCAAACGGTAGCCTTCATCGAAATGAGCTCCCGGGACATAACCATGCCCTCGACCTGCGCCACAGTCGTCATCGTGCCACAATCTGAACATCAACAACGCCGTGAATCACAGGAATCCTGAGAAAAAATGCAAAATTTCAGAGCACGGAGCCATCAACACACCATGCCAGAATCAATCCTACACTACTGCTCTACATCACAAACAGAGCCACACGACCATGAGAAACAAGAAGGAATAGGTGACGAGCATGAACCCACCACAAAAGTAACTAATAAAACAGCATTGGAGCAGCACATGCATACATGTAGAGAATGAACCGCACCTCGATGGCAGACGAAGTTCAACTTGGATGAAACTAAAAGGAACACCCATTGCTCGATCCGGGAATGAGAACAAACAACCAGCTCACCTCACAGGAACCTAGGCAACACAAAACGCACATCAGCAAACACACAGGCGGCAGCACCATGAATCAAAACACAAAGAGAAGCTTACCCTAAAAAACACAAAGAGAAGCAACAACTCCGGTACTACCTCCATGGGAAAGATCAATCCGAGCGAAACAAGAACAACAGGAGCACCGTCCCGAGCGCACCCGTGAAAAGTGACAACCCCGTCACCTGACCCACCATTGTGGTCCATGACTCTTGCAGGACACAATCAATCAGTCGAGCACCTCGCGCGCGCTCCACGGCATCAAGCGAAAACACAATCAAAGACTGAGCCTGGGCAGGGGAGGGTGAGTAGGCCGTGGAGCTCGGCGGTGGGAGGTTCGCTGCCGTCGAGGGGCTTCAGATCGACGAAGACGGCGTCGTGGTGCGGGGGTAGTGTGACTGGACTGGAGGCGAAGCGGGACCAGGTGTCGCGGGCGAGGGCGCGGAGCTGACGACGCCTCATTCCTCTCGCTCATGGCCTCCCGTGGCGAGGCACCGACGACCGCATCGACCTCGCCCTCCCGCGGCTTGTCGGGCCGAGAGGTCGCGGCACCGCCTGCCTTCTAGCTCTTGCCGATGCCTTGCCGTCTGGGTCGTGGGGAGGAGCAGAGCCGCACCTTGGTCCAGAGGAACCGGAGGAGCGATGGGGCGGCGGCAGCGGCAACCCTAGGTGCTAGGTGGGGACTGAGGAGAGGAGGCTGCGTGCGAGAGATGGAAGAGGCCCTGGCCAATCCACGTGTTTTCCCTTTTCTTTCTATCTGTCGACGTTGCACATTAAGGTGTTATCTGGAGTCCCGTCAAAAAAAAAAAAGGTGTTATCTGGAGTAAACAAGCATCTCTAACGACAGTAAATATCCCTACCTGGCATAGCCCAGCATCCGCCCCTTGTGCGACGGTTATTAATGGGTTTGATCCCCTCTTGTAAGATGTATAAATAAGCACCAGCAAATGATGTTGGTACAACCGCATCTCCTCCGCCGTCTCTTGCGTCTGCGGCGCCGCCGGACTCTTCGTCCTCCTTCCCTCGCCGCCTCCGCCATGGCCCCGAAGACCGGGAAGGGGAAGGGGAAGGCGGAGAAGATCAAGAAGGAGAAATCCGAGCAGGCGGCAAAGCTCGCCCAGATGCGGAAGCAGAACGTCGTCTTCCCGCCGCGGCTCGGCGTGCAGGAACTCTGGGGCAAATATTACCTGTTCTGGGCCAAGAAGACCACGGCGCATCCTCGGACCAGAGCTCATCCGGCCGCCACCATGGACAACTATCCTGGCGGGTACTATTTCTTCGCAGCCTTCTTCCACTGCGGTCTTTGTCCCCCTTTTTCTGATTTCTTCTGCGACATTATGCACACATACGGCTTCCACCTTCTTGACTTCACCCCCAACGCCATCCTCACAATGGCGGTTTTCGCACATATGTGCGAAAACTTCATAGGGATACACCCAAACGTAGCGCTGTTCAGGCACTTCTTTACTCCTAGAGCAGAACCCGGCGCCCCCTCTCCGGAGGGATTTCTTGGGTTTTTCGTCTGAACTTGAAGGAGTCGTACTTGCCGGGGGAGCTCCGCGGCAAGTGGGAAGAGTGGCGTGCGGATTGGTGCTGGATCGTTGAAGACGAGCCGCAGCCCTTCACCGCGCCGCGCACAACGCCCATCGTGCGCGGCAGAGACTGGAGCGAGCTAGATTCGGACGATATCAAGCTCGACGTTGCCCTCATCCGGATTCTTCGTCTTCGAGAAGCGAAGCTGTCCGTTGCAGAGGTAGGCGCCGACTTTCTCCGCCGCCGCATTGCCCCTCTCCAAGACAGGAAAAGGCCGGCCTGGGAGTACGGCGGCGCGGGGGATATAATGAGGCTGCGCCCCGGGCTGAACTTTAACTTCACGACGCTGGAGCTGAGGGGGATGGTCCGGGAACTCTTCAAATACGACCCGGCCCATCCAGAGTGGTTCAGACCTCCCCGGGGAGTGGTGCCCCTCTGCAACAGCACAGCTCGGGATCGCCTCCTCGCCATGATGCCCGCGTGCGACTCGCACGGCGTGGAGCGCACATGGATTCCGCCCGAGCCAATGGATGTCCTCAACTTCTTCGACAACCTCGAGGAGGTGGCGAAGAACAAGGACGAGACTCGGGGGCTGACACGGGACACCACGGACCAGGAGCTCGCGTACATAGCTTCTCGGGCCGAAGAGGCCGCTACAGCCGCAGCGGCAGGAGAGTTCGGCTGTACGCCCGAGGAGGCAGAGGCTGCGGAGGAGTCCTGCCAAGCGGAGGCGGCGGAGATCTGCAGACTGCTGCGACTTCCTCCCGACGCGCTCGCCAGGGTCCCCTCCCTAAGGCACTCCGGGATCCCTGGAATTGCGGCCGAGGCCGCGGCAAGAGGCGGCGCTGCCGGAGGGAGCAGGGGCGCCGAAGGGAGCGGAGGCGCCGGAGGGAGCGGAGACGCCAGAGGAAAAGGGGTCGCAGCGCAGGGCGCTGGGTCTGGCGAGCCAGCCGGCGAGGAGGAGGAGGAGGAAGCCGCGGCCGCCGAGGATGCCGGCGGGTCCACGGACCTTTACGCCGACGACCTCTCCTCGTCGTCGGAAACCTCCCCGCCCCGGGCAAGCCCTAAGCGTTCTCCATTGAAGCGCCTCCGCAAGGCGGCGACGGAAGCGAGTACCCAGGCCCCCCGGCAACTACCAGCTCGCCGGGCAGCGCAAGCTTCCCGAGGAATTCAAGCTGCGCCGAGGGCGACCGGTGCACCAGCCGCGGCGGGAGCGACTCGCGCGCAGGCCACGGCAAAGGCGCCCCGCAGGTCGGCGCCGAGCGGACAGGGTCTTCGAGGGAGCGGCGGCTCCGCCCGCTTCTTGGGTCCCGGCTGCCACAGGGGCTGGGTCTTCGCAGCCCCCAGCCCCGAGGACCGCCAAGCGCCCGAGAGGGCCTTCGCCTCCTGCTCCTCGCGCCGACGCGACCCAGGTGAAGTATGATTTCTCCGCCTTGAGCGAAGACGACGAGGAGGAACAGGAGTAAGTACCCAAGATCTTCATCTTCTTAAATTTCGCCTTGATTGTTGTTGAGGCTAATCTTGTTTTTTGTGTTGATTTCAGGACCTTGACCGAGCGGGCGGCGAAGAAAGCCAAGGTGCCCGTGGTCGAGGTCGCGGACGACTCGCCCGTCGAGGCGACCGGGGACGTGCCGGATCCAAGCTTGCCGGACCCGAGCGCTGTCCCGAGGAGCAACCCAGCGCAGCCCCCAGCGAAGTCTGGTTCTGCACTTTCTCGCCGGGCGTGTTTGAAGGTTTTGGTCTTGTGCTAATATCTTGACGTGTTTGTCTTGACTTGTGCAGAGATGGAGCCGCAGCGGCAGGAGCATCCGGAGGTCGTCGTTGAGGAGCCGGCAGTCCCGCCATCCCCGCCAAGGTCGAACTCCCCGGCAAGGGAGAGCGTCCCGCCAAGGGCGGGTACTCCGCCAAGGGCGAGTACCCCGCCAAGAACGAGCAGCCCGGCGGGGGCGGCCACCCCGCCAAGGGAGGGTTCCCCGGCAAGAGAGCCCGCCGCTGACGATGTCCGCCAAGGTAGGTTCTGCAACTTTGTCTCCTTGGCGTTGTCTCTTTTTGGATATTTGCTTGAACTTCTTTTGCTTTTTCTTCTTCTTCTAGACCCTCCTCCCCCCGAGCAGATGGAGACGGAGGTCGTCGTTGAGGAGGAGGAGGACGTGCAGGGTGGCGGCGGCGACGCCCCTGTCGTCGAGGACACGGCGGGAGCCGCCGGGCCACATGTGCCAGAGACCGCTCCGGCTGTAGACGCAGCGGCCGGAGAGGGGGATGGCGACTGCACCGCCGGCCCGGAGGCGGCGGGAGCGTCGAGTGCTGCGCCGGTCACCGACCCCTCCGCCGGAGAGGAGCAGTCCGGCTACTACCTGGAAGCCCCCAACGGCGTCTTCATCCAGATGCCGTGGGGCTCTTCGTCGCGAGCTCCCGTGAAGGGGAGGCCTTTGACGGGGAGGTCCTCGCCTCCGCGGGCTTGAGGATCGTCGAGGGGCCCGGCGGGAGCGACGGGCCCGATGAGGAGAAGCTGCTTCACCAGCTCCTGGCCCTTTACCGGGCCAGACAGGCGAAGCTCGCTTCCCGGGAGGCCCTCGCCGCCAAGGCCGCCGAGGAGATGGAGAAGCGCGCGGCGGAGCTCAGCGCCGCCAATCAGGCTGCTCTCCGCGAGGTGGCGGAGAAGCGTGAGCGACTCGCCGGGGAATATGAAGAGTGGCTGCTGGAGAAGGCCGAGGCCGAAGAGCAGCAGCGACTCGCCGGGGTGGAGCTGTCCCGGCGAGAAGGGGAACTCGTCCAGCGGAAGGTCAACCTCGACGCCCACGAGGAAGACCTTGCCGCGCGGGAGTAGGCCCTTGGCGGGGAGCTGGAAGAGGCGAAAAACGCCGCGGCTGCCGCGGAGACCGCCAAGGAGGAGCTTGCCGCCAAGGTTGCGCTGCTGGAGGAGTTGCTGAAGGCGAGCGAGGAGAAGGTCGCCGTGCTCAACACGGAGCGCGAGAAGGACGCCCACACCAACTCGGAACTCCAGGTGCGTCTTTCCAAGCAAGGCGACGAGTTGAAGGCCGCCAAGGACTCCATCAAGGGTCTTGAGCTTCAAGTCTCTGCGCTGAAGGACTCGCTTGACGCTGCCCGGGATCGGGAAACCAAGTTGAAGGAGGAGCTCCGCGAGGAGCGAACCTTGGTGGTCAGCGCCAACAAAGCAGCCGAGGACTTCCGCCGTATCGTCGAGATATGGACCGAGGACTTGGTATCCTCTGCGTCCGCCATCGACCAGGAGCTGCTGGCGCTGAAGCTGGAGCATCTCATCTACTCCCCGGATCCAAACCTTGCTCACAGCGCCAAGCTCAGCCTCTTCTTCAGGGGGGTCGCGCCGGCCCTTGCAAATCTGCGGAAGAAGATCCCCGCGCAACTTGCTGAGGAGACTACTTGGCTGTCTTGGGAACCTGGAGCGTGTGCTGACGAAAATCGTATACCGCAATCCCGGCATAAACCTCACCAACGTTCTTCGCAGCTTGCCGGCTGACGCAAACATGGAGGCTCTGAAGGAGCAGGTCGCCCACATCATCGCCAAAGTGAACAAGATCTCCAGGATGGAGGGCGACCGCGTAGACTAGGCCTCCTTTATCTTTATCTCTTTTTGTTGCTGCATAGGTTGTTACGAACTCATTAGTCATCGCGACAAGTCATTCCTTGTAAGATATTATCTTTATTTTGATCAGCAGATGCAGTGTTATCTCCCTTGTTTTGATCCTCAACTTCGCGTGTTTCAACCTTACGCTTCTAGGAGTTTTGCCGACAAGGACTCCTTGCCGCGAGCGCTGAGTGCCGAACCCGAAGCAGCCCGCTGGCCAGGGTCTTACCGGCAAGCAACCTTGCCGTGGCTTGTTGCAACGCACTTAGCTTGCTGAGCGGACTCGAAAACGAGACAAGGGCGCAACACTCTGTCGCAGCTCGCTTAAATCGTTGAGCGTGCTCGAAAACAAGATAAGGGTGCGGCTATCCACGGGTAGGTTCCTCCGAGCACAAGTTTTCCATACGAAGTGTGGTTGTTCAAGGAAGGCAACTTAAAATTTAAAATTTTGAGCTGCTCAAATCCTGATAACTTAGCTTTCATGATCTATGCACTCTCCGGCAAGCCCCTCTTTCTTGAACAGCACTTGGTTCATCCTCCATTTCCTTCCCCCTCGGCAAACTTGTGCACGAGGAACGTTTCTTCTGCGTAAGGGACAAGGAAAGAGAAGAAAAGAAAAAAGCATATGGCCTTTCGGCGTGCTATTGCTTGCCGGAAATGTGTGTCGCACGGAAGATGCCAAATAACTCATGCAAATAGCAAAGAAAAGCATGGAAAAGGCAACCAGCGCAAAACACAGAAACTTTACTGCTGCACGGGGTCTGCGCCCGGCTTTGTACAAAGGGTTACATGCAACGGCGGCAAAGCTTTGTACAAAAGGTGGTTGCCGGAGCGGATCACGGCAACCGCGCCTTATGGGTAAAACTTGCGAAGATGCTCTATGTTCCAGGAGTTGTTCACTGGTAGGCCTTCTTGGTCTCGGCGGACAGCGCCGGGCCTCGTGACTTGTCTCACCCGATAAGGGCCTTCCCACTTCAGCGTCAACTTGTTGGAATTCTTGGCGGACTGAACACGCCGAAGAACAAGGTCGCCTTCCTCGAGACTCCTGGCTTTGACCTTGCGGCTATGATAGCGCGCAAGGCTTGCTGGTATCGAGCAGCTCGTCTGACAGCACAGAGACGTCCCTCCTCAAGGAGCAATGCGTCATCTTGCCGCAGTTGCTCTTGCTCGAGCTCATCATAAGCGAGCACTCGAGGAGATCCGTATACGAGTTCCGTGGGGAGAACTGCTTCTGCTCCATAGACTAGAGCAAAGGGTGTCTGTCCGGTGGCTCGATTCGGTGTCGTTCTGATTGACCAAAGAGCCGCCGGCAGCTCCTCTATCAATTTCTTCCGCACTCGCGCAGCTGCCGAAAGTTCTTGTCTTGAGTCCGCGCAGCACTTCAGCGTGGCCCTTTCGCTTGACCATTGCTCCTTGGGTGAGCAACGGTTAAAAGCAGACCTTGGCGCCAAGGTCTTGGGCGTGTGCATGAAGGTGCGACTAGTGAATTGTGTACCGTTGTCGGTGATAATCCTGTTAGGGATCCAAACGCACACAATCGACCTAAAGAACTTGACCGCCGATCAGGTTGTCACCTTTCTCACTGGCTCCACTTCGGCCACTTTGTGAACTTGTCGATTACTACGTACAAGTACTCAAAGCCCCGACAACACGGGGAAGGGGCCGAGATATCGAGCCCCGGACCGAGAAGGGCCAGGATAAAGGGATTGTTTGGAGAGCTTGAGCTGGTGATGAATCTGTTTTGCATGGAATCGCACGCTTCACACTTGGTTACTAGTGCAGTTGCATCTTGGAGGGCTTCTTGCCAAAGAACCCTTGCCGAAAGCTTTCGGCAAGCGCCCTTCTTGCGCCAATGTGGTGGCCACATATGCCTCCGTGTGTCTCGCCAGCAACACATCCATCTTCCCTGGAGATGCACTTCAGTCTGACACCATTGAGTCTTCTTCTATACAGCTCATTATCCACGAACTGGTACATACTTGACTGCCTGGTTACCCTTTCCATTTCCTCTGGGTCGTCGGGAAGTTCTCCAGTTTGCAGAAAAAGGACGATCTGCTGTGCCCATGCCGGAGCTTGGGGCTCAACGGCAAGGACTAAAGGCATGAGGGCCGCTGCGGGAACCTCAGCTTCTACGGCAAGGGTCTCTGGCTCTGCCGGAGCTGAAGGTTCCCCGGCAAGCTTGCCGGGGCAAGGCTTGTCGGGAACACTTGCTTCAACCGCACAGATCCGAGGATCTGCAGGAGCATACTGTTCCTCAGCGTTCTGGCCGTTGATCTTGGGGACTTTGGCGGCGGCCTCAGGGAGATCCGCCGGCAAGTAGTCGCCGGAGACCAACTTTCTCTTCTTGGACTGCCCAATTGATGGTGTGACGGATGGTTGAGTCAGCTTGAGCAAGAAGGTCCCTGGTTCCACAGGTAACTTCATCGAAGCACACTTTGAAAGGCCATCTGCGATTTCATTCTGAGCTCTCGGGACATGCTCCATCTGCAAACCTTCAAAGCGCTCCTCAAGCTTCCTCACTTCATCTACATAAGCTTCCATCAAAGGGCTCTGATAGCTCTTGTTAACTTGCCGGACCACCAACTGAGAATCTCCTCGCACAATCAACTTCCTGATCCCAAGTTCGGCCGCAATCCTGAGGCCGGCGAGCAAACCTTCATATTCAGCAGTGTTGTTTGTCGCTTGCTCTCTTGGGAAGTGCATCTGGATGACATACTTGAGGTGCTCTCCGGTGGGCGCGATGAGTACCACGCCGGCACCGGCGCCTTGCAGCGAGAAGGCACCATCAAAGTACATTACCCATTCACTCGTCGCTTCTTGTACGGGTGTACTTGTTTCTTGGACTTCTTCATCAGGTGTTGGGGTCCATTTTGCTATGAATTCTGCCAAAGCCCGGCTCTGTATGGTTGAAGTACTTTCAAACTTGAGTCCAAAGCTCGACAGCCCCGTGCCCACTCAACGATCCTGCCTGCTTACGGGTTGTGCAATATCCTCTTCACCGGGAAGCGAGTGACCAATGTTATCTCGTGTGCTTGGAAGTAATGGCGCAGCTTTCTCGAGGCCATGAGGAGGCGAAAAGCAGCTTTGCACACGGAGTATCTTGATCTAGCCCCCTGGAGAAGGGAGCTTACAAAATACACTGGGCGCTGCACCATCTTCTTCTGCACCTCATCCCGTTCCTGCGCAAAATTGTCCTTGTCGGGGCCAGAGCTTGCCGGAGCAGCCCCCTGCTTGTCGCTGGTATCGCTCGCCGGTGGCGTAGCCTCCTCGTCGGACTCCCTCTCCGCTACTAACGCAGCACTAACCACTTGGTTGGTTGCTGCTAGGTACAGCAGCAACTTCTCCTGTGGTCTAGGTGCGACAAGTATTGGGGTGGAGGACAGGTATCGTTTCAAATCTTGCAGCGCTGCCTCCGCTTCCGGAGTCCACTTCATGGGGCCTGCCTTCTTCAAGATTTTGAAGAAAGGTAGGGCGCGCTCTGCAGACTTTGAAATGAACCTACTGAGGGCAGCCACACAACCTGCGAGCCTTCTGACATCCTTGACTCGCTTCGGGGCTTCGATCTGCTCGATGGCTTTAATCTTGTCGGGTTGGCTTCAATCCCCTCTCAGTGACACAAAGAACCCGAGAAGCTTGCGGAGGAACTCCAAAGACGCACTTCTCAGGGTTCAACTTTAGCTGTATCTTGCGCAGGTTCTGAAATGTCTCTTCCAAATCTTGAATCAGCGTATCCTTGCTCTTGCTCTTCACCACGATGTCATCCATGTAAGCCTCTACGTTTCTGTGGATCTGTGGCTCAAAAGCAGTATACACTACCCTTGCAAATGTTGATCCTGCATTCTTCAGTCCAAATGGCATGCGCGATGAAGCAATAGGTGCCACATGGAGTGATAAGCGCATCTTCTCTTCATCCTCTTTGGCCATAAAGATCGGTGATAGCCTGAGTATGCATCAAGAAAGCAAAGTAGCTCACACCCGGCAGTGGAGTCAACAATCTGGTCAATGCGGCAAGGGAATGGATCCTTGGGACATGCTTTATTTACATCGGTGAAGTCTATGCACAGCCTCCACTTCCTGTTAGCCTTGCGCACGACGACTGGGTTTGCTAACCACGTCGGATGGATCACACCTCTAACTAGGCCTGCTGCTTCTAGCTTCTTGATTTCTTCGTTGATGAATTCTTGGCGCTCCATGGCTTGCTTCCTTACTTTTTGCTTGATGGGCCGCGCGTGAGGGCAAACAGCAAGCTTGTGCTCAATCACCTTCCTGGGAACACCGGGGATGTCAGATGGCTGCCATGCAAACACATCGACGTTTCGCCCGCAGGAAGGCGGCAATGCGCTTTCCTATTTTTGTCAAGTGTGGTACTGATGGTGAAGGTACCACCAGTGCCGTCCTCCTTGGCGGACACCTTCTTGGTTGCCGGCGGAGCGGCCATTCCCTTTTTATTCTTGCCGGTGGAGCTCGACGGGGCGTCCTCGACAGCAGCGCAACACCGAAGAGGTGCAGTTGCCGGAGTGGGCCCCGAGCACTTGCGGACTTGGTCTTCGTCTTCTTCCCCGGGAGCTTCAGCGCAAGTGTATTCTTGTCGGCCGCTGCTGCCGCATCCCGTAGATCTTGTCGGTGCAGATAAGCGCATCTTTCTTGTCGCCGTGGACAGTGATGACGCTTATCGGCCCGGCATCTTGAGTATGTTGTAAGCATAATGGGAAGCTGCCATGAACTTGGCGAGGCAGGGCGGCCGAGTATTCCGTTGTATGGCAGCGGAATATCGGCGACGTCGAAAGTGATGCGCTTCGATCCTGAAATTGAGCTCCCGCCAAAGGTCACCGGCGAGTGATCTTTCCCTTGGGCTTGCTCCTTCCGGGTTGATTCCTTGGAAAGAACCGGTCTCTTGAGTTCGCCATCTGGGATTTGGAGTTTCTTGATCCAGAGAGGAGATCAAGTTCAGGCCGGCCCGCCGTCAACCAACATTTGGTGACCTTGAGGTTGCGGATGGTGGGCGAGACCAGCATCGGCAAGCACCCGACCGCGGTGGTGCGCTCAGGGTGATCCTCAAGATCAAAAATGATGGGCGTGCCGGACCATTTGAGGAGTCTGCGCGACTCCATGGGCGGCTCTGCTGCATTCACCTCGCGTTCCCACTGCTTTAGCTGGCGGTGGGAGGTGTGTAGTGAGGCGCCACCGTCGACGCATAGGACCTCCGTGGCCTTCTGGAACTCCTGCTCGCTGTCATCCTCATCCTCCATGTCTTCGTCGTCGTCTTCATCCTTGTCGCGGCTCCGGGGAGGTCGATCACCTTGTCGCCGCTTGGCCTTGCCGAAGCGTCCTCCCTGGCCATTGAACGGCCGCTTCTTGCTCGGTTCTCCCCCGCCACCTTGGGCCCTCTCCTTGTCGCGCCTCTCATACTCAGCTTTTTGTTGCTCGACGAGATAGTCGACGCGCTTGCAGTTATAGAGATCGTGGCCCTTGGTGCGGTGGATTTTGCGATATTGCTTGCGGGGCCGCCCTTGTCGGCTGCCGTCTCATAGGGCAGGCTCCTTGCGAGTCGCGAGCCTGTGTTTGCTTGGCGGGAGCCTCCTTGCGGACTTCTCGACGGCAAGCACCTCTTCCTTGTTCTTTTTCGATTGTTCCCGCGCTTGGCTTCTTTGCCGGGCGGCGTCGTCGAGTCGCTTCCTCTGCGCCAAACATCCTCCCGGAAGCCTCCTCCCTCTTCTGCGGCGCATTTATCAACCGAGCATAGAGCTCGTGACATCCCGAATCTTGGTCATCGCCATCTCTTCACGCATGCGGCGGTTACGCACGTTTTGGTGGAACGCGCTAATAACCGCGGCAGGGTGGACATCGGTATGTTGTCTTTGCACACGGCTGAAGCGTTGGATATACTTGCGCAGGATTCCCTTCATACGGGCCAAAATGTGGAGATCGCTCTCTGGCCGTGGGGTTTGTGGCCGCCGGTGAAGGCGCCCAACAAACTGATGGCAAAGGTCCGCCCAAGAAGAAATGGAGCCTTCCGGCAAGTGCATAAGCCAAGAACGAACGTTCGGCCTAAGCACGCAGCGGAAAGTAGTTCGCCGAGAATCTTCTCGTCGCGCTTCGCAGCCTGCACTGCGATGGTGTAGACACTGAGGAATTCCGAGGGGTGCGTCTTGCCGTCGTACTTCTCCGGTACGTCAGGCTTGAAATTCTTCATGCTGGGCCACTGGACGCGCCGCAGCTCACGGGTGAACGCAGGGCAGCTCGCGCAGACGGCAAGTCGCTGGCTCGCGCGGCGGCAGCGTCGATAGTGCTTCCAGCTCTCTGGTCTGATTGTCGCTGAGTCTCTCGGCGGCGCTCGATCGTGGTCCGGGCGTCTTCTTGTCGCCTATCGTCAAGGGCTCGCGTTGATCCGGCGAGCCCGCGGATCCGACGACGCCGTGGAGCCGTCGTCGGCGTTGTTCCGCGGGCGGCGTCTTCGCTTCAGCGGCGGGGAGTGCACGGTGGTTGCACCCGGCGGTCTTATTGCCGTCGGCGCCGTCTTCTCAGCTTACGCGCGCCGCGAGGAATACCGGCTCTTGTGGAGGGTTGTTGGCGGCGACCAGGCTCGATGGTAGCCCTCCGGTCTTCGCCTTGTCCGCTCTTTGAGGGAAGTCGAAACATTGCGCTCTTGTGGCGCTTCTGCAGAAGTGGAGGGAAGCGGGAGCGACAGTGCGAGGCGGACGCGCTCGAACTCCTAACGGTGTTAGAAGGAGCAGGGTCTGCCCGGCGCCTTCGCTTTACTGTGTTCGGGCGGTGGTCGGAACATCCCGCGAGCCTCCGTGCGTCCCTGCTCGATGGCGGATACCACCTCCCGTGGTATGGCGCCGCTGGTCGCCGTCGTCGTTGAGATGGGCGTGGATCCATGGAGACCGAGGCGCGGTCCTCCGTCTGTCCACAGATCTGGTGGCGCCGCGAGTGTCCTCGCCGGCGACCACCCTTCGGCGTGTCTCCTCCGCCCACCGTCGGCTCCGGTGGCGGCGGTGAGGCGAGGCGGGTCGCAACCCTCGAAGCCCTCGTCTTGAGGCCATGGCGCGATTGTCGATGAAATTCTTGTGAAACCGGAGAGGTTGATGAAGAAGCGCGCGCGAACGCAGGATCAGGTTCGCACAACCTCGGCGCCCCCGGCGCGCGCCAAAGATGTCGGGACGGGGCGGATGGGATCCGCCCGCCACGGACACCTCGGGGCGGAGCCCCTTCGTGCAGGCGATGCGAGGCGGAGGGAGCCTGAGAGCGATCGGCGATGCACGCGGGCGGATTTTACCCAGCCAGACGCGATGGGCGCGTAAAACCCTCTGCTGCTTTGTGTTTGTATTTGATCTTGCTCGAGAAATGCGGCGTATGGTGGTGTGGTGTGTTGAGTGAGTCGATCAGCCAACCCCGGTAGCGGGAGTTGCCGAGATCGAACCCCTCCACGTTGTGCATGGGCCTCCTTTTATAGTGTAAGGGTCACCGGCAGGTGTCAGCGTAGGAGAAAGGGGTAAAAATGTAAAGAGGTGGTAGTTGGAGCAGTCGGGAACGGTGCAGCTACGATTAGCTTGAGCGATGGCTTCTACCTACTTTGTGAAGGGGGACAAAGGCATTTAATGCCCGTCGCCGTCGACCCCAAAAGCTCCGCCCTTGCGTCTCCGTCTCGCCACGGCGATGGATCCACCACCGTGGAGTGCCACCGCACCCCCAGGCTGCACAGCCATCCGCCACGCAGCGTCTCTGGAGAGGGCTCAAGGCGGCGTGGGTAGATGAGCTGGAGTGCGGGCACTGGCGCAGCTCTCCGGCAAGTACCTTGCGGGGTCTTGATCTTGCGGACCCGGGAGCTTGTCGGGCTTTGTAACTTGCCGCTCCCCGGGCCCTCGCCGGGACGCGTATAGCGCCGAGGCGTGTCTTTTATGATGTAATCTTCTAGTCTTCCTGGCGAGCTCCTCTCGCCAGGGCCTTGCGTAAATGAGGTAATCTTGAGCCTGGGACGGCCTTCCCGGCAAGCTCCTCTTGCCGGGGTCTTGATCTTCTGTCTTGTACACTTTGTTCTTGAATGGCTTGATATGGAGCAGGAATGGTCTCCGGCAAGCATGTGGTAGATCCTGCTGCGGGGAGCTGCAACTGCCCGTGCACAAGTTGGGGTACTGAGGTACCCCTACCTTAGTACACCGACACAAATCATGAAATTACCCTAGGACAAATCATGAAAGGAATAACATATGCACGATTGGTCTGCTGCCGTGTTATGTGCTAAACAGTACCTGCTCGTCAGTGATGACCATGTGTATGAGCTTGATAGGATCGCTCTCTAAACCTCTGTGAAAATGCCTAAGCCGAGTCACCCGGACACATACCATTTGATTTTGTCTTCCACAACATAGATCAGCAAGGGTGATAGAAACCATCTGAAAAAAGATGCAGTGAATAGCAGCTATCAGCTTAGGTGAACATTCAGGGGAATAAAATAATAAATGAAAAATGTACTGCCCTCAAAAGATAAAACCATGATTGTATGGAAATTATACTTATCCTAAAAGATATAAATCACGTCTCCTATGAAATATGTTAGTCCCTGGCACAAACAGATCTTTGTTCCGGAAGAAAAAAATAATTATCTTATTAAGTTCTTGAATTTGCATCTATCTTTCATATAAATATAGTGTTTTTTTTAGAAAAGGAGGATGACCCCCGGCCTCTACATCTCGACGATGCATGCGGCCACTTTATTAATTATTCTCGCAAGACCTTACAAAGTCATACAACAGTAAGACTGAAGCCACCATCTAAGCAACAACTGTCGCTACACCTATCCAATTGATGAAGGGGCGCTGATAGTCTGGGCCCAATACCAAACAGCCATCGCAGCCAAACCTAAACATCTAAGACCTGGGGTCCCAATCAGGACGCCTGCCTGGTATGGGGCACCTACCAGTCCGGCGCACTCCTCAACCAGGACGCCTGCCGGATATGGGGCCGCCGCAGCCACCTGCCACGAGTCCATCTTCATAGTTGTACCGTTGCATCTACCGTGCCAGGTCTCTCAGCCATCGACGCCACCATGACGCCAGACAGCGCCGTCCTCCTGCGCAAGTCCATCCTCCCACATCGAACTCCAAATCTGCACTGCGCCACGCCGTCCAGATCCGTCGCCATCAATGTATGGATGAAGCACCGCTCCACCAAAGAAGCCGTCCGCTGGTCCCGTGAAGACGAATGCACCTCCAAGAATGCCGCCCCCAAGGGGGTTACGACACATGATTGCCGCCAACATCCGATCAGCTGATCTAGGGTTTCCCCCTAAGGTATTGAGTGGAGTTGGGAGCTTCACCTTGATGATTCCTTCATGAAGGAAACGATGATAAGGGCATCGTCATCACCGGCTCCGGCCATCGACCGAAGATCAGGTTTTCACCCGGATCCGTCCCAAGAAATCTACCCAACAACCTGTGCACCGTCTCGACCGCCTCCAAAGCCCCAGATCCAGCCGCCTAGATCCGGCGACCAACCGCAGCAACAGTGCCACCGCGGGATCCCTGGCGCACCGGCCACTGCCTGAGTGCGCCACCACTAGAGCCTAGGAGGAGGGCTCCCACCCTGCCTCGCCAAGCCGCGAGAGCCGCCGATAAGGATACCGCGCGCTCGTCACCGTCTCTGATCCGAACCAATCCATAGCAGATCACTGTCACAGATCCGAACCAATCCATAGCAGATTGCCGTCACAGATCCGCCTTGAACAGGGACTACACCATGCCATGCCGCCGCGGGAAGCCCGAGCTTCACCGGCCTCCACCCTCCAGGGCCGCCGCCCCGGGATCCAGACAGAACTTTGCCGCTGCCACCGACCAAGTACCGCCGCCGCCGACCGGCCAAGCCGCCGGTCACTGCATGACCATGCGAGCACAACCAACCGGCCGACCAACTCCGACGAAGAATAAGGCCACCACCACGAAGCCTAGCGCCGGCGCCCCAGACATCCTCGTGTTGCAGAGCAAGTCCAAAGGCAGTGCCCCGCCGACGGCGATTGAGATCGGTAGCACAACGAATTAGCCCGACATGAGTCAAGGCCAGATCCGTCATTGCTGGTGCCGTCCTCCCCCGCCGCCGCCGCACCACTTCCATGTCGCCGCCGATCTGCGCCACCGTCGCCGATCTGGCCGGAGAGGAGCGCCGCCTCCCAACCAGATCGATATCCGAGGAGAAACCGCCGCCGCCGCCACGCCACAAGGGCTTTGCCCTGTGACGCCCCGGGCGACGACGGCGGAGGGGAGCGGATGAGGGGCGAGGCTGTAGGAGGAGGGCGGGGGCTCCCCGGTGCGGGGCGGCGCCGCCGCACGGGGGAGGGACGGGAGGGACGGGAGGGAGGGACCTGATCGTCGGGCGTCAGGTCGTGTTGCTGCTGCTGTAGACGTACGCGATTATCCGATTACCGATGTCTTAAGTTCCCATTCAAACAGTTATGTAACTGAACCACATCTCATATCTTCAGACCACACAGTTCCTGAAGTAGCAATTATAGAAGCACTTGCAGCGGAAGTCGATATTGGCAAGCGTGGCAAAGCAGACATATAATTTAAGTCAAACATTTCCATATATAGTAAAATAGTGCTTCTCCTCACATAGCAGAAATAAATTGTCCATGTCTTTGTTTTATATTTCTGTTAGGAGTATACAGTATGGTTCATAAACCTAAGCTAACCTTCTTATTTAGTAATTCTTTCAACTCAAGATATAAAATAAATAAGCCTTCCAGTATGGGACTGTTATTTCCTAACTGCAAATATTTAGTGTCATTGACAGAACTGACAGTCTCCTTATTCACAGAAATCAGCACATATGTAAACAATAGATCTAGATTAATAAACACTGCAAAAATAGGATGAAGCATAGGCAGGTAATATCTACTCCCTCCATCCGGAAATACTTGTCATCAAAATGGATAAAAGGAGATGTATGTAAATATATTTTAGTTCTAGATACATACATTTTTATCCATTTTGATGACAAGTATTTTCGGACGGAGGGAGTAATAAACAAAATTAAGCAAGGCAACAAACGTCTCACCTGGAGAGAGGACAGTAGGCCTAGCCTCTCTCACAAACAATACAAGAGAAATGAGAGTTAAAAAATGGGATTAAAGAAAGGAGGGCCAAACCTGCACAGCCGTGGACATAGCTACGGCAGGAATGCAACCACGAGAACAAATCAGACGCGGGCATGTACATGACTTCAAGGAATTGGAGACAGTAACAATCCTACAATAAAATTGGATGGAAAATCAATGGGAAAACGAAAACCTAGCACAAAAGAGAACACCGACACCTCTGGGCAGGGGAATGGATCATCTGGCCGTCGTCTGAGTGGCTATGTATGGGAGCACCTGCGCCGGCGGCGGTGTCACCCTAGGCCTCCTCATTAGCAGCGGCCGTTTCACCGCGTGCACGATGCAGGGGCTGGATGCGCGGGATTGGAGGCCGGTGGCGGCGCGAGAAGAGGGAGAGGAGGCGCACGTGGGGGAGTTAGTGACTTCTTCAAGGAAGAGGCCGAGGAGGTCAGGGTGGACACGGTCCGGGCCGGTCCGGTCCCGGTCCGAGCCGTCGTTTGGACCGGCCGCCGGCGGTCCGGTCCGGACCGGACCGAGCAGGGCAGCGGTCTTGATTCCACGGACCGGACCGGCAGGTGTGAAGCTCGGTGCGGACCGGCGGTCCTCACGGTCCGGGCGACGTCCAGTCACTGCCATGTGGGCCCAAGGTGTCGGAGAGGTCGTTGGAGCAGCAGCACGGTGGCCGGAGCTGGAGAAGACACACCTGAGGCGCGGCGGCGCGAGGGAGAGGCACGGGAGGAGAGGCGTCGCCTGCGCTGCCGCATGTGGGGGAGAGGGCGAAAGCTTCGCGCGAGGAGCGGCGGCGCGAGGGAGCGGTGGTGCGAGTAGAGGCGCGGTGCCGGGAGAGGAGGCAACGAGGGGAGAGAGGAAGCAGATCGTGCGGCGCCATGGCCATGGGCGAGGACGGCGGCTAGGTCACGCACGCACTTTCGCACCATGTATATGTATTGGGCTCTTCAGATTAGCTCTAATTGGGCTGGGCCTTCGGTCCTCCGAGCTGGACCGGGCTTTTGTCGGACCGGACCGACCGAATTTCGGGCTCCTTTTCACGGACCGGACCGGCCATGTTTTTTAGCGAGCCAGGACCGTACGGTCCGGTCCATAACGGGCCGCGAGCCGGGCCAAAAGCCCGCTCGCCACGTCCACCCTGACGAGGAGGGCCTTCCATTGGCCGGCGGCCGGACGTATTCCTGTGCGACAAGAGCTCCAAAAGCAGCAGCTCTATCGCAGGAGGGGATGAGCGCAGGTGGTGTGGGCGCGGCCATGAGAGACCTCGAAATTGAGCCTAGGTTGGCCCGCCCCCGCCGACCTTCCCGGATTCTCCCTCTCCTGCATCCATCGCCAAGAGGATCGTCCGCTGCACAACTTGTGAAGGAGAAGATGGGAGGGGGCGCAAGGAACAAAAGGAGGAGCGGCGATGGTGACGCCGTGACGGCGTGGAAGGCGAGGAGCGAGAGGAGGAGGAGGCAATGTGAGAGATGAGAGGGGACGGTGGCGTGCGATGGGGAGAGGTTGCGTGAGATGAGAAGCGAAACGAGGCATTCTTTTCTTTCTATATACTCCCTCTCTCCTCTGTAAACTAATATAAGAGCTTTTAGATCACTAAAGTAGTTATCTAAACACTCTTATATTAGTTTACGGATTGAGTATCTTTTAATGTATTTCTCCACCCAGCGACTGCTCCTAGTGCCACGAGGACCATGCGAGCGGGCGCTCATTGCGCATACTTTAATTTGTTTGATGCGTCTGTGAAGATATGAAGAAATATATCTGAAGGATTATGTTATTCAAGTAAAATGAGAGAAATATTATGAAGATGCAGACAGGGAGCTTCTACTTTGTCTCATCTCAATGATGTCCTGCTTTTTTATTTCACCTTTATTCTGTTAATTTCCTACAATTTGATGCATCCGATATTAAACATGTGCATGTAAGATTGTATCCATTGTTCTGCACTTGTGCACTTTGGGCATGTTTCTTGCAGTAAAACTTTAGCTTACTTGCCATGTATTGTACCATTGAAGACTGCCATTATTTGACTCGGTCGTGCTTCGTGATAGCAGTATGGCTTTCTATTTACGTACCACATTTTTCATTAGTGTTGCCATTGTATTATGGGCTCGATTAGCAGTTGGGATGTGAATGACCAGCAAAAGATCATTGAAGCGCCCATTCATGTGATTTGCTGAAGGAACACAAGACCTCTCTCTCCCACCTCTCCTGCCTGCGTCGGCGTCGGCGGGATCTCTCCTCCCCGCAGCGGCCGGACCTGGCGCGGGTGGCGTTCGGCGGCAGTTGGCGGCGCGTTGGCGACGGGGCGCGCCGGCGAGGGCTCAGGGGGGACGGCAGGAGCTGCTTCCCTCGGTGGTCGTGTGGGGGCCGTTCGGGGCGCGCCTATGGTGGCCGTGGTCGATCTGTTTCAGATATGACCGCCGATGCCTCGGGCGGCGCGGGGATCTTAGGGCGGCGGACTCGATCGGTGGCGCGCGGTGCGGCCTGCCTGGCGGGCGGCACCCGCGGGTGCAGATGGGGGGCCTTCCACGGCTATGTGGGCGGCGTGGACGCGGCGGCGCTACGGTGGCTCCTCGATGGCCGCCCGGAGTTCTATGGGAGGCATTGTCTCCGACTCGATCTACTCCGGTTCGTGCTGGCTACGGTAGCGACTATGGTCGATGCCAATACCGGCTGGACGGATCTGGCAGGTGGGCATGGATCCGGGGTAAACTCCAGGCTGGTGTGGTGGTCGCACCAAAGTCGACGCCCTCGGCGCCGATTACTTTCCTGGAGGCTTCGGTGTGGATCATACGCCCCCCACCTCTGCCATGAGCGCAGGCGAAAGCCTTTGTTCCTCTGTTTGGGTGACGATGGCACTTTGGTGTCGTGTTCCTTCCTGAAGGCGTCGGCCGAGGACTGCTCAGGGTGGTGGAGTTGCTGGTAGTTTGGAGTCGGCGCAAGGTGGCATGTAGGTGGACCGGTGTGGCATCAACAGTATCATCGACGGTGGGTCTCGGCAGCATGGTGCAGTGGAGTCTCGGCGTCCGATGCGCGGAGATGGACTCGCGCAGGAGGAGGAAGCTATCTGGCGTCGTGGTGGCGTCGACGGTAGCTAGAACGTGCAAGGTAGATGCAACAGTACAACTCTGAAGATGGATTGGTAGCAGGTGGCTGCGGCGGCCTCATACCCGGCAGGCGTCCTGGCTGAAGAGTGCGCCGGACTGGTAGGTGCCCCATACCCGGCAGGCGTCCTGGTTGGGACCTCAGGTCTTAGACGTTTAGGTTTGGTTGCGATGTCTGTTTGATATTAGGCCCAGACTATCAGCGCCCCTTCATCGATTGGATAGGTGTAGCTACAGTTGTTGCTTAGACGGTGGCTTTAGTCTTACTGTTGTATGACTTTGTAAGGTCTTGTGAGAATAATTAATAAAGTGGTCGTATGCATCGCCCAGATGCAGAGGCGGGGGTCATCCTCCTTTAAAAAAAAAAGATAAAATCAGCGAAGAAGATGCGGTGACTAAACCTATTTAAAAACATCGACATGTCCAATTTTTTCTCGTGTACGGTGACTTTCCTATATTGTTAACGTGCATGATGACGTTGATACCCACTAGTTAGATGATCATTTGTAGTTTTTTGACTAAGTAGGAGTGTCGAATTCAACAAGGAGCATGAAGGGGTGGCTTATGGAAATAACCCATAATTAAGTGTAATTGCTGCAAAAGTTGGATCAGCAATATTGGTATGATCGAGAGTTGCAAGTAAAAAAAAAGGGGCGCTTATAGGCGCCGGCGCACCGGCCGAAACTTTCGGCCGGTCCAGCCCAGGCCATCGGATGTGAGCCAGGTGGCCGTCGGATCCAGGCAAAAAAAAAACCAGATCGGCCCCAGCTTCTTCTTCCTCGCGCAGGCGGCCTGGATCCGCATCTCCCGCTCGGGGAGCACGACGCCTCGCCTCCTGTCTCCTCCGGTGGTCGTCCCCGTCGTCAGTCCCCACCCTCGCCGGTCATCCTCGTCGCCCACCGGACCCCGCCCTCGCCGGCCGTCCTCGTCAACGGTCCCCCACCCTCCTGGCCTCGTTCTTGCCTCGACCAATGCACCAGCTCCACCTACGATTGCAGCTCTTGACGATGAAGGTTGTAGCTCCGCCCTCGCCATTGATGCTCGCTGCAGGAAAAATACGTCGACGGCGGCCGTGAGTCAATCAACACCATTTGAATGGATGTAGCAAAAAATTTCACCGGTAGTAGCAAAATCAAACTACGGGTGCAGCAAAAACGACGTCGCCACCTTCGCAAGGTCGCAACTCCGCCTTACATGGATGTAGCAAAAACCTCCAACGGTAGTAGCAAAATCCTGCTACGGTTGCAGCAAAAAAATCATTGTCGTCCTCGCGAGGTCGCAGCTCTGCCTGATGGATGTAGCAAAAAGCTTTGCCGATAGTAGCAAAATCCAACAACAGTTGCAGCTGTCCCTTTTTGTGCAGTGCCGTTGAAGCTTTCTATGTCTATGGTTGAAGCTTTTTTCAACGGGTGTTGAAGCTTTTCTATGTGACGGTTGCAACACTTGTATACGCGGGAGGATCCGGGCGCTGCGAGCTCCCTCGGTCGCCGGCGAGATGGGATGGTCGCCGCGAGCTCCGAGCGGGGAGGGGAGCGCGTGGCGCTGCGACCGGGGGGAGGGGGGGAGGGGGAAGGGAATAGGAAGAAGGGGATCGGGAGGAGGAAGAAGGGGATCGGGAGAAGCGCAAGCGTACGATGCGCTGCGCGTCGCTTCGATCGAGTGACCCGCGTGGGACCGGCGGAACGGTTCGGCCGGTGCGCCGTTCCTAAACACTTCCCCCAAAAAAAGCAATAAAAGTAAATTATATCCATAGATGACCTCCAAAATCATTTCACGAAAAAAGTAGGAATATTTCACTAATCACTACTAAGGAATCAAACAACACTTGACCGGTCAAATCATATCACGAGTGACTGGTTTCTAGCCGGTCAGTGCCCCGGGGCCAGTGATGACATTGCCATCACTAACCGGCCCGTTGGCCGGTCATTGCTGTGTTGTGCAGGGCAAGAAGAAAAATAGCAGCAGACAGCTGCACAGAAGATCACGCAATCACATAAGAGAAGAAGATCCCATATAGATGGTATCAAAGAAGATCACGTATACAATTCCGTAAGAAAAGATCCCTTGTACATGCATCTTCCCACAGAAGATCACATTAACTAAACACATATCAGGTTTTCTTTCTTTCGCTTGAAGAAGAAAAGGCAATCTTGCCTTCAGGAGTCTCCCACGCCGCCGCCCTCCGACGGCTCCCCTCCTCCGGCAGCCACGGTCGTCGGTGGTGAGGGGGTCGGCGGATTCACGCGTGTGGATCGTTCTTTTACTCTCGTAGTTTAGAATTTTAGGTTGTTCATCGTCTTGGCTTCGACAGCGACGATGGCGGTGCTCAATAAAGTTTCTTTAGATCCTACTTCGACGAGGTGATTAGTCCTATGGCTGGGGATGGATTTGGAAATCAGTTTGTTCAAGCAAGGATGGCGTGGCGGCGGCGACATCGTCGTGGTGGACTTGTGTCCTCGGGCTCCGCCGTTTCGACGGCATTTGCTCCAGCACCGGCGCGGAGCTTGGGAGGTAGTCCAAGAGAGGATGCAGATTGTGTTTTGCATCGGCGGCATCTGGAAGATTGTGGAACATGTGTTGGGTATGTGGTTCTTTGATGGCAGGTGTGGTTTTCTCATCCGGTGTCTTAGTCGTGTGGGGATGCCAGATCTGGAGTTTGATGGCATGTCCGGGGTGTTGCCCCGGTCTGATTCGTTCAACGGTAATGGTTTCGCCTCTGGTGAGCCACCTTGAAGGTCCGCAAAGCTGCATATCTGCGATGGAGCCGCTTCGAGCTCGGGTGTGAAGGTGATCCATCATTTTTCCTTTGGTGTCTGCTGTGGTGGTTCAACAGGCCTGTGACGGGCGTTCGTGTCAAGTTCAGAGGTTTCTTCAGTCTTGATTGTAATTTTACTTCCTGGCTGTTGTTCCTTTGTGCAAAGGCTAGCATTTTGCTGTCTTTTCAGTTTTACCACACTACCAGGGAAAAGCCTAGCAGCAGCGCGGGTTTTGGCCCTCTCAGTAGCGCGGGTACCGGCGCTACTAATAAGGCGCTACAGCTAACGTATACCAGTAGCGTCTGTTGACCCATGCTACTGCTACACATGAATAGCTGTAGCGCTCTTTAGAAAAGGGCGCTACTGATATTATCTGCAGTGCTGTTTAGCGGGAGCGCTACTGCTAAATTCCCCCCCTCGCTACTACTAGTTTTATTAGTTTTTTTCATGCATATTTGTTTTTTATTTGTTTTGTATTTGAATAGGCTTTATACAATAATCTTTAGCATATCATCCACATACAAATGTAATCATAGCATATACATACTATTAGTCTCATCAAATCATGTCATCATCATAATCATCATCCAACACAAAGTGGTCTCTCGTCATCAATCTCGAAAATAGCGATACAAGTCTCGATTACTTGCAAATACATCGCCATCCATCTAAACAATGATATACGCGAGAATAGCTATCACTTTGAGTACATGAGTTCGTATCCCTCTCTCGCATTAGCTTGAACCTAAACTAAGTACTGCGTGTCGCTCGGAAACCGAAAATCGGTACACCTGGGCCTAACACTCCGTTCACTTGTCGTATATATACTCCTGGCGTAGCACTTCTTCGCCATCTATGATCTATGCACCTGCATCGTCACATGAGTCGATGATATGCAACATATATAGTTGAGCAACAGAAAGAGACAGACTTGGCAAAAATACAAACAACATATCATAAGCATAAATAACAAAGTTCATCATTACCCAAAATGCCCTAACTAGAGTGATTTTAAGCTAGTCGAGGAGGAGGACGGTTTAATTACATCACAAATAAAGTTTCACCGTGCATAACTCAAAGTTTTGTCATAAAAAAAAGTATGGACTAAATGGACACATTGTCATATATCGACAATCACTCCATCATGTCGTGCCATCCATCCATGTCAGGGAGATAGTCATCGAGCTTAGTGAAATGCTTCATGTCGAGACGCTGAGAGGCTATCCATGTTCGGACGTCTTCCCGTGACATTTGTCCTTCTGCATGGAACATCCCTGTTTTTCCGACGACCTCATTCATGATGATTTGGGCAAGTTCGCGCTGGATGTTATAGAACTCAGCTCGAAGTCGATGTTCCTCGATATCTCCTATGTCCTTTGCCCATTGCAGAATATGGGCATCGCCAGATCTAGGTGACATGTGAAGGTTCTGGTGATCCCGTCTGTACTCCAGCATGTGGTGTAGGACATAGAATCCATCATTAAGAGAATCGTTCGGTTCTTTGGATGCAGCGAAGTCGGTCTTATGGCTAAAAGCGGCCTGCCGCCCTTCTCTTCTTGTCCCTAACCTCTCCATCCCTTGCTTGGTAGTAAAACATAGCATTGTCGAGAACATCTTTGATGTGGGTGTAATCCTTTTGTGAATGTTCTTTGTGAGTCCAAGTAAAGAGCGTGGGAGAATCGGGGTAGAGGATGATGAGGACGGCGCGCCGCTGCATAAAATAAGTACACCTCAAATTAATTAGCCTCCACCGTGCAAATGAATTATTGAAATTGAAGGAAGGATAGCAGCGCGGATGACTTACACGGGATGATAAGGCACGAGAATCGCCTCCTTGTCCTTATTGGCGAGCATGAAACTGACGATGTAATCCCTCGCGTATTCATGCTGGTCTGCACAGACTCCCAAGAAGCCCTCGTGCATGTAGTACGGGTCAGCGACACAGATATGACGTATCTGCTTAACCCCAATGATGTAGTTCATGTGCAAGGCATAAAGGCGGACAAACGTAAAATCCAGCTTCTTCACGTGAAACATGTCGAATATGTAATCGAATCGGAGGAAGAACTTATCCGCAGGGAAGCTGTCGACGTACGACATTTGCTGCGGAACGTTAACCACGTAGAGTGGGTATCCTGGATCTTTCGAGGCGATGAGGCCTTTCTCTACCCGCAGCACATCGTCATGAAGTCTCCTTAGATCGCTGAATCTGGCCCGTAGCGCTGTTTTAGGTAGGATTGGTTGACCGGGAATATGCCATTTATCCGCATCGGGGATATCTACATGGTCCTGAAGCCGAGGCTGCTGAGGCGGCTGGATCATAGAATCAACTTTTTTGCCTTTCCTCGCTCTCTTCCTAGACTTCTTGGAAGGTCGTCAATAATACGTTGAGACGGTAATTCAGGCACCGACCCATGACGCTCAAACCCTGAGGAGGCGCCACTATAGACATACTGTTCAGCGCCATCGTCATCCTCATCCTCATCCATGGTGATGTTATCAGCGACTAATGGAGCCACCTGCTTACCCCGTCCGCTATCACCCAACCCGACACCCGACGCTAATTGGGTAGGTGGGGTGTTGATGTTCATACCTTGCTGAGGCTGCGTGCTCGTGGGTGTGCTCCCGGCCGCCTCCAGACGAAGCAGACTCTTTGGCCACAATAGGACCCACCCATTGCAACAATCACCAAGCCGCTGCGGGGTCTCATCGTCATCCCCCACTAGTATTAGAGGAGGCAAATTCTTGTGGCCCGGTTTGACACTGGCCACGGAAACCTTGAAGGCGTTCGGGGATCGACCGGCTGTGGAACAATGGTTCCTTCGGCTCCATTATCGTCCCCTTCCCCGTCCACCTTCATTCGCCGATGGTGTACAATATGGTGCACGGGTTTCGCGACCTGCAAAGCAAAGTCTGCGACGTGAGACATCGAAGGCAACAAAAGCGGGAGATTATACATTTATATTGAAGGGGCGTGTGAGCAGATACCGTGAGGCGTCGAGCTCAGCTAAAGAGGAGGCACCACCGAGCACGTCCGGTCTGCGGGAGCAGTCGCGAGAATGCGGGAGCAGTACGGGAGCGGTGCGGGAGCAGTGCTCGAAGAAGTCAACAAGGGAAAGTCCTCTGCATTTTTTGGATTTTGCCTTGTCCAAGTGTAAGCGCCCGTCACCAAGGAAGTAGATATATCTGCAATCGCTTTGTTTTGCGGCAGCTACCGCTATTGCGATTGCTCGAGTTGATTTCTTCTCAACCGCAATCTCAACCTTCTTGTCGATGTTTTCTTCAGTTAACCTCCGTCTTTCCTTTCTCTCCTCCGTGGTCTCACGGTAGTACTTCTTCCACGTGACACCGTCTCCGACATCGTGCACGTGTCCATACGACGGTCGAGTACCACCGGTTGTTGTTTCAATATGTTCAACGCCCGGTTGAATGGAGTGTCCCACTTGGGCCTCGCCAATGCCTCAGACGGCGAGTCGCTTTTGGCCGCAATCCGGTGCTGCTCTCTCTGCAAAAGGCACAAGGATCATTTACAAATATGACTAACGTGTGCGGTCGAATTGATCGAAACTAAAATTACCAGCAGTCTCATGAACTCCGTAATGACGGTGTTGTCTCGTAAACCTTCTTCACTGGGTCCCAGCGGTGCGGGCCCTCGGGGCGTCACGCTCCTGCGGGGCGGTGAAATCCGCCAAGGGTGCAGGATGCCCGGACTCGCGGCTTCGCGTCCTCCTTGGCCCATTTGGACCTCTTTCCGCCGTAACCACGGCTTCCGAGGTGGTGGCTCCCAATGTTCCTCTTTTGAAGCCCCTTCATGTACTTAGACTTTTTTTTGGCAGCTTCGGCCTCGCAAGGCTCCTTGAATATTTGAAACTGCTCTTCCGTGATTGTCGGATTATCCTTTACAATCTCGGAGTAGGGTTCCCCGTCGTTGATCTTTGCTTTCACTTGATTTTTCCAGGCGGCCAACGCGTCGCTAAACTTAGTCATGGCATGTTTGTTTATCTTCTTCATTGCGGGTCCTTATGCGGATCTTCATAATCCTTCTCATTCCGGCCCGGGAACAAGAATATCTGGTGAAACTTCTTTAGGAGGGAGCTCCTCATATTTTCTATCTTCTTTAGTTTCTCATCGTTGATGGTGGCGGTTGTCCGTATGATGCAGCCTATTTGATTGCCGTAGCACGCGCGCGCTTCCTCGGGCGCCTTTGGCTCAAAATTGCCGTCGTCCACCTCCGTGACCACCAGTCTAGTAGTCATGAGTTTGTTAGGAACCCGTTGCATCTTTGCTTTCGGTTCTACACCGGCTCCGCTCCCCGAGGCAGCACCGGTCTCAGCGCCGGTCTCGATGCCGGTCTGAATCTCAGCGCCGGTCTCAGTCTCAACACCGGTCTGCGTGTTGGTCTCGGCACCAGTCTGCGTGTCGGTCTTAGTCCCCGATGCCACCGGTGGGCCCAGCAACAACATCTGTTGATTGTCGGTAAGGCTAAAAAATTCGTCTGCCGCCCGGCAGACGTCGTCGCAATCACCAGAACCCTGTCCTTCATCGTTGCTAGCCATGTTTCCTATGATTAAATCTAGTCAATTAATTCTAGACCTAATAAAATGAATAATGACATAAAAAAGGACTATTGTTTTGCAGGAATGTTGACTCCTTCCTGGTGCGGCAAATCCCGGGCACTCGATATGTCCTAGTTTGTAGCACAAGTCATGCCGAAATTCACGGAAAATTTCGGCATGACCTCTAAAAAGTGGACAAATCGAGAACCTGAAATTTGCCGGAACAGAAATGAATCAACATTCCGGCAAAACATAGGCCACTCGGCATCATTCTCTGGAAACAACAAAGCCACTTGGGCACAATCGAACAACTTCAATGAAAAGATATAACATGAGCAAACACTATTGAGGAATTTGCATATAACATGGCCACTTCAATGAAAAGATATAATCAACAATAATGGAATATGCAAATGAACATCAATGACATATATCATATAAAAATAATCTTGTTTTTTGTTTACATAGCAAGAATTAGTTTGACCAAGTTTTTGAAAAGAAAAACAATTCTGTTTTTTTTATAGCTAAATGCCATAGCTATTGTTTTTATTTATAACTAAATACTTTTGTTTTTTGTTTAAAGCTAAAAGTCTAGGAACTATATTTTCTCTAACCCTTTTGACCTCACCAAAATTTCCACAGCAAGACCTTAGTACCTACACCCAATTTCTTCAAAAATAATCAGGTCCATAGTCCAAATAATTCAAATTTCATTTGAACTAATTCAAAATATATTTTTATAGCTAAGTGTTTTTTTATACCCTCTGTTAATTTAAATCTAAATGCTACTATTATTTATATACCCTCTATTAGTTTAAAGCTAAATGGAATTACTGTTTAGGAATTTTCATAAAAATTGCCCTAGCTAATTTCCTAAAAAAATTGCTAATCATTTTTCCTAAATGCTATAAAATGTCTACTGCCCTAAAAGAAATCTATGGTTCATATGAACACCTAGGGTTCATATGAACATCAACACAGTATCAACATATATATAATTGCCCTAGCAGAGAGAAATAGGAGGGTAGGGGACAGGAGAGGCATAGCCTTACGGTCAACGGCGAGGGCAGGCTCTAGCTCGGGCAGCGGCGGTGAGGTCGAGGGCGGCGGTGGTGAGCTCGAGGGAGGCGACAGTGAGGTCGACGACGACCTCGGGCGGCGGCTGTTAGGTCGAGGGGGCGGCCTCGGGCAGCGACGGTGTGGTCGAAGACGGCCTCGGGCGGTGGCGGTGTGGTCGAAGGCGGCCTCGGGCAACGGCGGCGATGGAGCAGTTGCGGGACAGGGGGGAGTAGAGAGAGGGGAGGGGGAGGACTTAGCGAAATTGTGAGCCCGGGCCGCCGGGATTTGAGTCAAACTAGCAGTAGCTCGTTTTGCCGAAACGCGCTATAGCTAAGTTAGCTATAGCGTGTTCCAGGGAAACGCGCTACAACTATCCCTTTCCGTTTTCTTTTTCTTTTTCTTTTGTTTTCTTTACATTTTCTTTTTTTCATTTCTCCTTTTTCTATTTCTTTCATTTTCATTTACTTTTCTACTTATTTTTCTATTTATTTTCTTTTACATAGCAGTAGTGCTCTACATCAGAAACGCGATGCTACAATGTTTTTAGCAGTAGCGTGCTTCTGGGAGAACCGCTACTACTATTCCTAGCTTACCGGCACTAGTGAGGGAATTTTAGTAGTAGCGCTTTTCTGTGAAGACGCGCTACTGCTAAAATATTGTTTGTAGCGTGGTTTTGAAACAAGCGCTACTACTAAGTAGCGCTAGTGCCGAGTTTTGACCAACGCTACTGCTATACCTCTGTGTATAGCGTTTTTCCTAGTAGTGCCAGGTCGGTTTTTACGTGGCTTGTACTATGATCCTTATGATATAAATGAGACATGTATTACCAATGCAAAAAAAAACACATATCATTGCTCACAAAACATCACATGCACACACATCATCTCTCCCAGAGCATCACATTTAGCATCAGATACATGAGGTAAAAGTAGAATCCACAACGAGCCAATTTGACATCCACAAAGAGCACATAGACGAGTACCAGAACCAAACACGAGTAGTGTGTTTGTTGTGCTACCTAGTATCTACATTCTTCATTCCAGTTTCTATAAAAAGTTAATGTAATAAACATGCAATTTGATTAAGATCGATATTCTTCATTCTTGCATAGCACACTGCCATGGCTTTGGACATTGCTAAGTTTGAAGTACCGAGTGTCAGCAATATAATCTGAGTGGGTACAATTGCATGCATCTTCCAATTTTGTTAATGAGACATGTAAATGAAGAGTGAACACTGCAACGTCCAGAGTAAGTACCAACGACAAGGTTTCCAAATACCTACCTTAATGGCTGTTTTTTCAATCTTGCAGAGCATTTTTCCAATACACATGGTCATCTTCACAAGATAAGTCTGCCACAAATAAAGAACCAACAAAAATATTTCAAAATTACAATTCCCTAGTATAATAGTATAACATGAATGAAGAGATGAAGAGATAAATCTTCAAACCCATATGAATCTAAGCCTTGAACCAACGCAAAACTATGGAATATATTGTAGAAGCACCTACATGGCAGAGCAACTAAGCTAGCAAATTCCAGGTGTATACCATGACAGAAAAGACAATTGATACGTCTTCAACGTATCTATAATTTTTTATTGTTTCATGCTATTACATTATCCATCTTGGATGTTTTATATGCATTATTATGCTATTTTATATTTTTTTGGGACTAACCTATTAACCTAGTGCCTAGTGCCAGTTGCTGTTTTTTCCTTGTTTTTGTCTTTTTACAGAAAACCAAATACCAAATGGAGTTCAAACAGAACAAAACTTTTTGAGAATTTTTCTTGGACCAGAAGACACCTAGCAAGCTTTACGAGGAGGCCAAAAGGGCCACGGATGAGCGACAAGCTCGGGAGGCGCGCCCTAGGGGAGATGCCCCCAGGCTTGTGGGCCCACCGTGACACCTCTAACCCAAATCACATCTCTATACATACCCAAATATTTCGCGTATACCAAGGGGCACACCAAAAATACTTTTCTACGGCCGCAAGCTTCTGTTCTCGTGAGATCCCATCTTGGGGCCATTTCCGGCACTCCGTCAGAGGGGGATTCGATCACGGAGGGCCTCTACATCAACATTGTTGTCCTTCCGATGACGTGTGAGTAGTTTACCACAGATCTACGGGTCCATAGCTAGTAGCTAGATGGCTTCTTCTCTCTCTTTGATCTTCAATACAATGTTCTCCTCAATGTTCGTGGAGTTCTATTCGATGTAATCTTCTTTTGCGGTGCGTCTGTTGAGATCCGATGAATTGTGGATTTATGATCAGATTATCTATGAATATTATTTGAGTCTTCTATGAGCTCTTTTATGCATGATTAAACTAGCTTTGTATATTTCTCTCCGATATATTGATTTGGTTTGGCCAACTCGATTGATTTATCTTGTAATGGGAAAGGTGTTTTGTTTTGGGTTCAATCTTACGGTGCCCTTGCCTAGTGACAGAAGGGGTAGCGAGGCATTTGTATTGTTGCCATTAACGATAAAAAGATGGGGTTTATACCATATTGATTGGGTCTATCCCTCTACATCATGTCATCGTGCTTAAAGCATTACTTCGTTCTTGTTAACTTAATACACTAGATGCATGTTGGATAGCGATCGATGTGTGGAGTAATAGTAGATGCAAGCAGGAAACGGTCTAATGGGAAATTGTGTACTTTTCATTGTCTTTGTTCTGCATCTTTCTCCAATGCCCTTAAACTCTTTTATGCTACTTCTTAACTATATTTTTTCTGTTTTATTCAGTAGTATAAGAACACTAAATTAAGCAACTTTCGTCTCGCTACCGATGATGAATTAGCAATACTGAAAGAACGCAGTTCTTTTGGTTATTCTGGTATGACTGGCAATAGTAATGAGGTTTCACTGTATGAACATTTTCGACATCTGGTTGCCCTATGTAATTGAGTCCTTACCCGTGAAGGAAATATACCCTAGAGGCAATAATAAAGTTATTATTTATTTCCTTATTTCATGATAAATGTTTATCATTCATGCTAGAATTGTATTAACCGGAAACATGATACATGTGTGAATGCATAGACAAAACAAGATGTCACTAGTATGCCTCTACTAGACTAGCTTGTTAATCAAAGATGGTTATGTTTCCGACCATAAACAAGGAGTTGTTATTTGATTAACAAGGTCACATCATTAGTAGAATGATCGATTGACATGACCCATTCCCTTAGCTTAGCACACGATCGTTTAGTATGTTGCTCTGCTTTTATCCATGACTTATACATGTTCCTGTAACTATGAGATTATGCAACTCCGTTTGTCGGAGGAACACTTTGGGTGCTACCAAGCGTCTGGCGTAATCGGGTGATTATAAAGGAGTACTACAGGTGTCTCCAAAGGTAGATGTTGGGTTGGCGTATTTGAGATTAGGTTTTGTCACTCCGATTGTCGGAGAGGTATCTCTGGGCCCTCTCGGTAATGCACATCACTGAAGCCTTGCAAGCACTACAACTAATGAGTTAGTTGTGAGATGATGTATTACGGAGCGAGTAAAGAGACTTGCGATGCGAGATTGAACTAGGTATTGGATACCGACGACGAATCTCGGGCAAGTAACATACCGATGACAAAGGGAACAACGTATGTTGTTATGCGGTCGACCGATAAAGATCTTAAGTAGAATATGTAGGAACCAATATGGGCATCCAGGTCCGCTGTTGGTTATTGACCGTGAATAGTTCTAGGTCATGTCTACATTGTTCTCGAACCGTAGGGTCCCGCACGCAAGGTTTCGATGGCGGTTATTATGAGTTTATGTATTTTGATGTACCGAAGAAGTTGAGTCCGGATGTGATCACGGACATGACGAGGAGTCTCGAAATGGTCGAGACATAAAGATTGATATATTGGAAGCCTATGTTTGGAGTTGGAATGGTTCGGTAAAACAGAATTCTCGAGAGTAGGGAGGTTACGGAACCCCGGAGGTAAATGGGCCATAGTGGGCCTTAGTGGAAAGGAGAAGGGCCAGCCCTAGGTGGCGGCGCCTCCCCTTCCCTAGTCCTACTAGGACTAGGAAAGGGGCCGCCCCTCTCTCTCTTTCCCCCTCCAGGAATCCTAGTCCAACTAGGATTGGGGAATCCTACTCCCGGAGGGAGTAGGACTCCTGGGCGCCACCCTCGGCCGGCCAGCCCCTCCCCTTGCTCCTTTATATCTGACGGGGCAAGGGGCACCCTAGGACACACAAGTTAGATCTACGGATCGTTCCTTAGCCGTGTCGGTGCCCCCTCCACCATATTCCACCTCGGTTATACTGTCGCGAAGCTTAAGCGAAGCCTGCGCCGGTGAAACATCAAGATCGTCCACCACGCCGTCGTCTTGTGAAACTCTCCCTCGACACTCGGCTGGATCGAGTCTGAGGGGCGTCATCGAGCTGTCGTGTGTCAAGAACTCTGGGGCGCCGAGTATGTGGCGCGGGATCGGTCGGATCGCGAGGAGAACGTCGACTACTTCCTCTACATTGTGATCGCTTCGCCGGGTCTACGAGGGTATGTAGACAACACTCTCCCCTCTCGTTGCTATGCATCACCATGATCTTGCGTGTGCGTAGGAAATTTTTTGAAATTACTACGTTCCCCAACAGTGGCATCCGAGCCTAGGTTTTTATGGTTTGATGTTTTGCACGAGTAGAACACAAGTGAGTTGTGGGCGATACAAGTCATACTACCTACCAGCATGTCATACTTTGGTTCAGCGGTATTGTGAGATGAAGCGGCCCGGACCGACATTACGCGTACGCTTACGCGAGACTGGTTTCACCGCTGCGAGCACTCGTTGCTTAAAGGTGACTGGCGGGTGTCTGTCTCTCTCACTTTAGTTGAACGAGTGTGGCTACGCCCGGTCCTTGAGAAGGTTAAACGGAGTCTATTTGACGAAATATCGTTGTGGTTTTGATGCGTAGGTGAGACTGGTTCTTGCTTAAGCCCGTAGCAGCCACGTAAAATTTGCAACAACAAAGTAGAGGACGTCTAACTTGTTTTTGCAGGGCATGTTGTGATGTGATATGGTCAAGGCGTGATGCTATATTTTATTGTATGAGATGATCATGTTTTGTAACGAAGTTATCGGCAATCGGCAGAGCCATATGGTTGTCGCTTTATTGTATGCAATGCAATCGCCTGTAATGCTATATTTTATCACTAAGCGGTAGCGATAGTCGTAATAGCATAAGTTTGGCGAGGCGACAACGATGCTACGATGGAGATCAAGGTGTCGCGCCGGTGACGATGGTGATCATGGTGGTGCAGCTAGATGGAGATCATGAAGCACAAGATGATGATGACCATATCATATCACTTATATTGATTTGCATGTGATGTTTATCCTTTTATGCATCTTATCTTGCTTTGTTTGACGGTAGCATTATAAGATGATCTCTCACTAAATTATCAAGAAGTGTTCTCCCTGAGTATGCACCGTTGCCAAAGTTCGTCGTGCCCAGACACCACGTGATGATCGGGTGTGATAAGCTCTACGTCCATCTACAACGGGTGCAAGCCAGTTTTGCACACGCAGAATACTCGGGTTATACTTGGCGAGCCTAGCATATGCAGATATGGCCTCGGAACACGGAGACCGAAAGGTCGGCGTGAATCATATAGTAGATATGATCAACATAAGATGTTCACCATTGAAAACTACTCCATTTCACGTGATGATCGGTTATGGTTTAGTTGATTTGGATCACGTGATCACTTAGATGACTAGAGATGTTTTTCTCGTGGGAGTTCTTAAGTAATATGATTAATTGAACTTAAATTTATCATGAACTTAGTACTGATAGTATCTTGCTTGTTTATGTTTGATTGTAGATAGATGGCTCGTCTGTTGTTCCGTTGAATTTTAATCGTTCCTTGAGAAAGCAAAGTTGAAAGATGATGGTAGCAATTACGGACTGGGTCCGTAACGAGGATCATCCTCATTGCTGCACGAAGAGTTACGTCTGGATGCACCGCTAGGTGACAGGCTCGATCAGATCTGCCCAGCGGCGTTAAGAGCGTCTGGCGAGCAAAGCTGATGACTACTCTATAGTTCGATGTGCCATGCTTTACGGCTTAGAACCGGGACTTCAACGGCGTTTTGAGCGTCATGGAGCATATGAGATGTTCCAGAGTTGAAGTTGATATTCCAACAGAATGCGGATTGAGAGATATGAAGTCTCCAATAAGTTCTATAGCTGCAAGATGGAGGAGAATAGTTACATTAGTGAGCATATACTCGAATATCTGGGTACTACAATCACTTGACACAATTGGGAGTTAATCTTCCGAATGATTGTGTCATTGATGAGAATTCTTCAATCACGCCACCAAGCTACAAAGGCTTCGTGATGAACTATAATATGCAAGGGTTAGTAAAGACTATGCGAGCTCTTCGCAATGCTAAAGGCAGCGGAGGTAGAAATCAAGAAGGAGCATCAAGTGTTGATGGTCAATAAAACCACTAGTTTCAAGAAGAAAGGCAAAGGGAAAAAGAAGGGAACTTCAAGAAGAATAGCAAGCAAGTTCTTTGCTCGGGAGAAGAAACCCAAGTCGGACCTAAGCACTGGCCGAGTGCTTCTACCGCAAGCGACTAGTCCTTTGGAAGCGGAACTGCCCCAAGTATTTGGCGGATAAGAAGGATGGCAAGGTGAACAAAGGTATATGTGATATACATGTTATTGATGTGTACCTTACTAGAGCTCATGATAGCACTGGTATTTGATACTGGTTCTGTTGCTAATATTTGCAACTCGAAGCAGGACTACGGATTGCGAACACGGCAAAGGGCGAGGTGACAATGCGCGTGGGAAATGGTTCCAAAGTCGATGTGATCGCGGTCGGCACGCTACCTCTACATCTACCTTCGGGATTAGTTTTAGACCTAAATAATTGTTATTTGGTGCTGCGTTGAGCATGAACATTATATCTGGATCTTGTTTGATGCGAGGCGGTTATTCATTTAAATCGAGAGAATAATGGTTGTTCTATTTATATGAGTAATATCTTTTATGGTCATGCACCCTTGAGGAGTGGTCTATTTTGATGAATCTCGATAGTAGTGATACACATATTCATAATGTTGAAGCCAAAAGATGCAGAGTTGATAATGATAGTGCAACTTATTTGTGGCACTTGCCGTTTAGGTCATATCGATTGTAAAGCGCATGAAGAAACTCCATCTTGATGGACTTTTGGAGTCACTTGATTATGAATCACTTGGCACTTCGAACCGTGCCTCATGGGCAAGATGACTAGAACACCGTTCTCGGTACTATGGAGAGAGCAACAGATTTGTTGGAAATCATACATCTGAGATGTATGTGGTCCGATGAATGTTGAGGCTCGTGGCGGATATCGTTATTTTCTCACCTTCACAGATGACTTAAGCAGATATGGGTATATCTACTTAATGAAACATAAGTCTGAAACATTTGAAAAGTTCAAAGAATTTCAGAGTGAAGTTGAAAATCATCGTAACAAGAAAATTAAGTTTCTACGATCGATCGTGGAGGTGAATATTTGAGTTCTGAGTTTGGTCTACATTTGAAACAATGCGGAATAGTTTAGCAACTCACGCCACCGGAACACCACAGCGTAATGGTGTGTCGAGCGTCATAATCGTACTTTACTAGATATGGTACGATCTATGATGTCTCTTCTGATTACCGCTATCGTTTTGGGGTTATGCTCTAGAGGCGGCCGCATTCACCTGAATAGAACATCGTCAAAATCCGTTGAGGCGACACCTTATGAACTGTGGTTTAGCAAGAAACCAAAGTTGTCGTTTCTTAAAGTTTGGGGATGCGATGCTTATGTGAAAAAGCTTCAACTGATAAGCTCGAACCCAAATCGAATGTGTCTTCATAGGATACCCAAAGGAAACAGTTGGGTACACCTTCTATCACAGATCCGAAGGCAAGACATTCGTTGCTAAGAATGGATCCTTTCTAGAGAAGGAGTTTCTTTCGAAAGAAGTGAGTGGGAGGAAAGTGGAACTTGATGAGGTAATAGTACCTTCTCCCTTACTTGAAAGTAGTTAAATCGCAGAAACCGGTTTACGAGACACCTCGCCAAGTAGTGAGGAAGTTAATGATGTTGATCATGAAACTTGAGATCAAGTTACTCTGAGAACCTCGTAGATCAACCGAGTAAGATCCGCACTGAGTGGTGCGGTAATCCTGTTCGGAAATCATGCTACTAGATCATGATGAACCTACGAACTATGAAGAAGCGATGGTGAGCCCAGATTCCACAAAATGGCTTGAGGCCATGAAATCGAGATGGGATCCATGTATGAAAACAAAGTATGGACTTTGGTTGACTTGCTCGAGGTAGGCAAGCAATAGAAAACAAGTGGATCTTCAAGAAGAAGGCAGACGGACGGTAATATTATTGTCTATAAAGCTCGACTTATGCAAAGGGTTTCGACAAGTTCAAGGGGTTGACTACGATGAGACCTTCTCACCCGTAGCGATGCTTAAGTCCGTCCGAATCATGTTAGCGATTGCCGCATTTTATGATTATGAAATTTGGCAAATGGATGTAAAACTGCATTCTGAATGGATTTACGGAAGAAGAGTTGTATATGATGCAAACGAGAAGGTTTTATCGATCCAAAGGAGCTAACAAAGTATGCAAGCTCCAGCGATCCATCTATGGACTGGTGCAAGCATCTCGGAGTTGGAATAAGCGCTTTGATAGTGTGATCAAAGCATTTGGGTTTATACAGACTTTTGGAGAAGCCTGTATTTACAAGAAAGTGAGTGGGAGCTCTGTAGCATTTCGATATTATATGTAGATGACATATTGCTAATCGGAAATGATATAGAATTCTGGATAGCATAAAGGGATACTTGAATAAAAGTTTTTCAATGAAAGACCTCGGTGAAGCTGCTTACATATTGGGCATTAAGATCTATAGAGATAGATCAAGGCGCTTGATTGGACTTTCACAAAGCACATACCTTGACAAAATTTTGAAGAAGTTCAAAATGGATCAAGCAAAGAAAGGGTTCTTGCATGTGTTACAAGGTGTGAAGTTGAGTCGGACTCAATGCCCGACCACTTGCCGAAGATAGAGAGAAAATGAAAGATGTTCCTATGCTTCAGCCATAGGCTCTATCATGTATGCAATGCTGTGTACCGGACCTGATGTGTGCCTTGCTATAAGCCTAGCAGGAGGTACCAAAGTAATCCAGAGTGGATCATGGACAGCGGTCAAGAACATCTGAAATACCTAAAAGGACTAAGGATATGTTTCTCGTATATGGAGGTGACAAAGAGCTCATAAATGGCAGTTACGTTGATGCAAGCTTTGACACCGATCGAGACGATTCTAAATCGCAGACCGGATCGTATTTACACTAAGCGGAGGAGCTGTCGGTTGGTGCAGTTCTAAACAAAGCGTCGTGGCGGGATCTACATGTGAAGCGGAGTACATAGCAGCTTCGGAAGCAGCTAATGAAGGAGTGCGGATGAAGGAGTTCATATCCGATCTAGGTGTCATACCTAGTGCATCGGGTCCAATGAAAATCTTCGTGACAATCTTGGAGCAATTGCCTTAGCGAAGGAATCCAGATTTCACAAAAGGACCAAGCACATCAAGAGGCGCTTCAATTCCATCCGGGACTTAGTCCGGTGGGAGACATAGAGATTTGCAAGATACATACGGATCTGAATGTTGCAGACCCGTTGACTAAGCCTCTTCCACGAGCAAAACATGATCAGCACCAAGACTCCATGGGTGTTAGAATCATTACTATGTAATCTAGATTATTGACTCTAGTGCAAGTGGGAGACTGAAGGAAATATACCCTAGAGGCAATAATAAAGTTATTATTTATTTCCTTATTTCATGATAAATGTTTATCATTCATGCTAGAATTGTATTAACCGGAAACATGATACATGTGTGAATGCATAGACAAAACAAGATGTCACTAGTATGCCTCTACTAGACTAGCTTGTTAATCAAAGATGGTTATGTTTCCTGACCATAAACAAGGAGTTGTTATTTGATTAACAAGGTCACATCATTAGTAGAATGATCGATTGACATGACCCATTCCTTAGCTTAGCACACGATCGTTTAGTATGTTGCTACTGCTTTTATCCATGACTTATACATGTTCCTGTAACTATGAGATTATGCAACTCCGTTTGCGGAGGAACACTTTGGGTGCTACCAAGCGTCACAAGCGAATGGGTGATTATAAAGGAGTACTACAGGTGTCTCCAAAGGTAGATGTTGGGTTGGCGTATTTGAGATTAGGTTTTGTCACTCCGATTGTCGGAGAGGTATCTCTGGGCCCTCTCGGTAATGCACATCATGAAGCCTTGCAAGCACTACAACTAATGAGTTAGTTGTGAGATGATGTATTACGGAACGAGTAAAGAGACTTGCCGAACGAGATTGAACTAGGTATTGGATACCGACGATCGAATCGCGGGCAAGTAACATACCGATGACAAAGGGAACAACGTATGTTGTTATGCGGTCTGACCGATAAAGATCTTCGTAGAATATGTAGGAACCTATATGGGCATCCAGGTCCCGCTGTTGGTTATTGACCGTGAATTGTTCTTGGTCATGTCTAGATTGTTCTCGAACCGTAGGGTCAGCACGCTTTAGGTTTCGATGATGGTTATTATGAGTTTATGTATTTTGATGTACGAAGAAGTTCGAGTCCCGGATGTGATCACGGACATGACGAGGAGTCTCGAAATGGTCGAGACATAAAGATTGATATATTGGAAGCCTATGTTTGGAGTTGGAATGGTTCCGAGAAAACAGGAATTTACTGAGTCCGGAGGTTACGGAACCCCGGAGGTAAATGGGCCATAGTGGGCCTTAGTGGAAAGGAGAAGGGCCAGCCCTAGGTGGTCGCGCCTCCCCTTCCCTAGTCCTACTAGGACTAGGAAAGGGGCCGCCCCCTCTCTCTTTCCCCTCAGGAATCCTAGTCCAACTAGGATTGGGGGAATCCTACTCCCGGAGGAGTAGGACTCCCTGCGCGCCACCCTCGGCCGGCCAGCCCCTCCCCTTGCTCCTTTATATCTGAGGGCAAGGGGCACCCTAGGACACACAAGTTAGATCTACGGATCGTTCCTTAGCCGTGTCGGTGCCCCCTCCACCATATTCCACCTCGGTTATACCGTCGCGAAGCTTAAGCGAAGCCTGCGCCGGTGAAACATCAAGATCGTCCACCACGCCGTCGTCTTGTGAAACTCTCCCTCGACACTCGGCTGGATCGAGTCGAGGGGCGTCATCGAGCTGTACGTGTGTCAAGAACTCGGGGTGCGAATGCTTGGCGCGGGATCGGTCGGATCGCGAGGAGAGCGTCGACTACTTCCTCTACGTTGTGATCGCTTCCGCTTCGGGTCTACAAGGGTATGTAGACAACACTCTCCCCTCTCGTTGCTATGCATCACCATGATCTTGCGTGTGCGTAGGAAAATTTTTGAAATTACTACGTTCCCCAACAACCCGTAGTAGTAGCAGCAGCAGCAGCTGGACTAAGTCATGGAGCTCTGTATTTTGTTACTAAAGATATGCTTATTTGGTGCTGGATTGGCAATTGCACTGATTGCAAAATTTATTCTTATACTGCTTCATTCACTTGACGATGTCACTGCGTGCTGCTTCTGGTAGCATCCAGTTAGTTGTTCTTGTGGATTTTTAGAATGTGCTAGTTACTTCTCTTTTTTGTCCAATTAGTTTCTTTTTTTTGTGGGTGAATTGTCCAATTAGTGTCTGAAATAATACACAGAAGAATGTGATATTAGGTTGCAAAAATAATTCTAATGTTTGCTCAAAGATTTATTTATTGTGTAGTTTTGCAAGTGTTAATCTCTCTGGACACCTATGTGCACCATCTAACAGATTGTGAAAAGGAAAAGCACTTCACTGAAATATCATAATTTTACTTGTCTCTTGCAAACATTGCAAGTTCACAGAAGAATCTGTGCTATCCTTGAACTTGGAACTCTATGCTCGCTGTAACTTTTCTGAAGTGGTCAACTCATGTTCTTTTGTCACAGTCCTAAATCTATCTTTTTTTTAAAGGTCCAGCGATTGCTGGCCTTTTCATATATTGAGCAGAAGAGAGTACAAGCGTACAAGAGTGAACGAAGGTTATATAACTTATAAAACACCGAACTTGTTCTAAGATGCTTGCATGTCATGGTGACAAATTTTAGCTCTTATTCATATTCTGTATATTCAAAACAGTCCTGCAACAGTATCTCCAATGCTTCCAGGTGATTGGACACATACATGTAATAGCTTATTTGAAAATGCCCTGTAACGTCAAATGTGTTACAATTGGATGGATGGTTTTTTTAGTATTTTTAAAAAGAAACAAATCTGAATTATGTTATATTTTTTCATACAGTTCACACATACTCGCATACAGTCTCTGAATTTTCTGAATCCCCTGGTGGACAAAGTTCAATGTGTACCCCAGTCAATTGGTTGTTGAAATCGAGCGGCGCAGCAACGTGCCCTTTCGCTTCTAGTAATCTTTTATGTTCGGTGCTCCTTGGGCTTCTAGTAATCTTTTATGTTCGGTGCTCCTTGGGAGTTACTTCCCACCTTGTAGTTTGCCTGGAGGCATGGTTTTCACTTTCAGTGAGATTTCGATGTAATTCACTTAATTTCATTAATTTCAGCAAACGCTAAAATGTCTACTTTAGGCCAAAATATTTCAGCAATTTCATTACTACACAGAATTTAAATATTTTTATTTTTTTAATTAAATTCAGGTTAATACTTTGGCCTTTTGGCTGAAACGCAAACAGAAATTACTGGAATTTATTCAAATTCGGTGATTTTGGTTGGCACCAAATTTTTCTGAAACTAAAATTGAGAACCATGCTGGAGGGCGATGGCTTGAACCACAGCTACGCTTTCCGCGACGGGGACTAACTTCTCTCTTGTTTGTATGTTGGCTAAATTTTTTGGTTGCCTCCCATACCTCACATCCTAGAAATCTACACTTCAGAGAAAATCCTACACTCTAGAGATAGTATGCAGTGTTTGACATCAACCACACTCATGTTTCTCTAGGAACTCTACAAGCTATTAAATAGTGTCAGTTTTAAAGTGAACACACACTTTGTCACCCTATTTTCTATCACACATTTGTGAAGGTTGGAACGACCAAATTTGTAAGACATTGTGATCATCATCTAAATAGTGTGTATCAGCTCATCGCATTTTTGCTTGCAATGTGAATATATTTGCACCAAAGTTTGATTGACCGTACAATAGGCAAAAAAAGGTGAGTTTTTCCCACAACATGTCAATCAAAATTTTCCTAGGAAATTTATTGCAAGTGAATACTTAAGAATTTTTCATAGGATTATTAGAAGAAAATCAAACAACTTTAAGAGAATAAAGTTATATTGCTAATAAGAGGGCAACTACCCACCTAATGCCATCACCACATGAGGGCTTCTTGCATCACACATATCGACTGCTCGAGCAGTGTTAATGTTTTTATTTTCTTGCAATTATTGTATGGTACTAATAATAGTTGTGCAAAAAATGCCCATATTGCTGTGATTTATAGTTTTTCTAGAGAAAGTCAGAGTAGGTGATGTGAACTTCTAAGATCGAATTAACCTCACCCAAGAGTACCCAGTTGAAATGAAAAATAATAATAATTTCCTTAACTATATCTACTCGTATAAAAGATTCAATTGGTGATGACGGTGTGTCTGCCATCCGTCATTTCTAGCCATCGAATTTGCATCTAAAGTGTGAGATATGTACTGGCATTTTGGCAAAACACCCCACAACTTCGTTCCTTATTTGCAGAAACCCCATTATCTCTTCATACCAGCCTTATCCCTCCTCATCTCATACAAACAGGTAACCAGAACATACTTCGGGTGAAATCTAACAACTTTTTTTGTCATATATACCAAAACTAGGTTGGCATTATTTTCAAAAGTTTGAAAATGCATTATGGATCTGTTCCAATACACATGAACTTTGCTAGTACATGTAAATATCCGAGTCTTTAAAGGGCTATTTATTTTTTATAAGTAAATATGTTGCTCGCATTGTTCAAAAAGCAAGCCTAGTAATTAAAATTGCATTTTGACCACGATAATATTATCTATCTCGAGGAATTTATAATGTTATAGTATATTGCACGCTATTAATAATTGTTGTGCAGAAGATAGACAGATTGTTCTGGTATATACAATCTGTGAAACAAATTAGAGCATGCAATGTGAACTCCTCAGCTCAAATTAACCTCACTCAAGTGTTCTTGTTGGTGTTTTCTACCAATAATAATGAACATGGGTCGAGTTATGGATAGATATTCTATAGGGGTCTACAAGAAACAAGGAGTTTACCCAAGTTCAGTCCTTTGGAAAGAGGTAATGCCCTAGTTCATACCTTTGTGGATTTTATCGGTGGTTGCCTCATATGAGAACTACCGTTTTGTGGTATCTACAAAATGTACTCCAAGCCGTAAAGAAAGTACACGTGTAGGTTATGAGGTGCCGATCAAGAGATATCAGCCTCGCCTTATATTGGTGGACAGGCTAGGGTTACAAGATATATGAGATCTAGTAGTACGAATGGGTTGCAAGTGGGCATACTGTGCTTGAAGATATGGAGGTCTTGTACTCCAAGATGATGCCCCTCATCGCTACTAAGAAAAAGCTTATAGATAGAACATTAGCAGTAGCGTTGGTATGTGCGGCCGCACTACTGCTAATTAGCAGTAGCACCTGGCACATACCGGCGCTACAGGTAGCAAGTTAGCAGTAGCGCTAGCCAGACGGCCCGTACTACTGGTAAGTAGTCCCAAAGGGAGGAATCATCGTTCCCCACGGGCTTGCCATAGCAGCAACACTGGCCAGGGACCCATGCTACAGCTAAACTCCTTAGCAGTAGCGCATTCTCCAGGCCCGTGCTGCTGCTATGGCTAGCCCGGGCCTAGTTGCCCGCACCCACTTAGCAATAGTGCTGGGCCATGACCTGCGCTACAACTAATGTGGTTAGCAGTAGCGTTGGTCCGCGACCCGCCCTACTGCTAAGTTAACACTACTAGGAAAAGGCCTACTAATGGCGCACCTGTTTTGGCTACTAATGGCACACTACAGGTGCGTCATTAGTACCACGCCACTAGAATATTTTAGTAATGGCACACCACAGGTGCGCCATTAGTATCCCACAGGTGCGCCATTAGTATCTGGTATACTAATGGCGTACCACATGGAAGTGCGCCATTAGTAACAATTTTTTAAAAGAAATTCATTTTTTCTTAATCTCAGGTCACTATTTCACATATGAGATATCCAACACACACACACACATATATATATATATATATATATATATATATATATATATATATATATATATATACAACAAGCATCCATATAGCAATCATATCCAACACACAAGTTTCATCATATATACATACATAGCCAACACATAGTTCCATCGTTACATATTACAAAAGTTTCACATTGTTCATCCAACACCGTTATCCATCAATTCACAAAAGTTTCACACTGATAGGAAATAAAAACACAAATGGAAAAGAAGCACTCCATCCATGCAAGCTTCCGTGAATTAAACCAAATCTGCAAAATGATAAACAAGAAGATAGAAGAAGAGGAAGAAGAAGAAGAGAAGAAGAAGAAAACTAGAAGAATACTAGAAGAAGAAGAACACTAGAAGAATACTAGAAGGAGAATAAGAAGAAGAATAAGAAGAATAAGAAGAAGACTATAAGCTTATTATGTAAACTTGATCATTTTGTGCTAACACAAGTAATTTTGGAGCTAACCTATAGGAAACTAAGCATATAAGCTCTAAGTTAGCATATTAGAGCCAATTTAGGTAAAATAAAGCTAACATATGTCATTTTGGAAAAGAAGAAGAATAAGAAGAAGACTATAAGCTTATTATGTAAACTTGATCATTTTGTGCTAACATAAGTAATTTTGGAGCTAACCTATAGGAAACTAGGCATATTAGAGATAACATAGGTAACTAAGTATACATATATGTATTAGCAGAATAACTATTAGCAGAATAACATAGGTAACAGACGGTCTATTCTGCTAATATTAGCAGAATAACTATTCTGCACACCACTTCCGCACTGCACACTGACCGCAAGTGCACTGCATCTTCTTGACGACGAGCACTGCAATATAGACTAGTGAACTTCGTGTCGGAAAAAACTGCACGCGTTCTTTTTTTGGTACTGTTTTCGCTCTAATTTTTTAACCGTTTATCGGAATGAGAAGTGTAATATACCGTTGAAAAGCTATGGATTAGGCGCAACTTCAACATGTTGAACACTTTTCGAGATTCCACACGGTTTAAGAGCAGTTTTGAAAATTGTGCGGCGGATTACGAGTGGCAGCGAGCGTTTTTTCGCGTTTATTTCTAAACCGCTTGTCGGAATGAAGCAAATGATACGCCGTTGGATAGATATCGTCGAGGCGCATCTTTTACATACATAAATCTTTCTCTAATTCGTTACAGTTTAAGAGCAGTTTCAAATTTACTAAATCGCGGAACTCTGTTTTTTAAATTTTTTGAAATTTTTGGTACTGTTTTTGCTCCAGTTTTCTAACCGTTTGTTGGAACGAGACGTATGATACGCCGTTGGAAAGCTACGGACAAGGCGCAACTTTCATATGTTGAAATGGTTTTGAGATTCCTTACAATTTTTAGTTAATTTTGAAATCGTGCGGCTGACTTCGAGAGGCAGCGGCTGTTTTTTCGCGAAATTTTTATGAACAGCGGGTCGGAATAATTCAAATCATACGCCGTTGGAAAGATATCGACGAGACGCAACTTTTTCATGTAGAGCACTCTTTCTAATTCATTACGGTTTAAGAGCAGTTTTCAAATTACCAAAATGCGGGCACTCTGTTTTTCGCGACACCCAAAACGACTCGTGTACTGCATCAGACAGAAAAACGCACTGCTTCTGACCGACAACCGCACTGCATTAGCCGGTCAAGTGAACTTCATAATTTCTTTTGTCGAATGTAAAATTTTCCTCAGACGAGTTTTTGTTGTCTTTTTAAAAAAAATTGTGGACGAGAGTGGACCGCAGAGACGGGGCAAGTGAACCACGACATACATCGAAGTGAGCCGCATTACTATCTTGCTATTTTCCTAATTTTTTCACACTTTTCATGTTGGGCACAAGTGAGCAGCATCACTCTAAAAAATGAACCACATCCGAGGACCAACCGCACTGCAAGTTTTGATGTAATCGATTGCATTTTCAGACACACAAACCAAACTGCATACAGAGGGGTAATGAGCTGCTACACAAATGAAGTGAACTATATTGTTTGTCTCTCTTCAAACAAATTTGGTTCAAGACATCAATACTGCACTGCAGATAGGATACTAGCCAACTGCACCAAAACACAACGGAGTTTTTGACAGCACACCCACAACGCTGCATGGATAATCTATCATGAAATTAAACTCTTAACCGCAATGCTAGGCACCGGCGTCCCCAATGAACTGCTCGAAAACAAAATCTAAAACACACACACAAAATTCCATGGCACAGCGAGCACCACCTCGAATTCAAGCCAAACTGCATGGGCGCATCAACCGAACCACATCTCTTCCTATTTGATGCCTTCCTGCTCGCCGAAACTGCACTGCAAGAAAGAAAGGAACTGGGAAGCAAATCAAAATCAAGATGGAACAGCACGGCTACCCTCGAGCTTTGTTAATTTGCACCGACGACGAAGAAGGGTGGAGGAAGGGCATAGGAGGGTGCCAGAGCACCACCAGGCATCCAACCGCCATCACCATAGGTCACCACCGTTCTCCCTTCAGCCATCGAGCTGCACTGGAGCACCACCCGAACTGCTCAGTCCTTGCCCTCCCTGTAGCGAGATCCCGTGGGCTAGCCGGAGTCGGAGGAGACGCCCCCAGGCCCGGCGCAGATCCTGACCAGGAGAGGAAGGAGGGGGTGGCCCAGCTACCACCGCAAACAATGGGTACAGGCCGGAATCCTCGCGGAGAGGGTCGCCCTGGCTGTGCAGGGGAGGAGATGTGCCTCGGCTGCGGCTGGCAAGCCGGAGCGGTGGAGCCATTCGTCGCTACGGCTGGTCGTCGTCCCGAGGTAGAGGAGGGGGGTAGGCCAGGAGAAGTGCACCGGCGGTGGCGGCTCGATTCAGATCGATGGCGAGCGGCAGATCTAGGCATAGGTGATGGGTGATGCGGAGCAGGGGCGACGCGAGCCCAGGACGGCTGTGGGGTGGGTCGATGAAGCGAAGGGAGGTGCGGAGGGAGGTGGGAGGCGGCGGGATGGTGCGAGGCTGGACCGGCGACGGGTTGGGGCAGTGCTCCCCATGGTTTGGAGGGGCGACGCGGTGGCGCGTACAGTTGGAGCACCGGCCGGGGTAGGTGGCTGGGGAAGGAAAGGGAGCGCCGGCGGTGGGCAGCGCGACCGGATCCACGGCGGCAGCTCCGGAGACAGAAGAAGGTCGGGAGGAAGATGGGTGGGGAGGGGGTCCGTGCGGATCAGAGTGGCTAGAAAGAAGCCAACGAGTGGGGGTGGATGAAGAAGTCGGAGAGGAAGAAGCCGGGCTGGATGCAGCGGGATGGGAGGGAGGAGGTGGAGGAACGGGGAGGAAAGAGCCGCCGGCGACCCCCGAGCTCACCGGCCCCGCTAGGCGCATCCGTCACCGACAAGACGCGGGAGGACGGCGACGGGGTGGATCCAGCACCCACTCGACCCGGTGGTTGGTAGGAACGGCGACGCGCGGATCCGATGCCGGCCACGCGTGGGAGGGAGGTGGTGTGGCGGTGGGGTGGGAGGTGGTGCGGCGGCGGGGTGGGATGTGGAGGTGGTGCAGCGGCGGGGTGGGTCGAGGACCAGAGAAGAGGGGAGTGGGGAGCGGGCGATAGGATTAGGTGGGGGTAGGTGTTTTGTTCAGTGCAGTTCTGTCATCGTTAGTTTGTAGCTACCTGTGCGGTTCTTAGCAGAATAAGGTTTGGGTGTGCAGAATAAGGTCTTAAGGGGTGTTATCATAATAGACCCACCCTATATATATATATATATATATATATATATATCATTTTGGAGATCTGACATACCTGACATAGTTCAGTTCTCATTATTCTTCTCCTTCTCCTTCCTCAGCCTGATGCGCCAAGAGCGGCGAGGCGGTGGAGGCAGCTGTGGGATGTAGTCTTCTACCACAATTGACGTGGTCATGCCTGAAGGAAATATGCCCTAGAGGCAATAATAAAGTTATTATTTATTTCCTTATTTCATGATAAATGTTTATTATTCATGCTAGAATTGTATTAACCGGAAACATAATACATGTGTGAATACATAGGCAAACATAGTGTCACTAGTATGCCTCTACTTGACTAGCTCGTTTATCAGAGATGGTTATGTTTCCTAGACATGGACAAAAGATTTGTCATTTGATTAACGGGATCACATCATTAGGAGAATGATGTGATTGACTTGACCCATTCCGTTAGCTTAGCACTTGATCGTTTAGTATGTTGCTATTGCTTTCTTCATGACTTATACATGTTCCTGTAACTATGAGATTATGCAACTCCCATTTACCGGAGGAACACTTTGGGTACTACCAAACGTCACAACGTAACTGCGTGATTATAAAGGAGTACTATAGGTGTCTCCGAAGGTACATGTTGAGTTGGCATATTTCGAGATTAGGTTTTGTCACTCCGATTGTCGGAGAGGTATCTCTGGGCCCTCTCGGTAATGCACATCATTATAAGCCTTTCAAGCAATGTAACCAATGAGTTGGTTACGGGATGATGCATTACAGAACGAGTAAAGAGACTTGCCGGTGACGAGATTGAACTAGGTATTGGATACCGACGATTGAATCTCGGGCAAGTAACATACCGATGACAAAGGGAACAACGTATGTTGTTGTGCGGTTTGACCGATAAAGATCTTCGTAGAATATGTAGGAACCAATATGGGCATCCAGGTCCCGCTATTGGTTATTGACCAGAGACATGTCTCAGTCATGTCTACATCGTTCTCGAACCGTTGGGTCCGCACTCTTAAGGTTTCGATGACAATTATATTATGAGTTTATGTATTTTGATGTACCGAAGTTTGTTCGGAGTCCCGGATATGATCACGGACATGACGAGGAGTCTCGAAATGGTCGAGACATAAAGATTGATATATTGGACGGATATATTTGGACACCGGAAAGGTTCCGGAAGAGTTTGGGAATATACCGGAGCTCCGGGAGGTTACCGGAACCCCCCGGGAAGTATATGGGTCTTATTGGGCCCATGTAGGAGGAAGGAGAAGGAGCAAGGGAGGCGCGCCCCAAGCCCAATCCGACTGGGGGGGGGGCGGCCCCTTCCTTTCTCCTTCCCTCTTCCTTTCATACTACTAGTACTCCTTTCTACTACTAGTACTCCTTCCTTCCCCCTCCAAATAAGATAAGGAAAAAGAGGGGAAACCTACTTGGAGTAGGTGTCCTCCTCCTATGGCGCGCCCCCTCCTTGGGGCGGCCACCTCCTCCCTCCCTCCTTTATATACGGGGGTAGGGGGGCACCCTAGAACATACAAGTTGATCATTGATCGTTCCTTAGCTGTGTGCGGTGCCCCCCTCCACGATATTACACCTCGGTCATATTGTAGCGGTGCTTAGGCGAAGCCCTGCAACTGGAGAACATCAAGATCGTCACCACGCCGTCGTCTTGAGGAACTCCCCTCGGAGCCTCTCTTGGATTGGAGATCGAGGGTGTGTCATCGAGCTGTCTGGCGTGTCAAGAACTTCGGAGGTGCCGGAGTAACGGTGCTTGGATCGGTCGGACGGGAGGACGTCGACTACTTCCTCTACGTTGCGTCAACGCTTCGCTTCGGTCTCACGAGGGTGCGAGACAACACTCTCCCTCGTTGCTATATCATCACCATGATCTTGCGTGTGGGTAGGAAAATTTTGAAATTACTACGTTCCCCAACAAAGTGGCATCCGAGCCAGGTTTTTATGGTTTGATGTTATTTGCACGAGTAGAACACAAGTGAGTTGTGGGCGATATAAGTCATCTTGCTTACCACCATGTCATACTTTGGTTCAGCGGTATTGTTGGATGAAGCGGCCGGACCGACATTACGCCAGACGCTTACGCGAGACTGGTTTTACCGCCGTGCTTTGCACACGGTGACTAGCGGTGTCGGTTTCTCCAACTTTAGTTGAACCGAGTGTGGCTACGCTTTGGTCCTTGCGAAGGTTAAAACATCATCAACTTGACAAACTATCGTTGTGGTTTTGATGCGTAGGTGAGATTGGTTCTTGCTTAAGCCCGTAGCAGCCACGTAAAATTTGCAACAACAAAGTAGAGGACATCTAACTTGTTTTTGCCGGGCATGTTGTGATGTGATATGGCCAAGACGTGATGCTATATTTTATTGTATGAGATGATCATGTTTTGTAACCGAAGTTATCGGCAACTGGCAGGAGCCATATGGTTGTCGCTTTATTGTATGAAATGCAAGCATACTGTAATTGCTTTACTTTATCACTAAGCGGTAGCGATAGTCGAGAAGCAATAGATGGCGAACGACAACGATGCTACGATGGAGATCAAGGTGTCGCGCCGGTGACAATGGTGATCACGATGGTGCTTCGAAGATGGAGATCACAAGCACAAGATGATGATGGCCATATCATATCACTTATATTGATTGCATGTGATGTTTATCCTTTATGCATCTTATCTTGCTTTGATTGAGGGTAGCATTTTAAGATGATCTCTCACTAATTATCAAGAAGTGTTCTCCCTGAGTATGCACCGTTGCGAAAGTTCTTCGTCTTTGAGACACCACGTGATGATCGGGTGTGATAGGCTCTACGTTCAAATACAACGGTGCAAAACAGTTGCACACGCGAATACTCAGTTATACTTGACGAGCCTAGCATATACAGATATGGCCTCGGAACACGGAGACCGAAAGGTCGAGCGTGAATCATATAGTAGATATGATCAACATAGAGATGTTCACCATTGAAACTACTCCATCTCACGTGATGATCGGACATGGTTTAGTTGATTTGGATCACGTGATCACTTAGATGACTAGAGAGATGTCTGTCTAAGTGGGAGTTCTTTAGTAATATGATTAATTGAACTTAAATTTATCATGAACTTAGTCCTGGTAGTATTTTGCAAATTATGTTGTAGATCAATAGCTCGCGTTGTTGCTTTCATATGTTTATTTTGATATGTTCCTAGAGAAACCTGTGTTGAAAGATGTTAGTAGCAATGATGCGGATTAGATCCGTGACATGAGGTTTATCCTCATTGCTGCACAGAAGAATTATATCCTTAATGCACCGCTAGGTGACAGACCTATTGCAGGAGCAGATGCATACGTTATGAACGTTTGGCTAGCTCAATATGATGACTACTTGATAGTTTTGTGCACCATGCTTTATGGCTTAGAATCGGGACTTCAAAGACGTTTTTGAACGTCATGGACCATATAAGATGTTCCAGGAGTTGAAGTTAATATTTCAAGCAAATACCCGAGTTGAGAGATATAAAGTCTCCAACAAGTTCTATAGCTAAAAGATGGAGGAGAATCGCTCAACTAGTGAGCATGTGCTCAGATTGTCTGGGTACTTCAATCGCTTGAATCAAGTGGGAGTTAATCTTCCAGATAAGATAGTGATTGACAGAATTCTCTAGTCACCATCACTAAGTTACTAGAACTTCGTGATGAACAATAGTATGCAAGGGATGAAGAAAGTAATTCCCAAGCTCTTTGTGATGCTGAAATCGACGAAGGTAGAAATCAAGAAAAACATCAAGTGTTGATGGTTAACAAGAACACTAGTTTAAAGAAAAGGGCAAAGGGAAGAAAGGGAACTTCAAGAAGAACAGCAAGCAAGTTGCTGCTCAAATGAAGAAGCCCAAGCCTGGACCTAAGCCTGAGACTAGGTGCTTTACTGCAAAGGAAATGGTCACTGGAAGCGGAAATGCCCTGAATATTTGGTGGATAAGAAGGATGGCAAAGTGAACAAGGGTATATTTGATATACAGATTATTGATGTGTGCCTTACTAGTGTTTATAGTAACCCCTGAGTATTTGATACTTGTTCGGTTGCTAAGATTAGTAACTCAAACAGGAGTTTGAGAATAAGCAGAGACTAGTTGAAGGGGAAGTGACGATGAGTGTTGGAAGTAGTTCCAAGATTGATATGATCATCATCGCACACTCCCTATACTTTTGGGATTAGTGTTAAACCTAAATAAATGTTATTTGGCGTTTGCGTTGAGCATGAATATGATTTGATCATGTTTATTGCAATACGGTTATTCATTTAAAGTTAGAGAATAAATTGTTATTCTGTTTACATGAATAAGACCTTCGATGGTCATACACCCAATGAACATAGTTTGTTGGACCTCGATCGTAGTGATACACATATTCATAATATTGATGCCAATAGATGAAAGTTAATAATGATAGTGCAACTCATTTGTGGCACTGCCGTTTGGGTCATATCGGTGTAAAGCGCATGAAGAAACTCCATAAAGATGGATTTTCAGAATCACTTGGTTATGAATCATTTGATGCTTGCGAACCGTGCCTTTTGGGCAAGATGACTAAAACTCCATTGTCCGGAACAATGGAACAAGCTACTGACTTATTGGAAATAATACATACCGATGTATGTGATCCAATGAGTGTTGATGCTCGTGGCAAGTATCATTATTTTCTGACCTTCACAAGATGATTTGAGCAGATATGGGTATATCTACTTGATGAAACATAAATCTGAAATAGTTGAAAGGTTCAAAGAATTTCAGAGTGAAGTGGAAAAATCATCGTAACAAGAAAAATAAAGTTTCCGCGATCTGATCGTGGAGACGAATATTTGAGTCACGAGTTTGGTCTTCAATTAAAACAATGTGGAATAGTTTCACAGCTCACGCCACCTGGAACACCACATCGTTATGGTGTGTCCGAACGTCGTAACCGCACTTTATTTGATATGGTGCGATCTATGATATCTCTTTACCACTATCGTTTTGGGGTTATGCATTAGAGACAGCTGCATTCACGTTTTAAAATAGGGCACCATCTAAATCCGTTGAGACGACACCGTATGAACTATGGTTTAGCAGTAAACCTAAGCTGTTGTTTCTTAAAGTTTGGGGCTGCGATGCTTATGTGAAAAAGTTTCATCCTGAGAAGCTCGAACCCAAATCGGAGAAGTGCGTCTTCATAGAATACCCAAAGGAAATTGTTGGGTACACCTTCTATCACAGATCCGAAGGCAAGACATTCGTTGCTAAAATGGATCCTTTCCAGAGAAGGAGTTTCTCTCGAAAGAAGTGAGTGGGAGGAGAGTAGAACTTGATGAGGTAATTGTACCTTCTCCCTTATTGGAAAGTAGTTCATCACAGAAATCAGTTCCGATGATTCCTACACCAATTAGTGAGGAAGTTAATGATGATGATCATCAAACTTGAGATCAAGTTGCTACCAAACCTCGTAGGTCTTCCAGAGTAAGATCCGCACCAGAGTGGTACGGTAATCATGTTCTGGAAGTCATGTTACTAGACCATGATGAATCTACAAACTATGAGGAAGCGATGATGAGCCCAGATTCCACGAAATGGCTTGAGGCCATGAAATCTGAGATATGATCCATGTATGAGAACAAAGTGTAGACTTTGATTGACTTGCCCGATGATCGGTGAGTCATTAAGAATAAATGGATCTTCAAGAGGAAGACGGACGTTGATAGTAGTGTTACTATCTACAAAGCTAGACTTGTCGAAAAAGGTTTTGACAAAGTTCAAGGTGTTGAATACGATGAGATTTTCTTACTCGTATCGATGCTTAAAAGTCTGTCCAAATCATGTTAGCAATTGCCACATTTTATGAAATTTGGCAAATGGATGTCAAAACTACATTCCTTAATGAATTTATTAAAGAAGAGTTGTATATGATACAACCAGAAGGTTTTGTCAATCCTAAAGGTGCTAACAAAATGTGCAAGCTCCAGCAATCCATCTATGGACTGGTGCAAGCATCTCAGAGTTGGAATATACGCTTTGATAAGTTGATCAAAGCATATAGTATTATCTGAGACTTGTGGTGAAGCCTGTATTTACAAGAAAGTGAGTGGGAGCACTACAACATTTCTGATAAGTATATGTGAATGACATATTGCTGATCGGAAATAATGTAGAATTATTCTGCAAAGCATGAAAGGATACTTGAATAAGAGTTTTTCGAAGAAAGACCTCAGTAAAACTACATACATATTGAGCATCAAGATCTATTGAGATAGATCAAGACGCTTGATAAGATTTTCAATGAGTACATACCTTGACAAGATTTTGAAGTAGTTCAAAATGGAACAGTCAAAGAAAGAGTTCTTGCCTGTGTTGCAAAGGTATGAAATTGAGTAAGACTCAAATCCCGACCACAACAGAAAATAGAAAGAGAATGAAAAGTCATTCCCTATGCCTCAGTCATAGGTTCTATAAAGTATGCTATGTACCAGACCTATTGTATACCTTGCTCTGTATTTGACAAGGGAGTACAATAGTGATCTAGGAGTAGATCACTGGACATTGGTCAAGAATATCCTTAGTAAGGACTAAGGAAATATTTCTCGATTATGGAGGTGATAAAAGAGCCCATCGTAAAAGTTATCTCGGTGCAAGTTTTCACACCGATCCAGATGACTCTAAATCTCAGTCTGGATACATATTGAAAGTGGGAGCGATTAGCTAGAGTAGCTCCGTGCAGAGCATTGTAGACATAGAATATTTGCAAAATACATACGGCTCTGAATGTGACAGACCCGTTGACTGAGCTTCTCTCATGAGCAAAACATGATCACACCTTAGTACTCTTTGGGTGTTAATCACATAGCGATGTGAACTAGATTATTGACTTTAGTAAACCCTTTGGATGTTGGTCACATGATGATGTGAACTATGGGTGTTAATCATATCTGAGATATGAATATTGGTGTTAAATCACATGGCGATGTGAACTAGATTATTGACTCTAGTGCAAGTGGGAGACTGAAGGAAATATGCCCTAGAGGCAATAATAAAGTTATTATTTATTTCCTTATTTCATGATAAATGTTTATTATTCATGCTAGAATTGTATTAACCGGAAACATAATACATGTGTGAATACATAGACAAACATGGTGTCACTAGTATGCCTCTACTTGACTAGCTCGTTTATCAGAGATGGTTATGTTTCCTAGCCATGGACAAAAGATTTGTCATTTGATTAACGGGATCACATCATTAGGAGAATGATGTGATTGACTTGACCCATTCCGTTAGCTTAGCACTTGATCGTTTAGTATGTTGCTATTGCTTTCTTCATGACTTATACATGTTCCTGTAACTATGAGATTATGCAACTCCCATTTACCGGAGGAACACTTTGGGTACTACCAAACGTCACAATGTAACTGGGTGATTATAAAGGAGTACTACAGGTGTCTCCGAAGGTACCTGTTGAGTTGGCGTATTTCGAGATTAGGTTTTGTCACTCCGATTGTCGGAGAGGTATCTCTGGGCCCTCTCGGTAATGCACATCATTATAAGCCTTGCAAGCAATGTAACCAATGAGTTGGTTACGGGATGATGCATTACAGAACGAGTAAAGAGACTTGCCGGTGACGAGATTGAACTAGGTATTGGATACCGACGATCGAATCTCGGGCAAGTAACATACCGACAACAAAGGGAACAACATATGTTGTTGTGCGGTTTGACCGATAAAGATCTTCGTAGAATATGTAGGAACCAATATGGGCATCTAGGTCCCGCTATTGGTTATTGACCAGAGACATGTCTCAGTCATGTCTACATCGTTCTCGAACCGTAGGGTCCGCACGCTTAAGGTTTCGATGACAATTATATTATGAGTTTATGTATTTTGATGTACGAAGTTTGTTTGAGTCCGGATATGATCACGGACATGACGAGGAGTCTCGAAATGGTCGAGACATAAAGATTGATATATTGGACGGATATATTTGGACACGGAAAGGTTTGGAAGAGTTTGGGAATATCTCGGAGCTCGGGAGGTTACGGAACCCCGGGAAGTATATGGGCCTTATTGGGCCCATGTAGGAGGAAGGGAGAAGGAGCAAGGGAGGCGCGCCCAAGCCCAATCCGATTGGGGAGGGGCCGCCCCCTTTCCTTTCTCCTTCCCTCTTCCTTTCATACTACTAGTACTCCTTTCTACTACTAGTACTCCTTCCTTCCCCTCCAAATAAGATAAGGAAAAGAGGGAAACCTACTTGGAGTAGGTTTCCTCCTCCTATGGCGCGCCCCTCCTTGGGCCGCCACCTCCTCCCTCCCTCCTTTTTATACGGGGTAGGGGCACCCTAGAACATACAAGTTGATCATTGATCGTTCCTTAGCCGTGTCGGTGCCCCCTCCACGATATTACACCTCGGTCATATTGTAGCGGTGCTTAGGCGAAGCCCTCGCTGGCTGGAGAACATCAAGATTGTTTCCACGCCGTCGTCTTGTGGAACTCCCCCGGAGCCTCTCATTGGATTGGAGATCAAGGGTGTGTCATCGAGCTGACGCGTGTCAAGAACTCGGAGGTGCCGAATGCGGTGCTTGGATCGGTCGGACGGGAGGACGACGACTACTTCCTCTACGTTGCGTCAACGCTTTCACTTCTATCTACGAGGGTACGTAGACAACACTCTCCCCTCGTTGCTATATCATCACCATGATCTTGCGTGTGCGTAGGAAAATTTTGAAATTACTACGTTCCCCAACAATGCCGCCCAGCTGTGGGATCACCGGCGCCACCACCGGTGCGTGGTCATTGCCAGGCACCACCACCATCGCGAGGCCACCTTCAGGCAGGACGGGCACGACTATCGCTAGGTCATCCTCAGCCACCACCATCTCTTGCCATGGTCAGCCACCACCATCTCTTGCCCATGGTCAGCCAGCACCATCTCTTGCCCTTGGTCAGCCACCACCAGCGCTAGGTCATCCTCAGCCTTATTTCCGTCATCCTGCAGCTCCTCATCCCCACTCTGCTCCTCTTCTCTCCCACTCCAGGCCAGATCATCCTTCTTGTTCTCTTTGCTGCTGCCAGAATCGCTGCTGCTTCGCTAAAGCCAGAATCGCTGTTGCTTTTGCTACAGCCATAATCGCTGTTGCTTTGTCTGTAGCCAGTGTCGCTGCTGCTGCTCCCATTGCCTGTCCATATGCAACAATGACCGTTAACAATCGATATGAGACAAAGCCAAATGTAGAGGAATAAGAAGATGCAGAACATACTGGCATCATCATCGTCAGCGTAGCGCATGCGACATGTAGTCGCGTTGAACATCTTCACGATGAGCATGGTGGCGTGGTCATCGTACCTGAAGAGAAGGAAGTACCACAGTCGCAGGTCATAGGCACGGTAGAACTTCTCCCACCCTTGATCACCAACTCCACATCCCACAGCCTGCAAAACCCGCTGCCGGCCTGTCGTAGCTTCACATTATTTGGCGGATCTTCACCCAGCATGTTCATAAAACTGTCAGGCAGCCTCTGCAGTTTGGGACAATGAGTGATGTAGCAAACAACAGATATCATAATGAGATGGGCGAAGGGGAGATCTCTCCTTTTATATACCTGCGTCATGGATGATACTGAAGTCCCAAGTATGATACTGAAGAACTCGGAAGCATCCAACTCATACTGCAGTGTGGCAGAGCGGCGGTGGCTGCTTCCCCCATCTCTGATAAGCAGTAGAAGATACCAATTAGTACCCTTAAAACATTATCATACAACATTATAGCAGCATAAATTTTGAGTAGAAGATAATCAACTACACCAATGCACTTCCGAAGTTCCCGCTTCCCACCCATGATGTTGTTAAGCGAGGACTAGTGCCAAATGCATTTTCGATACGAAAATACATCACAGGCCACTATGTTATTTAATATCATTCTTCTCGAAGACTAATGATTGTTACATCCTACTAAAATGATGTTCTGTCCTCAGAGATGTCTCGTTGCTTATGAGGAAGCAGCAAATAAACACTTGAAAAAAGCTCTCGTCCTCGAAGATGCAATATCTGATTTACCCAAGGTTGGCCCTGACAATTTCCTCCCCATGTTCAATTAATTTTGGAGTGCTGCTTGAGCCTTTTTTTATGTCTGTATGAATTATATTGCTTTCTACAGGTTCAGAACCATCAGCCTAATGATGTCATGGAGTATGGCAGTGTACCCAAAACAGAGTTCCAACGCTATATCCGGCTCAGCAGTAAAGGTGTGACCTATTGAATGTGCAAGCTTAATGTCAGCAACTAGTTTCTTTATAATGATTTTGTTCTCTGTTATGCCTTCTGTCTTTGCATATGCAGAGTTGTGTTGTTTTTTATTTCAATCATGTGGGTGGGTTTAATGATGTCAAAACCTTGCCCTAGTTTCCACTGTTTTAATGTTTTGTATGATTTCTTGGTTTTATTACCGTTCTGAGTTATGTTGTTCTATTATTTTATTTGAAGACATGAAGGGTTACTTATTTGAAGATGCTACTCCTAAGAAAGGTCAACTTTTCGATCATCAGCCTCTACAATTAAACAATGATGCATTCTTCCTTTTCCTTTCCATCTTCTTCTTCTCCACATATCTTCTTTTCTTGTTCTCCTTTTTCTTTTTTCTCCTTCCTCCTCCTCCTCTTCTCCTTCTTCCTTTCTTGTTCTGTTTGTCAACTTTCTTCTTATTCTTCTTCCTTTTTTTCCTTTTTCCTCTTCTTCTACTTCTTCTTCTTTTTTTCAACTTTCTTCTTCTTCTAATTATCTAAATCTAAATTTAGCACTAACCTAAACCAACCACTAACCTAAACCTATCAATAACCTAATTAAACCTAAACAGCAAAGAAAAACAGTAGAAAAAAATGCTCACCTTGGCTCAGGCGGGGGTGGTGGGCGGCCATGTTAGGGCAGCGGCGGCCTGACTGGGGGCGAGCCTGGCTCTGGGCGGGCGGGCGCAGGGCGGCGGCGAGAGCCTGGCTCGGGCAGGGCAAGCTAGGGCCGACGGGAGGTGGTGGGGGCGGGGCACCAGGAGGCGCCGTTCGGGCGACAGGCGGGGTGCCGTTCGGCGACGGGCGCCGAGGCGGTGGCGGTGGTGGGCGCGGCAGAGGGGGGGGCTGGGGCGGTGGCGGGTGGCGGCGGCGGGTGGTTGGGACGGTGGGGCGACGGGGCGAGGGGAGGTGGGGCACGGGGGCGGCGAGGGGAGGGGGGCGACGGGGCAAGGGGAGGTGGGGCTCGGCATTACTAACAATTTTTTTTTTCAAAACTACTAATGGCACACGGTGGGTGTGGTGCGCCATTACTATGTCAACTAGTAATGGCGCACTATACCGCGGTGCGTAGGGCTGGACACGAGCCGAGCCGAGCCGAGCTTGATCCGAGCCTGGCTTTGGCTCGCTCTGGAGCGGCTCGGCTCGGCTCGGCTCGCTGAGCCAACGAGCCCACTTTAGGTGGCTCGGCTCGTTTTTGCAATGGCTCGGCTCAGACCGAGCCGGCTCGTGAGCCAGCTAGCGCCATAACATCTAGGAGGTAGCAGAACCTGTTTTTACATACCATTTTTGATCTTCTACAGCAATTAAACCCATAATTTGTAAAAGAAGTACTTTCTATTGCTAAAAATGCAACATCTAGCAGTCTATGGTTTAAAAATGATCATAGTGATGAAAACTAAGCTTTCTTCTATGGAAAGTGTAGAAATTGAACAAATATGACTAAGAAAGAATTGGGCATCATTGCTTTTGAATTTTGGACAGCTCCTCCTTTGAACTTTATACGGCAAAAATATTGAACGTTCACAGCCAAACAATGCAATTTTGCATAGCATAACACTTAGTGCTTTGACATCAAAATGAGAATCTTCCTCCTCAAACAGAGTATCTTATTCATCCTCTTCCTCCTCATTCTCTTCCTCCTCTTCATAATCCTTCTCTGCTTGCTTATCATGCTCCATTGCCTAGCACAGAAAAACAGCACACACATGAGCTTGGACACATATATTTGACTTTTTGATAGCAAGAAGAGCACATCCATGAGCTTGTACAAACATATATTTGACCCTTGGATACCAAAAACAACATATACATGAAGCCTATGCAATCTTATATTTGACTTTTGGATACCAAAAACAACACATACATGAGCTTGGACACACATATATTTGACCTTTGGATAGCAAAAACAGCAAACACATGAGCTTGGACACGCATATTTGGCACAACCATACCGGTGAAGATGCAGTCTCCCTCTCGGAGTCGTTTGCGAAGCCGTTGGCAGGGGCGATCGTGGCACGCCCGCTGGCGTCGGCGGGGTCAGCGAGACGTTAAGGCGGTGGAGTTTTTTTACCCATAATAACAACTCGGCGAGCGGGACATTGCCGTAATCTTTGGCCCGCTCCCTTGGCAGCGACACAGCCATTGCCCTTCCCCTTCTGCTTCCTCGGGCAGGCGGCTTAGTCTTCATAATGGAGACCAAGCTTCTCTCTTTCTCCTTCTCCTTCTCCTCTCCTTCCCCTTTTCCTTGTCCATTCTTGCGACAGTGGGGCTCTTCACACATCAGCAAAGAACAAATGGTCAATCATCAACAAAAATTACATAGATAATAATCAGTCTACACAATCCAGCACAAATAAATTCATCCATCCATCAATCAAATTGGTGCAGCATCCGTCCTAGCTAGCGGCACTCTCCAGCCAACGAACACAAGCATCCATCCATCAATCAAATTCAGCATCCATCCATCGCGTTTCCTAGCTAGATGCACTCTCCAGCCGACAGCCACAAGCATCCATCCATCCATGATCCATCCATAAAATTCGTGCGTGTGTGTGCGCCAGTGCAGGGAGCTAGGGCTAGGGATGGGAAGGAGAGAGGAGATCGCTTACCTGCATGTGTCATTCAGCGAGAAACCAGGGGAGACCCGTCCGCCTGCGTCCGTTGTGGTGAGGGAAAGCGGCGTAGTCCATCGCCGTCGATGCCGCCGGGCAGAGGGGTGGCGGCGCCGGGCAGAGAAAGGGATAGAGAGAATTCCTTATTTGACACTCTTAAAATTGTGTTCCTTATTTGACACTGAAAAATTTTTCTACCTATAGTCTTAATTTCTTTTCCTATATGACACTCTAGTTCATTTTGTACACGTGAAAAGACCTTTTTGCCCTTGTACATAATGTGACCAGAAATATGTAGCATTGAGCCTAATTAGGGAAAATTCGTTTCTGAGAGTGAGCACAGCTGAACATGTTATCTCCTCCGTTGGTCTTTTTTGGGATGCATGTGTATTCTCTATACCTGAGCGCATGCATCCAATGTATTTAGAACGTATTCAGCTATGGGTCTAGTTTCATGCGGTATGGTTTGTGAGTGCGACTGTTTGACGTACTTTTGTACGTGTGCTTTAACACTAAAATGCATTCTTAAAAATGAATGAATTTTTAAGCACTTTTGTGTGTGCTTCAGTGATCACCTACGTGCATGCCATTAGTGCATGTGCACGTATTTGCATGGCCCATGCAGGACCTATAGCTGCATGGAAGGAAGTTGCGTGCTAGCACGAACGTACGCCCGGTTCGGTGCAACCAACATGCGTATATATATGAACCGGGTCATACGAACCTAGAATACATGTATTCGCTTGATCGTCAGGGTGCGCGTACGTATTTAAATATCTACGCTCCGGCCGGCAAGCTGGCCGCGTATATGTACACAAATACGTATAGACAACTAGCCAGACCGTGAGGTCAATTAGCACATGAACCATCGAAGGCCTCGGTTATGATTTCTTAGCACAGTAGTAAATCGACTGGCATGACAATACCAACATATATGATGTCACATATGGATAACTCGACTGATTTTTTTTGGAACAACTATTATCTTGTACATATTTGTGGTCACATTATACATATGGATAAAATGGTCTTTTCACGTGAACAAAATGCACTAGAGTGTCATAGAGGGAAAGAAATTAAGACTATAGGTCATATAGGGAAGAAATTTTTTCCAGTGTCAAATAAGGAACATGATTTTAAGGGAGTGTCAAATAAGGAATTCTCTCAAAGGGATAAGGGTGAGGAAACTGCTTTGCATGCGTGCTCTCTCTGCTGTGACCTAACGTGATGCGAGGCCGATGGGGGATGGGCTGGGCCTCAACGAGTCACCGAGCTAGACCGGGCGAAACTCGGCTCGGCTCGGTCGGGAGTGGGCCTATTTTTGATAGCTCGGCTCGTTTAATTATCCTATCGCCGAGCTGGAGCGAGCTTCGAGCCGAGCCTAAAAGCTCGCTCGGGCGTCCAGCCCTAGCGGTGCGCCATTAGTAACAGTTTTTTTTTTCAAAACTACTAATGGCGCACCACACACCAGGTGCGCCATTAGTAATATATTACTAATGACGCGCCAACACATGGTGCGCGATTAGTATATAGTAATGGCGCACCACATGTGTGGTGCGCCATTAGTGGCCATATCATCTATAGCCCTTTTCCTAGTAGTGTAAATATTGTCCATGCACCCGTTCATCACTCTCCTCTATGCCACTCTCCGCCCACGCCTGACCATCCTCCTCCTCCTCCCTCGTCGCCGCTCTCATCACGCAGTCCTTGGTAAGCCTCGTCCTCCTTCCTCCTCCTCCTCCAGCTGCCGCCCCACCTCCCTCCAACCGCCGCCCCTCCAGTCGCTTCCCTCCTCCCTTCTCCTCCTCCAGCCGCCACCCCACCTCCATCCGCCACCCCTCCCCCCATCCTCCTCCTCCCACCTTCCACCCCCTCCATCTGTCGCCTTCTTGGCCTCCTCCCTCTCTCCTCCCTCCCTCCCTGCTGCCTCCCTCCCTCCCTCCCTTCCTCCCTCTTCCTCCCTCCCCCATCTATTTTATTTTGAATAAAATGGAACATATAAGTTATATGAACAGAATGTAGGTATTTTGAATAGAATAAAATAGAAAATATAGGTAGAATGGAGGTTTTATGAATAGAATAGATAGGTAGAATTTTGTTGTAGAATGTAGGTAGGTACGTAGAATGGTCTTTTGAATAGTATAGAAAACTAATGAATAGGTTTTTTTAATATAAAAAAGTTCTAGTAATAGAAAATTTTAGTAATATAATTTTTTAGGTATAGAAATTTTTCAATTATAGAAATGTATTGGAATGCTATATGAGAAATTTTTAGGAATCAAATTTGAGTAATAAAAAATGTTAGTAAGAAAATTTTGGTATAGAAATTTTTGGTAATTTTGTTTTTCAATATAGAAATGCATTGGACAATTTAATTATTTTTTTGTCATTATCACTTTGTCATCAAAGAATGCTATATGAGATTTGATGATCTAAAATTTTCACTCGGTGGAATATGCAGGCTTTGTAGAGTCGCGTCTCCCTGGAGTGATCGTCATTGGAGCTACCTCTACTTCCTCTATACCCGAGTCGGTGAGCTAAAGTCCACCTCCTCCTTCTCTATTCCTCGGTGTTGAATAGAGTAGAACTAGGGTATTTAATTATGCTTCTTAACCAAATAAAATGTTCAGGTCATAAGATATATTGAAATGTTTTTGTCAATATTGAACCATGCAATGAGCACCAGTTTGAATGCTCGTGTGTGAATGCTTATGATAATTGATCCGGATAGAATTTCAAGTTTAAGCATCGTTGTATGTGTATGGACATCTTTGTATATCCGAGTGGCCTTTGTTTTGCCGGAGTGTTGATTCATTTCCGTTCCGACAAATTTCAGGTGCTTGATATGTCCTATTTTAGCAAAGGTCATGCCAGATTTTTCCGTGAATTTTAGCATGACTTGTGCTAGAATGTGTAGGAAATATCGAGTGGCATGGATTTGCTAGAAAGAGAATTAAACGACATTCCGGGTTGAATTAAGTCTCTCGGGGCTCGATACATGACAATCAAAAAATCATTGAAGGAGAGTCTCCACCATATATGGGAGAAGAAGACTGCCGATTGTTGTCGTGGGGGTCGCTTATCCTCCTTCTCCTTGTGCTAGACCTTTGTTATGCACTAGGGGAAGGAGGAGTAGCGACCATCACCGACGGTCGAAAAACCAATAAGGGAGTGTCCACCATATATGGGAGAAGAAGGAGAATCCCGACTGTTGTCTTCAGGGGAGCTTCTTCTTTATTCGAATGTGTTGGAAATTTTGGTGTAATGCACTTTCGAATGAGGGTAGGAGCTTCCATCACCGACGGTCGCAAAATGTCGGAGAGGAAAAATCCTGACTGTTGTCGTGGGGGTCGCTTCTCCTTCATTCCTGTGTGCTAGACATTTTAGTGTAATATGCACTCGGGGACGAAGGGAGGAGCGACCATCACCGATGGTCGAATATATCAGAGAGGGGTGCCCGCCATATACACCACGTGAGCTGAGAATTTTCAAAAAAAGACTCAACAGACCGATAGTTAGCCCACGATGAATAATACTGATCTAATTTAGTTTTTGTAGTACATATACTAAATTATAGAAGTTTAATCTTTGAATTATGAACATAGGAAATGTCTGACGATGGTAGGATCCCTGAGTGCGACTATTGCGATGACGACCAGGGTCTGTGTGACAGGCCTCACCTGAAAGACGCTCGACGCTTCAATATTAAGCTCGACAAGACCTTCGATGCTTATACGGTTCAACAACGACAAGTCATTTTTCATAATTAAGCATGACTTCTTCTTCTTCAACGTGTAATTTCTGCTTTCTACAATTCGACTAGTGCATCCCCTATCATGCAAGACGTTATGTCTTGGAGAAGCTGGATTATGAAGGTCATGAGAATATGGAGATAAAGAGAGTTCACCTCGGGACCCATCATGGTTATGCTTTGGACATAAAGTATACAAAGCGATGACATACTCCCATATTAGTTGCTTGAATTAAGCAGCACTATGCAAGGCGTATTGTTTTCAGGAGGGTATGCTTGTCACCTTCGATCTTGGTGATCCTGAAGATGATATCAACGAAGATAATGTTGATGAAGCTAATATCGACATTTGGGTCGACGTTGATACGCTTTCACTTCTACCTTTATCTGAGTTTCTCAAACATATGTATTAAGTAATTTATATTATTTATTTAAAAATAGTTGACAAAGTATTTCCATTGAAAGCTTATTTCCATTCTTCAAAAAATGCACAGAAAGTTGTAGACGAAACCTATTACACTGATGACTGAACTAAATTACGAGGAGAAAGTTCATTTTATCTCATTTATTATTGATGTTGAGACTTTTCATAAGAGTTACCAAATTTCTACACATTATGGTCAATACGTGCCACTAGTCCATGTGTTGAACTACGACAACATCCATGGAGATGACATGGTAAGATTTTTTACTATTATGACACCAGCGGCATCGACACGTGGGGGCGGCAGCACAGGCGGAGTACAGAGTCTTAGATTTTAGGGTGAAACCCAAGGTCTAGCCTTAATTGGTTGTGCCTCATAGTGACCTTGTTGAAGGCATTATTTTAAGAGCGCGGATCTTCTCGAGTGTCAAAACCTAAGATGTAGAATCGGGCGATGACGGTGCTTCTACACAGTTTCTTTTTTGGAGGCGTCGCTTTTTGAGAACTATGAAGGGTGTTATCTAGGTGGTGGTTCGTGCTGCAGCTACGAGGAATTGATCACTCTTGCGGAATCTTCTTTTTTTTTCCTTTTTATTGTTTTTGGCCGTGTGCATCCATAATGTCTTTACGACATTGCGTCGTTGCGGAGGCCAGATATAATTGATATCTGCACAATATTCATATATTCCCTTGGTAAAAAAAGGGAGCTAGTGTTGTACATAGATCAATTACCTCTCCTGCAGTTATGCCGCTCAGATGATTGTACAGTTTTCCCCCCTTAATTGAAAAGCGGATCTCGTGCTATTTGCATTTAAAAAAGCATATGAGTGAGGCGAGAATTTTATTTTTCAGAATTGCGATGCGAGTTTTGCATTATCCAGCCGAATTAACAAAAGATCCGGAGCATGGACCTCTTGATTTAGAGCTTTGTCATCCATGGGGAACTTGGTGCATGAGAGTTTTAGCTGGGATGTGGTCATGGTTGACTGGTCGGCGACGCCTCCGGTCAGATCTGATCTGGCTGGTGCCACTGGCGGTGGTGGCCATCTGCTCCATCGGGGGTGGTCGGCCTGAGGCTAGATGGCCAGATCTCGAGATTCGCCATCTAGTTCCGGCGGCGAGTCGGGAAGACATAGTTGCCAGCGAAAACTGAGCCGGTGGCAGGCGATGGCAGCGTTCTGCGTCGTTACCTTTATGAAGGCACCGTCGTGTAACTACTGTCGAACCACTCATGTTGCTCCGGGGAAAACCCTAGGATCGGACGATGGCTGTACTGCGGTATCGTTTTCCCTCTTGGGAGCATCGTTTGTGGAGCAGAGCTGGAAGGCAGAGGCAGGAGATGGAGCGGCCTCGTCTTGCACGGACCTTTTGGTGGATATGTCAAGCCATTCCTGGCCGACAGGTGCTACGTTGTGTCATGCCTGGTCAGCAAGTGCTACGCACGACAGATCTTTCAGAATATTCGCGTCTGGACGGACGAGCGTGGGGCGGTGGCGCCGTTGGGCGCCGTGGTGGCATCGACGGATGGACGGACTGGCAAGGATGATGCAGATCTCTCTCCTGAAGATGGGTCAGGGGTTCGATGATGATGGCGGCGTCTAAAACGTGTGCATGTGGTGTACGCTTTAGGTATGCTGCACTGATTGTGGGTTTCGATACGTTATGTGGATGGACGGTGACGGCACTGGTTTTAGATATGGAGAGTGAGAGCACTTCACATTATCGAGTTTTGTAGGTGTGAGTGATAGCTTCAGATGGCCTGATGCTTGTTTTTATTAGACCTATATTGAATAATAAATAAAGATGGTCGTATGCATTGATTGACAGAGAGGCAGGAGGTCTTAACCTTCCTTTTTTTTTAAAAGAGTTGCAAAAAGAAGAGCATATATATGTGTCGCCTGGATGTTCAATGCGGCAGGACCTGATTGTGCCTATGGGGTGGCCCATGGGGACGCGTACCATCCGTGCTCCCACGCATCCGATGCTCGTTCTTTTTCCATGCATTTCCATTGAAATATATTTTTCTTTGCAAATACCCTTGTACGGCGCCGACAAGACCATGTACATGTCATGAGCAGGCGGCCAGGCGCCATCTAGGCGTGTGACTAGGCCGCCGGTTCTCAAGCTCTCCCATTTAATTCTTTTAATACTCTATATTTCCTTAATTTTAAAGCTTTTTCGTTCAGTTAAGGTATTCAATTTTAGATTTGGTTTATGATTTTGACTGAGCCGATAATTTTTCAAATCAATCAACAGCAACCGGTCTATAAAAATATATCAATCCCACACATTCTCCCACCACCTAGAAAAAAGAAGCGTCACCATGTGATATTGTATCATCAATATAGTATATGCACCCACTGACACTGAAATTTCTGCACATGAATATAGACTGGTTAGCGGATAACACAAAATCACACAACGAAAAACCCACCAAATCAACCCATTATACACAAAAATAAAAAGCACTCTATCATCTCCCCCATCTACCAAACTAAATATTCCGTCAGTTTCAAAAATATAAGGGGTATTAGTTTTTTTCTTCTGAAAAGTCAAATTTCTTTAACTTTGACCAACTTTAGAGCAAAAAATATCGATATCCACAATATTAAACAAAGTATAGAAATTCATTTCATGATATTATGGATTTTTATATATTTCTCTACAAAATTGATCAAACATAAAAGATTTGCCTTTTCAAAAAGTAATTCATCTTATATTTTAAAATAGAGTGATTTCTTTAAGAAACCCAACAACAACAACGGCGCAGCAAAGCGCGCCCAACCCTTCTAGTACATGTTATCAACGCTGGAAAATTTTCCATAAATAAAGTAAAGAAAGTGATCGAAAACATTCGGCTGATTTCTCCAGAATTCAGCCGTGTCGCCCGGATGCGACGCGTCCCCATGGGCCACCCCACGCACCCGTTCTCTTATCTCTTGCATGAACACGAGTGGCTCGTTCCTTTTTCCCTACCCAACGATGGAGCGAGATCCCCTTTTTCTCTTTCCCCACCTACCTCCGTCTCGGCGCACCGCCCATCCACCACTTCGTCAAAGCAAGCTGCCCCACATCTCCGTCATCAGCCCTCGGAGCAAGCTGCATGCAGCACCCGGCTACAACCTGCAGGCTGTAGCACCCGCGTCGACCTGCAGTTCCCGGCACTAGCCTTACTACTGCTGGTGTTGGGAAGCGCGGCGTCGCTGCCGGCGAGCACCCGATATTGCAGAGCATACCGATGCAGCGATGTCGGCACCACAGGAGTGCCCGGTGTTGCGGAGAGGTCCGCGCCCGAGGGGATATTTCCCTGAAGCTGTTGGGAGCACCACCGGAGCTCCAATGGAGAGTCGCAGGTGCTGCGACAGTGACCATGGCGAGTGGGTGATGGACGTGTTGAAACTTCGCTGATGTTAGCTTGAAGCTTTTGGGAACGCTGCCAGTGTTGCAATGGAGCAATGCCGGGCTGCCGGAAGCATAGCCGATGCTGCATTGGAGCTTTGCGGACGTCGTTGGTGCTGCGTTGGAGCTCCAATGGGGTTGCAATGGAGCTTCACCGGATGCCGTAGGTGCTGAGTTGGATCTAATGTGGCACCTCGCCATGTTGCAGTGGAGTTGACACCGTGTTGCATTGATGCCGGTCTGCTGCCTTGGCGTTGCTGCATCGAACGCCCCCCAGCACAATGACCCGATAGAAAATCATTCGGCTGATTTGTAGTAGTGGCCATAAAGTAATGCTACACCACTAGTAGAAAACGGAGCTTTAGTGCCGGTTCGTAAGGGCCTTTAGTGCCGGTTCCATAACCGGCACTAAAAGGTGGTCACTAAAGCCCCCCCCTTTAGTACCGGTTCGGCACGAACCGGCGCTAAAGTGCCACCACGTGGCGTGAGCTCGCGCCCCGGTATGGGGGACCTTTAGTACCGGTTCGTGTTACCAACCGACACTAAAGGTTTTTTTTGAATTTTTTTTTGAAAATTTTGGAAAAAAAAATTTGATTTTTTTTCGATTTTTAATTTTTCTGAATTATTTGATGATTTAGTCTCTAATCCCCTCTCTTAACTGCTCAAGTGTGGATCACTCATTCCAAATCATCTAACTTCCCGACCGGACACCCATCCCTCTCACTACTCTAGCCCGAGCACGCATAACTTTCGGGTTCTATTCTCCTTCGCTTAAGTCGCACTTGTTGTTTTCCGACAATAGTAAGATGTTAATCCTATTAACCCTCAGGAGTTTAGCTTGAGCATGAAGTCACACATTTCACCGTTTGAGTTTGAAACTATTATTCTAAAAAACAGTAATTATTTAGTAACGCTAATATTTCTTGAATAAGTTTGACCATAGTTTGACCATAGTTTGACCAGATTTGACCAAAATTCAAAAAATTGAAATAATTATTTGGTAATACTAATATTCTTGAATAATTATGTAGTAACTTTAATACTTCTTGAATAAGTAGTTTGACCAGATTTAACCAATTGTTTTTAAAAAAACTGAAATTATTTGACCATATCTTTTTTCCTTTTGGAATTTGAGGATTCTAAATAATTTCAAATAGGCCGTAGGCTGTCTCCATCGGATGCGGATTTTCGTGCTGAATTTTTTGATATATTATACATTTTTTCCGACATCGTATGCAAAAGTTATAGCCGTTTTACATTTTCCCATCGGATGCGAAAATTGCCCTATAGTGCCGGTTTGTGGCACGAACCGCACTATAGGTCAGACCCCTTTAGTACCGGTTCGTGGCACGAACCGGTACTAAAGGTCTAACCTTTAGTACCGGTTCGTGCCACGAACCGGTACTAAAGGTTCAACACGAACCGGCATTAATGCAAATCCGTTCGAACCGGCACTAATGTATACATTAGTGCCGGCTCTAATACAAACCGGCACTAATGTGCTGCAAGTTTGACCCTTTTTCTACTAGTGCACCTACGAAATTGTTTCTTATGTGCGAAGTTATGGGTTGAGGTGGAGGGCATGGGTGAAATTCGAGAGGTGCAGGAGTAAATGTGAGCGGACGCCTTGGTCCGCACGCATGCTCGTCCATAACTCTCATTTGTAACTTCTGCCTTTTTGCCCTAAATATCCTGAAAACATTAACATGCAAATGAAATGAACATTTCTAGTATTTCATAGATTAAATTGGTTGAGCCCAAAATCCAACGATAACCACATGCATGTTCATCTGATAGGGGTGGGTGAGTCATATGTTTGTGAATTGGTGGATTAGGTCATGGCATGGGTTGCGTGTCCTAGGTCCATAAATATTCTAGTTAGATTTTTTTTGAACAACAGAAGGCGCACCAAGCGCCAAACTTTTCAATCAGCTCAGTAACAACATACAACATGGATTACAAACCCCTCAAACTAAAAATTAGAGAGAAGAGAAACTACAGGGCATAACATATCCCTGTGAGCTGAGGCAAAGCAACATATGTCAGGTTCAACATCTGATCTAAGAACCTGATGAGCTACATTTATCTCTCTAGGAATGTGAAACACCTGTGATTGAAGATATGAAGAGTAGTGGAAGAAATCAGCCAAAAATTCCCTGATAGACCAAGGAGTAGAAGGCTCTGAAATCCTTCTGCTTGCCGCAAGCGAAGCCATAGAAAGACAGTCTGTGAGAAATGTAGGCTGGGTAATGTGAAGACGGTTGGCCACCTGTGCAGCAAAAAGAAGGGCAAGAGCTTCAGCTTACAAAGGTGTGCTTGTGATGGATGTGGACGCCTGAAGCTGCACATTTATTTCAATTTGATCGTGTTGCAAAGAAAGATAGACTCCAACTCCAGTAGCTGTTGATCCCTGCATTAAACCTGGAACATTTTTACATTTGAAAGCAGCATGAGAATAAACTTTGGAACCTGCAATAAGAAAATCAGATTTAAGTGTATGACCCTGCAAAGGAATTTGGTTAGTAGGAGTTGAAAACCGGATGGGAGCCTGAGGCTGTAATTGTTGAGAGATATTAAGAAGATCATTAGATTCAGAAGACAAAGAATTTGCAACAATATTAACATGGTGAGGGAGAGCCTTTTTCCTGACAAAAGGATAGTCGTTTCTTACTTTCCAAAGGCACCACATAAAGTTGATAATGTTTGAAAGAGAAGCATGTGGATGGTTCATGTTGATTAAAGCAAGAATAATGTTGTGCATATTGGAATAACTCTGAACTCAAACATCTGATCTAATATACCAAGGATGGCCGAACCAAGCTGCTCTAGCAAAATCACAAACAAAAAAGAGGTGAATCTCACTCTCCTGTTGGCCACATCTGCAGCAAAGTTCAGAAATATGTATAGAAAAACGACCAGCCCTCAAACCTGTGGGAAGAGCTTTTCGAATAAGTCTCCAAGCAAATGTTTGGACTCTGGGAATCATAAGCTTTTGCTTCCAAATGATCTTGAGAAGATTTTTAACCTGCAAGGATACTTGAGAAGGGACATTCCTCGGATTTACATGAATATCCTGCAAACACAATTGATAAGCAGATTTGGAAGAACAAATTCCATTACTAGTAGGATCCCAACATAGCATATCAGGACAATCTTCATGAATAATCTCAGTCTGGACAATAGTAGAAGCTAAAGATTGCTGGAAAAGAGAGTGAAGGAGATTGTTATTCCAGACTTTCTGACCCGGAAGCCAAAGATCTTTAACGAGAGAAGGATATCTATATCCCGGAGACTGAACATTGAGATGATCATGAATTGAAGCCCAATGAGAACACCAAGGAGTGCTCCAGAGAGAGATATTTCCTTGCGTGATATTTTAATTAGTTGAGTAGATGAATAAAGAACATGCTAAGGAGAAGAGGAAAATATGAAGCTAATTTTGTTTCTTGTACTTCCTCCATCCCAAAATAAGTGTCTCAACGGTGTACTAACTTTATACTAAATTTGTATAAAGTTGAGACACTTATTTTGAGACAGAGGGAATATGTGTTAAGTTTGAGACGAACCAAGCGAGAATAGATAGATTAGTAAAATGTAAGATATTGGAGGAACAAAAAATTAATGATGTGAAGCCATGGACATGCACGTGTGTATGTCGACTCCGGTATGCAGGCCGTTGGTTGGATCGCTATTCATGGCACACTACTGCTGCCTACTATCACCTTTTACTTCAGCTAAGCATGGTGTCGGCAAATAGATGATATCCATGAGCGACCAGGCATCCCCATTGTGGAGCCAGACGCGGATTTGAAACTCCTTGACATTTGACATGGACAAGATAAATGCCGGAAGCATCATCGGCCCGTGATAGCATGGTGTTGAAGGAGCCATACTCCAGTCCATCCGGTAGCTGGATCTCCGTGAGACTCGAGGTCGTCAAATTCCATGACGATGCAGTTGGGCGTGGAATATGAGCGGGTCGGCAACGTGGTCGAGTTCGTTGTTTCTAACAGCAACTCCAACCGGCTGACCTAAACATACGGTACTTTTGTTCGTCTTTTGTTCGTTCGGGTCAGCCGCCCGCTCGGCGTCCGCCCTGTTTTAGGTTTGGGTCGGCAGTGCGCCCAACGCGTCGACCCATTTCATGTCCGCACGCAATTTAAAAAAAAGGCCCGCAGCCATAGATCATGCCGGCATTATGCCAGCGCGGCATACAATGTCGGCTTCAAAATATCACCACACAGTTCATGCTGGCGCACTCGCCAGCGTCCGGCACACATGCCAACACACAAAAAAGGGGTGGGACTTGAGTTCGACCACGCCATCGCAGCCCTGTGGTCATGCCAGCACAACTGCCGACATACAAAAAAAGGATGGCGCTAGCCGCCATAAATCACTCGTCGTCGAACTTGAGCATGTCGGCCTGCATCTTCTTGAACCACGACATCTTCCTTAGCGACACGGTGTTGAGATCCACCTTCATGATCTTCACCCCGGTCATCATGTTTGCGAGAGCCACTTCTTTCGCCTTGGTCTTGGCGTTGGCGGCCTCGATCTCTGGTATCTTGGCTTGCTTCTCCGCCTCCATCTCAAGCATCTTGACTTGCTTATCCGCGTCCATTTCAAGCCTCCTCCTTATGATCTCCATGAAGGCGTTCATTTGCTCTTCTTTGTAACGCCGGCGCTCCTCCTCCCTTGAGCCCTTCTTACTCATCATGCCCTCCACACTTGCGATCAAGACGTTCGACGCCGCATCCCGCTTGTCTTCCTTCATGGAGTTGGTCTTCCCCCGTGGTCGTGCCTTCTTGTCGTCCCCAACCTCCTCCATGGCTTGCTTCCCTCCACGCGACTTGAGGGCGGCATAATGCGCCTTGAACTTCTCCTCGTCTTTGATGACCCTAAAACAATGGGAGAGGTTGAAGTACTTGCCATTGTGTTGGACCTTGAATGCCTGCAAAGCTTGAAATGCCTATAAATTTATTTCATGCAAGCATATTGGCAAATGGTATGCAAATGAACACGCAAGCATAAACGGAATGACATAAAAGAGGGCGGCTTGCTAGCATACCATGTCTTGTATGCCGATGCCGCTCATGGGGCGGGCCTTGACGCTCTGAAGAGTAGCACAAAACTTGTTGCACTCTTGTTGGATCACCCTCCATCGCTTCGAAATGGAGACCCACCCGCGCGTGCTTACTATTTGGTACGGTGAAAACTTCTTGCGCTCATGGAACTCACGGTGGACACGAATCCAAAAGGTTGAATGCTTTTGTTCGGCGCCCGTCTTGGGGTCTTGCCCAATGTGTCTTCAACACTCACAAAGAAGGTTGTCCTCGGCCGCCGTGTAGGCCTTGGTCCGCTTGCTCTTGCGCTTCAGCTTCGCCCCGGTGGCTTGGTTGGCGAGCTCGTCCTCGAACAAAGGCTCCCCTTCGATGTCGAACTCGTCCTCTTCCTCTTGCTCGTAGTCCTCCGGAAACTCATGGTCGAGTGGGAAGCCGTCCAGGTCCAAGCCGACCTGATCACGCATGAAGGCCACCTGATCTTGACCAAAGGTGGACGATATGAATGCCCCTCGGCCGTCCTGGCTTTGTGTCTCGTCGGGATCGTAGCCAGCGGCCAGCGCGCCACCCTCGAAGATCATGTTCTGCATGTAGTCGTCGTCGTCGGAGGTTGGCATTCCGTCGATAGGTTGAGTGCGCCCAGCAGCACTTCACTAGCATCCTGGGTGGGCCGGAGACGCAGCTGCATGACATTCTTTGGGAAAAAACCGTGGTAGAAGCGAGGGCGAGGAAAATACGGGGTGTTCCGAGTTACGGTGGGTGGTCGGGGCCGAGCGATGCACGGAGGTTTGCGCATTTCTCTCGTACACGCAAGCGCGTGGGTGCGAGGCGTTGGGCTCTAACTGAACCCGAGCGAGGCGTTCGCCTACTGAACCCGAGCGATTGCATTGCAGGCAACGCGTTACTAAACGCGAGCGATTGATTGATGGTTGTTAACTAGACCCGATCGAGCGATTCCTTCGCTACTGCTGCTAACTGAAGCCGATCGATGCTGCCTCAGGATGAACAGTGAGCGTTGTCGGGGGGTGGATGAACAGTTCTTGGTGGGGGGTTGGATGAACAGGACCCCATGGTAGTAGAGGCCGTTGCCGCTGGATGAACAGGACCCCGATCGATCGAGCCGGTTGGGGCTGGATGAACAGGACCCTGTGGAGGGCTGGATGAACAGTACGACCCCGTGGAGGGCTGGATGAACAGGACGACCCCGTGGAGGGCTAGTTGAACAGTAGCCGGTGGAGGGCTGGATTAACAGTAGCCCGTGGAGGGGTGGTTGACCAGGACCCTGTGGAGAGGGCTGGTTGAATAGTAGCCGGTGGAGTAGCGCGCGGTGGAGGCTGGATGAACAGGAGCCCGTGGATGAACAGTCGCAGGTGGAGGCCGGAGGAGGTCGACGGTGGATGAACAGTAGCCCGTGGAGGCTGGAGGAGGTCGACGGTGGAGATGAACAGTATCCCGTGGAGTCCCGTTTTGCGGTACGCCACACCCCTCCCGATGAATAGGACCCCCGTTTTGACCGTAGTGCTCAAACACAAGTCCGTTTCCTCCGTTTTGCGGTACGTCACACCCCTCCCGATCAATAGGACCGCGTTTCGACCGTAGGATGTCCAACATAAGTCCGTTTCCTCCGTTTTGCGGTACGCCAGACCCCTCCCGATGAATAGGATCCCGTTTCGACCGTGGTCGGTCGAACACAAGGCCATTTCCTCTGTTTTGCGGTATGTCAGGCCTCGTTTTCATCGGTTGTTCCATCCAAGCCCTCCTAATGAACACGACGTATTCCGACCCAGTCGGTTGCCTCCCGATGAACAGGACGTTGTTTCTCCGTTTCGACCCAGCCGGTTCGCTGCCCGATGAACAGGACACCGTTGCTGCCGTCCGTTGCCTCTCCATGTACACAAGCCCTGGTACGCGTCAACTTAATAGGCCCACAGGTCAGCTTCCGAAATGGTGCAACCCAGATATCCGGGGGAGAATCATTTTTTGGACGGGTGAAGCTAGAATATCCGAGATTGAAGAAGAAGCACGGCATCCGTTGGATGGACATCCAACGGCCACTTCTGCTAGAACCGTGTGTTGACTATAAGTTGACAAAGCCTTGCATACGCATCAATTTTTTTATGAGGGGAAGCGTTAACTTAGTAAGGCCACAAGTGTGTGGCAGAGAACTTATAGCCCATTTGAGATTTGTAAGATTGTGCAGCCCATTTTTGAATTCTAATGGAATTTACTACAACACATTTACAGTTTGTTAAAAGTACAACCCATTTTCTAGCTAGCACAAGATTAATAATTTCAACCAACCGTTCAAAACAGAATTCAATAAAATTTCCCACATATTGATGGGATCCGAAATATTTTTATCCCAAAATTTCTAGTCAAATTAAAAATACAATTTCAATATAAATTTATATTACGTAAAAATCCAGCGAAACATTGTGCGCGCAAAAATTAATGAAATTAAAAAAAATCAATATCCAAAAATAATAATTTATAAAGTAATTACGTGTTTGATGCATTTTTTTTGATAGTTACTGCACAGTTTTTATAATTACATCCCATTTATTATTTCTTAAAGCCCATTTTCTTGTTAAGCCTAATGCATCCCTCATAGGAAAGATTTGCAGCCTAGCGGGGCGCAGAATAACAACTCGACCTTGCCTGGGTATTCCTAAAAAAGTATAGCTGGGCTAGCCATTTTCAGCTTGAAAAAAATTAATATCCGGGCTGGATATCTGGCCTAAGCTAGACGGGCCACAGCCCGCCCAGTTAATACCCTGCTCTCTTCTCTGAACAACAACGAAAACATCGCTCAAGAAAAACTCTGCAGTGCTCACACCTCAAAAGCATAAATACTGCTCGAGCTGCTTGGTCCCAGCTCTCGGCCGCTCCTTGTGCAATTCTCTCGTTTATTGACTACATAGGTTGACATGGTGTGGGACCGTGATGTCAGGAAACCAGGAGGAAGCAAAAAAATATAGTTTTATATAATAAGGAGGCACTTGCGTATGTGCGGCTATGTCCCTGGTGGGTCCCCACTGTCATCCTCTCAAAGTAAAGTCATCTCCTCATTCCTCATGTCCATTGACCATGTTGACAACGCGAGACGGCGGCGCCACGGCGAGCGCAACAACTCGAAGGACGACGGAGAGGGCCTTGCGGGCCCTACAGATGGTCTGATACAACGCCCGCTTCTCATTCGGGAAACCAGGATCATAGGGCCACATGTCCGCGATGGCATTGTCGTTCGCTTGTTCACGGGTGCTCGTTGAGGACACGAAGGTTGCAAAACAGGTCCTCCTGAGCTGGTAGCTCATCCACCATTAGGGCGTCGAAGTGCGGTTGCACCTGCGGTATGGTGAACACGGCATGAACCGGCTTGGACAGTGGCGCCAGCTCCTGGCCGGAAGCTACGTCCATCATCTTATTGTCGTCGCTCAGCTCGGCGAGCTCGCTAGCGAGCCCGCATGTCCGACCGCTGGACCGACCCGCTGCCAAGCACGAGTCTGACTGCCCTGCCCCACCCATACCGCCTTCCTCACCCGCACACGCTTTCCGCCCTAACGGTCAGCATCGCCCGCCCCGCTTCCCGGTGCAGGCGATTGCTCCGCCTTCAAATGGTACGCGGTCGCCGAGGCGGCTACTCCGCCACCACACGTCCGTCCCTCGGCCGCCCACCATTGCTATATAAACTAATGTGCAGGCCATAGCCGCAGTCATCCACATCCGTTCCCTTTCTTCTGTCCACACCACTACTGCCACCATGGCTTCCACGCGCTCCAGCGCTCTTCGGGACGGGCGGACAAACGGACCACAAGGAGATGGCAGTCATTGCTGCCGACAGGCTGGCCGGCAGGCAGCCGGAGGACGACGACGTCCCAATGGAGAACATGGTAGTCGACAATCGGGCGCCAACCCCCTCCTCCGTGGCATCCTCGCTGGTGCATTGCACCATGACCATCGGCGAGGACCGTGCCCAATACATGGACACGGTGAGGCAGAGGCGTGAGGAGCAGTTCCGGGAGGCGCAGGCCAACGCCGTCTACAACCATCATCTCCTCCAGGAGCACTTGCAGGCGGAGGAGCAGATCACCGTGGAGCGGGCGGAGCAGGAGGCGCTGCTCGACTCGTACCACTCCACCCGTGAGGGCCGCCTCGAGCGCTGGCGGTACCGCATGCGGGTGGCAGAGGCTACGGCCACCTACAAAGAGGGCGATGAAGAGCACGAGGCACTGTTTGGCAAGACCGAGGACGAGGCAGAGGACAATGTCGGCTCTGACAAGTCCCCGCTCTGCTGGCGTCGACGAGGCCCAGCTGCGCCGAGGCCCCGCGGCGCCAACAACAAGGCAGAGGACACCGCCGGCTCTGTCGAGGCCCCGCCCCGCCAACAACGAGGCAGAGGACATCGCCGGCTCAGCCGAGGCCCCACCCTGCCAGCAACGAGGGGAGGATTTCCCCCGCTCCACCGAGGCACTGCCCCGCCGACAACGAGACAAAGGACATCACCGGCTCCACTAAGGCCCCGCCCCGCCGGCAACGAGACAAAGGACATCACCGGCTCCGCTGAGGCCCCGCCCCGCCCGCACCGAGGCGGAGGTCCTACTCCGCCGAGGCCCCATCCCACCAACAACGAGGTAGAGGACATCACCGGCTCAGCCGAGGCCCCACCCTGCCAGCAACGAGGGGGAGGATTTCCCCCGCTTGATCCGCCGAGGCGCCGCCCCGCCGGCAACGAGATAGAGGACATCGCCGGCTCCGTCGAGGCCCCGCCCCGCTGCCAACGAGGCCGCTTCACACAGAAAACGAGGAAGAGTAGAACACGGTAGGTTGCCACCGCTTGGGTCCAAGTAAGGCCACTGCTACTACCCTCCGATTGAAGCCAAGCTAGGCGGGTTGACCATTGATGGCCGATTAGGTTCTTGGCGACGACATGGAGTCGGAGAGCTATGTTGGAGGACACTGCTTCTACTTAACTGTGGTGCAGTTGGCTGACTGACACGTGGGACCAACAGGCATCTAGGCCTCATGTCGATTCGCGAATCGCACTGCAGCTAAATAATCAAGCTTCGCTCGCTTAGCCGGTCACAGGTGGGTAGCTTCGGTTAATTAATTATACCTCCAGCGCACCCCTTTTTAGTTGAAGAATGTATGTAATGTAATGAAATCCAGAATGTTTATATGAAATCCGACCGTGTATGAATGAATTTATTTCGATTAGTTCGAATTCTTGTATCACTGGCATTGGATGAACATGCAAAACAATACGTACTAGCATTATTCCCAGGGTGATCACCTCGTTTGCAGTAGTTTCACATGTACTCCCTCCAGTCCTTTCTAGTCCGCATACATGTTTTGTCTGCACTCAAGTATCTCTACTTTAACCAATCTTATAGAAAAAAGTATGCACTTTCACAATGTGCGAAGTAAAAAGGAACAGAAGGAGTACAAAGAGTTTGAGCAGCTTTTTAGCGTTCCTGTACATTGCAATCAGACACACAGGCCTGGTAATTCATAGATAACATTTAAAACAATCGATGATTATGCATCTCAGCGATTCACATGTCAGAGCCAATATTTACTTCACAACTAAAGAATAAAGAATTGATCGACGCTACTGATAGCAAAGGGCGTCCCATTCGAAAATATCAAACGCATGTCTTCTTGCTAACATCAATGAGAAAAATTTGACAAGTTGTCCCATTTCAAAATATCAAAATGCCTACGATTGTGGAATGGGCAGGGTTTGCCATCAGTTTGGACATTGACCGGGCACCTCGTGCTAAATAAACCAGTTGTTCTTTTTGTGCAGTTCCACCAAAATCAACCAAATTCGCGTATAGCTTGTATGATTTCGCCCTTATGTGTTGCAACGCCTTGAACTTATCGGCAGCTCCTTTCTTGTGGTGGAAATGAACGATTCGACGTATTCATGAACATTTTGTGCAGTTCCCATTGAAATCAAGCTGAGCACCCCTGTTTGCACAATTACAAAAAACGTGATTAGTATAAAGCAAACTGCACTATGAATTGACAGTTTAAACAGGCACCTACATGGTCCATGTAGAGCACACTTTTAGAAAAATGGAATGCGCCAGAAAGAATCCTAGAATAGCATTGTACTTGCGCATCACATTAAGAAAATGGAGATTTGTCAGTCCTTCTGAGCTGAAGTTAGTTTAGTCTTGTGGGGAGTAATGTAACCATCCTTCAACTGCTCCTTCTGATGAGAAGATAGACATGGCTTCTTCATCCTGGCATAATCGGAACTAGTAACTTCACGTACTCCATATTCTACTTCAGAGGAGGATGACCCTGTTGGGCAAAGACAAGAGGACAACTAAATGCTAGCATCCCTGTTTGCTCGAAAAAAGGAAAGGAAATATTTAAAACAGCACAGATGAAGCACTTCTCAAGGACAATACCACTTTTTTATGACAGTATCTAAATAGTAGCACAACACCAATAGAGATGACAAAGCTCAATCATATGGATGAAATCCGTGGGCGAGTACCAACCTTTGTCAGGAGGCTTACTGTGTAGAGCATACAGATGAAGCACTTCTCCGGAACCATCTGCAGCTATCTACTGTGGTGTCCATGCTTACTATATACTCCTCAATTAGTTTAATGTTTCCAACATCTTCTTGTGCAGTTCCAATAAAATATATGATATCTTCAAAGAAGATCCCTGTTTGCACAAGTAGAGATAATTATGTATTACATTAAGAGTGGCATCAAATCAGTGGCAAAATAATTGCTCGTTCTAGCCATAGCAATAAATTAAGATGCAAAACTATATCATTACTTGTGTCATCACAGTTCGAGTGCTTCATTACAGCACTAGGAGTTGATTTTTGTTTTTCTTCCGCTTGTTCTTCCCCTTCATCACTTGGTTCAATAACAGACAAGCTTCGCCTCCAATGTAAGATTTGGCATGTCAATTAGAGAGCACAAGTATAACACTAAACAATGAAATTAATTTTCTAATGGAAGTGGCAAAATACAGGCCAACAGTTGTGAAATATCCTTATCTTACCTCAATGGGATATTACGGTACACATACGGATTGGAAGTCTTGTCTCCATTTGTGCAGTTCACTAAAATCAAGCAACATTACCATACAAGTAGCACAACATATGAAAGCACACTGCAGAATCATGTGAAAGAAGGCTAGTACTGACCTCTCATGACGCAGAATTCAAACAACTCACAAGAAGAAGATCTGAACCAAATTTGCCAACATGGATAGTAAGTAAGATCTCCTCTTGTGTAGTTCCACTAAGATCAAGCAATCAAGCAACGTTGTCGGTGTGACATTTTGGTTGAACTGCCCAAAACACTCTTAAAACAAAAGTGTTTTATGCAGTGAAACAAAAGGTCACAATGGCAACAAGGTGAAGTAGATAACCCTGTTTACACAGAGGTGCAAAGGAAACAACTAGTGGTCAATGACGGTGGATGACACAGAAGCCAACAAAAAGAAGCATCTAACTTATCTAAATGGGAAAGAAAGCAAGACAATAGCATTTCTCAAATGGTGGCATTGATTAATATTAACAGAGAGATTATAACAATAAAATTCGTTGATCATGTAATTTTCTTTTAACTGTGGCATTGCATCAATTTTCCAGCGTCATTATTAGAGGGTGTTTGTCTACAGGGACATTTTGGTGTAGGGACTAAAAAAACTCTGTGTCAGTCCCATCTAAACCAAACAGGAGGGACTTTTAGGGACTAAAATTGGGCTTTTGGGACTAAAGAAAGAAGACCCCGAGGGAGAGTCTTTTTGGGACTTTTTCCACCAGTTGCCCCTGCCCCGCATCGCACCTTGTCTCTATTAGTTCATTACTAGGGGTAACATGGTCTTTTAGCATGTCATTTAATAACCTCTAGTCCATGTTTAGTCCCCAGAACCAAGCAGGTAGGGACTAGAGAGTTTTTAACCAAACAGGGCCTTATATTAATAACAGCTAAAGAGTTGCACGGGACAGTGGACGCACCAGCACCATGTGCATCTACCGATGTATTGGGGTGATGCATAGTCTGTTGCAACAAAGAACAAACAACCAAGGAGCATATTTGTGTTGGTCCCAGGTTTGTTATGTTTAGACACCTTTCCCTATGTGAGCACAGCAAATCTAGTCCTGCTCAAACTCTATAGCCTTGTCCCCCAAAACAAAAGATCAGTTCGTTACAGATGTGCGTACTGCGTTGTCATTGTTTTCCCTTTTCGACCAACGTAGGTGCTGGATAGCCAGTCTATACTAGTACTTTCCCCCTTCCTTTCCTCTTTGAACCACGTCCTAGATTTATGCTATACAACTTTCCCCACTACTTCCCCCATTCGTTTCCTCTTTGAACCACGTCTTAGATTCATGCGTACAACTTTCTCCACTACTTTCCCCCTTTCCTTTCCTTTTTGAACCACGTCCTAGATTCATGCTATACAAATTTCCCCACTACTTTCCTCGATTCCTTTCCTCTTTGAACCACGTCCTAGATTCATGGTATACAACTTTCCCCACTACTTTCCTGTTTGATCCAACACCTAGATTCGAGTGCAGAAGCGGAAAAAGCCCACATGCAGCTAGAGCAATGCATGTGGAATAAGTAAATTATACCTTAAGGTTCTCGGGGTGTCGTTCGGTGGGCGACCGGAGGCCGTTCGGCCCACACTATGTACGGCGGCGAAGAAGAAGGGGTCGCAGGCCCTCCCGCGCCGCCGCTGGATGAAAGTGAATAGCTGCGCCGGTAGTGGATTCCCCCCCCCCTCACCGACGGCGACAGCGTTAAGCCTCCTTCCCTTCCTGGCGGACGGATTCTGCCGGCTCTTTGACCAATAGTGAGGGGAGAGAGAGGCCAACGAAGTCTTGTTTAGATCTGGAGAGGGTGAGAGAGTGTGAAGAGAGCAACTAGAAGCGCTGAGGCTCCAGCGTGTATATATATATTGGAGAGAGAGTGCACTACAAGAAATATGTCAACTAGTGAACTTCTGTCAGTGACCCTAGAAGAATTGGTCATAGATCTATGACCATTTCAGACCAATTGGTCAAAAGCTGTTCGGGGGGCTCCAAACCCTAAACAATAACGACCATTTTGGTCAGAAAGGTCGTAATTTCCTTACACGAAATGGTCATAAAGGAGATAGCACAGGTCCGCTGCCTTATTTCTAGCTGATCATGACCAATATAGATGGTCATAACCTTGTAAATTGTGGTGGGTTGCTATGACTAGGTGCCACCTCATCAGTTTTGCCTATGTGTCATGTCCATGTGGCAGTTTTTGCCCTAGGTTGTGAAGCAACCTATATTTCTGTCATTCCCAAAATTCCCAAAAAAATCTCATAAATTCTTTGGGTCATATCTTCGTCAAATATGTAAAAACATTCCTTGCGTAGTTCAAAAATAATTCAAAAATATTCATTTTCCTATTCTGTTCAGAAAAACACTTTGTGAAGGAAGTACCACTTTGGCATGTCCAAATGGTATCCATTTTCTACAGTGCTTTCCTCTACCCAAATAACCATCCTCCACCAAATGCCAGCTCAATCCATTCATTATTTTGAGCCCGGCTTCAACATTCGTATTTATGTCCAGTGTGGTACTTTGCAAAGCAAGTACCACCTAGGCTCCTCCTTTTGAGCTAAAAATTTGTGAAGACGGTCTTCTTAGTAATTGATCATCCTCAGCCAAAACTCACACCCATTAGCCATGTGCATTTCCCGTACCGCTAATCAAACACTTGGCTGCTTATTCATGTTTGAGCATCGATCGGTCTCCTCGTGAGAATCTTATGTTGTGATTTTCTTCCTAGCACCTACCTGGGGAGTGCCCAACCCACTAGACATGCTTAGGCGGCCAAGAACACATGGCAACGCCACGGTCACGCGGTGACCATGCGGCGGGCATGCGAGTTTACGCGCTCTAGAGTTGGGGCCCTCGGCCACCGTCCAAACCTTGACGTATCGCCACCAAACCATGTATTTATGATTAAATAGGTAGTTATGTAACTATAAATGATTTTTGGAAAAAAATAGCAAACTATGAGGCAGCTGCAGTTCAAATTTGACCCGCTTCCAACTGAATCGGCGGGAATTTGTCTTTTTCACCAGAGGTGGATCAAAACTTTTGACACCCAACCATTTTGTCAATTGTGCATTAAATATGGCCTAGTATTCTATAAAATTGATTTGGTCCAAATTGCAACGAATATATGGTAGGTCCTTCATAAAAAACTCATTTCAGGCACTCGAAAAATGGAAAATGAATTTTCTGTGTAAGTTTAATATTTTTTCTGGAAACTTGGTCACATATAATGACACAACGTGAAGGTTTTCCAATTTTTTGTTTTTTTTGAATTTTTTATGCCCGTTTCAAAATGCGGTCAAAACAGTAGGCTTGACCGTTCCTAGCTAGTGGTTGAATCTTGGAAAACTTTTGATGTTTCTCTGATTAAATAGATACTTATGTACCTAGAAATGATTTTTGGAAAAAATAAAGAGAAAACTATGAGGCAGCTGCAGTTCAAATTTGACCCGCTTCCAACTGAATCGACGGGAATTTGTCTTTTTCACCAGAGGTGGATCAAAACTTTTTACACCCAACCATTTGGTCAATTGTGCATTAAATATGGCCTAGTATTTTTGAAAAATGATTTGGTCCAATTTTGCAATAATTATTTGGTAGGTCCTTCACAAAAAAACCTCATTTGGGGCACTCAAAAAATGGAAAATGGCTCTTTTGTGCAATGAAAGTGAAAACTCCCTTAGGCAACATTGTTTGGAATTCCAAGATGCATCCTTCTGCACAATATGAGATCATTTGAACAAACTATGCCATGAATGTGGCCATAAGATTGATCATTTGGCTTGAAAGCCATGAATCTTCACGCATGATAGCTCATTTCTGAGAACACTTTTTAAAAATAATTTCCGTATTACAAGTTTATTATTTTTCCTGGAAACTTGGTCACATATAATGACACAATGCAAATGTTTTCCAATTTTTTGATTTTTTTTTGAATTTTTTATGCCCGTTTCAAAATGCGGTCAAAACGGCAGGAATAACCGTTCCTAGCTAGTTGTTGAATCTTGGAAAAATTTTGGTGTTTCTCTAACTAAATAGATACTTATGTACCTAGAAATGATTTTTGGAAAAAATAAAGAGCAAACTATGAGGCAGCTGTAGTTCAAATTTGACCCGCTTCCAACTGAATCGACGGGAATTTGTCTTTTTCACCAGAGGTGGATCAAACCTTTTTACACCCAACCATTTGGTCAATTATGCATTAAATATGAACTAGTATTTTTAAAAAATGATTTGGTCCAATTTTGCAATAATTATTTGGTAGGTCCTTCACAAAAAAACCTCATTTGGGGCACTCGAAAAATGGAAAATGGCTCTTTTGTGCAATGAAAGTGAAAACTCCCTTAGGCAACATTGTTTGGAATTCCAAGATGCATCCTTGTGCACAATATGAGATCATTTGAACAAACTATGCCATGAATGTGGCCATAAGATTGATCATTTGGCTTGAAAGCCATGAATCTTCACGCATGATAGCTCATTTCTGAGAACACTTTTTAAAAAGAATTTCCGTATTACAAGATTATTTTTCCTGGAAACTTGGTCACATGTAATGACACAATGCAAAGGTTTTCCAATTTTTTGATTTTTTTTGAATTTTTTATGCCCGTTTCAAAATGCGATCAAAACGGCGGGAATAACCGTTCCTAGCTAGTGGTTGAATCTTGGAATTTTTTTGGTGTTTCTCTAATTAAATAGATACTTATGTACCTAGAAATTATTTTTGGAAAAAATAAAGAGCAAACTATGAGGCAACTGTAGTTCGAATTTGACCCGCTTCCAACTGAATCGGCGGGAATTTGTCTTTTTCACCAGAGGTGGATCAAAACTTTTTACACCCAACCATTTGGTTAATTGTGCATTAAATATGGCCTAGTATTTTTGAAAAATGATTTGGTCCAATTTTGCAATAATTATTTGGTAGGTCCTACACAAAAAAACCTCATTTGGGGCACTCGAAAAATGGAAAATGGCTCTTTTGTGCAATGAAAGTAAAACTCCCTTAGGAAACATTGTTTGGAATTCCAAGATGCATCCTTGTGCACAATATGAGATCATTTGAACAAACTATGCCATGAATGTGGCCATAAGACTGATCATTTGGCTTGAAAGCCATGAATCTTCGCGCATGATAGCTCATTTCTGAGAACACTTTTTAAAAATAATTTCCGTATTACAAGTTTATTATTTTTCTTGGAAACTTGGTCACATATAATGACACAATGCGAAGGTTTTCCAATTTTTTGATTTTTTTTGAATTTTTTATGACCCTTTAAAAATGCGGTCAAAATGGCGGGAATGACCGTTCCTAGCTAGTGGTTGAATCTTGGAATTTTTTTGGTGTTTCTCTCATTAAATAGATTATTTTGTACCTAAAAATGATTTTTTGAAAAAATAAAGAGCAAACTATGAGGCAGCTGCAGTTCAAATTTGACCCGCTTCCAGCTGAACCAGCAGAAATTTGTCTTTTTCAGGAGAGGTGGATGAAATTTTTTGACATCCAACCATTTGGTCAATTGTGCATTAAATATGGCCTAATATTTTAGAAAATTGATTTGGTGCAATTTTGCAACAATTATTTGGTAGGTTCTTCATAAAAAAACATTTTTGCCACTCAAAAAATGATTAAAAATAGCTAGAAATATGAAAAATGCATACAAATTGGTCCTAATCCATAAAATGTGGTCTAACTCTAGTGAAAGCTTGTGTGGTGCCCTTTTGCATAATATTTTTGATAGCTACTTCACAAAATCCCTCTATTTTTAGTATTTGAAAACGATTTTACATCACTGATTTCCTGAACCAATCATAACTCTCTCCACGGATAGATGACATGGTGTCCATCCATCCATCCATCTATCTACAGAAAAAAATAAAAGAAATAAAAGAAAAGGAGATACCCCCACCCGCAGCCCAAACCCTAGCTCAGATCGACCCCTCCCCCCGTCGCCCCCTTCCTCCCTCGTCCCCATCTCCTCGCCGCCGCCCCCTCCCCGATCTCGATCTGCCGCCGCCACCATCGACGACTCGCCGCCCCCACCGCCCCCGCCGCCTTCTACTCCACAGCCGGCGCCCCTACCCTCTCCTTACATCCATTCGACCGCAGCGCCCCTACCCAAATCCATTCAACCGTGGCGACCACCTCCTCCACGGCCACCGTGCCCACGGCCACCTCCTCCCGCTGGCGACCGCGGCGACCACCTCCTCCACGGCCACCTCCTCCCGCTGGCGACCGCATCCACTCCATCGCCGACGCCACCTCCCCTCCCCTCCCCTCCCCTCCCTGGCTAGAGGTCTCCTCCCCTCCAAGGGCCCGCCACCGATGAAGTTCGGCAAGGCCGGCTTTGAGGGCCCGCAGGAGGTGCAGCACCGCATCCGCATCACCCTCCTCTTCTGGTCTCGTTGATCTCCTCGATCTGACTGACGCGTGTGTGTTTCGTGTGTGCCGGCCATAGTGTGCTCCGATCTGGTGAGGGGCGCCAAGGACAAGCTTCCCTCGTCGGCTCCCATGGAAGGGTGTACCTGCACCGCCGCCCGAAGCCGGCAGATCATCTGACGCGTGAGTGCCTTCTCTCCTTCTCCCTCCTCTCCCCCGAACTGATGTGTGATGTGCAGGCAGAGGCAGTTGAAGGGGCCAGGCCATGGAGAGGCTGCAGGGCCATGGACATGCCAGAGAGGAGGAAATTCTTGGCCGATGTAGAAGCTGCGGGAGAGGAGGGCTCTGACCTTGATGGATGCCATGCAATGGAAGGTAGCTCTCTCTCTCTCCCTCCCCTCTTCTTCCTCTTTGTGCAAGTCAGCAACCCCGAAGATCGATCTACCCAGTTGGATTACACACTATGGCAATGTTAGGTTTAGGGAATTATGTATTGTTGCTCCTGATTGAACCAGTTGACCAGTACATTGCAGCTACAAGAAGAATATAACTATTTCTTTGCTGCCTCCCAGCCTTTCTGTTGATCTTTTCAACACGATTTTCTGATAATTGGAAACCAACAACAATTGCACTAAAAAGATTATAGTGAAACCATATTATATCTGCAATAGTGATACGTCTCCAACGTATCTATAATTTTTGATTGCTCCATGCTACTTTATCTACTGTTTTGGACTATATTGGGCTTTATTTTCCACTTTATATTATTTTTGGGACTAACCTATTAACCGGAGGCCCAGCCCAGAATTTTTGTTTTTTTGCCTATTTCATTGTTTCGAAGAAACGTGATATCAAACGGAGTCCATACGGAATGAAACCTTCGGGAACGTGATTTTCTCACCGAACGTGATCTAGGAGACTTGGACCCTGCTCCAAGGAACAAAAGAGTCGGTCACGAGGGTGTGGGGCGCCGCCCCCCTAGGGCGCGCTCCACTGCCTCGTGGCCCCCCTGTTGCTCCACCGACGTACTCCTTCCTCCTATATATACCTACGTATCCCCAAACGATCAGAACAGGAGCCAAAAACCTAATTCCACCGCCGCAACCTTCTGTATCCACCAGATCCCATCTTGGGGCCTGTTCTGGAGCTCCGCCGGAGGGGGAATCTACCACGGAGGGCTTCTACATCAACACCATAGCCCCTCGATGAAGTGTGAGTAGTTTACTTCAGACCTTCGGGTCTATAGCTAGTAGCTAGATGGCTTCTTCTCTCTTTTTGGATCTCAATACAATGTTCTCCCCCTCTCTCGTGGAGATCTATTCGATGTAATCTTCTTTTTGCGGTGTGTTTTTTGAGACCGATAAATTGTGGGTTTATGATCCAGCTTATCTATGAATAATATTTGAATCTTCTCTGAATTCTTTTATGTATGATTGAGTTATCTTTGCAAGTCTCTTCGAATTATCCGTTTGGTTTGGCCAACTAGATTGGTAGTTCTTGCAATGGGAGAAGTGTTTAGCTTTGGGTTCAGTCTTGCAGTGTCCTTTCCCAGTGACAGAAGGGGCAGCAAGGCACGTATTGTATTGTTGCCATCAAGGATAACAAGATGGGGTTTTTATCATATTGCATGAATTTATCCCTCTACATCATGTCATCTTGCTTAAGGCATTACTCTGTTTTTACTTAATACTCTAGATGCATGCTGGATAGCGGTCGATGAGTGGAGTAATAGTAGTAGATGCAGAATCGTTTCGATCTACTTGTCTTGGACGTGATGCCTATATACATGATCATACCTAGATATACTCATAACTATGCTCAATTCTGTCAATTGCTCAACAGTAGTTTGTTCACCCACCGTAGAACATCTATGCTCTTGAGAGAAGCCACTATTGAAACCTATGGCCCCCGGGTCTATTCTCATCATATCAATTTCCATTACTTTATTACTTGCTTTGTTTTTACTTTTCCTTTTACTTTTCACTTTGCATCTTTATACAAAAAATACCAAAAATATTATTTATCATCTCTATCAGATCTCACTCTCGTAAGTGACCATGAAGGGATTGACAACCCCTAATTGCGTTGGTTGCGAGGAGCTATCGTTTTGTGTAGGTACGAGGGACTTGTGTGTGGTCGCCTACTGGATTGATACCTTGGTTCTCAAAAACTGAGGGAAATACTTACGCTACTTTGCTGCATCATCCTCTCCTCTTCGGGAAATCCCTTGATCTTGAAGAGGTAGCAAGAAGAATTTCTGGCGCCATTACCGGGGAGGCTCACGCAAGAGCAAGTCAACCATACTAAGTACCCATCACAATCCCTATCTCTCGCATTACATTATTTGCCATTTGCCTCTCGTTTTCCTCTCCCCCACTTCACCCTTGCCGTTTTATTCGCCCTCTCTTTCTCAATCTCCTCCTCTTTTTCCTATTGCCCTTTTGTTTGCTCGTGTGTTAGTTTTCTTGCTTGTCGCGATGGCTCTACCTAGATTTGGTGATCTTCACCTTAAAAGGCTAGAGGAGATCGAAAGCAATGTCAGAAAGTTTATGGATTTGCAATTTGAGCATAATAATTTCTTTAGAAATGAGCTTAAGGAACAAAAAAGTTTTATGAGTTATATGAATAAAGAACTCGATGATATGTCTAAAGAATTTGATGGTATAAGAGCCCAAATTGTTCGTCTTGAAAAGATGACCGCTGAAATTTCGGACATGCGAGCTACCTTAGTCAATAAGATGGTCCCTAAGCCGAATTCCTATGAAAATCAAGATGAAGATCTAAAATTCATTGATGTGTCCCCCATTAAATCTTTGTTTTGCAATATGAATCTTGATTATATGATCTTCCTTTACCTAGAAGGCGTTCCAAGAATTCGGAGTTTCTAGATCTTGATGATGAAATTGATAAAAGTGGGATTGAAAGAAATAAAAACCTAGATGTTGCTAAACCCACTATTTTGGAGCTCAGGGAATTTAATTATGAAAATTGCTCTTTAATTGGTTGTATTTCCTTGTTGCAATCCGTGCTAGATTCTCCTCATGCTTATAGTCAAAATAAGGCCTTTACCGAACACATTGTTGATGCCTTGATGCAATCTTATGAAGAAAAACTTGAGTTGAAAGTTTCTATCCCTAGAAAACTCTATGATGAGTGGGAACCTACTATTAAAATTAAAATTAAAGATTATGAGTTTCATGCTTTGTGTGATTTGGGTGCTAGTGTCTCTACTATTCCCAAAACTTTGTGTGATTTGCTAGATTTCCGTCACTTTGATGATTGCTCTCTAAACTTGCATCTTGCGGATTCCACTATTAAAAAGCCTATGGGAAGAATTAATGATGTTCTTATTTTTTCAAATAGTAATTATGTGCCCGTAGATTTTATCGTTCTTGATATAGATTGCAATCCTTCATGTCCTATTATTCTTGGTAGACCTTTCCTTAGAACGATTGGTGCAATTATTGATATGAAGGAAGGGAATATAAGATTCCAATTTCCCTTAAAGAAGGGCATGGAACACTTCCCTAGAAAGAAAATAAAATTACCATATGAATCTATCATGAGAACCACTTATGGATTGCCTACCAAAGATGGCAATACCTAGATCTATCCTTGCTTTTATGCCTAGCTAGGGGCGTTAAACGATAGCGCTTGTTGTGAGGCAACCCAATTTTATTTTTGTTTTTTTTTTCTTCTGTTTAGGAATAAATAATCCATCTAGCCTCTGTTTGGATGTGGTTTTATGTTTTAATTAGTGTTTGTGCCAAGTAGAACCTATAGGATAACCTACTATGATAGTTGATTTGATTCTGCTGAAAAATAGAAACTTTGCACGCACGAATATAATTTTGTTAAATCACAGTAAGGTGCTTTTGTGTTGATTCTTTTTGCTACTATTCAATAAACAAGTTTTCCAGGACTTCATATTTTGGTAGGATTTTTAGAGTTCCAGAAGTTTGCGTTAGTTACAGATTACTATAGACTGTTCTGTTTTTGACAGATTCTGTTTTGCGTGTGTTGTTTGCTTATTTTGATGAATCTATGGCTAGTAAAATAGTTTATGATCCATAGAGAAGTTGGAATACAGTAGGTTTAACACCAATATAAATAAAGAATGAGTTCATTACAGTACCTTAAAGTAGTCTTTTGTTTTCTTTCCCTAACGGAGCTCACGCGATTTCTATTGAGTTTTGTGTTGTGAAGTTTTCAAGTTTTGGGTGAATTCTTTTGATGGATTATGGAACAAGGAGTGGCAAGAGCCTAAGCTTGGGGATGCCCATGGCGCCCCCAAGATAATCCAAGGACACCAAAAAGTCAAACCTTGGGGATGCCCCGGAAGGCATTCCCTCTTTCGTCTACTTCCATCGGTAATTTACTTGGAGCTATATTTTTATTCACCACATGATATGTGTTTTGCTTGGAGCGTCTTGTATCATTTGCCTCTTTGCTTGTTAGTTTACCACAATCATCCTTGCTGTACACACCTTTTGAGAGAGCCATACATGAATTGGAATTTTTTAGATTACTCTATGTGCTTCACTTATATCTTTTGAGCTTTATAGTTTTGCTCATAGTGCTTCACTTATATCTTTTGAGCGGGATAATTTTTGCTCTAGTACTTCACTTAGATCTTTTAGAGCATGGTGGTGGATTTGTTTTAAAGAAACTATTGATCTCTCATGCTTCACTTAGATTATTTTGAGAGTGGTTAATAGCATGGTAATTTGCTTAATATTAATATACTTGGTATTCAAGATATGTGAAACTTTCTTTTGAGTGCGTTGAATACTAAGATAAGTTTGATGCTTGATAATTGTTTTGAGATATGGAGGTGATAATATCAAAGTCGTGCTAGTTGAGTAATTGTGAATTTGAGAAATGCTTGTGTTGAAGTTTGCAAGTCCTGTAGCATGCATGTATGGTTAAAGTTGTGTAACAAATTTGAAACATGAAGTGTACCTGGCTTGTGCATCCTTATGAGTGGCGATCAGGCGGCGATGGTCTTTTCCTACCAATCTATCCCCTAGGAGCATCGCGTAGTACTTGATTTTTATGACTTCTAAATGTTTGCAATAAGTATATGAGTTCTTTTGACTAATGTTGAGTCCATGGATTATACGCACTCTCACCTTTCCGCCTTTGCTAGCCTCTTGATGCCGTGCATTGCCCTTTCTCACCTTGAGAGTTGGTGCAAACTTAGCGGTGCATCCAAACCCCGTGATACAATACGCTCTATCACACATAAACCTCCTTATATCTTCCTCAAAACAGCCACCATACCTACCTATCATGGCATTTCCATAGCCATTCGAGATATATTGCCATGCAACTTCCATCATCATATTCATGACATATATTACTTTTGTCATATTGCCATTGCATGATCATGTAGTTGACATCGTATTTGTGGCAAAGCCACCATGCATTATTTTTCATACATGTCACTCTTGATTCATTGCACCATCCGATACATCACGGAGGCATTCATATAGAGTCATATCTTGTTCTAAGTTTCGAGTTGTAATCCTTATGTTGTAATCAATAGAAGTGTGATGATCATCATTATTAGAGCTTTGCCCAAACAAAAAAAAGAAAGGCCAAAAAAAGGAAAGGACCAAAAAAAAGAAAATAAATAAAAAGGGCAATGCTACTATATCTTTTCCACACTTGTGCTTCAAAGTAGCACCTTGTTCTTCATGTAGTGAGTCTCATATATTGTGCTTCAAAGTAGCACCTTGTTCTTCATGTAGTGAGTCTCATAAGTTGTCTTTTTATAATAGTGGGAATTTTTCATTATAGAACTTGGCTTGTATATTCCTACGATGGGCTTCCTCAAATGCCCTAGGTCTTCATGAGCAAGCAAGTTGGATGCACACCCACTAGTTTTATTTTGTTGAGCATTCATAGCTCTAGTGCATCCGTTGCATGGCAATCCCTACTCCTCATGTTGACATCAATCGATGGGCATCTCCATAGCCCGTCGATTATCCTCGTCAATGTGAGACTTTCTCCTTTTTTTGTCTTCTCCACACAAACCCCATCATCATATTCTATTCCACCCATAGTGCTATATCCATGGCTCACGCTCATGTATTGCGTGAAGGTTGAAAAAGTTTGAGATTATTTAAGTATGAGACAATTGCTTGGCTTGTCGTCGGGGGTATAGAAGTTGGAAACATCTTTGTGTGACGAAAATGAAGCGTAACCTAACTATATGATTTTGTAGGGATGGACTTTCTTTTGCCATGCTATTTTGAGAAGACTTGATTGCTTTGATTAGTATGCTTGAAGTATTATTATTTTTTATGTCAGTATGAACTTTTGTCTTGAATCTTTTGGATCTGAATATTCATACCATGATTAAGAAGATTTACATTGAAATTATGCCAAAGTATCACTCCGCATCAAAAATTCTTTTTTATCATTTACCTACTCGAGGATGAGCAGGAATTAAGCTTGAGAATGCCTGATACGTCTCCAACGTATCTATAATTTTTTATTACTCCATGCTACTTTATCTACTGTTTTGGACTATATTGGGCTTTAGTTTCCACTTTTATATTATTTTCGGGACTAACCTATTAACCGGAGGCCCAGCCCAGAATTGTTGTATTTTGCCTATTTCAGTGTCTCGAAGAAACGGAATATCAAACGGAGTCCCAGCGGAATGAAACATTCGGGAACGTGATTTTCTGACCGAACGTGATCCAGGAGACTTGGACCCTGCTCCAAGGAACAAAAGAGTCGGTCACGAGGGTGGGGGGCGCCCCCTAGGGCGTGCCCCCCTACCTCGTGGCCCCCTGTTGCTCCACCGACGTACTCCTTCCTCCTATATATACCTACGTATCCCCAAACGATCAGAACAGGAGCCAAAAACCTAATTCCACCGCGCAACCTTCTCAGATCCACGAGATCCCATCTTGGGGCCTGTTCGAGCTCACGGAGGGGCATCTACCATGGAGGGCTTCTACATCAACACCATAGCCCCTCCGATGAAGTGTGAGTAGTTTACTTCAGACCTTCGGGTCCATAGCTAGTAGCTAGATGGCTTCTTCTCTCTTTTTGGATCTCAATACAATGTTCTCCCCCTCTCTCGTGGAGATCTATTCGATGTAATCTTCTTTTTGCAATGTGTTTGTTGAGACCGATGAATTGTGGGTTTATGATCCAGCTTATCTATGAATAATATTTGAATCTTCTCTGAATTCTTTTATGTATGATTGAGTTATCTTTGCAAGTCTGTTCGAATTATCCGTTTGGTTTGGCCAACTAGATTGGTAGTTCTTGCAATGGCAGAAGTGTTTAGCTTTGGGTACAATCTTGCGGTGTCCTTTCTCAGTGACAGAAGGGGCAGCAAGGCACGTATTGTATTGTTGCCATCCAGGATAACAAGATGGGGTTTTTATCATATTGCATGAATTTATCCCTCTACACCATGTCATCTTGCTTAAGGCGTTACTCTGTTTTTACTTAATACTCTAGATGCATGCTGGATAGCGGTCGATGAGTGGAGTAATAGTAGTAGATGCAGAATCGTATCGATCTACTTGTCTTGGACGTGATGCCTATATACATGATCATACCTAGATATACTCATAACTATGCTCAATTCTGTCAATTGCTCAATAGTAATTTGTTCACCCACCGTAGAATATCTATGCTCTTGAGAGAAGTCACTAGTGAGACCTATGGCCCTCGGGTCTATTCTCATCATATCAATCTCCATTAGTTTATTGCTTGCTTTGTTTTTACTTTGCCTTTTACTTTTCACTTTGCATCTCTATACCAAAAATACCAAAAATATTATTTATCATGTCTATCAGATCTCACTCTCGTAAGTGACCTGAAGGGATTGACAACCCCTAATCGTGTTGGTTGCGAGGAGCTATCGTTTTGTGTAGGTACGAGGGACTTTTGTGTGGTCTCCTACTGGATTGATACCTTGGTTCTCAAAAACTGTGGGAAATACTTACGCTACTTTGCTGCATCATCCTCTCCTCTTCGGGGAAATCCAACGCAGTGCTCAAGAGGTAGCAAATAGCTAGGTGTATGTTGCTGCTGTGGCCTGAATCAGCTCTATTTGGCACTTTGTTAGTCTTAGTTGGCTAGTTTAAACACTCCTGTTTAGCTAGGTGACTGATGATACCCCACACTGTCTAGCACCAATCAGCTTATTGTCCTTAGAACAAGTGTTGCTTTATCCTTCCAATTGCACTCCTGTTCAGTTAGGGTATGTGTAATCATTCTTTGTGATTACAGTTTGACTGTATCTCCAATGCACTCAATCATTCTTTGTGATTACAGTTTGACTGTATCTCCAGCATTGACAAATACCATTGCTTGTTCAAATTTATACTGGAGTTGCTTGTTCAAATTTATACTGGAGTTGCTTGTTCAACATTGATAAAATGTCATTGCTTGTTTAAGGACTCCACTAAACTGGACAAATGTATTAATCCACTATAAATCTCCAAGGAAGACATAAAGGAAGGGAGCAGACTTCATGGTTGAGCCTCCCTCTACCTCTCTCATGTTCCTTGATTTTGCTGCTGCTCTAATTCACTTTCACTTGACTGAATCTAGTGCTACTGCTGTCAGTCCCTAGTCCCTAGTGCTAGTAGTCCCTTGTGCTACTGCTCTAAATTCACTTGCATGTTTGACTAAATTCACTTGGTATTGCACTGCTTGCCAAATTGAGTTGCTTTCTTGCTGCCAGGAAAAGTCAGTACTCCCTAGTGTTGAATCAGTATTTACATGCTTGCAAATATTGGTCTGAATCTGTGATGCTCCCTAAAGTTGACTAAATCTCATGGAGTAGATTTCATTTTATCAATTGGTCTGAATCTATTTATGCGCTTTACTGAATTTTGCTTGGTGTTGTCGCCGTCGGACTCTCATGCTGAATCAGTTGGACAGTGCATTCTTTGCCAGTTCATTTTATCAATTCATGCTGAATTGTTGTTTAGTTGTAATTCCTTTTACTGTCCCATGCACAAGTGATATTCATGTCCAGCCAAACGTATTTGGGTGCCTTCGAACCATAACTAACACTGGATTTTGACCGCGACGAGGACGAGGCAATGGCGATGGTGGCCTCAACGGGGGCGTGGCGCCGACCACCTTGATTGCAACCTGGACAGGGGCGATTTACCGGCCATTCGTTCGCTCCTTCTGCAATCCTGTCGTCGGCCGTCTTGCAAGCAGTGTGGGCCTCGTGTTCGTCTTCAGCAGCAACACCATCCAGGTCCACTCCCGCTCCCTTTGTCCCCTGTCGCTCCATATTCCGGTCGGTTGGATGCTTCCGATTGATTGGTTCCTTCCAGCATTACCACGATCTATGTTTTTCTTCTCTGGTTAAAGTTTGCACGTGATGAGGCCAATTGACTAGTTCCACTAAAATCACTAGTATTGAATCCACTACAATAGTCGAATTAACTAGTTCAAGTTCTTGGCTGGTTAAATGTCAGAAGTGATTGGTCCCAATCAGGTAATGGCCAATAGGACTAATTAACTATATCATGTTGAGTTCAGAAGCTAAATTAACTACTACTGGATACATTACAATAGGGCTAAAGTTCAGTTCGTGCTTTCTTCAGTATCAATTCTGTGTTTGTAAATGCTTTTGTTAGTGAAAAATCTTGTGCTTCAGTGTGCTGCAGCAGTAGCATTTTGCTAACCTTTTGCCTAAATTGTCAAGAACAAAACTGGAGACATTATTGTGAAGACGTCTGCACCACCTGCCCCCATCTGCTTATATACATATTTTGTTCGTTCCAAAGTGATATGTACCCAACTGCTTATATACATATTTTGTTCTTAACTGTAGATTTCCTCTCATAGTAGCTCCATGCAAAAGAAGGTTGAAAGGAGAAGGAGAGTTTGTGTCTGCTATAGAAGGACTGAAGGAGGTCCATGGTGAAGAAGGTCGATAGAAGCAGTAGAGCTTGTAATACTTTCATTGCCATTGTATTTGTGTTGTATGATGTATCTGTGTTTACCCACAAAAAAATGTATTCACGTTGTAATATTGTGATTGCCATTCTGGCTACTATTTCAAGCAGTGTATTTTGCCAGTGCTAATTTAGATATTGGTTACTTATTTACTATGAAATGAAATCTAAAGAACTTGACCCTGACAACCGGATCCCATTACTAGAAACTGACAAGTGGGACCAATCTTCTGAGAAAAAGAAAAACTGAAACTCTTGGGACAAATGTAAAACAGTGGAAAATAAAATGGCAAAAAATAAAAGATTATACGCTGTAAAAGGCCGCACCTAGAAATAAAAGGCCGAATTGCTGGGCCAGCCCATGTAGCTAGAAAAAATTAATAGGAAAAATAAATATTAAAAAGGCCGAATTAATGGGCTCGGCCCATGTAGAAAACCGAATTGGACCGGGCTGATTCTTATGCCACATCATCCTGCCATGCTGGATGCCTACGTGGTCTGGGGAGGTTGCTTGTGACCAAAACGCCACAGTAGACATATTTTGGTCATAAACGTCTACGACCATTCCGGAAGAAAGGTCGCTATAGTCAGTTAACGACGGCCAGCTTTTGACCTTCTGTTTTTGGTCACAAAAAGGTCACAAATTGAAAACAATGACCATTCAGTGACCAATAGTGGTGGTCAAAAGTTGACATATTTCTTGTAGTGGTGTGAAGAGTGCAAACCCTAGAAAACAAGTGCTGAGGTTGCAGCTTATACGTGATGAGGTGATTATACGGTCACTACGAGATCGTAAGCTCTGTATCCATCTATTTTGACCAGTCAAAGAATCCTCCTGGCACAAATTATGCTCAAGTGTAGTTATTGAACCCGAGACCTCAAGTTTGATGAGCGAACAGGCTAACCAGCTGCACAACCCTCCCGTTATGTTCATCGAGAGGAAAATAACCTTTTAGACATTCCTGCATTCGTGTGACAAGCATGTCGTGTTCTTTTTTGTGTGGGAGTCATTGGGATTTAAATCATAATCGTGTCATGTGGCTTTGGTGGTAAGACTATCCACAGTGGTCTAGAAATAATGCAGCCTTAGTCACCTTACCTCTCTCCACGTAGTACGTTGGGTCCCACCAGTCAGAGGGTGAAACAAACAAATTAATTAGAAAAATTAAAAGCACCAGCGGTGTATCTTAACTCACAAATCTCGCTAGTGCTCGTGAACACTGTCCAATTGATCCCTCTGTTCGCTCATGTACTATTTTAAGTGAATCCTTACTATAACATGCACACAATTTTCGGCACTTGTATTCATCCTAAGTCAGTGTGCCATCGTATCTCGTACTACTCCCTCCGTCTAAGTGTAATAAGTCACATTAGAAGGTGCAGCGGGACCAAGGTGCAAGAAAATTGGAGGAGAAGGAGAAACTTGACCGGTCATTCCTCCAATCAAAGCCCTGATTTCTGTCTCTAAACGCAACAATTAATCCAAACAACTAAGAGATGTCGTTTTAGCTACCATGCAGGGCCACGTATTAACTCGCATACAAGCCGACTTTGATTTCTTGACTGATCAACGCGTAGTTGCGCTCCATGCATTGGGTTTCCATGGGAGATAACAAGACAGAGTAAGGAGCGTTTGGTTACATTGCTTAGGCTGGTCATAGCGGTGAGTAACTTGGACTAGTAACATGCATATGTTACTAGTCTATGTTACTACTACGCAAAGTTTGCCGTCGGAAGCGGGCCGATCTGGCTCTCCTGAGCTAGCAAGGTTTTTCTAGCCCACCCAAGCTAGCTGGCCCACAAAAGCTAACATATTTTAACAGTTCCAAACGCCTAACCTTGACCGGCTAGGCTATAAGCTGTTCTTGCTAAGGATCCAAATGCTCCCTAAGTAACAACGCTCGCTAGCAACAAGGCCAGGAGGGGATTGAGATGCGAAGTTAATGGATGACACCTAAACATTTTGGGAATATCTGATTTCCGTAAGATGACTTAACACCTAGATGGAGGGAGTACTACTCCTCAGTCCAGATTTGATGGAATATTTGTCGCTTCTTCTCTTCTTGTACGTACTCCATTTGTATCTCACATCCTGTGGCTTTGCACTCGCACGATTTTCCTATTCTATGAACATGTGTGTGCATGTGTGTGTGTGTGTGTGTGTCTGTGTTTAACAGCGACTGATTGACCTACTCCTATAGAGAGATGGTGTGTAGTGTACGATTTAAGCCACGAGAGTCGGTGCATCCTCTCGTTTCCGGGCGTCCGGTAGGGACAGGCGGACAACTGCCACGCCCGCTCCTGACCAGCTTGGCCCACCCAAAGCCCCTCCATCGCCCGCGCACGCTTCCCGCCTGAAACGGTCAGTGCTGCTCCAAAGAATCGGTGCCGCGTTCATGCCCAGGCAGAGCGGACGCGACCTCTCACTGGCGCCTGCGTCGAAGGGACAAGCGGATTCAAGAGTGATGGTTGCTTCGTCCGTCCAACTTACTGCTTGGTCTATGTGATTTGACGGATCATTGGTCATTATTACTGAGGTGGTAGGACTGCTGGATGTCCCATGCTTCCGGTGAAAGGAGTTACTACTAGATTACAATTTTCTCCATTCTTACACCAGAGGAGTGCAAGAGTAGTGAAAACACGCATGCTCAGTGATTACATGGCCCACCGACTATCACCATATTTTCTGGACACCGTGCAAGATTAGTGAAAACATGCATGCTCAGTGATTACACTTAACTCTTTACATAGTACTAGTATAACATGTACTGTAATTTATCAGCGAGATAAAATTGTACAATGCTATGAAGCTTCCAGCTTCTGTTACATGTATCTTGCGTCCAAGGTTGCCCATTGCAACATTTCATCAAATACAAAGGAGACTAACATGCATGCTATTGCATCTTAATGATTGACAGATCATAGCCAACATGTACTCCCTCCGTTCCAAAATAAGTATCTCAATTTTATGCAAACTTTAGTACAAAGTTGTACTACTACTAAAGTTGACACCTATTTTGGAATAGAGACAGCTAAATAAAAAAAGATCCATGCAGTCCCTAGCCCTTGAACCATAAACCCTAACCAGGCTTTAATTTGCTGGAAACGTTGGAGCTTCCCAAGAAATGAAGTTTGCAACCCTTTGACCATCGGATCATTTTGTGCAGTTTCACCAAAATCGAGATGAGCATCCCTGTGGCAAAGGAATTGAAGAAGCGTGATTAGAATAAGATTACTGGGACTAGTTGATGATACATAAACTCATCACAGTTATAGTATGTAGAAGCCAGTAGAGGTATGTGTGGGGTAAAGAAGTAGAGAAATATTCACATAGAGTGATGTGGGCAGCTGGAGCAGTGGTGCAAGCTAGCAGTAAAGGGGGTTGTGCCTGACGGATGTCCGGACGTAGCTGAACCTTGAGGAGGGCGGCGGGAGGCGGCAACTGCCCACGTCGTGGTAGTGAGCAAGGTACGAAGGCAACCTCGCCGGCTTTGTGAGAGAGAACGGTGGGGACCCCTGATCGGGACGTGCCGATAGTGGGTTTTCGCCGTCAGCGAGGGCGACCGCATCTACACTAAGCATCCACCCCTTCCCCCAGCGGACGTGATCTGCTGGGATGTTAGAGATGTGGTCACAGTCATTTTGTGCGAGGGAGTGTGAAAAGAGCAACCCCAGCAAGCAACCGTGTAGGCTGGCCCGTCCTGACTATGTATATAGTGGAGCAGTTTCCTTTTCTCTCCATATGAACCTATTATATTGCGTACGTGCCACTTAAGAAAAATACTTTACTTATAAATGACGCGACACCTACTAGGCGTTCTCCTATAAACCTTGCGCTTGGCATCTCCAAAATATTAACCTTGCGATTGGCTCTTCGCCTCTTTGTGAAGTCGAGAAATAATGGTACTGCAATATATATCCTTCTGGCTATATGAGACCGAATGAATTGTTGCACGTCCACCACATGGGTGAGGGTCGAGGGGCGAGGGAGAGTGCGTACTATTACGTCCGTTTCAATATGGACTACATACAGAGCAAAATGAGTGAATCTACACTCTAAAATACCTCTATATACATCAGTGTTTGGAGTATGTACTAGTAGTTCATATTGAAAACTACTAAAGGACATATATATTCCAAACAATATGATAATCTCTCTAACCAAGGTAGGGACGAGGAGTAAACGGAGGGAGTAGTAAAATTTTCTCCTCCTCCTGCGAGCAACCACGCGTGTGGGCGAGGGAGCGGGCGTAAGGCGTACAATACTACTAGTAAGCAAGCTTCACCTCATCTTGCGATCCACAGCACCCGTGGGCGGGGGATACGGCGTACTAAGTAAGCTTCTCCTCGTTCTGCGAGTTGACAGGACACATCAAAAGTACTCCAGTGTATAGAGCCTTGCCTCTAAGGTAGGCCCCACATGGTTTTCTTCTTTTTTAACATAACATGTCAAGTCGCAATTTGTTTGTTCACCCGTGGTAGACGATCCTCCCTCCATCAAGTGGACAACTAGTAAACGTGTCAAATTACCACGTGGGCTGCCTTTTCGTACAGAAATGAGCTCCACCGTGTACCCGCGCGGGTATGGTTGGGAAAGAGACGGGAGTACGTGCGCCGTGCATGCACCTCTTCTCTTTGTGCACGTCCCCCACCTGCGTGGGTGTGTGTGAGAGAGATACAAACCTAGACAGATGGCGTGTGTGTTCGTGAGTGTTTTTTTGGGGGGGTTGATTTTGTGAATGTATTTGTGGGATTATGTGTCGATGACATCTCAAACAAAATTTTGCACGCAATGTGTGTGAAATCGAGGCCTATCCATATCATATACAGAGGATCGGGCGATCCACGAGAAGAGAGAGAGGGGTCATAGATATCGATAGAGTCTAAGAGAGGATCAAGTGGGTGGGTGCGAGATCGATGAAGAGAGCCATCGAAATTGTGTGTGTGTGCAAGTCAAAGATATAGGGTGACTGACCTACCGGAATGTCAGGGGGCACATGTCAAGTTTGTGTGTGGCAGGGAGACATGACTAGAGCGCTCGATGTATTGGTGTGTGTGTGGGGGGGAGGGGGTGGGGGGAAGGGGGGGAAGAGGCCTAACTATAGAGGTAGAACGACTCTTATATGTGTTGAGAAGGAGAGACCTAGCTATGTCTTGAGGGAGATTGGTCGACATCCATACATAACTGAAGGACGGGAAATAGGATGGGACAAAGAGAGAGAGAGAGGAGAGAGAGGGAGGGAGGGAGAGGGGTAGAGTGTTGGATGGGTGATGGAGTTGCTTCTCGAAGATGGTAGGAGAGGCCTACTAGACAAGCTGAGGGTGGAATTGCAATATTATCAATAAAAGAGTGGGGATGTGTTTCTGTGTGTGCCTGTGCGTGATAGATCTGTCGGGACGCATCCATGGATGATGAAGGAGAACCATGTGTTTGGTTAGCAAACCTAACTAGATCGGTAGATCAATTGTTGTTTGTCGGAGGAAGGGAGAGACAAACTAATGAGCTAGATCGATCAACACGTGGGGAAAAACGAGTTATAAGGACCTAGCTAGCTATATGTATAGCGGGAGATCAGTCGGTGTACTTGTTAGAGGCAAATAAGGCCCATCGAGACGGATAGACAGAGAGAATGGAGCTAGAAGGTGATGCGAGAGGCCCAGCTACTAGCTAGATAGGGGGGAGTGTGCGGTTGTGAGATCGATGAAAAGAGGAGTGAGAGTTTACACGTGTGTGGGACCGTATGAGAGACACGAGGCAAGGACACATAAAGGAGGAGATTGAACGTGCGTGTGTATGTTGTAGGCAGACATCACTGGAGAGGTTTATCGATCGGTGTGTGTCGGAAAGGAGTTGTGGAGACTATGGGAGAACGACCTAAAGAAAAAATGATTGTGCGCAATGGATAGAATGCTGAGGGAGGGGAGGGCGAGGAGGGCGTGTGCATGCATGAGAGAAAGTTAGTGGTACTACAAAGGTTAGAGGATTGTGTGGGTGTAAGAGACTAACAAAGATCATAATTTGATATGAAAGTGGATTCATATATTTGTATATGAGATCATAGTGTTATAAACATATGCATGCATGAATATAGCGGTGATACGCGTGTTGTGGTTTTGCTCATGTTATACGATAATGTGATAATGCATGGCGTTTGCAACTCACAGCTAAATGTCGAACAATCTAAACCATACTATACATCGAACAATCTCACATTTTATTTGAATTTGTGATAATGTGTGGTATTTGCAGCTTACAACTAAATACCGAACAACCTAAACAATACTATATATTGAACATTCTCACATTTTATTTGAATTTGTGGTATGTTTGCAACTCACATCTAAATACTTGTAGGCGTAGGGGGCGGGGCACCATACATTATGTGATAAACACATTATACATATGAGACATGGTTTAGATTATGAAGATCTAGCTAGAGCTTGAAATGTACTATGATTTGAAATCAACATAAAGTGGATTCAAAAAATCGAGTTCGAGTTCATATAGTACACATAGTTCATATGTAACTCGAGACTAATCATGTGGTGTGATGTGAAGATAATACACAAATGATGGTTTAACTTGACAATAATGATGATTGTAGATCTTATTAAAATAGAGAAACGAATTCAAATGGTTTGACTTCACAACAATCATTATTGTAGATCTTATTCAAATAGAGAAACGAATTTAAATTTAGTTCATATTGAAGCGGTAGTATATATGTTTGGAATGCACTAAAACGTTCATTTGAGTAGTAGGTTGCATGTATTATACACGTAGCAAAATATTTTAATTGAACATAACATGAATTCAAAGTTTTGAATGACATTTGTAGTGTGAATTGATTTGGTACACTACACGTTAGGCTTGTACAGAAATTTCAACCCGCGCCTTGTTAGCCCGAATTATTTAAGATATATCTTTGTCTCATTGTGCTCCGACAACTCCCTCCATCTCCACCCGTGCATTGCTATTCTAAGATTACAACGCGCGCGAAAACTCCCACCTCCTTTGAAATCCCGGCACGCGAAATGCCCGTGATACCACTGAACCGAAAGAACCGCCTCAAATCGGTGGGGGTACTTTTGTAACTTACCCCACATTTCGGACAAGCGCGTCTGAGGGAGTCCTGGACTAGGGGGTGTCCGGATAGCCGAACTATCATCATCGGCCGGACTCCAAGACTATGACGATACAAGATTGAAGACTTCGTCCCGTGTCCGGATGGGACTTTCCTTGGCGTGGAAGGCAAGCTTGGCAATACGGATATGTAGATCTCCTACCATTGTAACCGACTCTGTGTAACCCTAGCCCTCTCTGGTGTCTATATAAACCGGAGGGTTTTAGTCCATAGGACGAACAACAATCATACCATAGGCTAGATTCTATGGTTTAGCCTCCTTGATCTCGTGGTAGATCTACTCTTGTACTACCCATATCATCAATATCAATCAAGCAGGAGTAGGGTTTTACCTCCATCGAGTGGGCCCGAACCTAGGTAAAAACATCGTGTCCCTTGTCTCTGTTACCATCCGCCTAGACGATAGTTCAGGACCCCCTACCCGAGATCCGCCGGTTTTGACACCGACATTGGTGCTTTCATTGAGAGTTCCTCTGTGTCGTCACCTATAGGCCCGATGGCTCCTTCGATCATCAACAACAATGCGGTCCAGGGTGAGACTTTTCTCCCCGGACAGATCTTCGTATTTGGCGGCTTTGCACTACGGGCCGATTTGCTTGGCCATCTGGAGCAGATTGAAAGCTACGCCCCTGGCCATCAGGTTAGATTTGGAAGTTTGAACTTCACGGCCGACATCCGCGGAGACTTGATCTTCGACGGATTCGAGCCACAGCCGAGCGTGCCGCACTGTCACGATGGGCATGATCTAGCTCTGCTGCCGGACGGTGCCCTGGAGGCCGCACAAGAGTCCGCTCCGCCCCTTAACTCGGAGCCGACTGCGCCGATCAAGGATGGGTGGCTAGACACCGCCTCGGGGGCTGCTACCTTTACGGCGATGGAGCCGAATACCGACCCTGTCCCTTGTGAAGCTCGTGACTCCGAGGTGTCGGACTCCTCGCCAGGCTCCGAACCTCCCGCGCCCCTACCAATCGAATCCGATTGGGCGCCGATCATGGAGTTCACCGCTACGGACATCTTTCAGCACTCATCTTTTGGCGACATCCTGAATTCGCTAAAGTGTCTCTCTTTGTCAGGAGAGCCTTGGCCGGACTATGGCCAGGACGGTTGGGATGCGGACGACGAAGAAATTCAAATCCCACCCACCACCCACTTTGTAGCCACTGTCGACGACTTAACCGACATGCTAGACTTCGACTCCGAAGACATCGACGGTATGGACGACGATGCCGGAGACGACCAGGAACCAGCGCCTACCGGGCACAGGAAAGCCACCTCGTCATACGACATATACATGGTGGACATCCCAAAGGATGGGAATGGCGAGGGAACAACGGAGGAAGACCCCTCCAAGAAACAGCCTAAGCGCCGGCATCAGCGGCGCCGCTGTAAATCCCACCACAGCAAGAATGGAGATTCCGGCACCGGAGACAATAACACCCCGGACAGTGCCGAAGACAACCCCCTCCAGCAAGATTCAGCACAGGAGGACGGAGAAGCCAGCCCTCATGAGAGAGCGGTAGACGAAGAGGTAGAGGACGATAATTACATGCCTCCCTTCAGAGACGAGGCAAGCCTCGACGACGACGAATTCGTCGTGCCTGAGGATCCCGTCGAACAAGAGCGTTTTAAACGCAGGCTTATGGCCACAGCAAGCAGCCTCAAGAAAAAGCAGCAGCAACACTTAGAGTGACCAAGATCGCTAGCCGACGGATGGACCAAGTCCTTGCGGCGAAGAGTATGAACTCGAGCGCCCTCCAAAAGCTACCCTAACGCAAGTTGCTTCCCGATTAGAGGAGGAAGCATATAAACCTACATCACCAGCGCTGTCGGCCGACCGGCCACCTCGTGGCCGCGACAGAGAGGCCTCTAGGCCTTCCACTAAAGCCGTACCACGGCATCGCTCGAAAAGTACAAAGCCACGGGGGAATGCGCCGGACTTGCGAGACATATTGGAGCATAAGGCAAGACAATCAAGATCGATCTACGGATCACGTGGGCGCCCCACGATACGACGACAACCGTCGCGCCGGATAGAGCAATTCCGGCCGGGCCGAACATAGTAGACAAAGCTCGCTTGAGCTACGTCGTGATATAGCCCAATACAGAGGCGCCGCACACCCACTATGCTTCACAGACGAAGTAATGGATCATCAAATCCCCGAAGGGTTTAAACCCGTGAACATTGAATCCTATGATGGCACAACAGACCCCGCGGTTTGGATCGAAGACTATCTCCTTCATATCCACATGGCCCGCGGTGATGATCTTCACGCCATCAAATACCTCCCACTCAAGCTTAAAGGACCAGCTCGACATTGGCTTAACAGCTTACCACCAGAATCAATTGGGTGTTGGGAGGACCTGGAAGCCGCATTCCTTGATAACTTCCAGGGCACATATGTGCGACCACCAGACGCTTGCGACCTAAGCCACATAATTCTGCAGCCAGACGAATCGGCCTGACAATTCTGGACATGGTTCTTAACCAAGAAAAGTCAAATCGTCGACTGTCCGGATGCGGAGGCCGTCGCAGCCTTCAAACATAACATCCCCGACGAGTGGCTTGCCCGGCACCTGGGACAAGAAAAGCCAAAATCCATGGCAGCCCTCACATCACTCATGACCCGCTTTTGCGCGGGAGAGGACAGCTGGCTAGCCCGCAGTAACGACCTCAACAAAAATCCTGGCAGTCCGGATACCAAGGACCGCAATGGTAGGTCACATTGCAACAAGCACAAATCGGCGGCGTGCGGCGATATCCGAGGATCTGACGATCAGCGCCGGATTCAGAGGCTCAAACCCGGTCGTGGAAAAAGCCATTCAAAAGAACTACTCCGGGTCCATCCAATTTGGACCGAATACTCGACCGCTTCGTGCGGATACGGCACCCGAAAAGCCAGCTAATCACACCAACAGGATTGTTGGGTATTCAAGCAGCGGGCAAGTTAATTGTCGAAAACAATGACAAGGGGCTGCATAGCGATGGCGAGGAAGAGACCCGCCGCCAAACAATAGAGGACGAAGGGTTTCCCCCACAAGTGCGGACGGTGAACATGATATCGCAACCCACATACCCAAAGGGAGCGAAGCGTGCACTCGAGGGGCGTATCTGCGATGGAGCGATCGCCCGAGTTCAACCCATGGTCCTCCTACCTGATCACTTTTGATCGAAGGGACCACCCCACCAGCATCCGCCATGGCGGGTTGGCCACATTGGTTCTAGACCCAATCATCGATGGGTTTCACCTCACTAGAGTCCTGATGGACGGCGGCAGCAGCCTGAACCTGCTTTACCAGGATACAGTGCGCAAGATGGGCATAGACCCCTCAAGGATTAAACCCACAAAGACGACCTTCAAAGGCGTCATACCAGGACTAGAGGCCAATTGTACAGGCTCACTTACACTGGAAGTGTTCTTCGGATCCCCGGATAACTTCCGAAGCAAGGAGTTAATCTTCGACATAGTTTCGTTCCGCAGCGGCTATCACGCACTGCTCAGACGAACCGCGTTTGCAAAGTTCAATGCGGTGCCACACTACGCATGCCTCAAGCTCAAGATGCCAGGCCCTCGAGGAGTCATCACGGTCAACGGAAACACTAAACGGTCCCTCCGAACGGAGGAACATACAGCGGCTCTCGCGGCAGAAGTGCAGAGCAGCCTCTTAAGGCAATTCTCGAGTCCGGCCGTCAAGGGACCGGACACTGCTAAGCGCGCCCGGAGTAACCTACAACAAGACCACCTGGCACGTTCCGAGCATCGCAGAGCAATGCGCCCTAACCCAGCCCTTGCAAAATTGCAAAACCAGTACCCCGCGTACATCACTATGCTCTGGAAATATCATGGGCAAAGGGGGAGGGGCACGACCACGGCAGGCCCAGAGTGCGGCTCAACCACACCAGGGGCTCCCAAGTGTGTCATCCTTTTTTTCTTTTCTTTTTTTTTCTTATCCTCAGGACTCCATTTACCAGAGGCCTGTCTGGCAGCAGACCTGCTGAACTCACGATGCAACAGCCAGGGAAGGAGAAAAGCTATGACGAGTATCCTGGTGGTCTCCATTATGAGCATTATACCTGTTTTATACACCATTCCGCAGCCTACCCCTGGAGGGGGACATGCTAAATAGTTCCACCCCTTGCTTATCGCACTATCTGTATCATTCTGCATTCACGGCAGCATTTTTTGAATAAACAATGCATCGCTTTTTGCCTATAATTGCATTCCTTTCTTATACATATGTTCATTTATGAATGTTGCATCTGTACACTTTGGTACGGCTAAATACACCAGGGGCTTAAGTTCCCCACATTATGGTGTGATAAGTCCGAACACTTTCACAAGTGCGGCACCCCGAACTTATAGCATTATATGCATCGGCTCCGAATCATGTCTTCGGTCAATAGTTGGGTTTGCCCGGCTCCCATGTTTTGGTACCTTACGTTCCTTTATATCGGCAAAGGTAGCGCTGGGAGAACCACTGCGATTGTGCCCCAGTTGAGCTGGGCGAGCACCTCGATGGAAAGCTAAAACCGACCGTCATGATGAGGCGAGAGCCGATCGCTGTTCGAGAGGTTTTTCGAGTCCCTAAAGACTTATGCCACTTAGGCGAGGAACCGGCTTTGTCCGCCCAGCGTGGATAGCGCCCGAATTGACCTTCCGAACACTAGGGGCTTCACGAAATTTAAAATTATAGAATTCTATGGCTAAGTGAGAGTGTTCAAGCGCTATAAGTCCGGTTGCCTTGTTCGTTGTGTTGAGCGCCTCCCTAGATGGACCCAAAGATGGGAACAAGATCGCTCAAGTTTATCCCGAACACCCCAGCACTCGTGGCATGGGGGCTGAAGCCGGTGACTTGCCATCTCTTAGATTTGATAAACGGCCGCACAGAAGGTAATATTTTAAATTAATAAGCATTTCTTAGCGCATATGAACAAAGTTTTCAGCACACAGGATAACAAAATGCGAGTCTACTCAAATATTACATCTTTGGAGCACTCACCCGCAATTATGCGGGCACCCTTCAGGACACCCTTGTAATACATCTCGGGTGTGCGATACTCCTTGCCCGACGGTGGCGCGTCCGTCACAAGCTTCTCAGCATCCATCCTGCCCCAGTGCACTTTAGCACGGGCAAGGGCCCGACGGGCACCTTCAATGCAGGCGGAGTGCTTGATGACCTCAACCCAGGGACACGCATCCACCAGCCGCCGACCAGGGCGAAGTAGCTCCCGGGCATGGCCTCTTTGGGCCATAGCCGAACTATAAAACCCTTCATGCCTGTTCGGCCACCTTGTGGAGCTCGACCAGCTGCTTCAGCTGGTCGCTAAAAGGCACGGATGTCCGCCTCGACATCTTGAGACAGAACACCTTCTCCGTCGAGCTCCCCTCCTCGGCTCTGTAGAAAGCGGCAGCATCGGACACGCTGCGGGGCAGATCTGCGAACACTCCTGGAGAGCTCCGAATTCGGGTAAGTAACAGGTAATTCACTTTTACATGCTTTGCATGAAGAATGCCTTACCCGCCGCTATCTTCTTCAATGCCTCAATTTCCTGGAGGGCCTTGTGGGCTTCGGCCTTAGCGGCTTTGGCACTCTCAAGAGCCGACGCAAGCTCGGACTCTCGAGTCTTCGAGTCACGCTCCAAATTCTCATGTTTTTCCACGAGAGCCTAGAGCTCTTGTTGTACCTCCGCCACCCGCGCCTCCTACTTCTCTTCCCGGCGTGTTCCGTGGCTGCATTGCGTTCGGCAACGGACATCGCCTCCTTCAGGGTCGCCACCTCGTTCGTAGCCCCTGGAGTACCCACGTTATCCTTGTCATTTCTCTTGCAAACAAATCCTTTTCTGTAAGTTACAACTTTAATACGGTGTTACTCACCTTCCTTGTCCTCGAGCTGCTTCTTGGCATGGCCGAGCTCGCTCTCGGACCACTCGAGGCTCTGCTTCAAGGTATTGACCTCCGCAGTCAGTGCGGTAGAGGTCAGCAGCGCAGCCTGCATTCCCATATTGACATATTTTTGCTCAAGACTCCTGCGTATATCTTTTTAGATCCTCAGTCCGGCTTTCTTTCCAAACACCGAACCGAGCATCAGGGGCTACTGTCTATGCGGTACTATTTTACATATCTTAAAATTCTTACATCAAAGCCTGTTAGAAGGCTGCTGCAGGCTTCGGTCAGCCTGCTCTTGGTGAGCTGAACCTTCTGAATCACCGCACTCATGACAGTGCGGTGTTCCTCTTTGATGGAAGCGCCGTTGAGCGCCTCCAGCAAGTTATCCGGCGCCTCCGGTTGGACGGAGGCCGCCGGCATCACAATCTTGCCCTTCTTACGAAGGGGCGCGCCATGACTCGGAACCAGAAGGTTCGGTGCGGAGTCCGGTCCGAAGTCCGGGAGGTTGCCCTGCGGCACCTCCGGGGCCTCCTCTTCCTGGTGGGTCCCTTTCCGGGATCCCACCTCGCCGTCGTCAGCATCGCGGGGGAGGAGGCGGCCGGAAGTGAAGTGCTATTCACATCCGACGTGCCCAAGGACCCTCTCGACGAAGCTGGAAGATCATCCTTGGGCGAACTACAGGGTTGTATGCGGCGTTAAAAGATGCTATGCGACAAAAAGAAAATTATGAGTTATTCAGGAGTCCGGATACTTACGATCTCGCCAGGGGCTTGGCCCTTGAGGGCCACTCCTCGTCGCCGTCGCCGGCGTTGGCGGAATAGTCCGGGGGGAGGGTCCTTCCCTTCTTGGACCCTTCGGCCTCCCTCGTTGGGGAGGCCTTCCTCTTCTTCTCTCCCCCTCTGGGGGAGAGGCCTCTTTCTTCTCCTCCTTGTCCTCGTGGGATGAGTCGGCCTCGGAGTCATCAGACGATGAATCCGATAACACCTGACGCCGGGAACTCCTCCGGGTTCCCGTTGCCTTCTTCTTGGCCTTCTTCTCCGGCACTACGTAAGGTGCGGGGCAGTAACCCTGTCTGACGGGCATCCGCTGGTCTTCGGAAGAGGAGACGATTAACCTGTCCGGACGTCTCTGCCGAGCTGTTAAAGGTATTGGGAGTTTAGATCCCACATAGAGTCAAACTATGAAAAGCAAGTGTCCCATAAAGGATAACATGGCTTACCTCGCCAGCCGAACGCTGCGAGCTGAATCTGCGATCTTCGGTAGCGGATGCGGGAGCCTCGGCGCCCTTGAACAGGACCCTCCAGGCCTCTTCGTACGTAGTGTCGAAGAGCCCGCTCAAGGTCTGGTGCTGTGCCGGATCGAACTCCCACAAGTTGAAGTCCCGCTATTTGCAGGGGAGAATCCGGCGGATGAGCATGACCTAGATTACGTTGACAAGCTTGAGCTTCTTGTTCACCAGGGTTTGGAGACAGGATTGAAGTCCGGTCAGCTCTTTCGAATTACCCCACAGCAGGTCCTTCTCTTTCCAGGAAGTGAGCCACATGGGGATGCCAGATCTGAATTCGGGGGCCGCTGCCCATTTAGGGTCACGCGGCTCGGTGATGTAGAATGACCCCGATTGCCACCCTTTGATGGTTTCCACAAAGGCGCCCTCAAGCCAAGTGACGCTGGGCATCTTGCCTACCATGGCGCCTCCGCACTCCGCTTGGCTGCCCTTCACAACCTTCGGCTTGGCATTGAAGGTCTTTAGCCACAAGCCGAAGTGGGGCTAGATGCAGAGGAAGGCCTCGCACACGACGATAAATGCCGAGATGTTGAGGATGAAATTCGGGGCCAGATTGTGGAAATCCATGCCGTAGTAGAACATCAGCCCCCGGACAAAGTGGTGGAGTGGGAAGCCCAGTCCGCAGAGGAAATGGGGAAGGAATACCACCCTCTCATGGGGCCCGGGGGTGGGGATGAGTTGCCCCTCGTCGGGGAGCCGGTGCGCGATGTCGCTGGACAAATATCCAGTGCTGCGCAGCTTCTTGATGTGCCCCTCCGTAATGGAGGAGGCCATCCACTTGCCTCCTGCTCCGGACATGGTTGGAGAAGGTTGAGGTGAGATGTGCAGACTTGGGCGCCGGAGCTCGAGTGCACGGAGATGGATAAGCAAAGGAGGAAGAAGGCGTAGGTAAAAAGGTGGATCCTTATCCCCTTATATATGGGCGAACGAAACTATGCGTCCCCACCAGCCTGGTAAAACTCGCTTATCTCCCAAGCGCCACAATCAATGGCGCGGTTGGGTTACCCACGTCCGTATTGATGAGAATCCCGGAATAAGGGGACATGATCTCTGCTTCGACAAGACGTGCCAAGGAAACCGCTTTGCTAAACGCGCTGAGGTGGAATAATAAAAACGATTCGAGTAAAGGCTTGGTTGTGGTGTGACGTCACGCCACAAAATACGTCAGCAGATTGAACGTGTGTAAATTTTATTCTCTCTACGGTGGTATGTGGAATTCATTTTCAGAGCCGGACACTATCCTGGCCTTCACAATCTTCTATGAATTATTCGGAGGAGGAACCCGCCTTGCAATGCCGAAGACAATATGCGCGCCGGACTCATCGTCATTGAAGCCTGGTTCAGAGGCTACTGAGGGAGTCCTGGACTAGGGGGTGTCCAGATAGCCGAACTATCATCATCGGCCGGACTTCAAGACTATGAAGATACAAGATTGAAGACTTCGTCCCGTGACCGGATGGGACTTTCCTTGGCGTGGAAGGCAAGCTTGGCAATACGGATATGTAGATCTCCTACCATTGTAACCGACTCTGTGTAACCCTAGCCCTCTCCGGTGTCTCTATAAACCGGAGGGTTTTAGTCCATAGGACGAACAACAATTATACCATAGGCTAGCTTCTAGGGTTTAGCCTTCTTGATCTCGTGGTAGATCTACTCTTGTACTACCCATATCATCAATATCAATCAAGCAGGAGTAGGGTTTTACCTCCATCGAGAGGGCCCGAACCTGGGTAAAAACATCGTGTCCTTTGTCTCCTGTTACCATCCGCCTAGACGCACAGTTCGGAACCCCCTACCCGAGATCCGCCGGTTTTGACACCGACAGCGTCCCTAATGTTAGGGAACGTAGTAATTTCAAAAAAATTCCTACACACACGGAAGATCATGGTGATGCATAGCAACGAGAGGGGAGAGTGAAGTCCACTTACCCTCGTAGATTGTAAGTGGAAGCGTTATGACAACGCGGTTAATGTAGTCGTACGTCTTCACGATCCGACCGATCCAAGCACCGAACGTACGGCACCTTCGTGTTCTGCACACGTTCAGCTCGATGACGATCCCCGGACTCCGATCCAGCAGGGTGTCGGGGATGAGTTCCGTCAGCACGACGGCGTGGTGACGGTGATGATGTTCAACCGACGCAGGGCTTCGCGTAAGCACCGCTATGATATGACCGAGGTGGAATATGGTAGAGGGGGGCATCGCACACGGCTGAGGAACGATCACGATGATCAACTTATGTGTCCAGGGGTGCCCTCCTGCCCCCATATATAAAGGAGCAAGGGAGGGGGTGGCCGGCCTAGAAGGGGCGCACCAAGGAGGAGTCCTACTCCCACCGGGAGTAGGATCCCCCCCCCCCCTTTCAAGTAGTAGGAGTAGGAGTCAAGGAAAGGGGGAACAGAAGAAAAGGAAGGAGGGGGCGCAGCCCCTCCCCGTAGTCCAATTCGGACTAGGCCTTGGGGGGCGCCCAACCTCTCTTCTCTCTTTCCCCTAAAGCCCAATAAGGCCCATATACTCCCCGGCGAATTCCCGTAACTCTCCGGTACTCCGAAAAATACCCGAATCACTCGGAACCTTTCCGAACTCCGAATATAGTCGTCCAATATATCGATCTTTATGTCTCGACCATTTCGAGACTCCTCGTCATGTCCCCGATCTCATCTGGGACTCCGAACTCCTTCGGTACATCAAAACTCATAAACTCATAATATAAACTGTCATCGTAACGTTAAGCATGCGGACCCTACGGGTTCGAGAACTATGTAGACATGACCTAGAACTGTTTCGGTTAATAACCAATAGGGAACCTGGATGTTCATATTGGCTCCTACATATTCTACGAAGATCTTTATCGGTCAAACCGCATAACAACATCGTTGTTCCTTTGTCATCGGTATGTTACTTGCCCGAGATTCGATCGTCGGTATCCAATACCTAGTTCAATCTCGTTACCGGCAAGTCTCTTTACTCATTCTGTAATACTTCATCCCGTAACTAACTCATTAGTTACAATGCTTGCAAGGCTTAAGTGATGTGTATTACCGAGAGGGCCCAGAGATACCTCTCCGACAATCGGAGTGACAAAACCTAATCTCGAATTACGCCAACCCAACATGTACCTTTAGAGACACCTGTAGAGCACCTTTATAATCACCCAGTTACGTTGTGACGTTTGGTAGCACACAAAGTGTTCCTCCGGTAAACGGGAGTTGCATAATCTCATAGTCATAGGAACATGTATAAGTCATGAAGAAAGCAATAGCAACATACTAAGCGATCAAGTGCTAAGCTAACGGAATGGGTCAAGTCAATCACATCATTCTCCTAATGATGTGATCCCGTTAATCAAATGACAACTCATGTCTATGGTTAGGAAACATAACCATCTTTAATTAACGAGCTAGTCAAGTAGAGGCATACTAGTGACACTCTGTTTGTCTATGTATTCACACATGTATTATGTTTCCGGTTAATACAATTCTAGCGTGAATAATAAACATTTATCATGAAATAAGGAAATAAATAATAACTTTATTATTGCCTCTAGGGCATATTTCCTTCAGTCTCCCACTTGCACTAGAGTCAATAATCTAGTTCACATCACCATGTGATTTAACATCAATAGTTCACATCAACATGTGATTAACACCCATAGTTCACATCGTCATGTGATCAATACCCAAAGGGTTTATTAGAGTCAATAATCTAGTTCACATCGCTATGTGATTAACACCCAAAGAGTACTAAGGTATGATCATGTTTTGCTTGTGAGAGAAGTTTAGTCAACGGGATGCACATCATATTGAGCCGTATGCATTTTGCAAATATTCTATGTCTACAATGCTCTGCATGGAGCTACTCTAGCTAATTGCTCCCACTTTCAATATGTATCCAGATTAAGACTTAGAGTCATCTGGATCAGTGCCAAAACTTGTATCGACGTAACCCTTTAGAACGAACCTTTTTTTCACCTCCATAATTGAGAAACATATCCTTATTCCACTAAGGATAATTTTCACCAATGTCCAGTGATCTATTCCTAGATCACTATTATACTCTCTTGCCAAACCATGGCCGAGTATACAATAGGTCTGGTCTATAGCATGGATACTTTTATAGAACCTATGATTAATTCATAGGGAATGACTTTCATTCTCTTTCTATTTTCTGCCGTGGTCGGGATTTGAGTCTTACTCAATTTCACACCTTGTAACACAAGCAAGAAACTCTTTCTTTGACTGTTCCATTTTGAACTACTTCAAAATCTTGTCAAGGTATGTACTCATTGAAAAAACTTATCAAGCCTCTTGATATATCTCTATAGATCTTGATGCTCAATATGTAAGTAGCTTTACTGAGGTCTTTCTTTTAAAGAACTCCTTTCAAATACTCCTTTATGCTTTCCAGAAAAATTCTACATCCTTTCTGATCAACAATATGTCACTCACATATACTTATCAAAAGGCTGTAGTGCTCCCACTCACTTTATTGTAAATACAGGCTTCACTACAAGTCCGTATAAAACTATATGCTTTGATCAACTTATCAAAGCGTATATTCCAACTCCGAGATGCTTGCACCAGTCCACAGATGGACCGCTGGAGCTTGCACATTTTGTTAGCACCTTTAGGATTGACAAAACCTTTTGGTTGCATCATATACAACTCTTCTTTAAGAAAACCATTCAGGAATGCAGTTTTGACATCCATTTGCCAGATTTCATAAAATGTGCCAATTGCTAACATGATTCAGACAGACTTTTAAGCATCGATACGAGTGAGAAAATCTCATTGTATTCAACATCTTGAACTTTGTCAAAAACCTTTTTCGACAAGTCTAGCTTTGTAGATAGTAACACTACTATCAGCATCTGTCTTCCTCTTGAAGATCCATTTATTCTTAATGACTCACCAATCATCGGGCAAGTCAATCAAAGTCCACACTTTGTTCTCATACATGGATCCTATCTCAGATTTCATGGCCTCAAGCCATTTCGCGGAATCTGGGCTCATCATCGCTTCCTCGTAGTTTGTAGGTTTGTCATGGTCAAGTAACATGATCTCCAGAACAGGATTACCGTACCACTCTGGTGCGGATCTCACTCTGTTTTACCTACGAGGTTCGGTAGTAACTTGATCTGAAGTTACATGATCATCATCACCAGCTTCCGCACTAATTGGTGTAGTAGTCATAGGAACAGATTTCTGTGATGAACTACATTCTAATAAGGGAGGAGGTACAGTTACCTCATCAAGTTCTACTTTCCTCCCACTCACTTCTTTCGAGAGAAACTCCTTCTCTAGAAAGGATCCATTATTAGCAACGAATGTTTTGCCTTCGGATCTGTGATAGAAGGTGTACCCAACAGTTTCCTTTGGGTATTCTTTGAAGATGCACTTCTTCGATTTGGGTTTGAGCTTATCAGGTTGAAAACCTTTTTCACATAAGCATCACAACTCCAAACTTTATGAAACGACAGCTTAGGTTTACTGCTAAACCATAGTTCATACGGTGTCGTCTCAACGGATTTAGATGGTGCCCTATTAAAGTGAATGCAGCTATCTCTAATGCATAACCCCAAAACGATAGTGGTAAATCGGTAAGATACATCATAGATCGCACCATATCAAATAAAGTGTGGTTACGACATTCGGACACACCATAACGTTGTGGTGTTCCAGGCGGCGTGAGCTGTGAAACTATTCCACATTGTTTTAATTGAAGACCAAACTCATAACTCAAATATTTATCTCCACGATCAGATCGCAGAAACTTTATTTTCTTGTTACGATGATTTTCCACTTCACTCTGAAATTCTTTGAACCTTTCAACTATTTCAGACTTATGTTTCATCAAGTAGATATACCCATATCTTCTCAAATCATCTTCTGAAGTTCAGAAAATAACGATACTTGCCACGAGCATCAACACTCATTGGATCGCATACATCGGTATGTATTATTTCCAATAAGTCAGTAGCTCGTTCCACTGTTCCGGAGACCGGAGTTTTATTCATCTTGCCCAAAAGGCACGGTTCGCAAGCATCAAATGATTCATAACCAAGATATTCCGAAAATCCATCTTTCATGGAGTTTCTTCATGCGCTTTACACAATATGACCCAAACGGCAATGCCACAAATAAGTTGCACTATCATTATTATCTTTATATCTTTTGGCATCAATTATTATGAATATGTGTATCACTACGATTGAGATCCAACAAACTATTTTCATTGGGTGTATGACCATTGAAGGTTTTATTCATGTAAACAGAACAACAATTGTTCTCTAACTTAAATGAATAACCGTATTGCAATAAACATGATCAAATCATATTCATGCTCAACGCAAACACCAAATAACACTTATTTAGGTTCAACACAAATCCCAAAAGTATAGGGAGTGTGCGATGATGATCATATCAATCTTGGAACCACTTCCAACACACATCGTCACTTCACCCTTAACTAGTCTCTGTTTATTCGGCAACTCCCGTTTCTAGTTACTAATCTTAGCAACCAAACAAGTATCAAATATTCAGGGGCTACTATAAACACTAGTAAGGTACACATCAATAACCTGTATATCAAATATACCCTTGTTCACTTTGCCATCCTTCTTATCCACCAAATATTCAGGGCATTTCCGCTTCCAGTGACCATTTCCTTTGCAGTGTAAGCACTCAGTTTCAGGCTTTGGTCCAGCTTGGAGCTTCTTCGCGGGAGTGACAACTTGCTTGTCATTCTACTTGAAGTTTCCTTTTCTTTGCCTTTGCCCTTTTCTTAAAACTAGTGGTCTTGTCAATCATCAACACCTGATGCTCTTTCTTGATTTCTACCTTCGTCGATTTCAACATCACGAAGAGCTCGGGAATCATTTTCGTCATCCCTTACATACTATAGTTCATCACGAAGTTCTAGCAACTTGGTGATGGTGACTAGAGAACTCTGTCAATCACTATCTTATCTGGAAGATTAACTCCCACTTGATTCAAGCGATTGTAGTACCCAGACAATCTAAGCACATGCTCACTAGTTGAGCGATTCTCCTCCATCTTTTAGCTATAGAACTTGTTGGAGACTTCATATCTCTCAACTCAGGTATTTTCTTGAAATATTAACTTCAATTCCTGGAACATCTCATATGGTCCATGACGTTCAAAACATCTTTGAAGTCCCGATTCTAAGCCGTTAAGCATGGTGCACTAAACTATCAAGTAGTCATCATATTGAGCTAGCCAAGCGTTCATAACGTCGCATCCGCTCCTGCAACAGTCTGTCACCTAGCGGTGCATTAAGGACATAATTCTTACGTGCAAAGCAAAGAGGATAAACCTCGGATCACGGATCCAATCCGCACCATTGCTACTAACATCTTTCAACACAATTTTCTCTAGGAACATATCAAAATAAACATATGAAAGCAACAACGCAAGCTATTGATCTACAACATAATTTGCAAAATACTACCAGGACTAAGTTCATGATAAATTTAAGTTCAATTAATCATATTACTTAAGAACTCCCACTTAGACAGACATCTCTCTAGTCATCTAAGTGATCACGTGATCCAAATCAACTAAACCATAACCGATCATCACGTGAGATGGAGTAGTTTTCAATGGGGAACATCATTACGTTGATCATATCTACTATATGATTCACGCCTGACCTTTCGGTCTCCGTGTTCCGAGGCCATATCTGCATATGCTAGGCTCGTCAAGTTTAACCTGAGTATTCTGCGTGTGCAAAACTGGCTTGCACCCGTTGTAGATGGACGTAGAGCTTATCACACCCGATGGGCACGAGGAACTTTGGCAACGGTGCATACTCAGGGAGAACACTTATTGATAATTAGTGAGAGATCATCTTAAAATGCTATCGTCAAACAAAACAAGATAAGATGCATAAAGGATAAACATCACATGCAATCAATATAAGTGATATGATATGGCCATCATCATCTTGTGCTTGTGATCTCCATCTCTGAAGCACCGTCATGATCACCATCGTCACCGGCGCGACACCTTGATCTCCATCGTAGCATCGTTGTCGTCTCGCCAACTATTGCTTCTACGACTATCGCTACCGCTTAGTGATAAAGTAAAGCAATTACAGTGAGCGTTGCATTTCATACAATAAGCGACAACCATATGGCTCCTGCCGATTGCCGATAACGGTTACAAAACATGATCATCTCATACAATAAAATATAGCATCACGTCTTGACCATATCACATCACAACATGCCGGCAAAAACAAGTTAGGCGTCCTCTACTTTGTTGTTGCAAGTTTTACGTGGCTGCTACGGGCTGAGCAAGAACCGTTCTTACCTACGCATCAAAACCACAACGATAGTTTGTCAAGTTGGTGCTATTTTAACCTTCGCAAGGACCGGGCGTAGCCACACTCGGTTCAACTAAAGTTGGAGAAACTGACACCCGCCAGCCACCTGTGTGAAAAGCACGTTGGTAGAACCAGTCTCGCGTAAGCGTACGCGTAATGTCGGTCCGGGCCGCTTCATCCAACAATACCGCCGAACCAAAGTATGACATGCTGGTAAGAAATATGACTTATATCGCCCACAACTCACTTGTGTTCTACTCGTGCATATAACATCAACGCATAAAACCTAGGCTCGGATGCCACTGTTAGGGAACGTACTGATTTCAAAAAATTCCTACGCACACGCAAGATCATGGTGATGCATAGCAAAGAGAGGGGAGAGTGAAGTCCACGTACCCTCGTAGACCGTAAGCGGAAGCGTTATGACAACGCGGTTGATGTAGTCGTACGTCTTCACGATCTGACCGATCCAAGCACCAAACGTACGGCACCTCCGTGTTATGCACATGTTCAGCTCGATGATGATCCCCGGACCCTGATCCAGCAGGGTGTCGGGGATGAGTTCCGTCAGCACGACAATGTGGTGACGGTGATGATGTTCTACCGATGCAGGGCTTCGCCTAAGCACCGCTACGATATGACCGAGGTGGAATATGGTAGAGGGGGGCACCGCACACGGCTGAGGAACGATCACGATGATCAACTTCTGTGTCCTGGGGTGCCCCTGCCCCCGTATATAAAGGAGCAAGGGAGGGGGTGGCCGGCCTAGGAGGGGGCGCACCAAGGAGGAGTCCTACTCCCACCGGGAGTAGGATTCCCCCCCTTTCAAGTAGTAGGAGTAGGAGTCAAGGAAAGGGGGAAGAGAAGAGAAGGAAGGAGGAGGCGCAGCCCCTTCCCCTAGTCCAATTCGGACTAGGCCTTGGGGGCGCCCAACCTCTCCTCTCTATTTCCCTAAAGCCCAATAAGGCCCATATACTCCCGGCGAATTCCGTAACTCTCGGTACTCCTAAAATACCCGAATCACTCGGAACCTTTCCGAACTCCGAATATAGTCGTCCAATATATCGATCTTTATGTCTCGACCATTTCGAGACTCCTTGTCATGTCTCCGATCTCATCCGGGACTCCGAACTCCTTCGGTACATCAAAACTCATAAACTCATAATATAACTGTCATCGTAACGTTAAGCGTGCGGACCCTACGGGTTCGAGAACTATGTAGACATGACCTAGAACTGTTTCCGGTTAATAACCAATAGTGGAACCTGGATGTTCATATTGGCTCCTACATATTCTACGAAGATCTTTATCGGTCAAACCGCATAACAACATACGTTGTTCCCTTTGTCATCGGTATGTTACTTGCCCGAGATTCGATCGTCGGTATCCAATACCTAGTTCAATCTCGTTACCGGCAAGTCTCTTTACTCGTTCCGTAATACTTCATCCCGTAACTAACTCATTAGTTACAATGCTTGCAAGGCTTAAGTGATGTGTATTACCGAGAGGGCCCAGAGATACCTCTCCGACAATCGGAGTGACAAAACCTAATCTCAAATTACGCCAACCCAACATGAACCTTCAGAGACACCTGTAGAGCACCTCTATAATCACCCAGTTACGTTGTGACGTTTGGTAGCACACAAAGTGTTCCTTCGATAAACGGAAGTTGCATAATCTCATAGTCATAGGAACATGTATAAGTCATGAAGAAAGCAATAGCAACATACTAAACGATCAAGTGCTAAGCTAACGGAATGGGTCAAGTCAATCACATCATTCTCCTAATGATGTGATCCCGTTAATCAAATGACAACTCATGTCTATGGTTAGGAAACATAACCATCTTTAATTAACGAGCTAGTCAAGTAGAGGCATACTAATGACACTCTGTTTGTCTATGTATTCACACATGTATTATGTTTCCGGTTAATACAATTCTAGCATGAATAATAAACATTTATCATGAAATAAGGAAATAAATAATAACTTTATTATTGTCTCTAGGGCATATTTCCTTCACCTAAGCCATGGTTCCCCAATCCCATTCCATCGGCCCACCCTTTCATACACTGAGGCCGTGAAAACCCGTGAAGCCCCACACCCTCCTCCGTCCGCCACCCAGCCGGAGCCTCTTCCCCGACGATGTCGACCACAGCAACACCTCGACGTCCCTCATCCACCGTACCGGATGAGGATCCATGTCGATCTGGTCATCCCGCCGGTTCAGCCACCCCGTCCTCCACCTCCAAGGAGCTGCCCGACATTCCCCTCGTCTTTGGCGCCACCTCCATTCCCACACCGTCGTCTTCACCTGCGCCACCAAAAGAGCAGCATCAACACCGTTTCATCGGATGAAGCTACGGCCTAATCGGCGCCACCAAAGAGGTTGCACACTAATCACCGCATTTTCTTCTTGATTCGATCTCACAGTGCTGCTTGCGCTCGGTCCCGAGCCAACATGGTGCGGCTCCATCCACGGCGGCGTCGCCGGCCACTTCCTCCACGGCGTCGCTCCCTTGGCAGCGACGTCCACATCAGTAGGAGCTGCTGCTGCTTTAGCCCTCGCTCGCGCTGTTGCTCTGCTCTTGCTCTCGGTCCCCTGCCTAGTCTGCTCTTGCTATTGCTCTTGCTCGCGCTGCTGCTCTCGTTCTTGCTCTTGCTTGCGATGCTGCTCCGATTTAGCTACACTTCAGTCGACTGAATCGACTTTTGGGTCAGTCAATTTTCAGGGTGTTGGGGGGCTCACCGGAGTTAAGGAAGAACCAGCGGCAGCAGGGAGGGGGGCTTGCCGGAGAGGTACCCCACTATCTATCTTAGTGTTCAGGGTGGGGCGGTGGTCACCGGCGGTGGTGGGGTGGTGGCGTGGGGATCGCCGGAGAAAAAGCTCGGCACGGGAGGGCCTAGAGGGATGGCCGGGGCGGTGGCAGACCGGCGGTGGGGAGTGTTTTAGGGGTGGGCGGGGCAGCGCACCGCTGGCCGCAGGCGGCGGGGGGCGGCTGTTTGGTCGGTGGTGGCTGGCGACTCAGGGGGTGGAGGTTGAAGATGAACTGCAGGCCCTTGATTTCGTATCCAACAGCTGCAAAATCGACTGGCCAGAGATGAAAAAGTCAGTCGACTGATGTGTAGCCTCACCTCTAGTGCGTTCAATTTCGACAGTAATATTCAGTTTCGACAGCAAAATTCAGTTTCGATAGTTAAGTTCTGTTTCGACAGTTAAATTCAGTTTTGACAGTTAATTCAGAGATGAGCGGTGATGTATTTTACATATAGCACTTTGTGGTTATGTATTTCACGTCATCTATTGGAGATGCTATTAGAATTTCACTCAGGTTAATGTTGTCTCTCTTGTCCCACTTCAGCCTCGGCGTCGTACAACTCATCAGAGCTGCTCCAACGATGAAACCCTCCATCACAGCGGAGCAGTACCTCGGGCTCCATATCCAGACGGCTAAGATCTTCTTCCCCTCCTCCGACAGCCAAGTCAGTCGGAGCATCCTCACTGGCCAACCCAATCACGTTGAGATTGACATGGCTTCGCCAAAGAGGTTGTACACTTGTGCATCTCTTTTTTACTCTACATGTTATATGTATTGTCCACTGAGCACACATAGTAACATGAAATACGATTATTTTATCCTACTATATGACAAGCAGTGAGGTACCAGGCAACTTAGCTATCCGTGATGGACTCTCTTAAATGCTACCATCATTTATCTCTATGCGTTTGAGCTGTGCATTTGTCGATGGGCCTAGGAGTTGAGCTAGTAGGGCAGTGGCCTGGGTCCAAAGTAATAGAAGTAGAACAAAAACATTTTGTTAGCGTAGGTTTTCCTTGCTCAAGCGTGCCTACTAGAATTGCTAGTGCTTGAAAGGAAAAGTAAATGAAAGACATAGGAATTGGCAAGTTTCCTATGGTACTACTATTCATGAATTTGGTTCAAAGGAATGGAGCAAAGGAAAACTGTAGGATTTGTTCCTTTAGTGTCTCCATGAAAGAAAAACTGTAGAAATTTTAATTTCCACTTGTCCTCCTTTTCAAATTCCTATTCAAGATGCACAAGACTAAGAGATAGTAGCATAATAGCATTATAACCGTACATTTTCTTGTGGTTTGACTTAATCTCACCATGCTTCTTTGCATCCTGTGATCTTCCAATTCTTGTGAATCAAACATCCAGATTGGCAGAAATCATGTGTTTTTAATTTCTCTATTTTGCACGTGCATTCCTATCATATTCTTGTCTATTTCCTATCCCTGCATTGTTGGTATCCTCCAATTCAAACGAGCCCTTATAGAATTACTTCTCTTACGGATAGTTGTCAAAGAAAACCTTGCGTGGTTTGTCCCGCTCCTGCGGTGCCGTCGTCCAACCCAGCTCAGCTACTCCAACGACAGAAGGGTCCAGCACAGTAGGGATCCGGCCTCCAGACTGTCTTTCGCCGCCTCCGATCTTCTTTCCCGCCGCCGGCAGCCATGAAAACTGTATTACCATCATCAACCGAGCAGATGACCTCGAGGACTACACGGGTCCGCAAGAGAGGTCGCACTCTTTCGTGTCTGCTTACGTTATGCATCGCTTAATATTACATGATACTTTATTGTCCAGTTCACCGACTACACTCTGAGTCAGCTCCAAACTAATGGTCAAAGTTGAGTTTTTAAATGGTTGTGGGGTACATATCGGGGCCACAATCAATAGTATCTATCTACTATCTGGTTAATCTCTGGTGTCTACTATGAGTTTCATGTTGGGTGCGAAACAAACAGTAAAGAAGCCATTATCTGTATTTTTTTAACTGAAGCCATTATCTGTCTGCTATTGTTGGTTTTGGGTCTATCCACAGGTTGTTACCATCACTCTGGATTTCTGCATGCACTCCTTACATAATATCACTATGTTTTATTCCTATGCATGACAGTTATTATAAACAATGGAACTGAACATGTAGAGCAAAAGAGACGAGCTTGCGTGGCAATAAAATTTCATGCAGACGTCGCTCCATGGTAGGCGCAAAGGCAGCCCCCCTCCACCCATTTCAGATTGTAATGGAGAGGAAGATATCTGTTCTGAGGGGGATTCAAAAGGAGAATACCACTCCTATTTACCCCCTGAGGCCTTCGCTCTAACTTAGCATGCTGATGTTGGTTATATCATGCATATGGTGCCTTGCATTGCTTACTTTATACATCAGATATGTCATCTACTTAGTTTAAACATCCGTTGTGTGAATGCCATCTGTTTAGTTTATTCATCGTTTATGTGAATTATGCAACGCCATCTTGTTTAGCCAGGCATCATATATGTGAATTTTGCAATGCCATCCTGCTTAGCCAATCATCTTATATGTAAATTATATCAGGCCATCCTTTTTTTCATTACATATTACATTTGTCAACAATGTTAGTACATTCAACTACTCTGCGTGTGCATCAGCCATTTGACACGGTGATGGAAAATTCTGGAGTGAAAACAAGGTCTTCAGAGCAGACTATGCTATCTGACGAAGCGCATATCTCCCTGGTTACGGATAGCTCCTCGGAGGAGGATTCAAAGACAGATGACCAGTCCTACCCCGAGGTGTATGCTCTAACTTGGCAGGGTTATGTTGCTCATATCTTCCGTATGGTGTGTTGCATTGCTATGTCATTTGATTAGTTTAGACATGCTTTGTGTGAATGCAACATGTTTAGTGTCTAATTACCATATATGTGAATTATGCATTGCCATCTTGTTGCAAGACATTATGTATGTGAATTATGCAATGCTATCTTGTTGCAAAGGCATTATATATGTGAATTATGCAATGCCATGTTGTTTAGCCAATCATCATGTATGTGAATTATATCATGCTATCATTTTTTTTGTATTACGTGTTCCATTTGTCGAAAACGTTTGTATATTCAACTACTCTTCCTGTGCATCAGCCATTGAAGCGGTGATGGATGTATCTGGAGTGAAAACAAGGTATTCAGAGCAGACAATGCTACCTGCTGAAGCAAACATCTTGCTAGTTATACACAACTCCTCAGAGGAGGATTCAGAGACAGATGACCAGTCCTATTTCCCCCTTGAGGTCTATGCTCAAACTTGGCAGGGTTATATTACCCATGTCATGCATGTTGTCTTGCATTGCTTAGTTTTTACATCATATATGGATTTCCATCTGCTTACTTGCTTATTATATCAATCATATATTTGAATTATATCATGCCATCATGTTTACATAGTACATACACAACATCTATCTGAATTATGGCATGGCAACCCATTTAATAAAGACATCATATAGTTATATATCTCATCCTGTTTAGTGTTTACAGTCATCATATTTTGAATTATGTCATTCTATCCGTGAATGTATGTGAATTATGGTATGCCAACCTATTTAATAAACACATTATATAGTTATATCATGTCATCCTGTTTACATATTCATCATATTTTGAACTATGTCTTTCCATCTTTTTTAGTGAGCCATCATAATGTGAAATTGTGTCATGCTATCCTGTTTAGTTAGCCATCATATATGTGAAATTGTGTCATGCTATCCTGTTTGGTTAGACAACATAAATGTGAATTATTTCATGCCCTCTTTTATTCCCCGCTATCCATTGCACCTGTCTATCATACAATGTCTGTACTTTTGATTACTTTTCTGGTTTATTAGCCATTTTAATTGGAGAGGGTGATGGCAGTATCTAAGGGAGTAACAACACGGTCTTCAGAAAATATAGTGCTACCAGTTGATGCAGATAGAACCACGGTTGTACTTGCCCAAGAACTAGCCCTACCACACATAACCCAGACTCTCGCAGATTGTACCCCTACCCAGTTGGACAGAGAACCAGCTACACCCCTTCTAACCCCAATCCCGGCAGATAGTAACCCAGTTCCAGTTGACACATCACCATCTCCACCATAGAGCACCCAAACATGAGCAGTTAGTAAGGGAACTGCAGTGCCCAAAGCACAAGGACCACCACTCCGAATCCCAACTCAACGCTTAAAGGAGAAGAAGATTTATTCTAAGGTCAGGTTCTGTAGCTATGATTCATACTCCTTTGCTCTTGCATCACTGGATTTACTCATACCAACTATTTTCAAATTTGAAGGATGGAATTGAAACTCCAATGGCGCAACAGGTATGTTTTGAACCTGTTTCTTTAACTGGTTTGCTGTTGTAACTTGCTCTATGTTGATTTCAGTTTAAATTGAATAAACAGTTATGTTCTCATGTCATGCACATTACAAGTGTTGTTATTGCTCTATAGTTTCCCACCCTTATATTCTGTCTATTCTGCTTTGTCTTGAACAAATATTATTTGAACTGTGTCTCTATCTTAATTTGGCAACAAAAACTAGAATGATATAGACCATAAAGTGACCATGGTACATAGATATATGTTTGTTTCATGTTGTTATCCTGTCCACTTTACTACTGGATTGATTTACTTCATATACAACATGGTAAACCTGTGATGTGTCTGCTTGTTTCTCTTTTAGAATGCGGAAAAAATATTGGAGAACAGTACCCCGTTATGCAATGGTAAAGGAAGTAATGCAAATAAGGTTCAAGATAGTGAGACATCCATGTTGGTCTCCAAGAAAGCTGATAAAAACTATCTTGACGACAGTGAGAGAACCCAAAAGTCCTGTCTTGATGTAGTGTTTGAGTTACTGGCCACTACTGTTGGGCACAAGCTCTTCGAACTCGCTGCCTGAATCAGTTCGTCTTCTTGAGTCTCAACTTCCACTACTAGGAAAAGGCATATGCTAGTGGCGCACCAGTTTTGCCTTCTAATGGCGCACTACTGGTGCGCCACTAGCATCACGCCATTAGAATTAAATTCTAATGACGCACCACTGGTGCGCCATTAGTATCTGCTGTTCTAATGGCGCACCACGTAGTGCGCCATTAGAATTGCCCACGGTGCGCCATTAGAATTCCTCCCAGGGTAATGGCGCATCACATAGGAGTGCGCCATTAGTAACAAATTTTTTAAAAAAAAATTCCAAGAGTTTTTTAAAAAAAAAATTTGTTTTTTTTCTTAATCTCAGTTCACTATGTCTTAATCTCGAGTCAATATGCTTAATCTCAGGTCAAATCGCACTCCATGGTCAAACTTCCCGAAAGGTCACCCATCCTCACACTACTCCAGCCCAAGCACGCTTAACTTCAGAGTTCTATCCAACCCCAGCAACAGCTCACTTCACAAGCACTTGTTGATATATTTAGCATATCAATCCTGTTATACCTTGGTGATGTCTAGGACTTTGTTCATGTTCATGACTATGATGAAATTTTGAAAAATATTTCAAACTTCCCGGTCATATTACGTATCATTTTTTGAAAATAAAATCAAAAAAAAATTCAAAACCAACTTTTTTTTTCTGTTACTAGTGGCGCACCACATCCACGGTGCGCCACTAGTAAGTTTGAAATTTTTTGAATTTTTTTGCCTCTAGATCTTGAAAGCCCCGTAACTTTTTTTATGTTAGGTTTTTGGTGATTTTGAAAATTTGGATGTAACTTTTTGAGTAGATGATTTTTCATATAAAAAACTTTTTCATCCGAGTTCGTATGCAAAAGTTATGCCCATTTTACAAATTTCCAGAGAGATTTTGCAAATAAAGTCGAAATTCATATTTGTAAATTTTCCCAACAACTAGAGCACATATCACATGGGAAACTTATTTTGTTTTATTTTTTTGACATTTCCATCATTTTCTTTTATTTATTTTTAAACTGAAAAGGCGATCCACAGGGGGGGTGCATTCGGTGTTGGGGCAAGTTAGTAATGGCGCACCGTGGGTGTGGTGCGCCATTACTAGTCATTACTAGTTAAACTAGTAATGGCGCACCACACCCACGGTGCGCCATTACTAGTTTTGAAAAAAAAATGATATTTTTTTGAATTTGTTTTTGAAAAAAACTTAGTAATGGCGCACCAGTGGACAGTGCGCCATTACTAGTTAAAACTAGTAATGGCACACCGAGACATGGTGCGCCATTAGTAACAAATTTTTTTAAAATTTTTTTTACTTTTTTTTTCAAAACTACTAATGGCGCACGACGGATGTGGTGCGCCATTAAACCCATTAACGGTCGCGGTAAGGGCGAACGCTCAGTGGTGCCACGTCGGATCGAAGAGAGCAAGTGGATTGGGCAAAACCGCAGTTTTGAGCGGGCCATGTGTAGCGCTTACTGGGAAAATAATAAGAAGGAAAAAAGAACGAGGCGGCAGAAGCTTAACAGGCAAGGAGAAGGGCGCTCGACACTCAGATTCCTTTGCCTCTTCCTCAAGCCCACACGCAACCTTGCGACCTCTTCTCTCTCCCCTGTGCTCTCCGCCGCCGCCCTGCCTCACCCCATCTCCTTCCCTTGGCCGGCGCTCTACCCATCCGCTCTCCCCACTGTGCCCTCTCATCTCTCACATCGCCTCCTCCTCCTCTCACTCCTCATCTTCCTTGTGCCCCCTTCCATCCCCTCCTGTGGCGGACGATCCTCTCGATGATGGATGTGGGAGAGGGAGAATCCGGGAAGGTGGGTGGGGCCAACATAGGGTCGACTTCGAGGCCTCTCATGGCCGCGCCCACACCACCTGTGCTCCTCCCCTCTTGCGGCGCAGCTGCTGCTTCTGGAGCTCTATTCGGACAGGAATACGTCTGGCCGCCGGCCAATGGAAGGCCCTCATCGGCCCCGCACCTCCGCCGGCCTCCAATCCCGCGCATTCAGCCCCTGATTCGTGCACGCGGCAAAACGGCCGCTGCTGCCGGAGCGCCCTTCGTCAGCGAGGAGGCCCAGGGTGACACCGCCGCCGGTGCCGGTGCTCCCCAACGTAGCCACTCCGACGACGGCCAGGGGATCCATTCCGCTGCTCAGAGGTGTTCTCTTTTGTGCTAGGTTTTTGTTTTCCCATTGATTTTCTGTCCAATTTTATCACAGGATTGTTACTGCCTGTCTCAAGTTATTTGAAGTCACGTACATGCACATGCCCGCATCTGATTTGTTCTCGTGGTTGCGTTCCTGCCGTAGCTACGTCCACGGTTGTGCAGGTTTAGCCCTCCTTTCTTTAATCCCCCCTTTTTTTACCCTCATTTATCTTGTATTGTTCCCGAGAGAGGCTAGGCCTTCTGTCCTCTTTCCAGGTGAGGCGTTTGTTGCCTTGCTTAATTTTGTTTAGTATAGATATTGCCTGCCTATGCTTCATCCTATTTTTGTACTGAGATCTATTGTTTACATATGTGCTGATTTCTGTGACTAAGGAGACTGTCAGTTCTGTCAATGATGCTAAATACTTGCAGTTAGGAAATAACAGTTCCCATATTGGAAGGCTTTTCGTCGAAAAATGTTGGAAGTTTATTTCGTCTTGGGTCGAAAAATATTGGAAGGCTTATATTTGTTTACAGAGGGATTAGTAAATAGGAAGGCTAGCTTAGGTTCTAAGAATTGTTGAAACATACTATATACTCCTAACAGAAATATAAAACAAAGACATGGACAATTTATTCCTGCTATGTGATGAGAAGCACTATTTTAATAGATATGGAAATGCTTATTTAAATTATATGTTTGCTTTGCCCTACTTGCCAATATCCACTTCTGCTGCAAGTGCTTCTATAATTGCAACTTCGGGAAGTGTGTGGTTTCAAGATATGAGATGTGGTTCTTACATAAATGTTTGAATGGGAAGTTATGAATTAGAAGGGAATAATTGCCTTCCCTTAGCAAAGGTCATGTAAGGAAAATGATTGCCTCAGCTAACACTATACTTATAGGAAAGATAGATGCAAATTCAAGAACTTAATAAGATAATTATTTTTTTCTTCCAGAACAATGGTCTGTTTGTGCCAGGGACTAACATATTTCATAGGAGACATGATTTATATCTTTTAGGATCAGTACAATTTTCATTTATTGTTTTATTCCCCTGAATGTTTACCTAAGCGGATAGCTGCTATTCACTGTATCTTTTGTCAGATGGCTTTTATCACCCTTGTTGATCTATGTTGTGGAAGACAAAATCAAATGCTATATGTCCGGGTGTCTCGGCTTACGCATTTTAGCAGCGGTTTAGAGAGCGGTCCTATCAAGCTCATACACATGGTCATCATAGACGTGCAGGTACTGTTTAGCACATAACACGGCAGCAGACCAATTGTGCATATGTTATTCCTTTCATGATGTATCCTTTTCTCCTAGGGTAACTGCAGTTATGCAGTTGTACCAACATCATTTGCCGGTGCTTATTTACATATCTTACAAGAGGGGATTATCTATAGGCTTGGCTACTTGATGGTCTGGCCACTGCTAAACATACTGAATCCTGCTGCAGCTCCACGTATGAGTTTATCTTAGGTACCACTGAAATTTAACTAATAATACATAGCATCTTGCCACCTAACAGATTCATATGTGGTCACTAATTAAATTCAATGTCTATAAACTTTTATGTACTCATATACAATTAGCATATTGATTGCATTCTCTACTCTCATATGGTGCTGTATCTTCAACTACTTAAAGAAATATATTTTCTAACTTGGTTTAGTTTTATTAATGTCTCGCCAAGCATGATGGATCCTTGCTGAAAGGGCGTTGTCTGTACTTTTAATAGTGCAAAACGACATGTCATGGCAAGATTGATTGTTTGGTAGAATGATTACTCCTGCATTATAGCGCTACCTATGAAAATTGAAAGGAAGAGTTGTGGTGGTATCACGTGGATGATTTTCTGATTATTAGTTTGCTTCTCAATGGTTGTTCAATATTGGAGGGTCATTTGCTGAGACTTGGTTTGTGCCATGACATTCTTTTCAATTGCTAATGCACTTTACTTTGTGGTATTTCTTTACATTTGCCTATGAAAAAAGGTGCTACGTAAATTCCAGTTGTACCTGAGATAAACTAATGGCGTTGTATCTCGTATGTCCTGCTGAATAGAAGGAATCAAGGAAATGATGGCGTTAGTCTTGATCTGGGGAAGTGTTTAGTTCACGTATAGGATATATGCCATTGATACCAGTACAACATAGTTTTTGTTTGTTGCAAGGTAGCCTCTCTTTTTAATTTGCTGGTTCCTCAGACCACTACCTTTTCTTCTTTGGAACTTATTCCAAGTGACAAGTACTGATAAGCATATCCCTCAGATCACTACCTTTCCTTTAGAACACACACAACATATCCAGACACACTCAGGTATCACCCTCTCATAAACATGGGTAATACCCTCCATCTTTAACAGTATGCAGACATATCATCTCTTTGCCTGTTCAATTTCTTTCTCGTTGCTCTTCAGTTGATCAATTCGAACATGGTACCCCATGTCCACGATATGCTCATCGTCACTGCTTCGATCCGCCCGACCCCAACAACTCAGCTACTTCCTATCACCACCTGGTACTCCTCTTTGCTTGATGCTCCTGCGCTGCTTATTGTGCTCGCCGTTGCTGATGTATTTAATTTCATGCATTATGGTTCAGTGGGTATCGAGAAGACCTGGTAGATTTTAGTAAAATGACCTAAATATTGGTTTCAGAACATAGCGAGACTATGTCCTAATATACTTGGCTACTTTTATCTTTTTGCATCAGTTCTGAGTGGTATATGGAATATGGGGTTTGCAGAGTTAAGTAGTGAGACAACATTTTATGTAGTAATTGTACCCTGGTGTAATAGTTGTTTTGATCCAATCCCATTAATAGGTTAGCTTACGTTAAAGATATGGGAACTCTGAAGAAAATTCTGTATGGCCGATCCATATTTATGAGTTGTGCATGTGCGGTATGGTTGTTGTTTATGCATTCTTGCTCTTTAGACCTTTGTTGGGCGACGATTCCATTTGGTACAGAACATAATTTGAACACCCATGTTGCTTCCTATTTCTTTACACTTCAATCATTCAATTTTTTCTTGATGCTTTTTATGTTATTTTCAGGAGCAATTTAAGATTGAAAAGGATGATGGGAGGATGCAACTGACACAGTAGGATGCTCCGTGTCAAATTTTATATTTATCTTTCTTTTTAGCTAGATGAGAAACAGTAACATGTGAAACATATCGCAACATACTTTGTAGCCTGGAGTGACAGTCTAGATATATAGAGACTGTTGCCCATAAATCTGCATAGTGGTAGCTTGTCGCTTCTATATAGAGGGCATTCTTCCTTCTAAATTTAATATGCATGTTATTTCTTCTTGATTACCTGTATCAGATTTGTGAATTTGACATTTTATCCCTTTTTTACCCATGAACTGAGACAGCCTGCAGCCCAATTTCAGCTTTTTGATTCTGCAGGGACAGCGAGCGATGGTTGTGGCTCAACGGCAGCGGAGAAGATGGTGCAGTGGCTCGGGCTGGGGTTCGATATGATGTGCGACCTGAGGCAAGTTCTACAATGACTCTACTTCTCTTTTGGAAATCACATGTCTTTTGGAGCATGTTAGGCTTTGATTTCAATTCAATGATGTGCTCTACTATCAACCTTGTAAAACTGCCACCTATCTGATAATATGGACCTAACCTTGCTATGCCTGATGATTGAACATTTTTCTGTTAAGCTTGTTTAACTCTATTCATATTTTAGCAACTAAGCTACTCTAGCACGCATATGCATGTTCACAACGTCACCGCCAAGGCAAGTGCGCAAAGGACCGCATAGGAGGTGCACCAAGGGCGCGCCCCATCCACTAGTTACTATGTCAATTAGTAATGGCGCACTATACAACGGTGCGCCATTAGTAACAAAAAAAATTATGTTTTTTTTCAAAACTCCTAATGGCGCACCAAATACCAGGTGCGCCATTAGTAATACATTACTAATGGCGCACCGAGACATGGTGCGCCATTAGAATATAGTAATGGCGTACCACATCACAGGTGCGCCATTAGTGGCGATTCCATCTATAGCCCTTTTTGTAGTAGTGTTCAAGTTGAAAGACATCGATCAGATGTGCTGCGACAGGAAGCTGAAGGACTGAGGAAGTCCTTGCAGAATTCAGATGCATACTTTCTAGTGCAACAGCCCGCTGGAGGATTTAAGTGCCAAACAAGAGAAAGTTAATAAGCTTGCTAAGCATCTTGCCAGCATTATGGGTACCCAGGATATTGTTTCTTGAGATCTTCTGAACTGGTTTCAGTTCTGGACTTGTTTTGCTGCGGCCTTTATTTGTGCTGGTCGCCAACTTTGACAACCAGTGTATATGATATGCTGCTTTGGTCCCTATATTTGCGCTGGTGGCAAACTTTGATGCCTAGTGGATGTAATATGTGTAATAGCCGTGATAGCCTAGCGTAAGTTGCTTGCTTATTTATTTCATTATTGTCTTGTTTATTTGTTTGCTTGTAGTGAGTGCAGTTCTTTTTTCGCGGTTTGCTACTGGCCGCAATAACCTATTTTTAAAAACTAGGCCACAATAACCATGGGCTACATATTTACTATAGTGACACTGGGCCTCCTACGGGCCGTAGAAACAATGGGCCACCTACAGGGCGTAGAAACAATGGGCCTTCTACGGGCTGTAGACACAATGGGCCTTCTTCGGGCCGTAGACACAATGGACCTTCTATGGGACGTATCATCAATGGGCCTTCTACGGGCCATATATGATCGGTTGGCCAAACATTGGTCAATAACAAACCGCATTATGGCCGTAAACAGGCTAGAGTTGGAATCGTCCGTTCATGGGCCGACCATAACGGGCCGTCCTTAATAGGTCGTATTTGATGACGCTATGAAAAGGGCCCAACATAATAACGGGCCACAAACGGGGCGACTGTATCCACGGTCTGAATTTGGCCCACAAATAGAAACTTACAGTAATGGACCGTAAGTAACCAAATGCAGGAAATGAGCCCAAGAATAAATGGGCCCTGAGAAGGCCGGAAGATAAAGTGGGCTTGAAACAGCCCAATGGAATAATGGGCCATTAATGAGTATAAAGTGATACACTGTTCATTACGAGCCAGTTTCACCACGGGCCGTTAATGGGCCAAGAGTTACATAGGGCCTCATATGGGCCAAAAGACATCATTGGCCATACATGGGCCGGAAGTTAAAACGGGCTGAAATCATAGTAGACGGCCCATATGACGCTACTGGGCCTAATTCGAATAGGTCGTAACGGGCCCTGGGTTAGCGAGCTGTAAATGGGCTATATGCGAACAGGCCGTTAACAGGCGTTCCGTGGGCCGGCCCGCCGCCTTTTGACCAAGTCAAACGAACCGGCCTTTTCACATGAATGGGCCTCTGTTGGGCCGTGCCAGGTGTCGACGTATCATAGGCGCCTTCGGTCCAATGAGTGGATGATATTTGTCCCAACTATGAGCCGACACGTGTTTCCTCTAGCCAATGATACACTACAAGAAATATGTCAACTTATGACCATCTGCCAGTGACCCTGGAAGAATTGGTCATAGGCTTATGACCATTTGATACCAATTGGTCAAAAGCTGTTCGAGGGGCTCCAAACCCTAAACCATTGCGACCATTTTGGTCAGAAAGGTCATAATTTCCTTACATGAAATGGTCATAAAGCTAACAGCACTAGTCCGCTGCCTTACTTCTAGTTGTTAACGACCAATATAGATGGTCATAGCCTTGTAAATTGTGGTGGGATGCTATGACTAGGCGCCACCTCATCAGTTTTGCCTATGTGTCATGTCCATGTGGCAGTTTTTGCCCTAGGTTGTGAAGCAACCTATATTTCTGTCATTCCCAAAATTCCCAAAAAAATCTCATAAATTCTTTGGGTCATATCTTCGTCAAATATGTAAAAACTTTCCTTGCCTAGTTCAAAAATAATTCAAAAATATTCAATTTCCTATTCTGTTCAGAGTAACAGTTTGTGAAGGAAGTACCACTTTGGCATGTCCAAATAGTATCCATTTTCTCTGATGCTTTCTTATGCCCAAATAACCATACTCCACCAAATGCCATCTCAATCCATTCATTATTTTGAGCCGAGCTTCAACATTCAGTATTTATGTCCGGTGTGGTGGTTTGCAAAGCAAGTACCACCTAGGCTCCTCCTTTTGAGCTGAAAATTTGTGAAAACGGTCTTCTTAGTAACTGATCATCCTCACCAAAACTCACGCCCAATAGCCATGTACATTTCCCGTACCGCTAATCAAACACTTGGCTGCTAATTCATGTTTGAGCATCGATTGGTCTCCTCGTGAGAATCTTATGTTGTAACTTTCTTCCTAGCACCAACCTGGGGAGTGCCCAACCCACTAGACATGCCTAGGCCGCCCAGAACACATGGCAACACCACGGTCACGCGGTGACCACGCGGCGGGCATGCGAGTTTACGCGCTCTAGAGTTGGGGCCCTCGCCCACTGCCCAAACCTCGACGTATCGCCACCAAACCATGTATTTTATGAGTAAATAGGTCCTTATGTAACTATAAATGATTTTTGGAAAAAATAAATAGCAAACTATGAGGCAGCTGCAGTTGAAATTTGACCCGCTTCCAACTGAATCGGCAGAAATTTGTCTTTTTCACGAGAGGTGGATCAAAAAAATTTACACCAGACCATTTTGTCAAGTGTGCATTAAATATGGCCTAGTATTTTATAAAAATGATTTGGTCCAATTTTGCAACAATTATTTGGTAGTTCCTTAACAAAAAAACCTCCTTTCGGGCACTCGAAAAATGGAAAATGGTTTTTCGTCCAACGAAAATGAAAACTTCCTTAGGCAACATTGTTTGCTATTCCAATATGCACCCTTGTGCACAATATGAGATCATTTGAACAAACTATGCCACGAATGTGGCCACAAGATTGATCATTTGGCTTGAAAGCCATGAATCTTCACACTTGATAGCTCATTTCTGAGAACACTTTTTTAAAATAATTATCGTATTACAACTTTATTATTTTTCCTGGAAACTTGGTCACATATAATGATACAATGCAAAGGTTTTCCAATTTTTTGATTTTTTTTGAATTATTTATGCCCGTTTCAAAATGCGGTCAAAACGGCGGGCTTGACCGTTCCTAGCTAGTGGTTGAATCTTGGAATTTTTTTGGTGTTTCTATGATTAAATAGATACTTATGTACCTAGAAATGATTTTTGGAAGAAATAAAGAGCAAACTATGAGGCGGCTACAGTTCAAATTTGACCCGTTTCCAACTAAATCGACGACAATTTGTCTTTTTCATCAGAGGTGGATCAAAACTTTTTTCACCCAACCATTTTGTCAATTGTGCATTATATATGGCCTAGTATTTTATAAAATTGATTTGGTCCATTTGTGCAACAATTATTTGGTAGTTCCTTCACAAAAAAACCTCATTTCGGGCACTCGGAAAATGAAACATGAATTTTCCGTGCAAAGAAAATGAAAAATTCCTTAGGCAACATTGTTTGGAATTCCAAGATGCACCCTTGTGCACAATATTAGATCATTTGAACAACTATGCCATGAATGTGGCCATAAGATTGATCATTTGGCTTGAAAGCCATGAATCTTCACACCTGATAGCTCATTTCTGAGAACACTTTTTTAAAATAATTACCGTATTACAAGTTTATTATTTTTCCTGGAAACTTGGTCACATACAATGACACAATGCGAAGGTTTTCCAATTTTTTGATTTTTTTTGAATTTTTTATGCCCGTTTCAAAATGCGGTCAAAACGGCGGGCTTGACCGTTCCTAGCTAGTGGTTGAATCTTGGAATTTTTTTGGTGTTTCTATGATTAAATAGATACTTATGTACCTAGAAATGATTTTTGGAAAAAATAAAGAGCAAACTATGAGGCAGCTACAGTTCAAATTTGACCCGTTTCCAACTGAATCGACGACAATTTGTCTTTTTCATCAGAGGTGGATCAAAACTTTTTTCACCCAACAATTTTGTCAATTGTGCATTAAACATGGCCTAGTATTTTATAAAATTGATTTGGTCCATTTTTGCAACAATTATTTGGTAGTTCCTTCACAAAAAAAACCTCATTTCGGGCACTCGGAAAATGGAAAATGAATTTTCCGTGCAAAGAAAATGAAAACTCCCTTAGGCAACATTGTTTGGAATTCCAAGATGCACCCTTGTGCGCAATATGAGACCATTTTTTTGATTTTTTTCATGTGTAAAAGTAGAAGAAAAACAAAACAAAAAACACAAATCACATATACTCTATTCCCATTGGTGGAGTTGGTTTGACACGGATCGATGACATGGCGCCCATCCATCCATCCATCATCCCACATCCATCCATCTATCTATAGAAAACAAAAAAATAAATAATTAAATAAAAAGGGAAACCACACGGCCCCACCCACCCCGATCCCATCCCTCCCACTCATCACCCACCCACCCCGATCCCATCCCACCATCGTCTCCCTCCCAAACCCTACCCGCCGCCGTGCCGCCCACCAACCACCCCGCCGTCCCGCCATCCATGGCCTCCCCCACGCCGCACCGCCACCAACCGCCCCCGTATCCCTCACCTCGCCGCCGGCCACGACCTCTGCCCTCCCCTCCCCTTACCTCCTCTCATCAGAAGAGATCGATCCCCACGCCTCCTCCTCTCGCCTCCCTTCCCTCACCGGAAGGTAGAGAAGAACCCGAGGAGGGAGATCCAACGCGATCCAGCCTCGGTCTCACTGCTGGGCCTCGCGCCTCACGGAGCAGCTCCGCCGTCGACCGAAGTCCCGCAGGTCGACGTGTTCCCCCGCTCTTCTTCCTCCCTCTGTTTGTGTCTCCCTTTTTTTCTTTCAAGTCTCAATCCCCTCTGTACTTCTCTATGCAAGAAGGCCACCATGGACGCAGATCCGCTGGAGCTGCTCAGCCCGCGGTCAGACCCGCTGTCCCTCGACCCCTGCCCGCGCCGGAAACCCTAGCCGCCGGCCATGGCGACCGACCGCAGGGCGCAGGCACAGGGCTCGCCTCGACGACAATGCTTGGTATGAATCCCTACTCCCCTCCTTCTCCTCCTCTTCTTCTCTCGCTCTCTGACCCCGCCTCGTCTCGTTCTGTAGGCAGGCGCCATGGAGTGGAGCTTCCTCTGCTCGAGACGCCATGGATTGTCCTTCTTCCTCCAGCACGAGGAAAAGCAGAAGCAGCCGGTGCATCAAGGTCCACCCCCTATCTCTATTTCCTCTTCATCTATCCCCTTCCCTTCCATTCCCTGATGAATGCTTCTCTTCTCTATTGGTTTGGGTTGGTTGCAGGAAACTTCGATAGGGAGATCTGTACCCCAGCCCGCTCCACCGAGCGCACCAAGGTGCCTGATTTGGCAGCTATGGAGGTTCAGCACTATGCCCTTGTTCATCCATCTTCCCCTTGTCTTCTTATTCTGTAGTATTTGTTCATGGAGGTGCAGTTTGTGCAGGCCATCACCAAGGTCCTGCAAGTTTGAAGGAGGAGAAGGTCCAAGGGCCTGCCCACCAAGGCCGCCAAGGTGGTGACTCCCCTCTCTCCCACTCTGTTGGTCTGTTTCCATCATGTATTGCATTAGATGTTACTGATGTATTATGTCAAAGTGAATGCAATTTGGTCAAAAAATAAATAATAATCATGTCATACTGAATGTTGCTCTATGTGCACTCTGAAAACACCATGTGCCAACGGATACAAAACCATTAGATGTTACAGTTGTGGCATTTTCGTCGAGCTCAGCTGCATCCTGCGATGGTTTACTATAGCATCAGCGGCAATCCCATCTTTTCTAAAAACAGGGGGCTGCCGGCCGTCCGGCGCATGCATGGAGATCTGGCGCTGCGCCGCCTCTATCTTGCAAAGAGGCGGCCAGCCAGCCGTCTACCTCTGCCTGCCGTGTACCTGATCGCCATCGCATATGGTCGCTGCGCTCTGCTCTGGGGTCGTAGAAAGGAGGGGAGCGCCCAGTGCATGGCAGCGCTGCTACTGGGCGTGCATTGGCCGCTTGCCTGTTCCCCATGTTTTCTTGGCTTGGACCAGTTGCCGCGTAAGCTTCTTGATTATCTCTCTCCAGCGGCCAACCTGTTTGTTCATGGAGTAAATGTCTGAATGTACTGTTGTGACTTTGTGATTTCATTTTCTGCGGCAAATAATAAATGCAACAAATTCAAACATGGAATGGAAAATGTATAGAGAACAATGGAAGACGTCCTGGTATTATTGAGTTGCTTTTGTATGAGTTCTTGTTGGCTCTTTTAATTATTTGTTCCTTTTACCGGCTGCATAATTGTGTGCCTGACTGACCAGGCCAGTTTCCAGCTCACACAAGCTGCTAAGCCTGCAGGCATGTGCACTGTAAAGGCCAGCAATTTCTGCATATATTGATTGTCTCTGCAGAAAAGCATTTTTGGCCTCTACGGTTCTACCAAAAGGATTCGAGGCAAACGCTCGTTGCAATATACGAGTATATAATGCTTCTGTGTGTATGCAATACCATTAGATGTTATAGTTTTTCGCTTCTTACCGTTAGCTGTTTGTAGTTTTGTGTCTGTTTGTATCGAGAGCATAGACCGCGGCATGGCATTTTGTCCCAGTTTAGTCTGAACCTTTACCATGTGACTTGTGGCTGTTGAAGTGGATGGTGTTTCATGTTTTTTTCTGGCAGTTGATGGTTCGATATTTTGTGCATGAATGGCAGTGGATGGTTCCATCTTTTTTGTTTCATTGTCTTTTTGTATAGAGAATTGCAGGAGAGCAGTGACATAATAGTTTGTACTTAGTCACTAGTTTGTATCCATCTTCGGTTTGTTATTTCTTCTAGTTCTGCTACTAGTTGTTGTGTACTCCTAGTGCTGTAGTAATACATAAATATTAATGCTCAAATATGATGATCTGGCCTGCAGCGCACCTACAGTTTTCATTTCTATGATCAGTTTAGAGAGTTGCACATGTCAGTATATTGTATACTAAAAAATCCTAGCTAGTGAGAACATTTTAGTCACTCCATGAATGCATACTGGTTAGTGTTAGTCATACTATTTATGTACATCTCATTTGCTGTCAATTCTTGCTTATAAGTTATTGGATCCCTCATTGGCTACTGTTTGATGTTCTGTACACATTCTTATTCTTATATGTTCATTCTTGTTTTTTGCACAGGTGAAGTGCGAATCCAAGTTCGAAGCTGTGAAGCATATCAACAAAGACTAGCATATTATGTGTTGTAAATGTAGGCAGTAGTAGGCTTATCTGGGCTGTAGTATACTGTAACGTTTGTAATAGACTAGTGCCGTGTTGTTTTGGACGAATTTCATTTGCTATTTGGATTGTTTGAAATAATGATTGCGTATGTGATTTGAATACCCGTCAAATGGAAACCTGACAAGGGGGTCCAAGTTATAATGGTTGTTTGATAGATTTTGAAATTTTTGATGTGTGGGATCAATTTTGTGATAAGAATGACAAGTGGGACCAATCTGATTGGTGGGACTAGTGGCAAAAAAAAGACGAAAATAAAAAATTAGTAGAAGGCTGCATCTTAGAAAAAAAGCCGAATTAATGGCCCAAGCCCATGTAGCTAGTGAAAATTAACAAGAAAAAAATGCATTAAAAAGGCCGAATTGTTGGGCTAGGCCAATGTGGAAAACTGAATTGGACCGGGCTGAATCTTGTGCCACATCAGCTTGCCACGCTGGACGCCTACGTGGCCTGGGAAGGTTGCTAGTGACCAAAACGCCACAGTAGACATATTTTGGTCATAAACGCGTCACGACCTTCTCACGAGAAGGTCGCTATAGTCGATTCTGATTGCCAGCTTTTGACCTTCTGTTTTTGGTCACAAAAAGGTCATAAATGGAAATTTGTGACCTTTCAATGACCAATAGTCAAGGTCACAAGTTGACATATTTCTTGTAGTGATAATTTTACACGTGGAAAGTCCCCATTGGTCGGGGCTGTTAACGCGTTATCGGACCCAAAACCGGACCCGATAACTTAACGGCGTTTCGTTACGGTGGATGCGACGTGTCGGTCACCCTTGACGAAAGCACTTCTATGACGCGCGATTTATCGTCATGGAAGTGGACACTTCCGTCATGATAATTTTGGTAATGTCATGGAACACTTCTACGACAGCACAGGTATGATTATCTTGATTCTGTCATAAAATCATCATGGATGTACATGCATGACAGAAAACGTGACCTACTGTGACAAACACGTACCATCACGGAAGTGTTTTTTTAGAGCTCTGGTCCTTCCTCTTGGCTGACTCCCTTGCCTGCTGTTCGTGCGTCAGCGTCTTCTTCGGCTTGGGCGCAACGATGGTCTTGCACGGGGCGCAAGGCTTGCCTTTTGCTGGAGGGGGCCGTCGTCATGCCGGAGGAGGCGAGGGAGGCGAGGCCAACGACGGCGTCGAGGTCGTCGTCCATGGCGGGGGGTGGGGGAAGCGCGTGCGGGCTGGAGGCTTTTTGGGGGGAAATGGAAAGAAATGGTGGAGACTGCCACCGACCAGTGGGCCCGGGGGAAGGAGAAGGCGCGCGTGCGTCCGTCTCTTGTCCACGCCGACGCAAATCCAGCTCAAAAATGGACCGGAAATCGATCGGTAGGCGGACGAAAAGAAGACGCGCGTCTGTTTGGGTCAGCGCGTTGGGCCGACTTTTGTGTCCGCACCGATCGAAACGGACGCCTACGGACGAAATGGGTCGCCCCGTTAGAGTTGCTCTAAGCCCGTACTTTCATTTGGCTTATCTGTTGCATATACAATCTGCAACCTTTTAGGGCACTGGGATTTCATGGTGCCAGATCATTATGTGCCCGATGTGCTGCTTGTCAACTTCAACACACTCATGTCAGCTACCTTCTTCCATGGCCTCAAGTTGAGACAAGGCCATATCATCGAGGGGGCAACACTGATGATGGCAACTTGGGTCTCGAAACTGAGGCCCAAGGATGATGAACTCTACACATTCTTGGTGACTCATATCTTAGGGTCTTGCAGCTGGAGATGCACATGATGAAGAGCATGGAGCGGCTGGAGGTGCTTCAGTGCGCCAACTAATCTAGATTGTCAGATTAGATCATGTTGCTAGCGCCCACATACCTTATTATCATTTTCTTCCTTCACGTGTTTTTATTTCGTCTGTTGCATGGAGTACATGAATTTGATCCTAGTGAGCAAAATTACGAGATTACTGTCGTCCACTTCCATCGTCATGCATTAATGGATCGGTCTGCCAAGAATCCTAGAGTTAATTAACTATTGATTGACTGGTTGATGCAGCAAGGATTATGGGCTTCCATGAAGCTGCTCCAGCGTACAAACAATCCATCAATTTCCGTGACCCGTACGGCATGACTTTTGCCACATTTGGAGCCGGTGTGTGTCAGACGCCGGACAAGGCACCGACCCTCTGCGAGCAGATCCACACCTTCGAGAGGCTGATGCATGATGGATTCATCTCGTGCGTGTTTGATTGCAGTAGTGAACAGTGTCCGCGTTGCATACACATTTCAACCCAGTCTATTTTTGGAAAAACAGCCTCATATGCGACATCTGCAAGTTGTTTGGTTGCCTGCATATGGACTTCATTAGGGATCAATTTTGACATGTTGTTTGGTTGCCTGCATTGCCTCGGCGCATACAACTACACGCTGTTTGGTTGCCCGCATGGGGTATGATTAAGAGCTAGCACTTGCACTTAACACATAGGGTTAAGAGCTAGCAGAGGAAGGGAGAGAAGAAATGCAGTGTGCGCTGGGCCATGGCGACTGTGGTGGACAGTGACCGTGGCGCCGTGTCCGACATGACGAGCACGGAGTCATGGGCGAGCGACCCCGTCGGCGAACTAGTTGGAGTGCTCGCGCAAAGACAGTGGACAGAGGAGAAGAAATGCAGTGCTCACGCCATGACATCGTTAGTGTAGTAGGACGAGAGAGAGGAGCTGAGATGATCGACGCCAAAAATGACTCCAGTGTAGTAGGACGAGAAAGAGGAGGCCGAGAGGAGGCTAAGATGATCGACCCTATCGGTGGCAGAGAACAGAGGAGAAGAACGTTGTCAGTGTGCGTGTCATGGCGGCTTAACTGCAGTAGGATCATGGAGAGAAGGCCGAGATGAATGACGGAGACGATGTTGCTACCACAGCAAGATGCGAGAGAGGAGATCAAGAGAAACCACGCCGGCTAGAGGAATAATTAAGCAGTGTCTGAAATCATAGCACATATATCCGTATGTACAGACATGAGAAATATGTAGATCTTCTCATCTACGATCGTCGAAATAGAAAATTTGCAACACGAATGTTGTGCAGAACTGCGAGATTAGGCTGCTGGTAAAAGGAAATTTCAAACAATCGATCGTGCGCGACGAATCTGACAAAATTCGTCTAAAACAGCTCCAAACGAGAATAAGAAATTGAGCATGTACGGTCGACGAAACTACAAACCGATCGTCTGAATGAAACCGTAGCATCGATATACATCTTTTTCGCGTAGAGCTTACCACGAATCGAAGCATCGTTGTGTAGATTAGAGGGGCATGCAAGAGAGGAGATTAGAGAGGAGCTTAGTGAAGGTTGAAGAAGACACCAGGTAAACACCTCGCATCCCACATGTTTCTCCTGGTGCAGGGGCCTGCTCGCTGCACTTCCGCTCAGCCTGGCTCGAGAGAAACTGCCGATCGAAGCGTTTCCATCGAGCTAGGCCCAGAGGTGCTTTAAGAAGCATGCGATGCAGGCTTAATAGTGTATGCGGGCTACCAAACAGACTGGATCCTTCCCGCGCGAGCCTGATCGAGGTGTATGCAGGCAACCAAACACGTCCCTTCCTCCTCCTTGCGATCTCCGGCAATGACTATGTGCCAAAAATTAACCTCATGAGCAACTTCCAACACCAATGCGAGTATATTATCACATGGCTAGATACATGGCCGGCCCTGGGCCATGGCAAAGAATGCGACCGCTTGGGCCCATATCTTGTAATGTAAGTATAGCATACAAGAAAAGAAAAAAGTAAAGGTGGCAGCGGGCCCAACACATTATGAAAAAATGTAACCAATCAATTTGTTGCGCACTTACGCATGCATTGTTCTCTTCCTGAGAACGCCGGCATCACCTCCTCTCGTTTCTTCTCCTAGTCTTCTTTCTTCTTAGGGCATCTCCAATGGTTGTAAAATAGCTGTTGGTAGACTTTGCCACGTAGGATTTTTGATGATGTGTCATACAATAAATAAGGGAAGAGATGAAGGTTGTATGTACATGAACCAACACCCTTTGCACAAGCTCCAATGTAGAATGAGAGAGCACATTATTTATTAGCTCACATTCTATTGGGCAAACTAGATACAACCCATTGGAGTTGTTGTATGTTAAGGTGTTGGTTGATGACATGACATATTTTACCAACAAACTAACATACAAACTGTTGCAGATGCCCTTAGGACGCTGATAACGCTCACACGCCTTATAACACATAGACTGTGCCACGTCACCGCATGCATGCATATGGGAATCTATTTTTATTTTCAGTTTTTAAAATGGTTTATCTCTTAAGTGAAAAATCCGATTGAAGATCATTCTCATATTAATATGTTTCGACGACTTTTTTTAGGGTTAAAAATTGCCATGTATATTGCACATGAATTACCATGGTGTTTATACTGAAGTTGCCATGATATGTTTCAGCTATTTTCTTCTACATTTAAAAGTAAATTTTGACATATTATAAAACAGAGAATTAAGAAACTAGACTTTTCATGAACTATAAACTAAAATTGTCATGATACATGCACTTAAAATTGCCATGATACATGCACTTCAAATTGCCATGGTTCATACAAAAATTAATTTCATGGTCGAAGTACTAGAATTGCCATGGTCAAAATACTAAATTGTCATGCTCTATAAACTAAAATTGCCATGGTAAACATTGTGGCAACTATGGTGTAAACATCATGACAACTTTTGTGCAAAAAAATTTCGTCGAAACATATCAACATGGGATCTAGTTTTGAAGATCTCATCAAGACGGATTTAATGGTGAAAATGAATTTTTAATTGGATTTTAGAATTAGGAGATAAAACATTTTTAAGCTGAAAAGAAAAAACATTTCCGCTGATGTCATCTGTTTTGTCCGCTGATAATGGAGGCGTTTGGGCCATGTTGCTTCGAGCCACAATTGTGGGCGTTAACATTTGCGTTCTTCAATAGTTCAACTTTTCCCCAATTAATTGACTCAAGTCCCCAAAAGTCAGCGCTCAAAACGATGCTAGTCAATGGATTGTTTCATTGTATGGATTCCTCAACCCGGATCTTCCATCTTCGAAGTACTCGGTGGCGACAAAGCCTCGATGGGCATCGGCGAGGACCGACACGGCGAACCAGGCACACACCACCCCGATGCTTGAGTTTTTAGTCTGCGACGCAAGTCATTCATGTGATTTTTTTTCAGCAAATACCGACGCTTTTCTGTATTATCAGTTATTTTCTTTCTTTTTCTTGTTAAAATGTTGCCTAAAAGGCATTTATCTCTGGTTGTAAGACAAGAAAAAAAATTAGATCAGTTCACTGAACCTCAAAAAGGATGGTATGATAATCCTGAGTTATATGCTCGTAGTGTTACAACATTTTTTCGGGGGAGAAAAATAACAACATAGTATAATATAAGCGTGCAAGTAATTTTTTTTATCTCTACTATAGCCGTTGGCCCATTTTACCAGACTCACACAAGGGCCTCTAGAATATCAGGGCCGGCCCTGGGACTGAACTGTATCTAATTACAGTTGCACATTATTGGATTTCGACGGGAGCAAAGGGTTCTAAAATCAGATTCATGAGAGATCGCCTTCCAGTAACTTGCGTTAGCTATCAGACCTTTTTTCTAGTATTAGCTATGTTCTAATTTGTTGTGTTGCTACTGGCCAGATGCTATTGTTCATTAGCTTTTTGACTTTGTATATGGAACTCTAATATTTTCTTCCAGTAAATCAAGAGGGTCTCCACCTTGTGAACGTACTTAGTTGAAAGGCACTGCAGATTTTGCACCGGCCACACTATCGTAGCAAAGCTCCTCAAAAACACAAGATTCACGAAAAAAGGAACAACAACACTCGGCAGTAATAGAAAAGCAAAGAATCTATCTGTAAATTAGCGATCAAACAGGAAAATGGTAGTAGAAATAAACGGCACGGCAAAGCGCGTGTATACCTCTAGTGTTTTATATTCTTCACAGATTTCTGATAACCTACATTATGGGCAAGGAATTTCCTATTCTTCACCCGCAGTGAAGAATAGTGCCCAAACGGTCCGAATCTCTCACGAGCGACTATTATGGGCTGGCTTAACCAGGAACTTTCCAAGAATGCACAAGCGCTTGGTTGTACCCCTTTTTAAGTCTAGTTACTTTCTATATCTATTTTTGTCTGTTTCTACCGGTTTCTTTTTTTTTGTTTATTTTTCTTTTTCTTTGTCTTCCTTTTCCTATTTTATTGATTTCCTTTTTGTTCCGTTTTAATATATGAATTTTTGTAAAAACAATTTTTTTAAAATGTGTGAATATTTTCCGAAATTTATCTGACTTTTTTAAAAATTAACATTCTTTAGAATTCATGAATATTTTTTTGAAAAGATTTGTGAATATTTTCTTAAATCCATGGGCGTTTCTAAAAATTTGTGAATTTGTTTAAAATAATAATCATTTTGAAAACTCGTGATTTTTTCGAAAAATATTTTTCTAAATATGTCTATAGTCGACAATCCATTTTTTTTCTTGTAAGAGGAGTTGTTCGGCTTCTTAATCGGCTTTTTTCTTAGAGTGAACTGGCGCAAGAAGAAAATAGCGAGAGGCCAGATGTTCCTGCACGGGCTTCCTGCTGAGGCGCTTGTGACTAGTTGAAATCTCTCGTACCAAGGTGTGAGTGGTGAAGTTGGAGAAATTTTATGGATTCAGATTTGGCCAATTGACCTTGCCCTTGCCGGATATGCATGGATGTTATTACAACCTCCCTCGTCGCGATATGTTAATCGTATTAAGCCCTTCACCTACTCGTCACATTCTCTTCTGCTATAATAGTGACCCACCACCCCACACCATTTTTTCTTCTGTTTTTTTGCGAACGATAATGACTAAAGGACATATGCATGGATTAATTATGAGGGCAACCGAAGTGACACAATGTGGGAAGTAGAGGCGGTGGTGGTGGTGGTGGGGGCGGGGTGGCATGCGATACATGATACTTGTGTTAGAAAATTCATCATAAATCGAGTAATGTTTCCTATGCGGGAAGTTACGGGTTGATATAGAGGTCACTAGTGAAATTCGAGAGAGGAAAGTATAATTATGAGGGAACGCCTTGCTCTGCACACGCACTCGTCTGTAATTCTCACATCCATATCTTTTGCCTTTTGGCCCTAAATATTTGGAAAACATCAGCATGCAAATCAAATGAACATTTCTACTATTTCATAGATTGAATTGGTTGAACCCATAAAATTAAACGATAACCACATGCATGGTCATTTGGTAGAGGTGGATGAGTCATATGTTTGTGAATTTGTGGATTAGGTAATGGCACGGGATGCATGTCATAGTTGTATAAATGTTTCAGTTGAGTAGATGAACAAAGAACACTTTGAGAGCAAGAAGAAAATATGTAGCCATCTGACCAAGCAGAAGTGTCTCAAACTAAGTTATTTTCTTGCATGTGTTAAGTTTGAGACAAAGTAAGAATAGACAGAAAATGTAAGATATTGGAGGGACGACAAATTAAAGATGTAAAGCTATATGCATGCATGTGTGTATGTCACAGCGACCGTCCTCCGGCATGCAGGACGTTGGCAGGATCTATATTCGTGCTGCTGCTCCTCGTCACCACCTCGAAATCGTCGGGTTCCACAGCCGCCTCCTGCACCACCGGTCTGAGCTCCCTCGCCGGTGCTCCTCCACGCCCATGCCGGGAGTCATGCCGCCCACCACCGATCGAGAGGAAGGAGTGAGGGCAGCACCTGCGCACTGCGAGCCGCAGTCGAATCTCGTCATCGGCATATCCTCCTAGAATTGATCCACCCAGGCAATTGAGACACACATTAGTTCAGATTTCAGTTTCCAGTTCGGACTTTTTTTTAGTTTAGATTTCAGTTTTCAGTTCAGATACTCCTGGAATCACAACGTACGGTCTACACATCAACCTGGTCATATAGGGCTACATGCGAACGAGATTTTTGAGAAGGTGGCGACATACAGGCATCTTCAAACTTGTTTTACATGTTTGGATTTCAGTTTTCAAAATTCAGACTTGTTTTAGTTTAGTTTTCAGTTCAAATATAATTGAAACTTGAGTTTGGTTCAGATTTCAGTTCAAACATGTTTTATATGTTCTCTTTCTCCATGGAATGATTCGGATCCAACTGAAATGATTGAAAATGGAACAGAAAAGTTTACAGAATTAAGCCCAATTACAACCTAGGAGTACCAAACAACATCCGTTGGATATAGCATCTTTGGAGCGCTAATATCAGTAGTCCACCAAACACACATCTTAACTCATCTTTGCATCAACAACCAGGCCAAGCTCACCCAGGATCCCCATGCGATGCAGGCTAGAGCCACCCAGGCAATCAATCACGCCCTTACTATCCACCACGAAAGACAGAGGGAAGGGTTATCTGGGCGTGGGGCACGTCGGGGCGCCCTTCCAGTCTGTCCTAGCAGGGGCCAGCGGGTGCGCATGCACGCACACACGGCGACTGCTTCTGGGCTACTGACACACTGGCCAAGGACTGCTGACATCATGTACCAACAAGTCCCAGACTGCAGAACGGCCTGCAGATCAACGTCATCAGAGTTGCTCTGCACAGCAGATTCGAGCTCAGCTGGACGCGGGCGGTGGGATGAAGATGTGGATAATGTGAGAAGACGCGTGGCTTCTGCGGCCACCGTCGCGAGGTGCCCGGCTAGTTCACCCGCGTCATGACTGCAGGGACTAGACCTAGACCTGGACGTTCACCATGATCACTGCACTCACCTGCACCTGCACCGGCAGCTTTCAACATCAAAGACTTATTCGTTGCAAATATAATTTGGTACATAATTTATCCTATTAATCCCCGTATATGTGCAACCCGACGACGGATAATAGTGTATGAAATTGAGAAGCTATTTTTGTATGCATTTAGACCATGTTTGCTTGAAATATATGAGCCACTGGACTTGGATTCAGACCCCATATTCAGTTTGGTCGCTCTAGTTTCTCTCACATCTCGCTCCCGCATCGGCACGCTCGTGTCCGCCTCCACCATGGCTTCGTGCTTCCTCCATGGCGGTGTGATCCGGCATGGCATCGCGCTGCCTCCATGACAACTTAGGGTGGAGGGGTGTGTGGTCAAGCACGGCCACGTTGCTACAGTACACCAGCGACAACCGCGGGGCTTAACTAGGACAATTACCTTCTCCTCAAGAACGAAATGTTGCTCTGAATATTATTTTTCATGCACCAACTCCGTGCACACTCATGTTCATCGTCAGCATCATTGCCGGCTGCCACTAGAGTTAGCCGTGGTGTGCGACCCGACGACAGGGCAGACGGCCATGGTGCTTGAGAATCTGAACAGTTCCGCAGTGTTCAGGACAATCGGTGTGAGCAGTGAACACTGATCACACAGACTGCTCTAATCAGCATTTTTGCGAAATCTCGAATTAGCACCAGTTCGACGGGAATGGTTGTCAACCTGAATTGGTTGGTTTCGGAGCTGAAGTCTGTTTTTGTTTAGTTCTTCCCTCGCGGAGTTTGTCTATCTGTTTTTGTCTAGTTTCTGACATGGCGGAGTCTGTCTGTCTATTCCTCATTTGCAATTAACGTCATTTTCGTTTCTTCTACTTTATCCAAAGCTTATTGCTTGTCGTGCTTTTTAAAACTTGCACAGGAAACCTACTTTAATCATGTCCAACTATTTGTCCCGTTGCATCTTCACCAATCGCTATATTAATTATAGTCATTTTTGTATGCCTGCAGGAAGCCGTTTCTCTTAGGATGCGTTTGATTACGTGCATCGTTTTTTGCCCAAGGAGTTAAGATGAATAACAGCCTAATGTCACATCAAAGGTGACTAAGTGCAGCCAACACATGGTCAAGACAAGGAGTAAATTGCCAAAAACCACCACAATTGCTTACAAAAACCACCATTTTGCTAACAGTTTGAAAAAAAAACACCATTTTGAGTAATCCCATTTGCCGAAGGCACTAAACCGCCGATTGGCATGACATCAATATTCACAACATCAGAGTGGACCGTTATGATGCTTTAGTGTTCATGGCTAGGCTCACTGCTACCGGACACCATGGCGCATGAGCTCAACCATGGCCGCGCACTGCTGCTCGCACCCTGCACATGGCCTTTGTCGCACACAGTTGCCGTCCCACCGCGTCTGACTCGGAATATATTTTTAAAAATCTTGATTTTTCAAAATTTCTTTATTTTTGTAATTTAAATCCATGAACATGTTTAAAAAATAGTGAACATTTCTTTACAAATTAGGAACACCTGCGGGGACACAGTAATCACCTTAGGTGTCGACCCATCCAAAACGTAATTAATGATGGAGAGAATCCTCGACCCCTGCACAAAGATGGATCACTTTCAATCCTTTGGGCGTGATGACGGGAAAATGGAGCGGGAAATACGCGTCCACGTCACTGATACAAAATGAATAAATTTGAGTGGGTAAATTTGAGTGGATATATGCAAGATCTCCATTTGGGCGGGCGACGGGTTTCACAATCTCAAGGTAACTTCCTTCAAAAGTGTTCAGAGGCTCATAGATTTTACGTGTTGATTGTCTGATGCGAGATGCCTAGTGAGAGCACACATGTCTCTGAATTTTAAGTTATGCCTGTGCTCGATGGTGAGGGCGTGAGGCCGCTTAGCAGAAGTTGTTGCTAACTGCAACAGCGTAGCAGCAGTTTGGCTTTCAGAAATATCTGCCATGAGCAGTTTGGCTTAGTTTGCCTCGGCGTTAATGGTGTACAACTCTGCTAAACTAATTAATCTGGAACTTGATCTAGGCTGCTATTTTACTGCACCATGATTTTACCGTTCAGTCCGCTCTTGTCGTTCAGCCTGCACTTTGAGTCTAAACCATAATTTTCTCATGATTCCAGGAGATTAGAACTGTGGACCTTTCAAAACCAGTTTGGATGGGTCCATATATGATTATTCGGAGCTGACCCCCGGTATGCATTTGTAGCATAAACATATAAGTCCTTCTAGCATTGACATCTTAAAAGGTAGCTCAGAGACCAACAGTACCATCTGATCACATACAATGCATTTATGTTATAGAATTTTCTAATAATATATTTTATATAGACATGTTGGGTAACTCAAATTTGAAGGACAGTGTTTTTTGCAGGCTACTGCTTGCATAATTTCATGTTTTAACAGTGTTACTAATGTTGTTCCCTGCTACCACCTGAAGTCTTACTTAGACTGAGAAATTTAGAAGCCACCCTTGTGCCCGGACCGTCCCTCTCTTGATATTTTTATCCAAAAACTTATGTCTAGTCTTTTGGCTACCTTGCGGTGTCTTTATATAATATAGACATGGGTTACACGTGTCCGACTCAAACACCTAACACATAGCTAATTACAAGCCCAATTGTAGCATAACTCGTACACCTAATATTCGACAAATACTTTAACAGGCTGTGTCGCCGTATGTGATGCAGGTGATGGCGACAGTTGCCCATGGCGTGGGTTTGATCACGCCAATGGAATGTTCAGCTTCCGCGGGTTCAAGAAGAGAAGCTCCACACGGCAGGGCACAGAACAGATACAGAGGTGGGCTGCTCCGTTTACGCCTGAGAGCACTGCGTACATGCTATTGTTGCATTGGTAAACTCCGTGGCAGTGTTTTCCCTTCGGTAAACACTTTTCTGGAATGTTGATTCGTAGAAGTTGTGGCAAACTAAGTGCATACTGTTTTTTCAATCGCTTGGTTCCTCCAATGTCTCAATACTCAAACCCATAGCCACAAATACTATATGTGTGCATGAACTAAGTGTACTGATGAACTGAAGACAGTCCTATATATATACATCCACTAGTCTCCATTTTCCCCTCACACGTTTTGTGCCGCTTTGCTTCCCCGTCCTTCTGTCATGAGTTAAGACTCCTTTTTTTTTGAAGCGCATATATGTCAAATGACTAAATTGTTTAGTAGATTCAGTTGATCGACTCGCGGTCGTTGGATTAGAACCCCCTTCTTTGTCCATTTTTTCTTCCACCCTAAGAATAAAAAAATGAGTGCCCACAGCCATTCTCCCTCTCACCGCTCGCCTTCCTTCTTCTCCTTTGTTTGTGATGGTGTGTCTCACTGCCAGTCTGCCACTCATCGCAATATCCCTGTCTTCGACAAGGAAGCTACCTAATTTAAGCAGCGGTCAACAATAAAAGGCCTCCCGCCCATGCATGTTAATCCTCTTGCTTGCTTCCTCCTACGACACTGTTGACATCGGATTTTGGCAAGGTACAAAAGGCAAGTAAGATGGCCTCAAGTAAAAGAGTTTTCGGCATGCAAAGTTTCAGGTCGCCGAGTGGAATAACTTTGATGTTTAACTTATCGCCATTCGACCTTATCTCGGTGGCCGAAGTTGTACTCCGAGTGACAAAATTCAAACATTCCGAGTGGTTTTCAGCTAATCCTGCCTTCAAGACGACCTCGGATGAAGGAGTATTCTAAAGGAATTGTCTTCGTCTCGTCGAGACAATCGATTTTGATATATAAATCATCTCAATCCGAGTTCATATGCAAAAGTTAGAGGCAATACACTGCAGGCTGAAGCTGAGTGGAAATCTGGCGCAAAGTATCAGACGCCATGTCTGATGGGTTGCGCGAGCAATTAGGCCCTTAAGAAGTCCTTGAATCAAAAAACCTTCAACACGAAAAAGTTTCGTCTCGTCGAGCCGATCGATTTTCATATAAAATTCGTCTCAATCCGAGGTCGTATGTAACCTGGAGAGGCAAATCAAGATCAGGCTATGTTTTTGGTCGAGTGAAAGCTTACCATCCGAGTGAAAACTCACCGGTCGAGTGAAAACCTACCGATCGAGTAAAAGGTCGAGTGAAAACCTACCGATCGAGTAAAAGGTCGAGTGAAAACCTACTGATCGAGTAAAAGGTCGAGTGAAAGCCTACTGATCAAGTAAAAGATCGAGTGAAAACCTACGGATCGAGTAAAAGGTCGAGTGAAAACCTACCAATCGAGTAAAAGGTCGAGTGAAAACCTACCGATCGGTAGTCTTCCGACTGAAAATGTGGTCATCGTTTGTCTTCCGAGTGGAAATATAGTCATCCGAGTGAAAAGGTCCAGTCGGACCATCCGAGTGAAAGACTCTAATATCCGAGTGGATGAGCTCAAATCCGAGTGAAACTGAACATATTCCCAAAAGTTTATCAAGATGATTTCGAATGAAGAAGTGTTCAATACAAAAGTTGTGCGTATCATCAAGACGGTAAACTTTGGTTTTGGAGTCATTGTCATCAGAGATAGTATATGACTTGCAAATTCACTACAAGACTCGGATAATTCAGTCTACCGCAAGACTGAGTCCGACTGGAAGGTAAAGACGACATCGAAAAGTATTCAAGATGGCCTTATTTGAAAAAGTGATCAACATGAGAGTTGTTCGTATCGTCGAGGCGCACAAGTTTGATATTTGGGCCATCTTGATCGGAGGTTATATGGAGGCTCGGCGGCCTGCACAAGGAGGAAGACAGAAGATGGGCCAGTTTCAGACTGAATCCGAGTTGGAATAGAACTAGGACTCTAGGACGCGAATTGATGTAATTTTTCTTGTAAGGAAAGCCTAGATGAATCCTTTACTTGTATGGGAAGTCCAGCTGCCTCTTATATATGTTGGGGTTGACGGCCGATTGAACAACACACAATGGAACAAATCAATATACTACTTTTTCCTGTCTACTTTTTATCTCTCCACCGTTTTTCTCTCTCGTTCTTCGCTGTTCTTCGTGTTTGAGAGCTGCGAATCCCGAGGCTCTAGAGGCGAGCGAATCGACCTAGGGCAGCCCATAGCCGCCGCAATCCCGACGGGTCCCTCCCGGTGCTTGTGGGTTTCGGTCTGCAAAGCGCCCGCCGATCGTCTTGCGATGTCGCTGCTGTCGGTCGGGTCTCCTTCGACGTGAGCTGCGGTGCATCACCCCGCATCGAGGGTACACGTGGCGTGTTCGTGTGTCGACACACTTTTGGCGACTCATTTGGGAACGAAGATCAATCATCATCATCCACCATGTCCGATCTTCCCAAGCCATCTGAGGTAGACGCCGATAACATCATTAAGCCCAGTCTTGATGAGATATCGGCCGATCATCGCCAAGTCTATGAGGAGTACAAGAAGGCGCGCGAGGAGAAGGACTTGCAGGAGTTCCTTGCAAAGTTCAAGAAGGATCGCCAAGGCAACATCACTCCGATTGAAGAAATCAAGTTCCCTCCTTTGCAAGCCAAGCAGGTTAAACCCTCTGTAAGTACTGCCTTTTATCCTGAGCAGTGGGCTGAGATTGAAAGTCGTATTGCTGATGGTAACAATCTAGTCTATCAAACTTTCATAGAAAATACTAATGCTCAGAAGAATACATCTCAATCGACTAGTGGTAATGATGGTGTAGCTGCTAGTGTGCAAAACCCTAATCTGGCTTTACCTATCTCATCGGCGCCTCCCGTGCCGATGACTTATTATCCTACCCAAACAAATCAGATTGTGGCTGCACCCATTAATCCTATTATGAGCATGCCAGGTTCGGTGGTGACGCCGAACCAAACCCTACCTACAGCTACAACCACTCGACCACTACCAAATTATGGGTCGAAATACCTGCCACAATTCCTACCTACAGCTAGTAACCCTACTCCTCCTATGCCACTGCCACAAGCTTCATCGTCCACTATGGATGATGGTTTAGTTAATCTTAGAGAGGAGATGGCTAAGATGATTCGAGAGAATTTTGGAGTTGAGTTACCTCGGAATCGGATTTACCAAAAGCCGCACTCGAGTACTTTGATGCCATCCGGTGCCCTCCGGGATATAAAATTCCAGATTTTGTTAAGTTTAATGGAGAAGGCACAAAACCACATGGGAGCATGTTAGTCAATACTTAGCACAATTGGGTGAGGCAGGCTCTTGAATGAGTTGAAAGTGCGTTTATTTCCTTTGTCATTAACTGGTACCGCATTTTCATGGTTTTCTTCTTTACCACATGGTTCCATTCGAGTTTGGTCGCAGCTAGAGCAGAAATTTCATGATCACTTTTACAGCGGCGACAATGAACTCAAGTTGTCACATCTAACATCGGTTAAACAGAAGCATGATGAATCGGTCTCCGATTACGTCAAAAGATTCAGAGAAACGAAAAACCGATGTTTTAGTTTGGTGATAACCAAGAGAGACTTGGCAGACCTAGTGTTGAATGGTTTGAGAACTCCCATTCGAGAAAAGCTAGAAGGCTATGAGTTTTTAAATATCAACCAAGTCTTACAAAGGGCTTTGGCTCAGGAAAGCCGAAGCAAAGATCTCAAAGAAGTGCATAGATACAAAGCCGATCGACCAAAGATGAATATGGTGGAATATGATAGTGATCACTCGGACGATGAGGGTGATGTTTTTGCTACTGAATTTGTTTGGCCATCTAAGGCCAAACCCTTTACTTGCAGTGATCTGAAACCGATTCATAAGAATCGTGATGAAGAGATGAAGTTTACTTTTAACATTGCTAAGTGTGACAGAATATTTGATACTTTGCTGCAGGCTAAGATTATTAGAATATCCCATACTTTACCACCGTTTGAAGAGCTGAAACGGCGTGCTTATTGCAAGTATCATAATTCTTATTCTCATGCTACTAATGATTGCAATGTTTTTCGACGACAGATACAATCGGCCATTAATGACGGACGATTGAACTTTTCTGAGATGCAAGTTGATAAACAGCCCTTTCCAATGAACACCATGGATTTAGAAGGGAAGAAGCTGCTCATTCGGCCGGAGGTAGCCGAATCTGCTAATAAAGCTAATGTCATTGTTGGTGAGCCCGGGAAAGACAAGGAGGGCGACAAGGTCTTGGGGAGACAGGTTGTGCTTGATAAGCAACCCGGTGGCAAGGAAGTGATCAAAATCACCATCAAGAATCCTACACTCGGGGGGCAACCGCAAGTGCAAGAAAATACTCGTGTTAAATTTGTCAAGCCCAAGAGTCCGAAGTTGGCAAGTGGAAGAAGAATGAAGTTAAAGTGCAGCATAAGCGGATCAAGCCAACTTTTGATATGTTGCTGTCCAAGTATGCTAACCGATCGGCGGTTCTAGTTTCAATCGACCGACTCATCCAAACGACCAAGGTCACCATCGGTTGATATGTTCAGTCGGTATACAAAACCGAGTGGACCAAGGGCGAGTTTTCAGAAGAACAAAGGCAATCTGTGTGGGATCGACTTGATTACTCATATAATGGCCGACTCAGCATCGGTGACTATCAGTCGGCTGGTCAAAATATGCGACCGAGTGGAAATTATCCGAGTGTAAGAATGCACCCAGGTGGAAGCTATCCGAGTGAAAAAATGTGGCCAAGTAGATTCCATCCGACTGACTTTCATCCGAGTGGATTCCATCCGAGTAGATTCCATCAGAGTAAAAAAGCTGCGCCCGAGTGGAAATTTCATGCATATGGAAAGTCGAAAAGAATGGCGTGTTAAATCACCAAGTTTTGCAGCAGTTGAGTCAGGAAAAGGCAAGGAGAAAATGGATGTTGACTCACTTATCTTGGGCACCGAAACATTCCCCATACAGCAGCCGACTGTGCATAACCACTCGACTGAGCCGATACTTTCTATCGCGCCAAAGCACTCGGCTAATGACCATGAAGCAAGCACCAGCCAGGTAAAAACGAGAGATCCTAAATACACTCAGCCAAAGTGGTGTCCTCCAGGGCTAACAAAGACACAGAAGAGGAAACTACAGAGGTTAAGGAGTCAAGAGATGGCGAGCAGAGGCCGAGAAGCAAAGGGATAAGTTGTTCAATGACACTCGGCCCATGGTTCCAGCAAAACAAGTGTGGAGGCCTAAACAAATACAAGATACATCAGCTTCTACATCTATCACAGAAGTGCCTACACCACCCAAGGAGGACGATGCGACTATTACATCGTCTGTGACACTTCTTACCTCTCCTTCACTCGGACAGATTTCAGAATCGGTCGATCCACTTGAAGAAGAGGTTGATATGTTGGACTATGAGTCTACGCCGGTTCACGAAGGTATGGATATCAATATGGTGTATTACTTACCTGCTGAGTTTCGTGTTGTAGATGAGGAAGGGGAGGTGGCTCAACTGGATTTTGGCCCTAAAAACGCAATATTCGAGAAGCCAAAAGAACCAGTAACACATTTGAAACCGTTGTATCTCAGAGGTCATATCAATGGATCGCCACTTAGTCGAATGCTTGTTGATGGTGGTGCTGTGGTAAATCTTATGCCTTATTCGGTCTTCAAGAAATTGGGTTTGCCTGATGAAGAATTGATCAAGACCGATATGGTGCTCAACGGGTTTGAAGGCAAAGAGAAAACTGAAGCCAAAGGTGTAATGTATGTGGAGCTTACAATGGAAGCAAAACTTTAGCTCTGCATTCTTTGTCATTTGAGGTACAAGGTAACTACAATGTCATACTAGGCCGTGATTGGGTTCATGCAAACCAAAGGCGTACCATCCACTATGCACCAGTTTTTGATTCGATGGGTTGATGATGAAGTGGAAGTCATTCATGCGGATAACTCGGCTGTGTTCTTTGTGGCGATGCATCGATGGATTGGCAACATCCCAATGCTACTTGCTTGACGGGACGTGACTTATCAGAGTTTGATTTTCTCAGCGCGACCAAGAATGGTTTTGTGCCCGTGTCTTTAAAGCCGACTGAATGCAATCGGCTCCAAGGTATGATAGGTTTAAATGGATTCTAATTCCGAGTGGTTACAAAAACATCTTGCAAAATATCGGTCCAGCGAGAAAGATATGTATGAGTCTATTGAGGAGTTGGATGACATGGATAAACTTGGACAAGGTTTTACATCGGCCGATCCGTTAGAAGAGGTAGATATCGGAGACGGATCAGTCAGTCGACCGACATTTATAAACAAAAATCTGAAAGCCGATTGTAAAGCTAAATTAATCAAGGTATTGAAAGAATATGTTTGTTGCTTTGCATGGGAATATCATGAGATGCCAGGGTTGAGCCGAGAGCTAGTGGAGCATCGCTTGCCTATAAAGGCCGGTTTTAGACCTTATAAGCGATCGGCCGAAAGTTTAATCCAAAACCTATGACCGGATCAAGGAAGAGATCGGTCGATCGCTTGAAGCTAATTTCATTCGACCTTGCGGTATGCCGAGTGGATTTCTAACATTGTCCCAATGGAGAAGAAGGGATCCGCAAGTTGAGGGTGTGCATTGACTTCAGAGATGTGAATAGGGCTACACCCAAAGATGAGTATCCCATGCCAATAGCCGATATGCTTATTAATGATGCTTACGGACATAAGGTTATTAGCTTTCTAGATGGTAATGCGGATACAATCAAATTTTATGGCGAAGAGGACATGTACAAAACAGCTTTCCGATGTCCTGGTTTCCTTGGTTTATTCGAGTGGACGGTGATGACATTCGGATTGAAAATCTGGGGCCACATATCAAAGGGCTAAAATTTGATTTTTCATGATTTACTCGGTGTCATACTTGAAGTTTATATTGATGATATTGTTGTCAAATCGGATGCTTTTGAATCTCACTTGGCGATTTGCGTTTAGCTTTTGAAAGAATGAAAAGTATGGATGAAGATGAATCCTTTGAAGTGTGCATTCGGCGTGTCGGTGGCAAATTTTGGGTTTCATTATTCATGAAGATGGCATCGAAATAGATCCCAAAAGATAGAGGCCATCTGAAAGTGGAGGCTCCAACATGCAAGAAAGATATGCAAAAGTTCCTTGGCAAGGTTAATTATTTGAGAAGGTTCATAGCTAATCTGTCAGGGAAAGTTGATGCATTTACTCCTATCCTTCGGTTAAAGAATGATGTTGATTTCACTTGGGGGGCAAAACAGCAAGAAGCCTTTGATATGATCAAGAATTATTTGTGCACTCCTCCGGTGATGAAAGCACCCAAGCATAGAGAGCCTTTTAAACTTTATATCGCAGCAGAGGAAGGTGTTATTGGTGCTGTTTTGACTCAAGATACCGAAGGAAAAGAGCATGCCATTACATATTTGAGCAGACGTTTATTGGACGCCGAGACAAGGTATGCATTTATTGAAAAACTATGTCTATGCTTATATTACGCTTGCACAAAATTGAGACATTACCTAGTGCCGAGTGCTTGTGTAGTAGCTTGTCAAACCGATGTCATTAAGTACATGTTGCATAGGCCAATTCTTAGTGGTAGAATTGGCAAGTGGGCTTATGCTTTGATTGAGTATGATTTGGCTTATGAATCTCTAAAATCCATGAAAGGCCAAATTGTTGCTAATTTCATTGTTGAACATCGGATTAATGACAAGCATGATGTTGATATGAACCTTGTTTCATTAGTGCCATGGAGATTGTACTTTGATGGTTCAGTTTGTAGCAATGGCCAAGGTGTTGGTATTGTTTATATATCTCCTCATGGTGCTGTTTTGAAGCCTCATGCCGCTTAGAATATTTTTGCACAAACAATCAAGCCGAATATGAAGCATTGTTATTCGGTCTAGAGATGTTACTTGCTATAGGTGTTACACATATTGAGGCTTACGGTGATTCGTTACTAGTGGTGCAGCAAATATCCAGAGTCTTTCAGTGTTTTGACGAATCACTTAATGTTTATCTTGATAAATGTCTAGATATAATTTCTACTTTGGATTGTTTTAGCATTGCACATATATCTAGACATGACAACTAGAAAGCAAATGAGTTGGCACAGCAAGCATCTGGATATCATGTTGATCATGGCATGTTTCATATCTCTCAAAGACCGATGTCTTGTCTTGCCAATATGGGAGAGGCCGAACCTGAACCCACTGATTCGGCCATTAACAAAAAATCTAGTGCAGGTGATAATTCCGACTGGAGAAAGCCCATTGTTGATTACTTGTGCAATCCGAGTGAAAGGGTGGACAGGGCTGTTCGGCGTATGGCTTTCAAGTATACAATGAGAGATGATGGTCTTTATCGCGAGCGATCGATGATGTTCTTCTAAAGTGTTTGGATGAGGACCAGGCAGAGTTGCTATGGGAGAAGTACATGAAGGCATTTGTGGCACTCACCATCGGCTCCCAAAATGAAATGGTTATTGCGACGTCTTTGGGTTTTATTGGCCGACTATGATTAATGATTGCTTGAGATATTATAAAGGATGTGAAGCTTGTCAAAAGTTTGGTGATATTCAATTGGCTCCTGCTGCTATGTTACATCCTATTATCAAACCGTGGCCTTTCAGAGGTTGGGGTTTAGATTTCATTGGACAAATCCACCCGCCTTCCTCAAAAGGGCATCGGTTCGTATTGGTGGCAATCGATTATTTCACTAAATGGTGCAAGCGGTACCTCTTAAGAACATGACACATACGGAGGTAATTCAATTCATAACCGAGCACATTATTCATAGATTCGGTATTCCTCAAACGTTAACTACAGATCAAGGTTCATCTTTTATGTCATACCAAGTCGAGAGTTTGCGAATCTTATAATATAAAGTTGCTCAATTCCTCTCCATATTATGCCCAAGCTAATGGACAAGCTGAGTCTAGCAATAAAATTCTAATCAAGCTCATCAAGAAGAAGATTGAGGATAATCCGAGGAGATGGCATGAGTTGTTGTCTGAAGCTTTATGGGCACAGAATTTCAAGACATGGTGCTCTGAAGGTGACTCCATATGAGCTAGTATATGGTCGAGGCTGTTTTACCGGTGGAGGTAAATTTGAATGCTTTGAGAATAGCCAAACAAAATGATTTATCGGCAGAGACTTTTATAACTTAATGATGGACAATATTGATGAGGTTGCCGATAAACGTTTGGTTGCTTTGGAGTCCATAGAGAGAGATAAGTTGAGGGTAGCAAGAGCTTACAATAAGAAAGTTAAGTTGAAGCATTTTCAAGTTGGTGAACTCGTGCGGAAAGTGATTCTCGCCGATTGGTTCAAGAGATAGAAAATTAGGAAGTGGTCTCCAAGTTGGGAAGATCCTTTTAGGATTACAAGGGTTGTTCGGAAATTCATATTTGGTGGAATCAATACAAGGGCATTGTTACCTCGAGCTCTCAACGGAAAATATTTGAAGAAGTACCACCCGAGTGTGTGGCGGGAAGCTTTGAGTAGGCAATGGCGATATCGATTATCGCCCTTAGCACAAACATGGCGATACATAATTATCTCCCGAGGAAAATAAATGACCGATGGAGTGTTGACATCGTCCTTAGAACAAACACCGTGCATATTATTTTTCGGCGTGCAAGCATTGCCGAAAAACAGGGGGGCATGTGTTGACATCGGATTTTGGCAAGGTACAAAAGGCAAGTAAGATGGCCTCAAGTAAAAGAGTTTTCGGCATGCAAAGTTTCAGGTCGCCGAGTGGAATAACTTTGATGTTTAACTTATCGCCATTCGACCTTATCTCGGTGGCCGAAGTTGTACTCCGATTGACAAAATTCAAACATTCCGAGTGGTTTTCAGCCAATCTTGCCTTCAAGACGACCTCGGATGAAGGAGTATTCTAAAGGAATTGTCTTCGTCTCGTCGAGACAATTGATTTTGATATATAAATCATCTCAATCCGAGTTCATATGCAAAAGTTAGAGGCAATACACTGCAGGCTGAAGCTGAGTGGAAATCTGGCGCAAAGTATCAGACGCCATGTCTGATGGGTTGTGCAAGCAATTAGGCCCTTAAGAAGTCCTTGAATCAAAAAACCTTCAACACGAAAAAGTTTCGTCTCGTCGAGCCGATCGATTTTCATATAAAATTCGTCTCAATCCGAGGTCGTATGTAACCTGGAGAGGAAAATCAAGATCAGGCTATGTTTTTGGTCGAGTGAAAGCTTACCATCCGAGTGAAAACTCACCAGTCGAGTGAAAACCTACCGATCGAGTAAAAGGTCGAGTGAAAACCTACCGATCGAGTAAAAGGTCGAGTGAAAACCTACTGATCGAGTAAAAGGTCGAGTGAAAGCCTACCGATCGAGTAAAAGGTCGAGTGAAAACCTACGGATCGAGTAAAAGGTCGAGTGAAAACCTACCGATCGAGTAAAAGGTCGAGCGAAAACCTACCGATCGGTTGTCTTCCGACTGAAAATGTGGTCATCGTTTGTCTTCCGAGTGGAAATATAGTCATCCGAGTGAAAAAGTCCAGTCGGACCATCCGAGTGAAAGACTCTAATATCCGAGTGGATGAGCTCAAATCCGAGTGAAACTGAACATATGCCCAAAAGTTTATCAAGATGATTTCGGATGAAGAAGTGTTCAATACAGAAGTTGTGCGTATCATCAAGACGGTAAACTTTGGTTTTGGAGTCATTGTCATCAGAGATAGTATATGACCTGCAAATTCACTACAAGACTCGGATAATTCAGTCTACCGCAAGACTGAGTCCGACTGGAAGGTAAAGACGACATCGAAAAGTATTCAAGATGGCCTTATTTGAAAAAGTGATCAGCATGAGAGTTGTTTGTATCGTAGAGGCACACAAGTTTGATATTTGGGCCATCTTGATCGGAGGTCATATGGAGGCTCGGCGGCCTGCACAAGGAGGAAGACAGAAGATGTGCCAGTTTCAGACTGAATCCGAGTTGGAATAGAACTAGGACTCTAGGACGCGAATTGATGTAATTTTTCTTGTAAGGAAAGCCTAGATGAATCCTTTACTTGTACCGGAAGTCGAGCCGCCTCTTATATATGTTGGGGGTGACGGCCGATTGAACAACACACAATCGAACAAATCAATATACTACTTTTTCCTGTCTACTTTTTATCTCTCCACCGTTTTTCTCTCTCGTTCTTCGCTATTCTTCGTGTTTGAGAGCTGCGAATCCCGAGGCTCTAGGGGCGAGCGAATCGACCTAGGGCAGCCCATAGCCGCCGCAATCCCTGACGGGGTCCCTCTCGGGTGCGCGGGGTTTCGGGTCTGCAAAAGCGCCCGCCGACTGTCATGCGTATCGCGCTGTCGGTCGGGTCTCCTTCGACGTGAGCTGCGGTGCATCACCCCCGGCGTCGAGGGTACACGTGACGTGTTCGTGTGTCGACAGACACCGCAGCCAGCGGGCTGCGGCTCATTCCTAGCACGTCCTCTTTGCGTCTTGCTACCACTTGATACGTCTCCAATGTATCTCTAATTTTTTATTATTTCGTGCTATTATATTACCTGTTTTGGATGTTTATGGGCTTTACTTTACACAATTATATCATTTTTGGACTAACCTACTAACCGGAGGCCCAGCCCGTATTGCTGTTTTTTTGCCTATTTCAATGTTTCGAAGAAAAGAATATCAAACGGAGTCCAAACGGAATGAAACCTTTGGGAGCGATCTTTTTGGAACAAACGTGATCCAGAGGACTTGGAGTGGAATTCACACAACAACCGAGGCGGCCACGAGGGTGAGCGGTGCGCCCCCTAGGGCTGGGCGCGCCCCCCACCCTCATGGGCCCCTCGGGCGTCGACCGACCTACTTTTTCCTCCTATATATACCCATGTACCCCGAAAACATCAGAGGCGACCACGAAAAACTATTTTCACCGCCGTAACCTTCTGTATCCGCGAGATCGCATCTTGGAGCCTTCACCGGCGCTCCGCCGGAGGGGGAATTGATCACGAAGGGCCTCTACATCAACTCCAAGGCCTCTCCGATGAGTTGTGAGTAGTTTACCACAGACCTTCGGGTCCATAGTTATTATCTAGATGGCTTCTTCTCTCTCTTTGAATCTCAATACCAAGTTCTCCTCGATCTTCTTGGAGATCTATTCGATGTAACTCTTTTTGCGGTGTGTTTGTCGAGATTCAATGAATTGTGGGTTTATGATCAATTTTATCTATGAGAAATATTTGAATCTCCTCTGAATTCTTTTATGTGTGATTAAGTTATCTTTGCAAATCTCTTCAATTATCAGTATGGTTTAGCCTACTAGATTGATCTTTCTTGCAACGGGAGAAGTGCTTAGTTTTGGGTTCAATCTTGCGGTGTCCTTTCCCAGTGACAGCAGGGGCAGCAAGGCACGTATTGTATTGTTGCCATCGAGAATAAAAAGATGGGGTTTATATTATATTGCATGAGTTTATCCCTCTACATCATGTCATCTTTCTTAATGCGTTACTCTATTCTTTATGAACTTAATACTCTAGATGCATGCTGGATAGCGGTCGATGTGTGGAGTAATAGTAGTAGATGCAGGCAGGAGTCGGTCTACTTGTCATGGACGTGATGCCTATATACATGATCATGCCTAGATAATCTCATAATTATTCGCTTTTCTATCAATTGCTCGACAGTAATTCGTTCACCCACCGTAATACTTATGCTATCTTGAGAGAAGCCACTAGTGAAACCTATGGCCCCCGGGTCTATCTTTTATCATATAAGCTTTCAATCTACTTTTATTTGCATCTTTTACTTTTCCAATCTATATCATAAAATACAAAAAAAAAAATTATCTTATCATATTATCTCTATCATATCTCACTTTCGCAAGTGGCCGTGAAGGGATTGACAACCCCTTTATTGCGTTGGTTGTGTGTTCTTGTTTGTTTGTGTAGGTGTGTGGGACTTTTGAGGAGCCTCCTACTGGATTGATACCTTGGTTCTCAAAAACTGAGGCAAATACTTACGCTACTTTGCTGCATCACCCTTTTCTCTTCAAGGAAAACCAACGCAAGCTCAAGATGTAGCACCACTCTTTGCGTCGCCTCCGTCTTTTGCCTCGACGTTGCGCCCCTCCTACCCATCTTTGATGTTCTTCCCCTTCACCAGTCAATTGATGCTTCCAATTTTTTTCAAGCTTCATCATCCATATGGGCCTATGTGCATCTTTTTTTAAACATAGAACGACTTTATTTCTCATATGATAGACATATTGTTTACAATTTGGGAAAGGATAAAGTCTGGGATATTACAGTCCCAAAAATCAGATAAGCTAGACCTAAAAGAATGTTTAAATAAAAAGTCAGCAGCCTGATTGGCTTCTCTGCAGCAATAATAGTAGCTAATATTTTCAAAATCTGCAACAAGAAGGATACGTTCCGGTAGTAGCGCCGCACCAGGCCCCAAATAATCATCTGAATGCGTAATTGCTTCCACAACCAGCATACTATCAGATTCAATGATCACCTTATTGCATCCAATATTTCCTGCCAAGAACAGACCGTTCCGGATTGCACTCATTTCAGCAGATTCTGCGTTACTAACATGTGGCAAGACCCAAGTCACGGCAACTATGAAGTTTCCTTTGTGTAGGATCGAAAGTATGTCTAGAGGGGGGGGGGTGATTAGACTACTTGACCAAATAAAAATCTAGCCTTTTCCCAATTTTAGTTCTTGGCAGATTTTAGCAACTTAGCACAACTCAAGCAATCAACCTACACATGCAATTCTAAGAGTATAGCAGCGGAATGTAAAACAATTGCATATGAAGGTAAAGGGAGGAGTTTGAGGGAGCAAACGCAATGTTGACACGGAGATTTTTTAGCCGTGGTTCCGATAGGTGGTGCTATCATACATCCACGTTGATGGAGACTTCAACCCACGAAGGGTAATGGTTGCGCGAGTCCACGAAGGGCTTCACCCATGAAGGGCCATGAAGAAGCAACCTTGTCTATCCCACCATGCCGTCGCCCACGAAGGACTTGCCTCACTAGGGTAGATCTTCGCAAAGTAGGCGATCTCCTTGCCCTTACAAACTCCTTGGTTCAACTCCACAATCTTGACGGAGGCTCCCAAGTGACACCTAGCCAATCTAGGAGACACCACTCTCCAAGAAGTAAGAAATGGTGTGTTGATGATGAACTCTTGCTTTTGTGCTTCAAATGATAGTCTCCCCAACACTCAACTCTCTCTCAAAGGATTTGGATTTGGTGGAAAGAAGATTTGAGTGGAAAGCAACTTGGGGAAGGCTAGAGATCAAGATTTATGTGGTAGGAATGGAATATCTTGACCTCAACACAAGTGTAGGTGGTTCTCTCTCAGAAAATGTATGTTGGAAGTGTAGGCATGTTCTTATGGCTCTCTCCACGAATGAAGAGTGGGTGGAGGGGTATATATAGCCTCCACACAAAATCTAACCGTTACACACAACTTACCAAACTCAGTGGGACCGAATCGTAAAACTCGGTCGGACCGATTTAGTAAATAATGTGACCGTTAAGATTTTCGGTGGGACCGACATGTCAACTCGGTGGGACCAATATGGTTAGGGTTAGGGCATAACGTAATCTCGGTGAGACCCATTACACAAACTCGGTGAGACCGATTTTGATAATCGACACACAGAGGGTTGGTTAGGCAAACTCTGTGGGACCGATTCGCTCATCTCGGTTGGACCAAAACGTTACAAAAGGGAAACAGTGAGTTTGCATTGCAATCTCGGTGGGACCGATCGCTCATCTCGGTTTGACCGAAACTTTATGAAGGGAAACAGAGAGATTACAACCCCATCTCGGTGAGACCGAGATCCCTATCGGTGAGACCGAAAAGACTAGGGTTTGTGGCTGTGGCTATGTCAACAGAACTCGGTGGCGCCGGATAGACAGTTTCGGTGGAGCCGAGTTTGACTTTTGGTTTGGGACATATGTGGATGTGAGAAAGTAGTTGAGGGCTTTGGAGCATATCACTAAGCGCTTTGAGCAAGAAACTCATTAAGCAACACCTCATCCCTCCTTGATAGTATTGGCTTTTCCTATAGACTCAATGTGATCTTTGATCACTAAAAGTAAAATGTAGAGTCTTGTGCTTTGAGCTTGAGCCAATCCTTTTATCCTTAGCATTTTGAGGGATCCACTTTTCTCATCCATGCCATGCCAATCATTGAGCTTTCCTGAAGTATTTATCTTGAAATAGCATTAGCTCAATTAGCTATATGTTGTTAGGAATTTCCAAAACCACCCAGGGATAGTTGCACTTTCACTTTGTAGTCTCGCGCCCCCGCTCCGCTAGAACCCGAGAGTGTCTCAACATGAAAATACGCATCAACAATGATCTTCACAGTCCCCTCCATCGGTTTCTTCCAAGTATGAATTTCCTTACGGTCAGCGTGATTCGGTGTTGCCGCTCGAACAAAATTAGTTGCCAAAACCCGAACTAAAACAGTTGTATGGTCTGGTGATTGTATATTTTCTCCTTTAGAAACTTGCCCCAAATGCACCACATAGTAATCAAGATTAATTCATCTATAGGTAGACCGCCTACTCTCGCCCGGTTTTTCAATAAGATTTCCCAATGTAACAGAACCAGAACGATCCTGAGCCACCGCCTGCTGTATACTATCATTGAGTCCAATTTCTTTCCAAACCTTCTCTGCATGTCTACGACTCAATGGGTATGTTGGATGTCTTCATGCCCAATTTTGCACCGTGGGCACTAGGGTAAGACTGGGATGTGCCGTTCGACCAGTACACCTAAGCACGACATCATGCCTTTAAGGACCTTCCACCAAAAGGGTTTAATCTTGCATGGTAATTGAAGCTCCCAGAAGTCCTTTCATGTGGGGTTTATGTGTACACTGGCTTATCCGTCCGCCCTACTCATCTGATGCCCAAACTGATGGTGAAACTCGACATGGTAAGGTGACCGAACCGAGTAGGTTTCTGATCTGGTATGATGCCAAGCTACAAAGTCATATATAGCCTCAATCCAGAGATGAATTTGTAAGATTCTGTTTGTATCCACGTGCGAAAACACTGACCTTATGAGAACAACATCCCATTGTCCCGTATGAGGATCTATATTTCCTTCACTTTGGTTAGCATCGTCCCCCCTCTTGGGGTGATAATTCTCCTGGATTCACTAGAGGGGGTCCAGGGGTCTCCCCAAATATTTACTTGCAAGCCCGAACCGCTCGCCATATGCAACCTCATTCGAATGTCTAAATACCGGTCACAATACTTTGCCATGTGAACGACGATCCTTTCTTCGGTCCAACCTTTAGAATGTCCCCATTAGGACAATATATTTAGCACTTAATACTCGTGCATAAAGAGATTTCAGATATTGGAGTAGTCGCCAACAACATTCCTTTGCTAACATAGCTATATTAAAGCTATGAAGTCTCCTGAACCTCAACCCCCCTCCCCCCTATGATTTTCTTCACTTTGGTTAGCATCGTTCCCCCTGTTGGGGTGATAATTCTCCTGGATTCACTAGAGGGGCCCTAGGGGTCTTCCCAAATATTTATTTGCAAGCCCGAACCACTCGTCATATGCAACCTCATTTGAATATCTGAATACCGACCACAATACTTTGCCATGTGAACGACAATCCTTTCTTCGGTCCAACCTTTAGAATGTCCCCATTAGGATAGTATATTTAGCACTTAATACTCGTGCACAAAGTGATTTCGGATATTGGAGTAGTCACCAACAACATTCCTTTGCTAACATAGCTAGATTAAAGCTATGAAGTCCCCTAAACCCCAATCCCCCCACCCCTTTCTTGGCATCTTGGTAGGTAAACTCAAGAAGGTCCCATTAGTCTTGACAGTCTGCACTTGTTTGACTAGGCCATTTGAATGATGAAGTCTGAAAAAAAAGGGCCATATGGGCCTAAAACATGTCCATAGTCCAGGCACCAATTTTGCCCAGGTATCCCACCAAACCAAAGCCCTAAATACCCCTAAAAAAACCCAAAGCCCTAAATCCCTCTTTCGGAAGATAGGAGCCGCCCCCTTTCGTCGTCGCCGCCATCGCCGTTCTACAGCTGCCGCCATGCCGTACCTCCAGCCCCCGCGCCCCCACCCCACCCCGCGCTTCTCACGCGCGTCGCCGCCATCGCCGTTCCCGTTCTTCCCCACCGGGACGTCGCGCTCCGGCCGCCTCCACCCCGTCCCAGTCTCCGGCCACTCGGCCTCGAGGTTCGTGGTTGTTTCCTTCCAGCGATTAGTTAAATCCCGCTGCCCTTCACCATTTCTGGGCGTGCCGGCACACCACCAAGACCGGCCCCTGTCTGTGGGCTGCTAAAATCGAAACAGCTTGAGAGTATTCTGTGTGAATTTCGGTTTTGGGATCCAGGATTTGTTGGGTCACTTGATGCTAGTCATTGGGATTGGGTGAAATAGAGAATTGATGATACTTCTATTTCTAGACACAGAATAGTTACTGTATTTAATTGGGAGCCTGAAATTAAGGATAACGATGACCCGTCTTTGCGCTTATCTAAGATTAGTTGGCAACAAATATGTGGGGGGCTGTTTGGCTGTACAACTATTTCAGTGTGAAGGTTGCTTCTCTTTTTCTAAATTAAGGAAGCATATTTTAGACTAGCAACTTAGCAAGTAGTAGTGACTAGGCAATGCTGTGGTGGTTGGTTCAGTCTGTATTTGAGCTGTCATTAGTCAGACTTCGTGATGCCTTGATTTCTGTTAATGGAAACCTGAAGCTTTGAAGCTTCTTGCTCGAAAAAAGAAGAAACTAATAGTAGTAGGCAATGCCAACTTGTTTCCTGAGCCACATGCATCATGGTCTTGGTAGTCTGCATTTGTTTTATTCAAGAGCATATTTTAGTCTAGCAACTTAGCAAGTAGTAGGACTACACATGCTGTGGTGCCAATGGAAGCTGCCTTTAGTCATACTCTGTGAATCTTGATTTCTGTCAATGGAAGCTTTGAAGCCTCTTGCTCTTAAAAAGAAGAAACAAGTAGCTGTACCCAATGCCAACTTGTTTCCTGAGCCACATGCATCTTGGTAGGTAAACACAAGAAGGTTCCATTTATCTTGGCAGTCTGCACTTGTTTTATTCAAGAGGTTGTATTATTTTGAGAAGGAAAGAGGCTGTCTTTACAGTATGTTTACATCCTACAATATGTAGTTCCCATCTCGATTATTCAGGATTGTGATTATTTTGATATGTGTGCTTTTCCTTCAATCATCGGGACTAGGCATGGGTTTTAGCTCTCTTTTTTCGCGCATTAGTTTTACCTCAATTACTCTGCCTATATTCTGCTTTACTTCCGAAAGCAACACACTAATACCAAAAAGTGCTTGTACAGGGTTAGTAAAGGAAAGTTTGCAGTTGCAGCCGTCACTCTAGATGATTATCTTCCGATGCGAAGTACTGAAGTGAAAAATCGGTGACTTGTTTTCTAAAATATGAAAGCATTAGTTTCTTGTTCTATTCATTTCATCATAGATTTGCTAGTACTTTTAGGTTGATGACATTGAACAAGCTGTTAATTTTCTTGTATACTGTAAGCTAACAACAATGAACTCTGTTTTGTACCGGGGATTGTATGACTCGGTTAAATTGGTATTTCACACCTTCTATTTCCCCACTGCCTCATTTTAAAATTTAGGATGTCTTGAGAACTTCTGCTTTTAATGCTCACTGCCTTAGCTTTTACTATTGCTGTTCATTTCGGTCAAAGTAAAAAGGTATTCCTACTTAGACTGATGTAGATTAAGTCCATTTGACCTATTTTTAGATGTCATAGTAGTACAATGGCAGCACAGATACAGTCTTTAGGGCCAAATGCTTTACTAGCACAACATATGATGATCATGTTTGCTCCCTACCATTGGCTGGTACATGGGAAGAATACGACAACTCCCTATAGGTATCACAACGCACAAAAATGAAATAAATTTTGTTTTATCAGAGACAAGGGAGGGAAGGATACGGGGAAAAGATGTCAGCATATAGTGTAGTTTTAACACCAGGGTCCATTTGTATAGTTCTCATTTTCCGTAATGTACCACTCTAGTGAATGACAACAAGTCCAGGTCATGACCAGGAATAACTGTTTAGCTAATAGAGAAACGTAGAATGTTCTTATTATCTTCCTTTATCAAGTCTGTTCTGTAAAAGTAACCTAGTTTTGGTGAATTATCCCTTGTCTCGATAGGTAATCAATTGTTGTAGTTGGGAGAATTTTAAACTAAAGAGTCTGTGCTGAAAAAAAAATTGTAATCTGTTATATGATTAGTTCATTCTGCTACTGGTACAATCGTGGTGAATAAGTAACTGAGCGATTCTGTTTCTTAGTAGTCACATGACTAACATGGACCATAATGTTTGCACACAAGTATTTAATGGCTTTGATACACGTGTGCTGCTCATGTCTGATCTTCTCTGTCTGATGTGCAGGACATCAACAGATGGAATCAAAAGCCTCAGACTAATCACAGCGGTCAAAACCCCCTATTTGCCAGATGGAAGATTTGATCTTGAAGCATACGATTCTCTGATAAACACACAAATAAATGGCGGTGCGGAAGGTGTAATAGTTGGAGGAACAACAGGAGAAGGTCACCTTATGAGCTGGGATGAGCACATCATGCTCATCGGGCATACTGTTAACTGCTTTGGATCCAACATTAAAGTGATAGGCAACACAGGAAGTAACTCAACCAGAGAAGCTGTTCACGCGACAGAGCAGGGATTTGCTGTTGGCATGCATGCAGCTCTCCATGTCAATCCTTACTACGGGAAGACCTCAACTGAAGGCTTGATCTCTCATTTCAAGGAAGTCCTCCCGATGGGCCCAACAATCATTTACAATGTGCCATCCAGGACCAGTCAAGACATACCTCCTCCAGTCATTGAGGCGCTTTCATGTTACTCAAACATGGCAGGAGTGAAAGAATGCGTTGGGCATGAGCGGGTTAAGTGCTACACTGAGAAAGGCATAACAATATGGAGCGGTAACGATGACGAATGCCATGACTCAAGGTGGAAGTACGGCGCTACTGGAGTCATTTCTGTGGCGAGCAATCTTGTTCCTGGTCTCATGCACAGCCTCATGTTTGAAGGGGAGAATGCGGCGCTAAATGAGAAGCTGCTGCCTCTGATGAAATGGCTGTTCTGCGAGCCTAACCCGATCGGTCTCAACACCGCCCTGGCTCAGCTCGGTGTAGTGAGGCCTGTTTTCAGGTTGCCATACACTCCCCTCCCTCTTGAGAAGAGGGTTGAGTTTGTCCGTATTGTCGAAGCCATTGGACGTGAGAACTTTGTGGGACAGAAGGAGGCCCGGGTTCTGGACGACGATGATTTCGTGTTGATCAGCAGGTATTGAATGTGTGTGAGTTCTTTGTGTCCAGTGTATGCTGATGAACAGCGGTAGTGTCACAGTGTTGTTTGCAGATCATTTTAGACGCTTCGTTTGTTCACCAGTCATTTGTTGATCTTTTTCTCTGAGTGCATGTTAATTTGGAACCCGTTTGGTTTATTGGCACCTTGTGATGCCAGTTCCAGTAAGAAATGAGAATAGCGTGAGACGTGTACAGTCGGGTTGTTACATTTTGATGTTTTGCACCAGATTCAACCATTTGCTGGGAGTCAATCCACTCTTCATTGCCCTTCCTCTTGCATTGGTGCGCACATAACATCCACATGGCATCGCTCGTATCAACAGCGACATCGCGCTGGATTCTGGGTAGAGCTGAGCTAGGCTTGGATGGAATTTTCATCTTGAATTTCCAGCCTTTTAAGCTTTGATTCGAATGGCTAGCTTACAGGTTGGAACGAAGCAGCAGGTGTAGTCTCTCGTGGCGTCGGCGGTGCTGCTGCTGCTGCTGTCGGGCAGCTGCGGCTGAGACGTCAGTCTCCCACCCTGCAACTGGTAAAGCAAGACAAAAATATACAGGCTATGTTCATCTGTTCAGTATGGATGTTTAGTTAGGGCATGTACAATGCATAGCCTCAAGGTGATGCCTCGCATGCCATGTAGGATCGGGTATGATGTAAAGTAGGTTCGGATAGGGAAGCGGGATCCTCTTCAGAAGACGGGTGCTTGAAGAGAAAAAGTGTGGTCCGGTGACAAAAGCTGAAAAAGTTGGAGTGAAAAGTAGAGATGCATGTGTATTAGAGTCTTTATTTTCTATTTCTTAATGAGGCCCACTAGTGGTAGCTTGCATTGGGGAGAAAAAATAAATGTAGATGCCTTAAATTATCTTTTATCATGAGGCATATGTATCTATATGTCACCATTGTACATGCCCTTACGATACTTCGGAAACATCTGTCAAAGCTGCTCTAGCTCTGCATCAAAGCTGTAGGAGTAGGAGTGTCATGTCAGCAGTCTTCACGTTTAAGCAATGCGTCACTCCGTTGGCGACATCAGTTTCCAGGTTAAAACTTATAATGAATAGTGTATGAGTTTACTAGCAAGTAGTAAAAGTTTGATGTGGATCAGCGCGAACAGCATCCTCGAAGGCAGGGTGACGCAAGCCAGGTGCAGAAGAAATGAATATCAGGCTTTAATTGCCATTAACTGCGGTAGATGCATGTCATGTTGAATGGTCAATTTTTTTTCTAATCCTTGTATGTAAGAATTTGATGCAACTAATAATCTAAACAGACGAGGGAAAGAAATAAAAATAGAACTTACAAACAAAAAAGCTAATGAGGTAGGCTCAACAAACCGGAATGAGGGAGATTATGTACTATACCCCACACTTATGTTATACTCATTGGGAATGCATTCTGAATCGCCGGTGAATGCATATCATGACCACTAAATGAGTAGGAGTGTAGCATGATCAGTTTTCTTTTAATCCTTGCATGCAGGAATTTAATGCATCTAACAAGATGAGGGGAAGAAATAAAGGTAGGACTTATAAACGAGAAAGATAATGAGATAGGTTCAACAAAGCGAAATGAGGAAGAGTATGTATTATACCCCACACTTATGTTATACTCCTTTTTCTGCGAGGGTATGTTGTACTCCTTGGGAATGCATTTTGAATTGTTGGGCAGATTGTGGTCTTCTCCGGTTTCCAAATCTGCTCACAATTCAATTTCACTGCCTAAATCCACTTCGCACGTTTTGAGTCCATTTGGGTTTGGTTTTGTTAGGTTTTAAATTCAAACAAGTTTGTATTAAATTAAATTTGTTTGAATTTTTAAGTTTGAAAAATTCTCCAACCCACTTAATTTAAGTTCCCCATATTTCTCTGATCCCAGAGAAACAACTATCTTGGTCTAAATCTTTCTTTTCTTCATTTTTCTTGAAAAAGGAATAAAATCAAGAAAGAGAGAGTCCATTAGCCAACATACATCGGCCCAGCTAAACTTTCCAGTGACCCCGTTAAGGTAGCCAGGAGACCGATCCCCATCCCCCTCTCTCGTCTCTCATCCCTACTCGACTCTCCCTCCCACCAGGTAGGGGCAACACCTGGCGCCTCCATTGTGCCTCGCGGCGGGCTCCGCCGCCGGTAACGACTGCCTCGGCCTCTGCACCTCCCTCTATCCCCCGTGCTCGTTCGCCATAGATCGGTCATCGGTGCTCTTCTTTCGGCCCGCGCATTTAGTCTATCTCTTTCTGTATATGGAAAGTCAAGAAATTCTCATTGAAACATCGAGAAATTGTGCATATAGAAAACTCTAAAGAAAGAAAAAAAGGAGTCCCATGCCATGATTTCCAAATATTTTCTATTTAGTAGTCTATGTTTCTCGATGAGGATAGTTAATTCGGTCATTATGGTCAGAATCTATTATGGATTTGTGACGACATTCTCCATAGGTCCCTCTTAGATCTTCTTTCTCCAATCTTGGATTAGGGAAGGAGATATTCATGATCTTCATATCGATCTATTATCCACCTCTGTATTTATTCTTTCTTAGCTCGTGCTAATTTACAACCACTAGCACACCAATTGGGTGTCTTTTTTCTTCTATTACTCACTTAAATAGTCAGCCTCCGCCATAATTACTCCCTCAAATAGTCAGCATCTGCCATAATTTATGCAGTTGATTCCTCTATTCGTTGATTGTCTAGTCAGCTTGCAGATTTCCAGGCAACTCACAATTGTATATAAATTAGTGTAATTTGATGAAAAAAGGTGAGGTGGCACAATTTTTATTTGGCGAATCCTATTGTCCCGTGCTCAATTCGTTGTAGCCTTTGAGTTAGTGGTAGGTGAAGTGGGTAGTTCGATCTTCTGCCCACATGATGTTTTAGTTGGCCGGTCCAGCAGTCCACCTAATTACAGGGAAAAAAGGGATCAAGATCCTCTACCGTATGACAGGGTGCCATTGGACCACTGACATGTGCGCCCGCTAGGAACTTGGCCCACATGTCAGTGGCCCAACGGTACACACCGTACGTCAGGGGAGCTGCTTCCGGAAAAAAGCATGTGGACCTGCATCATTTTTTTGTGTTGAAACATTTCTGAGATAAAAAAAGACTACATGATGAATTACCAAAAAACACAAGGATCTTTTTTACAAAAATACTGACGATGAACGAGCAGAAGCAATCCGTACTTTATTAGTAGGTAAAGATAATGGGAGAATCTTTGGCAACCATGTCGGTCCCTATTAGCTAATTGCCATCTTTCGGGAACTGGTACCTCTTCGTCGCATCCCTCCTGCCTATATAAATACCTACAATTGAGATTAATTGTTCAGTCTTCTGTGTCATTTCTTTGTCAATTAGGCTGGTTGTAATGGGGAGTATCATATACTAGTATCATGCATATGATACTACTGTTTGATACTACCTTCCTAATGCATAATATCATATATTAGTATCATGTAGTACTTTATTTATTGCCTTGCATGACACATACTCCCTCCGTCACGGTTTAGAAGGCGCGCTTGAAAATTCTCTGGGACCTAGGTGGTTATCTATTGGTTGTGAGATGGACTAAAAAATAGCATTCACACTACGCATGCATATAGAAATAATATATCGGAATTAGCTACTAGAAATAAATACAACGCGCCCTAAACCTTGTCTATTGTGAAAACGCACGCAAATTTAACCGTGCCTTCTAAACTGTGACGGAGGGAGTAGTAACATAGCATTTATTATGATACTCAACCCTCTCTTTCTTCATTTAATTCTATGACACCTCATCCAAATTGCCTAGTTGGCATGCATGATACTAGGTATGATACTCCCATTAAGACCAGCCTTACTTCGAATATCCAACATCAGGCTTTGGTGAACGTGACATGGCACCGGGCAAGGAGACTGCTTTCTCGGTTGCCTCACCAAGGGCCGCAGGCCATACAAGTCTCATGGAGGCAGTCATAGCTTGTGGGCCGGCTGTAAGTGCATCTAGTGCCCCTTAGTGATTTTGGTGTATTGAAGACTTATAGTTAAGGGACTGATGCGTTTGTGAGTGTACATAGGTCTATAAGTCTATGAGGAGTTTGATATTTACAGAGAAAGTCGACCCCTAAAAATGAAGCTCTTCAACTGAAGGCTTTGGATTTCTAAAGACTTTCTGAAGACTTTGAAAGTGAAGAAATTGGTGTGACCTTGAAGACTTGGTAATCATTCGAGGAACATGAAGCGTGAAGACTTTTGTTTTTATAGTTTCATTTTCTCTTTCTTGAGTCATAGGAAACACCGTACTATTAAAGGGGGTCGAGAAAATACTAAGGAAAATTTTCCATGTGATGCTCAACTCAAAATCCTACACCTACCAATCTGAAACTGCGTTATATCGACTAGAGGGGGGGGGGGTGAATAGGCGATTTTTATGAATTCTTCACTGAGGAATTTTCTGGTGAGGAAATTCCTAAATGAAGAACTACTAGTAGTGTAATAAGTACTCAGAAGTAAACATAACAGAACACAAGAATAGTCATCATGATGAAATGAAGACAAGCACAGAGTACAGAAAGCGTAAACACATGATAACACAAGAAAGAAGACGGACAGACTGAAGAAATTGATCTGAGGAAATTGAGAAAGTCTTCAAACATATATGAACAGGCACACAACAACAGACATGAGGAAATGAAAGAGTTGAGGAAATAGAACCAGTAGGCTTGGTGAAGACAATGATTTGGTAGACCAGTTCCAACTGCTGTCTCAGTTGTACATCTGGTTGGAGCGGCTGAGTATTTAAACTCGAGGACACCCAGTCCTGGACACACAGTCCTCACCGTATTCTCCTTGAGCTAAGGTCACACAGACCTCGCCCAATCACTCGTGGTAAGTCTTCAGGTGACTTCCGAACCTTTACAAACTCGGTTACTCGGCGATCCACAATTCCTCTCGGATGCTCTAGACCTTGACGCCTAACCGTGTGGAAGAAGCACAGTCTTCAAAGGAAACAAGCGTCGGATCCACACAGTATCAATCTCTTCAGTGATGCTCAATCACTTTGGGTTTGTAGGTGTTGGGTTTTGGGTTTTCCTCACTTGATGATTTTCGCTCAAAGTCCTCGGAGGATGGGATGCTCTCAATTGACAAGTGTCAGTTTCTCTCGGAGCAGCCAACCAGCTAGTGGTTGAAGGGGGCTGCTATTTATAGCCTAGGGAGCAGCCCGACATGATAAGACATAAATGCCCTTGTCTGATGTAACGCCCTCGATGCGGCTATATCTCCCACGTGTCGAAGCACGACTTAGAGGCATAACCGCATTGAAAGCAATGTCGCAAGTGAGGTAATCTTCACACAACCCATGTATTACGTAAGGGAAAGAGATACATAGTTGGCTTACAATCGCCACTTCACACAATTACATGAATAAAGCATTACATCATCCAGATACAAACAAGGTCCGACTACGGAACCAAAATAAAAGAAGAACCCCAAATGCGACAAAGGTCCCCGGTCGACCCCAACTGGGCTCGATCTCGATCAACTAGAACGAAACAACACAAAGGGCAAGATCTTCATCGAGCTCCTCCTTGAGCTTGGTTGCGTCACACCTTTCGGTAACATAGGCACCGCAAACTGGTTTTGGAAGTATCTGGTGAGCCACGAGGACTCAGCAATCCCATTACCATGGGTATCAAGACTAGCAAAGCTTAATGGGAAAGGAGGGGTAAAGTGGTGAGGTTGCAGCAGCGACTAAGCATGATATGGTGGCTAACATACGCAAATGAGAGCGAGAAGAGAAACAAGCGGAACGGTCGTGAAGCTAGAAATGATCAAGAGGTGATCCTGAACACCTACTTACGTCAAACATAACAAAGAAACCGTGTTCACTTCCCGGACTCCGCCGAGAAGAGACCATCACGGCTACACACGCGGTTGATGCGTTTTAATTCGGATCTGGTGTCAAGTTATCTACAACCGGACATTAACAAATTCCCATCTGCCACATAACCGCGGGCACGGCTCTCGAAAGTTTATACCCTGCAGGGGTGTCCCAACTTAGCCCATGACAAGCTCTCGCGATCATCGAAGGAATAGACCTTCACCCGAGACACTCCGATCAGACTCGGTATCCCGGTACATCAAGACATTTCGACAATGGTAAAACAAGACCAGCAAGACCGCCCGATGCGCCGACATCCCGATAGGAGCTGCACATATCTCGTTCTGAGGGCAACACCGGATAAGCTAAGCGTACAGGTACCGACGTAACCCAAGTTGCCAAGGGATGGTCCCGCACGGTGCTCTAGTTTGGACCAACGCTTAGACAAGCACTGGCCCGGGGGGGCTATAATAAAGATGACCCTTGGGTTAATTACTCCCAAGGGAAATATAGGTGGTGGTGAGGCAAATGGTAAAAGTCAATGTTGGGCCTTGCTGGACAAGTTTTATTCAAAGCGAACTGTCAGGGGGGTCCCATAAATCACCCGACCGCGTAAGGAACGCAAAATCCGGGAACATAACACCGGTATGACGGAAACTAGGGCGGCAAGAGTGGAACAAAACACCAGGCATAAGGCCGAGCCTTCCACCCTTTACCAAGTATATAGATGCATTAATAATATAAGAGATATTGTGATATCCCAACAAAACTCTGTCCACCATGGAGAAATCTTCAACTTCACCTGCAACTAGCAACGCTATAAGAGGGGCTGAGCAAAAGCGGTAACATAGCCAAACAACGGTTTGCGTAGGAATGGTGTCAAAGGTTAGAGGTTCATGGCAATATGGGATGGCTGGACAAACAGGTAATAGGTAGCACAGCATAGCGAAAGAACGAGGCAACTAGCATAGCAATGATAGTAGTGAGATCCAGGGTAGCGGTCATCTTGCCTGAAATCCCGCTAGGAAGAAGAACGAGTCCATGAAGAAGACAAACGGATGAGGCCGAACCAACCGTAGACGAACGAATCCTCACGATCGCAACGAAACAGGAACTAACAAGAAGAAGCACACAACATAGGTAAACACACCACACATGAACAAGACATGATGCACAACAAGCATGATGCATGACCAAGCTACATGAAGCTACTCATGGCAAGAGATGATGCAAACAAGAGCACACCTCAAGGCAAGTTTAAATGAGGCCGGGAACAACATATAACAATTCCGGTAAGTCCTCATATGCATATTTCAAAATTGGTCCAGAACTGAATAAACCTTATGTTCAAGTTGTTAAACAGCAAGTTAAGATGCACCAAGATGATCTACACGAAATTCTAGTCAAGTTACATATAAGGTTCATTAGATTCGGAGCTACGGCCTAGAAGATATGAGCAAAACAAGTTAAACATGGCATTGATGCAAAATGCACCCAAACATCAAGCAAACACCTCAAAACAAGGATGCAACATGATAATATGAAGCTACATGCAAAAACGAGCAAGTTTCATATAGAACACACTCAAAAACGGAGCAACGCTTCAACACATGCACACTATACAAGTCATAGCAACAATCTGTCCATAACAGCAACTAGGCATCTTACAAGCATCAAAACAATATGCTACAGCACCCCAACATAATAACAAAAGGCATGGGCATGAAGTACACGTAAAGCATAACAAAACATGAACACTGAGCTATCTCCAGAAACAACTAGAACATGCTCAAAAAGACATGGAGATATTGCAAATAATAACAGTTTCAGACTTATCAGGAAATAACATCAGGTTGCAATGTTTAGAGCAAGAAAACAACATGTTACAGGAACTTATCATGGCAAACAAAGGCATGGCATGGTACTACTAAATGCATAGAACAATATTCCCTTACTGACCATGAGCCAAAAAGGCACGGAAAATATGATGGCACCCGTATAAACATGGCAAGTTATATTACAGATTCATACATGGCAGGAACAACAATAAGTAGGCATGTTCGTGAGCTTGAACCACTCACCATAGAGCAATACATGGCATGGCAAGGCACCCAACAGTAAGAAGGCATGTTTATGAAGCTAAGCATGGCAAGAGCAAGGTCATAGGGTACATGGATCACTAGGAAAACACATGGGAACAAGTGAACTTAATGTTAACAGGCTGACAAACAACATTTCCAAGCAACTTTGGAGCAAGAAATGAACATGTTCCAGCAGGCTATAATTGCAACCGAGGGCATGAATGGATAGAGCATGACATGTAGATCAAAACATGTTTATAGAGCATCTCCAGATTATGCATAGAATGATTAGTGGAAGCATGTTAACATAGCAACAAAATATATGAGAATCATCAGAAAACAAACAACAACAACTACCCTACTTAACAAGCTTGATACACTCAGCACACAACTCACAAAAATACATGGTTAACACCCCTGGAAAGATGGCATGGCATAGTTCAACATTCATGTAGACATCAACCCCATAGGATGCACACATAAATCATGGCAAAAATGATAAAACAGCAAGTCATAACAGTTTCAGCAGATTAACATCAACATGCACTCTTCCAACAGCATTTCGGGCATCAAGATGAGCTCAAATGAATATGATGCAATGGAATGAAATGAAGTACTCGTCGAGACGAACAATTTGACATATTATACGCACAAAACGGAGCTACGGATGCAGAGATGTGATGCAATGAATATGGCATGTTTATGACAATAATCTGGGACTTAGGCGAAAAACGGGGGTCAACCTCTTCTTCCAGATCTGGATCGGGGCACGAACTCCGAGGTTCGCCGGGGATTCTGCCGGAGTTGGGGAGGGGGCGAGGAGGTGCGCCGGTGAGGGAGGAGGAGGTGACCGGCGTCGAGCTCCGGCTGTCGGGTCATGGCGGCGGCGATCCGGCGACCGGCCATGTCAGTGGCGGCGGCGGCCGGCGGGCGCAGGGAGCGCGGGCGGCGGCGGTTCTGGGAGCTCGGCGGCGGGCGCCGCAGCGAGGGGCCGGGCGCAGCGGTCGTGGTCTGGCGGTTGGGCAGAGGCGCCCGGGAGGAGCTTCGAGCACGACGGCGGAACGGCGGCAGCGGGGGGCAGCGAAAGCGGCGGGCGGCGCTGGAACTCCGGCGGGCGAAGCAGGGCGGCGGAGGGCGAGGCGAAGCGGGCGGCGGCGGGCAGGGCGGGCGCGGCGCTTGGGCGCTGGCGGGGGCGCGGGCGTGGGCTCGATCTCGGCTCAAGCTGGCCATGGCGACGGCGGCAATGGCGGAGCGCCACGTGGCGGCAGCTGATTGGAGGAGGGAGGCGGCGGAGGCGACGTGGCACGTCCCCATTGGTCGGGCGACGTGGCTGGCGGACGCGTCCGGCGCGGGCGGACACGTCCGGCGGCGGAGAGGGGAATTTAGGGTTTCGGGGGAAATCATCCGGGATTTGGAATGGGGGGTGTATAAATAGGCATAGAGGGAGCTAGGAGAGTCCAAATGAGGTGCGGTTTTCGGCCACGCGATCGTGATCGAACGACCGAGAGCATGGAGAGGAGTTTGGTGGGTTTTGGGCCACTTTGGAAGGGGTGTTGGGCTGCAACAAAAGAGGCTTTACGGTTACCCGGTTAACCGTTGGAGTACCAAACGACCTCCAAATGGCACGAAACTTGACAAGCGGTCTACCGGTGCTATACCAAGGCCGCTTGGCAAACCTCGGGCCATTCCGAGAAAGTTTAATACCCGCACACGAAAAGAGAGAAGAGGGGACGCCGGATGACATAGGAGCGCCGGATTGCAAAACGGACAATGGGGAAAAGGCGGATGCATGAGACGAACATGTATGCAAAATGAGATGCACATGATGACATGATAAAATGCAAAAGATGACATGGCAAAGTGCAACACGCAAGCAAATGACATGGCAACGACGGCGAATAACTGGCGGACACCTGGCACATCGAATCCCGGGCGTTACAACACTCCACCACTACGAGAGGCTCTCGTCCCGAGATCTAGGATGGCACCGGAGAGAAAATGGAAGAGGAAGAGGAGAGGTAAACTAAGTTGCTTCTTTGACCAACGAGTGAAACCAAAGAACCTTGAGAGGTTGAACACAATGAAAGAAACAAAATAACGGAGATGACCAAGATTGCAAACAATTCGTTGGCCAAGAGGAACAAGGAATATGATGAGAACCAAGAAGGTTGAAAGACATGGAAATAAGAGCTTAATGGACAAGATAGAATTCGAAACCACTCCGGTTAAAACAAGATGAGAGAGGAAGAGTGATATAATTTGGGCAGCACTCCGACTGAAAGAAGAAGGAAAACTTGATAAGATGAAAAGAACTTGAATGAGAACACAACACTCCGGTTAAATGGATAAGAATGAAAAGAACACGATGCTCACAATTCGAGATGATGAGTGAAAAGAGCAACATCACAATGCCTCCGGGACGGATGAATAGAAGATAGATCATCGGAATAAGAGAACGGAGAAGGAAATGCCAACTTCTGCCACGAATGAGCTTGGAAAGCACCCTTGCAAAGAAGAATCGAACAGAGTTGTTGGAAAATCAACAACGAGAAGCACAAGGTTGTTGTGGGCTTATGGAAAACATCTCGAGACTATGAGGTGACAACCGGCCACTAACGCAAACCATTGATTTGATTGAGAGCACCAAAGAGATGAAAGCTTCTTCCACCGAGGTGATAGAGAGACAACTTGGATCATAGATAAACACCACAAATAGCAACATTCCTTAGGAAAGGCTTTAGGTGAAATCTATACCAAGATAACTCCAACGAAAAGATTGACGGATTTAAAATACCTCGTTCTTGACAACATGTGAATCATGAAACATGAAGGAAATTGTCAAGAGTGACATATCACCATCTCAAAAGATAAGGTAGAAAGAGTTGCACTTTGGAATGCAAGATGAGGAATGCTTGAACTCCTCAAAACAAAACATGTGTTGAGCACCATGTTTATTTTGAAGTATGGCTTGACGGATCTTAACTCCGAGAGAAATCTTGATGAACAATTGAAGAATGAAAAGAATCCTTGATGAACCACCATGTAGAGCCTCCATGAAGAACTCCGGTAATAGAAGGATGATGAAAAGAAAGAGAAGTTGAAAACACAAGGTGAAACCTTGCAATGATTTAGATGGAGCTTCGCGACGAGATAATTGAGAGAGCTTGGAACTCCGAAAAGAAAGATGAAGCCCCTCGAACCGAGAATGTGATGTGATGACCAACTCCGGAAATAAAGATGAATCACTTGTAAACAAGAATTTATTCATCATGAATAATCTCCGTAAAAAGAATTGAGTCACCTCAAGGAAATAAGAATAAGATTTATTGTATGCTTATCCTTCATCAAATTTAATTGATGACAAGCAATGTGTTTTGCATACTACTTATTCTTCTTGAAAAGGATTGAGAAGTGACATATCGCAAACTTGAGAAGGTCTTCATAAACCACCGGTAGGATTTGGAAACAACGAATATTTGATATGATAACGAAGGAAGTGAAATCTTGAACGAACCACCGTAAGAATTGAAAATGAACGTAGCAAATGCACAAATCACCGGGAAGAATTGCAAAATGAATGAAGATCTTTGAGAGGATTTAGATGCATGAGAACGAAGCGATCATGAACTGATTAGAGGATATTTGAACGATTCACCGATAAGATTTGGAGAACGATAGCTACACGCTGAGAATGAAGAATTATGACATGATGGCCTTCGGAAGAAAGAAATGGAAACAACTCAAGAAATACCCCAGATGGTAAGAAAAGAATTGTCACAACCAAAACCAATTATGAGGATGGCATGAAGCTAGAACCATGAATCTTCAAAAGAATGGACCAAGATTTAAGAGAAATCCTTCTTCGGTCTTCACATGTTGAGAATGAAGATGAGAACCACCACCAAGAATTATTGAGGCACACCGGAAGAATCAAAAGCGAAGAGGTTGAGCCAACTATGAAAATGATTTGAAAACGATCTTGGAAAAGGCATGTGACTGATGAAAATTCATTCTTATGTCACACTTGAAAAGCATTTAAGAATAACTCCGGAATAATTAGAAGAGTCAGGTAAGATCCTGGTAAAAGACCTGTGGGTTAGGGCCCACTCAAAAGAAAACACCGTTAAACAAGTTTAAAGAGAGGTTGCACCGGTTGAATTAAATGGCTTGAATGAGATAACAATCTCCAAATGGCTTGAACGGATTAAGAATGGAAACACAAATCTTGTGAGATATCTTCGGCACTCCAGAACAAATGAATAGGAAGAGGTGAATGATTAAGAGGTGCATCGGTATGAGAAAGCATTAGAAACGAGGAAAGGAATATGATGAATATCGAAAGCTTGAATAGGATCCACCGGAGAAGAGACAGCAATGAAGGATGATGAACTTGAAACTGTTGAGCATCTTCACGAGGGAAATCACCGGATAAGAACATTGATTGAAAAGAATGAAGAGACTTCACATGAATAAATGGATACTTGATTAAGAAATCTGTGTCCTTGAAGAAAAAGGGTGGGAGGGCGGGAAAACAAAGGCAACTTGGGACGGATGAAATAAACACCGTTGAGAAAACTTAGATTTTATCTTGCAGATGGGAAAAATGATGGGATCCACTTGAAGAGAAGCACACCGGTTGGAAAGGAGTTGACATGACAAAATCAATGATCAAAAGGATTAGTATTCACATAGCAATATGAGAGCACCGTTTAGGAAAGGTATGGATTCAACATTTGACTTCGAAGCAACTCGAATACCACAAATAAAACAAAACAAAGGATTTGGCTTGCAGAATAAGCCGGAACAAATACATATGATAGAGATTTACCCAATCCCATATCATGCATCTGTCGGAAAGATGTTCTAGGAGCTACTTGAATTCCCACCTATAAAACTCCCGAAACTTTCTGGTTATGCAATCTGGTGTTGGGGATACAGGGGAAGCAATATATCTCACCCAAACTAACAATACCTACATCCAAGCTGTATCCATCCGTCAACACACAACCAAGAAACCTTCGGAAATCGTGTACCTCAACCTTGAAAAGCATCCGTTATACGAAGTCATGGCAATACTCCGTACTCACCTCAAGATCTTTGGGTTATCGGGGTTATCTCACCAACAACTGCATAAAAGAGATTTTCGATGTCGGCCTACTAAACTCAGGTATTCCAGAACTGCAACGATAAAATTATGACGACAATACCTCAGAGCTCAACTCCCCGGGACACTTCCACTAAACCCCTGCTGACGGGAGGCACCAAGACAATGTTGTCATCATAAAACCATCGGAACGATTCCAAGATACCCGCGTGATCCTAAATTTTTTTTAGTGAAATTTGAGAAGAGAAGAGTCAAAACTCTACGTCAGGAGACCTCACCAGAGCGACGAAGGGATTGAGGAGTAAAAAGAATTCCTAACTCTCCGATATATATAATCCTAAATGACTCAAAACATTTTTCTAGACACAACTCGGCCGCTAAAAACGATCAAGCAGTGGGGCTCCTAAGGTCGGGGAAGGCTATGATACCAACTTGTAACGCCCTCGATGCGGCTACATCTCCCACGTGTCGAAGCACGACTTAGAGGCATAACCGCATTGAAAGCAATGTCGCAAGTGAGGTAATCTTCACACAACCCATGTATTACATAAGGGAAAGAGATACATAGTTGGCTTACAATCGCCACTTCACACAATTACATGAATAAAGCATTACATCATCCAGATACAAACAAGGTCCGACTACGGAACCAAAATAAAAGAAGAACCCCAAATGCGACAAAGGTCCCCGATCGACCCCAACTGGGCTCCACTACTGATCAACTAGAACGAAACAACACAAAGGGCAAGATCTTCATCGAGCTCCTCCTTGAGCTTGGTTGCGTCACCTTGCAAACTGGTTTTGGAAGTATCTGGTGAGCCACGAGGACTCAGCAATCCCATTACCATGGGTATCAAGACTAGCAAAGCTTAATGGGAAAGGAGGGGTAAAGTGGTGAGGTTGCAGCAGCGACTAAGCATGATATGGTGGCTAACTGTTGGGGAACGTAGTAATTTCAAAAAATTTCCTACGCACACGCAAGATCATGGTGATGTATAGCAACGAGAGGGAGAGTGTTGTCTACGCACCCTCGTGAGACCGGGCGAAGCGATCACAACGTAGAGGAAGTAGTCGACGTTCTCCTCGCGATCCGACCGATCCGGCGCCGTTACTCGGCGCCCGAGTTCTTGACACACGTATAACTCGATGACGCTCCTCGGCTCCAATCCAGAGAGCTCGGGAGGAGAATTTCGTCAAGACGACGGCGTGGTGGACGATCTTGATGTTCTATCGGCGCAGGGCTTCGCCTAAGCTTTATGACGATATGACCGAGGTGGAATATGGTGGAGGGGGCACCGACACGGCTAAGGAACGATCCGTAGATCAAACTTGTGTGTTCTAGGGTGCCCCCTGCCCAGATATAAAGGAGCAAGGGGGGTGCGGCCGGCCCTAGAGGAGGGCGGAGGAGGAGTCCTACTCCCAGGGAGTAGGACTCCCCTTCCTAGTTGGAGTAGGATTGGGGGAGGGAAGAGGGAAGGGCGCCGCCTCTCCTTGTCCTATTCGGACTAGGGGGGGGGCGCGGCCTGCCCCTGGCCGGCCCTTCCTCTTCTCCCTCGTGGCCCACTAAGTCCCAATAGCCCCGGGAGGGTTCAGTAACCCCGGTGTTCCGATAAAATCCGATTTCACCGGAACCATTCCAACTCCAAATATAGGCTTCCAATATATCAATCTTTATGTCTCAACCATTTCGAGACTCCTCGTCATGTCCGTGATCACATCCGGGACTCAACTTCTTCGGTACATCAAAATACATAAACTCATAATATAACCGCCATCGAAACCTTAAGCGTGCGGACCCTACGGTTCGAGAACAATGTAGACATGACCGAGACACGTCTCGGTCGATAACCAATAGCGGGACCTGGATGCCCATATTGGTTCCTACATATTCTATGAAGATCTTTATCGGTCGACCGCATAACAACATACGTTGTTCCCTTTGTCATCGGTATGTTACTTGCCCGAGATTCGATCGTCGGTATCCAATACCTAGTTCAATCTCGTTACGGCAAGTCTCTTTACTCGTTCCGTAATACATCATCTCACAGCTAACTCATTAGTTGTAATGCTTGCAAGGCTTCAGTGATGTGTATTACCGAGAGGGCCCAGAGATACCTCTCCGACAATCGGAGTGACAAAACCTAATCTCAAATACGCCAACCCAACATCTGCCTTTGGAGACACTGTAGTACTCCTTTATAATCACCCGATTCGTTGTGACGTTTGGTAGCACCCAAAGTGTTCCTCCGGTAAATGGGAGTTGCATAATCTCATAGTTACAGGAACATGTATATGTCATGGATAAAAGCAGTAGCAACATACTAAACGATCGTGTGCTAAGCTAATGGAATGGGTCATGTCAATCGATCATTCTACTAATGATGTGACCTTGTTAATCAAATAACAACTCTTTGTTTATGGTTAGGAAACATAACCATCTTTGATTAACAAGCTAGTCTAGTAGAGGCATACTAGTGACATATTGTTTGTCTATGCATTCACACATGTATCATGTTTCCGTTAATACAATTCTAGCATGAATGATAAACATTTATCATGAAATAAGGAAATAAATAATAACTTTATTATTGCCTCTAGGGCATATTTCCTTCATCTCCCACTTGCACTAGAGTCAATAATCTAGATTACATAGTAATGATTCTAACACCCATGGAGTCTTGGTGTTGATCATGTTTTGCTCGTGGAAGAGGCTTAGTCAACGGTGCGCTACATTCAGATCCGTATGTATCTTGCAAATCTCTATGTCTCCCACCGACTAAGTCCGGATAGAATTGAAGCGTCTTTTGATGTGCTTGGTCCTCTTGTGAAATCTGGATTCCTTTGCTAAGGCAATTGCTCCAAGATTGTCACGAAGATTTTCATTGGACCCGATGCACTAGGTATGACACCTAGATCGGATATGAACTCCTTCATCCGCACTCCTTCATTAGCTGCTTCGAAGCTGCTATGTACTCCGCTTCACATGTAGATCCCGCCACGACGCTTTGTTTAGAACTGCACCAACCGACAGCTCCTCCGTTTAGTGTAAATACGTATCCGTCTGGGATTTAGAATCGTCCGGATCGTGTCAAAGCTTGCATCAACGTAACTGCCACGATGAGCTCTTTTTCACCTCCATATCGAGAAACATATCCTTAGTCCTTTTCGGTATTTCAGGATGTTCTTGACGCTGTCCCGATGATCCACTCTGGATTACTTTGGTACCTTCCTGCTAAGCTTATAGCAAGACACACATCAGGTCGGTACACAGCATTGCATACATGATAGAGCCTATGGCTGAAGCATAGGAACATCTTTCATTTCTCTCTATCTTCTGCAGTGGTCGGGCATTGAGTCTTACTCAACTTCACACCTTGTAACACGTGCAAGAACCCTTTCTTTGCTTGATCCATTTTGAACTTCTTCAAAATTTTGTCAAGGTATGTGCTTTGTGAAAGTCCAATTAAGCGTCTTGATCTATCTCTATAGATTTTGATGCCCAATATGTAAGCAGCTTCACCGAGGTCTTTCATTGAAAAACTCTTATTCAAGTATCCTTTTATGCTATCCAGAAATTCTATATCATTTCCGATCAGTAATATGTCATCTACATATAATATCGAAATGCTCAGAGCTCCCACTCACTTTCTTGTAAATACAGGCTTCTCCAAAAGTGCAGATGAACCCAAATGCATTGATCACACTATCAAAGCGTTTATTCCAACTCCGAGATGCTTGCACCAGTCCATAAATGGATCGCTGGAGCTTGCACACATTTTTAGCTCCCTTTGGATCGATAAAACCTTCGGTTGCATCATATACAACTCTTCTTCCGTAAATCCATTCAGAATGCAGTCTTTACATCCATTTGCCAAATTTCATAATCATAAAATGCGCAATTGCTAACATGATTCGGACAGACTTAAGCATCACTACGGGTGAGAAGGTCTCATCGTAGTCAACCCCTTGAACTTGTCGAAAACCCTTTGACAAGTCGAGCTTTGTAGACGATAATATTACCGTCGCGTCGGTCTTCTTCTTGAAGATCCACTTGTTTTCTATTGCTTGCCTACCCTCGGGCAAGTCAACCAAAGTCCATACTTTGTTTTCATACATGGATCCCATCTCAGATTTCATGGCCTCAAGCCATTTTGTGGAATCTGGGCTCACCATCGCTTCTTCATAGTTCGTAGGTTCATCATGATCTAGTAGCATGATTTCCGAACAGGATTACCGTACCACTCGGTGCGGATCTTACTCTGGTTGATCTACGAGGTTCTCAGAGTAACTTGATCTGAAGTTTCATGATCAACATCATCAACTTCCTCACTACTTGGTGTAGATGTCTCAGAAACCGGTTTTTGCGACAAACTACTTTCAAGTAAGGGAGAAGGTACAATTACCTCATCAAGTTCTACTTTCCTCCCACTCACTTCTTTCGAGAGAAACTCCTTCTCTAGAAAGGATCCATTCTTGGCAACAAATGTCTTGCCTTCGGATCTGTGATAGAAGGTGTACCCAACTGTCTCCTTTGGGTATCCTATGAAGACACATTTCTCGATTTGGGTTCGAGCTTATCGGGTTGAAGCTTTTTCACATAAGCATCGATCCCCAAACTTTAAGAAACGACAACTTTGGTTTCTTGCTAAACCACAGTTCATAAGGTGTCGCCTCAACGGATTTTGACGGTGTTCTATTCAGTGTGAATGCGGCCGCCTCTAGAGCATAACCCCAAAACGATAGCGGTAAATCAGAAGAGACATCATAGATCGCACCATATCTAGTAAAGTGCGACACGACGCTTGGACACACCATTACGCTGTGGTGTTCGGGTGGCGTGAGTTGCTAAACTATTCGCATTGTTTCAAATGTAGACCAAACTCGTAACTCAAATATTCACCTCCACGATCAGATCGCAGAAATTTAATTTTCTTATTACGATGATTTTCAAATTCACTCTGAAATTCTTTGAACTTTTCAAACGTTTCAGACTTATGTTTCATTAAGTAGATATACCCATATCTACTTAAGTCATCTGTGAAGGTGAGGAAATAACGATATCCGCTACGAGCTTCAACATTCATCGGACCACATACATCTGTATGTATGATTTCCAACAAATCTGTTGCTCTCTCCATAGTACGGAGAACGGGTTTTAGTCATCTTGCCCATGAGGCACGGTTACATAAGTGCCAAGTGATTCATAATCAAGTGACTCCAAAAGTCCATCAAGATGGAGTTTCTTCATGCGCTTTACACCGATATGACCTAAACGGCAAGTGCCACAAATAAGTTGCACTATCATTATCAACTCTGCATCTTTTGGTTTCAACATTATGAATATGTGTATCACTACTATCGAGATTCATCAAAATAGACCACTCTTCAAGGGTGCATGACCATAAAAGATATTACTCATATAAATAGAACAACCATTATTCTCTCGATTTAAATGAATAACCGCCTCGCATCAAACAAGATCCAGATATAATGTTCATGCTCAACGCAGGCACCAAATAACAATTATTTAGGTCTAAAACTAATCCGAAGGTAGATGTAGAGGTAGCGTGTCGACCGCGATCACATCGACTTTGGAACCATTTCCCACGCAGATCGTCACCTCGTCCTTTGCCGTTGTTCACTTAATCCGTAGTCCCTGTTTTGAGTTGCAAATATTAGCAATGTAACCAGATCAAATACCCTGTGTGCTCTGCGAGCTCTAGTAAGGTACACATCAATAACATGTATATCACATATACCTTTGTTCACCTTGCCATCCTTCTTATCCGCCAAATACTTGGGGCAGTTCCGCTTCAAAGGACGACCGCTTGCAGAGAAGCACTCGATTTCAGGCTTAGGTCCAGACTTGGGTTTCTTCTCTGAGCGAGAACTTGCTTGCTGTTCTTCTTGAAGTTCCTTCTTCTTCCCTTTGCCTTTCTTCTTGAAACTAGTGGTCTTATTGACCATCAACACTTGATGCTCCTTCTTGATTTCTACCTCCGCAGCCTTTAGCATTGCGAAGAGCTCTGTATAGTCTTTACTAACCCTTGCATATTATAGTTCATCACGAAGCTTTGTAGCTTGGTGGCGTGATTGAAGAATTACATCAATCACACAATCATCCGGAAGATTAACCCCAATTGTGTCAAGTGATTGTAGTACCCGGACATTACGAGTATGTGCTCACTAATGTAACTATTCTCCTCCATCTTGCAGCTATAGAACTTATTGGAGACTTCATATCTCTCAATCCGGGCATTCTGTTGAATATTAACTTCAACTCTGGAACATCTCATATGCTCCATGACGCTCAAAACGCCGTTGAAGTCCCGGTTCTAAGCCGTAAAGCATGGCACATGAACTATAGAGTAGTCATCAGCTTTGCTCGCAGACGCTCATAACATCCGGTGTTGCTCCTGCAGAAGAGGCACTGGCACCTAGCGGTGCATCGGGACGTAACTCTTACGTGCAGCAATGAGGATAATCCTCAAGTTACGGACCCAATCCGTGTAATTGCTACCATCATCTTTCAACTTTGCTTTCTCAAGGAACGCATTAAAATTCAACGGAACAACAAAGACGAGCCATCTATCTACAATCAAACATAGACAAGCAAGATACTATCAGGTACTAAGTTCATGATAAATTTAAGTTCAATTAATCATATTACTTAAGAACTCCCACTTAGATAGACATCTCTCTAGTCCTCTAAGTGATCACGTGATCCAAATCAACTAAACCATAACCGATCATCACGTGAAATGGAGTAGTTTTCAATGGTGAACATCTTATGTTGATCATATCTACTATATGATTCACGCTCGACCTTTTGGTCTCCGTGTTCCGAGGCCATATCTGCATATGCTAGGCTCGTCAAGTATAACCTAAGTATTCTGCGTGTGCAAAACTGGCTTGCACCCGTTGTAGATGGACGTAGATCTTATCACACCCGATCATCACGTGGTGTCTGGGCACGACGAACTTTGGCAACGGTGCATACTCAGGGAGAACACTTCTTGATAATTTAGTGAGAGATCATCTTATAATGCTACCGTCAATCAAAGCAAGATAAGATGCATAAAAGATAAACATCACATGCAAATCAATATAAGTGATATGATATGGTCATCATCATCTTGTGCTTCGTGATCTCCATCTCTGCGCAGCACCACCATGATCACCATCGCCACCGCGCGACACCTTGATCTCCATCGTAGCATCGTTGTCGTCTCGCCAATCTTATGCTTCTACGACTATCGCTACCGCTTAGTGATAAAGTAAAGCATTACGAGGCATTGCATTTCATACAATAAAGCGACAACCATATGGGTCCTGCCATTGCCGATAACCCGGTTACAAAACATGATCATCTCATACAATAAAATATAGCATCACGTCTTGACCATATCACATCACAACATGCCCTGCAAAAACAAGTTAGACGTCCTCTACTTTGTTGTTGCAAATTTTACGTGGCTGCTACGGGCTTAAGCAAGAACCAATCTCACCCACGCATCAAAACCACAATGATACTTCGTCAAATAGACTCCGTTTTAACCTTCTCAAGGACCGGCGTAGCCTTTTCAGTTCAACTAAAGTGAGAGAGACAGACACCCGCCGGTCACCTTTAAGCAACGAGTGCTCGTGAGCGGTGAAACCAGTCTCGCGTAAGCGTCACGCGTAATGTCGGTCCGGCCGCTTCATCTCACAATACCGCTGAACCAAAGTATGACATGCTGGTAGGTAGTATGACTTGTATCGCCCACAACTCACTTGTGTTCTACTCGTGCAAAACATCAAACCATAAAAACCTAGGCTCGATACCTTTGTTGGGGAACATAGTAATTTCAAAAATTTTCCTACGCACACACAAGATCATGGTGATGTATAGCAACGAGAGGGAGAGTGTTGTCTACGTACCCTCGTGAGACCGGCGAAGCGATCACAACGTAGAGGAAGTAGTCGACGTTCTCCTCGCGATCCGACCGATCCCGCGCCAAGCACTCGGCGCCCGAGTTCTTGACACACGACAGCTTGATGACGCTCCTCGGGCTCCAATCCAAGAGAGCTCGGGGAGGAGAATTTCGTCAAGACGATGGCGTGGTGACGATTGATGTTCTACCGGCGCAGGGCTTCGCCTAAGCTTTGCGACGATATGACCGAGGTGGAATATGGTGGAGGGGGGCACCGCACACGGCTAAGGAACGATCCGTAGATCAAACTTGTGTGTTCTAGGGTGCCCCCCTGCCCCCGTATATAAAGGAGCAAGGGGGGGGGTTGCGGCCGGCCCTAGAGGAGGCGCGCCGGAGGAGTCCTACTCCCACCGGGAGTAGGACTCCCCCCCTTTCCTAGTTGGAGTAGGATTGGGGGAGGGGAAGAGGGAAGGGGGGGCGCCGCCCCCCTCTCCTTGTCCTATTCGGACTAGGGGGGAGGGGGCGCACGGCCTGCCCTGGCCGGCCCTTCCTCTTCTCCCTCGTGGCCCACTAAGGCCCACTAGCCCCCGGGAGGGTTCCGGTAACCCCCCGGTGTTCCGGTAAAATCCCGATTTCACCCGGAACCATTCCGAACTCCAAATATAGGCTTCCAATATATCAATCTTTATGTCTCGACCATTTCGAGACTCCTCGTCATGTCCGTGATCACATCCGGGACTCCGAACTTCTTCAGTACATCAAAATACATAAACTCATAATATAACCGTCATCGAAACCTTAAGCGTGCGGACCCTACGGTTCGAGAACAATGTAGACATGACCGAGACCGTCTCGGTCAATAACCAATAGCGGGACCTGGATGCCCATATTGGTTCCTACATATTCTACGAAGATCTTTATCGGTCAGACCGCATAACAACATACGTTGTTCCCTTTGTCATCGGTATGTTACTTGCCCGAGATTCGATCGTCGGTATCCAATACCTAGTTCAATCTCGTTACCGGCAAGTCTCTTTACTCGTTCCGTAATACATCATCTCACAGCTAACTCATTAGTTGTAATGCTTGCAAGGCTTCAGTGATGTGTATTACCGAGAGGGCCCAGAGATACCTCTCCGACAATCGGAGTGACAAAACCTAATCTCAAATACGCCAACCCAACATCGCCTTTGGAGACACCTGTAGTACTCCTTTATAATCACCCGATTCGTTGTGACGTTTGGTAGCACCAAAGTGTTCCTCCGTAAACGGAGTTGCATAATCTCATAGTTACAGGAACATGTATATGTCATGGATAAAAGCAGTAGCAACATACTAAACGATCGTGTGCTAAGCTAATGGAATGGGTCATGTCAATCGATCATTCTACTAATGATGTGACCTTGTTAATCAAATAACAACTCTTTGTTTATGGTTAGGAAACATAACCATCTTTGATTAACAAGCTAGTCTAGTAGAGGCATACTAGTGACATATTGTTTGTCTATGCATTCACACATGTATCATGTTTCCGGTTAATACAATTCTAGCATGAATGATAAACATTTATCATGAAATAAGGAAATAAATAATAACTTTATTATTGCCTCTAGGGCATATTTCCTTCACTAACATACGCAAATGAGAGCGAGAAGAGAAACAAGCGGAACGGTCGTGAAGCTAGCAATGATCAAGAGGTGATCCTGAACACCTACTTACGTCAAACATAACACAGAAACCGTGTTCACTTCCCGGACTCCGCCAAGAAGAGACCATCACGGCTACACACGCGGTTGATGCATTTTAATTCGGATCTGGTGTCAAGTTATCTACAACCGGACATTAACAAATTCCCATCTGCCACATAACCGCGGGCACGGCTCTCGAAAGTTTATACCCTGCAGGGGTGTCCCAACATAGCCCATGACAAGCTCTCGCGATCATCGAAGGAATAGACCTTCACCCGAGACACTCCGATCAGACTCAGTATCCCGGTACATCAAGACATTTCGACAATGGTAAAACAAGACCAGCAAGACCGCCCGATGCACCGACATCCCGATAGGAGCTGCACATATCTCGTTCTCAGGGCAACACTGGATAAGCTAAGCGTACAGGTACCGACGTAACCCAAGTTGCCAAGGGATGGTCCCGCACGGTGCTCTAGTTTGGACCAACGCTAGACAAGCATCGCCCGGGGGCTATAATAAAGATGACCCTTGGGTTAATTACTCCCAAGGGAAATATAGGTGGTGGTGAGGCAAATGGTAAAAGTCAATGTTGGGCCTTGCTGGACAAGTTTTATTCAAAGCGAACTGTCAGGGGGGTCCCATAAATCACCCGACCGCGTAAGGAACGCAAAATCCGGGAACATAACATCGGTATGAAGGAAACTAGGGCGGCAAGAGTGGAACAAAACACCAGGCATAAGGCCGAGCCTTCCACCCTTTACCAAGTATATAGATGCATTAATAATATAAGAGATGTTGTGATATCCCAACAAAACCCTGTCCACCATGGAGAAATCTTCAACTTCACCTGCAACTAGCAATGCAATAAGAGGGGCTGAGCAAAAGCGGTAACATAGCCAAACAACGGTTTGCGTAGGAATGGTGTCAAAGGTTAGAGGTTCATGGCAATATGGGATGGCTGGACAAACAGGTAATAGGTAGTGCAGCATAGCAAGAAAACAACATGTTACAGGAACTTATCATGGCAAACAAAGGCATGGCATGATACTACTAAATGCATAGAACAATAGTCCCTTACTGACCATGAGCCAAAAAGGCACGGAAAATACGATGGCATCCGTATAAACATGGCAAGTTATATTACAGATTCATACATGGCAGGAACAACAATAAGTAGGCATGTTCGTGAGCTTGAACCACTCACCATAGAGCAATACATGGCATGGCAAGGCACCCAACAGTAAGAAGGCATGTTTATGAAGCTAAGCATGGCAAGAGCAAGGTCATAGGGTACATGGATCACTAGGAAAACACATGGGAACAAGTGAACTTAATGTTAACAGGCTGACAAACAACATTTCCAAGCAACTTTGGAGCAAGAAATGAACATGTTCCAGCAGGCTATAATTGCAACCAAGGGCATGAATGGATAGAGCATGACATGTAGATCAAAACATGTTTATAGAGCATCTCCAGATTATGCATAGAATGATTAGTGGAAGCATGTTAACATAGCAACAAAATATAACAGAATCTGTCAGGAAAACAGCAACAGCAACTACCCTACTTAACAAGCTTGATACACTCAGCACACAACTCACAAAAATACATGGTTAACACCCCTGGAAAGATGGCATGCCATAGTTCAACATTCATGTAGACATCAACCCCATAGGATGCACACATAAATCATGGCAAAAATGATAAAACGAGCAAGTCATAATAGTTTAATGATTAACATCAACATGCACTCTTCCAACAGCATTTCGGGCATCAAGATGAGCTCAAATGAATATGATGCAATGGAATGAAACGAAGTACTCGTCGAGGCGAACAATTTGACATATTATACGCACAAAACGGAGCTACGGATGTGTCGGTGTACTAAGGTAGGGGTACCTCAGTACCCCAACTTGTGCACGGGCAGCTCCAGCTCCCCGCAGCTAGATCCATCAAACGCTTGCCGGAGACCATCTCCGCTCCACACCAAGCCGTTCAAGAACAAAGTATGTAAGATAGAAACTCAAGACCCCGGCAAGAGGAGCTTGCCGGGAAGGCCATTCCAGGCTCAAGACTACATTACTCCTGCAGATCCCCGGCGAGAGGAGCTCGTCGGAAGACCGAAGATCACATCACAGAAGATCGCCTCGGCGCCCGCGCAGCGCCCGGCGAGGACCCGGGAGCGGCAAGTCCTGAGCCCGACAAGCCCGGGTCCGGCAAGATCAAGGCCCCGCAAGGTGCTTGCCGGGAGAGCTATACACGTGCCCGCACTCGGCTCATCTGCCCACGCGTCGCCTCCGGCCTTCTCCCGAGACGCGTGGCGGGTGGCTGTGCTTGCATGAGGAATGCGGTGGCACTCCACGGTGGTGGCCGCCGCCGTGGTAAAGAAGACGCAATGGCGGAGCTTTTGGGCGACGGCGACGGGCATTTAATGCCCTTGTCCCCTCTGTCAAAAGTAGGTAGAAAGCACCGTAGCTGCACTTTGTTCCTTGACCTGTTCCAACTACCACCTCTTTTACGCTTTTACCCCTCTACCTCACGTTGGCTTTGTCGGTGACCCCTTGCCCTATAAAAGGAGGCCCATGCACAGCGTAGAAGAGGTTCGACCACTGGCTACTCACGCGAAGGGGCTCGCCCATCGGCTACCCTCATGAAGGTTTCCACACACTACTCCACCGTCTTGCTCGCATTCTTGAGCAAGATCTAATACAACACAATGCAGCGAAGTAGGGTTTTACGCGACCATCGCGCCCGGCTGGGTAAAATCCCAGCGTGCATCGCCTCGATCCGCTCTCGCGCAACCTCCGCCCGCATCGACACACGAAGGGCCCGGCCCTATAGGTGCCGCGCCACCCATCCGCCGCGACATCTCTGGCGCGCCAGGTAGGGGGCGTCGAGGTCGTGCGAACCTGATCTGGCGTTCGCGCGCCAGCCAAAGACTCTTCATCAACCTCTCCAGCTTCGTCAGCAGCTTCATCGACAACTGCGTCATGGCCCCGAAGACGAGAGCTTCGAGGGTCGCAGACCCATCTCCGTCTTCCCCGCCGCTGCCGGAGCCAACGGCGGGCGGAGGAGACGCCGGTGGAAGGGTGGACACCGGCGAGGGAGCTCGCGGTGCCACCAGATCCAGAGACAGGACGGAGGACCACGCCTCGGCCTCCGTAGATCCGCGTCCATTCCAGCATATGGCGGCCCAGCGGCGCCATACCACAAGAAGGTGGTATCCGCCAACTGGGGCAAGAGCAAGCAGGGGGTTCGCGGGACGCTCCGGACTGCTGTCCATGCATGAGTAAAGCGAAAGAGGTCGAGGCAGGGTTCTGCTCCCCCTAACGTTGTTAGGGGCCCGAGTGTATCCGGCTCCTCGCACCGCTCGCTCCCGCTCCCCTCGGCCCCGGCAAGCGCCTATCCCTGGAGCGTTACGATGTCGTCGAAAACGCGCTTATCGAGCTCTAAGTCCGCAAGGACGGCTCGGTGCTCTATCCGACAAGCGCACCTCCTCGGGCGCGATAAGCCCGGTGAGGACAGCTTTCGTGTTCGCCCCGCAAAGCGCGCCTCGAGCGCCCAGCGCCGCCGCCGTGGACACACCATCGAGCTCCACCAGCAGCGCAAAAAAAAAGAAAAGCTAAGTCGCCGAGTCTTCGTGCGAGCGCTCTTTAATTTCATACTTTTATATGTTATACCCCTCGCGCATTCGTCCTTTGTGCGCGCGAAACACATCTTGAGGAGCCTGCTTGTGGATGGTCACACCCTTACTTCGCCGAACACGCTCAACGAGTTAAGAGTAAGCCGCGACCAACCGGCGCTCTCGTTCGTTCGAGCCTGCTCGGCAAGTTAAGTGCGTCGCGCCAGACACGGCAAGGTTGCTTGCCGGAGGCGACACCAGCCAAGCGGGCTGCTGACGTTCCGCACTCAGCAAGCGTGTTGAGCACCGGCAAGTTACCTAGAAGCGTAGGGTGAAAGCACACAAAGGGTGTAGGGCAGAGGGTATAACGTGGCGAGTCGTGCCGTGAAATGTCGTCCGTATGAGAGACTTGGGCGCAAAAGGAGCCAAGTCGTGGCCCAGTTGCGTACTTGTTTTGTTTCCGAGTCCGCTCAACAAACACAAGTGTGCTGCAGCACCCTTATCTTGCTTCCGAGCCACGCCAGCAAGTTAAGCGTCATAATCGGCCCGACAAGGTTGCTTGCCGGAAGCGACACCACCAGCGGGCTGTCCCGCGGCAAGCGTGTTCGCCCCGGCAAGCTCCCCAAGAGCGTAGAGTACAAACATACGAAGGACAAAACTCGGCATCACGTTGCTTAGCCAAGATTTATATATACATGCACATACATGTGCGTTGAGAAATTGCATATCTACCTCAGCTATTTTCATGACTAAAATTGCAGCAACAAGAAGGAACCAAAAGATCGCACCCGCGTCTGGGGCCCGGCGAGTCAGGGTCGCCGGGGGCTGCGGACGCCAAGGTTCTTCTTCGGCGAGCCATCCTCGCTGGGGGCTGCGAGCATCGAGATTCGTCTCCGGCAAGCTAGTGTCGCCGGGGGCTGCGATTTCAGATAAGTTTTTCATCCCTCATCATGCATCCTCTCATGGACCGGGAGATGCGGGACTGCGTCTTTGAACGATCGTGTCTTGTAAAAACCCGTACGTGGAGGAACCGAGTCGTGGCCCAGTTGCGTACTTGGTTTGTTTCCGAGTCCGCTCAACAAACCCAAGTGTGCCGCTGCACCTCTATCTTGCTTCCGAGCCTGCTCAGCAAGATAGGCGTCGCAACTGGCCCGACAAGGTTGCTTGCCGGGAGTGACACCACCAGCGGGCTGTCCCGCGGTCGCTAAGCGTGTTCGCCCCGGCAAGCTCCCCGATAGCGTAAGAACACACAAGGCACGCGGTCAAGTAAAAGACTCGGTCCGGCAAGCATTCCCCTCTTTTCATTAAAAACATCCAATTTAGTACAAGTCCATAGAGGATGAAAAACATGATGGAGAGGATTACAAGTTCTTAAATGCAGCTAAATGCCCGAGGGCTTACAATTTGAAAAGATAAGGTGCCCGTGATCCCTCTCCTGTTTCTCTGTTCAGGAGTTCAGGAGGTAGGTCAAGGAGCCCCCGGCAAGGTAAGCTTGCTGGGAGAGACCCCGCAAGAGGAGCTTGTCGGGGAAGAGGCGAAAGGAGCCCTAGGAGAGCATGGCGGTGGCGCCGCGCCGCCGCAGAGCTGCGCAAGGTGACGGGCATGGGGAACGATGCCCGGAGCCAGCGACAAGTCCCTCAAGGCGCTGGAGAGCCACGGCGCGAAGACCCCAAGAGAACACCCGGGGCCGGCCAGAGCTTGGCGGAGACGGCGTCGGAGGCAGAGCTTGAAGACGGGTAGTGGGACGTCAAGACGCCTCGAGGGCTACTCGCTCTCGTGCTGCGACGTGAACGGCATTGCCGCCCTCCCCTCTTCCTCTTCTGCTGCCTCACGCCAACCGCCCAAGGAGACGGCCCGGGGAGTTCAGGAGGCCGGCAACCTGGAAGATGGGGTTGCGGTGGCGCGTGGCAGCGGTGTCCGACGCCTAGTCGGCCCGCCATCCCCTAAATCGCCGCTGCTCGCTCCTCGTCACTTTCGCCGAGGAGGAGCCTTCGCTATCCGAGGAGCTGTCCACACAGCAGCGCACTCGGGTTCCATAGTCGCCAAGACCTTGACGGCGAGGGAGGTCACCATCCAAGAACTTGAAATGGAGGGTGAACCCCGCCATCAAGCTATGGATCCGGCGAACGTCTTCCACCCTCGGTCGAAGAACATCACGCCGGGGCTGGGGACACGACACTCACCCGAAAGTGCCGCTGATCCCGCAGCCCCTCATGCGTAGCTCCATCACGTCCCGGGCGGATCCGCCCCATTGCGTCCGCTGAACGGGCCGGCAACCGAGGCGCACGACGAGGCGCCCGACGAAGCTTGATGAAGAACTCCCAGGGGTCATCTCCGGTGTGGACCGCGCCGTGGTCAGGAGACGCCGGAGGAGACGGGGGAGGCTCCTCACCACGACCGCCTCTCCTCGACCGCCTCGGCCCACCCTCGACCTCGCCGCTGCCACGCCCTCCCTCTCCCTCTCGTGGCGGCTCCACCGCCACGGGCGAAGCCGAGGAGGCGCGCTGCCAGAAGCAACCCGCGCCGCCACCGTCGAAGAGCTGGGATTCTCCTTCCATGGCGCCAAGAAGAATGTAAGACGAAGGCGAAGGAGAAATGGATGAGTGTGGCCGTCGTGCACCCCTTCCGCCCTATTTAAAGGGGCGAGGTGGGGACTCAACCGCCCCGCTCAACCAATCAAGAAACGAGGAGGCCAGAGGAGCGGGCCGACTCGCCTCTCCGCCCGTGGACGACTCGGTCTCCCACCTTCGCCGCCCACGACCCCATGCATGAGGGCAGCGTGGATAAAAAGCGGAGCCGAGCGACAGTGAAGCGACCTCGCTGCGCCACGATCACGGGTGGGTGCCTTAAAGGCTGCATGCGCCGCCCACTTCTCCCACGACGCCGCAATCAACGCATGTGCCGTGGAGGGGAGACGACAGATGCAGCAGCAGATTCGATGGGCCATGGGCTTCAAGGCCCGTGCAGACTGTCTTGGGCCTGGCCCAACAGCGCTCGGCACCGTGTGGCCCAGCCCGGGCTCTGTCGGTGTACTAAGGTAGGGGTACCTCAGTACCCCAACTTGTGCACGGGCAGCTCCAGCTCCCCGCAGCTAGATCCATCAAACGCTTGCCGGAGACCATCTCCGCTCCACACCAAGCCGTTCAAGAACAAAGTATGTAAGATAGAAACTCAAGACCCCGGCAAGAGGAGCTTGCCGGGAAGGCCATTCCAGGCTCAAGACTACATTACTCCTGCAGATCCCCGGCGAGAGGAGCTCGTCGGGAAGACCAGAAGATCACATCACAGAAGATACGCCTCGGCGCCCCGTGCGCGCCCCGGCGAGGACCCGGGGAGCGGCAAGTCACAGAGCCCGACAAGCCCCCGGGTCCGGCAAGATCAAGGCCCCGGCAAGGTGCTTGCCGGGGAGAGCTATGCTACGTGCCCGCACTCCAGCTCATCTGCCCACGCGTCGCCTCCAGCCTTCTCCAGAGACGCGTGGCGGGTGGCTGTGCTGCATGAGGAATGCGGTGGCACTCCACGGTGGTGGCCGCGCCGTGGCGAAAAGAAGACGCAATGGCGGGAGCTTTTTGGGGCGACGGCGACGGGCATTTAATGCCCTTGTCCCCTCTGTCAAAAGTAGGTAGAAAGCATCGTAGCTGCTTTGTTCCGCACCGCTCCAACTACCACCTCTTTTACGTTTTACCCCTCTACCTCACGCTGGCACTGTCGGTGACCCCTTGCCCTATAAAAGGAGGCCCATGCACAACGAGAAGAGGTTCGACCACTGGCTACTCACGCCAAGGGGCTCGCCCACTGGCTACCCTCATGAAGGTTTCACACACTACTCCACCGCCTTGCTCGCATTCTTGAGCAAGATCTAATACAACACAATGCAGCAAGAGGGTTTACGCGACCATCGCGTCCTGCTGGGTAAAATCCCAGCGTGCATCGCCGACCGCTCTCCGCGCAACCTCCGCCTGCATCAACACACGAAGGGCCCCTGCCCCATAGGTGCCGCGCCACCCATCCGCCGCGATAGGATGCAGAGATGTGATGCAATGAATATGGCATGTTTATGACAATAATCTGGGACTTAGACGAAAAACGGGGGTCAACCTCTTCTTCCAGATTCGATCGGGGCACGAACTCCGAGGTTCGCCGGGGATTCTGCCAGAGTTGGGGAGGGGCGAGGAGGTGCGCCGGTGAGGGAGGAGGAGGTGACCGCGCCGAGCTCCGGCTGTCGGCGTCGCAGCGGCGGCGGATCCGGCGACCGGCGCGTCAGCAGGCGGCGGCGGCGGCGGGCTGGGGAGCGGGAGGCGGCGGTTCCGGGAGTTCCGGCGGCGGGCGCTGCAGCGAGGCCGCAGCGCTGGGCGGCCGGGGCAGAGGAGCTCCGGAGGAGCTTCGGCACGGCGGCGGGTACCGCCGGCGGCGGGAACGGTGGCTGGCTCGATTCGGTTTCGCGGGTCAGCGACGGCGGGCGGGCGGAGCGCCATGTGGCGGCAGCTGATTGGAGGAGGGAGGCGGCGGAGGCGACGTGGCACGCCCCATTGGTCGGGCGACGTGGCGGGCGGACGCGTCCGGCGCGGGCGGACACGTCCGGCGGCGGAGAGGGGAATTTAGGGTTTCGGGGGAAATCATCCGGGATTTGGAATGGGGGGGGGTGTATAAATAGGCATAGAGGGAGCTAGGAGAGTCCAAATGAGGTGCGGTTTGCGGCCACGCGATCGTGATCGAACGACCGAGAGCATGGAGAGGAGTTTGGTGGGTTTTGGGCCACTTTGGAAGGGGTGTTGGGCTGCAACAAAAGAGGCTTTTACGGGTACCCGATTAACCGTTGGAGTACCAAACGACCTCCAAATGGCACGAAACTTGACAAGCGGTCTACCGGTGCTATACCAAGGCCGCTTGGCAAACCTCGGGCCATTCCGAGAACTTTAATACCCGCACTCGAAAAGAGAGAAGAGGGGACGCCGGATGACATAGGAGCGCCGGATTGCAAAACGGACAACGGGGAAAAGGCTCAGATGCATGAGACGAACATGTATGCAAAATGAGATGCACATGATGACATGATAAAATGCAAAAGATGACATGGCAAAGTGCAACACGCAAGCAAATGACATGGCAACGATGGCGAATAACTGGCGGACACCTGGCACATCGAATCCGGTGTACACTCACAAACGCATCAGTCCCTTAACCTATAAGTCTTCAATACACCAAAATCACTAAGGGGCACTAGATGCACTTACATTCTCCCCCTTTTTGGTGATTGATGATAATATAGGTTAAGTTTTCAATGGGGATAAACATGTGAAGTGTAAATACTGATGTTGAGGAATTTGAGTGCAAGATATAGAAGAACTCCCCCTGAAGATGTGCATAGTGAGGAATTTGCTTTTGAAGCCATGGACACTTGAAGAGTATGATCATGGAGATCTCCCCCTATATCTTGCAATTCATACACGCATTTGATATATAATATGAAGAATTTGAAATGCATGATGAAATATGGTGACTGATGTATTTCAGCATGCGTGCATTAACATTAATGAGGAATAAGCGTACAGAATAACACAGCAAAAGTATCAGGTCACCATAGAGTTTAAGATTACAACTCGATCCAGCAAAGTAATCAGAAGAACGAGAGTTGTAACTTAGAAAAAAAACGCCCATATAAGATAGACCCGCTTGAAGACTAACTCAAATTTCTCCCCCTTTGTCATCGAATGACCAAAAGGGTTGAAACTAAGGACCAACGCCCCTGAAGAATATCATGATGATGGAGGAGCGCCAGCGTTGTCAGGGTCTTGAGTCGTTGTAGGGCCTGCTGCAGTGTCGTCCAAGTCTTCATGCTCGTCCATGGCGCGTGATGAAGAATATGAGCTGGCCACCACGGAAGGAACCTTGACTTTCTTGAATCTCTTCGGTGGAGGTGCAGACCAGTCAAAGTCTTCCTTGAAGCCCATTTGCTTCAGATCTTCTTCACCATATAGATGTGATAGAATAGCCAGGTGCGATCAAACACTTCATGGAGGTAGTAGTGGTTTTTCTTCACTGCATTATGTGTAGAAGTCATGTTGTGAAGAATAGAGCCAAACTGACGCTTAACCCACTTGTGGTTTCGATCCACTTTCTGGTGAAGACTTATCAGCAGTTCACGATCAGTCAGCACACGAGGAGCAGTAGCTTGAGGACTTGTCTTGGTAGCATTGGTAGCAGTATCATGAGTGGCAGAGTCATCATTAGTGGACTAAGATGCAGCTTTGCGGAACTGACCATCCAATTGACGAATGCCTTCATCGATAACGGCTGGTGACTTGCCCTTCTCATCAGATGAGGAAATTGTCCGCTTGAGGACTTCAATAGGGGGCAAGTAGCTGAGGTGATTCTGAAAATCAGCCTTGTAGTTGAGTGAAGACCTTGTTCGGAGGAATCTCATGATCCACGGCGCGTAAGGCTTCCGCTCAAATGGAGAAAGTGCAACATTCGCCAGAGTCCTCATGAATAAATCATGATAATTTACGGGAATGCCATGCATGATGTTGAAAAGCATATTCTTCATCATTCCAATAATTTCTTCATCGGATGAGTCATGGCCTTTGATGGGACTCATGGTCTTTGTCAGAATGCGGTAGATTGTTCTTGGCACATAGAGCAATTCCTTCACGAGGAATTTGGTCCTTGGGGCTTGTCCTGGCTTCAGCAGCTTCATGAGCACTTGCATATAGTGATCAGTGAGTTCGAGCTCATCATACGCATAACGAGCACCGCCGTGGAGGACTGATTGGTAGGGCACGAAGCAATTCAGAGGCTGGTGCCTTGTAATGAGTGTTTTCAGTCATCCATTCCAACACGCACGAGTTGACGTCAGCAGCATCGCCTGTGATATGCGAAGTTGCATAGAACTGAAGAATAAGCTCTTCATTCCAATCAACTATGTCAGAGCAGAAATTTAGCAAGCCAGCGTCATGAATCATGCTGAGGACTTGAGAGAAGCAAGGCATGGATTCCATGTCCACATGAGGAATATGCTCATGATCGAAGACTTTGTCCTTGTTGAAGAGCACTGAGGAATAGAAGTTGGCCTGGCTGGCAGTCCAGAAACGCTTCCTTCTAAGATGAGCATTGTCATAGGGGTTGAATTCCGTGAAGAATACGTGCTCGCTGAAGAAATCATCAGCCTTGAATTTTTGCTTCTTGGAGAAAGGATCCTTTGGCTTGTGCTGAGGAGTGTTAGTCAATTGCAGCACCACTTCAGGAATCGCAATCTCAGGTTCCTCAGGGTGAGGAATTTCAAGCTCTTCTGCAGCTTCAGCCTAGGTCGTCAATTCTTCATTGACAATTTCTTCAGCACTAGTGGCTGGAATTTCTTCATGAACACTTGGGGTTGCATGAGGTTCTTCAGATCCCATTTGCACTTCAGTGGCGGCAGGGGACTGAGGAATAGCTTGGAGTGGAGTGAACATTGGAGAGTTTGGATGTTGACTGTCCCAAAATTCATCATTGAGCACAGGAGTGGTACACCCAATGTCCACATCCTCATCTTCAATTTCTTCAACACCGCCTCTTCAAAGAAGAACCGAGGCATAGGTGAGTAAATGACTGGGGTTGAAGGGATCTTATCCACTTCAATTTCTTCATCCAACTGCTCTGACGAAGCAGCAGAAGGAGTTTCTTCATCAGATTCATCAGGAATCACATAATCTTCACCAAATGGAACAAGGTCCTTTGATGGCATTGATGAGACTGGAACGACATCAATTGGATTGTCAATTGAACTGATCAGAGTCTTCATCTTCTTCGGAGCTGAAGAATTTGAAGAAGTTGATGCCTTCCTTTTCTTCACAGCTGCACGTTCTGCAGCCTTGGTCTTCTTTGCATCTGATGCAGATGGAAGGATTGGAGTTGGTGTAGGCGCAGGAGGTGCAGAGGACTTTGGTTCATTTTCCTCAGGCACAACTGATGCAGTTGTCCTGATTTGTTCACTTCCCTCAGGCGCATCACTAGTGGATGCCCTGGCAATATCTTCAGCGACTGGAATGGAGTCATCAGCCCTGGCGCTCTCATTTTCTTCAGCAGCCTGATTGTCATTAGCAGTGTTGGCATTTCCTTCAGTAGGCTGAGCAGATGCCTCAGCCTGCGTAACTTCAACGTGCATAGGTGGAGCAGCACTTGAAGTGAATTTCTTCGTCAGATTGACGAAACGCACCTTGGCGCCCTTCCAATCAGCATGGTAGCGATCAAATTCATCACTCAGCTGTTTGATTTCAACTTGCAAGGCAAGGAGTTGATCAGAAGTGAGAGTGAGGACATTGTCCTTGAGGTAGCGTTGTTTCTTGTACTACGCTTTCTTCAAACTTCTGCCTTGTTCAAATTTCCATTTTTCTTCCTCAATGAAGGCAGTAAGAACATGACTTTGACCAGGAGTGTGGTTCATCTCCAGCAAAGGCATGTTAGGATCCTTGTGCCACAGGTCAATGTAGTCGAGGATCAACTTTGGATCCAGCATCAGCGACACATTGCTACCTTTGGCTCTAGCGGCCCTGGCTTGCCTGTCTCTGATGATTTCAGCAAGTTCTTCATCATCAGCCTCATCATCATCAGAGGGTACATGGAAGGCGACCTTCTTCTTGTGAGGACTTGGTCGAGTGCCTCGTCTAGCAGTTGCCTTTGTCTTCAGCAGAGAGAGACCAGCTGAGGAATTACGAGAAGCTGAGGAGCTTGCAGATGCTCCTGAGGCAATAGAGAAGCCTTGAGTCATTTGCATGTGGCGAGATGCACAGGTGCCGAGGATTTTGTCGGAGCAGCTGAATACTTTGACGGAGGAGCTGAGGACTTTGAAGGAGCAGTCTGAGGAATTTGCCGTGAGGGGCTTGAGGAATCTGTCCTTGATGGCATAGCAGAGGAGCTTGGCCGTGAGGGCATTGAAGGTGAAGCACTGGATTTATGTGCAGACTTCTTGTGCATTTCCTTCTTTGGCTGACTAGCAGAGGCCTCAGCAGAGGCAGCAGTAGCAGCAGAGTCTGCGTTGAATTTCTTCACTGCTTCCTTTGCTTGCTTAGCTAGTTTGGCTTGGCGCTTTGCCCATACATTAGGATAATCCTCACCGCGCTTGAGGCTGGTGGGATCTGCCAACTGGCCTGGTGCCAATGGAGGTCTTGGGCATGGAGGGTTGAGTGCGAATTTCTTCATATACTTGGGAGTGACATATCTGTACTCCCTCCATTCTCGTGCCCATGTCCTCTCTATCCTTTGTATGCGCACCTTGCGCTAATTCTTGTCTTCTTTGCTGAATTCGGCTTCATCAGGTCTGCGGTAGTCCTTATATATGTCCTCAGGGATTTCAAATGCAGTATTGACCTCAGGCCTCTTTCCTCCCTTCTGTGGCCTTTTGTCACCCATTTTCTTTAGCTGAGGAATATGAACAACTGAAGTTTCTGAAGAGGTATGCAACTTTTCTTCGAGGAACGCTGCAAATGAGTTAAGTTGATGAGAACCTAGTGATTCAGCAGCGGACATTTGTACCTGTGAGCAGATTATAGTTGCGAGGAATTTGGAGAGGTCATATGCGTTCTCAGAAGGTTTTTTAAAAAAATAGGTTTTGAGGAATTTGGCCAGATGAGTCTTGAGGAATTTCACTAAGCGTTCTTTGTCTTAGGTTCCAGAGTTGTGTAGATTGAAAATCCACACAATTGAGGAATCTTGAAGAAAATCATTGCTTAGAGAAACGAATCAAGAGCAGATGACATGTGAGGTGTTCATGTGTGTGAAGATCTGAAGAATAAACACCTTTGAAGATTTTCAAGAAAATTTGAGAATCAAAGCGAGCAGTAAAAGTTACTTTTAATTACCCGAAGTGAAGAACACGACGAACTGGGAAGAACAAATGTGAAGTTCGTCAGGTCAGATCGTCCACGCCCTAACTCGGCAGAAGAAGATGGCTACGGCGGCGGCAGAGTCTAGAAATCCGCAACCGACGCGAGTACGACAGCGATGAGGTCGAGGTAGTGAAGCTATTCCTCACCGGCGATGATGAAGTAGCGGCGGCGCTAGGGTTTTGGGAAGCTTGAGCGTGAGAGAGCGCGAGCGAGGTGAAAGTGAAGTGAGGAAGAGACAGGGGTATTTATAGAGGGAGTGAAAAACTGTTCAACCGAGGAAATCGGACGAACATGCCCCTGGCCCCTTCTCATTCGCTTGACATGTGTCACCCACATACTGAGAGGTGGCGATCGTGTAGGATCGTGGGTGAATAGATAAGTATTTTCGCGAGAAGCGGAACGGCTTGAGCGGCAAAGCCGAAAATTCAGATAAGATAAGTTAAAAGTTCCGTTCGCAATTTCTTCAGCTGTCAAGGACACAATGAAGAATTTGAATGAGTTTCAAATAGAACGCATATGAGGAATTTGTGAATAGACTGGGTTGAGTTTAGCATAGAGGGGGAAGGGTCCGATCACATTCACTTAGTATAAGAAATCAACTTAAAGAAATAACAATAAGTGAATGTTGTATAGGACATAAAACTCATATATATATATATATTCAAATGAAGAACAACTCCGTAAAGAGTAAAGACAATGCAAAGTTGAAGAATTTGAAAAGCTGAGGAATTTCAAAAACGAAGAAAAACTCATATTGAAGATTTTCAACTTTGGTTGGTGGCGTAACCCACCGTATAAGAAAGCTAATTTCAGACACCGCGTACAATTGTCGTAGGGCTATGAGAATCAATTTCTTCATTAATTTCTTCACACTTAAAGGGTTAGTCTTCATTGATTGTAGAAAAACGTTACTTTGTGTGTTGTGCATCTAAGTCATCAGGTCAGCATAAGTGTTAGGAGGTGAGGGAGTCCTGGACTAGGGGGTGTCCGGACAGCCGGACTATCAATATCCGCCGGACTCCCAGACTACGAAGATAGAAGATTGAAGACTCCGGCTCGTGTCCGGAAGGTACTTTCCTTGGCGTGGAAGGCAAGCTTGGCAAATACGGATATGTAGATCTCCTACCATTGTAACCGACTCTGTGTAACCCTAGCCTCTCCGGTGTCTATATAAACCGGAGGGACTTAGTCCCAGGGACTAACATTACATCTCAACAATCATACCATAGGCTAGCTTCTAGGTTTAGCCTCCTTGATCTCGTGGTAGATCTACTCTTGTACTACCCATATCATCAATATTAATCAAGCGGGACGAGGGTTTTACCTCCATCGAGAGGGCCCGAACACAGGTAAAAACATCGTGTCCCTCGTCTCTTGTTACCATCCGCCTAGACGCACGTTCGGGACCCCTACCCGAGATCCGCCGGTTTGACACCGACATTGGTGCTTTCATTGAGAGTTCCTCGTGTCGCCACCGATAGGCTCGATGGCATCTTCAACCATCAACGCTGTCTGTGGTGAGACTTTTCTCCCGGACAGATCTTAGATTCGGGCGGCTTTGCACGCTGCGGGCAATTCTCTTGGCCATCTGGAGCAGATCGAAAGCTATGCCCCGGCCGTCGGTCGATTCGAAGCTTAAACTTCACGGCCGATGACCGCGGAGACTTGATCTTCGACGGACTCAAGCCACAGCCAGGTGCGCCGCACTGTGACGATGGGCATGATTTAGCTCTGCCACCGGACATTGCTTTGGTGGCCGCACTCGGATCCGCTCCGGCCACTAGCCCGGGGCCGATTGCCCATACCGAGGACCGGTGGATAGACGCCGCCCTGGGGGCTTCAACATCCACGGCGATGGAGCCGAATACCAATCTTGTCCCCTGCGAAACTCGTGATCCCGAGGCGCCGGACTCCTCGCCGGACTCCGAGCCTCCCGCGCCCCTACCAATTAATCCGGATTGGGCGCCGGTTATGGAATTCACCGCCGCGGACATCTTCCAGCACTCGCCTTTTGGCGATATCCTGAATTCCCTGAAGCATCTCTCGCTATCAGGAGAATCCTGGCCGGACTATGGCAAGAACGGTTGGAGTTCGGACGATGGAGAAATTCAGAGCCCACCCACCACCAACCTTGTAGCCACTTTCGAGGATCTAACCGACATGCTAGACTACGACTCCGACGGCATCGACGCTATGGACGACGATGCCGGAGACGATCAAGAGCCGCCTCTGAGGCACTGGAAGGCCACCTCGTCATATGACGATACATGGTGGATACCCCAAAAGAAGGGGACGGCGAAAAGCAGCGGAGGCAGATTCTCTAAAGAAGCAGCCCAAACGCCGACGCGTGGCGCCGCGCCAAAATCCCGCCACAGCAAGAATGAAGATTCCGCACGGAGACAATAACACTCGGAGAGTGCCGAAGACAATCCCCTCCAAAGACGACTCAGCGCAGAGGACGCAGGAGCAAGCCCTCACGCATGCGGCGGCGCATTTAAGGGGTGGAGGATGATAACTATATGCCTCCCTCCGAAGACGAAGCAAGCCTCAACGATGATGAATTCGTCGTACCTGAGGATCCCGTCGAACAAGAGCGCTTCAGGTGCAAGCTCATGGCCACGGCAAATAGCCTAAAGAAAAAGCAGCAACAGCTCCAAGCTGATCAAGATCTGCTGGCCGATCGATGGACAGAGGTCCTCGTGGCCGAAGAGTACAAACTCGAACGTCCCTCCAAAAGTTACCCAAGACGCAAGCTGCTCCCCCGATTAGAGGAGGAAGCATACATACCCTCATCACCAGCGCATGACATGGCTGACCGACCACCCCGTGGTTGCGACAGAGAGGCATTCAGGCCCCCAGCCAAGACCATACCCCGGCACCGCTCCAAGAGTACGAAGCCAAAAGGGAACGCGCCGGACTTGCGAGACATATTGGAGGACAAAGCAAGACAATCTAGATCCATTTATGGATCACGTGGGCGCCTACGACCCACGACGAATACCGTCGTCGCGCGGACATAACGCCGCTGGGCGAACATAGCGAGCATAGCTCGCTCGAGCTGCGTCGCGATATTGCTCAATACAGGGCGCCCGCACACCCGTTATGCTTCATCGATGAAGTAATGGATCATCGATCCCGAGGGTTTAAACCCAGAATATCGAATCTTACGATGGTACAACAGACCCTGCGGTGTGGATCGAAGATTATCTTCTCCACATCCATATGGCCCGTGGAGACGATCTCCACGCCATCAAATATCTCCCACTCAAGCTTAAAGGACCAGCCCGGCATTGGCTTAAGAGCCTGCCCGCAGAGTCAATTGGGTGTTGGGAAGACCTGGAGGCTGCGTTCCTTGATAACTTCCAAGGCACATATGTGCGACCACCAGACGCCGATGACCTAAGCCACATTATTCAGCAGCCAGACGAATCGGCCAGACAATTCTGGACACGGTTCTTGACGAAGAAAAATCAAATCGTCGACTGTCCGGATGCGGAGTCCCTCGCAGCCTTCAAACATAACATCCGGGATGAATGGCTAGCCCGGCACCTGGGGCAGGAGAAGCCGAAATCCCTGGCAGCCCTCACTTCGCTAATGACCCGCTTTTGTGCGGGAGAGGACAGCTGGCTAGCTCGCAGTAACAACCTCCGTCAAAACTCTGGCAGTCCGGATACTAAGGACAACAACGGCAGGTCACGTCGAATTAAAAACAAGCACCGCATTAATGGCGACGATAAGGAGGATACGGCAGTCAATGCCGGATTCCGAGGCTCTAAACCCGGTCAGCGGAAGAAGCCATTCAAAAGAACCACTCCGGGTCCGTCCAATCTGGACCGAATACTCGACCGCTCATGCCAGATACATGGCACCCCCGAAAAGCCAGCTAATCACACCAATAGAGATTGTTGGGTGTTCAAGCAGGCCGGCAAGTTAATTGCCGAAAACAATGACAAGGGGCTAAATAGCGACGATGAGGAAGAGACCCGGACGCCGAACAATAGAGGACAGAAGGGCTTCCCCCCACAAGTGCGGACGGTGAATATGATATACGCGACCCATATACCCAAGAGGGAGAGGAAGCGCGACTCACGGACGCCTATGCGATGGAGCGATCGCCCAAGTTCAATCCATGGTCCTCTGTCCGATCACTTTCGATCGAAGAGACCATCCGACCAGCATACGCCATGGCGGATTCGCCGCATTGGTTTTAGACCCAATCGTCGATGGATTTCACCTCACAAGAGTCCTGATGGACGGCGGCAGCAGCCTGAACCTGTTTTATCAGGATACGGGCGCATAAAATGGGCATAGACCCATCCAGGATCAAACCTACAAAGACAACCTTTAAAGGTGTCATCCGAGTGGAAGCCAAGCTATGCACAGCTCATCCACACCGAAGTGGTCTTGGATCCCGGATAATTTCGAGCGAAGAGTTAATCTTCGATGTAGTCCTGTTCAGAAGCGGCTATCATGCCCTGCTTCGGACGAACGCGTTGTAAAATTCAACGCGGTGCCGCATTATGCATACCTAAAGCTCAAGATGCCAGGCCCTCGCGGAGTCATTACGGTCAATGGGAATACGGAACGCTCCCTCCGAACGGAGGAACATACAGCGGCTCTAGCGGCAGAAGTACAGAGCAGCCTTCTCAGGCAATTCTCAAGTTCGGCAACTAAAAAGCCGGACACAGCAAAACGCGCCGAGCAATGCCAACCAAGACCACTGGCGCGATCGAGCATCGCAGAGTAATGCGGCCCCAACCCTCGCCCACGCATGATCGCAAGAATAACACTCCGCGTACATCATTACGCTTTGGAGATACCATGGGCGCAGGGAAAGGGGCACAAGGAACCAAGAGTGCGGCTCGACCACACCAGGGGCTCACACTAACACCCCCTTGTTTTTATTTTTATCTTTTCTTCTCTTTATGATACAGGACTCCATTAACCGAAGCCTCGTCCGATGGCGAACTCGCCGAACTCACGATGCAACGATCGAGGGATTTAAAAAGGCTGCGATTTAACACTCGGTGGTCTCAATTACGAGCAATAAATTCAATTACATACACCAAGTCTGCAGCTCATCCTCGAGGGGGACATGTTAATTTAGTCCAAATCCCTTGCTTACCAAGACTATTTATATCAGTCCGCTTTATTAGCGGACCTTCTTTCATAAATAATGCAGCACTTCCTTTTGCAAGTACATTACCTTTTCATTGCAATTCGTTATCTTTATATATGTTCATTATATGACATCTTGCACCCAGATACTTTGGTACGGCCGAATACGCCAGGGCTTCGCTCCCCAGATTATGGTGTGATTAAGTCCGAACACTTTCACAAGTGCGGCACCCGAACTTATAGCATTATATGAATCAGCTCGAATCATGTCTTGGGTCAATAGTTGGGTTTGCCGGCTCCCATGTTTTGGTACCTTACGCCGTTCCGTCGGCTAAGGTAGCACTGGAGAACCACTGCGATTGCGCCCGGTTGAGCCAGTTAACGCCTGGAGAAAGCTAAAACCGATCGGGCATGATAAGGCGAGACTGGTCGCTGTTCGAGAGGTTCTTTCGGGTCCCTAAAGACTCATGCCGCTTGAGCGAAGTTCGGATGATGTCCGACGAAGGCGTGGATAGCGCCCGGATTCGGTCTTCGAATACCGGGGCTTCACGAAATTTAAAATTATAGAATTCTATGGCTAAGTGAGAGTGTTCAAGCATTATAAGTCCGGTTGCCTTGTTCGTCGTGTTGAGCGCCTCCTAGATGGACCCAAAATGGGAACAAGAGTGCTCAAGTTTATCACCGAACACCCCAAAGACTGTGGCTTGGAAATTTGAAGCCAACGCCTTGCCATCTCTCGATTTAAAACGGCCGCCTGAAGGTAATATTTTAAATTAAACAAGAGTTGCTCATGGCGCGTATGAACGAAGTTTCAGCGCCAGTGATAAAAATACAGCGAGTTCATTCAAAGATTACATTTCGGGGCACTCATCGCAATATCGCAGCTCCCTTCAGACAACTTTATAATATCGCCCGCGTGCGATGCTCCTTGCCCGCGGCGGTGGATCCGTGAGAAGCTTCTCCGCATCCAGTTTGCCCCATTGCACATTTATGCGGGCAAGGGCCCGGCAGCGCCTTCAATGCGGCGAGCGCTTGATTACATCCAGCCTGGGGCATGCATCCACCAGCCGCCGAGACTAGGCCAAAGTACACTGCCGGGCATGGCCTGTCGAACCACACCGGACTGTGAGGCCCTTCATGGCCTCCTCGGCTACCTTGTGGAGTTCGACCAGGTTGCTTCAGGTGGTCGCTTGGGGCACCGGATGGCGGCCTCAGATCTCGAGACCGAAGACCTTCTCTGTCGAGCTCCCCTCCTCGCCACGATAGAATGCGGCGGCATCAGACGCACTACGCGGCAAATCTGCAAACGCCCCTGGAGAGCTCCAAATTCGGGTAAGTATCCGGTAATTTACATTAACATGCTTGCTCTGCATGAAAAACGCCTTACCCGCAGCTATCTTCATTATATCCTCTACCTCCTGAAGGGCCTTCTGGGCCTCGGCCTTGGCGGACTTGGCACTTTCAAGAGCCGAGGCAAGCTCGGACTCTCGAGTCTTGGAGTCACGCTCCAAACTCTCATGCTTTTCCATGAGAGCCCGGAGCTCTTGCCGAACTTCCGCCACCAGTGCCACTTGCTTTTCTCGCTCAGCCCGCTCCATGGCAGATTATGCTCGGCATGACACGGCATCCTTCAGGGCCGCCACCTCCTTAGTGGCCCCTACAATACACATATTATCCTTATTAATTTTGTTTGCAACTAAAACCCTTTTCTGTAAGGTACTTATTTAAAGTGGTGTTATTCACCTTCTTTTTCCTTGAGCTGCCTCTTGGCATGGCCGAGCTCTTGCTCCGACCGCTCAAGGTCCTTCTTCAGCGCCTCGACCTCCGCCGTTAATGCGGCAGAGGTCAACAAGCCAGCAACTGCAAACCCATATTGACATATTTTTAGAAACCCTGCGTATATCTTGTTAGATCCTTAGTCCGGCTTTTCTTTCCGAACACCAAACTAAGCATCAGGGGCTACTGTCTATGCGGTATTACATTACATAATTTTAAACTTCTTACCTCAAAGCCTGTTAGAAGGCTGCTGCAGGCTTCGGTCAGCCCGCTTTTGGTGAGCCGAACCTTCTCAATCACCGCACTCATGACAGTGCGGTGTTCTTCCTCGATGGAAGCGCTTTAAGCGCCTCCAAAGAGTTATCCGTGCCTCGGTTGGGACGGAGGCCGCCGGCGTCACGGTCCTGCCCTTCTTTCGAAGGGGCCACTTGCCGGACTCTGGAACCGCTACGGGTTCCGAGGTAGAGTCCGGCACGAAGTCCGAGAGGCCGCCTGACGGCACCTCCGGAGCCTCCTCCTGGCGGGTCCCTCTGCGGGATTCCGCATCGTCGTCCTCGTCGACGCGTGGGGTAGAGGCAGTCGGGATGGAATTTACATCCGACGACGCCAAAGACCCGCTCATCGAGTCGGGAAGATCGTCAACGGCCGGACTATAGGCAGAATGCGGCGTTAGAGAGGACACTACATGACATATAATGTACGGCGTATAAATGATCCGAATACTTACGATCCTGCCGGACGCCTGGCCCTTGGAGGCCATTCATCCTCGCCAACGCTGATGTTGGCAAAACTGTCCGGGGGATAGTTCTCCCCCTTTTGGACCCTTCGGCCGCCCCGATCGGGGAAGCCTTCCTCTTCCTCTCTCCCTCCTCCGGGAGAGAGTACTCCTCCTGCTCCTTGTGTTCAGGGGAGGAGTCCTCGTCGTCATCAGACGCCTGATTACGAGAACTCTTTCGAGTCCCCGTGGCCACCTTCTTGGCCTTCTTCTCCGGCACCACGTGCGGTGCCGGAACCAGCAGCCCTGCTAAGCGGGCATCCACTGGTTCTTCTGGCATGGGAGCCGGGCTGATGAGCAGCTCGGCCTTCTCCATCCATTCCTGTCAAAGGAAGAGGCAGACTAAAAACCTCGCTAGAGTCAATCTAATTACTACAAGTGTCCCGTAATGGGGTCGAATCACTTACCTCGTCAGTCGGAGACTGCGAGCTGAATCCGCGGTCTTCGGTCGCGGATGCGGGGGCTTCGGCGCCCTTGAACAGCACCCTCCAGGCACCTTCGTGCGTTGTATCGAAGAGCCCGCTCAACGTCTGGTGCTGTTCCGGATTAAACTCCCACGGATTAAATGCCCGTTCTTGGCATGGGAGAATCGCCGGAGGAGCATGACCTGGACCACGTCGACGAGCCGGAGCCTATTGCTCACCAGCTTCTTGATGCAGGCTCGAAGTCCCGTCACCTCCACCGGATCACCCCACTGCAAGCCCTTCTCTTTCCAGGAAGTGAGCTGCGTGGGGATTCCAGATCTAAATTCGAGGGCCGCCGCCCATGTAGGCTTGCGCGGCTCGGTGATGTAGAACCACCCGATTGCCACCCCTTGACGGAATCCACGAAGGTCCCTTCGGCCAAGGGGCGTTGGGCGGCTTGCCCAACATGGCGCCTCCGCATTCGCTTGCGTGCCCCTTCACAACCTTCGCTTGACGTTGAAGGTCTTGAGCCACAGGCGAAGTGGGGCGGATGTAGAGAAATGCCTCGCACACGCACGATAAACGCCGAGATGTTGAGGATGAAGTTGGCGCCGGATCGTGGAAATCCAGGCCGTAGTAAAACATGAGCCCCGGACGAATGGATGGAGCGGAAAGCCCGATCCAGCGGAGGAAGTGGGGAGGAAGACGACCCTCTCATGAGGCCCAGGGTAGGGATGAGCTGCCCGCGTCGGGCAGCCGATGCTGTGATATCGCTGGAAAGGTATCCGCGTCGCGAAGCTTGGTGATGTCCTCCTCCTTAGCGGTGGAGGCCATCCATTTACCTCCGCTCCGGACATGTTCGGAGAAGGGTCGAGGTGAGATCTTGTGAGCTTAGGCGTTGGAGCTTGAGTTCGCGAGGATGGATAAGCAAAGGAGGAAGGAGGCGTGGGTGAGAAGGTAAATCCTTATCCCTTATATATAGGCGGACAAAACTATCGTCCCTCACCGGCCGGTAAAACTCGCTTATCTCCCAAGCGCCACCATCAATGGCGCGGTTGGGTTACCCACACACGTATTGATGAGAATCCCGGAATAAGGGGAACACGATCTACGCTTGACGAGACATGCCAGGAAACCGCCGCTAAGCGTCTTTGAGGTGGAATAGTAAAAACGATTCAAACAAGGGCTTGGCTGTGGCGTGATGTCACGCCGCATAATACGTCAGCAGATTGAGCTAAGTGTATATTTTATTCTCTCTACGTTGGAGTGTGGAATTTATTTTGCAGAGCCGGACACTATCCTAGTGTTCATTATCTTCTCCAAATTATTCAAGGGAGGAACCCTCCTTGCAATGCCGAACACTATGCACGCCGGACTTATCGTCATTGAAGACTGGTTCAGGGGCTACTGAGGGAGTCCTGGACTAGGGGGTGTCCGGACAGCCGGACCATCAATATCCGCCGGACTCCCAGACTACGAAGATAGAAGATTGAAGACTCCGGCTCGTGTCCGGAAGGTACTTTCCTTGGCGTGGAAGGCAAGCTTGGCAAATACGGATATGTAGATCTCCTACCATTGTAACCGACTCTGTGTAACCCTAGCCTCTCTGGTGTCTATATAAACCGGAGGGCCTTAGTCCGTAGGATGAACATTACATCTCGACAATCATACCATAGGCTAGCTTCTAGGGTTTAGCCTCCTTGATCTCGTGGTAGATCTACTCTTGTACTACCCATATCATCAATATTAATCAAGCAGGACGTAGGGTTTTACCTCCATCGAGAGGGCCCGAACCTGGGTAAAAACATCGTGTCCCTCGTCTCTTGTTACCATCCGCCTAGACGCACAGTTCGGGACCCCCTACCCGAGATCCGCCGATTTTGACACCGACAGGAGGTGTGTCCATTTCAGAGAACATTCGAAGATTCTAGGATATTTAGCTCACACCGCAACTTGCTAAATCTCTTCTCATCCAGGGGCTTAGTGAAGATATCGGCCAGCTGATCTTCAGTGCTGACGTGGTCGATGGAGATGTCGCCTTTCAACACATGATCACGAAGAAAATGATGACGAATCTGGATGTGCTTGGTCTTCGAGTGCTGAACTGGGTTATGAGAAATCTTGATGGAACTCTCATTGTCACAGTAGAGAGGCACATTCTTCATGTTGACGCCATAGTCCTTGAGTGTTTGCTTCATCCATAGTAGTTGAGCACATCACGATCTAGCAGCAATGTACTCAGCTTCTGCAGTGGAGAGAGATACGCAGTTCTGTTTCTTCGAGGACCAACATACCAAAGATCGTCCGAGGAAATGACATGTACCAGATGTTGACTTGCGGTCCACGCGATCGCCAGCATAGTCAGACTCTGAATATCCAATGAGATCAAAAGCGGAGCCCTTAGGATACCATAATCCAAGTGTTTGTGTGTGAGCTAAGTATCAAAGAATATGCTTCACAACCTTATGGTGTGATTCCTTTGGTGTAGATTGAAATCGGGCACACATGCAAACACTAAGCATAATATCCAGCCTAGATGCACATAGGTACAATAAAGAACCAATCATGGAGAGGTATACCTTTTGATCAAAGTATTTACCATTTTCATCAGTGCATAGATGGCCATTTGTGGGCATTGGAATTTTGACCCCTTTGCAATCTTGCATGCCGAATTTCCTCAATACATCCTTGAGGTATTTCTCCTGAGATATGAATATTCCATTGCGCTGTTGACAAATTTGATGACCTAATTTTTTTTCAACTCTCCCATCATAGAAATTTGATATTCTTCACTCATAATATAGGCAAATTCATCACTATATCGTTGGTCAGTACAGCCGAGAATGATATCATCAACATATATTTGGCACACAAACAATTCACCATCATAAGACTTAGTGAAAAGAGTTGGGTCGAGTGAACCGGGTTTGAAGCCTTTCTTCATGAGGAATTCCTTTGAAGTATCATACCACGCCCGAGGGGCTTGCTTGAGGCCATACAGGGCCTTGTTGAGCTTGAAGACTTTGTCGGGATTCTTTGGATCTTCAAAACCTGGGGGTTGAGCAACATATACTTCTTCCTCAAGCTTACCATTGAGGAATGCACTTTTCACATCCATTTGTTGTAAGATAATATCATGATGGTTAGCATAAGCAAGTAATATGCGAAAAGCCTCAAGTCTAGCAACAGGTGCAAAAGTTTCATCGAAGTCAATTACTTCAACCTGTGTGTAGCCTTGAGCTACAAGCCGTGCCTTATTCCTCACCACAAGGCCATTTTCATCTTGCTTGTTGCGGTAGATCCACTTTGTGCCAATAATGTTGTGCTTGCGACGATCTGGGCGTTTGACCAGTTCCCATACATTGTTGCGCTCGAACTGATGTAATTCTTCTTGCATATCTTGAATCCACTCAGGCTCCAGAAATGCTTCATCTACCTTAGTGGGCTCTGTGATAGATACAAACGCAAAGTGCCCACAAAAGTTAGATAAATGTGAAGCTTTTGAGCGTGTGAGAGGACCTGGTGCTTCAATGTCATCGATGATCTTCTCGATTTGCACTTCGTTTGCAATACGAGGATGGCGGGTTGTCTTCGAGGAATTTGATCGCATTTTATTCAGAGCATTTTCCTCGGCACCATTTTCTTCAAAGGCCATTTCGGCGTTCATCACGTTCTAGAATGAATTTTTCAGCAGATTGTTCAAGAGGAATGACATCCTCGGTGGCTTTGAACTTGATAGAATCCTCGGTGCTGGTTCATCATCACGAAGGTAGGTGCTCTCTTTGCGAGCCATTAGTTTCATCGAACCGCACATCCACAGTTTCAACAACCTTGTGAAGGACGTTGTTGAAGACTTTGTAGGTGTGCGAGTCCTTTCCGTAACCAAGCATGAAACGCTCATCTGCTTTCGGTGCAAACTTAGAAATGTGATGAGGATCTCTAATCCAACATTTAGCACCGAAGACTTTGAAGTAACTTACATTGGGTTTCTTGTCAGTGAGGAGTTCATCGGCAGTCTTCTTGAAAAATTTGTGAAGATATACTCTGTTGATGATGTGGCAGGCAGTATTAATTGCCTCACTCCAGAAATGACGAGGCGTCTTGTATTCATCAAGCATAGTGCGAGCCATCTCAACAAGAGTTCCGTTCTTGCGCTCCACGACACCATTCTGTTGAGGAGTATACGGAGCAGATAACTCATGAGTAATACCAAGTTCATCAAGATCACTACAAGAAATATGTCAACTTGTGACCACCACTATTGGTCACTGAAAGGTCACAAATTTCCATTTGCGACCTTTTTGTGACCAAAAACAGAAGGTCAAAAGCTGGCCGTCATAAACTGACTATAGCGACCTTTCTTACGGAATGGTCGAAGGCGTTCGACAAAAATATTCCTCTTGTGGCATTTTGGTCACTAGCAACCTCCCGAGCCACATAGGCATCCAGTGGCAAGCTGATGTGGCACAAGATTCAGCCGGTCCAATTCGATTTTCTACATGGGCCTAGCCCATTAATTCGGCCTTTTTACTGTATATTTTCTGACAATTTTTGGTCAGGTTCATGGGCCAAGCCCTACAATTCGGCCTTTTTATTTTACGGGCTTAGGCCATTTTGCATTCCGTTTCATTCAGCCTTTTGTTTTTGTTTTTCATAAATGCACAATATTCTAGTACACTATTGTTTGGGCCATAGCCTTTTTAGAGCCCAAATATTATTCGATCCAATAGACGAACATTCAGCCTTTTTCATTCACATATTTCAATTTTACACATTTCAACAGCAAACAATAAATAATTCTCACAATTAAATGATCAAATCCAAAAATCACTCTATGAAACTCAGAACAGCACATCTGCATGATCCATCAAGTGTACATACAATCGAAACAAATCTGAGGCACCAAAACTATTGTGGACATCTCCAAGCTTCTTCGATCTTGGTCACAAAGAATACCACCTCGTTCGCTTGTTCTCATGTTGGCGAAACTTGACATGAAAATATATTATGAGCAGACGATTCAAGAAAATGACATTTATTTAATACGATAACATAAATTGAGCTAGCTAGTACCATGCTTTTGTTCTCCAACTAGTTAAAATGAGATACCCACTCATACAAGATAACAGATACACGATGCAAGAGATACCAAAACAGATACACAAGTTGAGATGTAGCAGCAGATTCATCAAGTATATATCATGATGTGTATTCATCATATAGCTGTTGAGATCCACCAATGCTCAATGCCAAAAATGTAAGATAATGGTTATGGAAAATAGTAAACTTGTAACCAGATTTAAAACAAAGCGTAACAGCAAGGTGATGCCATGACCAAATGCTAACGAATGCTTTTAATAAAATGGATTGCTTCTAGCTATTGTAGTAACGACATGTAGGTTCCATCGAGGCCATGATCAAGTACTCCAAACCATTGCATGCTTTGAAATAAAATACTAGATGAATGTCACTAACAGAGCACTAGGTGATTAATGGAACAAGACATGGCGGTGTATGTCCGAAGGCAGTCTGCTTGCCGATGTTCTTCGCATAACTATAGGTGACCGTCAAGTTAGCATTACACAAAGCGAAAAGGAGAGTGAAAAGACATGGCAGCCTATAGCTATCTTTGAGAACATAGACAAGCAGCACTGTCTTCAGATATTGTTGGCTTGCAGCCACATGTATCCTTGCTTCAAGTCAGGTCCAGAACTCTTTGTGTGCACATCAAGGCAGAATAGCAGCCTCGGTCGTGCAGCCGCACTTCTGCTGAGGAAAACAAACAAATGGCTGAAGCATCTTGGTAGAAACATGATGAAAAAACTGCTAAATGGACACTAGCAGCAAAATATATTAGAATGTTAAATTTAACACAACAGTAACATCTTTAAGTAAAGTAAATTCCATGGCATATAAACACATCAATTCATTACATTTGTGTGTCTTGTAGGTCTGAAACTACTCAACTATCATGCGTGCGGGTACTATGTCGAAGCAGCAGAGGGATTTAAAAGGAAGGACCATGTGTGTGTGTGTAGAAAACACACACAAGAAACACTGAACAAGATCTATTTAGTCTGACAGTTTCCATTGCACAGAGGAGATTTGTGGTTGTGTGCATCATGTCATATACTTGCAATTTGTCATGCTGTTTTCAAGTTGCGAACACATAATACATTTGCCGGGGAAATAAAACTAATGCATGGGGTGTAAATGCATTTTAGCTGGGGAGAAGACGTTGAGAGTGCAATGGACTACACTGGTAGTAACCTGACAGAAAAATCTTGACAGGACACACTTAACCAAGAGCAGCCTGCTCTGAATCTGAAGGATACTAACTTAGATATGAAAGTAGCACAAAGCACAAAGCACCCATGCTCTGAACTTAGAGCTGAAACATCTACTTAGCAGGAGTAGTGAGCAGAGGAAGATGAGAGGGGGAGGGAGATGCTACCTGCCGTGGTGGGTCGTCCCTTGACGGCGGCGACCTTGACCTTGGTGGCTGGGTGCACCCCTGCCGCTCCTCGAGCAGGACAAGGTTGGCGACTGCAGCTTGAGGAGAAGGACACGAACGAGCACAACAAAGATCAGTCTGCGCTGCACACATAGACACAAACACCCAGCGTCAGCGAGAAAACAACATTCGGACAAGCATAATAATTGTGCGTATATAATCGACTTGGTTTATTCTTAAAAAATTATTATCAACATGGCTAGAGACTATATAGATGGTCTACTCTGGTATGTAGGTACATGTGCAGGAGATGGTCTACTCTGGTATAGTAATTAGGCAGCCTTGAGGAACCCAAATCCATGGCTGCTAGATCAAATGAAACAAGGAGGGGCACCTTCACCTTGGGTGGCTGGACGACGGCGCCGTGGATTTAGAGGTCTAGGTGGAAGAAGCCCTTGACGGAGGCGACTGTCGTGGCTGGGTGCGCCCCTCCTGCTCCTCCTCCTCGAGCAGGACAAGGTCAGCGGCTACATGGTGAGGAGAAGGCCCTCCTCTCCTCTCCGGGCGTCGTCCTGGTCGCTTGCCGGCGCGGTCTACCTGCAGAGACGAGACAAGAAGGGGTCAGGGGTTTGGAGTGGCTAAGGTTCAGCAGCGGGGAGGAGGAGGAGACTCGCCAGATCGGATGGGGAGAACTGCACAATCCTAGCCATGGCTGCTAGCTAGGGTTTCGTTGGCGAGGAGGGAGGGAGGAGGTTGGCGCGGCAGCGGCTGCAGGGGAGAGGAGGAGCCATCGGTGCTCTGCTGCTCGGCTCGTCAAGCCCGACCATGAACAGTCGTCGGCGGCGCTTGACGGAGAGGAGACGAGCTGTAGGTGGAGGAGGACCGCGGGCTTGGGCGCGATCTTGGGGAGGGAGACCATGGGCTCGGCGTCGCTGGAGGTGGAGGAGCCAACGGGCGTCTTGTGAGTCTTGAGGAGGTGGGGCAGCTGCTTGGTGCGAGGAGGGGTGGGAAGGAGGTTGGTGGCGGAGATCTGGAAGGGAGGAGGCGACGAGTGGCGCAGTTGAGGTCTGGTGTAGGCTTAGGGAAGGGAGGTGGCTTGGGGGTGGCGATCTGGCGAGGATGGGCGCGGGAGGCCATGGATGCGGGAGGCCGCCCGGCTGGTGTGATCTGAGGGGGACGAGGGGATCTGCATCGGGGGAGAGGGGAGAGGAAGAAAGAAATAAAGAAAGAAAGGAGGCGGGGGGGGTGGATGGAAGATGCGAGCTAGGGTTTCGCCTCAGGTGGGGTTGGTGGGGAGGCGAGGAGGCGGCGGCTACGGTTGGATCCGGAAGATCCAATGGTGTTTTGTGCATGATCTGTGTGCCTTGTCCACGGACCAATCGAGCATAATACAATATTATGACCAATTGAATTGGTCGTGATAAATTAAAAATAAGATGTTAGATCATCTTAGCTATTTACTTGACCGATACATCCCTCAAAAAAAAATACTTGACCGATACATTGGAAAAAAATGAAACAAATGAAAACCTTCTCATCATCTCATCAAATGTGACCTAGTTTTAGAAGAAAAATAGTAATAAGGAACTTTTCATTTTCTTTGCACGAAAATTCATTTTCATTTTTCGAGTGCTTAAAATGAGTTTTTTGTGAAGAACATAACAAATATTTGTTGCAAAATTGTACCAAATCATTTTTCTAAAATACTAGACCATATTTAATGTACAAATAACCAAATGGTTGGGTGTCAAAACTTTTAATCCACCTCTCGTGAAAAGACAAATTTCCGCCGATTCATTTGAAGCAGTCAAATTTGAACTACAACTGCCACATAGTTTGCTATTTATTTTTCCAAAATCATTTCTAGGTACATAAGTACATATTTAATCAGAGAAATACCAAAAAATCCAAGATTCAACCACTAGCTAGGAGCGGTCAAGCTGCCGTTTTGACCGCATTTTGAAACAGGCATAAAAATTCAAAAAATCAAAAATTGGAAAACCTTCGCATTGTGTCATTATATGTGACCAAGTTTCCAGGAAAATAATAAACTTGTAATACGGAAATTATTTTAGAAAAGTGTTCTCATAAATGAGCTATCATGTGTGAAGATTCATGGATTTCAACCCAAGCGCTCAATCTCATGGTCACATTCATGGCATAGTTTGTTCAAATGATCTCATATTGTTCACAAGGGTGCATCTTGGAATTCCAAACAATGTTGCCAAAGGAGTTTTCATTTTCTTTGCACGGAAAATTCATTTTCCATTTTTCGAGAGCCCGAAATGAGGTTTTTTTGTGAAGGACCTACCATACATTTGTTGCAAAATTGTACCAAATCATTTTTATAAAATATTAGGACATATTTAATGCACAATTGACAAAATTGTTGGTTGTCAAAAGTTTTGATCCACCTCTGGTGAAAAAGACAAATTCCCGCCGATTCACTAGGAAGCAGGTCAAATTTGAACTGCAACTGCCTCATAGTTTGCTATTTATTTTTTCAAAAAATCATTTCTAGGTACATAAGTATCTATTTAATCATAGAAACACCAAAAAAATTCCAAGATTCAACCACTAGCTAGGAACGGTCAAGCCCGCCGTTTTGACCGCATTTTGAAACAGGCATAAAAAATTCAAAAAAAATCAAAAAATTGGAAAACCTTCGCATTGTGTCATTATATGTGACCAAGTTTCCAGGAAAAATAATAAACTTGTAATACGGTAATTATTTTAAAAAAGTGTTCTCAGAAATGAGCTATCAAGTGTGAGGATTCATGGCTTTCAAGCCAAATGACCAATCTTATGGCCACATCCATGGCATAGTTTGTTCAAATGATCTCATATTGTGCACAAGGGTGCATTTTGGAATGGCAAACAATGTTGCCTAAGGAAGTTTTCATTTTCGTTGGACAAAAAACCATTTTCCATTTTTCGAGTGCCCAAAAGGAGGTTTTTTTGTGAAGGACCTCCCAAATAATTGTTGCAAAATTAGACCAAATCATTTTTCTAAAATACTAGGCCATATTTAATGCACAATTGACAAAATGGTTGGGTGTAAAAGTTTTGATCCACCTCTCTGAAAAACACAAATTTCCGCCAATTCACCGAAGCGGGTCAAATTTGAACTCAGACTGCCTCATAGTTTGCTATTTATTTTTCCAAAAATCATTTCTAGGTACATAAGTATCTATTTAATCAGAGAAACACCAAGAAAATTCCAAGATTCAACCACTAGTTAGGAGCGGTCATTCCGCCGTTTTGACCGCATTTTGAAACGGGCATAAAAATTCAAAAAAAATCAAAAAATTGGGAAACCTTCGCATTGTGTCATTATATGTGGCCAAGTTCCCAGGAAAAATAACAAACTTGTCATACAGCAATTATTTTAAAAAAGTGTTCTTAGAAATGAGCTATCGTGTGTGAAGATTCATGGCTTTTAAGCCAAATGATCAATCTTATGGCCACATTCATGGCATAGTTTGTTCAAATGATCTCATATTGTGCACAAGGGTGCATATTGGAATGGCAAACAATGTTCGCTAAGGAAGTTTTCATTTTCGTTGGACGGAAAAACCATTTTCCATTTTTCGAGTGCCCCAAAGGAGGTTTTTTTTGTGAAGGAACTACCAAATAATTGTTGCAAAATTTGACCAAATCATTTTTATAAAATATTAGGCCATATTTAATGCACAATTGACAAAATGGTTGGGTGTAAAAAAATTGATCCACCTCTCGTGAAAAAGACAAATTTCCGCCGATTCAGCTGGAAGCGGGTCAAATTTGAACTGCAGCTGCCTCATAGTTTGCTATTTATTTTGTGGAGGATGGTTATTTGGGCATAGGGATACATTGTAAAAAATTGATACCATTTGGACATGCCAAAGTGGTACTTCCTTCACAATGCTCTTCTATGGACATAAACTTGGGAAAACTAGTGAGAGAGATTGGATGAATGAAATGAGCTCAAAATTGGTGTAGGTAAGTTACTTAGGTATGGTCATGCGCTGGCAAATTTTCAGATCATTTGGGTAAGCCTAGCTAGTACTTACTTCAGAAAGCTTCTCTCGAGGTAGAAACTTTGGAAATTTCCCGAGAAAGATTTGCTAGGAAAATTGAGCTGAATATTATCATGTGGAAATGATTTCGGTATGTAAGAGTGCCCAAAAAGTTTGAGGGTAATAGGAGGGTCTATATAACACTTTCTTTGCAACGTGCCAATTTGGCCATAAAATATAGATTGAACACAGGCTCACATAGATGATTTGGTGAGCTGCAATTTGGAGGAGGGTGATAATTTGGGCATATGAAGGAACTGTATAAATTTCATGTCATTTAGAGATATAAAAAAGGTACTTCCTTCACAATGCTTCTAGGTGGACAAAAACTTTAGAAATTTGCCGAGGAAGATTTGCTAGGCAAATGGAGCTGAATTTTGTCATGCGGTAATGATTTGGATAGGAAAGAGTGCCCAAAAATTCCTAGGGAAATCAAGAATATATAAATAGCACTTCCTTCATAAAGTGTTGTTGTGAACATAATAGGAAAATGAATATTGTTGAATTAGTTTTGAACTAGGCAAGGAGGATTTTTACATATTTGATGAAGATATGACCCAAAGAATTTATGAGATTTTTTGGAAATTTTGGGAATGATAGAAATATAGGTTGCTTCACAACCTAGGGCAAAAACGCCACATGGACATGACACATAGGCAAAGCTGATGAGATGGCGCCTAGTCATCACAACCCACCACAATCTAAAAGGCTATGACCATCTATATTGGTCATGATCAGCTAGAAATAAGGCAATGGACTAGCACTATTTGCTTTGTGACCATTTAGGTGTAAGGAAATTACGACCTTTCTGACCAAAATGGTCGCAATGGTTCAGGGTTTGGAGCCCCCTGAATAGCTTTTGACCAATTGGTCTAAAATGGTCATAGATTTATGACCAATTCTTCGAGGGTCACTGACAGAAGGTCATAAGTTGACATATTTCTTGTAGTGGATAGTCATCAAGACCGGAATTCTTGAACTCAATTCCATTGTCACTCCTAATGTGCTTTATCTTCACACCAAAGTTGGTTGAAGCCCTTGAGGAAAATCGTTTGAAGACTTCCTACACCTCATGTTTGTAAGTGACAATGTGTACCCATGTGTAACGAGAATAATCATCAACAATAACAAAGCCATATAGAGATGCATCATTTGTAACAGCAGAATAATGATTAGGGCCGAAGAGATCCATGTGAACAAATTCAAATGGTCGAGTGGTAGTCATGATAGTCTTCGCTGGATGCTTGGCCTTTGTCATCTTCCCAGCTTCACAAGCTCCTCATAAGTGATCCTTGGGGAATTTGACATTCTCAATGCCAATGACATGCTTCTTCTTCGCGAGCATGTGCAGATTCCTCATGCCAGCATGACCAAGTCGTCGATGCCATAGCCAGCCTTCTAAAGCTTTTGCAAGTAAGCACATGGCAGGCTGTGGTCCTGTAGAGAAATCAACAATGTACAAGTCTCCTCTCCTAAAGCCTTTGAAGACTTTGGAATTGTCAGCTTCCAAGATCACAACACAACGATACTTGCCAAAGACAACAACCATATCAAGATCACAAAGCATTGAGACAGACATGAGGTTGTATCCAAAGGACTCGACAAGCCTAACTTTGTCCATGTGTATGTCCTTAGAGATCTCAACCTTACCTAGACCCAATACCTGACTTTTGCCTTTGTCAGCGAAGATGATTTGCTTCAGATGTGACGGTGATAAGGGAGCATCCATCAATAGATTCTTGTCACCAGTCATGTGAGTTGTACATCCACTATCGAGGACCCACTCATTTGCTTTGGGTTGACCATCCTGCAGATGAATTAGTGCAGCTTACAAACTCATATACTTCATCAGTGAAGAATATGACATCAGTATATCAGGTCAATTTCATCAAGCAATTATAACAGATAATCAGTATGAGGACATGAGAAATGAAGGTGCATTTCATCATGATTAGCTTGCATCCTATCAGGCACTGTTCAGGTCTCCAGCAAATTCTTCAGACGATTTAAGCACGTCTGGAGACCTGATCCTACATAAGAGATTAGTTCTTTTTCTTCACCACCCACATCTGGAGGGGTGGCAAAGAATTCATCACTCTGCGAGCACCATATGAGAAAGGTGGCATGGACGCCAGTCCACTTCGTTTCACATAAGAGGGGTTAGGGTAAGCATATGAATAAGCAGAGAAATTCTTCGAGGACTTATGAACATAATGGTTAGAAGAATAATGCTCATATTCATAGCCCTTAGCTCTACCCTGCGAAATAGAAGGGTTAGCACGATGACGATCATATGAGGACTTTGATCCTTTTGAGGAATTTGATCCACGTGAGGAATTTGGTCCACTTGAGGACATGGATCCATATGAAGAATTTGATCTGGACTTCCTATTCTTCACAGGTGGTGTCATGAGGACATTCACCTGAAGACTTTCAAGGCAACTTTTGGGAACCCAGATTTTCTTCATAGGGGAACCATTCCTGCAGTTAGTGCCAACATATCTAGCAAATACTTCACCATTCTGATTTTTGAACAGTTTATAGTTGGAGTCAAATGACTCATCAGAAGAATGAGGAGATTCACATGTAAAGCCGGATAAATTGGATGGATCAACTGGAGGTCCCATTGCAGAAACCCATGAGGTTTTGGGGTACTGCTCAAGCTTCCAATATGTTCCATCAGCATTGAGTTTCCTCTCAAAGGCAATACCATCTTTCCTAGGGTTTCTGTTTAGGATCTGCTTTTTGAGCACATTACAAAGAGTCTGATGCCCTTTGAGGCTTTTGTACATGCCTATCATGTATAATTCCTTCAGCCTTGCATCATCAGTGATACTAGCAATGTCGTCAGATGAGGAATTAGTGATAGCAGAGACAGATGAAGAATTTGTAGCATTAGAAGCATTTAAACATTTAGGTGAGGAATTAGCAGTTTCACGTTCAATGCACTTCGGACATGGAGGAACAAATTCTTCCTGAGTAGCGCTGATTTGTTGAGCAAGTAATGAATCGCGCTCCTTCTGAAGATCTTCATAATCCACTCTTAGCTTCTCAAGATCTTGCTTTCTTTGAACAGATTCAGAAGAAAGCTTCTTGTGATCAGATAAGAGAGTGTTATGATGACCTTGAAGGGTGTCAAACTTGGACTGAAGTCTCTGAAGACTCTTAGCCAAAGCTTTTGACTGATCCATTTCTTCACCCAACATATCATTGCTCTTATTTAGCATGTATTGAACTTTTTCCAGAGCTCTTTGTTGTTTAGTGGCCAGTGAAGCAAGTTTGACATAGCTGGGGCCAAATTCATCACCTGATTCATCATCACTAGATTCAGAAAGGTAGCATTCAGTTACCTTGGCACCCTCTTCCATAAGGCACGGTGAAGAGGATGATGATTCAGGTGCGAAAGTCATCTCCTTGAGAGAATCCTTGTAATCCTCAAACCAAGGATCATGACGAGTACGATGACCTTCGTAGACCTCAGAGAGTCGGTCCCATATTAGCTTCACGTGATTGAGATGCATGACGTTCCTGAACTGATTTCGGGACAAACAGGCTCAGATGACATCCTTTGCTTTGAGGTTGAGTAGGGTGTACTTGCGAATGTCATCAGCCTCCGCCATCTTGCATAGATCGGTAAGACCAATCTCAATGATGGTCCACAGTTCACTGTCCATAGCCATGAGTCGCTTCTTCATCATGGCCTTCCACCGAGGATACTCATGACCATCAAAGATGGGGCAGGATACGTTCCTCAATCCTATAGTTGACATAACTAAAACTCCAGGCGGTTAAACTAAAATCACACAGAACAAGGGAGTACCTTGCTCTGATACCAATTGAAAGTGCGTTATATCGACTAGAGGGGGGTGAATAGGCGATTTTTATGAATTCTTCACTGAGGAATTTGCTGGTGAGGAAATTGCTAAATGAAGAACTACTAGCAGCGGAATAAGTACTCAAATGTAAACATAACAGAACACAAGCATGGTCATCATAATGGAATGAAGACAAGCTGAGAAGTGCAGAAAAGCGCAAAACACAGGAAACACAAAGAGAAGATAACACAAAGAGAAGGCAGACGATATGAAGAAATTGAGGAAATGAAAGAGTTGAGGAAATAGAAAGCTTGGTGAGAAGGTCTTGTATTTAAACTCAAAGTCTTCAAGCAGAATATGAACAAGCACACAACAACGCTATGAAATGAGGAAATGAAAGAGTTGAGGAAATAGAACTAGTAAGCTTGGTGAAGACAATGATTTGGTAGACATTTCACATGTCCTCATATTGTTTATCCTGCTCTATAGCTTGATGAAATTGATGTCATATTCTTCACTAATGAAGTATATGAGTTCTGTTGCACTAATTCATCTCGCAGGATGATCAACCCAAAGCCAATGAGTGGGTCCTCAATAGTGGATGTACGTAATCACATGACCGTGACAAGAATCTATTGATGGATGCTCCTTTATCACCGTCAGATTCAAGCATATCATCTTCACGACAAAGGCAAAAGTAAGGTATTGGGTCTAGGTAAGGTTGCGATCTCAAAGGATCGACACATGGACAAAGTCATGCTTGTCGAATACTTAGGATACAACCTCATGTCTGTCTCAATGCTATGTGATCTTGATATGGTTGTTGTCTTTGGCAAATATCGTTGCATTGTGATCATGGAAGCTAACAATTCCAAAGTCTTCGAAGGCTTTAGGAGAGGAGACTTGTGCATTGTTGATTTCTCTACAGGACCACAACCAGCTGTATGCCTACTTGCAAAGGCTTCAGAAGGCTGGCTATGGCATCGATGACTTGGTCATGCTGGCATGAGGAATTTGCACACGCTAGCGAAGAAGAATCATGTCATTGGCATTGAGAATGTCAAATTCCTCAAGGATCACTTGTGCGGAGCCTGTGAAGCTGGAAAGGTGACAAAGGCCAAGCATCCAGCTAAGACTATCATGACTACCACTCGACCATTTGAATTGCTTCATATGGATCTCTTCGGTCCTAATCATTATTCTGCTATTACAAATGATGCATCTCTATATGGCTTTGTTATTATTGATGATTATTCTCGTTACACATGGGTGCACATTGTCACTTACAAACATGAGGTGCAGGAAGTCTTCAAACGATTTTCCTCGAGGGCTTCAACCACTTTGGTGTGAAGATCAAGCACATTAGAAGTGACAATGTGACTGAGTTCAAGAATTCTAGTCTTGATGACTATCTTGATGAACTTGGTATTACTCATGAGTTATCTTCTCCTTATACTCCTCGCCAGTAATGGCGCGTGGAGCGCAAGAACGTAACTCTTGTTGAGATGGCTTGCACTATGCTTGATGAATACAAGACACCTCATCGCTTTTTGGATTAAGGCTATTGATACACGCGGCCACATCATCAACATAGTATATCTTCACAAATTCTTCAAGAAGATCGCTTATGAACTCCTCAATCGACAAGAAACCCAATGTGAGTTACTTCAAAGTCTTCTTGCTAAATGTTGGATTATAGATCCTCATCACAATTCTAAATTTGAACCGAAATCACATGAGGGTTTTCGCTTGGTTACGGAAGGACTCAGACACTCTACAAAGTCTTCAACAACGCTCTTCACAAGGTTGTTGAAATCAGATGTGTGGTTCGATGAAACTAATGGCTCGCAAAGAGAGCACCTACCTTCCGTGTTAGATGAACCAACACCGAGGAATCTATCAAGTTCAAGGCTACCGAGGATGTAATTCCAATCAAGAATCAGCTGAAAAATTCATTCCGAACATGTTGAACGCCGAGCCGGCACACAAGAAGAAAATGGTGCCGAGGAAAATGCCTCAAGAGAATGCAGATCAAATTCCTCAAAGACAACTCCGCCATCCTCGTGATTGCAAACGGCGCAAATCGAGAAGATTATCGATGACATTGAAGCACCAGTCCTCTCACACGCCAAAATCTTCACATTTGTCTAACTTTTGTGGGCACTTTGCTTTTGTCTCTATCACAGAGCCCACTAAGGTAGATGAAGCATTTCTGGAGCCTGAATGGATTCAAGCTATGCAAGAAGAATTACATCAGTTCGAGCTCAACAATGTCCGAACTGGTCAAACGCCCGTGATCCTCGCAAGCACAACATTATTGGCACAAAGTGGATCTATCTGCAACAAGCAAGACAAAATGGCCTTGTGGTGAGGAATAAGGCATGGCTTGTAGCTCAAGGCTACACACAAGTCAAGGAATTGACTTCAATGAAACTTTTGCACCTGCTGCTAGACTTGAGGCTATTCTCATATTACTTGCTTATGCTAACCATCATGATATTATCTTACAACAAATGGATGTGAAAAGTGCATTCTCAATGGTAAGCTTGAGGAAGAAGTATATGTTGCTCAACCCCTGTGTTTTGAAGATCCAAAGCATCCCAACAAAGTCTTCATACTCAAAGCCCCTCAGATGGCCTCAAGCAGGCCCCTCGAGCATGGTATGATACTTGAAGGAATTCTCATGAAGAAAGGCTTCAAACCCGTTCATCGACCCAACTCTTTTCACTAAATATTATGATGGTGAATTGTTTATGTGCCAAATTTATGTTGATGATATCATTTTGGCAGATCGACCAACGATATAGTGATGAATTTGCCTATATGATGAGTAAAGAATATCAAATGTCTATGATGGGAGAATTGAAATCTTTTTAGATCTTCAAATTGCCAACAACAAGAATGGCATATTCATATCTCAAGAGAAATACCTCAAGGACGATTGAGGAAATTCGCATGCAAGATTGCAAAGGGTCAAAATTCCAATGCCCACAAATGGCCATCTATGCACCGATGAAAATGGTAAAGACTTCGATCAAAAGGTATACCGCCCATGAGTGGTTCTTTATTGTACCTATGTGCATCTAGGCCGGATATTATGCTTAGTGTTTGCATGTGTGCCCGATTTCAAGCTACACCAAAGGAATCACACCATAAGGTTGTGAAGCATATTCTTTGATACTTAGCTCACACACCAACACTTGGATTATGGTATCCTAAGGGCTCCACTTTTGATCTCATTGATATTCGTAGTCCGACTATGTCGGGCGATCACGCGGACCCCAAGTCAACATCTAGTACATGTCATTTCCTGACCATCTTTGGTATGTTGGTCCTCAAGAAACAGAATCACAGATCTCTCTCCACCGCAGTTGAGTACATTGTCGCTGGATCGTATGGCGGCTCAACTACTATGGATGAAGCAAACACTCAAGGACTATGGCGCCAACGTGAAGAATGTGCCTCTCATCGTGACAATGAGAGTGCCATCAAGATTTCTCATAACCCGCTTCAAGACTCAAGACCAAGCTCATCTAGATTCGCCATCATTTTCTTCATGATCATGTGTTGAAGGGCGACATCTCCATCGACTATGTCAAGATCAAGATCACTGGCCTATATCTTCACTAAGCCCTTGGATGAGAAGAGATTTAGCAAGTTTGTGTGAGCTATATATCCTAGAATCTTTGAATGTTCTCTCGAAATCGATTTTCCTCGAGGGCTTCAACCACTTTGGTGTGAAGATCAAGCACATTAGAAGTGACAATGTGACTGAGTTCAAGAATTCTAGTCTTGATGACTATCTTGATGAACTTGGTATTACTCATGAGTTATCTTCTCCTTATACTCCTCAGCAGAATGGCGTCGTGGAGCGCAAGAACAGAACTCTTGTTGAGATGGCTTGCACTATGCTTGATGAATACAAGACACCTCATCGTTTTTGGATTAAGGCTATTGATACAGCGTGCCACATCATCAACATAGTATATCTTCACAAATTCTTCAAGAAGACTGCTTATGAACTCCTCACTGACAAGAAACCCAATGTGAGTTACTTCAAAGTCTTCGGTGCTAAATGTTGGATTATAGATCCTCATCACAATTCTAAATTTGAACCGAAATCACATGAGGGTTTTCTGCTTGGTTACGGAAAGGACTCGCACACCTACAAAGTCTTCAACAACGTTCTTCACAAGGTTGTTGAAACTGTAGATGTGTGGTTCGATGAAACTAATGGCTCGCAAAGAGAGCACCTACCTTCTGTGTTAGATGAACCAACACCTGAGGAATCTATCAAGTTCAAGGCTACTGAGGATGTAATTCCCACCGAAGAATCTGCTGAAAAATTCATTCCAGAACATGTTGAACGTCGAGCCGGCACACAAGAAGAAAATGGTGCTGAGGAAAATGCTCCTGAAGAGAATGCAGATCAAATTCCTCAAAGACAACCCGCCATCCTCGATTGCAAACGAGGCAAATCGAGAAGATTATCGATGACATTGAAGCACCAGTCCTCTCACCGCTCAAAATCTTCACATTTGTCTAACTTTTGTGGGCACTTTGCTTTTGTCTCTATCACAGAGCCCACTAAGGTAGATGAAGCATTTCGAGCCGAATGGATTCAAGCTATGCAAGAAGAATTACATCAGTTCGAGCTCAACAATGTCTGAACTGGTCAAACGTCGATCCTCGAAGCACAACATTATTGGCACAAAGTGGGGGGGGGGGGGGGGGGGGGGGGGGGGGGGGGGGAAAAAAAAAAAAAAAAAAAAAAAAAAAAAAAAAAAAAAAAAAAAAAAAAAAAAAGCCCCCCCCCCAACAAAGTCTTCATACTCAAAAGCCCCAGATGGCCTCAAGCAGGCCCTCGAGCATGGTATGATACTTTGAAGGAATTCCTCATGAAGAAAGGCTTCAAACCCGGTTCACTGGACCCAGCTCTTTTCACTAAATATTATGATGGTGAATTGTTTATGTGCCAAATTTATGTTGATGATATCATTTTTGGCTGTACTGACCAACGATATAGTGATGAATTTGCCTATATGATGAGTAAAGAATATCAAATGTCTATGATGGGAGAATTGAAATTCTTTTTAGATCTTCAAATTCGTCAACAGCGCAATGGCATATTCATATCTCAAGAGAAATACCTCAAGGACGTATTGAGGAAATTCGGCATGCAAGATTGCAAAGGGGTCAAAATTCCAATGCCCACAAATGGCCATCTATGCACTGATGAAAATGGTAAAGACTTCGATCAAAAGGTATACCGCTCCATGAGTGGTTCTTTATTGTACCTATGTGCATCTAGGCCGGATATTATGCTTAGTGTTTGCATGTGTGCCCGATTTCAAGCTACACCAAAGGAATCACACCATAAGGTTGTGAAGCATATTCTTTGATACTTAGCTCACACACCAACACTTGGATTATGGTATCCTAAGGGCTCCACTTTTGATCTCATTGGATATTCAGAGTCTGACTATGCTGGCGATCACGTGGACCCCAAGTCAACATCTAGTACATGTCATTTCCTCGGACGATCTTTGGTATGTTGGTCCTCGAAGAAACAGAATCCTGATTCTCTCCACCGCAGGTGAGTACATTTGCTGGATCGCTGCGCTCAACTACTATGGATGAAGCAAACACTCAAGGACTATGGCGCAACGTGAAGAATGTGCCTCTCATCTTGTGACAATGAGAGTGCCATCAAGATTTCTCATAACCCAGTTCAAAGACTTCAAGACCAAGCTCATCTAGATTCGCCATCATTTTCTTCATGATCATGTGTTGAAGGGCGACATCTCCATCGACTATGTCAAGATCAAGATCAGCTGGCCTATATCTTCACTAAGCCCTTGGATGAGAAGAGATTTAGCAAGTTGCGGTGTGAGCTATATATCCTAGAATCTTTGAATGTTCTCTGAAATGGACACACCTCCTAACACTTATGCTGACCTGATGACTTAGATGCGCAACACACAAAGTAACGTTTTTCTTCAATCAATGAAGACTAACCCTCTAAGTGTGAAGAAATTAATGAAGAAATTGATTCTCAGAGCCCTACGACAATTGTATGCGGTGTCTGAAATCAACTTTCTTATACGGTGGGTTACGCCACCAACCAAAGTTGAAAATCTTCAATATGAGTTTTCTTCGTTTATGAAATTCCTTAGTTTTTCAAATTCTCCAACTTTGCATTGTCTTTACTCTTTCGGAGTTGTTCTTCATTTGAATATATATATATATATATATATATATATATATATATATATATATATATATATATGAGTTTTATGTCCTCTACAGCTTTCACTTATTGCTATTTCTTCAAGTTGATTTCTTCTGCTAGGTGAATGTGATCGGACCCTTCCCCTCTATGCTAAACTCAACCTAGTTTGTTCACAAATTCTTCATGTGCGTTCTATTTGAAACTCGTTCAAAATCTTCACTATGTCCATGACAGCTGAAGAAATTGCGAACGGAACTTTTAACTTATCTTATCTGAATTTTCGGCTTTACGGTTCAAACCGTTCCGCATCCCACGACAATACTTATCTATTCACCCATGATCCTACATGATCGCCACCTCTTAGTACGTGGGTGACACATGTCAAGCGAATGAGAAGGGCCAGGGGCACGTTCGTCCGATTTCCTTGGCCGTACAGTTTTTCACTCCCTCTATAAATACCCCTATCTCTTCCTCACTTCGTTTTTACTCCGATCGCTCTCACTCCCGCTCGAGCTCCCCAAACCCTAGCGCCGCCGCTACTTCATCATCGCCGGTGAGGAAGAGCTTCACTGCCTCGACCTCATCGCTGTCGATTTCAGGCGTTATGGAATTCTTCACTCCGCCCGCAGTCAGCTTCTTCCTCTGCCGAAGTTAGGGAGTATAGATCCTCATCACAATTCTAAATTTGAACCGAAATCACATGAGGGTTTTCGCTTGATTACGGAAGGACTCGACACCTACAAAGTCTTCAACAACGTTCTTCACAAGGTTGTTGAAAGCTGTAGATGTGTGATTCGATGAAACTAATGGCTCGCAAAGAGAGCACCTACCTTCTGTGTTAGATGAACCAACACCTGAGGAATCTATCAAGTTCAAGGCTACTGAGGATGTAATTCCCACCGAAGAATCTGCTGAAAAATTCATTCCAGAACATGTTGAACGTCGAGCCGGCACACAAGAAGAAAATGGTGCTGAGGAAAATGCTCCTGAAGAGAATGCAGATCAAATTCCTCAAAGACAACCCGCTCATCCTCGCATTGCAAACGAAGTGCAAATCGAGAAGATTATCGATGACATTGAAGCACCAGGTCCTCTCACACGCTCAAAATCTTCACATTTGTCTAACTTTTGTGGGCACTTTGCTTTTGTCTCTATCACAGAGCCCACTAAGGTAGATGAAGCATTTCTGGAGCCTGAATGGATTCAAGCTATGCAAGAAGAATTACATCAGTTCGAGCTCAACAATGTCTGGGAACTGGTCAAACGTCCAGATCCTCGCAAGCACAACATTATTGGCACAAAGTGGATCTACTGCAACAAGCAAGACAAAAATGGCCTTGTGGTGAGGAATAAGGCATGGCTTGTAGCTCAAGGCTACACACAAGTTGAAGGAATTGACTTCAATGAAACTTTTGCACCTGTTGCTAGACTTGAGGCTATTCTCATATTACTTGCTTATGCTAACCATCATGATATTATCTTACAACAAATGGATGTGAAAAGTGCATTCCTCAATGGTAAGCTTGAGGAAGAAGTATATGTTGCTCAACCCCCAGGTTTTGAAGATCCAAAGCATCCCAACAAAGTCTTCATACTCAAAAAGCCCCTGTATGGCCTCAAGCAGGCCCCTCGAGCATGGTATGATACTTTGAAGGAATTCCTCATGAAGAAAGGCTTCAAACCCGGTTCACTGGACCCAGCTCTTTTCACTAAATATTATGATGGTGAATTGTTTATGTGCCAAATTTATGTTGATGATATCATTTTTGGCGATCTTGACCAACGATATAGTGATGAATTTGCCTATATGATGAGTAAAGAATATCAAATGTCTATGATGGGAGAATTGAAATTCTTTTAGATCTTCAAATTCAACACAAGAATGGCATATTCATATCTCAAGAGAAATACCTCAAGGACGTATTGAGGAAATTCGGCATGCAAGATTGCAAAGGGGTCAAAATTCCAATGCCCACAAATGGCCATCTATGCACTGATGAAAATGGTAAAGACTTCGATCAAAAGGTATACCGCTCCATGAGTGGTTCTTTATTGTACCTATGTGCATCTAGGCCGGATATTATGCTTAGTGTTTGCATGTGTGCCCGATTTCAAGCTACACCAAAGGAATCACACCATAAGGTTGTGAAGCATATTCTTTGATACTTAGCTCACACACCAACACTTGGATTATGGTATCCTAAGGGCTCCACTTTTGATCTCATTGGATATTCGAGTCGACTATCTTTGGCGATCACGTGGACCCCAAGTCAACATCTAGTACATGTCATTTCCTCGACGATCTTTGGTATGTTGGTCCTCGAAGAAACAGAACGCATCTCTCTCACCGCAGCTGAGTACATTGCTCTGGATCGTCTTGTGCTCAACTACTATGGATGAAGCAAACACTCAAGGACTATGGCGTCAACGTGAAGAATGTGCCTCTCTACTGTGACAATGAGAGTGCCATCAAGATTTCTCATAACCCAGTTCAGCACTCGAAGACCAAGCTCATCTAGATTCGTCATCATTTTCTTCATGATCATGTGTTGAAGGGCGACATCTCCATCGACCATGTCAGCACTGAAGATCAGCTGGCCTATATCTTCACTAAGCCCTTGGATGAGAAGAGATTTAGCAAGTTGCGGTGTGAGCTATATATCCTAGAATCTTTGAATGTTCTCGAAATGGACACACCTCCTAACACTTATGTCGACTGATGACTTAGATGCTAACACACAAAGTAACGTTTTCTTCAATCAATGAAGACTAACCTCTAAGTGTGAAGAAATTAATGAAGAAATTGATTCTCGAGCCCTACGACAATTGTATGCGTGTCTGAAATCAACTTTCTTATACGTGGGTTACGCCACCAACCAAAGTTGAAAATCTTCAATATGAGTTTTCTTCGCTTATGAAATTCCTTAGTTTTTCAAATTCTCCAACTTTGCATTGTCTTTACTCTTTCGGAGTTGTTCTTCATTTGAATATATATATATATATATATATATATATATATATATATATATATATATATATGAGTTTTATGTCCTCTACGCTTTCACTTATTGCTATTTCTTCAAGTTGATTTCTTCGCTAGGTGAATGTGATCGGACCCTTCCCTCTATGCTAAACTCAACCTAGTTTGTTCACAAATTCTTCATGTGCGTCTATTTGAAACTCGCTCAAAATCTTCACTATGTCCATGACAGTGAAGAAATTGCGAACGGAACTTTTAACTTATCTTATCTGAATTTTCGCTTTACGGTTCAAACCGCTCCGCATCCCACGACAATACTTATCTATTCACCCATGATCCTACATGATCGCCACCTCTTAGTACGTGGGTGACACATGTCAGCTTTAATGAGAAGGGCCAGGCACGTCGTCCGATTTCTTGGCCGCATAGTTTTTCACCCTCTATAAATACCCCTATCTCTTCCTCACTTCGTTTTACTCGATCGCTCTCACTCCCGCCGAGCTCCCCAAACCCTAGCGCCGCCTACTTCATCATCGCCGTGAGGAAGAGCTTCACCGCTCGACTCATCATTGTCGTATTTCAGCCGGTTTGGAATTCTTCACTCCGCCAGTAGCTTTCCTCTGCCGAGTTAGGGAGTGGAAGATCTGAACTGACAAACTTCACATCTACACTACCCAGTTCATCGTGTTCTTCATCTCGGGTAATTAAAAGTTACTTTTACTGCCCTCTTTGATTCATATGTTTTCTTGAAAATCTTCAAAGGTGTTTATTCTTCAAATCTTCACAAACATGAACATCTCACATGTCATCTGCTCTTGATTTGTTTCTCTAAGCAATGATTTTCTTCAAGATTCCTCAATTGTGTGGATTTTCAATCTATAACTGTAGTAGAACCTGAGACAAAGAACGCTTAGTGAAATTCCTCAAGACTCATCTGGTCAAATTCCTCAAACCTATTCTTTTTGAAAACCTTCGAGAACGATATGACCTCTCCAAATTCCTCGCAACCATACTGCTCACAGTACAAATGTCCCTGCTGAATCACTAGGTTCTCATCAACTTAACTCATTTGCAGCGTTCCTCGAAGAAAAGTTGCACACCTCTTCAGAAACTTTAGTTGTTCATATTCCTCAGCTGAAGAAAATGGCTGAAGGTAAGAAGCCATAGAAGGGTGGAAAGAGGCCTGAGGTTAACACTGCTTTCGAAATCCCTGAGGACATTTATGCTGGATACTGCACTCCTGATGAGGCCAAATTTGGCAAGGAGGACAAAATCAGCGCAAGGTGCGCATTCAAAGGATAGAGAGGAGATGGGCACGTGAATGGAGGGAGTACAGGTATGTTACTCCCAAGTATATGAAGAAATTCGCACTCAACCCTCCATGCTCAAGACCTCCATTGGCACCAGGCCAAGTGGCAGATCCCACCAGCCTCAAGCATGGCGAGGACTATGCTGATGAATGGGCAAAGCGCCAGGCCAAACTGGCCAAGCAAGCAAAGGAAGCAGTGAGGAAATTCAATGCAGACTCTGCTGCTGCTGCTGCTACCGCTACTGAGGCCTCTGCTAGTCAGCCGAAGAAGGCGATGCCTAAGAAGCCTGCTCATAAGTCAAGTGCTTCTCCCTCAATGCCCTCATGGCCAAGTTCCTCAGCAATGCCCTCAAGGCCAGATTCTTCAAAGCACTCACGGCAAATTCCTCAAACTACTCCTCCTCCTTCAAAGTCCTCAGCTCCTCCGACAAAGTCTTCAGCTGCTCCGACCAAATCCTCTACACCTGCGCATCTCGCCACGTGCCAAAGGACTACATGCATCTCAATTGCCTCAGGAGCATCTTCAAGTTCCTCAGCTAGCCCCTCTCTGCTGAAGACAAAGGCCACTGCTAGACGAGGCCTTCCACCAAGTCCTCACAAGAAGCAGGTCGCCTTCCAAGTGCCCTCTGATGACGATGAGGCTGATGACGAAGAACTTGCCGAAATCATCAGAGACAGGCAGGCCAGGGCCGCTAGAGCCAAAGGCAGCAATGTGCCACTGCTATTGGATCCAAAGTTGATCCTCGACTTCATTGACCTATGGCACAAGGAGCCTAACACGCCTTTGCCGGAGATGAACCTCACTCCTGGCCAAAGTCATGTTCTGACTGCCTTCATCGAGGAAGAAAAGTGGAAATTTGAAGAAGGTAGAAGGCTGAAGAAAGGGCAGTACAAGAAGCAGCGCTACCTCAAGGACAATGTCCCCACTCTCACTCCTGATCAACTCGTTGCCTTGCAAGCTGAAATCAAGCAACTGAGTGATGAATTCAATCGGTACTATGCTAATTGGAAGGGCGCCAAGGTCCGGTTCGTCAATCTGACGAAGACTTTCACTTCAAGTGCTGCTCCTCCTGTGCATATTGAAGTCACTCCGGCTGAAGCATCTGCTCAGCCCACTGAAGAACATGTCAGCACCGCTGATGACAATGAGGCTACTGAAGAAAATGAGAGTACCAGGGCTGATGTCTCCATTCCAGCCACTGAAGATATTACCAGGGCATCCACTAGTGGTGCGCCAGAAGAAAGTGAAGAAGTCAGGCAACTCGATCGCATCCTAAGAAACGAACAAAGTCCTCTGCACCTCCTGCGCCTACACCAACTCCGATCCTTTCAGCTGCATCAGATGCGAAGAAGACCAAGACTGCAGAGCGTGCAGATGTGAAGAAGAGGAATCAACTTCATCAAATTCTTCAGCTCTAAAGAAGATGAGGCCTCTGACTAGCTCAATTGACAACCCAATTGATGTCGTTCCTGTCTCATTCATGCCATCAAAGGACCTTGTACCTTTTGGTGAAGATTATGTGATTCCTAGCGAATCCGATGAAGAAAATCCTTCTGCTGCTTCGTTAGAGTAGTTGGATGAAGAAATTGAAGTGGATGCAATCCCTTCAACCCCAGTCGTCTCCTCACCTGTGCCTCAGTTCACTGCTGAAGAGGCCGGCGTTGAAGAAATGGAAGATGAGGATGTGGACATTGGTTGTACCACACCTGTGCTAAATGATGACTTTTGGGAAAGTCAAGACCCCAACTCTCCAATGTTCACTCCACTCAAGCAATTCCTCGGCCCCACCATCAAGTACAAATGGGATCTGAAGAACCTCATGCAACCCCGTCTGTTCATGAAGAAATTCCAGCCACTAGTGCTGAAGAAATTGTAAATGAAGAATTGAAGACCTAGGTTGCAGCTGAAGAAGAGCCTGAAATTCCTCAGTCTGCGGATCCTGAGATTGTGATTCCTGAGGTGGTGCTACAATTGACTGACACTCCTCAGCCCAATCCAAAGGATCCCTTCTCAAAGAAGCAAAAATTCAAGGTTGATGATTTCTTCGGCGAGCATGTGTTCTTCACTGACTTCAATCCCTATGATAATGCTCGTCTTAGAAGGAAGCATTTCCGGACTGCCAGCCAGGCCAACTTCTATTCTTCACTCCTGTTCAATAAGGACAAAGTCTTCAACCATGAGCATATTCCTCACGTGGACATGGAATCAATGCCTTGCTTCTCCCAAGTCCTCAAGATGTTCTATGACGCAGCTTGCTCAAGTTTTGCTCGACATAGTTGATGGAATGAAGAGCTCATTCTTCGCTTACTAAGCGTTGCATATCACAAAGCGATCGCCGACATCAACTCTTGGGTCTTGGACCGGATGACCGAAAACACTCACTACAAGGCACCGCCTCTAATTGCTTCGGCCTTGCAATAAGTCCTCCACCGACGGTGCTCGTTGTCCGTATGATGAGCCTCGAACTCACTACTCATTACATGCAAGTGCTCATGAAGCCTCAAGCTCGGTGAAGCCCCAGGACCAAATTCTCGTGAAGGAATTGTTGTAGTGCAAGAACCATCTATCGATTCGACGAAGACTATGAGTCCTATCAAAGGCCATGACTCATCCGATGAAGAAATTGTTGGGATGATGAAGAATATGCTATTCAAAATCATGCATGGCATTCCTATTAATTATCATGATTTCATCATGAGGACTCAGCAATGTTGCACTCTCCATTTGAGCTGAAGCCTTACACACCATGGATCATGAGATTCCTCGTAACAAGGTCTTCACTCAACTACAAAGTGACTTTCGTAATCACCTCACCACTTGCCCCGATTGAAGTCCTCAAGTGGACATATTCCTCACCGATGAGAAGGGCAAGGCTTCACTATTATCGATGAGGGTATTCGTCCATTGGATGGTCGCCCGCAAAGCTACATCTTATTCCACCAATGATGACTCGCCACTCATAATTTCGCGCCAATGCATCCAAGCCAAATCCTCAAGCCACGCTTCCTCGTGTGATGACCGACCGTGAGCTGCTTCTAAGTCTTCACCGAAGGTGGATCAAACCACAAATGGGTTAAGCGCCGCTTGGCTCTATTCTTCACAACATGACTTCTACACATAATACAATGAAGAAAAACCATTACTACCTCCATGAAGTTTTTGATCGCACTGGCTATTCTCTCACATCTCTATGGTGAAGAAGATCTAAGCAAATGGGCTTCAAGGAAGATTTTGACTGGTCTGCTCCTCCACCAAAGAAATTCAAGAAGGTCAAGGTTCCTTCCTTGGTCGCCAGCTCATATTCTTCATCGCGCACACGGACGAAGTTCAAAGAAATTGAAGTGGATGCAATCCCTTCAACCCCGATCGTCTCCTCACTGTGCCTCGGTTCCATCATCAAGAGGCGGCGTTGAAGAAATGGAAGATGAGGATGTGGACATTGGTTGTACCACACTGCTAAATGATGACTTTTGGGAAAGTCAAGACCCCAACTCTCAATGTTCACTCCACTCCAAGCAATTCCTCGGTCCCAGCTGCTCATGAAGTACAAATGGGATCTGAAGAACCTCATGCAACCCGTCATTCATGAAGAAATTCCAGCCACTAGTGTTGAAGAAATTGTAAATGAAGAATTGAAGACCTAGGTTGCAGCTGAAGAAGAGCCTGAAATTCCTCAGTCTGCGGATCCTGAGATTGTGATTCCTGAGGTGGTGCTACAATTGACTGACACTCCTCAGCCCAATCCAAAGGATCCCTTCTCAAAGAAGCAAAAATTCAAGGTTGATGATTTCTTCGGCGAGCATGTGTTCTTCACTGACTTCAATCCCTATGATAATGCTCGTCTTAGAAGGAAGCATTTCCGGACTGCCAGCCAGGCCAACTTCTATTCTTCACTCCTGTTCAATAAGGACAAAGTCTTCAACCATGAGCATATTCCTCACGTGGACATGGAATCAATGCCTTGCTTCTCCCAAGTCCTCAGTATGCTTCATGACGCAGGCTTGCTCAAGTTTTGCTCAGACATAGTTGACTGGAATGAAGAGCTCATTCTTCAGTTCTACGCAACGTTGCATATCACAGGCGATGCTGCTGACATCAACTCTTGGGTCTTGGACTGGATGACCGAAAACACTCACTACAAGGCACCGGCCTCTGAATTGCTTCGGGCCTTGCCAATAAGTCCTCCACCTGACGGTGCTCGTTGTCTGTATGATGAGCCTGAACTCACTACTCATTACATGCAAGTGCTCATGAAGCCTCTGAAGCCTGGTGAAGCCCCAAGGACCAAATTCCTCGTGAAGGAATTGTTGTATGTGCCAAGAACCATCTATCGCATTCTGACGAAGACTATGAGTCCTATCAAAGGCCATGACTCATCCGATGAAGAAATTGTTGGGATGATGAAGAATATGCTATTCAAAATCATGCATGGCATTCCTATTAATTATCATGATTTCATCATGAGGACTCTGGCGAATGTTGCACTCTCTCCATTTGAGCTGAAGCCTTACACACCATGGATCATGAGATTCCTCAGAACAAGGTCTTCACTCAACTACAAAGCTGACTTTCAGAATCACCTCAGCTACTTGCCCCCGATTGAAGTCCTCAAGTGGACATATTCCTCAGCTGATGAGAAGGGCAAGGCTTCAGCTATTATCGATGAGGGTATTCGTCCATTGGATGGTCAGTTCCGCAAAGCTACATCTTATTCCACCAATGATGACTCTGCCACTCATAATTCTGCTGCCAATGCATCCAAGCCAAATCCTCAAGCCACTGCTCCTCGTGTGATGACTGACTGTGAGCTGCTTCTAAGTCTTCACCAGAAGGTGGATCGAAACCACAAATGGGTTAAGCGTCAGTTTGGCTCTATTCTTCACAACATGACTTCTACACATAATACAGTGAAGAAAAACCATTACTACCTCCATGAAGTTTTTGATCGCACCTGGGCTATTCTGTCACATCTCTATGGTGAAGAAGATCTGAAGCAAATGGGCTTCAAGGAAGATTTTGACTGGTCTGCTCCTCCACCAAAGAAATTCAAGAAGGTCAAGGTTCCTTCCTTGGTCGCCAGTTCATATTCTTCATCGCGCGACACGGACGAGTTCGAAGACTTGGACGACACTGCGGCAGACCCTACAACGACTCAAGACCCCAACAATGCTGGCGCTCCTCCATCATCATGATATTCTTCAGGGGTGTTAGTCCTTATTTTTCGACCCTTTTGGTCATTCAATGACAAAGGGGAGAAATTTGAGTTAGTATTCAAGCGGGTCTATCTTATATGGGCGTTTTTTCTAAGTTACAACTCTCGTTCTTTTGATGACTTTGTTGGATCGAGTTGTAATCCTAAACTCTATGGTGGCCTGATACTTTTGCTGAGTTCTTCTGCTTGCTTATTCCTTGTTAATGTTAATGCACGCATGCTGAATTACATCAGTCACCATATTTCATCATGCATTTCAAATTCTTCATATTGTATGTCAAATGCGTGTATGAATTACAAGATATAGGTGGAGATCTCCATGATTATACTCTTCAAGTGTGCATTGCTTCAAAAGCAAATTCCTAACTATGCACATCTTCAGGGGGAGTTCTTCTATATCTTGCAATCAAATTCCTCAACATCAGTTTTTACACTTCATATATTTATCCCCGTTGACAACTTAACCTTTATTGTCATCAATCACCAAAAAGGGGGAGATTGTAAGTGCATCTGGTGCTCCTTAGTGATTTTGGTGTATTGACGACTTATAGGTTAAGGGACTGATGCGTTTGTGAGTGTACACAGGTCTATAAGTCTATGAGGAGTTTGATATTTACAGAGAAAGTCGACCCCTAAAAATGAAGCTCTTCAACTAAAGACTTTGGATTTCTGAAGACTTTGAAAGTGAAGAAATTGGTGTGACCTTGAAGACTTGGTAATCATTCGAGGAACATGAAGCGTGAAGACTTTTGTTTTTATAGTTTCATTTTTTCTTTCTTGAGTCATAGGAAACACCGTACTGTTAAAGGGGGTCGAGGAAATACTAAGGAAAAGTTTCCATGTGATGCTCAACTCAAAATCCTACACCTACCAATCCCTTCGAGTGAAGACATTGGAAATCTCATACAGTTTAGTCATATTCTTCAGTGACAGAGACGAAAATCTTCTGGTCTCTGAGGAATCTGTTCTGACTGAGGAGTTAGGAATTCGCCAGTGCGGATTGCCTACACAGTGAGGAACATGATAGCCCTGAGGAATTTGAGAGTCAAAATTCCGACCGTTGCTGTGCTACGCGCCAGCTGTCCAAAAATATCTACCCTCCTAACGGTCATATTATTGAAGGGCATTTATGTCTTATCAAGTCGGGCTGCTCCCTAGGCTATAAATAGCCGCCCCCTACAATCACTAGCTGGTTGGCTGCTCCGAGAGAAACTGACACTTGTCATTTGAGAGCATCCCATCCTCCGAGGACTTTGAGCAAAAATCTTTAAGTGAGGAAAACCCAAACCCAACACCTACAAACCCAAAGTGATTGAGTATCACTGAAGAGATTGGTCCTGCATGGATCCGACGTTTGTTACCTTTGAAGACTGTGCTTCTTCCAGACGGTTAGGCGTCATGGTCTAGAGCATCCAAGAGGAATTGTGGATCGCTGAGTGACCTAGTCTGTGAAGGTTTGGAAGTCACCTGAAGACTTACCACGAGTGATTGGGCGTGGTCTGTGTGACCTTAGCTCAAGGAGAATACGGTGAGGACTGTGTATCCTCGAGTTTAAATACTCAACCGCTCCAACAAGACGTACAACTGAGACAGCAGTTGGAACTGGTCTACCAAATCAATGTCTTCACCAAGCATACTGGTTCTATTTCCTCAACTCTTTCATTTCCTCATTTCTATTGTTCTGTGCTTGTTCATATTTGTTTGAAGACTTTGACTGAAGACCTTCTCAATTTCCTCAGTTCAATTTCTTCAGTCTGCCCGTCTTTTCTCTGTGTTATCTTGTGTTTACGCTTTCTGTACTCTGTGCTTGTCTCCATTCCATTATGATGACCATGCCTGTGTTCTGTTATGTTTAAATTTGAGTACTTATTCCGCTGCTAGTAGTTCTTCATTTAGTAACTTCCTCACCAACAAATTTCTCAGTGAAGAATTCATAAAAATCGCCTATTCACCCCCCTCTAGTCGATATAACGCACTTTCACCGGTGCGCGGCCTCATGCCGCTGGCTGAGTGTCCGCTGCTGCCCAGCTGCCCTCATCCTCACTTTGCATTATATGTCTATATAAGAGCATCTACAATCAGACTTAGCAAATCCGACCCCTCAAACGCACACGAATAGTGGTCGGTCACATCTCAAATTTGCTTCTCTGTATTTGGATACCTCATACTGGAAACCTTTGGTCCATACAAAAGCATGCAAATGATTAAATCCACGTACTACGTAGATCAAATAACCTATACTACCCTTATCCTCGTCGGGGATGTCCACTATCTCCATGCCCGGCTCTTCTTCCTCCTCCACCTGCTCCTGCCCCTCCTCCTGCTCTGGTGAGTCCGAAGGCAAGCCAACCGCAATGCGTGCGACGCGCCTCGCTTGGATCTCATGATCAATCTGGAACCGGCGCTCCGGCGTGAGCATAACATAGGTGGTCTTCATTGGACGAACCATGGTGATGCCGGACGGCGTGGGAAGAGTAGCAGGGCGGGAGAGAAGTGGTGGATGCGCTCGAACTGATGGCATGGAGAGGGAGGAGGTGGATGTGGCTAGGGTTGGGGGACGCCGAATGGCTGAAATAGCCGGATTTGGCCTCGGGCGGCGAGCCGAAGCGGTGCCAGGTGGCATTGACACCCTCCATCAGAGAAGACGTCCGTTGGATCGTTGGGTTTCCGGGCGACTCCGTGTGGGACCCCATCATCAGTCGAACATGGCGACGCGTCCGGGTGCCTCCATATCCGCTCCCTATTTAGGCTGGATATGAGGGGTGCAGGTCAGCCAAGGCGTTTAAGACCCGTTTAAGGAGCCCGTATGAGTCGCATTTTTGTGACCGATCAATGACCGGGCCATCCGTCTGGGCGTTCGAGGCGGGTTTGGGGCGCCCACCTATAGATGCTCTAAGTCCGAGTCTGGGTGGACGACACAGAGTCCACCTCGTCCATCACAGATTGGTGAGAGTTTGCGAAGGAAACTCTGTATTTACCAAGTGGCAGATTGGTTGTGATTATTGGTAATCCAAGTCCAAGGTAGTGTGGTGCACCAACGGAAAACTGAGTTTTTTTTTTCAAAGTACCATGTTCCATTCATATAGCAAACAGAGAGCAGGACACTTTGAAGACAAGGTAGTGTGGTGCACCAACAAAAACCGAATTATTTTTAAGTCCAAAGCTGTTCTCGTTGCTGTCCAACAGAGACCAACTAAGAATCCAGTTGAAAGTTGCAAGCTATTGTCACATGGATGTGCATATGGTGGTTATCCCAGGGCATATGGTAGTTTGTTTCGATAGAAGAATTAAAGGAGTAGCATTACAAAAAATGTGACTAGACTTATTGTGTACGTTTGATTACCCATCTTGTACTAACTTTTTTATGAAGATGCCAATTGATCAACACATACACGTGCACACTTACTAGTTTTACTTATGACTGTGATGTGAGGACCTTGTGTTCCTTCCTTGATGCTTTCAAGGTTTGGCTTTGTCGCACCAGAAAAAAACCTCACGTATGCTCGCTCGCTGGAGAGGATCGCTCGAGTTTACTCGCGGGCTGGCCCAGGCCAATTAGCATAGTAGCAGCAGCTAGCGACAAGCAAATCCGAGTTTACTCTATGTCATGTTTCCGTCTACCAAGGGGTTTATGTGACAATATATCTTCCATCATTAGGCAGTTTTGGTGGGGGAGTAAGCAAGGCAAGCGAAAACCGAGCTGGGTTGCCGGGGATACTATGACACAACCAAAACACTTGGGAGGACTTGGATTCCGTGATTTGGAAATCTTCAACTTAGCTCTACTTGCGAGGCAAGCATGGAGAATAATGAATGACGAGAATTCTCTTAGTGCTCAAATTCTGAAAGCTGTTTACTTTCCACACAATACACTTTACAAAGAGAAGAAAGAAGCAAACTATACTACTCCATACATGTTTTCCAACTCTGTATAATTAGTAATTACAAGTCAGAACAAACTTGTGGCCTGATAACTCAGCTACACACAAATATACATAGTTAATTTGTCAAAACCGTAAACCATATTGAGGAAATCAACATCTTTCAATGGATATAGAACTACATAGGCACAAAAAAAGACAAAAGAACACGAATCTTTGGTGTCTAAATTGTATGATTAGAAAGTAAGATGCGAGTTAGCTATTTCACATCTAGATGTGAAATAACAAATCCGTTGTTTCAATGTAGACTCACTTTTCGACATATGGAGTATTCTTCTAGAATTTGGATGTTACAGGGAGGAAATGTTAGATTGTTTGCTTCGTGTCCTTGTTCTTGTACTCCCTCCGTTCGGAAATACTTGTCGGGGGAATGGACGTATCTAGATGTATTTTAGTTCTAGATACATCCATTTTTATGCATTTCTACGACAAATATTTTGGGACGGAGGGAGTACCTTTTTTTTAGATTTGATTTTTTGTTCTATTATTCACCTTCTTATCCTGATTCGGTTTGGAGCGTTCAAAAGCTACTTCATTGTTTCCCTCAAAAAAAAAAACTCCTTCATTGGAGAGTTTGTTTCTTCTTCCACTCTTAAAAAAAAACTAAACCTAGTGATTATTACTACCTGGCGATTAGCTTTAGCTAGCCAGCTACACAACAGAGGCGGGAGGAGAGGGGTAAGAGGTGGCGCAGTCAGCAGGGGCGAAGGTGATGGTGCGCTTGTCGAGGTCGTAGCCGACATGCATGTTGTGCTGCATGACGCTGCCGATCGTCGGAACCGAACCCTCATACGTCACCGGCACGATGGCCAAGCACACGGTCTGTAGCAGAAGGTCCATGAACACGTTCTCTGCCTTGAGCGTGACAAAGGCGCCCCCGCCCAGCTCCAGGGTGACGTCCGGGAAAACCTTCTCCAGCGCCTTCATGCCGTCCGCCTCGTAGCACACCGAAAACAGCTCCGGGTTGGGCGACTGCTTGCGCGGGAGCTTGATGCTCCGGGCGAGCGCCTCCACGATGGGGTCCAGCTGCTCCCCGTCGAGGGACGTCAGCATCGACCCGGAGTCGACGATAACGGGGGACCGCTTCGAATTCGGCAGCTTGATGATCGAGTTCTCAACCCTGACGGACACGATTTCGACGGTGTAGGAAGCCTCCACGTGCACGGGGGAGTGGACCATCGGCGTGGTCACCGCGCCCGGCTCCGTCACGGTGGCGCGGGACCCGAAGTTGAGCGCGGAGGAGGTGTCGCTTAAGTAGGGTGCGAGGCAGTAGGAGAACCTCCGGCCGAGCGACGTCGCCGATCTGGTTGATCAGGGAAGATTTCCCGTCCGAGAGGCCTACGATGCCGTAACCCGGGAAGTTGGCGGTGGTGGTGCAGCCGAAGTTGACTCTGGGCACTTGCAGCTGCGCATGCTCGCCACCGGGAGCGTTGTCGAAGGTGAAGGTCTCGGTGGAGACGTGGCCGCTACTGCTTGAGCCGCCCGCGTACGAGTAGCTGTACTGACACAAGGAGGTGGCGTCGCAGGAGGTGCCGTGAACCGAGTGGCACGAGTCGGACTGGCAGCCCACGCGGCCGTAGGTCGACGAGGAGGACAGGTCGAACACGCTGCTCGTCCCGCCGACTGCTGCTGCTGGCGTCGGCGGTGCCGGAGAACCAGAACCGTTGGTGCATCTTAGCCACACGAGGTCGCTGCCGGTGTCGACGAGGGCCAGCATCCGGGTGCGCGGCGTGCCGACGTTGACGTACATGAAGAATTGGAACGTGCCTGAGATCACCTCCGACACCGCGCCGTCAGGGTCAGGAGAGCCTGAGCCGGCGTACGAGCGCCGCACGGCGGCAGGCACGCGGCCGTGCGGGGTGAGCAACGGGTCGTGGAATGGCGACCTGGGGGAGTCCCGGTGGATGAGCTCCACGCTGAACCCGCCGTCGGTGTACCCACACACCAGCTGTGTCAGGATCAGGAAGAGGCCAAGGAGCAAAAGGGCGCGACACGACACATGGTGCACACCATTGATTTTGATTGATTGTTTGTTTCCTAAGTTCCTAATTCCTAACTCGATCTTCTTCTAAGGGCAGTATTAATAGCGGGCAGTGTGTTTCAAAACTGGTAAGTAAGGATTTTTTTTTTTTACAGGAATTGCAGATTTGATTGGCGAGAGATCAATGGTATACCTTTTCTTTTTGAGCGGGATTAGTAGTAGTATGTTAATTAAGTTGATGCTACAAGATGATTAGTGATTGCATGTTAATTAGGCAGGTGATCAATTGATTCCTTTTCTCCGCCGGCCAAAAAAAATGGCATCAACATTAGACCTTTCAAAAACGGAAACGATTGAACTGATTTGATATTTCTTATTTATTAGTTGGAAATGGATCAAATTAAGCCGACTGATCCAAAGATTGCATAAACCACGTGCGTGGCCGTCTGTTCGCGATGTGCATAGCCGTCTGATCGCAAGGAGTGTGGCCCAACGGTCACATGCATGTATCTTACGTACGATTTTTTTAGGGGTAAAAATGGTCACTTTAATGCATAATGCATGTTAATTTGGAAGTATATATTTAGTGCTTGCGGGTATTAGTAGGATATTATTTACGTGTTATTATTTGATTAGTATTATATTTGGCATGAAATTAACTACACGCTAAACGTGTTGAGCGCTCGACATTGAAGCAGTCTAAGTCGTTGGATTGATATGATTTGATGACCGAGATTAATTGGATCTGCCCTTTGGGTCTTTTTTAATGGGTCGCGCTAACTGCCACACGTCTGGCAGAAAGGAAGGGGCACCACACGTCTTTAATGTAAACAGATTGCCACGTCATCGCATGCATGCATGCAGGAATTTTTTTGGATTTTCAGTTTTTAAAATGTTTTATCTCTTAAACGAAAAACCCGATTGAAAATCCGTTTTCACCATTAAATCCCTCGCGACGAGATCTTCGAAACTAGATCCCATGTTGATATGTTTTGATGAAATTTTTTTTGGATTAAAAGTTGCCATGTCTATTGCATATGAATTGCCATGATGTTTACACTGAAGTTGCCATGATATGTTTCAGCTATTTTCTTCTATATTTAAAAGTAAATTTTGATATTTGTAAAACGGGGAATTAAGAAACTAGACTTGCCATGAACCATAACTAAAATTACCATGATACATGCACGTAAAATTGCCATGGTTCATACAAAAAATAATTTTCATGGTCAAAGTACTGGAGTTGCCATTAAAAATTGCCATGATCTACAAACTAAAATTGCCACATGGCAACTTTAGTTTAAGCCCTATGGCAACTGTAGTGTAAACATCGTGGCAACTTCTGGCAAATTTTTTTTTCGTCGAAACATATCAACATGGGGTCTAGTTTTGAAGATCTCGTCGAGACGGATTTAATGGTGAAAACGGATTTTTAGTTCGCTCTTTTATTTAGGAGATACAATATTTTTAAGCCGAAAACCAAAAAAATTCTGCTGATGTCATCTATTCATACGTGGCAAAATGAGTGGTGATGGAGGCATGTGGTCGATGTGCAAACGCCCACACGTGTGGGTGTTAACTTTTCTGTTTTTAATTTATATTGGTAATAGATACACTTCTGGAGGCAGAACTGAGCCTCACCCCTCTCAGATTTGGCGGGCGGTATTAGATGGAAAGGAGATATTAGCTCAGGGTATTGTGAGGAGAATCGGTGATGGGGAAAGCACGTACATATGGTCAGACAATTGGATCCCTCTCGATAGTTTTAAAAGGCCGATTACATCCCTAGTGCCTGATCCACCACGGCAAGTATCTGATCTCATCGATACAACCTCAGCACAATGAAATGAAGGGCTGGTTTGCTCGGTGTTTACCCCCTTTTGATGCAAATGAGATTCTGAGAATACCAGTGTGTACGCGGAAACTGCCAGATTTTTGGGCTTGGCATGAAGAGGATAATGGTTGTTTCACCGTCCGCTCGGCATACCGGATGATCTTGAGAACGAAAACAAGCAGAGAAGGCTGGTGGAATGAGTCCGAGGGCTCATCCGCGGGGCAGGATAGCAAGATCTGGAGCGCGATATGGCATATTCAGGTCCCCTCAAAACTCCGCATGTTTCTCTGGCAACTAGGAAGGCACTCGATGCCAAGTGGAGAAGTTCTTCATCACCGCCACATGGCTGACACAAATTCATGTTGCTTGTGTGGAGCTCGGGACACTTGGCGACATGCTCTTCTCCCGCACTACTAGGAAAAAGTCTTCTAATGGCGCACCGGTTTTGCCTACTAATGGCGCACTACCGGTGCGCCATTAGCATCACGCCACTAGAATTTTTTTCTAAAGACGCACCTGTGGTGCGCCATTAGAATCTGGTATTCTAATGGCGCATCGCTGGTGCGCCATAAGTATGGCCCACGGTGCGCCATTAGTATGCCACATAGGAGTGCGCCATTAGTAACAATTTTTTTCAAATTTTTTTTGCAGGATTTTTTTAAATTTTTTTTTTCAAAATTTCCAATTGTTTTTTGTTTTTTTTCTTAATCTCAGGTCACTATGGCTTAATCTCGAGTCAATATGCTTAATCTCAGGTCAAATCGCACTCCATGGTCAAACTTCCCGAAAGGTCACCCATCTCTCTCACTACTCCAGTCTGAGCACGCTTAACTTCCGGGTTTTATTCTCCCTCGTTTCCAAGTCTGCACTTGTTGTTTTCCTGACAATAGTAAGATGTCAATCCTATTAACCTCAGGAATTTAGCTTGAGCATGTACTGACACATTTCACTGTTGGAGTTGAAACTATTGTTCTAAAAAAATAGTAACACTAATATTTTTCTTGAATAATTAGTCCGCACACAGTTTGACCAGATTTGACCACAATTTGACCATAGTTTGACCAGATTTGACCAAAATTCAAAAAAACTAAAATAATTATTTATTAACACTAATATTCTTGAATAATTAGTTTGACCATAGTTTGACCAGATTTAACAAAAACTAAAAAAACTAAATTTTTTTTTGAATTTTTTTGCCTCCAGATCTTAAAAGCCCCGTAACTTTTTTCTGTTAGGCTTTTGAGGATTTTAAAAATGTTTAACAGGGTTCCCCATCTTAAATTCGGATGTAACTTTTCGAGTAGATGATTTTTCATATATAAAACTTTTTAATCCGAGTTCGTATGCAAAAGTTATGCCCATTTTACAAATTTTCAGAGAGATTTTACAAATAAAGTCGAAATTTATATTTGTAAATTTTCCCAACAACTAGACCACATATCACATGGGAAACTTATTTTCTTTTATTTTTTTGACATTTTTATCATTTTTTTTAATTTTTTTAAAAACTAAAAAGGCGGTCCACGGGGGGAGGGTGCATTCGGTGGAAGCTAGGCAAACTACTAATGGCGCACCGTGGGATGGTGCGCCATTAGTAGTTAAACTAGTAATAGCGCACCACAACTATGGTGCGCCATTACTAGTTTTGAAAAAAAATATATAATTTTTTTTGAAATTTTGTTTGAAATTTTTTGATAAAAACTTAGTAATGGCGCACCAGTGGACAGTGCGCCATTACTAGTTAAAACTAGTAATGGCGCACTGTCAACCGGTGCGCCATTACTAACAAAAATTTTATAAATTTTTTTATAATTTTTTTTACTTCTTTTTTCAAAACTTCTAATGGCGCACGGTGTGTGTAGTGCGCCATTACTAGTTAAAACTAGTAATGGCGCACCACACCCATGGTGCGCCATTAGAAGTTTTGAAAAAATTAAAAAACAATTTTTTTTTACTAATGTCGCACCGTGGGATGTGGTGCGCCATTAGTATTTGGAAACTAATGACGTACCAACACATGGTGCGCCATTAGTATATAGCAATGGCACACCACATGTCTGGTGCGCCATTAGTGTCAATTCCATCTATAGCCCTTTTCCTAGTAGTGCCGTGTGCGTTATCCAGGAGCGTGTGGGCACTTGCGCCCGAGGAGTTGGTCGAGAAGATCATTACACACCAAGAAGAAAGCGCAAAGGACTGGCTATTCGCACTACATGAAATACTAGATGCTCCTGATTTCATACGTGTTGTCGTAACTGCATGGGCAATTTGGGCAGCAAGGAGGAAGGCAAGTCACGAGGACATTTTTCAGTCACCACATGCCACAGATGCTTTTATTAACAAGTACTTGTCAAAGCTAGAGATAGTAACAAGAGAGAGAAGCAGCACGCACCACAGAGAGCTCCACGGAGTTCAACTTGGGTGCCGCCTGCCCAAGGGTGTGTTAAGATCAATGTAGACGGCGCAGTGTCCGTGAGGGGGAAGCATGGTGCAGTGGGAGCAGTATGCAGAGACCAACATGGCATCTTTCTTGGGGCCTCGGCGATTGTCTTCAAACACATAACAGATCCTCAAATGCTAGAAGCTCTAGCTATAAGAGAAGCTCTCTCCGTAGTGGATGATCTATATGCCCGACATATTCATGTTGCTTCAGATTGCAAGGTAGTTGTTAATGATTTGCATCAGGGCAAGTTTGCTGCTTATGGCGCGGTTCTTCGTGAGATATCAGATCGTTCGTCAATCTTTCTTTCATGTAATATAGGTCATGAATTTAGGAGCTCAAACTATGAGGCTCACAACCTAGCGAAACATTCTCTTTTCCTCGTGTTTGGCCGCCATGTTTGGTTAGGCCAGCCGGGAGATCTTTCATTTATCCCTGTAAACATTGTGACGGGTTAATAAAGTTTCGCGAGGTTGTCTAAAAAAAACAGCTAGCGTCGGACCTGGAGACCCAGAGACACAAGCGACCCCACGCTTATCAGCGTTCGGTGCCCATTCGGGGGTCTATTGCGGCCGCGAGTGAAGGTCGGTTGTGAATACTATGAACAGACAACATGTATAATTTTGGTACACCTCCAATATCTCAATAAAATTCTACTACTCAAGAAGCAGTGAGTCTTTTGGCAGTCTATCATGACCGCTCCTTCCTCTAAGAACTTTGCAAGGTATTAAATAGTGGCATGCTTCATGCGGTCACACAATTTATCACTCATTTTGGCATCACACATGTTTGAAGGTGTTACAGAAAATGGGGTGCAAACGCATTCTCGTGAAGACATTGTTGTTCTAGTTGAGTCATATCAAATAAGTGATACACTAATGATGCATTTCTCAATAAGTTATCTCGAATTATGAACTTTACTCACATTTTACCCAAGGGATATTAAAGCCTACACTAATTAATAGTTGAAGCTTTTATATGTAACAAACTAGAGGGTCACCTAGAAATTTGTGTGGCACCATTTTATTGGTGTTTTCATAAATAATTGGTTATTACTAGATATAAAAACTTATATAATGAACTAGATGTTATATAGTAACAGAGGTAAAAACCATGATGAAAAAATGACATTGTATTCACCTGATCAGTCAAAAATGATTATACCTCTTAAAAATCAAAATGATAAAATATACAACCGGTTTAAGAAAAGTTAACTAACTTTAGACCCACATATTGATCAAAACGATCAATCTTGGGGCGGTCTTGGGGAGTCTGTATGACCACCACGTCAGCGTCCGACAATCCGGATCCACCCCAAAATCCTCTTCGTGTTCAAAATCGTTGCAACATTCACACCGGCTACCGACCTTATGCCTACGCGCATTCACACTAGCTACTGGCCTTGCCGCATTCTTGATCGGGCAGCCGGTGAGCCACCCAAAAACCCTACCTCTCATTCTTCCCATTTTCCCACTCCTTCGACATCGTCCAAACCCCCCTAGTTCGTCATCAGGCATTCGTCGTCGCTACAGTGCAGACCTAGGTCACCTATTGCAAGATGTTGACGTCCGCGTGCCATGGACAGCCGACGCCAGGCATACATTGTGATGGGCCAACCTATGAGGTCGGCGGAGGAGGAGGAAGGCTACCACATGACCATGATGGAGGTCACAGAGGACGAGGCAGCGATGGCCGTTGATGCTGCGGCTCCGGCTGGTGGTCCAGGAGACATCTTCTTCATGGCGCTGGCGGAGGAGCACCACACAGTCGTGGCGCAACCGGAGGTGGATGGCGCGAATGTTGCTGCTGTCGCGGCACTCATTGATGTGCCAGAGTTCGTCGGTGTGAACCAGACGGTCTACACGTCCATGCAAAGTGCCGGGACGCTCCACTGCGAGCATCGTCTGGATGACATCAATGAGGATGTACTCATCTTCACTGAGCTCGAGGCCTAGAATGACGAGGCGTTGGAGCAGCACGACAACGATGCCAAAGAGGCAGATGTCTGCCGCTCCGACTAGTTCACGTTGGTCGCCAACAATGACGAGGCCACCGGCTCCAGCGAGAGTCGACAACCTCACCTCCGATAGGGAGGAGTAGAAACAGGGCCTATGATGAAAGAATAGAAAAAATGAGCCTAGACCATTGGGTGGAAGATGAGTGGTACAGATTTAGGTGGAGAGTTCTCAGTGTACCTTTTTTGAAAACCCCTAGTACTAGTTACATATAGAACATCACTTTTGCAATAACCACCTCAAATCTCTCATATATCAACCATCTATCCTTATGGCGTCTTATCATGTGAATCCAGCCATCTTTGTGAATCCTTGCATCCACTCCTCGTTAGCCCTTCGATCCAAATCTTCTGACCTAGCGTGCGTTATAGTGTTCCTTTTGCAGAATGACGCCCGCCTCCAGCCCAAGCTCCGTGTGAATTTTCCAAAAAGATACCCAGCCGATTACTCCCAATCCCAAGGTCACGTCGCATCCTACACCCCACCGGCGGCCACGACCCATCTACCCGGCAATTGGCACGACGGAATGCATCTACCAATGACCGCCGCGATGGACACAATGGAAAGCACCTACCAATTCCCGATCAGCACGGTGGGCGTCGCCATGACACACGACGGAAAGCATGTGCCAACTCCCGATTAACACGGCGGATGTCGCCGTGACACGATGGAAAGCATGTCCCAACTCCCCATCAGCAGAACGGACGCCGCCGTGACACAACGGAAATCATGTGCCAACTCCTGATGAGCACGGCGGACGAATTCTCCTCACGCGATGTACACCGCAACCGATCACCATGGCGGCTACTGCTGCTACGGACGGTGAAGCAGCTTTGACATCAATGGAGGAAACTTGCTCATGCTCCTTCCATGAATCAAGAGGCAACTCTGCATTTGCCTCTGCATCTATCTGTCAGCAAACCCACCTCACTTGCCCTGATATGGCTGTCCAAAGCCTACTACAACAGAACATGAACTGTGCTTCAGTACGAGACATGGAGCTCCAGGCAACACATAGAAAGGAAGTAATATTTGTGTGTGCTGTAGATGCATGTATGTACACCCACCAAATGATGTTCGTGCTGTGGGAAGATGCAAAAGAATAACAAGTGGAAAGAAAATAAACCAGGAGGATCAGAAAAAGAAGAAGAGGGGTCGAGATTGTGCAAGACGTGAAGGCAAATGACGTTCCATGATGGCCCTCGGTTGTCTTAAAAAATCATGAACTTATACACCTTATGAGTTGTTATTTGAATTTATTTATGTACTGAACTCTCGTCAGATCAAAAGATATACAAATTGTAACATTTCTAACAAATAAATAGAGTGGCTAGTAAATTACATACTTCTGTTATGACTCACTCGACCGAGGATAAGACAGGTTGTACTAATTTTTTTTTCGAAAAGGGGGACTCCCCGGTCTCTGCATCAGATCAATGCATACGGCCACTTTTATTAAAAAGTAAATAAGTCTCAACAAGGTCTTAATGTCTGCAAACAAAAGCAACAGCTAGCTCACCTAGAACATCAGCTGCCAAACTAAAACCCAAAAGCCACAACCGGCTGGCACATTAAAAGATAGGTAAACTAATTGCCTCTCCTATTACATGATCGCCATCCAAACCGGTTGAAGATATCCCGCGCTACCGTCTCCCACCGGACAGATCCAGTAACCAAACGCTCCCTGGCCTCCGTCGGAGTGAGTAAGGACCACATACGGATCAGTGTTCTAGCCCGGAATAAAACCTGCAAAAAATGAATATTTGTTGTTCTGTTAAAAACCAAATCATTTCTGCAATTCCAAATTGCCCACAACAACGCACATACTCCTACACGAATGTGTTTGGCTGTTTCGACCTCTATCCCAACAAGCCAAGCCCCAAATAAAGTGTTGACCGAAGTTGGAGGAGTAATGTTAAAGGCAATCTGCACGGAGCGCCACAGCCCTCGTGCCAACGGACAGTCAAAAAATAAATGCTTGATAGTCTCATCCCGATCACAGAAACTACACCTAGTAGAACCTGTCCAGTTGCGCTTAACTAGATTATCCTTTGTTAAAATTACTTGTTTATGCACAAACCACATAAACACTTTAATTTTCAAAGGTACCTTAACTTTCCAAACCTCTTTGGAACTAGGGATCACAGTATGGTTAATAATATCTATATACATCGATTTAACTGTGAACACCCCAGATCTAGTCAGCTTCCAAGATAACTGATCGGGCTGAGTAGTTAGCTGAACCTCCATTAGCCGACGGACCAAGTGAAGCCATACTTCCCATCGATCCCCTATAAGCACCCTCCTGAACTGAATGTTTAGAGGAATAGACTGCATAACCGTGGCAACCAGAGCCTCCCGACGCTGAACAATACGATAGAGGGACGGATATTGTGTCGCTAACGGCGCGTCACCAAGCCACATATCCTCCCAGAAACGCGTGTTAACACCATTACCGACAATAAATCTCGTTCTGTTAAAGAAAGCGGCTTTGATCCTCATAAGCCCTTTCCGGAACGGCGAATCCGTAGGTCTCAGAGTAACCTGGGATAATGTCTTTGACTGCAGATATTTACTACATAAAAGCTGCGCCCACGTTGCCTCTGTCTCAGAAGACAACTTATACAGCCACTTGCTGAGAAGGCATCTGTTCTTGACTTCAAGATTTTCAATACCAAGACCCCCTTGGTCCTTTGGTCGACAGATAATATCCCATTTGGCTAGTCTGTACTTCCTCTTAAGCTCATCACTCTGCCAAAAGAATCGAGATCGATAGAAGTCCAGCCTTTTCCTAACCCCAACTAGGACCTCAAAGAAGGATAAGAGAAACATAGGTAAACTCGTGAGCACCGAGTTGATAAGAATCAACCTGCCTCCATAAGACACGAGTTTTCCTTTCCACCAACTCAGTTTCTTCTCAAATCGATCCTCGATGCACTTCCACTCACCATTTGTTAGCTTACGATGGTGAATGGGAATACCAAGATACGTGAAGGGTAACGCCCCAACTTCACAACCAAACAATTGCGTATAAGCCCCTTGTTCGTCTTTGGCTCTACCAAAGCAAAACAACTCGCTTTTGTGGAAATTAATCTTCAACCCCGACAATTGTTCAAACAGGCATAACACTAACTTCATGTTCCTCGCTTTTTCCAAATCATGTTCCATGAATATGATTGTATCGTCAGCGTATTGCAGGATGGACAAACCACCATCTACTAGATGAGGCACCAATCCCTCCACCTGACCGGCCTCCTTGGCCCTCCCAATCAGGATTGCTAACATATCAACCACAATATTGAACAGAATAGGTGACATAGGGTCGCCCTGTCTGAATCCCTTATGAGTTTGGAAGTAATGACCTATGTCGTCATTTACTTTAATTCCAACACTCCCTTTTTGCGTGAATGTTTCCACCTGGCGTCGCCAAGTTTCATCGAAGCCCTTCATTCGTAAAGCCTGTTGAAGAAACTGCCATTTGACTTTATCATAAGCCTTCTTGAAATCCACTTTGAAAAGAACACCATCTAGTTTTTTCGTATGAATTTCATGTAGCGTTTCATGAAGGACCACAACCCCTTCCAGGATGTTCCTGTCCGGCATGAAGGCCGTTTGAGAAGGCTGCACCACGGTGTGCGCAATTTGTGTGAGCCTGATCGTCCCAACCTTGGTAAAAATTTTGAAACTGGCATTTAGAAGACAGATAGGCCGAAATTGCTCGATTCTCACGGCCTCAGTTTTCTTAGGCAGAAGGGTAATTGTTCCAAAATTAAGTTGGAAAAGCTGCAAATGTCCCGAGAACAAATCATAGAACATCGGCATCAGGTCCCCTTTAATAATATTCCAGCACTTCTTGTAAAACTCCGCCGGGAAACCATCCGGCCCCGGTGCCTTGTTACATTTCATCTTGGAGATGGCCTCAAAAACCTCCTTTTCCGAGAAAGGTGCAGTTAAGATATCGTTCTCCACAACAGTAAGTTGAGGTACTTCTTGGACCCTAGACTCATCCAGGGACACACAGTTCTCCTCTGATGGTCCAAACAATCGTTTGTAGTACTCAGTAATATAGAGCTTCAGGTTATCTTGACCGATAATTGTACCCTCATCTTGTTCTAGCTGAAAGATTCTCTTCTTCCGATGTTTGCCATTGGCTATCATGTGGAAGAACTGAGTGTTCGCGTCCCCCTGGACCACTTTTCGCACCTTGGCACGCAGTGCCCACTTTAGTTCTTCTTCACGAAGTAACTCTTTCAACCTCATCTCAGCCTCATGCTTGATATGAAGCTCGGTGGGTAACAAGATCGTAGTTTCTGCTTTTACATCTAAGGTCTGAACCAGGGTAAGGAGCCGTTCCTTCTCCACCTTATACACTCCACTTAGATGTTTAGCCCACCCACGTAGGAAGCTTCTGAGATGCCTAATCTTATTCTGCCATCGCTCAAGCGCATTCCTACCGCCTACGTCCTTAGCCCATTCTCTGGCTACAAGATCCAGAAATCCTTCTCTTTCAAACCACACAAGCTCAAAAGAGAACAAATTCTTGTTGCCCGAGTAGGTAGCCCCACTGGAGTCAAGCAACAGAGGCGTGTGATCAGAAATCCCGCGAGAGAGCACGAGCAGTTTATTGTGGAAACTTCATTCCCAATCGACACTAGCATCATGTTAGCATCATGTTACCGTCCAAGGTAGCATCATGTTGCCATTGATGAGACGGTGGTCGGCGGTGTTACTGAGGAGACTGGGTTGTCTTGCCAGGCTATGGAGGTGGTGACGGCAACGGCGGATGTGGTAGTTCCTGATATTGCTGAGGCCGAGCCTATGTCGGTGGAGGCTTCTGACAGGACTGAGATGGACAGGGCAGCAAAGTTTGCAAGAAAGAAGGAAAGAATGCTATGTTATCGATGTGGTGATAAGGGCCATTTTATTGCTGAGTGTGTGGCTGTTTTATGTGATACTTGTGGTAAGCCTTCCCATGAGTCAGGGGCTTGTCCGCTGTTGCGGGAGCAGACACCGAGTCTTATGACGTACGGAGTGTTCTGTTCTGAGCTCATGTTTTTTCAGTCGCCGACTAAGAGGGAGGTTCCTCAAGAGGTGCACAGTATGACAACTGGGGTGGTTAAAGTGACTAGAGGTCTAGTGTCAGAGTCCCAGATTATTCAGCGGCTCCGGGAGCTGGCACTAGGGGACTTCCATTGGGAGCTTGTCAGTCTGGAGGCTAACTTATTCAGGGTTCAGTTCCCGACTATGGAGGATTTACAGAGGTTGCTGAGCTTTGGGATGTGTAAGGTACCAGGTACGGAGGGCATCCTTGAGTTCTAGGAGTGGAAGTTGGTTGAGCCTCAGGGTAAACCCCTCACCCAGGCCTGGCTACGCTTTTCCGGAGCTCCTTTCGCGCTCCTGCAGGATGCCAGGGTTGTTGCTAGTCTGGGTATCATGGTGGGAAAGACCGAGCGAGTGGATATGGCCTTTACTCGAGCTCATGGGATTGCTCGCCTATTAGTCAGTATTTTGGACATTGACTACGTGTCGGACGTGGTTAAGGGGCTTATCGAGGTCAGGTGTACAACCTTTAGATTGAGTTTGAGGATGACAGCCTCTTTGCGGAGGCACCGGCTGCCACCGGTGATGATATGAGCGAGGGTGATGATGATACGGCAGGTAAGGAGACTCCGGCCGATGATCCTGAGCGTGAGACGGCCAAGGGACTGGAATCGACTTCTAAGGCGACAGGAGGAGGACGGCGCCTAATACTTCTGTGCCGTCGACCACTTTGAGATTTGGTTCCTTTGGTCCCGCGTCTGCACCTCCGAGACTATGGAGCGAGCGGGTGGAGTTTCTTGAGGCGTTTGAGCACTCTTTACCTGCGTTGGACTTTGAGGACCCGGGTGTGGAGGGTTCTGGTGTGGTACAGAGGCTGGAGATCGTGGTCTCGCCTCACTCGGTTTGTGATGAGGTGGCTAAGATACAGGAGGGCATTCCGTTATTGCCAGGGGGTTCGGGGCAGCTGGCCTCGACGTCCTCTCCTCCTCTTGTTCCGGTTGGGGCTACCGGGAGAGAGGAGGGGTCTTCGGAGGGGGAGCTGAGGAAGGTGGCCTCGGCACCATCTCCACCTTCTGCTGGGACGACACTGCAGGCGGCAGGACAGATGTCTGGAGAGGGCTTGGGGCAGGTGGCCTCAAGGCCTTCTTCACCTTCAGCGCCCAGGGGGATGACTCCGCTTGTGCCACAGTTGTGCACTCCTGGCAGGCGGTCTAGAGTGGATGGGGGGCAGAGGCAGGTGGCCCTCGCTTCCCCATCAGCTGACACGGCGACCTCACCCGGTCATGGGGACCGGGTGACTGTTCGGGGAGTGATAGGCGGTCGCTCCCCGGATAAATTCTCGCGGGAGGAGGTTATTCAGTTCGGTCGTATTCCGGACCAGGCATCTGAGGGCCGACGGCTCAGTTGTCGGCTTCAGGGCCGTCCGGAGGTGGACGACATGCAGCAGCGCTGTGCCGTGAGGGCGGCAAAGCTTCGTGACATTCAAGTCACTACTGGTATGTCCGTGAATACTTCCAATACTATCTTGCATTTTTCGAATGAGGAGATTGTTGATAAGGCAAACCAATTAGGTGTTTCACTTGGTAGTAATGAGGGTGAAGTGTCTAATTCCGTAAATGATTTGCTTGATATTGAAGCTGAGAGGGCTTTAGAAATGATTCATAACTTAGCTGCGGTCTAACCCATGAACAATTCTGAGATTGATGCTTTGGGAGTTCAGATGCTTGATAATTTTTGTGATGATCTTGCACCGTCCCTCCAGGAGACGGAGGAGGAAGGCGAGAATGTCGGTATGGAGGTTCTTGCACCCCCAGGTACGGGGAGTGTGGACCGGGTGGACACGAGGACCAGTCCTAAGCGCAAGTGGAAGCGCAAGCTACCCGATGTCCGCGGTACGTAGGAGTGCTAGGATCCGCACGGCCAAAAAATTCCATGATGAGATATGAGAGGAATCTTTTGGAATAGCAGAGGTCTTAAGGACTTGGCTAAAAGGAGGTTCCTTGCAGAAGCATCCACAGAGCATAGATTGGATTTCATTGCATTGTCGGAAACGGGCAGAGCAAATTTCTCACCACAATTTCTCAATACTTTATCGGGGGGTATTGAGTTTGACTGACATTGTCTTCCACCGAGAGGAAGATCGGGTGGAATCTTACTTGGTGTTAGATGTGACTCTCTCGAAGTTCGAAGTGTGATCATGGGAGATTTTGCAGTTAAATTTAGGGTGCGGTTCAAAGCTGATGGTTTTGACTGGGCTTTGGTGGCGGTGTATGGTGCCGCGCAGGCTGAACTCAAACCATATTTTTTGGCCGATCTCGTTAGAGTTTGCGGGTCTGAGCAACTTCCAATTTTGGTTGGGGGAGACTTTAACATTATTAGAAGACGTGATGAAAAGAATAATGACAATTTCGACGGGAGGTGGTCATTTATGTTTAACACTATCATTGAAAGCTTGGATTTGAGAGAGATTGAGCTTTCAGGTAGGAAGTTCACATGGGCTAATGCATTGCCTAATCCAACTTTCGAAAAGTTGGATCGGGTTCAACTAGTGTCGATTGGGGCGAAGTTTCTGTGCTATTCGGGCTCTCTCTCATGGGATTTCTGATCCTGCGCCTCTGTTGCTTGACTCGGTGGGGCTACCTACTCGGGCGACAAGAATTTGTTCTCTTTGAGCTTGTGTGGTTTGAAAGAGAAGGATTTACGGATCTTGTAGCAGAGAATGGGCTAGGACGCAGGCGGTAGGAATGCGCTTGAGCGATGGCAGAATAAGATTAGGCATCTCAGAAGCTTCCTACGTGGGTGGGCTAAACATCTAAGTGGAGTGTATAAGGTGGAGAAGGAACGGCTCCTTACCCTGGTTCAGACCTTAGATGTAAAAGCAGAAACTACGATCTTGTTACCCACCGGGGTATCAAGGAATGGCAACCCCGCGCCCAGCCTGTCCGGAAACAGGCGGGCCACCCACAGGTGGTCTAGGGCCGCCTACGGCCGGTGCCGCACGGCCGGTTCCAGACCCCGGACGCGGTGGCGCATCAGCTCGGCCAGCTCCGAGTGGCACAACGGCACCGCCGCTACCCGTCCCCGCAGGCAAGCCGCCTCCGCCGTGGCCACCTCCAGCCGGCTGCGTTGGCCCTCCGCGGCCCGCAACGCCCGGAGCGGCAGCTTTGGCAGGGGGTGCTCCTCGTCCTGCCATGGCTCGAAGAGGAGGGATGTGCCTAGCACGCGCACCACCACGATCAAAAAAGCTCGGCCGGCGCCTACCACAACGAACCCTAGGCCGAACCGATCGACTCCAGACAGAAGATTCTTCGATGCATGGGGGTGTAGACGTGCGTGCCGGTTCACCACGGGCCTCGTACCCGGCGAACACAGGCCCAGCAACGGTCTGGCCCGGTTCACTCAGAACCGGCCCACCCGCAGTCACTCCGACGTCGCGGCACAAGAGCGCATTCAAACGCGCCGCCCGATCGCCAGCGATCCCGACTGGCCGCACCACCGGCAACTGCGCCGTGGCCGTCGCCGATCGCTGGGATTTAGCATCAGAAAGACTCGATCTCTTCTTCCTCTTAACTTTAATCCACGAATCCAGCCGAATCAAGTCAAAACGGTGAGGTTTGGAAGACTAACCTTGGGAAGAGGACCTTTCCATGGCCGGACAGCCGTCGCCGCCGTTCTCCTGTGTACAACGCGACGCACCATCTCGTCAGCGCGTAGCCCAACCCTCGCCGGATCGTCCACCGGCAAAATCCTATCTGAAGGAAATATGCCCTAGAGGCAATAATAAAGTTATTATTTATTTCCTCATATCATGATAAATGTTTATTATTCATGCTAGAATTGTATTAACCAGAAACATAATACATGTGTGAATATATAGACAAACAGTATGTCACTAGTATGCCTCTACTTGACTAGCTTGTTAATCAAAGATGGTTATGTTTCCTAACCATGAACAAGGAGTTGTTATTTGATTAACAAGGTCACATCATTAGTTGAATGATCTGATTGACATGACCCATTCCGTTAGCTTAGCACACGATCGTTTAGTATGTTGCTATTGCTTCCTTCATGACTTATACATGTTCCTATGACTATGAGATTATGCAACTCCGTTTACGGAGGAACACTTTGTGTGCTACCAAACGTCACAACGTAATCGGGTGATTATAAAGGTGCTCTCAGGTGTCTCGAAGGTACTTGTTGAGTTGGCGTATTTGAGATTAGGATTTGTCACTCCGAATGTCGGAGAGGTATCTCTGGGCCCTCTCGGTAATACACATCACTTAAGCCTTGCAAGCATTTCAACTAATGAGTTAGTTGTGAGATGATGTATTACGGAACGAGTAAAGAGACTTGCGATACGAGATTGAACTAGGTATTGGATACCGATGATCGAATCTCGGGCAAGTAACATACCGATGACAAAGGGAACAACGTATGTTGTTGTGCGGTTTGACCGATAAAGATCTTCGTAGAATATGTAGGAACCAATATGGGCATCCAGGTCCCGCTATTGGTTATTGACCGGAGACTTGTCTCGGTCATGTCTACATTGTTCTCGAACCGTAGGGTCCGCACGCTTAAGGTTTCGATGACGGTTATATTATGAGTTTATGTATTTTGATGTACCGAAGGTTGTTCGGTGTCCCGGATATGATCACGGACATGACGAGGAGTCTCGAAATGGTCGAGACATAAAGATTGATATATTGGACGGATATATTTGGACATCGGAAAGGTTCCGGAGAAGTTTGGAGCTCCGGGAGGTTACCGGAACCCCCCGGGAGGTATATGGGCCTTATTGGGCCTCCTTTCCTTTCTCCTTCCCCCTCTTCCTAATACTACTACTAGTACTACTTCCTAATACTAGTACTCTTTCCTTCCCCCTCCAAATAAGATAAGGAAAAGGGAGGGAAACCTACTTGGAGTAGGTTTCCCCTCCTCTATGGTGCGCCCCTTGGGCGGCCTCCTCCTCCCTCCTCCTTTATATTTGGGGTAAGGGGCACCCTAGAACACACAAGTTGATCATTGATCGTTCCTCGGCCGTGTGCGGTGCCCCCCTCCACGATATTACACCTCGATCATATTGTAGCGGTGCTTAGGCGAAGCCCTGCGACAGGAGAACATCAAGATCGTCACCACGCCGTCGTGCTGACGGAACTCCCCCTCGGAGCCTCTACTGGATTGGAGATCGAGGGTGCGTCATCAAGCTGTACGCGTGTCAAGAACTCGGAGGTGCCGGAGTAACGGTGCTTGGATCGGTTGGACTGGGAGGACGTACGACTACTTCCTCTACGTTGCGTCAATGCTTCCGCTTCGGTCGACGAGGGTACGTAGACAACACTCTCCCCTCTTGTTGCTATGCATCACCATGATCTTGCGTGTGCGTAGGAAATTTTTTGAAATTACTACGTTCCCCAATAGTGGTATCAAAGCCTAGGTTTTTATGGTTTGATGTTATATGCACGAGTAGAACACAAGTGAGTTGTGGGCGATATAAGTCATACTACTTACCAGCATGTCATACTTTGGTTCGGCGGTATTGTTGGATGAAGCGGCCTGGACCGACATTACGCGTACGCTTACGCGAGACTGGTTTTACCGCCGTGCTTTGCACACAGGTGACTAGCGGGTGTCAGTTTCTCCAACTTTAGTTGAACCGAGTGTGGCTACGCCCGGTCCTTGCGAAGGTTAAAACAGCATCAACTTGACAAACTGTCGTTGTGGTTTTGATGCGTAGGTGAGATTGGTTCTTGCTTAAGCCCGTAGCAGCCACGTAAAATTTGCAACAACAAAGTAGAGGACGTCTAACTTGTTTTTGCAGGGCATGTTGTGATGTGATATGGCCAAGACATGATGCTATATTTTATTGTATGAGATGATCATGTTTTGTAACCGAAGTTATTGGCAACTGGCAGGAGCCATATGGTTGTCGCTTTATTATATGAAATGCAAGCATACTGTAATTGCTTTACTTTATCACTAAGCGGTAGCGATAGTCGAGAAGCGATAGATGGCGTGGCGACAACGATGCTACGATGGAGATCAAGGTGTCGCGCGGTGGCGATGGTGATCATGATGGTGCTTCGGAGATGGAGATCACAAGCACAAGAAGATGATGGCCATATCATATCACTTATATTGATTGCATGTGATGTTTATCTTTTATGCATCTTATCTTGCTTTGATTGACGGTAGCATTTTAAGATGATCTCTCACTAAAAATTATCAAGTAGTGTTCTCCCTGAGTATGCACCATTGCCAAAGTTTGTCGTGCCCAGACACCACGTGATGATCGGGTGTGATAAGCTCTACGTCCATCTACAACGGGTGCAAGCCAGTTTTGCACAGGCAGAATACTTAGGTTATACTTGACGAGCCTAGCATATGCAGATATGGCCTCGAAACACGGAGACCGAAAGGTCGAGCGTGAATCATATAGTAGATATGATCAACATAGGATGTTCACCATTGAAAACTACTCCATCTCATGTGATGATCGGTTATGGTTTAGTTGATTTGGATCACGTGATCACTTAGATGACTAGAGAGATGTCTGTCTAAGTGGGAGTTCTTAAGTAACATGATTAATTGAACTAAAATTTATCATGAACTTAGTACCTGATAGTATCTTGCTTGTCTATGTTGTTTGTAGATAGATGGCCCGTGCTGTTGTTCCGTTGAATTTTAATGCGTTCCGTGAGAAAGCTAAGTTGAAAGATGATGGTAGCAACTACGCGGACTGGGTCTGTAACTTGAGGATTATCCTCATTGCTGCACAGAAAAATTACGTCGTGGAAGCACCGCTGGGTGCGAACTGCTTGCTTGATGCAACTGACGACGTTAAGAACGTCTGGCAGAGCAAAGCTGATGACTACTCGATAGTTCAATGTGCCATGTTTTACGGCTTAGAACCGGGACTTCAACGATGTTTTGAACGTCATGGAGCATATGAGATGTTTCAGGAGTTGAAGTTGATATTCCAGAAGAATGCCCGGATTGAGAGATATGAAGTCTCCAATAAATTCTACAGCTGCAAGATGGAGGAGAATAGTTCTGTCAGTGAGCACATACTCAAGATGTCTGGGTATTGTAATCAATTGATTCAACTGGGAGTTACTCTTCCGGATGATAGCGTCATTGACAGAATTCTCCAATCACTTCCACCAAGCTACAAGAGCTTCGTGATGAACTATAATATGCAAGGGATGGATAAGGCGATTCCGAGCTCTTCGCAATGCTAAAGGCTGCGGAGGTAGAAATCAAAAAGGAGCATCAAGTGTTGATGGTTAACAAAACCACTAGTTTCAAGAAAAGGGCAAAGGGAAGAAGAAGGAACTTCAAGAAGAACAGCAAGCAAGTTCTTTGCTCAAGAGAAGAAACCCAAGTCCGGACCTAAGCCTGAAATCGAGTGCTTCTCCGCAAGCGGTAGTCCTTTGGAAGCGGAACTGCCCCAAGTATTTGGCGGATAAGAAGGATGGCAAGGTGAACAAAGGTATATGTGATATACATGTTATTAATGTGTACCTTACTAGAGCTCGCAGATAGCACTGGTATTTGATCTGGTTCATTGCTAATATTTGCAACTCAAAGCAGGACTACGGATTGCTTAACACCGCAAAGGACGAGGTGACGATGCGGCGTGGGAAATGGTTCCAAAGTCGATGTGATCGCGGTCGGCACGCTACCTCTACATCTACCTTCGGGATTAGTATTAGACCTAAATAATTGTTATTTGGTGCGGCGTTGAGCATGAACATTATATCTGGATCTTGTTTGATGCGAGACGGTTATTCATTTAAATCGAGAATAATGGTTGTTCTATTTATATGAGTAATATCTTTTATGATCATGCACCCTTGAAGAGTGGTCTATTTTTGATGAATCTCGATAGTAGTGATACACATATTCATAGTGTTGAAACCAAAAGATGCAGAGTTGATAATGATAGTGCAACTTATTTGTGGCACTGCCGTTTGGGTCATATCGGTGTAAAGCGCATGAAGAAACTCCATACTGATGGACTTTTGGAGCCACTTGATTATGGATCACTTGGTACTTGCGAACCGTGCCTCATGGGCAAGATGACTAAAACGCCGTTCTCCGGTACAATGGAGAGAGCAACAGATTTGTTGGAAATCATACATACAGATGTATGTGGTCCGATGAATGTTGAGGCTCGTGGCGGATATCGTTATTTTCTCACCTTCACAGATGATTTAAGTAGATATGGGTATATCTACTTAATGAAACTTAAGTCTGAAACATTTGAAAAGTTCAAAGAATTTCAGGGTGAAGTTGAAAATCATCGTAACAAGAAAATAAAGTTTCTACGATCTGATCGTGGAGGAGAATATTTGAGTTACGAGTTTGGTCTACACTTAAAACAATGTGGAATAGTTTAGCAACTCACGCCACCGGAACACCACAACGTAATGGTGTGTCCGAGCGTCGAATCGTACTTTACTTGATATGGTGCGGTCTATAATGTCTCTTACAGATTTACCGCTATCGTTTTGGGGTTATGCTCTAGAGACAGCCACATTCACGTTAAATAGGGCACCGTCGAAATCCGTTGAGACGACACCTTATGAACTATGGTTTGGCAAGAAACCAAAGTTGTCGTTTCTTAAAGTTTGGGGTTGTGATGCTTATGTGAAAAAACTTCAACCTGATAAGCTCGAACCCAAATCGGAGAAATGTATCTTCATAGGATACCCAAAGGAGACAGTTGGGTACACCTTCTATCACAGATCCGAAGGCAAGACATTCGTTGCTAAGAATGGATCCTTTCTAGAGAAGGAGTTTCTCTCGAAAGAAGTGAGTGGGAGGAAAGTAGAACTTGATGAGGTAACTGTACCTACTCCCTTGTTGGAAAATAATACATCACAGGAACCGGTTTCTGTGACGTCAAAACCAACTAGTGAGGAAGTTGATGATGATGATCATAGAACTTTAGATCAAGTTAATACAGAACCACGTAGGTCGAACAGAGTAAGATCCGCGCCAGAGTGGTACGGTAATCCTATTCTGGAAGTCATGCTACTAGATCATGATGAACCTACAAACTATGAAGAAGCGATGGTGAGCCCAGATTCCGCAAAATGGCTTGAAGCCATGAAATCTGAGATGGGATCCATGTATGATAACAAAGTATGGACTTTGGTTGACTTGCCCGATGGTCGGCAAGCAATAGAGAATAAATGGATCTTCAAGAAGAAGACTGACGCTGACGGTAATGTTACTGTCTACAAAGCTCGACTTGTTGCAAAAGGTTTTCGACATGTTCAAGGGGTTGACTACGATGAGACCTTCTCACCCGTAGCGATGCTTAAGTCTGTCCGAATCATGTTAGCAATTGCCGCATTTCATGATTATGAAATTTGGCAAATGGATGTAAAGACTGCATTCCTGAATGGATTTCTGGAAGAAGAGTTGTATATGATGCAACCGAAGGTTTTATCGATCCAAAGGAGCTAACAAAGTGTGCAAGCTCCAACGTTCCATTTATGGACTGGTGCAAGCCTCTCGGAGTTGGAATAAACGTTTTGATAGTGTGATCAAAGCATTTGGTTTTATACAGACTTTTGGAGAAGCCTGTATTTACAAGAAAGTGAGTGGGAGCTTTGTAGCATTTCTAATATTATATGTGGATGACATATTATTGATTGGAAATGATATAGAATTCTGGATAGCATAAAGGGATACTTGAATAAAAGTTTTCAATGAAAGACCTCGGTGAAGCTGCTTACATATTGGGCATTAAGATCTATAGAGATAGATCAAAACACTTAATTGGACTTTCACAAAGCACATACCTTGACAAAGTTTTGAAGAAGTTCAAAATGGATCAAGTAAAGAAAGGGTTCTTGCTCAGATTGCAAGGTGTGAAGTTGAGTAAGAGTCAAAGCCCGACCCACTGCAGAAGATAGAGAGAAAATGAAAAGTGTTCCTATGCTTCAGCCATAGGCTCTATCATGTATGCAATGCTGTGTACGGACACTGATGTGTGCCTTACTATAAGTCTAGCAGGAGGTACCAAAGTAATCCAGAGTGGATCATGGACAGCGGTCAAGAACATCTGAAATACCGAAAAGGACTAAGGATATGTTTCTTGTATATGGAGGTGACAAAGAGCTCATCGTAAATGGTTACGTTGATGCAAGCTTTGACACCGATCCGGACGATTCTAAATCGCAAACCGGATAAGTGTTTACATTAAACGGTGGAGCTGTCGGTTAGTGCGTTCAAAACAAAGCGTCGTGGCGGGATCTACATGTGAAGTGGAATACATAGCTGCTTCGAAGCAGCCAATGAAGGAGTCGGATGAAGGAGTTCATATCCGATCTAGGTGTCATACCTAGTGCATCGGGTCCAATGAAAGTCTTCTGTGACAATACTGGAGCGATTGCCTTAGCGAAGGAATCCAGATTTCACAAGAGGACCAAGCACATCAAGAGACGCTTCAATTCCATCCGGGATCTAGTCCAGGTGGGAGACATAGAGATTTGCAAGATACATACGGATCTGAATGTTGCAGACCCGTTGACTAAGCCTCTTCCACGAGCAAAACATGATCAACACCAAGACTCCATGGGTGTTAGAATCATTACTGTGTAATCTAGATTATTGACTCTAGTGCAAGTGGGAGACTGAAGAAAATGTGCCCTAGAGGCAATAGTAAAGTTATTATTTATTTCCTCATATCATGATAAATGTTTATTTTTCATGCTAGAATTGTATTAACTGGAAACATAATACATGTGTGAATATATAGACAAACAGTATGTCACTAGTATGCCTCTACTTGACTAGCTTGTTAATCAAAGATGGTTATGTTTCCTAACCATGAACAAAGAGTTGTTATTTGATTAACAAGGTCACATCATTAGTTGAATGATCTGATTGACATGACCCATTCCGTTAGCTTAGCACACGATCGTTTAGTATGTTGCTATTGCTTCCTTCATGACTTATACATGTTCCTATGACTATGAGATTATGCAACTCCCGTTTACCGGAGGAACACTTTGTGTGCTACCAAACGTCACAACGAATCGGGTGATTATAAAGGTGCTCTACAGGTGTCTCCGAAGGTACTTGTTGAGTTGGCGTATTTCGAGATTAGGATTTGTCACTCCGAATGTCGGAGAGGTATCTCTGGGCCCTCTCGGTAATACACATCACTTAAGCCTTGCAAGCATTTCAACTAATGAGTTAGTTGTGAGATGATGTATTACGGAACGAGTAAAGAGACTTGCGTAACGAGATTGAACTAGGTATTGGATACCGACGATCGAATCTCGGCAAGTAACATACCGATGACAAAGGGAACAACGTATGTTGTTGTGCGGTTTGACCGATAAAGATCTTCGTAGAATATGTAGGAACCAATATGGGCATCCAGGTCCCGCTATTGGTTATTGACCGGAGACTTGTCTCGGTCATGTCTACATTGTTCTCGAACCGTAGGGTCCTGCGCTTAAGGTTTCGATGGCGGTTATATTATGAGTTTATGTATTTTGATGTACGAAGGTTGTTCGAGTCCGGATATGATCACGGACATGACGAGGAGTCTCGAAATGGTCGAGACATAAAGATTGATATATTGGACGGATATATTTGGACACCGGAAAGGTTCCGGAGAAGTTTGGAGCTCCGGGAGGTTACCGGAACCCCCCGGGAGGTATATGGGCCTTATTGGGCCTCCTTTCCTTTCTCCTTCCCCCTCTTCCTAATACTACTACTAGTACTACTTCCTAATACTAGTACTCTTTCCTTCCCCCTCCAAATAAGATAAGGAAAAGGGAGGGAAACCTACTTGGAGTAGGTTTCCCCCTCCTCTATGGCGCGCCCCCCTTGGGCCGGCCTCCTCCTCCCTCCCTCCTTTATATACGGGGGTAAGGGGGCACCCTAGAACACACAAGTTGATCATTGATCGTTCCTCAGCCGTGTGCGGTGCCCCCCTCCACGATATTACACCTCGATCATATTGTAGTGGTGCTTAGGCGAAGCCCTGCGACAGGAGAACATCAAGATCGTCACCACGCCGTCGTGTTGACGGAACTCCCCCTCGGAGCCTCTACTGGAGTGGAGATCGAGGGTGCCTCATCGAGCTGTACGCGTGTCAAGAACTCGGAGGTGCTGGAGTAACGGTGCTTGGATCGGTTGGACCGGGAGGACGTACGACTACTTCCTCTACGTTGCGTCAACGCTTCCGCTTTGGTCTACGAGGGTACGTAGACAACATTCTCCCCTCTCGTTGCTATGCATCACCATGATCTTGCGTGTGCGTAGGAATTTTTTTGAAATTACTACGTTCCCCAACACTATCGACCGTTGATACAGCCTCATCCTCATCATAGCCTGAATGGAAGAACTCACAGAATAGATCAGATGGCGTCGGCGTTGGCGGAGAGGACGCCGGATCCCCCCCATCCTCGTCCGCCTCGTCATCTTCAGATCCGGCCAGTGCCCAGAACCGGCCACCAACCCGATGCCTAGCCACCGCCCCCAAGGATGGAGGTCCGGTGATCGCCGCTCCACGACCCGCGGGGGATCCCGCCGTGTCGCCCCTTCTGTCGCCTGTCTCCCTCATCCCCGCCGTGTGTGTGAGCAGTTCCATCTGCATGAATTTTAATGACCACAGGATGACATCATATATTAATCAAACACCAGGTTATATATCAGTAAACCAGCAAATCAAGGGAGCAATAAAGCTCCTACAAGAACACTCATTACCAATTAACAGGAATGGATCAACATTTCGTCAGAACATTTGCACTGATATCAAGTCCTGCAAATCAACCCACAAATTTGTGATTGTACATCAAATGACACCAATATAGTTTGTAACCAAGAGTAATAAAAATGGATCGACATTATGTCGACCAGAAATTTCGGCAAGACCTTTGCTAAAAATAGGGCATATTGAGGGCCAGAAATTTGACAAAATGGAAACGAATCGAACTCATATTAAGTCCTAAAAATCAACCCACAAATTTGTGGTTGTAAATCAACCGACATTAATATTCTGTGTACAGATACATGTAACAACATCTAATTACGATGTAGGAATTTCATCGAACACGTTGCATTCTCGGCAATAGAGTGGAGCGTACGGATTAGAAAAATTGGTGGCAATACCTTGGTAGGAGACCGGCTTATTGTGAAGGCGGCGATAGAGGACAGGGGCCCGCGATGTAGGACAGGGGTCCGTGACGATGTTGGAGAGAGGGGCCGGCGATGGTGTTGGAGGAGATGCACGGGATGCCGCTAAGGGTAACTACGGTGGCACGCGTTGTCGAGGCGGCAGAGAAGGAGTACGCGGGACGGTGGCAGGGGTTACGGCGGCGGTGGCATCGGAGGAGAACAAGTAGGGCCGGGGTCACGCGACGGCAGCGGGCAAATTTGGGGATCCGGAGCGGGAGAGAGGTGAGAGATGCGAGCATGATTATAAAGTAGGAAAATTGTCTAAGTGCGGCGACTGTTTTCGGTATGTCCATGTGGCATGCTTTGCGAAACGCATGCTACCACAAATCTTAGCTATGTAAAGCCAAAATTTCTTCATTACTTTTCGAGACCATTTGAACTTCAAGTTTTTTCTACGATTAATAAACATCATACAAAGCCACGTGCTGAAAAATGGCCACTTTTGGATTAAGTCTGCTATTTTCGAGGCACTATCTGATTTTTCCCGTGAGTAAAAGGGCAAAACACTTTTCTATGATATAACGTGCAAACGAGCTTTGAAGTTGATCCAACTTTGCATGGTGTCTACATCATCTCACCAATGTCAGATGTGGTAGAAATTTTAGAGAGTCATAGAGAAAACCTGATGCACCTCGTGTACAAAACGGACACTCTCCCCCGAAGTGTCAGGGTTTTGAACAGAAACCGTCACCTTGCCGCACAGAACTCCATATTCTATAATCTTTGAACTTGAAACACACTTTTGGAAGCCCCATGCATAAATTTGAGACTATTCTCGGTTTAGAAAAAATGATTTTTTAAGGATTTTTCAGACTTCACAAGTGTGGCACGTGGACCCAGGGAGCGCCACTGTAAAGTCTTGAAAAGTTTGAAAAATGATGCTGAGTTGCTCAAAGAATACTATGGCAGGCACTTTTTTTGCCCTCCACTGTTGCCAATGTAGCAATGGCGGGCTCTAGCCTTGCCCGCCTCTGTTGTATTTGGCCCACGAGCAGATTTCGAAAGGTCTAAGAGTGGCGGGTAATTAATCACCCCCGCCACTGGTGTTACCGACACTATATATTGGCGGGCCAATGCACATGTACGCCATTGATAATTTTGCCCCGAGAGCAGATTTGGAAGAGCATAAGTGGCGGGTGGTAATTTCCTATTTTTGTTACCCGCCACTCTAATTGTTACAAAATAGTTGTGGCAGGTTTCTGACCACGCCCGCCACTAATTTGAGGCACCCTATAAGCCTTTTTCCAGTAGTGTGAAAAAGAGGACATGGACGGGCAGTGGCGGAGGACGAAAAAATATTAAGGTGGGGCGAACCTTGCATCAACAACCGTCGCGGCAACACGCCACCCAACACCGGCCACTAGCAATGCCACTGCACCGCTGCTGCTCACCGGTCGCCTATGCCCATGGGGCCTGTCTCGCCTCCGTTGTTCTGGTTGTTTGCCTGACCGACGACCGCCCATAGTGGCCACTATTTGCTAGGGTTGGTTGGTTGCTCACCGGTCGCCTATGCCCATGGGGCCTGTCTCGTCTCCGTTGTTCTGGTTGTTTGCCCGACCGACGACCGCCCATAGTGGCCACTATTTGCTAGGGTTGGTTGCTCTCTCGTGTGGTGGGAGTGGCGGAGCCCGATTGAAGGAACGCCGGGGCAAAAACTAAATTCCATAACATGAAATAACTTCGCCATTTATAACTACACAAAAATACCTAATAAAATTCCCAAAAGCTACCATGTATAAAAAAAAGACAACCAGTGTATTCTGGAGTATTGCGAATACTATGACCTGTTTGGCAAATGCTTATATGCAACAACATAAATTAGTTAGCTAGTCGTATGTAGTGTAGTTGCAATACGCGCGGTCCTAGCTAGCTAGCCGCATGCACGGAAGCATAACTACCAACCGCATGCATTGAACTGCCATGCACAAAGCTAGCTTAACGAAGGAGGCAGAGGAGTTCCTGGTGCGTTTGTGCAGACGAGTCGAGTCGTGCGTGTGGATCGACAGATGCTGCCGTGCTTAGGCCTTTCTTTTCTCGGTTGTGCTGGGCTGAAGCCCCATACGACATACCCTTCTTTTTCTATTCCAAAATGAAAAACCAGCCATGCATGTATGGGGATGCCGGATTGCCGGTGTATGCAGCGATGCAGCGTACTAGTATATCATGTCTGGCACTAAATCAAGGTAGGGCGGGCGCCCAGCCTCGCCCTACCGGGTCCTCCGCCTGTGTGGACGGGGTTGTGTAGTAGGGAGACCAATGAGGAATGACGTGCGATGGAGTTTTTTCTTCCGTTGCAATGCACGGGCCCATGTCATATTACATACATAAAATAAACTAGGAAGGCAGCATAGAATACGTGTTTGAATCGCAGAGAAGATCTAGCCGCATCATGGGGGCGAAGAACAGGGGAAGCAGCAGTGGCAGGATCAGTGCCACTCCGGCTGAGGCAGCTGAATTCCAGTCTCCACCAGCGCCTCCCAACGGTGGCCACATAGCGCACCGGCGTCCTCGCAAGAGCCGCACTGCCCTCCCACGGCATGGCACCAGCGGAGCTCGAACCCCATGAACAACGCAGGGGCGACATCATCGAGGGGGCCCGTGGAGTTGGGCACCGCCCTCCGCAGTACGGGCATGGCAAGCATGTCCTCGCAGAGCCGCACGTACTCGTAGGGCATGCCATCGTCGCTCTGGCGGAAGACGTAGGTATGCTGCCGGCCGTTGACGCTCTCCATACAAGCAACCTACTGCAACGGGATTCCAACAAAAGAGCAGTTGATGAAGAATGGTAGGTTGGTGTCCCTGACGATAAGGGACAGTGGCAGGGGCGTGCAATGACTGGGCAGCTGACGTTCGAGATGGCGGGGATGGAGAGCGCCACCGTCCGGTCGCCTTGGCCGTGTCCCCGTAGGTAATGCGGGTGATGGTGTAGTCCCTTGACGGTAGACGAAGCAGTGGCGTGATGCTGTGGCGGCAGTCCAGGCGAAATATCCGGTAGCCACAACGCGGTTTGCTGGAGTCGTCATCGGCGTCGGTCCAAAATGGATACCGGATTTCCACACCGTCGCCGCAGTTGTAGGACGACGGGGAACCAGTGGTGTTGTTCGGGTCATCTGCGACCGCGCCTTGGCGGCGCCTGCAGCGTTCATCATGATGAGAAGAAGCGGCATCCTTTTTAGCTGGAGTGAGAGTGCGGAGTGTGCTGGTGGGAGAAGCCGGCTTTATAGTCTCAACATAGGTATTGTTGAGATATTAATTACTTTAAGGTTTCATCACCCTCATGGTTATAGAATTGGAAGTAAAGGTGTAGTTAGCTAATAACTTGTGACACATGTTCTTGTCAGAGATCAGATACATTAGCCATGGCTTCTGGCTATGAATATTGGCTTGTATTACATATGCTATTTTCCCTTTTTGTAAACTAGCAGAGCTCCAAAACAATGACCTCATGCTATTGGTCGGCTATGTCTAAATACCATCTTTAGTCCAAATACTATTTGCTGTGTTTTTTCGCTCTGGTAATACTTCAGACTTCCACTTCTTTGTCATTTAGAAGCTACACGTTGTGATTTCAGGTTTATATTGTGGTCCACTGTAGATGTTACCCGTTCATTTGCAAAGCAGGACAATTTGTTTAGATAGTTTGTAGTTTCTTTCTTTATGTAGACGATATTCATGGATCACTTTCTTTTGACTTTGTACTGAGATAGCTCGCTGTGTATCCATGCTACAGAACATTTCATAATATTTTCTATTACATATATTGCAAAAACATGCCATTTTTTTTCATTTTCTAATGGTATATAGAATTTCACAACGATTTTCCTTGTCTGTTGTGTAGCAAAAGACCTACACTACATATATAGAAACAGTAGCAACGTTTGTGCTATTGTAGAATAGAATCCATTCTGACCTAGGTATCCACCATGTGGATGGATTACAATGAATATTGCCATCATTAACTTATGATAGTTGAGACGTGCATTGCACGTGTACACTTACTACTAGAGTTACAAAGGACGTCTTTGGATAGGCATATGTTCACAATGGGCGTGGGTTTGGTGGTTGCCAGTTAACAAACGTCATTAATTATCCTTAAACATGGATTATTAGGATTTAATAAATCCCAACAGATACGAGAAAATACATAAAATAAACTAGGAAGGCCGCGTAGAACACGGGTTTGAATTGCAGAGAAGATCCACATGCAGCATGGGGGCGAAGAACAGGGGAAGCGAAGGGCACGGTCTAATTTTCTTGGTACATCCAATATCTCAATAAAATTCTACTACCCAAGAAGCTGTGAGTCTGTTGGCACTCTATCATGCTATTGTAGTACTTTGCAAGATATTAAATAGTGCCATGCTTCATGCGGTCACACAATTTGTCACTCATTTTGGCATCACACATGTTTCAAGGTGTCATGGAAAATGGCGTGCAAACGTATTCTCGTGAAGACATTGTTGTTCTAGTTGAGTCATATAAAATATGTGATACACTGATGATGCAATCCCCAATAAGTAATCTCCGATTATGAACTTTACTCACGTTTTAGCAAAGGGATATTAAAGCATGCATTAATTAATAGTTGCTATTAATTAATGCATGCTTTAATATCCCTTTGCTAAAATGGATAAATTAATAGTTGAACCTTTTATATGCACGTTTGATTAGCGGGAAGTGACGAAAAAGGGAAACTATCTCTCTCCGGATTGTGTGTATCCCTTCCTTTCTTAGTCTAAGTGATTTACTTCCCGCTAATTAGCCTAGCGGGAAGTAAATCACTTAAACTAAGAAAGGAAGAGATACACACAATCCGGAGAGAGATAGTTTCCCTTTTTCTCTGCAAGGAGACATACATGCAATCTGGTAAGAGATACTTTTCTTTTTCTAGAGGGTCAAGAACGGAATTACGAGGAATTAGAACAAATGCACTTTACATTGTGTAATTTTATCAAAAACAAATACACCTAATATAAAGGAATGAAGGGAGTATATAGTAACATAGAGGCAAAAACCATGACAAAAAATGATATTGTATTCATTTGATCAATCTAAATGATTATACCTCTTAAAAATTAAAATGATTATATACACAACCGGTTTAAAAAAACTTAACTAACTTTAAACCCGCATATTGATCAAAATGATCAATCTTGGGCGTTCTTGGGGAGTTTGTATGTCCATCACGTCAGCGTGGGACAATCCAGACTTACCCCCAAATCCTCTTCATGTTCAAATGTCACGGCATTCATATCGGCAACCGACCTTACGCATACCCGCATTCACACTAGCTACCGGCCTTGCCACATTCATGGTCGGGCAGCCGGTGAGCCACAAGAGAAGCCTACCCAACTATTCAAATAGCCAATCGGCCACCCAAAAACCCTACCTCTCATTATTCCCATTTTCCCATCACTTTGACGTCGTCCGAGCCCCCCTACTTCGTCACCAGCCATTCGCTGTCACTACAGTGCAGACCTAGATCACTATTGCAAGATGTTGACGTCAGCACGCCATGGAAGACCGGCACTGGGCCCGCATTGTGATGGGCCAACCTCCGGTCTCATGGGAGGAGGAGGAAGGAGACCACATGGCCATGATGGAGGTCACGGAGGACGAGGAAGTGATGGTTGTTGATGCCACGGTTCCCGGTGGTGGTCCAGGCGACATCTTCTCCATGGCGCTGGCGGAGGAGCACCACGCAGTCGTAGCTCAACCGGAGGAGGAGGGCACGAATGTTGCTGCTGTCGCGGCACTCATTGATGTGCCAGAGCTCATCGGCGTGAACCGTACATCCATGCAAAGTGTCGACATGCTCCATTGCGAGCATCATCTGGTCATCATCAATGAGCATGTACTGCTCTTCACTAAGCTCGAGGCCTAGAAAGACAATTCATTGGAGCAGCACAATAATGATGCCAAAGAGGTAGACATCTGCCGCTCCGACTAGTTCACGCTGGCTGCCAACGACGACGAGGCCACCGGCTCCAGCGTGGGGGTTGGCAACTTCACCACCGACAGGGAGGAGAAGGATATATAATAGTAGTTTTTAGTTGTCTAGGGATCTTTTGCATGGTCAAAAACCTACGAACTAGTATGAATCAAATTGAACAATTTAGTGTCCGTTGGATGGCGTCCTCCTGGCTTGAACAATAATGGTAGTGAATGTCCAAAAATGTTCTTGAAGTTACAAAATATACCCGAGTTCAAAAATGTGTTCAAATTTTTTATAGTATTCCCGAGTTTAAAAATATATTCGCAATTCTACAAAAGTTAAGGATTTACAAAAAAGTTTGCACATTTCAAGAAATGTTCATGAATTTTTAAAAATTATTATCAATTACAACACTTCGTAAAAATTAAAATACTTAAAAGTTCAAAAAAAAATTATGATCTAAAATATATCATAAAATGAAAAAATCATGATTTTTTTAAACAAAAAATAACAAAAATCAGGAATTTTGTAACAAAGGAAAAAGCATTCACAAAATAATAAATTGAAAAAACAACAAAGTGAAAAGAGACGAAAGAAACAAAAGAAAAAATAGCCATAGGCCCACTCTGTGTTGGGCCCGTCTATGTGCGAGTGGGGGTGCTCATTCTTTTCCATCGGTCGCGTTACATTCGGAATAGGATCAACACATGTTTCTGGTTGATCATAAGAACCGATGGTGGGTACGTTGATCTGTGTGATGAAGATAGCGGCAGTGAGGGCGACCACGATGACGATATCCATTTGATGGATGATGCGATCGAACACAATATCACGGCACATAGTTATTGTAAACCGTAAAGGATTGACAAGTATGATGGAATCACACACAGCGCAGCAGGGGTGCGTTGTTCTCATTATATATAACAAAGGAGAGTCCAAGTACAAGGTATACACGTATCGTATACTAGTTGGATTCTAAGGCCCTCCCTCAATCTTAACCCGTGTTAAGAACGTTGAGATTGTGCCGACAGACTTCAAACAAAGGAAGTTGCAACAGTTTAGTAAAAAGGGCAGCAAGTTGATCCATTGGCAAGATGAACTTGATTTGTAACAGGTTCTATGCAACTCGTTCCCGCACAAAATGAAAGTCAACTTCGATATGAAATACTGGTTGGATGAAAGGTATGTGGCTCCAATATTATCACACCAAAGAACTAGAGGTATATCTTGAGGAATACCCAACTCTTGTACTAGCAAGGACTGTACCCAAATGAGTTGAGTAGTAGCAATAGCAACAACTTTGTATCCAGTTTCTGTACTACTCCAAGAAACAGTGGCTTGCATTCGAGCATCCCAGGCGATCAAGTTTGACCCAAAGAACACAACATATCGTTGCTTAAACCCTTTGGCACCCAGACGCGCCTTGTAGCGTTCAGTAGAACCATCATCATGCTTCTTGACCTTGAAAGCCCATTTAGAGTCAATCACATTGACCTCGGAAGGAGGAGGAACAAGTTGTGAGGTCTCATTTTTTGAACAGCGAGAAACTCTTGTTTCATGTCACTTCACCAGTGAGGTGTAGTCATGGCTGCTTGATAATGCCGAGGCTCGGACGTCGGGTTAGAGACTGCCTGCGCCATGCATGTAGCTAGACATGCGACAGTGCCGTCAGTCCTTTGCTTAGGCTTAAAAATCCCTTATTGGCTGTGCGTGTGTACAGGACGAGCAATAGCCAGTGCTGGCTACTGTACAATGTAAAATAGGTTGGAAGCGTTGAACCCTTTGTCTCGGGCCGCATTGATATATATATATGGCAATAGCATTGGCGTACAAGTTGCGATCTACAAGAGATCGAGAGATCGAGACGTTACAGAAGATACGGGAGAGAAGAAGAGATAGAGAGAGAACACAAGTTAAACATAGTCCTATCTCTATACAGTTTGAATTCTAACTCTCCCCCTCAATTTAAACCTCATGAAGCTTTGCTAAGGTTGACATTGTATGTAAACTTCTCCAATCCTCTCATAGTAAGCGGTTTTGTAAACCCATCTTCAAGTTGATCTCCTGTAGGAATAAACTTGATCTCAAGCAACTTCCGAGCTACTCTTTCTCTGATGAAGTGAAAATCAACTTCAATGTGTTTTGTCCGTGCATGAAAAACATGATTGGCTGAGAGATAGGTTGCACCAATGTTGTCACACCATAGTCTTGCAGCCTGAGGAGCCTTAATTCCAAGCTCATAGAGTAGTGTCTCTATCCATATTACGTCAGCTGTAGCATTCGCGAAGGATTTATATTCGGCCTCTGTACTTGATCTTGAGATAGTGGCATGTTTTCTTGCGCTCCACGACACAAGATTTGTTCCCAGAAATACAACAAAACCACATGTAGATCTTCTATCATCAGCACACCCTGCCCAATCTGCATCTGAGTATGCGGTTACAAGTAGAGAAGAAGACTTTGTGATTTGAAGTCCAAGACCTTCTGAATACTTAAGATATCTTAGGATTCTCTTGACTGCAGTCCAATGAGTGGTTCTAGGTGCATGTAAGTATTGGCATACCTTGTTCACTGAATAGGAAATATCAGGACGTGTAAGAGTTAAATACTGCAAAGCACCTACAACACTCCTATAATTTGTTGCATCCTCCGGTGCAAGAGCTTCTCCACTTTCCACCGTGAGGCTTTCTGAGGTAGAGATTGGTGTATTAACTGGTTTGCACTTCTCCAATCCCACTCTTCTGAGAATATCAGTTGTGTACTTTTCCTGTGAGAGAAGTATGCCATCTTTGATTTTCTTTACCTCTATTCCAAGAAAGTAGTGAAGATCACCCAATCTTTAAGAGCAAACTCTAATTTCAAATATTTAAGCAAGCAGGTAGTGGCTTCCGTACTTGAGCTAGCAAAAATTATATCATCAACATAAACAAGTACAAAAATAGTAACATTGCCTCTCACTACAAGAAATATGGCCAATTATGACTCCCCATTTAGGTCGTTAGTTTGTCATTGTTTTCGTTTATTGACCTTTTTTTGACCAAATTTGGAAGGTCAACAGTTGGCCGTCAAGAACGAACAAACGTGACCTTCTCTGGAATTTTTGTCATGGCCGCCCTTGACCAAAATTTTGGTCGTTAAATCTTTGACGAAAATTATGGTCACTACTAATGAGCCTAGACCACGTAGGATCTGATGTGGCTGAGCCAACGTGGCACATGCGATGACATGGATGCCATGTAGGATCAGTCCAAATCAGTTGTTTTAATGGGCTGAGCCCAATAATTCAGCCCACTATTAAATTTACTTTTGGGCCACAAGCATGGGCCGAGCCCAACAGATCGGTTCTTGGGCTGTGGTGTGCAGCCCATTTATTTAATCCATCATTAACTGGGCCAGCACTTTTATATACCCAACAAAAACTTTTTGATTTTTTTCCATCTAAAAAAAACTATATTTGGCCTTGAAACGGTTCGGCCCACTCACACAATTTAGTTTTTTCAATCCAACCCAACAACCAACAATATCTCAAAAACAAAAATACAATGGGCAATTTGGCAGTCAGCCAACACACGAGAATATAATGATGATAATAATAATATAATTCTCCAGGATTTCAACAAGTTAGGCCCAACAGTATCTTTACACCATAGGTTCATAAGATGCACCAATCAATATAACACAAACAATAGCTTAGTATTATTACCCTATGTTCATAAGATGGCACATGTCCAAATTGTGCACTAGTAACCAGTAACATAAGATGGCACCAACCAAAACAACACAGCTAGTGAGGGAATCTGCTGGAGGGCCATTCTTTAGTGAGAAAAGGTCAGCAACAACAGCAACATCACTCTTTGGTTCTTCACCTTCTGGTACCTCTTGCTCCATAGCACTTTCCATGCTAGCCTGACATTTAAAGAAATATGTACACATGAGCAAAGTACTATGTCCATCAATATATTGCAGTTGATTCTGAATGACTAGGAAACTTTATAAGCAAACTATTCAAGAATAGATGTCCTAGTAGCAGAATTTAAGAAGCTAACATCATGATACTAATACAACACCTGACATTTTGAAAGAAAGACTGGAAAATCTAAACTGCACACAACGCACACCCGCATCCCGGGAGGCAGCTGCTGCACGAGGATAGCTACAGTGCAGTGCACTGTTTGCTCAATACAGACTAGCAGTGATTGCTACATGGGATGGACAGCACATGTTTTGTATATATCTCTGGAATAGAATGTTGACAAAATAATAATCCAGTCTACATGCTACTAATTAAGTAGTAGTCATTTGAAAAGTTTGTAGCAGGCAAGCAGAACAAATCAATTTTGGTAATTACAATTTTTTTTTTGCAGGTTACTATTAGCTACATGAAATAAGCATGGCACCAAGTTTAGTAAACAGGTAAGCATGCAAAACAAACCATTGTTGAAATTTAAATCGGGCACGTAGCTTAAATGGGAACATGTAGCAGACAAGAACGTAGTACGTTTCAGGAGCACATATGTTGTTTCTTTAGTACAATATACAATATCAAATAAATCCACTACAACAAGTCCTAATCATTTCATTCAGATCATATATGAAATGACATGAGTTTCTCCATTCTAAGAGCTAGTAAGATAGATGCTTCAGGTAATCAGTAGACAAATAATCAGAGAGTATACAACGCTCTCTCTTAATTACTAGTGTCCAACGACAAAGCAATGCCTGTTGGACTGCGACAGGGACTGAAACTGACTGAATAATGTCACATTTTGAGTACCAAAAATATGTGCAATGCGATTAGGAAAGGAAACATAGCAGCCATGAAACAGAGGACTGGGACAAGCAAAGTAAAAAAAATCAAGGGCATACCAAGGACATAACAGATTCAAGTCAACGAAAATTAATATGTGCATGTGATAGGAAAGATCACAGGAAATAGACTGTCCTGATCAAGTATACTATAACATCAAAAAAGTCAAACAAGCTCATTGTGCATTTTATTTTTCAGTGTGAGACACAATAAGCATAAGTAGCCACTAGCAAAATAACTTGCTATCTACATGCCCTATTATCTGCAACAATGACATTAGGCGATGAAGAACAATATATTTCCAATGCAACATGTTAGCCAAACACACCCTGCCACGCCAATCATCTCATGATCCAACAAAATGTCTAGAAAAATCTATTGAATGGCATCGGTCCAGATTTATATCTAGTGTCCTAGTAAATCTGGACGATCGATGAACATTAAACATATCAAGAAAAACAGTACATCAAGGCATCAACCTAATTTCGGTAAGCAAATCAACTCAATTTAAAGAGCTAGATGACAGCTAAAAACTAACTCCAGATCTATCTATATTCTTATATATTGTACGAATAAGCTAACAACTAACTCCAAATATATCTATACTCTTGTATAACTCTGAATCTAGATGACAGCAAATTAACACAATTTAAAGAGCTAGGTGACAGACCATTTTGGGAGTTGACTATAAGCCACGCTGTTCCACTCGCATCAGATGTGGCCTAGCTCACACTACTCTATGTAGTCGTCGACACCAACTATGCATTCACAGCCGCTCTCACTCGCTGCTTTTGCTGGTCACCCGTTGCATATGGGGCTGCCATAAAGTACTACACATTCATCAGTCTCCAACGGAGAGTACAATAGCAACACAGTTGGTGCTACTATCGCTGTTGTTGGCTGGTTGCTCAAATAACTCGGTTTACGTTACTGCTCGAGCAGGTTGGGTAGGCACGCCATGGAAGCATACGAGATGACAGAATATTCAGGGTCAATTACGCAACAGTAGTAGCAACCAAAATCTGGAACTAAACTAACATAATTATTCACAACAAGATGGCATGCTTAGAAATCTATAACTGAGCTAATAAGAACTTTAAATTAAAAGACGAGAAGAAAAGGTTCGGGAATCAGATGTTCCACTGCCGATGCGTTGGCTGTCGAGGTCCAGGAGGTCGTGTCCATGGCCACGCCATCGACCCGAGCTCCAACCCAGCATCCACCGCAGACCCGTCTTGGTGCTCGAAGGAGACGACCGCTTCAGACCCCTCCTGGCTCCCATCCGACTGTGGTCTACTCCTCCCAGGCCAGATCTAGCCACTCCATGGCGTCTGGGTAGGGGAGGAAGCAGCCATCCCGTACATGGCATCCCGGTGCTCGAGCAACGACGGATCTGTGAGGAGGGGACGTGGTGAGGAGGAGAATGAAGGAGGGGTGTGACGAGCGAAGAGAGTGGATCTGAATCACCAGAGCAACGCCACCGCAAACCCTATGCAGGCCACACGCGCGCCGCGGTCCGGCCAGCTCGACGAAGCGCCGCGCATCAAAGCACGCACGCGCGCGCCGGCGAGCAGGCCAGCCGCGACGCCGTGGTTGCTGGGCGACATCTCCTCTCTCTCCGGCGAGACTGACGCGGGCCGTGGTCGATAGGGGCCGGTGGAAAGGAGGAAGTGCCTGGGCGGCGGAAGGGAGGAGGTGCCTGGGAGGCGGCGGCGGAAGGAAGGAAGGACGTGCCCGGGAGGCGGCGGCGCGATCTGAATGCGAGGATCGATGGGAGTGGGAGTTAGGGTTTGGGGTGATGGGAGGAAGGAGCGGAGGGAAGGGGCACCGTGGTGTGTGGGATAGATGGATGGATGGATGGATGTCGATAGATGGATGGATGGATGGATGTGTGCCATGTCATCGATCCGTGGCACACACCTTTTCACCAATGAGAATTAAGTTTATTTCCAGAGTGTAAAAATGGTTTTTCTAAGAGCATATGAAATCTTTGATGGAAAGCTGGACCATATTTTGTGAAAATGATCCAATATTATGCACATGTGTGTATATTGGGATGGGGGTTTTATTTCTTTGCACGAAAAATTTCATTTTCATTTTCTTTTTAAAAAGTGTTCTCATAAATGAGCTATCATTTGTGAAGATTCATGGCTTTCAAGCCAAATGATCGATCTTATGGCCACATTCATGGCATAGTTTGTTCAAATGATCTCATATTGTGCACCAGGGTGCATATTGGAATGTCGAACAATGTTTCCTAAGGAAGTTTTCACTTTCGTTGGATGGGAAAATCATTTCCATTTTCCGAGTGCCCAAAATGAGTTTTTTGTGAGGGATCTACCATATATTTATTGCAAATTTGGACCAAATCAATTTTCTACAATATGAGGCCATATTTAATGCACAATTGACCAAATGGTTGGGTGTCAAAAGCTTTTATCCGCCTCTCCTGAAAAAGACAAATTTCTCCTGATTCAGCTGGAAGCGGGTAAAATTTGAACTGCAGCTGCCTCATAGTTTGCTCTTTATTTTTCCAAAAATCAATTTTAGGTACAAAATTATCTATTTAATCATAAATACATGGTTTGGCGGTGATACATCGAGGTTTGGGTGGTGGCCAAGAGCCCCAACTCCATAGCGCGTAAACTCGCATGCCCACCGCATGGTCATCGCGTGACCGTGGCGTTGCCTTTGTGTTCTGGGCAGCCTAGGCATGTCTAGTGGGTTGGTAACTCCCCAGGTAGGTTCTAGGAAAAAAAATCACAATATAAGATTCTCACGAGGAGACCGAACTATGCTCAAACATGAATTAGTAGCCAAGTGTTTAATTAGCGGTATGGGAAATGCGCATGGCTAATAGGCGTGAGTTTTGACTGAGGATAATCATCTACTAAGAAGATTGTCTTCACAAATTTTTAGCTCAAAAGCAGGAGCCTAGGTGGTACTTGCTTTGCAAAGTACCACACTCGACGGCCATACCCGTCATTTGAACGCATTTTGAAATTGGCATAAGAAAATAAAAAAAACAGAAATATGTAAAATATTTGCATTGTGTCATTATATGTGACCTAGTTTTCATCCTATATTTTCCGTATACATCGAGAACATTTTTCTTTCTTTGTGTTGTGTTCATTCTACATTTTTCATATACGTCAAGAACATTTTTAATGCATGTTTAATATCTTTTAAATACTTGTTTAACATTTTTTTTCAAATGCTTGCTTGAACATTTTCTAAATACAAGATTGACTTTGTTCACACACATTGTATATTTTCTTGGTTAACATTTTTTCAAACATTTTATGTGAAGTTTGTTTTTAAATATATATATATATAGAATAATTGGAAGTATAAATAATAGACAAAAGTAAAAAAGAATGAACGAACAAAAAACAGGCCAAAAACTAGCCGCGGCCCTGTAGTTGGCCCACTCGGCGGACGAAAAATATAAAAGAAAAAAAAAGGTGCCCTTGTCCCACCATGGCCCAAGCCCACTCGACACTACCCATTAAATAGGTTACGGGCGAGAATGCACCAGTGTCTTTGTTACGGTGTGGTGGTTTGTCTCATTAGGAGAACTCGGCTGGTAGCTAGTTTGAATCACGTGGTGTGTTTTTTTTTTTTGCTTTATTCCCCTTTGTGGGACGGATCCTTTTTTTCTTTGAGAGTGGCGTTTTGCCGCGGTGGCCTTTCTTTTTTGCTTTATTCACCTTTGTGGGACGTGTCCTTTTTTTTTCTTTGAGAGTGTCGTTTTGGATCTTAGATGTAGATACACCTGTCATGAAATATGTATAAAAAAAATCCCGTGTGTACATCTGGACATCCTATGTTCGCACACAAAATTTTGGTGAACAAGGGCATTTTTGTTGCATGTGTAAAAAAGATTAAAAATGGCTTGTGAATAGCTGTAATCAAGCATCAAAAATTGTCATTTTTACACAAGCCACAAAAAATGTCATTTTTCATCGTAACTTGGTGCAGACACATATAGTGTCCAGATTTACATGCGGGATTTTTTTCTCGAATTTTTTTTAACTTTTTAAAATAAGTATTTAGACAATGTGTGCATATACACCTATGAGCCAAAGTGAATTTTTTCCTTTTTCTGCTTTATTCACCTTTGTGGGACCGGTCCCACATGTCATTTGTATTGTGTTAGTGGTCTCCGTCTGTAAATGTAGACCCAGTTTAGTCAACAAGTCAATCTATGGACGGACTGACGCTACAACCGACACATAAGCCAAAATGACACGACACATAGGTAAAATTGATGATGTGGACGTCCAGTCATCCATGTTACAACACCATGACCATCTGGATTGGTCGTAATCAGCTAGAAATAAGGTTGTCGACCACTTTTGTCTGCTTATGACCATTTTGTGTAAGGCAATTACGACCTTTTTAACCAAAATAGTCACTATGGTTTATGGTTTCGACTCTCCTAAACAGGCCATGACCAATTGGATCGAAATGGTCATAGATTTATGACGATTTCTTCCACGGTCACTACCAGAAGGTCACAATTGAGCATATTTCTTGTAGTGTCTATTAAAGAATAATAGTGAGGTATCTGCCTTGGATGGTATGAACCCAAGGTGTTGCAATTGCATGCTTAATCTGGAATACCAAGCTCTTGGGGCCTGTTTCAAACCATATAATGCTTTATCCAACTTACAGACATACTGTGGTGTGCTGTGATCCTCATAACCTGGTGGTTGCCTCATGAACACTTCTTCCTCAAGAACACCATGAAGAAACGCGTTCTGAACATCTAGCTGTCTTAAGCTCCAACCTCTGGAAATGGCAATATACAAGACATGTCGAATAGTAGCAGACTTAACAACCGGACTAAAGGTATCTTCATAGTCAATTCTAAACCTCTGTTTAAATCCTTTGGCAACTAATCTAGCCTTATATCTGTCTATACTTCCATCAGACTGTCTTTTTATCTTGTACACCCATTTACAATCAATAATATTGTCTCCATATTTTGGTGGTACCAAGTGCCAAGTCTTATTTTTCATAAGTGCATCATATTCATTGTCCATGGCTTCCTTCCAATTCTTATTAGCCGGGGCATCATGCAAGTGAGTTGGTTCACCGGTAGTGGTAAGAAAGGCACGTTTAATTTTTTCATACCTTATAGTACCATCATTGTACTATTTTTCTTTCACAATACCTGGCCGGGACCTTGTTTGCTGAAGAGAAGTTGTAGGAGGTACAGGAGCAGCCGCTGTGGACGATGGTACACACGATCCTGGTGAAGTTATATCAGCCATAGAAGATCCAGCCGATTCCCTATCCACGGCAAGGAACAAATCCGCAGGCTCCTGATCCGAGGCGGATTCTGGCGCCCGACCGATCGAGGATCCAGGCGCGCAACCGCGACTGGTCGCTGTGGGGCCGGGCATGCGCCCGCGGTCGGCCGCTGAGGAGGCCCGTGGTGACGCGGCGTCGGGAGATTCGCTCCTTGTCGCACATGGGCTGGCAGGCGAATCAGAACGCGGAGACGTAGCGCGGGGCGACGCGTCGGGACCAGCGGGCTCCACCCGGACTGCACGGTCGGCCGTCTGCCCACGTGAGTCCAGGCCGACAAGGCGATCCGCCTAGGATCGTGCGCTGGCAGAGGCGCCAGGCTAAGTGCGTGGATCCGCCTGGGATCTCGTGCTGTCAGCCAAATCTGCACCGTGCTCCACGCCTTCCTTGTTTGTTTCCTCACATGTGAAATCACAGTTTGCATTAGTAGAAATTGCAACAGAATCAGAATTTCCTTGGGATTTTTGCACATGATCAAGTTTAGTTAATTCGCCCCCGTGATCAGAAGGTGTATCAAAATCTGGTAGAAGTGCAATTTTAGCACGAAGTAAAGCTCCAGCATTAGGATGAAGTTTGGCAAAAGGAAAGAGTGTCTCATAAAAAATAACATCACGTGAAATATAGATGCGTACGGTGGAAATTTCAAGGCACTTATACCCTTTATGAAGATTGCTATAACCAAGGAAGACACACTGAGTGGATTGGAATTCGAGCTTATGGTGGTTGTATGGACGCAAATTGGGGTAGCAAGCACACCCAAATTTTTTAAGGTAGTTATAATCAAGTTTTTGATGATACAAGAGCTCTAATGGAGTAGAATTGACAATGACTTTGCTAGGGAGCCTATTGATAAGATAAGTGGCGGTGATAAAGGCTTCATCCCAATATTTGAGAGGCATGGAAGCATGAGCTAAGAGAGAGAGGCCAACTTCAAATTTGTGGCAATGTTTTCGCTCAGCAGAGCCATTCTGTTGATGTGAATGAGGGCATGACACATGATGAGCAATTCCAATGCTCCAGAAGAAAGAGTTGAGTTTCTCATACTCCCCTCCCCAGTCACTTTGGTCTGACAAAATTTTTCTATCAAATTGTCTTTCAACAAGTTTCTGGAATTCTTGAAAGATATTATACTTGAGCAAATAAATCCAAGTAAACTTGCTGTAAACATCAATGAAACTCACATAATATTTTTTTCTTCCAAAAGAATCTCGGGCATGGCCCCACACATCACTAAAAATAAGATCTAAAGGAGCATGAGAGACACTATGAGACTTGGGATACGGAAGCGATGGCTCTTGGCACATTGACAAGCTTCACAGACAGACTCATTAATGGAACTATGTGACAAAGGAAGATTGTCCTTATGAACTACTTGTTTCACTACGACTGAAGATGGATGTCCTAATCGTTGATGCCACCTTTCCAAGGAGGGTTTGATGACGGAGTAGACTTGACTACGCCGGCGACTAAGTGCTCCGGATGTGATTGGGTAGAGACCCCCAATGCATCTACCGTGATGGAGTAGTTCCCTCGTTGCCTGATCCTTGATGAAAAAATAACGAGGGTGAGTTTCAAAAAAGACATTATTATCGGTGGCCAGACGAGACACAGATGCAAGATTTTTATCATCTTGTGGGACATGAAGGACATCCTTAAGAATGAGATCACGTTTAAGACTAGGGGAATTAATTGAAGCTTGACCAATGTGGCAAATGTCCATACCTCCTCCACTTGCAATATGGATCTGATCAGCGCCGTGGTACCTCTCACGAAGAGCAAGTTGCTCTAGTTCATTGGTGACATGGTCGGTGGCACCGTAATCAACGTACCAGATGCCATCTCCTCCTTGTTCCCGCATGGCAGCAGCAACATGGCGAGCTTCAGGGACAAAGTTCTCATCGAAGCGATGCCAGCAATCCATGACCTCATGGCCAGATTTCTTGCAAAGCTGTCAACGGGGGCGAGGACACGAGGCGGGAGGCCGACGGCTATTGTTGGAGTTGAAGCCGCTACTGTTGGAGTTGTTGTAGCCGCCCCCGTTGTTGTAGCCGCCCCCATTGTTGTAGATGTAGCTCCCACCAGAGCGAGCGCCGTCGCCCTGAGGAGTGCCGCGTCCGCGGCCACCACCACGGTTCTGCCCCTGGTGACCGCGCCCACGAGCAGCAGAGTTGGCAGATGACTACCAAAGGTCGCCGCCATGAAGGAGGGTTAGGCGGGCGTCGAAGCTCAGCAGCTAATTGTACAGCTCCTGGACGGTGATGGGTTCCACCCGAGCGGCAAGTGCAGACACGACCAGATTGTACTCCATGTCCAAGCCAGCGAGGATCTTGGAGACAATTTCCGGATCGGAGAGGGCCGCGGCAGTGCACACGACTTCATCAGTGAGGCTTTTGATCTTGCCAAGATATTTAGCCATGATCTTGTCACCTTTTTTGAGGTTAGTGAGCTTGATGCGGGTGTTGATGGCTTGGGCTTGGCTCTGAGCGGCAAACATGGCGTGTATGGCGCTCCAGACTTCGGCCGGCGTCTGTAACTTCGTGACCTGTGTGAGGATATCGCGGGAGAGAGATCCCATCAAATACCCTTGAAGCTGCTGCTGTTGTGCGTACTAGAGAGATCGGGCATAGTTGAAGATTTGTTCTTCCTTGCCATCCTTGGTAACGGTGAGGGTAGCCGGCGGTGGCGGGCTCTTCCCGTCGAGGTGGTGTTCCATCTGGGCGCCTTTAGTCTGAGGTAGCACAATGGCCTTCCATAAGAGGAAGTTTCCCCTCGTGAGCTTCTCCTGTGGTCGCGATCCGAGAGACCCCGCAGTGGTGCTGGACGAGGATGGTGCGAAGGCGGAGAACGAGGAGGTGGTGAGCGCGCCCGAGGTGCCGGACAGCGATGCGGTGGCGGTGGTGGACATGATCTCGGTCGAGGGAGGAAGCTTGATGCGATTTTTGGGAGGTAGCTACATGCGATCTTTGATCTATGAGGAAGAGGCTCTGTCTATACCATGTAAAATAGGTTGGAAGCGTTGAACCCTTTGTCTCGGGCCGCATTGATATATATATATATATATATATATATATATATATATATATGGCAATAACCTTGGCGTACAAGTTGCAATCTACGAGAGATTGTGAGATCGAGAGGTTACAGAAGATACAGGAGCACTAGTGCAGAACCGGCCTTTAGTGCCAGTTCGGCAACCGGCACAAAAGAGTGGGGACTAAAGGTCCCCCCCCTTTAGTACCGGTTCGTCACGAACCGGTGCTAAAGTGTCACCATGTGGCACGAGCCAGGCCCGGGTGCGTGTAGGACATTAGTACCGATTGGTAACACCAACCGGTACTAAATGTTTGGGAGGGTTTTGGCTTTATTTCCCATTTAATTCTTTTTTGTTTGCTGGTATTTCAGGATAATACAAATAGTACACGTTATGCATATATATAAATAGATTTTCTCGTATGTAGAACCGCGTATATCATCGAATGTCTCACAACCAACACCATTAATTATTCACACATACACATGTATATACATATACAATTTCTCCTACATGTTGCCTTGGTGCCTTCGGAGCACGATGACAAGTGGTTCATGGGGACGGTAGCGGGTAATAGTATTCTTCTTTGGGATCTATGACCTGGTCGTGCAAAATCCGGCTATTTCCTCTTGAAGTGCTAGTATGCGGTCCGCTGGTAGGAGCTTATCCCACACCTCTCTGAACTGTTAAGAAGGAGGTCAATATGCATGTGTATTAGTTGTGTGACAAGATATCGATAATGGTGTGAACAGTGTTCTGACAAACGTACCCAGTACTGTCTTTGAGATCTACTCCTTTCGGATGCCATCATGCGAATGTTCTCGCAAACGTAGAATGCACACAGATCATTCCCCGGCGCCTGCTTCAGGGCCTTTACGAGAATGGAATTGAATCAGATAATGATTAATCAAGCATGATAATTAATTATTGGTATTGAAACATGAATTAAAGAGATGGTAGCTAGCTATTACTACTTAATTACTTACCTTTGGTCGATGCCAAAACAACTTTTTTGGCCATTTGCCTGGAGTCACCTTGATGAACTTTGCCCAAGCCCCTGCCTACGCAAAGAAAATTAATAAAGGGGTTATTAAATAGTTCATATCAGGAAATGACGAACTAATAATAGGCCGAGATATAGTTAATAATGATTGAAGTTACCTGTTGACTATCCCCTTCATGTTGGTGTAGTCTTTATCTTATTTAAGTAGTGAGTCCAGTACTTCAACTGTTGCTTTGTCAACTTTAATGTCTAACAAGATCCAGTGGAAACTACATGCGCACACATTTGCATGTCTTAATTAAGCGGGCATGTGCATAAAATTAATCAACTATCGTAAAGAGTATACACTTAATTATTAATATCTAGCTACCTAGTAAGCAAAAACAGAATTTGTATTACAAGACAGTGTGACTCACAGGAAGTTGTAAGGAAGTAGTATATCTTCATTGGTATTGAGGCGCTTCAAGAACTCTAGCATGCTTTCCTCTACACTTGCTTGAGAAGTTTGGAGATATCATATGTACTCATTAATGGTATTTGGGTCAATGAACCCAATGCCATCGCGTCCAGATTTTTTCATTTCATACATCTTCATCCTGCATATAATACCATAGAAAAAATATATAGTGAGGATAATTACATGTAATGATTGATCGAAATTACGAAAGAAATCACTTACGCATAATAGCAATCGACGATAGATTTGTCGAAAAGGCCTTGATTGTATAACCTGAAATAGTTCTCAATAGTCAACGCACGAGCTTTCTCATGGAAGTAATGCTCCTTCTTGACATTCACCATGAGGGACTCTCGATTGGAAATCTTGGTAATGTTCATGTACCATTGATGCAATTCATACATTCTCGTTGGGAGGTTCTTGACCTTGTCTGGCTCGACCAAAGGTTGGCCCCGGACATATTTCCGTTTTATTTCCTCCTCTCTAAGCGAAGACATGAGCTCAATTTCGAGGAGTTGTCCAACAGAGATCTTGAGCATTTCAGCCTGCATTATATGCTCCTCCGTTATTACCACATCGCCTAGCTGGGGAACATTAACGGTTTGCCCACAATAATATTGGGCGCGCGGCCTCCTCTCATGTTTTGTTGGCACAACAAGCGGGGGGATCGATTGCGCCGCCTGTTCTCCCAGCTGGGGAGCGGTTTTCCCGCATTTTTTGCCCGCTTCTTGTTGGCTCGAGCTCGAGCTCGCTTCCTTCTTTAGTCGTTCTCGATGTAGCTTCCTGATTTGGTGCTCATAGTCTGAGTCAACAAGCTTGGGAGCTGGTTCTCTAGGCATACGAATGAAGTGGTCAATCGTTTTCTCAGGCACTTTCTCTTTTGGCGGCGGTGCCGGTTTCGGTCCAAAATGGGCGTCCACTTGGGCCTGCACTATGGCTGCGTTTTGCTCCTCAGTCATGTCGTAAGGCCTCTGAGGAAGAGGAGCGAAGCTTGGACCATATTTATATCGCTTGTCTCCGCCTGTACTTCCTGAACTACCTCGACTTGTACCACTACGCACCATAGCTACAGCGTGTCTCTTCTGCGATTGCTTAGACGGCGGAGACGGCTGCGTGGCTGAGTTGGAGCAGGAGAAGTGGCCTGACGATGCGCCGGACTTGAAGCAGGAGGTGTGGCCTGACACGGTGCCGGACTTGAAACCGGAGAAGTGGCCTAACGCTGTGCCGGACTTGAAACCGGAGGAGTCAGCTCACGCGTTCGGGGACTTGGAGGAGGTGGCGGACTTCGAGGAGGAGTCAGCTCACGCGTTTGTGGACTTGGAGGAGCGGGATTCTACTGACTGATACGTCTCCAACGTATCTACTTTTCCAAACACTTTTGCCCTTGTTTTGGACTCTAACTTGCATGATTTGAATGAAACTAACCCGGACTGACGCTGTTTTCAGCAGAACTACCATGATGTTGTTTTATGTAGAAAAGAAAAGTTCTCGGAATGTCCCGAAATCCACGGAGGCACTTTTTGGAATTAATAAGAATTTTGGCGAAAGAATCAATGCCAGGGGGCCCACAGGCTGTCCACGAGACAGGAGGGCGCGCCCCCCTAGGGCGCGGCCTCCTATCTCGTGGGCCCCCTGGACCTCCACCGACCTCAACTTCAACTCCATATATTCACATTCGGGGAGAAAGTTTCATCACGTTTTACGACACAGAGCCGCCACCAAGCCCTAATCTCTCTCAGGAGGGCTGGTCTGGAGTCTGTTCGGGGCTCCGGGGAGAGGGATTCGTCGCCGTCGTCATCATCAACCATCCTCCATAACCAATTTCATGATGCTCACCGCCGTGCGTGAGTAATTCCATCATAGGCTTGCTGGACGGTGATGGGTTGGATGAGATTTACCATGTAATCAAGTTAGTTTTGTTAGGGTTTGATCCCTAGTATCCACTATGTTCTGAGATTGATGTTGCTATGACTTTGCTATGCTTAATGCTTGTCACTAGGGCCCGAGTGCCATGATTTCAGATCTGAACCTATTATGTTTTCATGAATATATGTGTGTTCTTGATCCTATCTTGCAAGTCTATAGTCACCTTTTATGTGTTATGATCCGACAACCCCGAAGTGACAATAATCGGGATACTTCTCGATGATGACCGTAGTTTGAGGAGTTCATGTATTCACTATGTGCTAATGCTTTGTTCCGGTTCTCTATTAAAAGGAGGCCTTAATATCCCTTAGTTTCCATAAGGACCCCGCTGCCAAGGGAGGGTAGGGCAAAAGATGTTAGATAAGTTCTTTTCCATAAGCACGTAAGACTATTTACGGAATACATGCCTACATTACATTGATGAATTGGAGCTAGTTTTATATCACCCTATGTTATAGCTATTACATGAGGAATCGCATCCGGCATAATTATCCATCACTGATCCATTGCATACGACCTTTTCACATATTGTTCTTCGCTTAATTACTTTTCCATTGCTACTGTTACAACTACTACAAAAACCCCAAAACATTTATCTTTACTTTTGCTACCGTTACCTTTACTATCATACCACTTTTGCTACTAAACACTTTGCTGAAGATACTAAGTTATCCAGGTGTGGTTGAATTGACAACTCAACTGCTAATACCCAAGAATATTCTTTGGCTCCCCTTGTGTCGAATCAATAAATTTGGGTTGAATACTTTACCCTCGAAAGCTGTTGCGATCCCCTACACTTGTGGGTTATCAAGACTAATTTCTGGCACCGTTGCTAGGGAGCATAGCTCTATTCTCCGAGTCACTTGGGATTTATATCTGTTGATCACTATGAAGAACTTGAAAGACGCTAAAACCAAGATTTTGCCCTCAACTACGAGGGGAGGTAAGGAACTGCCATCTAGCTCCGCACTAGATTCTCCTTTCGTTATTAGTAGGCTTGCGACACCTAAACCTACTACTGTTATGAATTATGATATGTCGCATGTTATTGATGATGCCACTTCTGCTATGCATGATGAAACTACTTCTGTGCGTGATACTACTTTGCCATTAGGTGAATTCCTTGATGAACAACTTGCAAGAGTTAGGCGGAATGATATTACTGAAGAACCTATTATTGATGATAGTGATGATGAAGGTTCTCCCAATGATTATGTATTACCTCTTGTTCCTAAGGGTTATGTTATGAATGAAGAAGCTGCTAGGGAAATTTTTGCTTGCAATGATAGAAATGATATTAAGAAATTATTAGCTAAATGGAAGCAGCAGTCTCTTAATGCTAAAATAAAACCCGATCCTACTTTTGCTACTTCACCTATCTGTGTTACTGATAAGGATTATGAATTCTCTGTTGATCCTGAGATTATTACTTTAGTTGAATCTGATCCTTTTTATGGCCTTGAATCTAAAACTGCTGTGGCACATCTTACCAAGTTAAATGATATAGCTAACCTGTTTACCAATGGTGAGAAGTCTCGCTATTTATACATCCTTAAGATATTTCCGTTCTCATTAAAGGGTGATTCTAAGACTTGGTATAATTCTCTTGCTCTTGGTTGTGTGCGTAATCCCCAGGATATGATTTATTACTTCTCTGCTAAATATTTCCCTACTCATAAGAAACAAGCTGCCTTGCGGGAAATATATAATTTTGTGCAATCAAAGAAGAGAGTCTCCCTCAAGCTTGGGGGAGTCTTCTCCGGTTACTTAATTCTTTGCTTGATCATCCTCTTAAGAAAAATGAAATACTTGATATCTTTTATAATGGACTAACCGATGCTTCCAAGGACTACTTCGATAGTTGTTTGGTTGTGTTTTCAGGAAAGAACAATGATTTAAGCTGAAATATTATTGAATAATATGGTGACTAATGAAAATAATTGGACTCTTCCTGAGCCAATTCCTGAAGAAGTTCCTGAACCAATTGAGCCAACTCCTGAGCCTATTCCTAAACCCACTCGAAAGAAGAGAGGTGTTTTATTTCTCAGTCCTGAAGATATGCAAGAGGCAAAGAAATCAATGAAAGAAAAAGGTATTAAAGCTGAAGATGTTAAGAATTTACCTCCTATTGAATAAATTCATGGTCTTAATATACCGCCTGAAGAACCATATTGTCTTGATAACCCGACACAGGTAGTAAAGGTAAATTCTCTCTATAGATATGATAAAATTGAAATACCCTCCACTAAAATTCATAGCCCATGCTTAGATGAATTTATTGACTTTATGGCTAGACAAGAAAGTTTTAATGCTTATGTTGGTATAGAGTTAAAGAGTAATGCTTTCGAGATAGGACGTGTAAGCAATAATCTGGCTAGAGTTAAAGATGAACTTCACCTCGTTAGCAAATATGCTTCTATGGTTGCTACTCAAGCTGAGCAAGTACTTAAAGCTCAAAATGATTTTATTGATGAATTAAATAATAAAAATGACTTTGCGGTTAGAGTGGCTACTAGAACTGGTAGAATGACTCAGGAACCTTTGTATCCTGAAGGCCACCCTAAGAGAATTGAGCAAGATTCCCAGAGAAATAATTTAGAGGCACCTAGTTCTTATAAAAAGAAGAAAAAGAAAAATGATAGGACTTTGCATGCTTCTAGTGAACCTACTGTAGACACACCTGATTATCCCAATGCTATTTCCATTTCTGATGTTGAAACTCAATCAGGTGATGAACATGAACCTAGTGATAATGTTAATGATAATGTTCATGTTGATGCTCAACCTAGCAAAAACAACGATGTAGAGATTGAACCTGTTGTTGATCTTGATAACCCACAATCAAAGAATAAACGATATGATAAGAGAGATTTTGTTGCTAGGAAGCACGGTAAAGAAAGAGAACCATGGGTTTAGAAACCCATGCCCTTTGCTCCTAAACCATCGAAGACAAAGGATGATGAGGATTTTGAGCGCTTTGCTGAAATGATTCGACCAATTTTCTTACGTATGCGCTTAACTCATATCACTAGTAGAAAAAGGGTCAAACGTGCAGCACATTAGTGCCGATTTGTATTAGAGCCGGCACTAATGTATACATTAGTGCCGGTTCGAACGGATTTGCATTAATGCCGGTTCGTGTTGAACCTTTAGTACCGGTTCGTGGCACGAACCGTACTAAAGGGGTGGTGGCAGTCAAGGCCAGCCGGGACCCACGATCACCTTTAGTACCGGTTCGTGGCACGAACCGGTACTAAAGTTAGACTTAGTACCGGTTCGTGCTACGAACCGGTACTAAAGGGTTCAATTTATAGTGCTGTTCGTGCCACAAACCGCACTATAGGGCAATTTCGCATCCGATGGGAAAATGTAAAACGGCTATAACTTTTGCATACGATGTCGAAAAAACGATAATATATCAAAAATTCAGCACAAAAATCCGCATCCGATGGAGACAGCCTACGGCCTATTTGGAATTATTTAGAATCCTCAAATTCCAAAAAGAAAAAAAGATATGGTCAAATAATTTCAGTTTTTTTAAAAAAATTGGTTAAATCTGGTCAAACTACTTATTCAAGAAGTATTAATGTTACTACATAATTATTCAAGAATATTAGTGTTACTAAATAATTATTTCAATTTTTTGAATTTTGGTCAAATCTGGTCAAACTATGGTCAAACTGTGGTCAAGCTATGGTCAAACTTATTCAAGAAATATTAGCATTACTAAATAATTACTATTTTTTAGAATAATAGTTTCAAACTCAAACGGTGAAATGTGTGACTTCATGCTCAAGCTAAACTCCTGAGGGTTAATAGGATTCACATCTTACTATTGTCAGGAAAACAACAAGTGCAGACTCGGAAACAAAGGAGAATAGAACCCGAAAGTTAAGCGTGCTCGGGCTAGAGTAGTGAGAGGGATGGGTGACCGGTCGGGAAGTTAGATGATTTGGAATGAGTGATCCACACTTGAGCAGTTAAGAGAGGGGATTAGAGACTAAATCATCAAATAATTCAGAAAAATTAAAAATCGAAAAAAAATCAAATTTTTTTTCCAAAATTTTCAAAAAAAAACCTTTAGTGCCGGTTGGTAACACGAACCGGTACTAAAGGTCCCCCATACCAGGGCGCGAGCTCACGCCATGTGGTGGCACTTTAGCGCTGGTTCGTGCCGAACCGGTACTAAAGGGGGGGGGCCTTTAGTGACCACCCTTTAGTGCCGATTATGGAACCGACACTAAAGGCCCTTACGAACCGGCGCTAAAGCTCCGTTTTCTACTAGTGTATGCTGAAAGTAAATCCTTCTGCTAAGTATATGAAGGATATCATCTCAAATAAAAGAAAGATACCGGAAGCTGAAATTTCCACCATGCTTGCTAATTACACTTTTAAGGGTGGAATACCAAAGAAACTTGGAGATCCGGGTGTACCAACTATACCATGCCCTATTAAAAGAAATTATGTTAGAACTGTTTTATGTGATCTTGGAGCCGGTGTTAGTGTTATTACTCTCTCTTTATATCGTAGACTTGAATTGAATAAGTTGACACCTACTGAAATATCTTTGCAAATGGCTGATAAATCAACTGCTATACCTGTCGGTATTTGTGAGGATGTGCCTGTTGTGGTTGCAAATGTCAAATTTTTTTTCCAAAATTTTCAAAAAAAAACCTTTAGTGCCGGTTGGTAACACGAACCGGTACTAAAGGTCCCCCATACCGGGGCGCGAGCTCACGCCATGTGGTGGCACTTTAGCGCTGGTTCGTGCCGAACCGGTACTAAAGGGGGGGGCCTTTAGTGACCACCCTTTAGTGCCGATTATGGAACCGACACTAAAGGCCCTTACGAACCGGCGCTAAAGCTCCGTTTTCTACTAGTGTATGCTGAAAGTAAATCCTTCTGCTAAGTATATGAATTATGCTAAGTATATGAAAAATGTCACTATCTTAATGGACTTTTTATTCTTGATATTCCCGAGGATGATAGTATGTCTATTATCCTTGGTAGACCTTTTCTTAATATTGCAGGGGCTGTTATTGATTGCAACAAAGGCAATGTCACTTTGCATGTTAATGGTAATGAGCATACGGTACACTTTCCGAGGAAACAATCTCAAGTTCATAGCATTAATTCTATTCAAAAAGTTCCAAGCATCATTTTTGGAGGTTTTGAATTTCCTCTCCCTACTGTCAAGAAAAAGTATGATATTCTTATTGTTGGGGATTTTCATATCCCCGTTGAGGTAACTTAGTGTTATTTGAATTTTCTCCGGTTCCGTGTTATTTGGAATGAGTTCGTTAACAAGACTTGATCAACCTTGTTAGTGGATTCATTTTGATGATCACGAGATGGATGAAACTAGAAGGCACAACCTTCTGTACCCTCCTTTTACTTTCTGTTATTTAGATTAAAAAAGCAAAAATAGTATTATCTGTCTGTTTTCTGAATTATCTGTGCATTAAAAAATAGTCCGAAAATAAAAGTGCTCCAAATGCCCTGCAAATTTAGTATGATTTTTTCTCGAATATTTGAGGATTTTAGGACTGAAACATCTGCAGAGGGGCAAGCACTGTGCCACGAGAGGAGGAGCGCCCCATAGGGCGCGCCCCTATCTCGTGGGCCCTGGTGGCTCCCTCCACTTATGCCAAGACCACACACTTCATCTTCTACCCAAAAAAATCCTCATCCAGCTCAAGCACGAGTTCTAGCTCGTTTTGCTGCGATTTTCGATCTCATCTCAAAGCTCCATTCACAAAACTGCTTTGGGAGATTGTTGCTTGGTATGTGACTCCTCCATTGGTCCAATTAGTTTTTATTCTAGTGCTTTATTCATTGCAAATTTTTGCTGCATAGGTGACCATGTTCTTGAGCTTGCATGTTAAATTTTTGAGGTCCCAAGCAATTCCAGTGCATGATATAGGCTCTAGGCACTTGTAGGAGTAGTTGCTATCAATCTTGTTTAGTTTTATTTACTTTTATTTTGAAGTTACTAAAATTTCAGAAATTTTCAGAAAATGTTGAGGAAACTTTTTAGGGGCTCTTCTAGCCAAAGCTCTAAGGAAAAACAAGACAAAGAGAAGGAAAAGGCCAAGTATAATCTTCCTCGCTTAGCGGAAGTACGGTCGTGTGAATGGCCATCCGAAGATTTCTTGAAAGAGGCTGGAATTCATGAACGTTTTTATGCTTTAATCGAGACTGCAGGCCTCACCGGTTTCATGAACGACCGAATCGATCAGTATCTCTTACTTACCAATACTTTCGTGCCAAACTTTTATTATTATTCTAAGAAGTCACCGTCTGCAGTATCATTTCATTTATATGATCAATTCAAAGAAATGTCTTTACGTCATTTTTGTGCGGTATGTTGGATACCTTATGAGGGAGAATTAGAGGAACCCCATCGTGAAGATGTGGGTGGATTCGTTAAAACTATTGCTGTGGAAGAGCCAAAGAAGGGCTCTGAGGCAAAAGTCTCTAGCATACACTTTCCTGTTTTACGCTACTTTGCCATATTTGCTAGTAGATGCTTGATTAGTCGTGGAAATAGTGGAAATTTGAGCGTTCCAGATATTATTATTCTTCAACATGCTTTGCTGGGAGACAATACTTTTAGTATGGGTGCCGTCGTTGCTAAACGGCTAGCCCTGAATCGTACAAAATGCCCCATATTTGGAGGTATCTATGCTACACGTCTTGCTGAACATTTTCAGATACCCATTAGGCACCATGAGGAGGATGAGATAAAATTGCCTCCTCACATTTTAGATTACAAGAGCATGGTAGCACACAAGTTTATTGTTGACAATGAAGAGAAGATACTCTTGTATAAACTTAGATTTAATAAGAAACACATTGAGATTATTATTTTGCCTGCGCCTCTGTTGTTTGATTTGCTTGCAGAAAATCGTCTTGTCACGCCGGAAGCGGTGAACAATCATCGAGCTCAAGCTTTTACTCCAGAACCTAAACCTGAGCCGGAACCTGAGCTGGACCCTTATCGTGCATCATCTGTCTAGTGGGATCCGGAGATGACCACCAAGATGGTATCTCGATTACACTGCCGGTGTCAAAACCGCGGATCTCGGTAGGGGTTCCTAACTGTGCGTCTAGGCGGATGGTAACAGAGTCAAGGGCACGATGTTTTTACCTGTGTTCGGGCCCTCTCGATGGAGGTAAAACCCTACTCCGCTTGATTAATATTGATGATATGGGTAGTACAAGAGTGGATCTACCACGAGATCAAGGAGGCTAAACCCTAGAAGCTAGCCTATGGTATGATTGTTGTAATGGTTGTTCGTCCTACGGACTAAAACCCTCCAGTTTATATAGACACCGGAGAGGGCTAGGGTCACACAGAGTCGGTAACAATGGTAGGAGATCTACATATCCGTATTGCCAAGCTTGCCTTCCACGCCAATTAAAGTCCCATCCGGACACGGGACGAAGTCTTCAATCTTGTATCTTCATAGTCTTGGAGTCCGATTGATGATGATAGTCCGGCTATCCGGACACCCCCTAGTCCAGGACTCCCTCAGTAGCCCCCGAACCAGGCTTCAATGACGACGAGTCCGGCGCGTATATTCTCTTCGGCGTTGCATGGCGGGTTCTCCTCCAAATTCCATGTGCTTGCCGAATAGTGTCCGGCTTCCTTACAGATGTTGCGCTCCTTGGCTTCCACGCCCAATAATGGCCCTCTTACATGTGTCGCATGAATGCGAAAGGCAAGGGTATTTTTATATTTTACCCCCTAGCTGCGCAAATAATCTGCCTATAAGAGAGGCAAGAATCCAGATCCAAATCACACCATCTTCCTTCCGCGAGTACTCATCGGAGCGCTTCTGACCAAAAATCCATTCTATCATGGACCGTCGACGCGGCTCCTCCTCTCGCGCTCCTAGCCCTCAGCCAGGAGATTGGAGGAGATGTTCAGTTCCGCACAATGAGCTGGTGACGCTCCAAGCGGAGGGATACCTTCCTCCGGCCTTTATGGTCCCGGTTCGAGCCGGGCTGGCCACCTACAAAGGTGGAAAGCAAGCGGAGGCCACCCCTAGTCCCTCCAAAGGAGAGCGGGTGTGCTTCGTCCCTTATCTAATAAGGGGGCTCGGATTTCCCATACATCCGTTTCTCCGGGGGCTTCTGGAGTTCTATGGACTCCAGCTTCATCACCTCATGCCCGCCTCTATTCTGCACATCGCGGGTTTCGTAGGTCTTTGCGAGCTGTTCCTGGGCATCGAGCCCCATTTTGCACTGTGGAAGAGACTATTTTGCCTCGTACCCCGTTCTCACGAGGGGTCAATATATCAAGTGGGCGGAGCCGAAATATGGCGCATCGCCGGGACCGGATATCTATCCGGAACCCCAAAGAAGGCGTCTGAAGACTGGCCCTCGGAATGGTTTTATGTGGAAGATGCTCCACTACCGGACCCAGTTCGGATCGTCCTCCCGGAGTTCACCAAGGATCGTCTGAAGAAACGCCTATGTTGGCGCCCGCGGAGCCCTCAACAGGAGGAAGACAGGAGCGTCCATTATTTGATGGGCCGGATAAGGTTACTGGCCCATTCCGGATTGACCATGATTGGAGTCATGGCCACGTGCATTATGCGAGGGGTGCAGCCGCTCCAATATAGGGGCCACCCCATGTGGGACTTCAATGGGGAGAATGATGCCACCCGTCATGGCCGTGGGGCCGGATCGCCGCAGATCCGTGAAGATTCTTTCCGCCTGTAAGGGGGAGAAGGAGGACTTCTCCAGACGAGCCCATTGAATGGGTTCTCCATGAATAACCCTCGGAGCTGGGTAAGCGGACGTTTATTTATCCGACCCATGCTTTCAAAGTTAAGTACCTTACTTTATGATTTTGACGCAGGAACTGCGTCGGGATGTGGAGGGCATACATAGTCCGGCTCCACAACCCGAGGATCCGAGAAGATCCCTTGATCTGGCTTCCGAAGAGGATCCGGACATAAAGGTGGAGCTAATTGACGGGGTGTTCCACCAACTCAGCATGAACAATGCTCTAGTCGCCATTACGGCTGACTACCCCGGCTTATCTCCGGCTTCCCAGGTAATTATGACCGGAGTCCTGACACCATTATTTCGTCCTTGCGTATTTCTGACAACCGTATACAACGGTGTCTCGCAGGAGGTGCCTTCAAGGCGAGAAGCCGAACCCGCGGCGGCTGACCAACAAGGGTCAGTCCGGCCCAGCAGGCGGAAGAGGGGTGCGGTGCATATCTAAACGTCACCGCAACGGTATAGCTCGCGACCGTTATTTAGGGAAAACATTCCTAGGAGGTGTATTAATGCTCATGACTTTTCCAGGAGAAAGAGCGCCACGGATCTGTGTGCGGAGAGGTTGCCAACCAAGCCTCCGCCAGCCAGATCCACCACCGTCCGGAGGGGAGGCGAGCACAAGGCGCGAGCCGGTACTCCTCCAACGAAGGATGCCGACAGCTGTCCGCCACTGTGTCTCGAGGTGGAGAGCGCCATGAATCATAGGCGCCGCCGACAGATTCTGCGTGACGCGTGTTTCTTCCTGAGGCGTTGAATGCCTTTAACGCTGGAGACGCGCACTCCGTGCCGCCAAGATGGTTTAACCAGAGCCACGGAGCAAAGATGTAAAAGACATACGGGTAAGGGATTTTAATAGTTGTATATGCCAGTAGCCCCCGAGACTTAAAGTAGTTAAAATAACTGATTTAAGGCTCATTTAATATGCAGGATCTGACGGAGAAGAATACCCAATTGTCCCAGGAGCTACAAGAGTGCAAAGCCCAACTTGAGGCCGCACTGGCTGCGCAGGAGGAGACAAAGAGACCCCCTCCGGTAACATATTATTTCAAGAAGATAAGCGGTGTGCGGCGTGCGTATAAGACTGGATCCGGACAAGCAACAGCTACTGCACCAGCTGAAAGCCGGCGAGAGGGTGCTGATGAAGGTGCAGCAGGAGAGGAACAAACTACAAGATGCCCACACCCAGCTTGGAGAAGAGCTAAAGGTGTTCGGGCCCACTGTGCAGCTCCGTGAAGGTAATCAGCGGCTTTGTCGCGGCATCTATAGTAAGTGCTTCAAAGCAAACTCTTTTGAAAAGAAGAGTTGGCGAGGAAGTCAATTGACGTAAATATGTGCAGAGGTGTGCTCACAGTGTCGCCTCTGGAGGAAATGCCAGTTCAACGGGTGACCAACTTCGAGCTGGTGCAACTGCCGAATGTGTTCGGCGGCGATGAGTGGCGCTCGCCTGTGCCTTATGGCCGTCCGTCTCCCTACCCGAGGGCCTTGTAGAGCTTGCGGAGAAGCTTTAGGGAGCACAGCAGCGCTTCCGTTTATGGAAGATATCGGCCTGCCGTCAAGGTGCCAGGGAGGCCTGGGCCATGCGGAAGACGCGGTACAAGAAGGCGGATCCAAACTACATGGCCGAGGTCGGACCTGTGGGGCCCGATGGGAAGGAGATCCCTGTGAGCTTAGTGTACGGCCAAGTAGAGTTGGCCGCTAAGTATTCCCAACGGAAATGTAAATTAGACAGCCTGTTAGACGGGATTGAGGAGGAGTACAGTCAACCGATTTGACGATGTATTTAAAATGACATGTAAAATGCCTTCTAGCCGGATTGTAGATCGTTTGTCTTTGCCGACCTTTTCGCTTCAACCTCGGGACCCTAGAGTCCGAGTGTGTCTCAATACTTTCTCGAGTTATGAAAAACCGGGCATGCATGGAGACCAGGCGAGGGGTCATTAGTGCTTTATCGGATAAGTGCCCAACTAGTTATGTTATATTACATGGTTAGTAAGAAACATCTTCCAGGAGAATAGTTCCGTTAAGGGTTCCTTTCTCGGGAGGCATGCCCTAAAGTGCATGTCCGGACCTGCGAAAAGAGCAGGAAAACATCCGGGGCAGATAAATAAATAGGTAAAATCCATCTTTCAAGTCACCAGCCGAATATTCCCTTAAGAACGCTAGCTTTCGGCTTCACCCACCGAGGTACACATCCGCCGACCGCAAGAGTAATCGCAGAGGTGCTCCCTATACCTCCTAGCCGAACAATCGGGAACGAGGGTAAGCACAGAGCCGTGTAACCCGGCTTGGCCAAAACTTAAGTCATATCGATGCATATAATGGTGAATAAAAGGTACATGCGGAAGTTCGACATGTGTTGGGCATAAAGCCCAGATAAGTAAGCTTCATTAAAGAAGCCCCTGTGTATAATGAGTGCGGTAGCACATCAAGTGTGTGCGAACAATGCGCAAATCGGCCCTCAAGGGCTTTTATGAAAAAGGTGGGAGAAAAGAGAGAAACAAAAGACAGCTGAAGTGTAAAAATGTGGACGGAGGAAGGAGACGAACTCTGAGTCCGGCGCTAGGCGTAGAATCTTCGGAGGCGGGCTGCGTTCCATGGGTTCGGCTCGAGTCGGTTGTCCGATGCGTTTCACAAACGGTATGCTCCACCGGTCAGAACTTGGTCGATGATGAAGGCACCTTCCCATTTGGGCTTGAGTTTGTCCTTTTTCTTGTCCGGCAGGCGTAGAACTAGTTCGCCAACATTGCAAGTTTTAGCCCGTACTTCTCTGCTTTGATATCTTCGAGCCTGCTGCTGATAGAATGCGGAACAAGCCTTTGCCACGTCACGCTCCTCCTCTAATGCGTCCAAGCTGTCCTGCCGATCCAACTCGGCTTTTCTTTCTTCGTACATGCGCACTCGAGGTGAGTCATGAATTATGTCGCAGGGCAAAACTGCCTCTATGCCGTATACCATAAAGAATGGTGTGAACCCGGTAGTACGGTTTGGCGTGGTCCGTAGCCCCCAGAGTACGGAGTCGAGCTCCTCTACCCAGTGCGTGTTAGATTCCGTAAGGGACCGCACTAATCTGGGTTTGATGCCGTTCATGATTAGAGCATTTGCTCGTTCAGCTTGACCGTTGGTTTGAGGGTGATAGACTGAAGCGTAGTCGAGCTTAATGCCCATATTTTTGCACCAGACTTTAACCTCGTCGGCAGTGAAGTACGTGCCGTTATCGGTGATGATCTTTGTGGGGACACCGTAATGATGTACTACCCCGATATGAAGTCTATCACAGGTCCGGATTCGGCCGTTTTAACTGGCTTGGCCTCTATCCATGTGGTGAATTTATCCACCATGACCAATAGGTATTTTTGCTTGTGGGTTCCCCCTTTAAGGGGTCCGACCATATCAAGCCCCCAGACCGCAAACGGCCAGGTGATGGGTATAGTTTTGAGGGTGGTGGGTGGCATGTGGCTCTGATTAGCAAAGAGCTGGCAACCGACGCATCGTTGGACTAAGTCCTGAGCATCTGCCCGGGCCGTCGGCCAATAAAATCCTGTACGGAAGGCCTTACCTACGAGGGCCTGGGCTGCAGTGTGGTGTCCGCCTAGTCCGACGTGAATTTCAGCCAGAAGATTTCGCCCTTCCTCTTCGGAGATACACCTTTGAAGGACTCCGGTTGCGCTTTTTTTTAAAGTTCCCCCTCATGGACCTTGTAGGCTTTAGATCGCCGAACTATGCAGCGGGCCTCATTTTGGTCTTCGGGAAGTTCCTGCCTATTTAAGTAGGCTAAGAATGGTTCCATCCACGGGGCAATGACTGCCATTATTTCGTGTGTTCGGTGTTGGGTGGTGCGGTTGGTTCCGGATTGCTATTTCTGGGCTCCTCTTCCCATACTACGGATGGCTTAAAGAGCCGCTCGAGAAGATGTTTGGAGGGACGGCGTCGCATTTTGCGCCGATGCGTGCCAACACGTCGGCTACCTGGTTATTATCCCGGGCTACATGGTGGAATTCGAGTCCTTCGAACCGAGCTGACATTTTTAAGACGGTGTTACGGTAGGCTGCCATTTTCGGATCTTTGGCATCGAACTCTCCGTTTACTTGTGATATTGCGAGGTTTGAATCCCCGCATACCTCGAGGCGTTGAATGCCCATGGAGATTGCCATCCGGAGGCCGTGCATAAGGGCCTCGTATTCGGCTGCGTTGTTGGAGTCTGTGTACATTATTTGAAGTACGTATTGGACTGTGTCTCCGGTTGCGGACGTCAAAATGATGCCAGCCCCCAAGCCGGCCAACATTTTAGAGCCGTCGAAATGCATGATCCAATTGGAGTATGCGCCATAATCTTTAGGGAGCTCGGCTTCAGTCCATTCAGCGACGAAGTCAGCCAAGACTTGCGACTTTATAGCTTGCCATGGTTTGTAGGTTACGTCAAATGGTAAGAGCTCAATGGCCCATTTTGCAATCCTGCCCGTCGCGTCGTGGTTGTTTATGATGTCGTTGAGGGGTACTTCGGAGGCCACTGTTATCGAACACTTTTGAAAGTAGTGTCGCAGCTTCTCGGATGCCATGAACACCGCATATGCTATCTTTTGATAATGCGGGTACCGGGACTTGCAGGGAGTTAAGACAGTGGATATGTAGTACACTGGTTTTTGAAGAGGGAATTTATGCCCTTCTGTTTCTCGTTCGACGACGAGCACCACGCTTACTACTTGATGTGTTGCCGCGATATATAACAACATTGGTTCGCCCAGGTTAGGCGCGGCCAGGACCGGATTTGTTGCCAATATGGCCTTTATTTCTTCGAGTCCCGGTGGCAGATCCGTCCACTCGAAGTGTTGATGCCGAGGAGGCGATAGAGGGCAATGCCTTCTCTCCCAAACGGAGATGAAGCGGCTTAGAGCCGCCACGCATCGATCAATTTTGTATTTGTTTGAGGTCTTCGAATATCCAGCTGTGACTGAGCTCGGATCTTGGCTGGGTTTGCTTCAATTCCTCTACTGGATACAATGAAGCCCAGGAGCTTTCCGGCCGGTACGCCGAAAACACATTTTTCCGGGTTCAGCTTAATGTCATATGCTCGGAGGTTGCAGAATGTGAGCCTCAAATCGTCTACTAGAGTTTTGACGTGTTTGGTTTTGACGACCACGTCGTCTACGTATGCCTCTACTATTTTGCCGATCTGAGTAGCCAGACATGTCTGAATCATGCGCTGATATGTTGCGCCGGCGTTTTTGAGTCCGAAGGACATCGTGTTGAAGCAGAATGGTCCGTATGGAGTAATGAATGTTGGGGAACGTAGCAGAAATTCAAAATTTTCCTACGTGTCACCAAGATCTATCTATGGAGAAACCAGCAACGAGGGGAAGGAGAGTGCATCTACATACCCTTGTAGGTCGCTAAGAGGAAGCATTCAAGAGAACGGGGTTGAAGGAGTCGTACTCGTCGTGATCCAAATCACCGGAGATCCTAGTGCCGAACGGACGGCACCTCCGCGTTCAACACAGGTACAGCCCGGTGACGTCTCCCATGCCTTGATCCAGCAAGGAGAGAGGGAGAGGTTGAGGAATACTCCATCCAGCAGCAGCACAACGGCGTGGTGGTGGTGGAGGAGCATGGCAATCCTGCAGAGCTTCGCGAAGCACTGCGAGAGAGGAGGAGTACTTGGGAGAGGGGAGGGCTGCGCCAGAACTTGTGGTGCGGCTGCCCTCCCACCCCCCACATATATATAGGGGCAAGGGAGAGGGGGGCCGTCCCCCTCAGATCCAATCTGAGGAGGGGGCAGCGGCCAAGGGGGGGAAGAGTGCCTCCCAAGTCAAGTGGAGGCCCTCCCCCTTAGGGTTTCCCCTCTCCCATGCGCATGGGCCTTGGGGGGCTGGTTCCCCTGGCCCATTAAGGCTAGGGCGCCCCCTACAGCCCATGCTGCTGTATTGGACGTGGTAGAACAGTTTCCGACCTCCGGACCCCTCCGAATCCTCCGAACCTTTCGAAGCTTTCTCTACAATACCGAAAAAACCCGAACTTTTTCCGGAACCCGAACAACAACTTTCCATATATAAATCTTTACCCCGGACCATTCCGAACTCCTCGTGACGCCCGAGATCTCATCCGGACTCAACAACATTCGTTAACCACATACAAACTTCCTTTATAACCCTAGCGCCATCGAACCTTATGTGTAGACCCTACGGGTTCGGGAGACATGTAGACATGACCGAGACGTTCTCCGGTCAATAACCAACAGCGGGATCTGGATACCCATGTTGGCTCCCACATGTTCCACGATGATCTCATCGAATGAACCACGATGTCAAGGACTCAATCGATCCCGTATACAATTCCCTTTGTCTAACGGTATTGTACTTGCCCGAGATTCGATCGTCGGTATACCGATACCTTGTTCAATCTCGTTACCGGCAAGTCTCTTTACTCGTTCCGTAACACATCATCCCGTGATCAACCCCTTGGTCACATTGTGCACATTATGATGATGTCCTACCGAGTGGGCCCAGAGATACCTCTCCGTTTACACGGAGTGACAAATCCCAGTCTCGATCCGTGTCAACCCAACAGACACTTTCAGAGATACCTGTAGTGCACCTTTATAGTCACCCAGTTACGTTGTGATGTTTGATACACCCAAAGCACTCCTACGGTATCCGGGAGTTACACGATCTCATGGTCTAAGGAAGAGATACTTGACATTGGAAAAGCTCTAGCAAACGAACTACACGATCTTTGTGCTATGCTTAGGATTGGGTCTTGTCCATCACGTCATTCTCTTAATGATGTGATCCCGTTATCAACGACATCCAATGTCCATAGCCAGGAAACCATGACTATCTGTTGATCACAACGAGCTAGTCAACTAGAGGCTCACTAGGGACATATTGTGGTCTATGTATTCACATGTGTATTACGATTTCGGATAATACTGCTTATAGCATGAATAAAAGACAATTATCATGAACAAGGAAATATAATAATACTTTTATTATTGCCTCTAGGGCATATTTCCAACAGTCTCCCACTTGCACTAGAGTCAATAATCTAGTTCACATCGCCATGTGATTAACACTCACAGGTCACATCACCATGTGACCAACATCCAAAGAGTTTACTAGTGTCATTAAACTAGTTCACATCATCATGTGATTAAGACTCAATGAGTTCTGGGGTTTGATCATGTTTTGCTTGTGAGAGAGGTTTTAGTCAACGGGTCTACAACTTTTAGATCCGTATGTACTTCGCAAATCTCTAGGTCATTCTGTAAATGCTGCTTCCACGCTCCACTTGGAGCTATTCCAAAATGGTTGCTCCACTATACGTATCCGGTTTGCTACTCAGAGTCACTCGGATAGGTGTTAAAGCTTGCATCGACGTAACCCTTTACGCCGAACTCTTTATCACCTCCATAATCGAGAAACATGTCCTTATTTACTCCAAGGACAATTTTGACCACTGTCCAATGATCCATTCCTGGATCATTCTTGTACCCCTTGACTGACTCATGGCAAGGCACACTTCCGGTGCGGTACACAGCATAGCATACCATAGAGCCTACGTCTGAAGTATAGGGGACGACCTTCGTCCTTTCTCTCTATTCTGCCGTGGTCGAGCTTTTAAGTCTTAACTTCATACCTTATATCTCAGGCAAGAACTCCTTCTTTGACTGATCCATCTTGAACACCTTCAAGATCATGTCAAGGTATATGCTCATTTGAAAGTACCATTAAGCGGTTTTTGATCTATCCTCATAGAGCTTGATGCTCAATGTTCAAGTAGCTTAAACCAGGTTTTCACTTGAAAAAGACTTTTCAAATAACCCTATATGCTTTACAGAAAATCTACATCATTTCTGATCAACAATATGTCAACAACATATACTCATCAGAAATTCTATAGTGCTCCCACTCACTTCTTCGGAAATACAAGTTTCTCATAAACTTTTGTATAAACCCAAAATCTTTGATCATCTCATCAAAGTGCACATTCCAACTCCGAGATGCTTACTCCAGTCCTTAGAAGGATTGCTGGAGCCAGCATACCTTTTAGCATCATTAGGATGGACAAAAAACTTTCTGATTGTATCACATACAACCTTTCCTTACGAAGACTGGTAAGGAAACTCGTTTTGACATCCATCTGCCCAATTTCATAAATGTAGCTGATGCTAACATGATTCCGACGGACTTAAGCATCGCTACGGATGAGAAAATCTCATCGTAGTCAACTCCTTGAACTTGTGAAAAACTCTTCGCCACAAGTCGAGCTTCATAGACGGTGACATTACCGTCCACGTTCGTCTTCTTCTTAAAGATCCATTTATATCAATGGCTTGCCGATCATCGGGCAAGTCCACCAAAGTTCATGCTTTGTTCTGATACATGGATCCTATCTCGGATTTCATGGCTTCTAACCATCTGTCGGAATTTGGGCCCACCATTGATTCTCCATAGCTCGTAGGTTCATTGTTGTCTAGCAACATGACCTTCAAGACAGATTCTTGTACCACTCAAGCGAGACGCATCCTTGTCACCCTACGAGGTACGGTAGTGACTTGATCCGAAGCATCATGATCACTATCATCAGCTTCCACTTCAATTGGTGTAGGTGCCACATGAACAACTTCCTGTGCCCTGGTACACTCTGGTTGAAGTGATGGTTCAATAACCTCATTAAGTCTCCACCATCCTCCCACTCAATTCTTTTGAGACAAACTTTTCCTCGAGAAAGGACCCGGTTCAAGAAACAATCCCTATTGCTTTCGGATCTGAATTAGGAGGTATACCCAACTGTTTTGGGTGTCCTATGAAGATGCATTTTATCCGCTTTGGGTTCGAGCTTATCAACCTGAAACTTTTTCACATAAGCGTCGCAGCCCCAAACTTTTAAGAAACGACAACCATAGTTCAAACGGTGTCGTCTCAACGGAATTACGTGGTGCCCTATTAAAGTGAGTGCGATTGTCTCTAATGCCTAACCCATGAACGATAGTGGCAATTCGATAAGAGACATCATGGTACGCACCATATCCAATAGGGTGCAACTATGATGTTCGGACACACCATCACACTATGGTGTTCCAGGCGGTATTAATTGTGAAACAATTTCCACAATGTCTTAATTGCGTGCCCAAGCTCGTAACTCAGATACTCATCTCTATGATCATATCATAGACATTTTATCCTCTTGTCACGATGATCTTCAACTTCACTCTGAAATTACTTAAACCATTCAATAATTCAGACTTTTGTTTCATCAAGTAAATATACTCAACATCTACTCGAATCATCTGTGAAGTAAGAACATAACGATATTCACTGCATGCCTCAGCACTCATTGGACTGCACACATAAAAATGTGTTACTTCCAACAAGTTGCTATGTTGTTCCATCTTAGTGAAACCGAGGCTTTTCAGTCATCTTGCCCATGTGGTATGATTTGCATATCTCTAGTGATTCAAAATCAAGTGAGTCCAAACGATCCATCTGCATGGACTTTCTTCATGCGTATACACCAATAGACATGGTTCGCATGTCTCAAACTTTTCAAAAACGAGTGAGTCCAAAGATCCATCAACATGGAGCTTCTTCATGCGTTTTACACCAATATGACCTACATGGCAGTGCCACAAGTAAGTGGTACTATCATTACTATCTTATATCTTTTGGCATGAAAATGTGTATCACTACGGTCGAGATTCAATAAACCATTCCTTTAGGTGCAAGACCATTGAAGGTATTATTCAAATAAATAGAGTAACCATTATTCTCCTTAAATGAATAACCGTATTGCGATAGACATAATCCAATCATGTCTATGCTCAACGCAAACACCAAATCTCGATGGTAGAGGGGCGTGCGATGCTTGATCACATCAACCTTGGAAACACTTCCAACACATATCGTCGACTCACCTTTAGCTAGTCTCTGTTTATTCCGTAGCTTTTATTTTGAGTTACTAACACTTAGCAACCGAACCGGTATCTAATACCCTGGTGCTACTAGGAGTACTAGTAAAGTACACATTAACATAATGTATATCCAATATACTTCTATCGACCTTGCCAGCCTTCTCATCTACCAAGTATCTAGGGTAATTCCGCTCCAGTGGTTGTTCCCCTTATTACAGAAGCACTTAGTCTCGGGTTTGGGTTCAACCTTGGGTTTCTTCACAAGAGAGGCAGCTGATTTGCCGTTTCATGAAGTATCCCTTCTTTCCCTTGCCCTTCTTGAAACTAGTGGTTTCACCAACCATCAACAATTGATGCTCCTTCTTGATTTCTACTTTCGCGGTGTCAAACATCGCGAATACCTCAAGGATCATCATATCTATCCCTGATATGTTATAGCTCATCACGAAGCTCTAGCAGCTTGGTGGCAATGACTTTGGAGAAACATCACTATCTCATCCGGAAGATCAACTCCCTCGATTCAAGTGATTGTTGCACTCGGACAATCTGAGCACAAGATCAACGATTGAGCTTTTCTCCCTTAGTTTGCAGGCTAAGAAAATCGTCGGAGGTCTCATACCTCTTGGCGTGAGCACGAGCCTGAAATCTCAATTTCAGCCCTCGAAACATCTCATATGTTCATGACGTTTGAAAACATCTTTGGTGCCTCAACTCTAAACCGTTTAACCGAACTATCACGTAGTTATCAAAGCGTGTATGTCTGATGTTCGCAACATCCACAAACGATGTTTGGGGTTCAGCACACTGAGCGGTGCATTAAGGACATAAGCTTTCTACTGTCTGCATAATTGCTACTGTCAACTTTCAACTATATTTTTTCTAGGAACATATCTAAATAGTGAAACTAAAGAGCGAGCTTACGACATAATTTGCAAAGATCTTTTGACTATGTTCAGGATAATTAAGTTCATCTTATGAAATCCCACTCAGATAGACATCCCTCTAGTCATCTAAGTGATTACATGATCCGAGTCAACTAGGCCGTGTCCGATCATCATGTGAGACGGACTAGTCATCATCGGTGAACATCTTCATGTTGATCGTATCCTCCATACGACTCATGCTCGACCTTCGGTCTCGTGTTCGAGGCCATGTCCGCACATGCTAGGCTCGTCAAGTTAACCCTAAGTGTTTTGCATGTGTAAAACTGTCTTACACCGTTGTATGTGAGCGTAAGGATCTATCACACCCGATCGTCACGTGGTGCTTCAAACGACGAACTTTAGCAAGCGGTGCACAGTTAGGGAGAACACTTCTTGAAATTGTTGTAAGGATCATCTTATTTACTACCATCGTTCTAAGTAAACAAGATGCATAAACATGATAAACATCACATGCAATCAAATAGTGACATGATATGGCCAATATCATTTTGCTCCTTTGATCTCCATCTTGGGGCTCCATGATCATCATCGTCACCGGCATGACACCATGATCTCCATCATCGTGTCTCCATGAAGTTGTCTCGCCAACTTATTACTTCTACTACTATGGCTACGGTTAGCAATAAAGTAAAGTAATTACATGGCATTGTTCAATGACACGCAGGTCATACAATAAATAAAGACAACTCCTATGGCTCCTGCCGGTTGTCATACTCATCGACATGCAAGTCGTGATTCCTATTACAAGAACATGATCAATCTCATACATCACATATCATTCATCACATTCTTCTTGGCCATATCACATCACATAGCATACCCTGCAAAAACAAGTTAGACGTCCTCTAATTGTTGTTGCATGCTTTACGTGGCTTTTATGGGTTTCTAGCAAGAACGTTTCTTACCTACGCAAAACCACAATGTGATATGCCAATTGCTATTTACCCTTGATAAGGACCCTTTTCATTGAATCTGTTCCGACTAAAGTGGGAGGCGGCACCCGCTAGCCACCTTATGCACCAAGTGCATGTCAATCGGTGGAACTTGTCTCACGAAGATGCGTGTAAGGTCGGTCCGGGCCGCTTCATCCCACAATACTGTCGAAACAAGATTGGACTAGTAACGGTAAGCATATTGAACAAAATCAACTCCCACAACTACTTTGTGTTCTACTCGTGCAAAGAATCTACGCAATAAACTGGCTCGATACCCTTTGTTGGGGAGCGAGCAGAAATTCAAAATTTTCCACGTGTCACCAAGATCTATCTATGGAGAAACCAGCAACGAGGGGAAGGAGAGTGCATCTACATACCCTTGTAGATCGCTAAGCGGAAGCGTTCAAGAGAACGGGGTTGAAGGAGTCTTACTCGTCGTGATCCAAATCACCGGAAATCCTAGTGCCGAACGGACGGCACCTCCGCGTTCAACACACGTACAGCCTGGTGACGTCTCCGATGCCTTGATCCAGCAAGGAGAAAGGGAGAGGTTGAGGAAGACTCCATCCAGCAGCAGCACAACGGCGTGGTGGTGGTGGAGGCGTGGCAATCTGCGAGCCGCCAAGCACCGCGAGAGAGGAGGAGTACTTGGGAGAGGGGAGGGCTGCGCCAGAACTTGTGGTGCGGCTGCCCTCCCACCCCCACATATATATAGGGGCAAGGGAGAGGGGGTCGGCCCCCTCAGATCCAATCTGAGGAGGGGGCGGCGGCCAAGGGGGGGAAGAGTGCCTCCCAAGTCAAGTGGAGGCCCTCCCCCTTAGGGTTTCCCCTCTCCCATGCGCATGGGCCTTGGGGGGCTGGTTCCCCTGGCCCATTAAGGCTAGGGCGCCCCCTACAGCCCATTCTGCTGTATTGGACGTGGTAGAACAGTTTCCGGACCTCCGGACCCCTCCGGAATCCTCCGGAACCTTCTGGAAGCTTCCCGGTACAATACCGAAAAAACCCGAACTTTTTCCGGAACCCGAACAACAACTTTCCATATATAAATCTTTACCCCCGGACCATTCTGGAACTCCTCGTGACGTCCGGGATCTCATCCGAGACTCCGAACAACATTCGATGACCACAAACAAACTTCCTTTATAACCCTAGTGTCATCGAACCTTAAGTGTGTAGACCCTATGGGTTCGGGAGACATGTAGACATGACCGAGACGTTCTCCGGTCAATAACCAACAGCGGGATCTGGATACCCATGTTGGCTCCCACATGTTCCACGATGATCTCATCGGATGAACCACGATGTCAAGGACTCATCGATCCGTATACAATTCCCTTTGTCTAGCGGTATTGTACTTGCCCGAGATTCGATCGTCGGTATACCGATACCTTGTTCAATCTCATTACGGCAAGTCTCTTTACTCGTTCCGTAACACATCATCCGTGATCAACCCCTTGGTCACATTGTGCACATTATGATGATGTCCTACCGAGTGGGCCCAGAGATACCTCTCCGTTTACATGGAGTGACAAATCCCAGTCTCGATCCGTGTCAACCCAACAGACACTTTTAGAGATACCTGTAGTGCACCTTTATAGTCACCCGATTCGTTGTGGACGTTTGATACACCCAATGCACTCCTACGGTATCCGGGAGTTACACGATCTCATGGTCTAAGGAAGAGATACTTGACATTGGAAAAGCTCTAGCAAAGCGAACTACACGATCTTTGTGCTACGCTTAGGATTGGGTCTTGTCCATCACATCATTCTCCCAATGATGTGATCCCGTATAATGACATCCAATGTCCATAGTCAGAAACCATGACTATCTGTTGATCAACGAGCTAGTCAACTAGAGGCTCACTAGGGACATATTGTGGTCTATGTATTCACACGTGTATTACGATTTCCGGATAATACAGTTATAGCATGAATAAAAGACAATTATCATGAACAAGGAAATATAATAATACTTTTATTATTGCCTCTAGGGCATATTTCCAACAATGATTGCCGTTGCGGCTTGGTTTGCCTCCGCCATCTTGATTTGATGGTAGCCGGAGTATGCGTCGAGGAAGCACAATGAATCGTGCCCTGCGGTAGCATCGATTATTTGATCGATGCGGGGAAGGGGGAAAGCATCCTTTGGGCAAGCCTTGTTGAGGTCTTTAAAATCGACACATAGGCGCCAGGATTTGTCCTTCTTTGGTACCATCACCAGGTTTGCTAGCCAGTCCGGATGTTTGATGTCTCGATGAATCCGGCTTCGATGATTTGGCTAGCTCCTCTCCCATTGCCTATCTTTTGGGTTGGAAAATCATTTGAAGAGCCTGTTTGGTGGCTTGAATCCTTTTAGGATGTTTAGGCTGTGTTCTCCTTGTCTGCGTGGGATTCTGGCATATCTGAAGGGTGCCGGGCAAAGATGTCCCAATTCTCCCGAAGGAATTCTCGTAGTGCGGCTTCTACATCGGGGTTTAACTATGCCCCAATAGAGGCCGTCTTTGTTGGGTCCGTTGGATGGACCTGGAATTTGACTATTTCGTCCGCTGGTTTAAAAGAGGTGGACTTGGATCTCTTATCGAGTATCACATCATCCTGTTCACCGTAGAGCTTAACGCGATGAGTTCCTCCGCCGCTAGGGCTTTGGATAGTGCCTCTAGGGCTAATCGGCTGTCTTGTTTTTGGTAGGAGTGCTATGTCCGGATCATTGGCAAGGGTGATGGTTCCATTGGGCCGGGCATTTTAAGCTTCATGTACCCGTAATGGGGTATGGCTTGGAAAATTGTGAATGCCTCTCGTCCTAATAAAGCGTGATATCCGCTGCTGAGCAGGCCACTTGGGCGTGACCTCCTCGGACCTATAATTGTCCGGTGAGCGAACACCACATCAAGTGTGATTTTTTCTGTGCGGTGTGCTTCCGGCTAGGGATTATCCCTCTAAAGGTTGTCTGCTTCGCTCAATACGGCTCCGATCTATTTCCATTTTTGAAGGGTTTCCTCGTAGATGAGGTTTAATCTGCCGCCGTCCATGAGCACTTTGATAAGGCGAAGCCGTCCACTATTGGGCTGAGGACCAATGCGGCTGGTGCTCGGGCAGTTCGAATTTAGGTTAAATCCTTTGGCGTTGAAGGTGATAGCCGTGTCGCTCCATGGATTTGTTGTTGCTACTTGGTAGACTTGGCAAGGCTGCGGATTGTTCGTTTCGCATATTATTTGATGCGAAAGTCTCAAGACTATTGACACCGTCTTGGTACTGTTGGAGTGGTTCTCGGGGCTAGAAGCTCTTCGCCACTTTTGGCCACCGCCGCAGATATCCAACATGCTCGAAGGCTATGTGTTGGAGTGGCGCCCTCTGTACTGTGAATTTTACAGGGTCCGCTGAGCCATCCCTCCAGTACGGTTCCGTGCCCTTTATGGGGTTTTTGCTTTTTGGTTTGTACCGGATGTCTGAGCATGATGCGCCCTCTTGTTTCGGACTAGGGTTGTATTCGGAGCCGGATTGTCCCAAAACTTAGTTTCGGTTTTCTGGAAACTCTCCATCGCACAGTACTTTCATACTATGGACGCCAGGTCGGCGAAGCGTGTAATTTCACGATGACTTACAGCGTTCAAGATTCCCTTGTCCGTGCAATTATTGCAGAAAATTGAAATTGCGCTTTCCTCACGGCAGTCTTTTATCCTGTCCATAACCAGGAGGAATCGCCCGATAATGATGTAATCGCTTCAGGGCTCTTGCGGATTTGAGATAGATCGCATATGTTTGGGTGGGTGGGTGGAATTGAGTCTGGAACCCTACCCATCTCGAGGCTCAAGGGCCGAAAAGTTTCCGAATTTGGAAGCTTGGATTGCTGGACGTTGTCCAACGGGTCTGGTCCGCTACCTGACTTTAGGTTCAGTGCTTGATCGACGTCCATCCCTCCGCGGGAATCCGGCATGGAGGGTTCGGGAGTCTAGACATAACTAGTTTTTGATACAGAAGAAGAGTCGCTGCGCTGTTCCTCTACCACCGCAACGTGGTGGGTAACCTGGGGAGAGTTAATCCCTCTCAGATCGGTTATAAGCCCAATCTGATCATAGTCTGTAGAGACTCCCAGGGCGGAGATGCAATCCAAGAGCTCATTTACGGATGAGAGCTCCATTGGATCCGGCTGCTCGCAAATTCCGAGTTGACGTGAAGATTGCTTTTGATGACCCGAGAGGTCATCGTCGAAGCAGTGGCCGAACAGGCGGTCATGAGAAAACCACCTAGCCAGATAGTTAGGCCGGCGGCCAAGGCTCCTTTGGCGATGGTACCGTATTTAAGGACGGGAAGAGGCATCCTTCCTGATCGTGACGGCACAGAGGAACTCTCAATGAAAGCACCAATGTCGGTGTCAAAACCAGCGGATCTCGGGTAGGGGGTCCGGAACTGTGCGTCTAGGCAGATGGTAACAGGAGTAAAGGGGCACGATGTTTTTACCCAGGTTCGGGCCCTCTCGATGGAGGTAAAGCCCTACTCTTGCTTGATTAATATTGATGATATGGGTAGTACAAGAGTGGATCTACCATGAGATCAAGGAGGCTAAACCCTAGAAGCTAGCCTATGGTATGATTGTTGTAATGGTTGTTCATCCTACGGACTAAAACCCTCCGGTTTATATAGACACTAGCGAGGGCTAGGGTTACATAGAGTCGGTTACAATGGTAGGAGATCTACATATCCGTATTGCCAAGCTTGCCTTCCATGCCAAGGAAAGTCCCATCCGGACACGGGACGAACTCTTCAATCTTGTATCTTCATAGTCTTGGAGTCCGGCCGATGATGATAGTCCGGCTATCCGGACACCCCCTAGTCCAGGACTCCCTCAACACCTCCCATTACACCGGGGAGAGTAGTGGCGGCCCTTGGTATTAGACCAACTTAGGCCAAAAGCCTAAGCTTGGGGGAGTACGTATTTCTCACCGACTTCACATTCATGTTCACACACTAGTCGTCGGTGCTCATACTCTTTCATTGTATTATCCATGTTAGTTTAAATTTATTTTTCTAGTTTTCTTCTTGTGTGCTTGATAAACCTTAAGAAAAAACCAAAAAAATAGTTAGTTTAAATTCTATGCCTGTAGTAGCAATTAAAATGAAAACCCAAAATGATTTCTAGTTCTTCTTTTTACTTGTTGGGAGCTTTCCCGTGTAAATGGTTTTATTTTCTTTTCTTTCCTTTGGGGGTCGAGAAGACCATATTGAAAATGCTTAGTGGCTCTCGTATGCATGATTGTTTATTTAACTTAGAGCCCATATTACCCTGTCTTCTCTCTTGAGTTGAATGCTTGCAGATTCCAGCTTAGTCCAATGCACGTGCACTCTTATTATTACACACATCGTTCGGTTGTGCAAGTGAAAGGCAATAATGACGATATATGATGGACTTATTGGGATGAGAAAAGCTGGTATGAACTCGACCTCTCTCGTTTTTGTAAATATGATGTGTTCATCGTTTCTGAGTCAGCTATTATGAAGTAAACATATTTGCAATGACATTTAGAGATTATAGTTGCTTGTGCCATGCTTGATTAGCTATGAGTTATAATGGTTTACCTTGTGTGCCAACTTGCTATTAGAATGATTATGATGTGGTATGGTGGGATAGTATCCTCCTTTGAATGAATTGAGTGACTCGACTTGGCACATGTTAACACATGTAGTTGAATCAAATCAACATAGCCTTCACGATATTTATGTCCATGGTGGATTGTATCCTACTCATGCTTATACTCGGTGTGAATTAATTTTAATGCATGTTTATGACTGTTGTCGCTCTCTCAGTTGGTCGCTTCCCAATCTTTTGCTAGCCTTCACCTGTACTAAGCGGGAATACTGCTTGTGCATCCAAACTCCTTAAACCCCAAAGTTGTTCCATATGAGTCCACTATACCTACCTATATGCGGTATCTTCCTGTCGTTCCAAGTAAATTTGTATGTGCCAAACTCCAAACCTTCAAATGAAATTCCGTTTTGTATGCTCGAGCAGCTCATGTTACAACTAGGGCTGCCTATATCTTCCATGCTAGGTGGGTTATTGAAAGCACATTTGCTCCCTAGGTGGTTTTGGTAATTAATGACAACATACTTTGTGGTTGGACTAATGCTTTTATCAAGTATGTTTCAGGAAAGTCAACCATTCTGGCATGGCAAAAGGACTAGAGAGGTGAACCCCTAGGATGCTAAGGAAACGATTGGCAAAAGCTCAAGACTCCATTTTTGGTTTAGTGATCCAAGATCACATTGAGTCCATAGGAAAGCCAATACTATTAAAAGGGGGTGAGGTTATGATGATGATCTGGTTGCTCTAAGTGCTTAGTGATTTATCTCTCAAACTATCAGCAATCTTTCATTCCAACATAAACCCATAAGTAATCTCGGTCCCACCGATTCCAAACTCACCACACCGAGATGAACCACCTCGGCCATATAGCCAAACCCTAAGAATCTCGGATTTTCCGATTCCAAACTCGGTCATTCGAAATTGGTGTTGCCAACCTACAGTAACCTACGTACTCAAATCGGTGTCACCGAGATGAGAAAATCGGTCCCACCGAAATTGGCAAACCCTAGACTTTGGAAGAATCGGACTAAGCGAGATTGTATTTTCGGTCCCACGAAAATCCCAACGTTCACAAGATTTGAACTTTCGGTCGACCGAGTCGTCAACTTCGGGATGACCGAGATTGGTCAAATGTGTGTAGCAGTTGAATTTTATGTGGAGGCTATAAATACCCTCCACCTCCTCTTCATTAGTGGAGAGAGCCATCGAAAGAACTTCCACTCCTACCTTACATTTCGAGAAGAAAACTACCTACCCTTGTGTTGAGATCAAGTTGCTCCACTCCCACCATATGAAACTTGATTTCTAGTCTTCCCAAGTTGCTTTCCACTCAATCCCTTCTTCCACCACAGCCAAATCGGTGAGGAGAGTTGAGTGTTGGGGAGATTATCATTTGAAGCACAAGAGCAAGGAGTTCATCATCACCAACCCCATCTATTACCTTTTGGAGGTGGTGCCTCCTAGATTGGTTAGGTGTCACTTGGGAGCCTCCGTCATGATGTGGAGTTGAACCAAGGAGTTTGTAAGGGCAAGGAGATCGCCTACTTCGTGAAGATCTACCCCGAGTAAGGCTAGTCCTCCGTGGGCGTAAGCCATGATGGCATAGACAAGGTTGCTTCTTCGTGGACCCTTCGTGGGTGGAGCCCTCCGTGGACTCGCGCAGCCGTTACCCTCCGTGGGTTGAAGTCTCCATCAACGTGGATTGACGATAGCACCACCTATCGGAACCACGAGAAAAATCTCCGTGTCCCCAATTGCGTTTGCTCTTCACAATCTCTCACTTACTATTCATGCAATTTACTTTCCGCTGCCCTATACTCTAGAATTGCATGTTTAGCATGTTGCTCGACTTGTATGCATGATGCTTGACTTGTTCTTCATTGTGAATTTGCTATGAACTTATGTTAATCAAAAGGCATAAACTTTTATCTTGTCCAGTTGTCTAATCACCCCCCCTCTAGACACTCTTTCCTTCAACGATCCTACAGTTATTCTCAAGAGATTCCCTCCTGGGTGTGAAACATAGAAGAAAGTGATGATAGTGAAGCCGATCACATCCCAGATCTTTGGGTGTGAAACTTTTTCTGCGCGTGTGTCCCTTTGCGCCGTAGCCATGGAAAATCTTCATCATTTAACTGGATGCTCGGGTCAATATTCACTGTGAATGGAGCAATTTCATTAAACTTTTCATAATCTTGACATGTACGTCTTGTCATCCACTCCCACGATGTTTCTTTTTCCTGAAAGAACTATGTGGCACTTTGGCTCGTCGTATGATCCATTCGCTTCCTTATCTTTTCTTTTTCTCGGCCTGGTAGACATGTCTTTCACATAAAAAACATGTGCCACATTATTGGCTAGGACGAATGGTTCGTCTGCATACGCAATATTGTTGAGATCCACTCTTGTCATTCCGTACTGCGGGTCTTCCGTTACCCCGCCTCGTGTCATATTGACCCATTTGCACCGAAACAAAGGGACCTTCAAACCACCTCCATAGTTAAGTTCCCATATGTCCTCTATGTAACCATAATATGTTTCCTTTCCCGTGTTGGTTGTTGCATCAAAGCGGACACCACTATTTTGGTTGGTGCTCTTCTTATCTTGGGCGATCGTGTAAAATGTATTCCCATTTATCTGGTACCCTTTGAAAGTCATTATATTCGAAGATGGTAACTGGGACAACGAGTACAGGTTATTTTGAATATCGCCATCATTCATGGCACGTTTCTGCAACCAACCGGCGAAAGTCCTCGTTTGTTCCCGTGTAGTCTAGTCGTCAGACTTCTCCGGGTGTTTGGAGTGTAGAAAATTCTTGTGTTCCTCCATATACGGAGCCACCAAGGCGGAATTCTGTAGAACTGTGTAGTGTGCTTCAGAGAGAGAATGCCCATCCATACATATTATTTGATGCCCTCCTAAGCGTGCCTTTTCCATCGATCGCCCTTATGTCGCGATTCGGGAACACCAATCGGCTTAAGGTCGAGAATAAAATCAATACAAAACTCAATGACCTCCTCATTTTCATGGCCCTTGAGATGCTTCCTTACGGCCTAGCACGGTTATGAACATATTTCTTCAAGACTCCCATGAACCTCTCAAAGGGAACATATTGTGTAGAAATACAGGACCCAAAAGCGTTAATCTCTTCAAAAGGTGAACTAGGACGACGTCATGATGTTGAAGAAGGATGGTGGGAACACCAACTCGAAACTGACAAGACATTGCACCAAATCATTCTATAACCTTGGTATGATTTCTGGATCGATTACCTTCTGAGAGATTGCATTGAGGAATGCACATAGCTTCACAATGGCTAATCGAACGTTTTCCGTAGAAGCCCCCTCAATGCAATCGGAAGGAGCTGCGTCATAATCATGTAGCAGTCTTGAGACTTTAGGTTCTGGAACTTTTTCTCTGCCATATTTATTATTCACTTTATGTTCGACGAGAAGCCAGATGGTACCTTCATGCTGAGCAGGCATTCAAAGAAGATTTCCTTCTCTTCTTTGGTAAGAGCATAGCTGGACTGACCCTGATGTATGCCGTCTTTTCCGTGCATACGTTGCTGGTCCTCCCGTGCCTCTGGTGTATCTTTTGTCTTCCCATACACGCCCAAAAAGCCAAGCAGGGTCACGCAAAGATTCTTCGTCACGTGCATCACGTCGATTATGGAGCGGACCTCTAGGTCTTTCCAATATGGCAGGTCCCAAAATATAGATTTCTTCTTCCACATGGGGTGCGCGTCCGTCAGCGTCCTTCGGAACAGGTTGTCCGCCAGGACCCTTTCCAAAGATTACCTTCAAATCCTAGACCATATCATGTACACCAGCACCAGTACGGTGGCGAGGCTTCATCCGGTGGTCCGCCTCACCTTTGAAATGCTTGCCTTTCTTTCTTACGGGATGCCTACTCGGAAGAAATCGACGATATCCCAGGTACACATTCTTCCTACAACTATCCAAATATATATCTGTCGGTATCATCCAAGCAGTGCGTGCATCCGTGGTATCCCTTGTTTGTGCATCACGAAGGTTCTTGAGAGCAGGCCAATCATTGATGGTCACAAATAGAAAGCGCCTTTAGGTCAAATTCTTCTGTTCGTGCTCATCTCACGACGCACACATTCCATTCCACAGCTGTAATAGTTCTTCAACTAATGGCCTTAGGTACACATCAATGTCGTTGCGGGTTTCTTAGAGCCTTGGATGAGCACGGCATCATAATGAACTTCCGCTTCATGCACAACCAAGGAGGAAGGTTATACAAACATAGAGTCACGAGGCCAGGTGCTATGGTTGCTGCTCTGCTCCCCAAAAGGATTAATGCCATCTGCGCTTAGACCAAACCATACGTTCCTTGGGTCACTGCAAACTCCTCCCGATACTTTCTCTCGATTTTTCTCCATTGCGAACCGTCGTGGTACTCTCAACTTTCCGTCTTTCTTACGGTCTTCTCCGTGCCACCGCATCGCCTTCGCATGCTCTTTGTTTTGGAACAAACGTTTCAACCATGGTATTATAGGAGCATACCACATCACCTTGACAGGAATCTTCTTCCTGTGGCGCTCGCCCTCGACATCACCAGGGTCATCGTGACTAATCTTATAACGCAATGCACCGCATACCGGGCAAGCGTTCAAATCCTCGTACTCACCGCGGTAGAGAATGTAGTCATTAGGGCACGCATATATCTTTTGCACCTCTAACCCTAGAGGGCAGACAGCCTTCTTTGTTTCATACGTACTCTCGGGCAATTCGTTGTCCTTTGGAAGCATATTCTTTATCATTACCAGCAACTTTCCAAATCCCTTGTCAGATACACCATTCTCTGCCTTCCATTGCAGCAATTCCATTGTGGTGCCCAACTTTTTTTTGTCAGCTTCGCAATTCGGGTACAACAATTTCTTGTGATCCTCTAACATGCGCTGCAACTTCTTCTTCTCCAAATCACTTGTGCAGTTTCTCTTTTCATCGGCAATGGCCCGACCTAGATCATCAGTGGGCTCATCTGATGCCTCTTCTTCAGCTTCTTCCCGCATTGCCGGCTCAGCTTCTTCCCCCATTGTTGTATCATCGTATTCAGGGAACCCATGGCCAGGATAGCTGTCATCGTCTTCTTCTTCTTCATTGTCTTCCATCATAACCCCTATTTCTCCGTGCTTGGTCCAAACATTATAGTGGGGCATGAAACCGGACCCAAATAGGTGGACGTGAATGGTTCTTGACGTAGAGTAATTGTTACCATTCTTATAGCCAGCACATGGCCAAGGCATAAAACCATCTGCCCGCTTGTTTGCCTCAGCGGCAAGCAAAAAAGTATGCACGCTATTAATGAACTCGGGAGAGCATCGGTCATCATACATCCATTATCGGCTCATCTTCATTACACAACACCGAATAGACTAAATTAATACAAGTTCATGCATGAAGTTCATATACAACACTTAATTAAATGCAACATACAAATAACTCTCTAGCTAAAGAATTTAAATGCAACAACAAATGCGATCAAGATCGCAACTAAGGTAGCAATTGATCCAACAGCATAATGATACCAAGCCACACTATCAATGGCATATTTTCTAATCTTTCTAATCTTCAACCTTATTTTCTCCATCTTGATCTTGTGATCATCGACGACATCGGCAACATGAACCTCCAATTCCATCTCCTCCCCCTCAATTCTTTTCAATTTTTCTTTCAAATACTCGTTTTCTCTTTCAACTAAATTTAACCTCTCGACAATAGGGTCGGTTGAAATTTCCGGTTCACATACCTCCTAGATAAAAATATCTATGTCAACTTGATGGGCATAATTTGTCATAAACATGAAATGCAATAACTAGTTTTAAAAGAGAATATACCACATCCGAATCATAACAAGGACGAGGGCCAACGGGGACGGATATCAAAACCATGGCACTATGTATAACAAACAACGTGCGGGTAAGATAATTATACGAGTAACTATATATCCAAATCACACAAACATCAATTTGGTAATGTAAAACATTCATGAACAAGAGCCTCACCACAAGGTGGTGCCGCTGACAGAGACGTCTTGAGCGATCGGCGGTGGTTCTGACGGAGATTTAGAAGGCACTAAGTAAACCACACCTACATATGCAAACTAAGTGTTATTTTGACCTCAAATTGCATATAAATCAAATACTTGCACATATAATTCCTCCCAAATTACTAAACTCACAAATTAATCACTATACAAAGCATTGCAAGAGCTAATCTAGCAATGAGAGATAAAAGGACAAAGTTGCTAACCTTTGTGATCATTTGAATGGATGAGGGCCTTCAAATCTTGACAAATTTTGGGCAAAATTTATGATAAGCTCGAGGAAGAGAGGGGAAGAACAAAGGAAGTGAGGGGAAAGGGGAAGAACAGAGCGAGTTCGGGTGGACGAAGGGTTTATGTACAACGACCTTTAGTATCGGTTCGTGCCACGAACCGGTACTAAAGGTGCTGGAGGGGCCCCAGCTTGACAACATCCTGCCACTACTCTCTTTAGTAACGGTTCTTTAGTACCGGTTCGTGGCACGAACCGGTGCTAAAAGTTCGCCATAAACCGGTACTAATGAGAGCGGCCGGCTAGCCGTTGGAACCGGCACTAATGGATACATTAGTGCCAGCTCAAAATCAAACCGGCACTAACGTGTCTCAGACTTGCCCCTTTTTCTACTAGTGGAGAGAAAAAGAGATAGAGAGACAACACAAGTTAAACAGAGTCCTATCTCTATACAGTTTGAATTCTAACATACAAGAGACGGCAACGAAGCAGGAGAATCTGAGGCAGGAGACATCAACGCAGGTGAGGCCAAACTGGATTATTCAGACCCGACAAGTGCCTGGCGAACTGGTGTCGACGGTGCACAGGAGACCAACTCCGTCTCGTCGAGCCGAGGAGGAGCCCGGCACGTCCCCACGGGCTGGCGAGTCAGCGGACTCAGAAGGAGCCGAACGTGGCTGAGCTGGCTCCGCCGCGACTGGAGCCGTGGGTGCATGACGCACCTGCATGTGATCAACGTCCAATGCATGGCTGGGAGCCGCCTGCATGCAATCAACGTGAGGAGCATCTGTAGCTCCTGTATTGTCTAGCAGCTCAATACGAGCACCATGTCCAGTACCTGCAGTCCTGTGTAAAATAGGAGAATATGCAGCATCTCCCAATTGGTCAGACAAAACAAGCAACGTGGAAATAGAATTGGATGAAGTATGAGACTCGAAAAAATAAATAGAAAAAGATAGAGATTCTCATCAAAGATAACATCACGAGATATATAGACACGATTAGATGGAACAAGGTCTGCAAATAATGATCACATTTCAGAGGAGCTACACACCTGGCAGTCTGGCACTTTTCTGAGGTTAAAGGAGTCAAATGGCTCGGCACAATGTAATCTACTTTCAGTTTCCCTTTTCCTTTGCACGGTGTAAATATTATGTATTTTGGATTTCAATTATTGAAAGCAGCGCTGCTGCGTTCGGGAAAAATAGCTGTAGGATTATGCATGAGATGTATTGTTTCATTATTTGCAGACAACTTGTGCTTTGCAGGCCTTCCTGATATTTACCCGTCATATTGAGCATTTGCCGAATTCTTGATTCTGCATCAATCGATGCATACGACCAACTTTATTTATTATTCAACAAAGGTTTAACAAGAAGATACATCAAGCCATCCGAAGCCACCACTCACACCTACAAAACTCGATAATATGGAGTGCTCTCACTCAGTCACTCCCCATATCTAAATCCGGTGTCGTCGCCGATCCATCCATATAACGTATCGGAACCAACAGCCGGTGCAGCAGACCTAAAGTGTACACCACATGCATACGTTCTAGACGCCACCATCTTCAGGAGACAGGTCCGCATCATCCTTGCCAGTTCGTCCATCCGTTGACGCCATCCGTTGACGCCACCATGGCGCCCAATGACGCCACTGCCCCGCGCTCGTCCATCCAGGCACGAAGATGCTGGAAGATCTGTCGCGCGTAGCACCTGCTGACCAGGCATGACACGGCGTAGCATCTGTCGGCCATGCATGACTTGACATATCCACCGAAAGCTTTGTGGAAGTGGAAGCCGCTCCACCTGTTGCCTCTGTCTTGCAGCGCTGCTCCACGAACGATGCTCCCAAGAGAGAAAACGACACTGCAGTACCGTCATCGTCCGATATGGAAGACCAGATCCTAGGGTTTTCTCCGGAGCCGCAAGAGTGGGTCGACAGTAGTTACGCGTCGATGCCTTCATCAAGGTAATGACACAGAACACCGCCATGGCCTGACATCGGCTCGGTTTTCACCGGCAACTATGTCTTATCGACTCGCAACCGAAGCTAGATGACGGATCACGAGATCTGCACATCCAGCATCAGGCCGACCACCTCCGACGAAGGAGATGTCCACCACCGCCATGCCAAGGGCCGGAGCCCCCGACGTCCTCATGTTGGAGGTCCAGCCCAAAAGCAGCTTGACGTAACCGGATCAGCGGAGATGCACGATAACATGTGGAGCGGCCCGTTGAAGCCCATCTGGGCCCAGATCGGGCGCCCTAGCCACCGCCGCGGAGATATCGCCGTCGCTGGCTCCAGCATGCTGACCATGGTCGCCGCCGGCCCTCGCCACCGCCCTTGATCCGACCGGAGTAGTACGCTGCCACCCAGATCCAATCGCGGGCCGAGGAGTATTGCCGTCGCCGCCGTTGCAGCCCGCAGGCTTAGTCTGCGACACCCTCAGTGACGGCGGCGGGAGATGGGGTCGCTGGTGGCGACTTGAGGCAGCCGATAGGGTTGCCCCGGTGCGGCACGGCGCTGCCGCACGGGGACGCGGAGGGGCTGGGGTCGGTATCGGGGGGGGGGGGGAGGGGTCGGCGCAGCAATTCTTGATGTCTTGCCAGATGATTTCGTGCTGCTGATTTTGCCCGACATCTTCGAGCTCGTATTTATCTGATAGTATGTGTTGGACATCCTTCCCTCCTTTACCCTCGAATTCTTTTAGTCCTATTTCTTGCGTTGCTCACCTATCATCACATCCAATTCTTCCAGCTTATCCCAGATGTAGAGCTTTACCTCATTAAGAGTCTGCATGTGCAAAACCTATCAACGGAATATAACTTCACAAAAAGAAATTTGACAGTACAAATTGGATGTTTTGCATCTGTACATAGTAATGCAGTAAATTTGCATAAAAGAGTATTTCTTATGCTTGATTTTTTAATTTTTTTTGATAAAGAACATTTCATTTGAATAGATATATCAAGGTGATACAATCACATTGAAAGAAAGCGACCTTGTGATCAAGAAAATGTATTCTAGAACGTCACACGAATCTCATCAACTTCTCATGGAAATTTACACACACAAAAGACAAATGTGTACATGACTAAAGAAAATAAAAAAAATTGACATTTGAAATTAGATAGATTACTTTTACCTGCGAGCTCATCCATGTTATTGAAATTTTTTTACACAGAAGAAAAGACCAATGACTTTGTTAGACTTTGTAACGTAGCCCAACTGTGTAATATGTATATTGTGTATCATTATAAATACATGTGATAGGCTACCCCTAGAGGGTTGAGCCAGTTCCCACAAATCCTACGTCTAATATGTTATCAGCCCTAAACCTAGGACCTAATCCACCTCCACCCCAGCCGCCACTGCCGCCGTGCCCCAACCCTAGGGCCGCCGCCGCCGCCGCTGCCATGACTGCTTCCGCCTCTAGCTCCGCCAGCTCCGGGACCATACCTGCGTCGCTGGCTGCCCTACTGAATCTCCCTACCCGCACTGGTGCCTCGCCGACGCCGCACTTCTTCGGTACCACGGCGGTGGGCTCGCTGTTCTCCGCCCCGATCCCGCCGTCTCCTGAGCCGTCGACAGCGGCGGCCTCCACCGCCGCGATGGTGGCGCCATTGGCGGCTACCGCTGGCTCATCACCGACACTCGCCATGATGCCGGCGGCCTCGGGGGGCTCCGACGATCAGCGTGCGGGTGTGCCACCCGCAGCCCCGGCGGTCTCCGCGGTAGCTGCCACCGACGCCGCCATGATCTCCGGGCCGTTCCACTTCGACAACCTCATCGCGACTCGTCTCACGCCAGACAACTATTTGTATTGGCGTGCCAAGGTTCTACCGCTGCTCCGCAGCCGCTCCCTCCTTGGTTATGTCGATGGCTCCCTGCCGTGTCCGCCACAGGTCATTCACACCGTCCACGCCCCGGCCATCAACCCGGCGCACCGTCTGTGGGTGCAACAGGACCAAGCGATCCTCTCCGCCATCTAGGGTTCCCTTGGAGATGGGGTCGCTGGCCTTTGTCTCTTTGCTGCCTCCTCCTTGGATGCGTGGACGACTCTGGAACATGCGTTTGCCCAGACCTCCACCGCCCACTCGAAGGCTCTTCGCAGCAAGCTTGATGATGTCAAGAAACGGGACTCCTCGGCCACAACATACTTCAACAAACTCAAGGTCTTGGCGGATACATTGACCTCTATCGGTCGACCCTTGATGATGAGGAGTTCGCCGGCTATGTTATTAAGGGTCTTGATGCCGACTACGACAACCTTGCCAAGGCCGTCCACAACGCCAAGCCGCCGCTTCCGCCACACGAGCTCTTCTCCCGGATGCTCTTCACCGAGCAACGCATCGAAGCTCGCCGCTCCACCAACTCCATCGCCGACCAGCCCGCGGCCTTCTGGGCCTCGCGTGGCCAGCGCCCCCCTACATCCTCGCCGCCTGCCCGCGTTACCACCCCGCCAGCGCCACCCTCGGGCGGAGGTCCTGTACGCTGTCAGCTTTGCGGGTGTGAGAGGCATGTCGCCTCCAAGTGCCACAAGAGGTTTCAGCGGAGCTTCCTGGGTATTGGTAACGATGGAAAAGGTAATGAGCGACAGTTTGCCATGGCGGATTTTGGCCCTCCTGCTGCTCATGTTGCCGCCAAGAGCAAGGATACACGCGTCGACCCCGGCTATACACCGTCATATCTGATTGATCCTGCATGGTATATTGACACTGGCGCCACGAATCATATGACGAACGAGCTCACCAAGCTGTCCACCCATCAGCCATATTACGATCACGACAAGGTTCACACCACCAACAGTGTAGGTATGCCCATCTCTCACGTTGGTAAAGCATCTCTCTTAACTAGTCATCCATCTAGGCAACTTCATCTTCGTAATATTTTACGGGTCCCCTCGGTGACTCTTAATCTGTTATCTGTTCCAAACCTCACTCTTGATAACAATGTCCTATGTGAATTTCACCCGTTTGATCTTTTTGTTAAGGACCGAGCCACCCGGGAAATTCTGCTTAGTGGTCGTCTCAGCCATGGCTTATACGCTTGGAGGATCCATCCGCCCAGCGTCTTGATGGTGTTAGGTGTGTCGCCGTCAGTGGCACTCTCGCCTTGGTCACCCTGCCACTCCCATAGTTCGTCATATACTTCACCGTCATGAGCTGCCTATTGAGTCTAGTAATAAGGAGATGTCCGTGTGTGATGCCTGTCAACAAGGCAAAAGTCATCAGTTACCATTTGTTTCTTCTACTCGTCAAGTAACGAGTCCTCTTGAACTTGTGTTCTCTGATGTGTGGGGTCCCGCTCAAACTTTTGTGAGCGGTCACAACTATTATGTTAGCTTTATTGATGCCTATAGTCGCTTTACCTAGCTTTATCTTCTTAAGCGCAAATCTGAAGTGTTTGATATATTCATTCAGTTTCAAGTGCATGTAGAACGTCTTCTCAAGCATAAGATTATTCATGTTCAGTCTAATTGGGGGGGGGGGGCGAATATCGCAACCTCAATGCTTTCTTTAATAAGCTTGGGATCTCTCATCGTTTATCATGTCCTCATGCACATCAGCAGAACGGCGTTGTTGAGCGCAAGCATCGACATATAGTTCAGACCGGACTCACACTCCTGGCTCATGCGTCTGTACCTTTTCGTTTTTGGAGTGATGCCTTTGCTATAGCATGCTTTCTTCTTAACCAACTACCTACGCGTGTCATTAATATGAAAACTCCTATTGAGCTCATTTTACATGAAATTCCTGATTATACCTTCTTTAAGGTGTTCGGGTGTGCTTGTTGGCCCCATCTCCGTCCATATAACTCTAGAAAGCTTGAATTTCGGTCTTAGAAATGTGTGTTTCTAGGTTATAGTTCTCTCCATAAAGGCTATAAGTGCCTTCATGTGCCAACAAATCGTGTCTATATATCCCGTGATGTTGTCTTTGATGAGAACGTCTTCCCCTTTTCCTCCATGCCGCACCAACCTGCCACACCACCATCTATGCATTCATCTCCTCTTATGCTTGGCCAATTTGAAGATGTTGCATATTCGCCTGTGTTGTTACCTAACCATGGTGCAGGTATTGGACGTGGTGCTCACCTGGAACTTCTTCCGGATACAACTCCTGTCGCGCATGTTGACCGGTCAGTGCACGTGCATGCACCCGTCGTCGACCCCGCCTCTAGCGCCGTGCCCGTCCCACGACAGATGAGGCGCGGCCCACGACCCCGACGCTCTCCCCCGGGTGCCTCGAGCGGTCTCCGTCCACGCCTCCACGCCCGGACTCACCTCCGTCGTCGCCCTCGTCACCCGCCCGTATGTCCCTGCCGCCCCTCTCGCCTGGGTCAGCTGGGCCTACCGTCGACTCGCCTGAGCCCTCGCCTGGGCTCCCGTCGCCCGCTCTGCCGTCATCATCTCTCGTGTTGGCGCCGCCGGCTCCTGTTCCCGTTGCACCGCAACGCCCGCATACTCGCAGCCGCATACTCGCAGTCGTTGATGGTACTGCCACATATTTGGCTGCCTGTCTTGCTCATTCTGTTGCAGATCCCACTGATGAACCACGCCACTATGAGGTTGCTATGAGTATCCCTCACTGGCGGGCAGCTATGGAGCAAGACTATCATGCTCTTCTGCATAATGAGACATGGACATTGGTTCCTCCTCCGCCTCGTGTCAACATCATTGATTTGAAGTGGGTTTTCAAAGTCAAGAGACATGCGGATGAGTCTATTGAGCGCTACAAGGCGCGTCTCATGGCCAGAGGGTTTAAACAGCGACAGGGTCTGGACTACGAGGACACATTCAGCCCGGTTGTTAAGCCTACTACCATCCGGCTTGTTTTGTCTCTTGTAGTCTCTCGTGGTTGGTCTCTTCGACAGCTTGATGTACAGAATGTTTCTCTCCATGGGTTGCTTGAAGAGGAGGTTTACATGCGGCAGCCACCAGGGTTTGTTGATCCAGATCAGCCTCATCATCTCTGTCGTCTGACGAAGGCGCTCTATGGACTGAAACAGGCACCTCGTGCCTGGCATGCTCGTCTTGCTTCGGCTCTTCGTACTCATGGATTCGTTCCGTCGACAGCTGACAGTTCGTTGTTCTTATTTCAGCGCCCCAGTCTGACTGTGTATTTGCTTGTGTACGTGGATGATATTATTCTGGTCAGTTCTTCTACGACGGCTGCTGATGTTCTTGTGACTGCTCTTGGCAGAGATTTTGCGGTTAAAGACTTGGGACAACTACACTTCTTTCTGGGCATTGAGGTTGCGCATCAGTCTCGTGGCAGCTTGGCTCTTACCCAGAAAAAGTACTCCCTTGATCTCTTGCGCCGTGCTGGTATGCTCAAGTGTAAGCCGTCACCCACGCCCATGTCCTCTACAGATAAGGTCGCAACCACTGCTGGTTCTCCTCTTTCTTCTACGGATGCTACGGAGTATCGGAGTATTGTTGGTGGCTTCCAGTATCTGACTATCACCCGTCCTGATCTTTCATTTGCGGTTAACGAAGTGCATCGGTATCTTCATGCTCCTGAGATGTGCCTTTGATGCTGTGAAGCGCATTCTTCGTTATGTGCGTCTCCTTTGTCTCCTACGGTCTTCATCTGCGACCCAGTTCCTCTACTGTTCTCTCTGCATTCTCAGATGCTGATTGGGCTGGGTGTCCGGATGACAGGCGATCCACGGGGGACATGATGTATTTCTGGGTCCTAATTTGATCGCCTGGAGTGCGCGCAAGCAAGCCACTATTTCTCGCAGCAGCACAGAGGCTGAGTACAAAGCAGTTGCCAATGCGACTGCTAAGCTTATCTCGATTGAGTCTTTGCTTCGAGAGCTGGGAATCTCCCAGTCACATCCTCCAGTTCTTTGGTGTGACAACATCGGTGCTACGTTTCTTTCGACAAACCCGGTGTTCCATGCACGAACCAAGCACATTGAGATTGACTATCATTTTGTGAGGGAATGTGTTGCACAGAAGCTACTACAGATCAAGTTTATCTCCTCAAAGGATCAACTTGCCGATATCTTCACCAAGCCTGTACCTTCTCCCATGTTTGAGGTCTGTAGGCGCAATCTCAACCTCCTAGATGCATCAGGAGTGAGTTGAGATTGAGGGAGGGTGTTAAACTTTGTAACATAGCCCAACTGTGTAATATGTATATTGTGTATCATTATAAATACATGTGATAGGCCACCCCTAGAGGGTTGAGCCAGTTCCCACAAATCCTACGTCTAATAGACTTGGTCAAGGCTGGTCCAATGTGCATCCTATGATTAAAGGAAAGAAAACACTTTAGCAAAGCACTATCTATTTTCAGGCCTGATTTTGAAAATAATTAATCACATCCAACCACACAGTTGCTCGCGATGCCGTCGGAGCGGGTCGCGCTGCCGGAGTTGGTGTCACGGCGGAAGCTTCCTATATCGGCCCTGCTTTCCGCCTTTCCGCTTTTCCTCCGGCTTTCTACATGACCCAGTGCATCCAGTGCCGCACCAGCCGGCCGCCGCTACAGGCAGCCCGCTCTGCACCAGTAGCCTGAGCATGTTCACATCCTCTACTTCCTCTTCCCATGTTGCCATCGCACGCTGCTCTCGCCCCGACATTGCTTGTAGTGCCCTTTGTTTTGGTTGTGGAAACGATTGCCGTCCAAGCCGGTGTAGCTCGTAATCCCATCGGAGCCGGTTGCACACCGGCAGGAGCTTCTCGGCTATTCGTGTTGAGCAGCACGCCAGATGACTGCTAGACAGGGTGGCGCTGATGGCTCCGATGTCAGCCTCACTGTGTTGTCACCAAGGTCAAGGTCCGTCGTGCGTCGGGGTCAGTCTCGTCGTCCCTCTCGCTGGAGATCTTGCAATTCTCATGATGATGGCCTTCTCCCATAGCGTTGTTCTTGTGTAAGTGGCGGAGCCAACGTGTAGGCATTGTGTTCTAGTGAACCCAATGATTTTCTCACCCTACATACGTATATACGCATGGTCACTTGCATGAACCCAATACGAATTCACGTTCGAACCCATCGAAGCTAGCACGCATGAGCCACAAGCATCTCAGCACATTAAATTTTGGGTCCGAATAACTGCCACACGTGTGGCGTCGACGGGAACCCGCCCGCACGCCTCGTGTGGCATGGACGGGAACAGGCCCGCACGACCACGTCCGCGCGCACAAACGCGCGGCCCGCACGTCCGTTCCGTGCCAACCGCGCCCACACTGCCCCATCCGGGCAAGCCGACCGGCTTCCCGCACGACCAACCAGTTCCCGGTCTCCGATCCATCCCCTCCCTCGTCTGCCGCCATCGTCCCCTACCTCTCGAACCCCGACCTCCGTCGCCGGCCATCTCTGGTTGCCATGGCAAACAGAGCAGATCCGTAAGGCACTCCCACCTCAAAACCACACCCCAACCCTCCCCCACCCCCAGCCCCAAACTCCAACCAAGCCATCCGAAGACGATCATCTAAAACCCAGGTGAAAATCTCCCGATCTGAACCTTCTCATCCTTAAAAGCTGAAAAATCTCCGATCTTGTCTTTGGATCTATCTTTGTAGGGGTAGAACACTACATGGTTAGGTGTGTAGTCGCAATTGCGGCGAGTACACGGATCTGCCATGTACTAACGTTTGAAATTGACATAATTTCCTAGTTTAATTGACGCAAGTAGTTTGGTACGAAAAATAGGACGGTAGGGGCAAAATTTTGGAATGAAGAGGGCTGGAAGAAATTAATTGCCACTTTTGTATAGCGACAGTTGCCACCTTTCATTGTCGGTAGCTGCCACCTATTATGACCCGTCGATTGCCATCCATATCTTCTGTGTGCAAGCAGCAGAAGAATGCTATTCTTGTGGATTGTTGATGCCTTCTTGTTCATGCAGAGATTGAGAACACATTGGAAAAGAAGGGAGACACGATAAGAATGAATCACGAAGGTGGCGCTTGTGATTGGGGTTCTCAAAGGCCAGAAACAGCCCCTTGGGATGCAGCAGAGTACAATCAGCTCATCTCTTCAGGACCGTTGCTGCCACTACTGGAACAGTATGCAGGCGTAGGTATGATGCGTGCTAACAAAAAAGAAGAGAACAATTGCCATCTTCGCGACGATGAAGATGACATTCTACTTTTGTCGTGCACTGTTATTTTTTAGCAGGTTCTTATGACCAAAACACAATTAGGGGGGCCCCGTGGCAAGTTCACTCGCAAGGAGCTATCACTGACAAATGTACGGGCAGCCAACTTCAACTAGCTTGTATGGACAGTCAAGGTAATGTAAAAACGAAAAAAAAGCGCTATCTTCTTTGTGGACATGAAAATGAACATGCAAAAAAGCGGCAAAAGGACTCACGACTTACCGCGGTGTGAAAATGCAGAGCCTTCGTGCAGCGCGTGGCATCAGGTACCGCCAATGTACCTGCCATCGACGTCATACACAGGTCAGTCCATAAAATAAGGTGAAGTTGCGGATGATCAATTAGCACAAGGAGCATAGGTGGCAAATGCAATTGCCATGGTGGTCATCTGATTGCCATGTATTAGAAAACTACATTTGACATCCCTGCACGTCTGTTGTTGCCATCCATGGACAAATGTAGTTGCCAGGGGAGAACAACTGCAGTTGCCATGCCATTGCAACTACATTTGCCATGTCATGGCACTGCAGCTGCCATGGAGGAACAACTGCGATTGCCATGCCGATGCAAATACATTTGATTTGCCAATAAAACTGCAGTTGCCACATCAGGGGCAACTGCAGTTGCCGTGCTAGCACAAAAATATAGTTGCCATGAATTTGACCAACCACTGCTATGCACACAGGTTATTACGCTGGTGGTACCCCGGCAAACGTCTCGTGGCAGCCTTCACTAATTGCAGGTGGAGGGAGTCATTCTGGTGTCCCAGGCAACACGGGAAGGTCGAATGCAACACGCCAAGGTAAGGGAAAAAACTCTGAACCAGGAAAACAACAGTACCTTTGATACTTGAAGTTATTTGCATGCAAAAACAAACTAGTTGCCATGTTTGTTGAAACAATAGCTTCCATCACTGGACAGCTATAGCTGCCGTGCATGCCCACGCACAGACTCGCGGCTTGCTGTTTGAAAAATGATGTCGTGCAAAATCACTCGTAGATGGTGTGATCCGTTTGCGATACACATGTTATTCAAACATAAAAGTTAAATCTCGTACCTGTTTTCCCTATCGCAGGGCCTACAACTACAGTTAAAAGCAGCGCAGGGACATCAACTACAGGGAGCTCTGAGCGCACGGAAGACGCGTTCCACCAGCCAGCAGACACTCGTGCCGCAGACAATTTCGAGTCACAGTCGGGAATGGCAATCATTCCAGCAATACAGACAAGCACCCCTTTGAACACAATCACTAACAACACTCAAGTAGAAGGAACTGCCGCCGATACTGAAGTGAATGATGAAAGTGACGACGAGGCAGAAGATGACGAAGATGGTGGGCAATCAGAGATTGTGGTACCTCAGCCACCGTACATTGGGCAGAGATTTGAATCGTTCGAGGAAGCAAAGGAATACTACCAGACATATGCAAAGTTCCATGGATTTGCGGTCAACACCGAGTACCATAGGAAAATTAAGAAAACTAATGAGTACACAGAGGTGAGATGAGGTGCCACAAGGCACGGAGGAACAAGAAGGTGAAAGGTGTTGCGCCTGTCATTCCGGAACGGAAAAGAGGAATCATTCTCAAGACATGATGCCCTGTCCGATGTAAGCTAAACGTAGATGGGACACAATATATGGTCACTGAATATTTTGACGAGCACAACCACAGTCTCACAAAGAAGTTCGACCTGGTCAAATTTCTGACCGCCCAGAGAGGATTCACCCCAGTCGAAAGACAATTCGTAAAGCTGCTACATGGTATAGCGTCGGTCCATCAAGAATGGTCGGATACTATCACTCATCCACGACAAAAGGGGAAGCGAGTAGCATGCCCTACATACCGGTGACGTCGAAACCTACGGGCCAAGTACCGTAGAGAGAAGCGGCTGGTGACATAGAGGCTACAATTGCCTACTTCGATGAGAAAGCAAAGGAAGATCCAGATTTCTTCTCTGAGGATAAGGTTGGACAATGAGGACCGTGTCAGGAACATGTATTGGGTGGATGGTGCTGCAAGGAGAGCCTACAAACATTTCCGAGATTGCATTTCGTTCAACGCGACGTACCTCACCAATATGTACAAGATGCCATGCGCTCCGTTCATAGGAATAAATAACCACAATCAGTCGTTGCAGTTCGGTTGCGGGATCGTTTGGAACGAAGACACGGATGGGTACGTCTGGTTGTTCAAGACCTTCTTGGAGTGCATGGGTGGACTTGCTCCGATGAACATAATAACAGACCAGGATTTTAGCATGCGTGCAGGCATAGAGGGGGTCTTTCCGTTGGCGATGCATAGGCACCGCTGGTGGCTATAATAAAGAAGGTGAGGAGACCCTAGGACCGTTCTTTCTGACCGTCGAGCTGCACAAGGCATTGAGCTATCGTGGACCACAGCTTGACGGTCGAGGAGTTTGAAAGGAGCTGGATGGCCATGGTTGAAACGCATCAAGTCCAAGACAATGATACGCTTGCTAGTCTATGGGAGAAGCGAATGTTGGGTGCCGCCTACTTCATGCGGTGCTTCTTCCCTTTCTCTGAGACTATGCGCAGCAGCGAGGGGTTCAATGCTGGTTGAAGCGTCGTGAGCCATGGCAACTCATTATTACTGATTTGCCAAGCGATACACAGCTACTGCAACAAAAAATTCTAGGATCGAGCTGCAGCAAGAAGCTACCACCGCACTAAAGCAGCCGAAATTGCTAACGTACTTACCAATGGAGAGGCAAATGAGCAAGATATACACAAACAAGATCTTTAACAAGTAAGTCAGTTGCGTTACGGGTCTTATTTGCGCAAAAAGCACTAGGGCAGTAGCTGCCATATAGATTGCAAATGCAGTTGCCATGATATGGAGTTGCCATGTTTAATGGAATACTGTTTGCCATGCTTTCTCAGCTGCAGTTGCCATGTTTTGATGAAATTTCTGTTTACAATGCTTAGTCGGATACATTTTACATGTTCAATGAAGTGCCGGTGCCATGTTTAATGAACTGTACTTCCATTGGGGCATGTTGGTATGCCAATGTCAACTGAAAAAATGTCGTACTGTCAACACGTATGCTGAATATACAAATGGCCATGTTTAATAAAATGCAACTGCCATGTTTGTTGAAAATGCAATTCCCATGTTTACTGAAATGTAGATGCCCATGTTTGATGCAATGTGCTTCCACTGGGGAAAACATTGGTGTGGAAACGATGATGGCTAGTTGAAAATGTATCTGATTGCCATGTCTAGTGTCTGCTAGTTGCCATGTCTCATTGAGCTGCGGTTGCCATGTTGATGTCTTTGCGATTGCCATGTCTGGTGTACTACAGTTGCCATGTCTGGTGTACTGCAGTTGCCATGTTTAGTGTGCTATGTTTGCCATGTTCAGTATACTATGATTGCCATATTCAAAAACAAAAATCTATTTCTATTCCCTTGACAGCATAACGTGCTACAAAAAAAGGATCGCACGATAGATTAACATAAAGCACACAAAACTTGCAGATTCCAGGAAGAAATAAAGCGGGCCAGCATGTTCACGGCTTTCCAGGTGGACGAACATACGTTCAAGGTGTGTTCTATTTTGGGCATGTCGGATTCGAACACGAAGACCCAGACAAGGAAGGAACTGCCGTGAAAGCCTCGATAGGCGGCGAGTACTACCGCCAATCTTTTGCAAGTTCGAGCGGGGCGACATTGTGTGTTGTCACATACTAAAAGTGATGGACATGAACGCTGTGACACGGATGCCTGCCATTTCATAAAGGCGACGATGGACTTGGGACGCCGGCGACGCGTTGGCGCCCGCAGACAACACACGCGGTTACGCCTATGCATGACGAGAGACCCGAGTCAACCATGGAAGCCGTGAGGCGCGTAGTCTTGACAAAGAACTATCTTTGAGCTAATTGATGAAGCGTGCAAAAGTGATGAGACAGCAAGAGTCGCAGAAAAACACAGGAAGGCGCTGAAAAGAGAGCTTGATGAGATCAAGAAGAGGAAAGCTGAGGAAGCCTTACACCGGTTCCCCCGCACATCAAGTGTGCCTTCATCGACGGGGCCATCGTTTGAAAACTCGGACATAGGATCTGGAACAGCAAGCACACAAACGCAGGTCAGGAACCCACCCCGTTCCATCACAAAGGGTCGCCCGAGAGAGATAAGGTACAAGTCAGGATTGGAGATTCAGGCAAAACACAAGAAAACGAAGAAAGCGGCGGGCAATCCATGAGCAGAAATTGGGGCATTGCGTCATGGTCCTTGTGGACATTTTGTTTTGTACCCTATACGATGAGATTTTTTGTTTTTAAAATTGGGAGAATAACTACTGAGGAACATCAGAAAAGGAAAGGAACAAAATTCATTGACTGCAGAAATGCAGTTGCCATGTTATGGGTGCTTAATCTGCCATGTTATGTGTATTAAATCTGCCATGTTATGTGTATTAAATCTGCCATGATGTGTGTACTAAAAATATGCCATGCTATTTTATACTAAATATATGCCATGCTAATTTGTACTAAATATGCCATGCTAGCTGTACTGGAGCTGCCATGTTAGTTGTACTGGATCTGCCATGTTAGTTGCATTGTATCTGCCATGTCAAGTATGCTTGATCTGCCATGTTGTTTAAACTGTAATTGTTGGGGAACGTAGTAATTTCAAAAAAAAAAATCCTACGCACACGCAAGATCATGGTGATGTAGTTCTCAAAAAAAAGATCATGGTGATGTATAGCAACGAGAGGGGGAATGTATCTTCATACCCTTGAAGATCGCTAAGCGGAAGCGTTAGCACAACGCGGTTGATGTAGTCGTACGTCTTCACGATCCGACTGATCCAAAGCACCGAACGTACGGAGCATCCGAGTTCAGCACACATTCAGCTCGATGACGATCTCCGGCCTCCGATCCAGCCGAGCTCCAGAGATGAGTTCCGTCAGCACGACAGCGTGGTGACGATGATGATGTTCTACCGGCGCAGGGCTTCGCCTAAACTGCGCGACGATATGATCGAGGTGGAATATGGTGGAAGGGGGCACCGCACACGGCTAAGTAACGATCCGTATATCAACTCGTGTGTCTATGGGGTGCCCCCTGCCCCCGTATATAAAGGAGGGAGGGAGGAGGAGGCCGGCCCTAGGAGGGGCGCGCCATGGGGAGTCCTACTCCCACAGGGAGTAGGATTCCCCCTTTCCTAGTCCAACTAGGAGTCCTTCCATGTATTAGGAGTAGGAGACAAGGAAGGGGAAGAGAGAAGGGAAGGAAGGAGGGTGCGGCCCCTCCCTAGTCAATTCGGACTAGGCCTTGGGGGCGGCAGCGTGCCCTAGGGAGTCCCTCTCTCTTTCCTTGAGGCCCAATAAGGCCCAATACTTCTCCCGGCGAATTCCGTAACTCTCCGGTACTCGAAAAATACCGAATCACTCGGAACCTTTCCGAACTCGAATATAGTCGTCCAATATATCGATCTTTACGTCTCGACCATTTAGAGACTCCTCGTTATGTCCCGATCTCATCCGGACTCGAACGCGCCGGTACATCAAAACTCATAAACTCGTAATATAACTGTCATCGAAACCTTAAGCGTGCGGACCCTACGGGTTCGAGAACTATGTAGACATGACCTAGATTAATTCTCGGTCAATAACCAATAGCGGGACCTGGATGCCCATATTGGCTCCTACATATTCTACGAAGATCTTGATCGGTCAAACCGCATAACAACATACGTTGTTCCCTTTGTCATCCGTATGTTACTTGCCCGAGATTCGATCGTCGGTATCCAATACCTAGTTCAATCTCGTCACCGCAAGTCTCTTTACTCGCTTACGTAATGCATCATCCCGTAACCAACTCATTGGTCACATTGCTTGCAAGGCTTATAATGATGTGCATTACCGAGAGGGCCCAGAGATACCTCTCCGACAATCGAAGCGACAAAACCTAATCTCGAAATACGGTAACTCAACATGTACCTTCGGAGACACCTGTAGTACTCCTTTATAATCACCCAGTTAAGTTGTGACGTTTGGTAGTACCGAAAGTGTTCCTCCGGTAAACGGGAGTTGCATAATCTCATAGTTACAGGAACATGTATAAGTCATGAAGAAAGCAATAGCAACATACTAAACGATCAAGTGCTAAGCTAACGGAATGGGTCAAGTCAATCACATCATTCTCCTAATGATGTGATCTCGTTAATCAAATGACAACTCTTTTGTCCATGGCTAGGAAACATAACCATCTCTGATAAACGAGCTAGTCAAGTAGAGGCATACTAGTGACACTATGTTTGTCTATGTATTCACACATGTATTATGTTTCCGGTTAATACAATTCTAGCATGAATAATAAACATTTATCATGAAATAAGGAAATAAATAATAACTTTATTATTGCCTCTAGAGCATATTTCCTTCAGTCTCCCACTTGCACTAGAGTCAATAATCTAGTTCACATCGCCATGTGATTTAACACCAATATTCATATTCTGTATATGATTAACACCCATAGTTCACATCATCATGTGACCAGTTTACTAGAGTCAATAATCTAGTTCACATCGCTATGTGATTAACACCCAAAGAGTACTAAGGTGTGATCATGTTTTGCTCGTGAGAGAAGCTTAGTCAACGGGTCTGTCACATTCAGATCCGTATGTATTTTGAAAATATTTTATGTCCACAATGCTCTGCACGGAGCTACTCTAGCTAATTGCTCCCACTTTCAATATGTATCCAGGTTGAGACTTAGAGTCATCTGAATCAGTGTAAAAGTTTGCACTGATGTAACTTTTACAACAAACTCTTTTATCACCTCCATAATCGAGAAACATCTCCTTAGTCCTTACTAAGGATATTCTTGACCAATGTCCAGTGATCTACTCCTAGATCACTATTGTACTCTCTTGCCAAATTCAGAGCAAGGTATACAATAGGTCGGTACATAGCATAGCATACTTTATAGAACCTATGCCCGAGGCATAGGGAATGACTTTTCATTCTCTTTCTATTTTCTGCTTTGTGGTCGGGATTTGAGTCTTACTCAATTTCATACCTTTGCAACACGAGCAAGAACTCTTTCTTTGACTGTTCCATTTTGAACTATTTCAAAATCTTGCCAAGGTATGTACTCATTGAAAATCTTATCAAGCGTCTTGATCTATCTCAATAGATCTTGATGCTCAATATGTAAGTAGCTTTTACTGAGGTCTTTTCTTTTTAAAGATCTCCTTTAAAACACTCCTTTATGCTTTGCAGAAAAATTCTATATCATTTCTGATCAACAATATGTCACTCACATATACTAATCAGAAAAGCTGTAGTGCTCCCACTCACTTTATTGTAAATACATGCTTCATCGTAAGTCCATATAAAACTATATGCTTTGATCAACTTATCAAAGCGTATATTCCAACTCAAGATGCTTGCACAGTCCATAGATGGATCATTTGGAGCTTGCACATTTTGTTAGCACCTTTAGGATTGACAAAACCTTCGGTTGCATCATATACAACTCTTCTTTAATAAATCCATTAAGGAATGCAGTTTTGACATCCATTTGCCAGATTTCATAAAATGTGGCAATTGCTAACATGATTCGGACAGACTTAAGCAACACCTTGAACTTGTTGAAAACCTTTCGCAACAAGTCGAGCTTGGTAGATAGTAATACTACTATCAGTGTCCATCTTCCTCTTGAAGATCCATTCATTTAACATGGCTTGCTGATCATCGAGCAAGTTAATCAAAGTCCATACTTTGTTCTCATACATGGATCATATCTCAGATTTTATGGCCTCGAGCCATTTCGCGGAATCTGGGCTCATCATCGCTTCCTCATAGTTCGTAGGTTCATCATGGTCTAGTAACATGACTTCCAGAACATGATTACTACACCACTCTGGTGCGGATCTTACTCTGGAAGACCTACGAGATTCTGTAGTAACTTGATCTGAAGTTTCATGATCAATATCATTAGCTTCCTCACTAATTGGTGTATTTGTCACAGGAACTGATTTCTGTGATGAACTACTTTCCAATAAGGGATTAGGCACAGTTACCTCATCAAGTTCTACTTTCCTCCCACTCACTTCTTTCGAGAGAAACTCCTTCTCTAGAAAGGATCTATTATCAGCAACAAATTTTCCTTCGGATCTATGATAGAAGGTGTACCCAAGAATTTCCTTTGGGTATTCTATGAAGACGCACTTCTCCGATTTGGGTTTGAGCTTATCAAGTTGAAAAACCTTTTTTCATATAAGCATCACAACTCCAAACTTTAAGAAACGACAGCTCAGGTTTACTGCTAAACCATAGTTCATACGGTGTCGTTTCAACGGATTTAGATGGTGCCCTATTAAACGTGAAAGCAGCTGTCTTTAATGCATAACCCCAAAACGATAGTGGTAAACTGATAAGAGATATCATACATCACACCATATCTAGTAAAGTACGATTACGACATTCGGACACACCATTACATTGTGGTGTTCCAGGTGGCGTGAGTTTGTGAAACTATTCCGCATTGTTTTAATTGAAGACCAAACTCGTAACTCAAATATTCGTCTCCACGATCAGATCGCAGAAACTTTATTTTCTTTTTACGATGATTTTCCACTTCACTCTGAAATTCTTTGAACCTTTCAACTATTTCAGACTTATATTTCATCAAGTAGATATACCCATATCTGCTCAAATCATCTTGTGAAGGTCAGAAAATAATGATACTTGCCACGAGCCTTCATACTCATTGGTCTGCATACATCAGTATGTATTATTTCCAATAAGTCGGTAGTTCGTTCCATTGTTCAAGAACGGAGTTTTGTCATCTTGCCCAAAAGGCACGGTTCGCAAGCATCAAATGATTCATAACCAAGTGATTCGAAAATCCATCTTTATGGAGTTTCTTCATCGCTTTACACCGATATGACCCAAGCGGCGATTGCCACAAATAAGTTGCACTATCATTATTAACTTTGCATCTTTTGGCCTCAATATTATGAATATGTGTATCACTACGATCGAGATCCAACAAACTATTTTCATTGGGTGTATGACCATTGAAGGTTTTATTCATGTAAATAGAACAACAATTATTCTCTGATTTTAAATGAATAACCGTATTGCAATAAACACGATCAAATCATATTCATGCTTAACATAAACGCCAAATAACATTTATTTAGGTTTAACACTAATCCCGAAAGTATAGGGAGTGTGCGATGATGATCATATCAATCTTGGAACTACTTCCAACATTCATCGTCACTTTCCCTTCAACTAGTCTCTGCTTTGATACGTAACTCCTATTTGAGTTACTAATCTTAGCAACCGAACAAATATCAAATACTCAGGGGCTACTATAAACACTAGTAAGGCACACATCAATAATATGTATATCAAATATACCCTTGTTCACTTTGCCATCCTTCTTATCCACCAAATATTGAGGTATTTCCGCTTCGGTGACCATTTCCTTTGCGGTGTAAACACTCGGTTTCAGGCTATGGTCCAGCTTTGGGCTTCTTCGCAGGAGTGACAACTTGCTTGTCTTTCCACTTGAAGTTCCCTTTCTTTCCTTTGCCCTTCTCTTGAAACTAGTGGTCTTGTCAATCATCAACACTTGATGCTTTTTTCTTGATTTCTACCTTCATCGATTTCATCATCATGAAAAACTGGGAATCATTTTCATCATCCCTTGCATACTATAGTTCATCACGAAGTTCTACTAAATTGGTGATGGTGACTAGAGAATTCATCAATCACTATCTTATCGGAAGATTAACTCCCACTTGATTCAAGCGATTGTAGTATCCGGACAATCGAGCACATGCTCACTAGTTGAGCGATTCTCCTCCATCTTTTAGCTATAGAACTTGTTGGAGACTTCATATCTCTCAACTCGGGTATTTGCTTGAAATATTAACTTCAATTCCTGGAACATCTCATATGGTCCATGATGTTCAAAACATCTTTGAAGTCCCGATTCTAAGCCATAAAGCATGGTGCACAAAACTATCAAGTAGTCATCATATTGAGCTAGCCAAAGGTTCATAACGTCTGCATCTGCTCCTGCAATAGGTCTGTCACCTAGCGGTGCATTAAGGACATAATTCTTCTGTGCAGCAATGAGGATAAACCTCAGATCGCGGATCCAATCCGCATCATTGCTACTAACATTTTTCAACACAATTTTCTCTAGGAACATATCAAAATAAACATATGAAAGCAACAACGCAAGCTATTGATCTTACAACATAATTTGCAAAATATTACCAGGACTAAGTTCATGATAAATTAAAGTTCAATTAATCATATTACTTAAGAACTCCCACTTAGACAGACATCTCTCTAGTCATCTAAGTGATCACGTGATCCAAATCAACTAAACCATGACCGGTCATCACGTGAGATGGAGTAGTTTTCAATGGTGAACATCACTATGTTGATCATATCTACTATATGATTCACGCTCGACCTTTCGGTCTCCGTGCTCCGAGGCCATATCTGCATATGCTAGGCTCGTCAAGTTTAACTTTGAGTATTCGCGTGTGCAAAACTGGCTTGCACCCGTTGTAGATGGACGAGAGCTTATCACACCCGATCATCACGTGGTGTGCAGGCACGACGAACTTTGGCAGCAGTGCATACTCGGGAGAACACTTCTTGATAATTAGTGAGAGATCATCTAAAAATGCTACCGTCAATCAAAGCAAGAATAAGATGTATAACAGATAAACATCATATGCAATCAAAATATGTGACATGATATGGCCATGATCATCTTGCACCTTTGATCTCCATCTCCAAAGTACTGTCATGATCTTTATCGTCACCGGCACGACACCATGATCTTCATCATCTTGATCTATATCAATGTGTCATCACATGGTCGTCTCACCAACTATTGCTCTTGCAACTATTGCTATCGCATAGCGATAAAGTAAAGCAATTATTTGGCACTTGCATCTTATGCAACAAAGAGACAACCATAGACTTTCTGCCAGTCGCCGATAACTTCAACAAAACATGATCATCTCATACAACAATTTATATCTCATCACGTCTTGACCATATCACATTACAACATGCCCTGCAAAAACAAGTTAGACGTCCTCTACTTTGTTGTTGCAAGTTTTACGTGGCTGCTACGGGCTTAAGCTAGAACCAATCTCACCTACGCATCAAAACCACAACGACAGTTTGTCAAATAGACTCCGTTTTAACCTTCACAAGGACCAGGCGTAGCCACACTCGGTTAAACTAAAGTGAGAGAGACAGACACCCGCCAGCCACCTTTAAGCACGAGTGCTCGTAACGGTGAAACCAGTCTCACGTAAGCGTACGCATAATGTCGGTCCGGGCCGCTTCATCTCACAATACCGCTGAACCAAAGTATGACATGCTGGTAGGCAGTATGACTTATATCGTCCACAACTCACTTGTGTTCTACTCGTGCATATAACATCAACGCATAAAACCTAGGCTCGGATGCCACTGTTGGGGAACGTAGTAATTTAAAAAAAATTCCTACGCACACGCAAGATCATGGTGATGCATAGCAACGAGAGGGGAGAGTGTTGTCTATGTACCCTCTTAGACCGAAGCGGAAGCGTTGACGCAACGTAGAGGAAGTAGTCGTACATCCTCCCGGTCCGACCGATCCAAGCACCGAACGTACAGAGCCTCCGAGTTCAGCACACGTTTAGCTCGATGACGATCTCCGGCCTCCGATCCAGCCGAGCTCCGGAGATGAGTTCCATCAGCACGACGGCGTGGTGACGATGATGATGTTCTACCGGCGCAGGGCTTCGCCTAAACTCCGCGACGATATGACCGAGGTGGAATATGGTGGAAGGGGCACCGCACACGGCTAAGGAACGATCCGTAGATCAACTTCGTGTGTCTATGGGGTGCCCCCTGCCCCCGTATATAAAGGAGGGAGGGAGGAGGAGGCCGGCCCTAGGAGGGGCGCCCCATGGGGAGTCCTACTCCCACCGGGAGTAGGATTCCCCCTTTCCTAGTCCAACTAGGAGTCCTTCCATGTATTAGGAGTAGGAGACAAGGAAGGGGAAGAGAGAAGGGAAGGAAGGAGGGGGTGCGGCCCTCCCCTAGTCAATTCGGACTAGGCCTTGGGGGGGCGCGCAGCCTGCCCTAGGCAGTCCCTCTCTCTTTCCTTGAGGCCCAATAAGGCCCAATACTTCTCCCAGCGAATTCCGTAACTCTCCGGTACTCGAAAAATACCGAATCACTCGGAAACTTTCCGAACTCGAATATAGTCGTCCAATATATCGATCTTTACATCTTGACCATTTCGAGACTCCTCGTCATGTCCTCGATCTCATCCGGGACTCGAACTCCTTGGTACATCAAAACTCATAAACTCATAATATAAGCATCATCGAAACCTTAAGCGTGCGGACCCTACGGGTTCGAGAACTATGTAGACATGACCTAGAACTATTCTCGGTCAATAACCAATAGCGGGACCTGGGCCCATATTGGCTCCTACATATTCTCGAAGATCTTTATCGGTCAAACCGCATAACAACATACGTTGTTCCTTTGTCATCGGTATGTTACTTGCCCGAGATTCGATCGTCGGTATCAATACCTAGTTCAATCTCGTCACCGCAAGTCTCTTTACTCGCTCGTAATGCATCATACCGTAACCAACTCATTGGTCACATTGCTTGCAAGGCTTATAATGATGTGCATTACCGAGAGGGCCCAGAGATACCTCTCCGACAATCGGAGTGACAAAACCTAATCTCAAATCGCCAACTCAACATGTACCTTCGGAGACACCTGTAGTACTCCTTTATAATCACCCGATTCGTTGTGACGTTTGGTAGTACCAAAGTGTTCCTCCGTAAGCGGAGTTGCATAATCTCATAGTTACAAGAACATGTATAAGTCATGAAGAAAGCAATAGCAACATACTAAACGATCAAATGCTAAGCTAACATAATGGGTCAAGTCAATCACATCATTCTCCTAATGATGTGATCTCGTTAATCAAATGACAACTCTTTTGTCCATGGCTAGGAAACATAACCATCTCTGATAAACGAGCTAGTCAAGTAGAGGCATACTAGTGACACTATGTTTGTCGATGTATTCACTCATGTATTATGTTTCCGGTTAATACAATTCTAGCATGAATAATAAACATTTATCATGAAATAAGGAAATAAATAATAACTTTATTATTGCCTCTAGGGCATATTTCCTTTAGTAATTGCCATGTTAGCTGTGCTTAAAATATGCCATGGTATTTGAAATGACTGTGCATGACATATATTTCCATGACAAATACCACACGGTTTAGAGGAACATAGTGTGTTGTGGGCAATGTATGGAAAATCAAGTTGGACAAAGGCGGAACGTGCATAAATCGCAGCCAGGGTTGTGGTTGCATGATCAACCCTGCCCCCCATGCTAGCTAGTGATACCCCACGTATGTTGAACTACATTTGCCATCTGTTTTAAAACATCATAGACGCAATCAAAAAATAGCAAAAACCGGTGCTGTGTGCGATGAAACCATTGTAATAATGATAAAAACATAAAAACATATGTGCATTAATGCCTAAAAATAGGTTTCACGTCCACACATATATTACAGAACTACTAAAAATGTCGCTCACACACCACCACTACATAGTGGCATAAGCTGGGTTGCAGTCGTAACATAGCACACAAACATAGTTTTCGACAATAACAAGATAGATAAGTACCTTACATTCCTCAGCAACAGAATGTAAGGTATGCGTCCGGTGTCTAACACCACATGATCACTTGTACTTATTGTTGATTTTCTTGACAGCTTCCTCCACGAACTCGCGTGCTCCAGACCGCTTGTTGAAATCTTCGTTCGTCAACCAGTTCCACGTGTGGATTTTCCGGAGCTCAACAATGTTGCAGCTGTGATGGCGGGGACGATTCTGCCTTCCCACTTTGCAAAGTATTCCAGCGCGTGAAAGCCGCAGTCCGTACTGCACGAGAAAAAGACTCAGATGAACACGCAAAAAAGGACAGACATAGCAAAGCATAGACTTCAATTCACATGTGGCAACGAAAAAGAGGGGTTGCATTGATGTAAACGGCACATAAAAGGAGGGGAAAAAGAAATTACGTGTTCCCTTGCTTCACAGTCGCCACATACTCAATCGGGAAATGTCTGATCTGGACCTTTGAATTTTCGTAGTGACGGTTCCATGTCTCTTTGAGGTTGTTGATGAAGAATTCAGCATGCGTAGTAAGATCTGAATCAGCTCCCGAACAGATTGAATCAAGCACCTCGAAGCGTTGGTTCTTCAGGTCCAGACAGATCGCGTAGTGGTGACCACACTTGTCGTGTTGGGCATGTGGTGCAAGCTCTTGGAACATGGGGAACATGACCTGCATTTAAAAAGTGAAGAAATGAGAAGCAGAGTTCACATAAAAAGAACATCGGAGGGACAAAAAAATTAGAATCATGTAGGATGTTTTTTGGTTATGGGTGGGGGTAGTTGAAGGAAAGTTTCCGTCCATGTATGTACAAGATTTGCGTGCATTTCGCAAAATCAAAATTGCCACGTGGTTACATGACGGGAATGCACAAAACAAAAAGAAGAAAAATGTGCATGGCAACTGTTGCCATATGAAAAACATCTGACACACAATCACAAAGTGCAGAAGATGGAAAAAACCACACCATGTGAAAAAAATAGTGCAGACAGGGGAGGAGTACTCACATATTTCTTCAGTGTTAGCTTGAATTCACCGTGCTGAGCGAAATTCTTCCTCAGAATTTTGTGGTGGAAGTCACCATCCCATATTTTGCATGTCATGCTGGATTGCATGATGACCTTGTCGGCACACATACCGATGTGATTGTTGATGTAGTCGATCCCGCATGCAATCACATTTGTCGGCATTTTGCCGTTTGGCCTCACGGACTCGGCAAGATCACCCAGGTCAACGTACGTCGCTCCGCATTGAATGACTTTGGTTCTGTCCAAACATGAGCTGTATGAAAACGACATAACACGAAAGAAACATGCCTACTAAGTAAAAAGATATATGAAAGAACTAAAACGTAAGCGCATCATGTATAGGGAGTACAAAGAAAAAAGATGAAAATGTTAAAAAAAGAACAAAGCAAAATGAGTTATTATAGGATGTGGTCATTTACGCTTTCAACTCCTTCATATGCTTGCTGCTGGCCCTCGCATTTCCAAACCGCTTGATGATGTCGTACAGCTGGGTTTGTTCCTTAGTGGCCCTGAACTCGGGCACGTAGTCTTCCGCGGGAGGTGCGTGAACTACCCTCTGCTGTCTCACAGAACCAGGGGTTGCGCTTCTGATGATATCCTCAGTTGCCGTCTCTGCAGTCAAGTTGGAACTTGATTGCCACTAGTAGAAAACCACCCATTAGTCCCGGTTCGTAAGGGCCTTTAGTCCCGGTTCGGGAACCGGGACTAATGGGTCGTTACTAATACCTCAACCCATTAGTCCCGGTTCAAACAAGAACCGGGACCAATGTGCCTCCATGTGGCCCATGCACCGAGCCCAGTCCGGGGCCTTTGGTCCCGGTTGGTGGCTCAACCGGGACAAAAGGCATCCACGTGTCTGCATTCGATGGCTAGGGTTTATGTTTTTTTTGAAAGGAGGGGGTTGGGGTTTTGGGGGTTAATTTAGGTGTTTCAGTATATTGTGTTAGCTAGCTAATTAATAGAGAGAAGTGTCCTCTCTTATGTCCGTGCTTGGTCGACGCTCGTAGTATATATACATAAGTGATCGAGAGAACCATGCATTCAATCTGAAGTTAAGTCATGCATACCGAGAGAAGTGATCGATCGACCTCTCCTTCTCCGAGAGATTGGTAGAACAACAAGTTTTACTGGCTACATACATGTACAATCTATATAAGATCTCTTAATTACAAACCACTAGCATTTGAAATGAAGTTCCACATGGTATTCTCGGCTTTCTTGATGGCGTGTTCAAGAAAGAATCCGACAACTCCTCTTGAATTGCTTTCATGCGATCGGTGGTAGGAGTTCATCCGCATCTACCACGTCTAATTAATTTGAAGAAGGGGTTAATTAATACATATATATGAATGAAACTCAACAGAAATGATGGTGTAATAAAATGAAATTATGAATATTATTGCTTACGCACTTCATATTGTCTTCTAGAGTAGCCCGCTTGTTTTTCAAAGTCGCGTTGTGGATGAACTCGCACACGTAGTATCCATGTAAATCATTCCCTTCCTCCTGCCACAAGCACTTTACGAGAAATAGAGGTCAATCAAACTGATAATGAAGCATTATATAAATGGCATTGATGAAAGTATAGCTATAGAATCAATGGGAGATGTCTTGATAGTACTTACTTTCGGGTATACATATTGCAGCTCCTTGGCAGTCCGAAGCTTGTGCGGTGAACTGTTTCCAAACCCTGCAAGACAAAGAAAATAATAATTATTACTTGAGATATCAGGAAATGAACAAAAGTTGCCGATATGGTGCGATAATGATCGATTGAACTTACTTCTGAGCATTTCAGTCATGTCCGCATAGGTTTGGGATCTTTCCGTCTGGAGTCTAAGACGGTTACTAGTCCACGCTCAAGCTTAATCCCCAGAAGAATATAGTGGTACCTGCACACGCATGCATAACTCATCAGTTACATTAACATCGCTCGAGTAATAAGGGAAACCGAATATGCACACGACAGTAACACTCACGGGCCGTTGTAAGGAAAGAGTATGGTATCTTTGTTTTGATTTTTGATTAACGGTTGTACCAAGTTGTCCTCGGCCTCTTCGACGTTCTTTTCAACCAGAAATACATCTATGATATTTGTGTTAATGAACCCAATATCATAGATTTCTTTTTTTTGCACTCGACGATCTTCAATCTGCATAATATATTGAGGATAATTAATTATAAATACATGCAATGAAAGAGCCGAGCTATATATATAGACTAATGACAGAAATAGTACTTACAGGCAGTAGCAAAAGACCATTAATTTATCGAGGGCCTTTTGATTGAAGAACTCGAAGAACTCCTCAAATGGAATAGCCAACACATCATTTGAAATGAGGTCGTGCTCCTCTTTAATTTTCAGATACAAAGTGTTCGTCCCCTCAGACTCTCTGCAGGTTTTCATGTACCAACTATGGAATCTTGACATCATTGTTGTCAGAGACTTTTCATCTTTGACGAGAGGCTTCCCGTACTCGTATCTGAATAAGTCCACCTCCATGAAATCAGGAAGTACATCGTCAGGCAGGTAATCTTCAAGATTACCATAACCGGCCACCGTCCCCGGAGGATTAGACAGATTGAGCGGGGGGCACGATTGCTGTGCTTGTTCGCCGAGCTGGGCAATTTTTTTCCCCTTTGCTCGTTGTTGTTTTGACCTTTTATCACTGACAGTAGTTCCCGACCGCTTGGGTTGGAGATATGTCTGTTTAGTAATGCGCTCATAGTTGGTTCTCGGCGGAGACTTTGGTGGTTTCCTCAGGGCATCGAGAGTGCGCTTTGCTTTCACCGGATCTACCTTCTCCTCCGGAGGTGGATGTATCTTTGCTTTAACCCCTTCAAAGAACTCCTTCACTTGGGTCTGCACGATCGTATCGTTTTCCTCCTTGGTCCTCTCGACAGTAACTTCTCTACAGGCTTTAGAGGTGGACCGATTCAGATGCCTCTCTCTTCTTGTGCTGCTAGACGCCGGAGCAGACGGAGCGGCTGCGGCGTCTGTCTTCTTTCGTGCTTGCTTACGAGGCGGAGGAGAAGGACTACGACGTGTCGGAGCAGCCAGGGCGGCGGCGGGTCTCTTCTGCCCTTGCTGGCGAGGCGGAGAAGGAGGAGGCGGAGTGCCACCACGCGCCGGAGAAGGAGGCGGAGTGCCGCCACGCGTGCCCTGATCGTCACTCACCGGAGGAGGAGGCGGTGGAGGAGGTGGAGTGCCGCCACGCGTGCCCTGATCGTCACTCGCCGGAGGAGGAGGCGGTGGAGGAGGCGGAGTGCCCCGACTCGCGGGAGGAGGAGGAGGAGGAGGCGCCCAGCCTTCGAGAAGGTCGATGAGCTCCTTCCGCCATAGGCATGGAGTCTTGAGCAGAACCCAGCCTAGTCTCCCTTCACCGGTAGGGTGCTCAGCCGAGGTCCTCAAATCCTCCGTTATTTCATCCACCATCACCTTAGCAAATCATACGGAATCGGTGGCGGTGATAAGTTGTGCGGGTCCACTAGGATAAACTTGGCCAACAACCGCCTTGACCTTCAAATGCATGCATCGCGCCATAATGTGGCAATTTTGAGACTCCATGATACCATCCACGGGATAGCTGGCAGAGCCATCAAGACATGCTCGCTGAAGCAGCTCGGTGGAAGCAACGCTGCTTCTCCGCCGAGATGGCGGGTAGCCGGGGAAGCTTCGCATGTCGTTTGTTGCGATCTGCTGCTTCTCGTTCCTCTTCTCGATCCTCTAGCCCCATTACCCTTCCAAGCAGCGCCTGCATTTGGTCCTGCTCCACTTTCTTCCTCCTCTCATGGGTTTTGTAACCCCCTGCGTCCGGAAAACCAACCTTTCATGGAAGGGAGCCTGGCATGCCTCGTGTCCGTCCAGGGTGCTCGGGATTCCCAAGGGCCACTGTGAGCTCGTCCTTCTCCCTGTTTGGAAGGAACGTCCCTCGCTGCACTGCATCGATATAGTGTCGAAGGTTCTTGACTGGTGTTTGCAGTTGCTCGTCCGTCCATCGACACGCCTATCACATGAGGTCCAAGGTTCCGCCAGCCCGAAGAACCAAGTCCGCAGTCAGCCAGCGCATTGTCTCGGTTCGATCCCTTTTGCAAGCAGATCATGCTCAGCCTTGGACCACTTAGGCGGGCTTTGAGGTAGCCACCGACCCGTGCGATGGTGAAGCTTCTTCTTGCAGCATTTTTCTTGTTTGTCTCCGACATCTTCTTACTCTTTTCCAATGTCTTGTGGGCCACAAATGCGGGCGATGATCTTTGATCTTCTCATATTTGCCGATGAATTCTGGTGTCTCTTTTTCTTGACAAACTGGTTCAGCTCTTTCCTCCACCTCCTCATTAGGCCTGCCATCTTTTAAGAGCACAAGACTTGATTAATTGCTCTTTAACGGCTTCTCCGGATCCTCCTCTGGCGGTAGGGTGAAATTTGCCTTCACTCATTCCAAAGATCTTCTTTCGCATATCATTGACATAAGACACCTCGGCATCTTCATCCTTAGCAGGCTTATACCATTCTGGATCTGATCGGGATCTGTCCCTAACAAGAACCCCGTGACCGAGCGAAAATGCCTTCTTTGTCCGGATGGGTTCAATCGGTTCGCCGTCGGGCGCGATTTCTATGATCTCAAACTTTTCATCCGAGCTCAACTTTTCTTGGGCCTCGTCTCCTTACGAAGTTGTGCTCGATCCGGAGGGCTAGAAATTATAAGGAAGAAAGACGACAGTGAATTAATATGTGTACATATACCAAAACAATGGATCCATCAATTAACTTGTCAAGACGGGCTTAACTAATATATATATACCTGGCGGACTCGGTTCGGTGACGGAGCATTCAGCATGGTCTCCTTCGTCTTGTACCTCCATTGTGTCACGGAGCCATCATGAACATAGTCCTCCTCTTGTACCGCATTAATGGGTGAAGCCATCATAATCATAGCCCTCTTCTTCATCCGGTGACCAACGGTGTCGATGAGAAATGACGCAACATCATCACTTCCATTTGCGATTATTTCCCCCAACATCGCTTCTGTTTCTTCGTCTCGGGAGTGCTCCATAGTTTCTGCAAATATTGACAGCATGTCAATTATTAGTCAAACATGGTACATAGTGGCAAACATAGAACTAGCTAGCTAATCACAAGAAGGAATCATGTTAGTGGCCTCGACGCTGCTTCTCTAGGGTTTGGGGTCGCCTCGACACAAAGCTTCAAGGGTTTGGGGTGGCCTCGACGATAACGCTCTTTTAACTTGATAAATTTGGGTGGCCTCGAGAGAGTATAATTTGTCGGGTAGGGGCGCGGCAAGAGGGGGTACGTAGGAGACCTGCAACATCGTTTTCTCTCTAAGGTTTGGGTGTCCTCGAGAGTTTTGGTCGAGCGAGAGGGCCAAGGGGGGTGCTGCAGTTGTATCTAGAGGGGGTTATATCGACAACGATGCGACATGCATATACATGGGAAAATAATGTTATCGGGGAGGGGGTATTGGTACCACCCCCTCGTGTTGAAGTTTCTTCTTTCTCCTTTCCTTTCTTCCTTCTTCTCCTATTCTTTTTCTTCTTCTCCCTCGAGAAAGAAAAATAATTAAGGAAAAGGAAGAAAAGAGGAAGAAGGAAGAAGGAAGAAGAAGAAGAAGTAAAAGAAGAAAAAAAAGAGGAGAAGAAGAAAGGATTAGAGGAGAAGAAGAAAAAATAGAATTTCTTCTTTCACCTCTATTCCTTTCTTCTTCTCCTCTTCTTTTCTTCTTTTTCCTCTTCTTATTTATTTCTCCTCTTCTTCCTCTCCTCTTTTCTCCTTTCTTCCTCTTCTTATTTTCCTTTTCCTCTCATTCTTTTAGTATTGCTTGTTTTAAAAAAATGTTCAAATAGAAAATTTGAAAAAAAACAAAGGTTTTGCCTAATGCATTGTTCATATGAACATACAAACATTTGCATATTCTACAATAATTAATATCAACAAAAAAATCTATGAACAGAAAAAAAACCTAACTTTTCTAAAATCTATCTTTTGCATATATGAAAACATTAATACACATATGAACAATAAATACATATATCAACAAAAACATAATCTGAACAATTTTAAACATTACATACACATACCCACATACATACACATATACACATATGAACAATAAATACTTATATCAACAAAACATAATCTGAACAAAAAACTAAACTAATAATAATGAAAAAAAAAGAGCGGGTGCGTGTGGCGGCTCCTGTGGTGGTGGTGCTGGGGCGGGCTACCGCGACGGGCAGGGGCTCGGGCGCTGGGCGGGCGGCGGCGACAGCAATGAGCTGGCGGCGACGACGGCGGGCGCGGGCTCGGGGAGGACGGCGACGACGATGGGCGCGGCGACGGCGACGGCGACGGCGGGGGCGGCGGGCGGCGCTGGGCAACTGGCGGCGTCGATGTGTTCAAGGCGTCGTCGGGGGCAACAGCTGGTGGCGATGAACTCGCAAAACTGCGAAGTGCTACTTATATACAAGGAGCATTGGTCGGTTGGTAGCACCAACGGGACTAATCTTTTAGTCGGTTGGTGCCACCAACCGGGACCAAAGGCCTCTTTTTCGGCAGCCCAAAGGCGGGAAGCTGTGACCTTTGGTCGGTTGGTGGCACCAACCGACTAAAGCCACCCCTTTAGTCTGGTTGGTGCCACCAACCGGGACCAAAACCTGTCTTTGCCGTGATCGGGGCCAAAGTTTAGTCCCACCTCGCTAGTTGAGAGGGGCGCGATGGTTTATAAGCCCCTTGCCGCTCCCTCTTGAACTCCTCTCTACTGCAGGCTTATGGGCCTACTTGCTAATGCTTTGCCCGATGGGCCTTCTGGGCCTTCTGCGGGCCTGAATCCTGGCCCAAATTAGGGATTCAAGTCGTATTCAGGCCGTGGGGGCCCAAAGAGGTGGCACTTTTTTTGTTTTTGTTTTCTTTACTTATTGTTGCTATTTTTTCCATTTTTTTGTGTTGTTTTCTGCATTATTTATTTTCTTTTGTTTTTTGCTTTATCTTTTAATTCTTTTTGCTTCTAGTTTTAGGAAAATTATAAACTTTCTGTTAGTGCCATTACTTTTCAAATTTGAAAACACTTTTTTGTTTTCTTTCTTGCTTTATTTATTTTATTTTGTTTCTACTTACAACAAAATACTTATTGTTGTTTTTTTGTTTTGTTTTCTGCATTATTTATTTTCTTTTGGTTTTTGCTTTATTTTTTAATTCTTTTTGCTTTTAGTTTTAGGAAAATTATAAACTTTCTGTTAGTGCCATTACTTTTCAAATTTGAAAACACTTTTTTTTGTTTTCTTTCTTGCTTTATTTATTTTATTTTGTTTCTACTTACAACAAAATACTTATTGTTGCTATTTTTAATTATTACGAGGGCCGAACCATAAGACATTAAAGCATTTCAAATGAACTCTGAAAAAGTTGAAAGTTGGCATGGTATCATAAATTGACCCACACATAGCATGTGCATGTACAAAACGAACAATGGTATCATACTAAATGCTGGTTACAAAGTTGGCATGGTATCATCATAATAGTTGCGGAGAAAGTCTTCACTTTTTCTTCGCTTGTGTCATTTGCTTATTGCGCCGTAACCATGGATAATCTTCATCGTTTATCAGGATGCTGGGGTCAGCCTTGACTTTAAAGGGAGGAATTTCATGAAACTTTTCATAATCTTCAGACATGTCTGTCATGTCCTCCACTCCCACGATGTCCCTTTTTCTCGGTCTACTTTGTGGCGCTTTGGCTCATCGTATGATGTATTTGCTTCCTTATCTTTTCTCTTTCTCGGTCTACTGGACATGTCCTTCACAAAGATAACCTATGCCACATCATTGGCTAGGACAAACGGTTCGTCAGTGTACCCAAGATTTTTCAGATCCACTGTTGTCATTCCGTACTGTGGGTCTACTGCATTCGCCGCCTCGATAGATTGGCCCATTTGCACTTAAACAAAGGGACCTTAAAATCATGTCCGTAGTCAAGTTCCCATATGTCCACTATGTAACCATAATATTTGTCCTTTCCCCTCTCGGTTGTTGCATCAAAGCGGACACCGCTATTTTGGTTGGTGCTCTTTTGATCTTGGTCAATCGTGTAAAATGTATTCCCATTTATCTCGTATCCTTTCCAAATCAATACAGTCAAAGATGGTCCCCTGGATAACAAGTACAGCTCATCACAAACAATGTTGTCACCTCTGATACGTGCTTCCAACCAACTGCTGAATGTCCTGATGTGTTCACATGTAATCCGATCGTCGCCTTTGCTCAAGGTGTTTGAAGCCTTGATCGTTCTTGTGTTCATCGACATACCGGGTCACCAAGGTAGAGTTCGTAGAAGCTGTGTAGTGGGCTTGAGACCAAGAATATCCGTCCCGCATATTATTGAGTCCTTTCCAAGCGTGCCTTTTCGGTCGATCTCCCCTCATACCGCGATTTAGGGAGACCTATCATCTTAAGGCCAGGAATGAAGTCAACACAAAACCCGATGACATCCTCTCGTTTGATGGCCCATGGAGATGCTTCCTTCGGCCTAGCGATTACTGGACATATTTCTTTAGGACTCCCATGAACCTCTCAAAGGGGTACATATTGTGTAGAAATACGGGGCCCAGAATGACAATCTCGTCAACTAGATGAACTAGAACGTGCGTCATGATATTGAAGAAGGATGGTGGGAACACCAGCTCGAAACTCACAAGACATTTCACCACATCACTCCTTAGCCTTGGTACGATTTCTGGATCGATCACCTTCTGAGATATTGCATTGAGGAATGCACATAGCTTCACAATGGCTAATCGGACGTTTTCCGGTAGAAGCCCCCTTAATGCAACCGGAAGCAGTTGCGTCATAATCACGTGGCAGTCATGAGACTTTAGGTTCTAAAACTTTTTCTCTGCCATATTTATTATTCCTTTTATATTCGACGAAGCGATCGGGACCTTCATACTAAGCAGGCATTCAAAGAAGATTTCCTTCTCTTCTTGGGTAAGAGCATAGTGGCGGGACCTTCATCTTGCTTTGGAGGCATGCCGTCTTTTTCGTGCAAACGTTGCAGGTCTTCCGTGCCTCATTGTATCTTTTGTCTTCCCATACACGCCCAAGTAGCCTAGCAGGTTCACGCAAAGGTTCTTCATCACGTGCATCACGTCGATCAAGAGCGGACCTCTAGGTCTTTCAAAGAGGGTAGGTCCCAAAATATAGATTTCTTCTTCCACATGGGTGTGTGTCCCTCGGCGTCACTCGAACAGCTAGTCCGCGGGACACTTTCCAAAGATTACGTGTAAATCATTGACCATAGCAAGTATGTGATCACCGCCACGCATGGCGGGCTTCTTCGGTGATCTGCCTCGCCTTTGAAATGCTTGCCTTTCTTTCGACATTGATGGTTGGTCGGAAGAAATCGATGATGGCCAGTACACATTCTTCCCGCAGCTTGCCGGTATATACTATCGGTGTCAAGTAAGCAGTGCGTGCATGCGTGGTATCCCTTGTTTGTCCGTCCTAAAAGGTTCTTGAGAGCGGGCCAATCGTTGATGGTCACGAACAGCAACTCCTTTAGGTTAAATTCCTCTGTTTGTGCTCATCCCACGTCGTACACGTTTCCATTCCACAGCTGTAGAAGTTCTTCAACTAATGGCCTTAAGTACACATCAATGTCATTGCACGGTTGCTTAGGGCCTTGGATGACAACGGCATCATAATGAACTTCCGCTTCATGCACATCCAAGGAGGAAGGTTATACATACATAGAGTCACGGGCCAGTGCTGTGATTGCTGCTCTGCTCCCGAAAGGATTAATGCCATCCGCGCTTAAAGCAAACCATACGTTCCTTGGCTCACTTGCAAACTCATCCCATACTTTCTCTCGATTTTTCTCCCTGCGACCCGTCGTGGGTGCTCTCAACTTCCGTCTTTCTTACGGTCCTCACTGTGCCATCGCATCAACTTGGCATGCTCTCCGTTTACGAGCAGACGTTTCAACCGTGGTATTATAGGAGCATACCACATCACCTTCGCAGAACCCTCTTCACGGGGCTCGCCGTCAACATCACCAGGTCATCTCGTGCGATCTTATACCGTAATGCACCGCATACCGGGCATGCGTTCAGATCCTTATGCGCACCATGTAGAGGATCAGATCATTAGGGCATGCATGTATCTTACGCACCTCCAATCCTAGAGGGCATCGACCTTCTTTGCTGCGTATGTCTTGTCGGGCAATTCGTTATCGTTTGGAAGCTTCTTCTTCAATATTTTAAGTAGCTTCTCAAATCCTTTGTCGAGCACAACATTCTCGCCTTCCTTGCAGCAATTCCAAAGTATGGTACCGAGCTTTGTGTTGCCATCTTCGCAATTGGGGTACAACCCTTTTTGTGGTCCTCTAGCATGCGATCAAACTTCAGCTTCTCCTTTTGACTTTCGCATTGTGTCCTTGCATCGACAATGACCGGCGGAGATCATCATCATCGGGCACATCGTCGGTTCCACTTGATCTTCAAGAGCTTCGCCCGCAAAGCATCATCGCGCACATCGCCCGGTTCCTCTTGATCTTGGAGCATCACCGTATTCAGGGGCACATAGTTCTCATCGTACTCTTCTTCTTCGTCGTCTTCCATCATAACCCCTATTTCTCCGTGCCTCGTCCAAATATTATAGTGTGGCATGAAACCCTTGTAAAGCGGTGGGTGTGGAGGATTTTCCGGTCGAGTAAGACTTCAGATTCCCACATATAGGGCATGGACAACACATAAAACCATTCCTTGTTTGCCTCAGCCACTTCGAGAAAATTATGCACGCCTTAATGTACTCGGAGGTGTGTCTTGAACCGTACATCCATTGCGGTTCATCTGTGTGCATTATATATAATTAAGTGTGTCAAAATTATTACGAGAACATCATGAATTAGATAATTAAGTGACCAAATTAATAGAAGTTCATCATCACATTAAAACCAGAGTACATACATAGTTCTCATCTAACAACATAAAGCTCTGCAGAGCATCTAAATTAATTAAACCATACACTGAAACTATGTAAAACATTTCAATGCGAAAACAAATGCGATCATAATCGCAACCAATGTAATAACTGATCCAACGGCATAATGATACCAAGCCTCGGTATGAATGGCATATTTTCTAATCTTTCTAATCTTCAAGCGCATTGCATCCATCTTGATCTTGTGATCATCGACGACATCCGCAACATGCAACTCCAATATCATCTTCTCCTCAATTTTTCTAATTTTTTCCTTTAACAAATTGTTTTCTTCTTCAACTAAATTTAACCTCTCGACAATAGGGTCGGTTGGAATTTCGGTTCAACAACCTCCTAGATGAATAAAATCTATGTCACATTGGTCGGCATAATTGTCATAAACAATAAATGAACCAATAGTTATGAAAAGATAATATATACCACATCCGAATCATAGACGGGGACGAGGGCCGACGAGGCGGATACCAAAACCATCGCACTATATAAGATGCAATAATAAAAGTAAGAAAATTATACAAGTATATATCTATCTAAACATACAAATAAGAATATTATTCCTTTCAGAAAGAAGATAAGAACAAGAGGCTCACCACGGTGGTGCCGGCGATGAGATCGGTGCGGGTGATCGACGACGTTGAAGACGGGGACGGGGCGTTACGGACCGCTAAACCTAGACAAATATGGAGGAAAATGGAGCTTGGCGGTCGAGTTTGGAGAGGAGAAACCCTAAGTAGTGTGGCTCGGGAATTCCATCGAACACCTTGTGTGCATAGGAGGTGAGCTAGAGCACCACCAAGCCCTCTCCCCCTCGGCCAGAAAAAACAGAGCAGTGTGCTCTGCTCTTGCGAGAGGTGGGTATATATAGGCACCACCATTGGTCCCGGTTGGTGGAACCAACCGGGACTAAAGGTTTGCCTTCGGTCCCGGTTCAAGCCACCAACCGGGACCAATTGTTGTGGGCCAGGAGTGCGGCCCATTTGTCCCGGTTCGTCCCACCAACCGGGACCAATAGGTCCAGACGAACCGGGACCAATGGCCCACGTGGCCCGGCCGGCCCCCGGGGCTCATGAACCGAGTCCGATGCCCCCATTGGTCCCGGTTCTGGATTGAACCGGGACTAATGGGCTGGACCGGCCTGGACCATTGCCCCCTTTTCTACTAGTGTGCCCTTGCCCTCGCGATGTCCTCCTCTACAATGCTGCCTCCTCAATCTTGCGGTAAGCTTCGTCAAGTGATGGTGAAATTTCCTCAGGGGTGCCTGCAATGATTCAAAAATAAAAAATAAAAAAGTGTGTTAGGATAAGGAGAAAGTCAGAAAACATATGGATTGTGAGGAAATAGGGTGTATGATGTGAGATGTAGGTTGAAAAAAGTGGGGAAATTGCCATGTGTGGTGCAACTACATTTGTGATGAAAAGTGGGAAAAAGTGGGGAAATACGGTGGCCATGTCATCGCAACTGCAGTTGCCATGCAGTTGCGATGAATTACCGTTCAGATGGCCTGTGGTTGCCATGTCACATCAAATGCAGTTGCCATGTTGTGTCAACTCCACTTGCCATGTGATTACCGTATAGAAAAAATGCAGAATGGTAACAAAAAAAATGCAGGTGGCATGGTGTGGCAAATCCAGTTGCCATATGAAATGCACTATAGTTTCCATGTGTCAGCAAATACAGGTGCCATGATGAATCAACTTCAGTTGCCATGTGTTTACCCAAATGTCAAAATGCAGCATGGCAACAACCAAAAAAAATGTAGGCCATGGTGCATCAAAATCAACTTGCCATGTCATCACACCGCAATTGCCACCGCAAGTGAGAACACCCCGAAAAGAATTTGATTGGGACAAAATTCAAACTACAAAATATGTAGACACGAAAATCGTAAGGACATGACAAGTGTACCTTGCACAATTGGCTCCGTGAACTTGACAGCCTTCCTACCCTCGACCATTGGCTGCGCCATCATTGCAGTCGTGCCTCCTGGAAAAGCAAAGGCAACTGGAATAGGATCATGCACCACCGCTTGGTCTTGACTTATGCCAAGGCTGAAGCTCGGTGGGGTAAATGCCATTGGGTGCCTCTCATTCCTACTGGCCGGACCACGAACGATTTGCGGGGCAGAATCCAATGGTGAAAGATCAACAAACATATCTGAATCGGCCGCTACAGAATGTTCGGGCTTGTTTGCAGGGCGGGGCGTCTTGTCAGCGGTATCAGCAGCAGCTTTCATGGCAATCTTCTTGTTTGGGCTGTAGGGGACACTAACATTGACTGGCAGCCTAGAAGTGCGCAAATTTATGTTGGGGATTTCCACTGCGGGTAAAGGCGCAGTCTGCTATGGCAGTTCACCTGTGTCACTCGTGCCAGCCTTGGCAACTCCATCAGTTGTGCTCCGGTCTTGCGGGTTCTCCATCACATTGCTTTGGGCGGTTGGCGGGAACAGTGTGGATGCAGGAACATACCCAGACTCATCTCTCCTGCTCCTAGATACAGCCGGTGTAACGCCCTCGATGCGGCTATATCTCCCACGTGTCGAAGCACGACTTAGAGGCATAACCGCATTGAAAGCAATGTCGCAAGTGAGGTAATCTTCACACAACCCATGTAATACATAAGGGAAAGAGATACATAGTTGGCTTACAATCGCCACTTCACACAATACATGAGTAAAGCATTACATCATACAGATACAATCAAGGTCCGACTACGGAACCAAAATAAAAGAAGATTCCCAAATGCGACAAAGGTCCCCGATCGACCCCAACTGGGCTCCACTACTGATCAACTAGAACGAAACAACACAAAGGGCAAGATCTTCGTCGATCTCCTCCTTGAGCTTGGTTGCGTCACCTGCTCGGTAACATAGGCACCTGCAAACTGGTTTTGGAAGTATCTGGTGAGCCACGAGGACTCAGCAATCCCATTACCATGGGTATCAAGACTAGCAAAGCTTAATGGGAAAGGAAGGGGTAAAGTGGTGAGGTTGCAGTAGTGGCTAAGCAAGAATGGTGGCTAACATACGCAAAAGAGAGCGAGAAGAGAAACAAAGGAACGGTCGTGAAGCTAGCAATGATCAAGAGGTGATCCTGAACTCCTACTTACGTAAAACATAACCCAAAAAACCGTGTTCACTTCCCGGACTCCGCCGAGAAGAGACCATCACGGCTACACACGCGGTTGATGCATTTTAAATCGGATCAGGTGTCAAGTTATCTACTACCGGACATTAACAAATTCCCATCTGCCACATAACCGCGGGCACGGCTCTCGAAAGTTTAAACCCTGCAAGGGTGTCCCAACTTAGCCCATGACAAGCTCTCGCGATCAGCGAAGGAATAGACCTTCTCCCGGAAGACCCGATCAGTCTCGGAATCCGGTTTACAAGACATTTCGACAATGGTAAAACAAGACCAGCAAAGCCGCCGGCGCCGACAATCCCGATAGGAGCTGCACATATCTCGTTCTCGTGGCAACATCGGATAGGTCACCTCTGAGTAAAACCAGACCTCGAGTTGCCCGAGGGGCCCCCTTGATCTGCCGGTTGAGACCAGCACTTAGACAAGCAATCGCCGGTATGGGCTAAATTAAAGATGACCCTTGGGTTGGCTGACCCAAGGGAAGGGTATAGGTGGTGGTGAGGCAAATGGTAAAACCAAGGTTGGGCCTTCTTTGGACAAGTTTTATTCAAAGCGAACCGTCGGGGGTCCCATAAATCACCCGACCGCGTTAGGAGCATAAAATCCGGGAACATAACACGGTATGACGGAAACTAGGGCGGCAAGAGTGGAACAAAACACGGGCATAAGGCCGAGCCTTCCACCCTTTACCAAGTATATAGATGCATTAATAATATAAGAGATATTGTGATATCCCAACATAACCCTGTCCATCATGGAGCAATCTTCATCATGACCTGCAACTAGCAACGCCATAAGAGGGGCTGAGCAGAAGCGGTAACATAGCCAAACAACGGTTTGCTAGGAATGGTGTCAAAGGTTAGAGGTTCATGGCAATTTGGGAGGCTTGAAGAGCAAATGATAGGTAACACAGCATAGCGATAGAACGAAGCAACTAGCATAGCAACGATATGTGAGATCCAGGGTAGCGGTCATCTTGTCTGAAATCCCTCTAGGAAGAAGAACGAGTCCATGAAGAAGACGAACGGGAGTAGTCGAACGAATCCTCACAATCGCAACATTACCAGAACTAAGAAGCAACACCGGAAAGAAGCAAACAACATGGTAAACACACAAGCATAAATATGGCATGATGCACAATCAAGTATGATGCATGTCCGGTTTAATGAGGCATGGCATGGCAAAGTGCAACACACAATATTACAAGTTAAGTGGAGCTCAATATGCAACGAGTTGCATATTGACGAAACACCACATCCGAGTTATTTAGTTCGCTCTCGTTTAAACTACCAAGCAATGTTAAATGTTGTTAAACATGGCAAGAGGTGAAACATAATGAAACTACCTATCTAGGCAAGTTTAAATGAAGCCGGAAACAACAAACAACAATTCCGGAAAATCCACATATGCAAATTATGGATTCGGTACTGTTCTTCCTTAAACACAATTTTAGAGTTGTTAAACAGCAACATAAAGTGGACCATGTTAATCTAGGCATTTTTCCACCCCATTTACATATAAAGAACATTTAAATCCGAGCTACGGTTATTTAGTTATGAGATAAGTCATTTTAACATGGCATTTATGCAAATTAATGCAAACAGCAATTTAGACATTTTTAACATAGATGAAAATGGCATATTATTAATCTACACAATTTTCTGAGCATTTTACATGTTAAAATCATTTTAATATGATGCACGGTTCATGAGTTATTAATGCATGAACATGGAGGGTTTTTCTGCAAAACTGTAAATCCTGGAATAATAGACAAATTCGTCCAGAGAAGAAAAAAAACATATCGGGCCGAATCTGAATGCACTGTTGGGCCAACAGAGATGGGCTGGGCTGTGCTCACATTGGGCCAACAGGCCGGCTTGGTTGAGGAGGCCGAAGCAGGAAGGGGCGCTGGGCCTGGGGAGGCGCTGGGCCTAGGGAGGCGCTGGCCCACGCGCTGGTCAACGGGGGCGATGCGGGGCGCTGAAGCAGTCGTCGCGCTCGTCTGTCTCTGACAAGAGGAAGCAGGGGCAGCGGCTGGCGAGGCCTGTGCAAGAGGCGATGGGTGGGTCGACGCGGGCGAAGCTGCCCAGCGCGGAAGCGAGGGCGATGAGCGCCGTGCTCGTTCCCGAGCAGAGGATGACGGCGAGGGGCTTAGCGCGACGCGGCAGGAGATCTGGCGAGGCGGCCGTGGCTGGAAGAGGAGCCTGATCCAGCCAGATCTGGGGCGGGGAAGGGCGCAGACGGCGGAGGGGCGGTTCCCGGCCGACCCGGCGACGACGGGTGAGGGGATCGGCCGGGAACGGCGCGGGGCAGCGGGACCTGAGCAGCTTGCCGACGAGGGGGCTCCATGGCGGCCAGGTTCACCTGAGAGAGAGAGGGGTCGTGATGTGAGGGAGAGAGAAGAGCAGAGGAGGAAGGAAGGAGAAGGGCAGAGCGAGGGGCACGACCTGCTGGTGTCGGAGACGAGCGGGAGGAGGGCCTCGGGCCTGCTGCTGCTCATTGGGTGGCCGGCGGCCATCTGCTGGGTTGCTGGCGCCGACCGGTAGGCTGCCTGCCAGGGAGGGACGAAGGGGCTGCGGGAGGCCGGACTTGTCCAGGAGGCAGGGGAGGCAGATGCCCGGTGGCGCTGGTTGGGCCATTGGAGAAAACGATGGAGGTGGTCGGAGGCTACAAGGTGAAGGCCGAGAGGAATTTGGATTGGGGGCTCGGGCATCTGGAACGAGGAGGAGGGAGAGCGCTGGTTGGGTGGAGAAGGATCGGGAGGGGATCCCGAGAGGGTTTTGGTCGGGTGGCGGCGGAGGGAATGGAAGGATGGGACATGTCCCTAGATTTTAGGGTTAGGACTATTTATATAGCAAGTAGATTTTTGGGTAGGGGTATTTGGTCCCTCCGATTAAATCGGACGGTTCCGGATAAATATGCTAGGGAGACCAAACAAAGAAAACGGAGATATTTTGTAGATGTTTGGGGATGATCCGGATCCATCGGTAACGACAGACCGGTTCGGGTTCGGGTAAGTTTTGGACACGCACATGAGGGTGCTGCGAGCTGGCAAGAGAGGTTAGGTGGTCGGACAAGAGTGAACCGAAAACACGGTTGGTCTCGGGGCGGTCAACAAAAGCAAGGGGGGTTTGAGTATTGTGCAAATAAGGTCAAACGGTCGGGCAACAACAGAATGGTCGGTCTGAGAAAGGTCAACAGAGACGAGGAAGAAGCGGCAACTAACAACGGATGCATGTTTTATGAAAAACGATGCCGATGCAATGCGAATGATGCGATGATGAAATGTATGACATGAACAAAATGCAAAATGAAAGACAAAAACCCAACCATGGAGAAAATAATATATCGCATCTCTGGAAAAGGCAAGAGTTGGAGTTACGAATATGGAAAGTTGTATCCGGGGCGTTACAACACTCCACCACTACGAGAGGGTCTCGTCCCGAGATCTAGGATGGCACCAGAGGGAAAAGGAAGAGGAAGATAAGAGGTAAAACTAAGTTGCTTCTTGACCAATGAGTGAAACCAAAGAGCCTTGAGAGGTTGAACAAATTGAAAGAAACAAAACAACAGAGATGACCAAGATTGCAAACAATTCGTTGGACAAGAGGAACAAGGAATATGATGAGAACCAAGAGGTTTAGTGATAAGATAGATATTGAAAACACTCCGGTCAAAACTAGATAGAGGAGGAATAAGATTGATATAATTTGGGCAGCACTCCGACTGTAAATGGAAGGAATTGAACATGAACTTGACAAGATGAGAGGATACATGATGAAATCAACAACACACTGCCTCTGGAATTGAAAGAATGGCACAAGGGGTAAGAAACATTACAAACCGCACTCCGGTTGAGAAGGGAGGCAAAACTTGATAAGATGAGAGAACTCGAATGAAACACGACACTCCAGCTAAACGGATAAGCAAGGAAAATTACATGATATTTACAAAATGAGATGATGGGTCGAAGAGAGTAACATCACAATGCCTCTGGAACAAAAGAATAGAAGATAGATCACCGGAATAACAGAATGTTGGAGAAAATGCAAACTTCTGCCACAAATGGGCTCGGAAAACACCCTTCCAAGAAGGTTATAACGGAGTTGTTGGAAAACCAACAATGAAAAGAATAAGCTTGTGGCGAGCTTATGAAAACATCTCAAAATTATGAGGTGAGCTTCTGCCACCAACGGAAACAAATGATTGGGTTGATATCAACAAGGAGACGAGAAACTTATTTCACCGGGAGGACAAATGAAGAACTTGGGTCATTTATAAGCACCATAAATAGCAACAATCCTTAGGGAAAGCTTTAGGTGAAATATAACCCAAGATAACTCCAATGAAGAGACTAATGGATTTAAAATACCTCATTCTTGACAACAATATGAATCATGAAACATGAAGGAAATTGTCAAGAGTGACATAACACCACCTCAAAAGATAAGGTAGAAAGAATTGCACTTTGGAATGCAAGATGAAAAATACTTGAACGCCTCAAAACAAAACATGTGTTGGGCACCCTGTTTAATTTTAAGTATAGCTTGGCGGATCATAACTTCGAGCGAAATCTTGAAGAACAATTGAAGAATGAAAAGAATCCTTGACGACCCACCATTTAGATACTCCATGAAGAACTCCGGTAATAGAAGGATAATGAAAAGAAAGAGAAGTTGAAAACACAAGGTGAAGCCTTGCAATGATTTAGATGGAGCTTCGCGATTATATAACCGAGAGAACTTGGAACTCCGAAAAAGAAGGATGAGCAATTGAAACCAATAATATTTTTTTGATGAACCTCCGGAATAAGGAATTGAATTTACTCGAAGAAACAAGAATAAGAATTACATTATGCTTATCCCTCATCAATTAAATTGATGACCCACAATGGATCTGGCATGCCACTTATTCTCATAGAAAGGATTAAGATAGATATGGCGCAAGCTTGGGAAGCTCTTCAACGGACCACCGGTAGGATTGGAAAGAACGAATGAATTAAATGATAACGAAAGAGGTGAAATCTTGAACGAACCACCGTAAGAATTGAGAATGAAGTAGCAAAGGCACAATTCAACGGGAAGAATTGGAAAATGAATGAAGGTACTTGAGGGGATTTAGATACAAGTGGACGAAGAGATCATGAACTGATTAGAGGATATTTGAACGAATCACCGGTAAGATTTGGAGAACGATAGCTACACGCTGAGAATGAAGAATTATGACATGATGGACTTCGGAGGAAAGAAATGGAAACAACTCATGAAATGCTCCGGATGGTAAGAAAAGAGTTGTCTCAATCAAAAGAAATTATGAGAGGATGGCATCAAGCTAGGACCATGAATATTCAAGAGAATGGACCATGATTTAAGAGAAATCCTTCTTCGGTCTTCAAATGATGAGAATGACAACGAGAAACACCACCAAGAATTACTGAGGCACACCGGAAGAATCAAAAGTGAAGAGGTTGAGCCAACTATAAAAAGAATTTGAAATATCTTGGAGAAAAGCATTTGACTGATGATAACTCATTCTTATGTCAAACTTGGAGAAGAATTTAGGATAGCTCTGGGAAAATAGAAGAGTCAGGTAAGATCCAGGAAAAGACACGTGGGTTAGGGCCACTCAAAAGAACACCGTTGAAATGATTTAAAAGAGATGTTGCACCGGTTGAATTAAATGACTTGAATGAGATACCAATCTCGAAAGAGCTTGAACGAATGCAGAGTGGAAACACGAATCTTCGAGATATCTTGAGCACTCCGGAATAACAAATAGTGAGAAGTAGAATGATAATGAGGTGCACCGGTATGAGAATACATTGAAATGAGGAAAAAGGTATGATCAACAAAACTTGACTTGAATCCACCGGAGAAGAGAAAGGAATGAGGAATGACGAACTAGTAGAACATCTTCTTGAGAACCACTGGGTGAGAACATTGATGGAAAAGAATGGAGAAACTTCACAAAAATAAAAGGATACGTGATTAAAATATATGAGTCCTTGAAGAAAAGGGTGGGAGGGTGGGGAAAAACAAAGACAACTTGGGATGAACGAAACAAACACCGTTGAGAAAACTTAGAATTGATCTTGCGGATGGGGAGAATGATGGGATCATCTCAAAGAGAAACACGCCGGTTGAAAAGGTTAGACATGACAATCTCGATTGTCGAGAAGGATTGGTATTCACATCGGAGTATGAGAACACCATTTTGGAAAGGTATGGAATCAACACTTGACATTGAAGCAACTCGAATACCACAACTCAAAACAAAAACAAAGGACTGGCTTGCAGAATAAGCCGGAACCAACATATGATTGAGATTTCGTCCGAAGTTTTCGTGGTGGGGCCTACACGGGCTCGATCGTACAGCACCATCATGTACAAGGCAGTGCACATGACATACGAAGCGTCCCCGAGTCGGCATAGCCAAGGACTCTTTAAGACACAACGAGACCCATCAGAAACCAACCGTGAATAGGCGGACCACTAGACGTCGAACCCCAATTTCATATCATACATCCGTCAGAAATATATCCTAAGAGCTACTTGAATTCCCACCTATGAAACTCCCGAAATTCTCCGGTTATGCAATCAGGTGTTGGGGATATAGGGGAAGCAATATATCTCACCCAAAACTAGCAAATCCTACATCCAGCTGTATCCATCCGTCAACACATAACCAAGAAAACTTCGGAAATCGTCTACCTCGACCTTCGAAAAGCATCCGTTATACAAGTTATGGCAATACTCCCGTACTCACCTCAGTACTGGGTTATCGGGGTTATCTCACCAACAACTGCATAAAAGAGATTTTCGATGTCGGCGTACTAAACTCAGGAATTCCAGAACTGAAACGATAAAATTATGACGACAACATCTCAGAGCTCAACTCCCCGGGACACTTCCACTAAACCCCTGACAGGAGGCACCAAGACAATGTTCTCATCATAAAACCATCGGAACAATTCCAAGATACCCGCGTGATCCTAAAAAAATTTAGTGAAATTTGAGAAGAGAAGAGTCAAAACTCTCGTCGGGAGACCTCACCAGAGCGGCGAAGGACCGAGGAGTAAAAAGAATTCTAACTCTCCGATATATATAATCCTAAATGACTCAAAACATTTTTCTAGACACAACTCGGCCGCTAAAAGCGATCAAGCGGTGGGGCTCCTAAGGTCGGGAAGGCTCGATTACCAACTTAGCGCCTCGATGCGGCTATATCTCCCACGTGCCGAAGCACGACTTAGAGGCATAACCGCATTGAAATCAATGTCGCAAGTGAGGTAATCTTCACACAACCCATGTAATACATAAGGGAAAGAGATACATAGTTGGCTTACAATCGCCACTTCACACAATACATGAGTAAAGCATTACATCATACAGATACAATCAAGGTCCGACTACGGAACCAAAATAAAAGAAGATTCCCAAATGCGACAAAGGTCCCCGATCGACCCCAACTGGGCTCCACTACTGATCAACTAGAATGAAACAACACAAAGGGCAAGATCTTCGTCGAGCTCCTCCTTGAGCTTGGTTGCGTCACCTGCTCGGTAACATAGGCACCTGCAAATGGTTTTGGAAGTATCTGGTGAGCCACGAGGACTCAGCAATCCCATTACCATGGGTATCAAGACTAGCAAAGCTTAATGGGAAAGGAAGGGGTAAAGTGGTGAGGTTGCAGCAGCGGCTAAGCAAGAATGGTGGCTAACATACGCAAAAGAGAGCGAGAAGAGAAACAAAGGAACGGTCGTGAAGCTAGCAATGATCAAGAGGTGATCCTGAACTCCTACTTACGTCAAACATAACCCAAAAAACCGTGTTCACTTCCCGGACTCCGCCGAGAAGAGACCATCACGGCTACGCACGCGGTTGATGCGTTTTAAATCGGATCAGGTGTCAAGTTATCCACTACCGGACATTAACAAATTCCCATCTGCCACATAACCGCGGGCACGGCTCTCGAAAGTTTAAACCCTACAGGGGTGTCCCAACTTAGCCCATGACAAGCTCTCGCGATCAACGAAGGAATAGACCTTCTCCCAGGAAGACCCGATCAGTCTCGGAATCCCGGTTTACAAGACATTTCGACAATGGTAAAACAAGACCAGCAAAGCCGCCCGGTGCGCCGACAATCCCGATAGGAGCTGCACATATCTCGTTCTCAGGGCAACACCGGATAGGTCAGCCTACGAGTAAAACCAGACCTCGAGTTTTATTCAAAGCGAACTGTCAGGGGGGTGTCCCATAAATCACCCGACCGCGTTAGGAACGCAAAATCCGGGAACATAACACCGGTATGACGGAAACTAGGGCGGCAAGAGTGGAACAAAACACCAGGCATAAGGCCGAGCCTTCCACCCTTTACCAAGTATATAGATGCATTAATAATATAAGAGATATTGTGATATCCCAACATAACCCTGTCCATCATGGAGCAATCTTCATCTTCACCTGCAACTAGCAACGCTATAAGAGGGGCTGAGCAGAAGCGGTAACATAGCCAAACAACGGTTTGCTAGGAATGGTGTCAAAGGTTAGAGGTTCATGGCAATTTGGGAGGCTTGAAGAGCAAATGATAGGTAACACAGCATAGCGATAGAACGAAGCAACTAGCATAGCAATGATAGTAGTGAGATCCAGGGTAGCGGTCATCTTGCCTGAAATCCCGCTAGGAAGAAGAACGAGTCCATGAAGAAGACGAACGGAGTAGTCGAACGAATCCTCACAATCGCAACATTACCGGAACTAAGAAGCAACACCGGAAAGAAGCAAACAACATGGTAAACACACAAGCATAAATATGTCATGATGCACAATCAAGTATGATGCATGTCCGGTTTAATGAGGCATGGCATGGCAAAGTGCAACACACAATACTACAAGTTAAGTGGAGCTCAATATGCAACGAGTTGCATATTGACGAAACACCACATCCGAGTTATTTAGTTCGCTCTCGTTTAAACTACCAAGCAATGTTAAATGTTGTTAAACATGGCAAGAGGTGAAACATAATGAAACTACCTATCTAGGCAAGTTTAAATGAGGCCGGAAACAACAAACAACAATTCCAGAAAATCCCCATATGCAACTTATGGATTCGGTACTGTTCTGCCCTAAACACAATTTTAGAGTTGTTAGACAGCAACATAAAGTGGACCATGTTATTCTAGGCATTTTTCCACCCCATTTACATATAAAGAACATTTAAATCCGAGCTACGGTTATTTAGTTATGAGATAAGTCATTTTAACATGGAATTTATGCAAATTAATGCAAACAGCAATTTAGACATTTTTAACATAGATGAAAATGACATATTATTAATCTACACAATTTTCTGAGCATTTTACATGTTAAAATCATTTTAATATGATGCACGGTTCATGAGTTATTAATGCATGAACATGGAGGGTTTTTCTGCAAAACTATAAATCCTGGAATAATAGACAAATTCGTCCGGAGTAGAAAAAAAACATATCGGGCCGAATCTGAATGCACTGCTGGGCCAACAGAGATGGGCTGGGCTGTGCTCACATTGGGCCAACAGGCCGGCTTGGTGGAGGAGGCCGAAGCAGGAAGGGGCGCTGGGCACAGGGAGGCGCAGCCCACGCTTTGGTCAGCAGAAGCGTCGGGGGCTGAAGCGAAGGTGGTCGCTCGTCTGTCTCTGACGAGAGGAAGCAGGGGCAGCGGCTGGCGAGGCCCAGGCAGCAGGGCGACGGGTCAGCGACGCGGGCGAGCGGCCCAGGCGCGTGAAGCAGAGGGCGATGAGCGCCGTGCTCGTTCCCGAGCAGAGGATGACGGCGAGGGGCTTAGCGCGACGCGGCAGGAGATCCGGCGAGGCGGCCGTGGCTGGAAGAGGAGCCGGATCCAGCCGGATCTGGGGAGGGGAAGGGCGCAGACGGCGGAGGGGCGGTTCCCGGCGGACCCGGCGACGACGGGTGAGGGGATCGACCGGGAACGGCGCGAGGCAGCGGGACCTGAGCAGCTTGCCGACGAGGCGGCTCCATGGCGGCCAGGTTCACCTGAGAGAGAGAGGGGTCGTGATGTGAGGGAGAGAGAAGAGCAGAGGAGGAAGGAAGGAGAAGGGAAGAGCGAGGGGCACGGCCTGCTGGTGTCGGAGATGAGCGGGAGGAGGGCCTCGGGCCTACTGCTGCTCATTGGGTGGCCGGCGGCCATCTGCTGGGTTGCTGGCGCCGACCGGTGGCGCGGCCGCGGCCAGGGACGAAGGGGCTGCGGGAGGCCGGACTTGTCCATGAGGCAGGGGAGGCAGATGCCCGGTGGCGCTGGTTGGGCCATTGGAGAAAACGATGGAGGTGGTTGGAGGCTACAAGGTGAAGGCCGAGAGGAATTTGGATTGGGGGCTCGGGCATCTGGAACGAGGAGGAGGGAGAGCGCTGGTTGGGTGGAGAAGGATCGGGAGGGGATCCCGAGAGGGTTTTGGTCGGGTGGCGGCGGAGGGAATGGAAGGATGTGACAGGTCCCTAGATTTTAGGGTTAGGACTATTTATATAGCAAGTAGATTTTTGGGTAGGGGTATTTGGTCCCTCTGATTAAATCAGACGGTTCCGGATAAATATGCTAGGGAGACCAAACAAAGAAAACGGAGATATTTTGTAGATGTTTGGGGATGATCCGGATCCATCGGTAACGACAGACCGGTTTGGGTTCGGGTAAGTTTCGGACACGCACACGAGGGTGCTGCGAGCTGGCAAGAGAGGTTAGGTGGTCGGACAAGAGTGAACCGAAAACACGGTTGGTCTCGGGGCGGTCAACAGAAGCAAGGGGGGTTTGAGTATTGTGCAAACAAGGTCAAACGGTCGAGCAACAATGAATGGTCGGTCCGAGAAAGGTCAGCGAGGCGAGGAAGAAGCGGCAACTAACAACGGATGCATGTTTTATGAAAAACGATGCCGATGCAATGCGAATGATGCGATGATGAAATGCATGACATGAACAAAATGCAAAACGAAAGACAAAAACCCAACCACGGAGAAAATAATATATCGCATCTCCAGAAAAGGCAAGAGTTGGAGTTACGAATATGGAAAGTTGTATCCGGGGCGTTACAGCCTGTGCATTGGGTACGACTGTTGGTTGCTTACGGGGGCTGCGACGCCTAGGTGGAAGACCAGCACGCGCCACGGTAACCTTAGCGATTCGCACCGGCTGTGGGCTGGAGCTGTTGTGCGGGACTCTCACTGTAGATGGCATATCCTTATGAATCGCCGCCTCGGCTTCGCATCATGGACACAGGTGTGCCATCACGCACGCGCTTGGAGTCAGTGTCAGAAGAGCGGGAATCTTCCTTGCCTATGTTAGTCTCGGGAGCGTCCACTTCAACACTTGCTGATGGGGTGGCGTGGCTCACTGCGGCATCCTTCATTGCCAGAAGAGTTGGCAATATTTCAGCTGTCCTGGCAGATATGGACTCATCACTCCCCGATGTACGGATGCCTGTTGTTCTAGCCTGGGCATCCGCAGCCGGCAGAGATGGTCGGCCACTTGCATCAGGGTTGGTGGGAGCAGTCATCGGTGCAGCAACAGTATTGTCGCCGGGTGCCTCATGTACATTTGAGTTGCCCCCCGTTGACAACTTTGAATGTAGTCGTTCAAGCGGATCATTGATGCTATGCTTGGCCCCGCGCGTAGTAGTCTTCTTCACCCTGCAAAAAAGAAAAAAATCACATGAGAAAGGTTTGAAAAAAATGAGCAAAAATATGTTTTGCAAAATGGTAGAAACCTTAAAGTGAATGAAAAACAAGTGGAAAGTTTGTAGTTGCCATGTAATTGGAACTTGAGTTGCCATGTGTCATGGTTAGCAGTTGCCATTTAACAGTAGTTGCCATGTTAGCAAAAATTGAAGAATGAAAAACAGATGTATGTTCTGTCAGGAATGCAATTTGAAAACTGTGTATGGGATGAGCTCACAAAGCCATAGGTAAAAAATGGCAGTTGCCATTAGATGCCAGTTGCACTAGATGCCAGTTGCCATGTAAATACCAAATATGAGTTGACGTAAACTAAAAAAAATGAAGGAAGAAATCATTTGGGGGAAGAGAGGGTTGCCGCGTGGGTGACGGTGACAGAAGATCATGTGACAAAGCTGAACAAAAATAGCATTGGAAAATTGAAGGAAAAAAACAATATGAAAATGAAAGCACATGGATTAACATACTTTTTGACTGCCTTCCTCATGTCTGGCAACACAACAGGATCCCCGGTGTTGGTCGTCGTCGTACGAGGAGACGAGCTGGTGGAAGCGGTGTCACCAGCAATGGGGGCACCTTTGTTCAAGCGAGCAGAAGCACGGGTTGGCGTTGGCGCCTGTTTCTTCGTAACTGCTCGTCCAACAGCGGTCGGCTCACTGCAAATAACAGATGGAGGGAAAAAGGCAAGGTGGCAAATGTTAGACAACAAACCCGTTGCCGCGCTTGACAACAAAAAAGTGCAAAGAAAAATGGATGAGATTGTTCCAAGAAAATAGACACAGCGGAAAACTAAAATTGAAAGTCGAACCTCCTCCTGGCAGCTACGGGATCCGTCTTAAACTTCTTGCCATGAGAACCCTGCCCAACATCATCTGAAGCCCTCCCCTCCTTGATGGCAACACCCCCTGGCCTCTCGCAGCCGTCTGTTCTTTCACTTTCTCCGGTGGGGGGGCATCTGTTGCATCCTTGCCCCTGTTGCCGCCTCATCGTCATCCGTGTCCTGATGCACATTGTCCATGTCGTCGTCGTCATCCTTGCTGAGGCCAGCGTCTCCATCTACATCATCTTGTGTGTCGCCGGGCTCTTGGGAACTGTTGTAGTCGTACCGGCCACGACAACCGGTTGGCCGATGTGTACGTTCTGGGACAAATGAAGTGAACTGCCTCGCAACCGCGTCGCTGTCAGAGGCTCTGAGGGACGTCCATCCCTCAACCAACTTCCCGAGCAATCCGGTCATTCCGGAAGCAAACTGCCCAATTAGATGCTCAACTGGTGCCCTCGCCTCTCCACGAAAACAAGAAGCGTCAACAACAACCCGTATTGAAGTCACTTCCGCAACATCAACATGTAATCCACAGCAAACCATGGATGTAGACATTTTGATTACCTCAGAAGGGCAAGACGGAGCTGAGTGCACGTCCATCCACTTTCCAAATTTTTGAGGCCCCCCAAACACGCTGTAGTCTATAGCATGCTTGGCCATCAGCTATGAACAACAAAAAAAGAAATTGTAAGCCTGCCTTATGAACCACGGACGGTTGCGTCATGTCAAATTTGTAAGCATGCCGTGTGAAAAAGACATAAACAAAAACTAACCTGTAGTTTTCCATACGTGCCATCAGTTGCCCTGTCTGCGGCAAGCACGGCCTTCACAGCGCTGATGGTCCACGCAGAAACAGCAAACTTGTGCGTAGGCGGCGGGCCTCCTACCCCAGTGAAATCCATGGTGGACAGATCAAGACAGTCGACATACATGAGCTGATTTAAAAAAATTTTACAAAGAAAAGAAAATATCAGTTGCCATCATGGGTAATTTGTAGTTCAAAAAAAAGAGCAGGATAATGTATGATCCAACGATAATATGTATGTGTTAGTTGCCATCAAAGTAGGATGACAGTTGCCATCCTACTGTGATGGTAGTTGCCATGCTAATATGAAGGCAGTTGCCACATTGTCAGTATGACAGTTGCCACGTTGTCATTATGGCATTTGCCACATTGTCACTATGGCAGTTGCCATCTTGTTATGACCAGATTGTCATGCATGAATAAAAGTGCGTTATAAACAAAGAGTTCACACAGAGATCTGGTAAAAATAAATACCATTAAATGCAGGAGACAACCCTTCTGGTACATCTTGTTTTTGAAAGCATTGTGGAGAAAGTCGGCAATAAACTTACACCAGTTCATATTCTTCACATTTTTCAGATTCGCCTGCACCACACAAAATTTCAGGGCAAAAAAGTTTGCCGCGTCAGAAATCAAACGGAAGAAACGCAACGAAAACACTGGCAGTAGTAAGCCTGGATCATTCACCAGGATGGGGAAACATTTGTTGCTTGGGCGAAGAGAAGTGGTCGGCGCGAAAATAGCTGAGATGAGGTACATGAGTAGCTTCATCTTGAAAACTTCTCCGTCCGTCGTCATGGCCTGCAGAGAATCTGCCAGTACAGACGTGTTCGGCATGGACTCCAACCTAGGAAACAAACGGGCGAACAGCTCTTCCTCGATCTCATTATTAACCTCGTACGGGACTTTGATATGTCCACGAGGCACACCCAAAGTGCAGAACACGAATTCCTCATTCAATGGAAGTCTTCCCCGTCCCGGGATCACGAATTCCCTGGAGGCGGGATCGTATATCTCACCAAGCCAGTCGCATACAGGGTTGACAAGGTTCGTGCACTGGACATCCATCAGAACCTGCATACCCATCTCAGCAGCAGCTCCCTTTTGATCGTCAGTGAATTTGTCAATCAACACAGTCAGACGTTCCTGGGAGGCTCTGTTGCGAATACGTTTGTTCTTCTGTGAAAAACAGACACAAAAGTGTTGAGCTGTTGCCATGTTTTTGCAATGTCATGAAAATTTAGTTCATGATGGACGACTGCAAAAAGATCTAGGTGCCAACAAATAACGTAAATCAAGAGGAGGGGGGCGGGTGTGCGGACAGTTACCTCATCGCCGTCTTTTCTCCGTCCAGTTGCCCGGTTACGTTGAGGTGGATCCATGAAATCGTCGTCATCACTTTGATGATCGCCACGAGCCATTCTGCTGATGTAGGAACAGACCAAATTGTTAAGGGCGAAAATGTAAATGCAATGGGTAAGCAATTGCCACCTAACAGAAAAATGTCAACTATTTGAATGCAAATGTGGTTGCCATATTATGCAGCCAGTTTGCCACACTGTCATATATGTATTGTGGCAACAGACATTGTGTTCACATACTATATTGCAATATGATTATACATAATCCAAGTGGCAAACACGCCCACTCGGTGTGCACATTAGTTCCGTCCAGTGCTACCGATTGTGGCAACTATCAAAGAGTGGAAACTGTCACAAATAATTCAGAAAAAAAACAAGTCTCACAAATGAAAAAGAATGTTTGTGGTTACTATCATGTAAATTCAGCAAAAAAATCCGTTTGCCTCGTTCAAGAGCGTGTGTGTGGCAACTATCTCATTCATTCAGTAAAATTTAGTTGACCCCTGTGTGTGAGCTTGAATACATTTGTGGCAACTATGATGATCGATTTGTAAAATATGTTGCCACAAAAAGAACACATTTGTGGCAACTCGCCACATTTGTTCGTAGTTTAGTTGCCACACATTTGTTCACGTTCAGTCATACTGCCATAGTTGCCACATTCAGAAAGCATATTTTTCTGGTTACTTATCATACAAGTTCAGCAGAATTAAGTTTGCCACACGGGAAGAGCATGCGTGTGGCAACTGTCACAGAAGTTCAATGAAATTAGTTGCCCTTATGTGAAGGCTTGAGTGTGGCAACTATGACAGTCATTTTCGAAAATCTGTTGCCACAGAGGAGAACACATTTGTGGCAACTACCACATTTCTTCAGGTAGTTCGTTGCCAGACATTTGTTCACGTTTAGTCATACTGCCAATTTTGCCACATTATGCAGTTTCAAACCCAAACTAAACTAGATCTAGGTTTCAATGGCAACTACTTCAACCTCAAAATCGCCCTTACAAATCTTGCGTGAAATGGCTGCAACCCCAAATTTCGAACCAATGCGCACCAAAACAACCCGGCGGACAACTCTCAAATCCAAATGCAAGACTAATGCGTGCCTCCGAGCAGGCATAACCTCACCGACGATGCCGCCGCAGCGGCGGCGACGAAACTGCCCACTCCCACCAAGCAACGGCAGGCACACAACTACGGCGCACCGCCGCAGCGGCGGGAACGCCGGCGCACCGCCGAATCGCCGGAATCTCTAGGAATCGGATCTAGAATTCGAACAGGGAGGAAAAAGGGGAACAAAATCAGGGAGGGGATGCGAGAGATCACTACTAGGGAAAAGGCTAGCAGCAGCGCGGGTTTTATATGTATCAGTAGCGCGGGTACCTGCGCTACTAATATGGCGCCTTCTGACTAACTCATAGCGATAGCGTGCCCACCCGCGCTCTTGATATACAAGTGTAGCAACAGCGTGGTTGGGAAGCTTCGCTATCGCTAGTAGCGCTAAGCGCTCTTTGGCGAGAGCGCTCTTTGCTATGGCGGCGCTGCTGCTAACTTTTGTACACTCGCTACTACTAATTTAAGTAGTTTTTTTTGGCATATTTGTTTTGTATTTGAACCGGCTTTGTAGAAGAATCTTTAGCACATAGAAATTTCATCATGATACACATACAAATGCCTGCGAGACCACAAATGTAATCATAGCATGTACATACAAATAGTCTCTTCATAATCATCATCCAACACAAAGTGATATCTTGTTATCATCTCGAAAATAGCAATACATGCAAGTCTCGAATACTTGCAACTACAACAACGTCATCCATCTAAACAAAGGCATACGCAAGAAGTGCTATCACTATGAGTGAGAGCGGAACCATCGATACATGAGGTGGCGATTCTGAGTCCTCTCTCGCTAGCGTGAACCTCAAGTAACTAGCTTCTCCTTCTTATCTGCTTTTGAAGTTTTTATGGATGGCGCCGTGAACCCATTCACTTGCGCCGACACTCATGCCACTCGTTGTACACCCTCGAACCTTCCCTTTGTACACGACATAGCATTTCCATCTCGCCATCAAGAAACTAAGTACCTGTTAGAGATGCATGTTCATGAAGAGGATGTACAATCATATATATGCAAAAAAATATACTAGAGCAACACCAAAAAGAAAGGTTAGCAACTAGATGCAACGATATCAAGACGCAAATTAATTAACTAGAGGTACGCAGGTCATCGTGACGCCAACTAACAAAGTAGCGTTACGCAAGTTCGGCAGGACCATGGACATCACAAAGTTTCATCGCTACAAAAAGTATACAAGTTCAACCGACACATATCATCATCATCGGCATCATAAATCACTAGAAGTTCCATCCTTCCATATCATCGAGGACGAACCCTAGCTGCTTGAGCGGCGTGAGGTCTAGGCGTTGCATGCCTATGCGAGTTCGGACGTCATTTCGCGATATAGGGCCGTGGTGGAACATCCCTTCTCATCGGCGACTTCTTTCATGATGATCGCCGCAATGTCGCTTTGGATGCGAAAGAAGTCATCTCTAAGTTTATAATTCGCTTCTCCATGAGATTCTAGCCACTTGTGGATATGATCATCATTTCTGCTGTTAATGCGAAGCTTTGGTGATCCGTGTTGAACTGAATCATGAGATGGACGATGTAGAATCCATCCTTCTTGCTTGGTTTTGGGACATGGATGCAGGAGAAGTTAGTTTATGTGAAACCCATCTTCTTGTTCCTTTGTTTCTGATATGCACGTGGCCACCTCTATAGCTGAAGCCTTGGAGAGCATCATCTAGAATATTCATTATGTGGATGTAGTCCTTTTTCTCGTAGTCTCTCGAAGGGTCAAAATACACGGCGTGGGAGACTTGCGGGTAAAGAACGATAAGGACGGCACGCCCGTTGCTGCGGGGAAAAGACACCTCAAATTATTCCCCATATGAGAGAGAAGGAATGATTGAAATGTACGAAAGGGTTGTCCGGAACTGACTTACTTTGGATGATAAGGCACAAGGACAATTTCCCGGTCCTTATTCTGTACCATGAAGTTTTGGAGGTACTCCCTAGCAGTTTCACGCTCAAAGTCACCGAGACTCAAGAAAGACTCGTGCATGTAGTACGGATCCGCCACACAGATTTGCGAGACTTCTTCGCTCTTCACGACGGAGCTCATATGTAGCGCAAAAAGGCGGACGATAGTAAAATCAAGCCGCCTTGTTAGAAACATCTCAAAGATATGGTCAAACCGCGGGAAGAACACCTCCGCGGGCCGTGTGTCGACGTAGCACTTCCCTCGTGCACACGAGCCGCGTATGTCGGATATCCTGGATCCTTTGAGGCTAGTAGGCTTTTCTCGGTCAAAGCACATGGTCGTGCAGTCTCTCGAGATCCCCGATAGTGCCTCCAGCGGTTTCGGCGGTAGCATCGGCTCGCCCGTGAGATGGAACATGACCGCACCTTTCACGGGTACACGCTCTTGTAATGCATCGTCTGGCTGCTGTGTGCTCGCTTGTTTGGAGGCGATTACCTTCCCGATCTCTTCCTCTCCTTTTCTTGGGCACACCTTCCAGACCCTTCCTTAACCCCTGCCCAAGTGTTCCCGGGCTAGCATCTTGTATGACCCTCACGCCCGGCTAGTTGAGCCTGTGTTGAGGCGGCATCTTGAGCGTGTCTGTGAGGATTTCATGAGAGAGACTTTTGCATTCCATGGTACGGCCCTGCTCGGGCATATCATCCATATCCTCATTAGCAAGCTGATAGCCCGATTCGTCATATGGTTGACTCATCATATCTATGTCACAGTCATACGCTTTTGTATTGAGGTAATCCATAGGGTCAACCTCCGTCTCATCATCCATTCTCTGTTCTACAGGTACATCAGCCAGTACTATTGCACCCCCTTCATCATGTCGTCCGCCGCTCTCACTCGGCACTACTACAGGAGCTGGTAATTGCGTAGGCGGGGTGGTGGTCTCCGCACATGCTTGTTGATGTGTGGTAGTTATTGGTGTGCTCTCGGCCGGCTCCAAACGAATAAGATTCTTCGGCCATAGCAGCACCCAACCCTTGCAGCGTCCAATCCGCGGTGGGGTCTCGTCGTCCGCTCCCACATGCTGTACTGGAGGAGGCAAATCCTCATGCCCTGATTTCACACTGGTCAAGCTAACCCTGAAGTGCCCAGCGGGGATCGGGTGGTTGTGGAATGTGCGTTGAGAGGGGTCCATTATCATCCCCTTTCCCACGTCCACCTTCTGGCCTTTGATCAAGTAGAGTATGGTGCATGGGGTTTCTTTCGCCGCAAACACATATCTCGTGGTGTAAAACAACGAAAGGCAACAAAATGGAATATTATCTATATATATATATGTTGGTGCGACATGTAATTGCCGTGACGGCGTCGAGCTCAGCCAAAGACGAAGGCCCACCTAGCGCGCCTGAGACTGAGGACGGGCTGCTATGAGCGGGAGCGGCTGCGAGAGGAGGCCCGGTTGCTTAAGCAAGTGATGGTGCGATGGTGTTGTTGTTCATGGAGTTGCTTTCGATTTAAAGCGGGCATCGGGAAATCATGTACCGTCTTGTGCGGATTTTCCTTCGCCTAGTTGATGATAACTGGAACCAAGTTAGTAGCGAAATCATTTCGCAGTGCGATTCTGCTGCATTGACCGCTCTTTGTAGCAACTCATATTTGTCCTCGGCTGCTTTTTGGCGTCCTCGGCTGCTTTTTCTCGACCGCAAGCTTCACCTTTGCGTCGATGTCCGCTGACTAAACTTCTTTTACGCTTCTTGGCCTCTGGGCGTCGTTGTAAAACACCTTCCACATGGCGCCGTCTCTAGCACCGTGCACACGACCATATTGCGGCCGCTGGTCCAACGGGTGTCCCTTAAGTTCGATCAAGGCCGGTTGAGAGGGTGTCCCACTTGGGCCTCATCGAGAATAGGGCTTTCGGCTGCAAGCGGTGTTGCTTCTCCGATAGTCTAATCAATTTCCTCGTGATCTTGTCCGTGTAAAAACCTTTTCTCCTTGTCCCACTTGTAGCGGGCCCTAATGAAGTCATGCTCCAAGGGGTTGGTGAACTTCAGCGAAGGGGTGCAGGAGACCAGCGGCTTCACGTTCGCGTCCTCCTTATCCCATATGGGCCTTTTACCGAGGTAGCCACGACTTCGAGGCGATGCTTCCGTGTTCCTTTGCTGAAGGCTTTTGAATTTCGCAGCCTTAGCCTTGGCTGCCTCGGTAGCGCAAGTGTCCTTGAACTTTTGAACTCCTCTTCCGTAAGTGTCGGATTTTCCTCCGAGAATCTTGGACAGGGGTTCATCAGCCTCAATAGCTCGTTTCACCCTCCCTTTCCGGAGGCCAAATCATTGCTGAACATGCCCATGGCGTGATTGTTAATCTTTTTCATCTTGGATCATCCACGGTTGTTCTATGTTATCATCCCGGTCGGGAACTTGAATCTCTTGTGCAACTTTGTTAGGAGCAAGCTGCGTAAAATATTCTTTACTCCTTAAGTCATAAATCGTTGATGCTCGCGCATTCCGTAGGATGCATCCTACTTGGTTCCCATAGCACTTGCGAGGTTTTTCCGGCTCTAACGGCTCAAACTTGCTGGTGCCATCTTTGTGATCACAAGTCGTCCAATCCCTAGTTTGTTAGGTTTTCATATCCTCTGCTTCTTATGCTTCCTCTTTTCGGTATCGGCATCGGGCTGGTACCTTCCCTTGATACCTTCCCGCCGTACCTTCCCCACGGTCTCGGCGCCGCCATCGGTGCCGGGCGCCGTCGGTGCCGGCGCTGCGTCGGTGTCGATGTCGGCGTCAATACCATCATCGAGGCCGACCGCAAACCTTGCTTAGCGATCAAATAGTCGAGGTACTCTTGTTCACCATCATAATCCATCTAAATGCATCTTGGTGAAGGCCTAGTTTCTTCGTTGTTCGACATGTTTCCTATGATTAAGTGGCCTCATTTATTTCTAAAAGTATGAATAAATGAGAAATGACATAAAAAGAAATCTATGTGCCAAAGACTCGATATGCCAACTATGTAGCACAAATCATGCCTTTATTCACGGAAATTTGGCATGACCTTTGCTAAAAATGGACATATCGGCGCTGAAATTCACCAAGCGGAAATGAATCAACATTCGGCGTAACATAGGCCACTCGGATCATTTTCCAAACATGACATGTCCAAAACATGACATATGCACATATCACATGTCCAGTTCAAATTTCCATATAAATTCAGCTAATTTTGAAACCTAGCTAAATTCATAACTAAATAGATAACCTAATTAATTAACATGAAGAACCCTAGCAGAGAGGGGGGTTCAGAGAGTGCAGGGCGAGGAGGGAGGCGAGGGCCGACGGTCGGGGCGAGCGCAGGGGTCGGGGCGAAGCCGCGCCGAGTCGGGGCGAGTGGTGGGTCGGGGGCGGCGGCGTGGTCGGGCGAAGCTGGCGCCGAGTCGGGGCAAGCGGCTGGTGGGGCGAAGCGGCGTGGTCGGGGCGAAGGCCCGAGTCGGGTCGAGGGCGACGGGCTAGCGCTGGCCGGGCGGAGTCGGGCGAAGGCCGGGGCGGGTCGGGCGCTGGGCGGAGCGACGGGGCGGAGAGAGTGGGAATTTGGGGAAATGGCGGGATGAAGCTGGGCGAGTGAGAATTTTGGGTTAAGTGGACGTAGCAGTAGCGCGTTATGTCAAAACGCGCTGCTACTATATTCTGTAGCTGCAGCGGTTTCAGAGAAACGCGCTACTACTATGATGTGTAGCTGCAGCGCTTTATGGGAAACTCGCTACTACTAAGGTGCGTAGCGGCAGCGGTTTATGAGAAACACGCTACTACTATGGTCTGTAGCAGCAGCGGTTTTGTGGAAACGCGCTGCTACTGCCGTCGCTACTGCCAGTTTTCCTTTTCCTTTTCCTTTATTTTATCCCACTTTTATTTCCGAGGCAGTGAGCGAAGGGAGGCGATATATATTGCATCATTTGACGGTTAAATATGTATGCAAAATAGGAACATATATATTACACATCATTGGACCCATGCATAATAATGGCTAAGTGTGTGTACAAAATAGGAACATATATATATTACACATCATTGGACACATAACATACGTTTCCTCGGTCTTTGACGTTTTCGTTTTGAGTCAGCTTCTTTCCCTTCTTGTTCGTCGAAGAATAATTGAGCCCCTCATTGTGACTTTGCCTTTTCCATGGAGTACGATTTTCTTAGGTAATGTAGTATTGATTCTTCTTTTGGCGTATACTTCATCATCATCGTCATCTTCCCTCATTGGGTTACCGTCTCGATCATAGTCTTCCTCGTTGGCGACTCCATTCATTCCAATGATGTTCCTTTTGCCTCTCCTCACGACAACACGGCTGGGATTGCGCTGGTCGATTATGAAGAAGCATTGTGTCACGTGCTTAGCGTGTACCCATGGCTCGTTTTTTGCGATAACGTTCACGGTAGCGCTCTTGGCGTCGGGTATAGTCATGGTAGTGAAAATCCAGCTTTCTCTTTCGACATTCTTAGCCCATCTGACACGGAACATCGTCGTGTTGTGCATTCCAGAGTAGTCAAGCTCCCGGATCTCCTCGACCCTTCCATAAAATCGCTGTTGTGCCGTTGTCGCCGCCGGTCATGCATTCCATCGTCACCCCCGAGTTACGATCATCACTTGTCCATATCTTTTGCCTTCGTGTAGAACGTGTATCCGTTGATATCATATGCCCGATAGGTTACGAGGTTGGGCGAGGGCCATGTGCTAAGGCGTATATGAGCAATCCGTCCTTAGAGCCCTCCTCCGGGATTAGCAATAATATGCTCTTTGAACCAATGCGGGAAAGTGGAGTTGTGCTCTCTAGTAACCGGCGTCCGTCCCTGCATACCCCGATCACGATACTTCTTTGCGATAATTTCTTTATGCGATTGCCACGAAAGGATCTACCTCGTCTAGGTGTTGTAGCACTACCAAGTTTGCTCTGTCAAAGTCATTGCGTCGATCTGAGTATGCCACGTGCAGTTCCTGCGACCGTTCTGATGACCATCTCCTTGAGCCTCCCATCGTGCTTGTTAACGGGCAAACCAACACTAACACCAAAGCGGCTGGTCTGCGCCATATAGAAAATTCTCACGTAAAGAGATGCACTCTTGTGCCAAATAGCCCCGGACGATGCTTCCATCCGGACGGGACATATTCTTAACGAATCCTTTGATGATCCCATTCATCCTCTCAAACGGCATCATGTTGTGCGGGAATGACGGCCCCAGTCTATTATGTCATCCACAATATGGACACAGATGCACCATCACGTCAAGAACGCGGCGGGAAGTACATCTCAAGCTCATTCAATTATCACAACGATCTCTTCACGTAGCCTTTGGAGCTGCTTCACACTGATCGACTTTCGAGATGGCGTCAAAAAGTTGCGGAGACCAATAAGCGTGTCACGGACGTGCTTGTCCACTATCCCTCTAAGGGCAACAGGTAGTATCTACGTCATCATCACATGACAGTCATGAGACTTCATCCCGCTGAACCTTTTCTTGTCCGTGTCTAGATATCGCTTATCTTGCCACGAATCGAACTAACTTTCACTCGGTAAGGCACTTAAAGAATTGATTGATCTCAGCTGACTTAAGGTGAAGCAAGAGGGGGCAATAATCTTCTTTCTTTAATTTCTTGCCCTTCTTCTCCCGTGCCTCTGTCTCCGTCTCTGTCTCGTCTGACATTTTACGGGGCGGCATGTGCAGATCTTCCCTGATTTTCAAATCTTGCAAGTCTTTTCTTGCCTCCGGCCCATCCTTGGTCTTATCCGGCATGTTCATCAGTGTTGCGAGCAAGCTCTCAAGGACATTCTTACAGATATGCATTTGATCAAGGCAATGAGGTGTATCGAGTTTGTGCCAGTACTCCAAGTCCCAGAACACAGACCTCGTCCTCCATACCTTCAGCAACGGCTCCGGCGCCTTTCTCATCGTCTTTCCGGCGGGGCACTCATTCCAGCTTTTTCAACAGCTCATCGATTTGGCACCGCTCCGCTTACGTGGAGGTCCTCGATGCTCAGCGTGACCATTGAATAGATCTCCACGGTTTCTCCACGGGTCGTCTGTTCAAGCCATCTTGATGCCCCATGTACACGATTTTCCTGACCCACCATCTTTCCTTGGCGTTATTCTTTGAGGCGTTGTATCATCCATGCACGCGTGCATCCGCAATATCCATGGCACACCTGGCCTGCCACATATCCGTATCGAGATAGTCCTGACCGTCGTGATCGGCGCAGCTCTCATGTTGAAATACTCACCCTTTGGCATCCCATGTCTTGGCGGTGTTTTCCATAACGTGTCTAACTCCTCTTGAAGTAGCCGAGATACAAATTAATATTATTTCCTGGTTGTTTGGCCCTTGAATAAGCATGCTCATGTGAATGTACTTGATTTCATGCACAACCTGGGGGAGGTTGTACATCCATACAAACACGGGCCATGTACTACGGTTGGTGTTACGGTTGCCAAACGGATTCATGCCATCGGTACCGCGCCGAGCACGATGTTCCTTGCATCACATTCAAAATACCGATAGAAGCTGTTCAACGCTCTCCTCGGCTTCCATCCTTCACGTGTCTCAGCCGGATCATCTCCATCATCGGGCTTCTTCCTCTCCGCGTGCGGCGCATTAGCTTTGCTTCCTTGGGATCTACAAAATACCTCACGGAGGCGGGAGTGATCGGTAAGTACCATACAACTTTCGGGGACATTTCTTCCGGCCTTCTTGTATCGAGAAGCATTGCACACGGACAGCTTGTTTTTCGCGTGCTCCTTCCGATAAATTATGCAATCGTTGATGCATGCATGGTATCTAACGTGTGGCAGATCAAGAGGGCACACGATCTTCTTGGCCTCATCAACACTAGTAGGACATAGATTACCCCGGGAAGAACATCCTTTAGGTACTTGAGATGCTCATAGAGGCTAGTGTCGGTCCATTTGTTTTTAGCCTTCGTCTTGTGGAGTTGGGCGTGAAACTCAACCGGGTCACCTCGAGATTGCAACCATCATACAATGGAGTGTTCGAGTCTACCACCAGTTGCTCCAGCTTAGCCTCCTCTCTAGAAGCAGCTCTCTCAAGATTCGTCTCCTTGCGAAGCAATGCTTGAACATGAGGGTCCCTGACAATTGAACTTAGTACAAGCGAACTCTGCTGCGTGGAGTCCATGTCGTTTTCTCCGCCGCCATGTCCGGCCCCTTCTCCTCCGCCATGTCCGGCCCCTTCTCCGCCGCCATGTCCGGCCTCTTCCCCGCCGCCATTATCGATCATCTCTTCGTCTTGCCCCGTGTCATCATTGCCTGCCCCGTCGGCATCCTCAACATCGTCATCCTCATCTTCAATTATCCACCTAATATAGCCATCCATGAAACCAGTCATGAGCAGGTGCGCTTCGACACGACCATCGTCATGGGGGTCGAGCCAAACTATTCCTTTGCATTTTCGACACGGACATAAAACCTCTGTCCGGTTATTTTCTTTCATGTCTTGCACCGCCGACCGCAACCACCTGTCCACCATCGTTCCACTGACCATCGTCAACTCTGCACGGTAATAATAAAAAAATTGATTGTAAAAATGCATGCATGCATCAAAGTCATAAAAAATTTGGCATGACCTTCCTAAAAATAGGACATATATGGATCTAGAGTTTGTTCGAATTAGCGAAGCGGAAATAAATCGACATTTCGGCAAAACATAGGCAACTCAAAAGCACAATTTGGCGGCGTCAACTCATGCCACACACACAATTTCCACAAACATATCACACACACATAAACACATTTCCATTTTGCAAAAGCATGAAATTTTCATCACCTCTATCTCGATGGCCGGAGATGATGTTGTAGGGAGATCAAAAGTGCACAAAGCTCTTCTTGACAAAGATAGATCTAGTTAGGGGCAAATAGGTCCTTAACTAAATCCTACATCTACCTAGCTACCTAATTTGGAAGGAGACAACTTCAACTAGTGGATGGGGAAGGAAAAGAGAAAGGAGATGCATTAATGGAGGTGGTGTAGTTATGTAGGAGTAATGAAGAGAGAAGGTGGATAGAGAAGAGAGAGAGTAATGGGGGAGAAGTATTGAGAAGAAGAAGAGTGAGAGTGGGAGCATGTGGTGGAGGGAAGAGAGGAGAGGGGGAGGTAGGGGGAAGGGAAAAAAGGAAGGGGGAGGGGAGGGACGGGTTGGGGGTTGGTGGGGTTAGCAGTAGCGCGGGAGATAAAACGCGCTGCTGCTAAGAACTTAGCAGCAGCGCGCTTTTAGGTAAGGCGCTACTGCTAACTGGGACAAAAAATTGCGGCAATTTGAAACTTACCAGCAGCGATCTCGAGGAAACCGCGCTACTACTACGTACTTAGCAGTAGCGCTGTTATTGCGACCGCGCTACTGCTACTTAGAGTTGGGGGAACACCGCTGGTCGATATTTGTAGCAGCGCGTTTCTGCTCGAGCGCGCTACTGCTAAATATTTATCAGCAGCGAGTTTACGTAACCCGCGCTACAACTACTTAGCAGCAGCGCTCTATTTTGAACCGCGCTGCTGCTAAGATTTTGTGTATAGGCTTTTCCCTAGTAGTGGATGGAGCGAGCATTACCTTCGACCCGCACGCGTTCCGGCGACGCCACTCCGCTCCGGCGAGCACCACCGACGGCCGCGAACACCGTCGACTGTTCCGCCTCCACCGTCGCCTTCTCCCCACGCCTTCTCCTCCAGTGTTTTGAAGTGCGAGTGGGTTGTGCCAGTAAATGCGACGCGGGGGTGAGTGAATGGAACCGTGAGGGAGAGGGTGGATGGATGTGCGACGTGTTTGACGTCAACCGCGGTCGGAACGTGGCGTGCGGGCGCATGGCAGTTCCACCGCACGCCTCTCAGTGGCAACCGCTGACCGCGGGATGGCAACCACCGTGCGGGCGAACCCACTCGCACACCGCACACGAGAATCGTCCTACGTGGCGCCGAAAATCAGCCCTTTTGCTCCAAGATTCGTGCGTACCAAAACCAGCGGCGATGCTTGCGTGTGGACGAAGTGGTGAACGCCCACACGTGTGGGCGTTAACATTTTCCTAAATTTTTATATAATCAGTAGCCCTACAAAAAGGCCACAGCTATTTCAGAAAAAATAAAAGGAGCCTGCAAATAAATATGATGCCATCTATGCAGCAGGCTCGACTGCGACCGTTGATTCCACGTCATGTACGCCACACGCCACACGCCTCTGATTTCCCAAGCTTGTTTCCCAAATTCGGCAACTGCCTCGGTCTTTCGTCTCTCTCTTCACCCATGACGGCGCCCGATCGCCAGCGCCCAGCGGCAAGGCAACAAGTCCTCAAGAACGTCCGGTAATTAAAGTACAATTTTTTTTCCAGGAATTAAAGTAAAAATTGAAGGTAATAAGATCAAATCATCTCTGTGCACGTATGGTATTACCTTTTCCCCTAGTTTTTCAATTCCTTTTTCCTGTACTTTGATTGACCTAGGTTATGGAGCGATATTTCTCAAAGAGGACTCGATCACCAGATTCAGATAATGATGCTTCAAATGTCACTTCAGGACCATCGGCCAGTTAGATGTCAACAAAGTGTATGTAATTATGTTCTCTGCAAGTATCCAGGGCCGGTCCTGAGTTTTTGGGGGCCCGGGGCGAAACTCAAGCCCAGGGCCCTGAACATAAACATTATAGCAGTACTATTTACAGGGCTGGTCCTGATATTTTAGGGGCTCGGGGCGAAACGACAACATGAGGCCTCTAAATATGAACATCAAAATAAAGAATAAAAAATCAACTTCGAAAAGCTTGTCTTGGCATGCACACTCAAGTTTCAATTTTTTCCTTGTACAACATTATATTCATAATATGTCGTACGAATCACTAATGTTTTCTATATGAAAATTGTTTGGACACTATCCTCCATTGATCTTTAAATCCATTTTGTATTCGTCTACAATAATATCCAGTTCTTTGTTACTTTAACTATGGTCCTAACTAATCCAATAAAATTGACCACTTACATTTGGATTTAATTATATAGCTTGCTGGGCTATGTTTTCACATCTCGTTGATGACTTCTCAAAAAATAAACTGAAAGTAATATCACATTGCATGAACACACAACCACCATCTATCGTTGGGCAATTTATAATTCGACCAAAACGTGGAAAGCAAAAATCTATGAAGCTTTGCTTGTCTTAAGGAGATTATTATTTACCTGGATGCAGCACATGTAGTACCTGTCCCCCTACGACCATACTGAGCTCTGAAGCCATCCACAGATCGACGAGCTTTCTCGTCGGGCTCCGAGGCCTGATGGGGATGCACAAGGCGAGCAACGCTTTCACCATGTCAATCTGAGGTTCAAGCTATCATCATACCCAAGTCGTGCCCAGCCAGGGACATCTCCTTCTGGCTGAGGTAGTTGATTAGTCCGACAAGATCCTGGAAGAACAACAATGCGATGTACTATTCTGGCCTGCCGGAGTAACTGACTGCAGCCAGCACGCATCTGTCGCCCGCCATGGGTTTATCACAACTCCAGGAACCCAGCAGCAGCCGATGGAAATTTTGCTAGATCGTGCAATCAGTCGCCGCTGTCACGGGCGGAGATCACGGTGTGATATAGGATATGCGTTGGGCCATAATGGAGATCGTGGGATCGACAACCGTTCGTCCGTGATGTGTGCTTCTAAGGAAGACAGGGCACATCGGGGGCCCCTCGGTGCCCGGGGGCCCGGGGCGGCCGCCCCGTTCGCCCCCCCTCAGGGCCGGGCCTGCAAGTATCTCCCAAGGGCTTCTATACAGAGATAAATTAATGTAGAAGTGTTTAAATCAGTCGGATGATAAACCACGAGCATAAGCCGCGTCCAACGCCTACCACGCGTCCTAGTGGGGCCTGAACATCAGAGCATCTTCACTCGTTCGGCCCCCCAGCGCATAGGCCGGCGCGTTTTCGGGCGTCCATCCGGCGATTTTTAGACCCTGACGGCGATCAAGGCCCCAACCACGCCCCCAAGTGCCGCCCCCGAAGGCCCCAGACACGCGCCCCATATTCAAACTTGTTCGTTCCCGCTCCAAAAAGGCCATAATCCGGCAATCATCGCAATAGTTCGGCGATTCAGTACCACAGTTCGGCGATCAAATGAAATTATAGACAGTAGTTCGGCGCACAAAAAAAAAGGAAGGACGCGAAAGGAATGCATCAAACGTCGAGGTCGACCTCTGGCGTCGTCGGCGGCGTGCGCGGGCTGGGAGGAGTCGGCACGGCTTCTGTGCTGCTGGGCGTCGCGGAGACATCGTCACTCGGGCTGGGCGGCGGCGGCGGCGACGGCATTGGAGTCGCCGGTATCTGGTTCAGGATGAGGCCGCGCTCCGCCAGGAACCACACCTTGAGCTTCTCGTCGCAGCTCTGGAGCATGCCAGCGCCGCCCATCAAGAAAGCCAGGTTGTTGTTCCTCTTCTTGGGATCTTGAGCTTTGAGCTTCGCGACGATGTTGGTCCGGAGCAAGTCGAGTTTGACGGAGCTGTTCGTCATCAAAGCAGCCCACCTCGCCTCAGTTTTCTCTTCTCGCTGGGCGGCCCTGGTCTTGGCGTCGGCGAGGCAATGCTTGATGGACTCTTGCACGCGTGCGGCCGCCGACTCGGCGTGTTTCGCCTTCTTGGCCCCTTTGTTGCCGTCCGGGCGCCCGTCTGCCGCGCCCGGTGTCGGCGCGTCCGGCTTTTACCTCTCCTTGGTCTTGGCGAGGGTGCGCCTGATATCTGCCCACTTCTCGCACTTGTCAATCCGTTTGAAGACGTGGAGGTACTTGAACTCTTGGTCGCTGTTGTCGTCGCGGTACATGGCGAACATGCGCAGCAGCTGCACCAAAGAGCGGGCATCAGTCGGCGCGGGCGCTCAAATGGGCGCGCGCACGGCGAGAGGAATAGGGAGAGGGCGGCGTGCTGTAACTAATCCTCGACGATGGTGCCGCTCTCCGGGCGAGCCGCGACCTCCTCGACGATCCCATGCCATTTTTTGCATGCCGTTTGGATGAGCTCCCAATGGTTCGCCATCGCCTTCGACCCCCGCTGCATGTGGACGCCTTTGAAGTAGGGGTAGACGAGCTTGCGCTCGTCGAACTCGGCCTTTATGCGGTACCAATACGTGTCGATGTTCTGGTTCGTGCCGGTGATCGGGTCGAGGCAGACGACCTTCCACGCTTCGGCGAGGCACCCATCTTCCTTGGTCGCCCACTTGATGCGTGGCTCACTGGTCTTGGCCGCCCCTTTCTTCTTCTTGTCTTTCCTCGTCGGTGCCGGCTCCTCCTCCTCCTCCTCCTCTTCCGGCTCTTCCTCGTTGTAGTCGCGCTCGCCGTCCATGTCGCCGTGATCAATCGAGCCGTCTTGGGTACTGAACCCGGGGGAAGCGGCGGCGGCAGCCGAGCCGGCTGCGATGATGTCTTCCATGTCGGCCTCCGTCGCATCGGCGTCGCCAAGATGCGACGAGGAGGAGGCTTGCGAGTAGAGGTTGCGGCGGAGAGGTGGTGTCGGGGAAGCTGCGTAGTCCGGCGGCGAGTACGTGTATGGAGGGTACTGCACGCCGGCGAACACGGGCGAGGGTGTGCGCTAGACCGGGCGCCCATGGGGAAAGGTGATGTTGGGTCGAAACCGCCGTGGAAGTCACCATCGGCATAGCCCGGCGAAGGCGTGCTCCATGGGTGTGGCGACGACGAGAAGCCGGCCGGAGATCCGACGCTTTGCTGGCTCCAGGCCGCGTGCGGGCCGTGGCCGCCGACGGATTCATAATCCCTGCGCGAGCTGCCTTGGCTTGTTCGGCAGCCGCGCGCTCCGCCTGCTCCGCCGCGGCCGCGGCCGCTTGCGCTGCCCTCTCCCTGGCCTTCTTGGCCCTGTTGCGCCTATCGGGGTGACGGCCTCCCGGCGCTAAACTTCCGCCTTCTAGTCGGCGTTGGTCATGCCCGGGGGCTTGGACGGCGGCACCCTCTGCTTCCTCTGCTTCGGCTGGGTGACGACAGCGGCTGTGGAATCCGTCGCGGCGCGGGGGATCACGTACTTCTTCGGCGGCATGGCGGCCGGCTTGGAAGGGAGGAGGTGGAGTTTGGCGGGAGGAATGGAGAATGAGAGGGAAGCCGAGGGGGGAAGCGGGAGGAAACGGCGGGAAAAGGGCCTCCTCTCGCTGACAGAGCGGACCCACGTCCCTTTTCGCTTATGCCGGCGCCCCCGGGCGACACCCGGGCGCTTGGGTTCGGGGCGGGATCGCTGGCTCTGGATTTGGCCCGAATCGGCGCTAAACGAGGTCCTGGGGGCGCGACTGGGCCAATTTTCGGCCACCGGCGCTAAAAATTCCCCTGTGGGGGGCCTGTTGGGGGCGCGTCTGGAGATGCTCTCACAGCTCCCATCCCCGTCCTTATCCCAACCGAGAAGCACTCACGACATCTCTTTTCTTCCCGCAGACCAAGTGTTGACGACGAACTACTTACACACTTTCTCTTGAGACTTGAATCTCGCCGGAGCTTCAAGGCCCTGAGTTCGCCGCTCATGGTAGCGCCTCACCGGCGCTGCAATAGGAGAATCTCGCCAGACATGCTGCATCCAGTGGCCGTGGCACCATGGGAGCTGCTGTAATCCAGGGAAAAGCGCCCGCATCGCCGGGCCTGTAGGCTGCGGTTGGCATTGCCAAGCACGTCGATGCAGTGTCGCTGGAGTTGCAGAGGAGGAGCGCTACAACCCATGAATCTCCTCAGGAGTGGGGATGCTTCCACGAGCGCGCGTGTCGCATCCTTGCAGCTCTCTGCGGGCGACAACGCTGCTGGGCAACTCATCGATGGCTGGAGGGGATCTGCAGTGCAGCGGGTAGGGTGTTGTCGGCCGGTGGCGGAGCTGCAGTGCAACTGGCCGATGGTGGAGAGGAGCTGCAGTGCAACGGGCAGGGTCCTGCCCTCGGCTGTAGTGCAACTCACCGGTGGGTGGAAGCGAGCTGCAGCGCAACAGGCAGGGTGCTGCCCGCCGGCGGCGGAGCTGCAGTGCAACACGCTGGCAGGCAGCGGAGCTGCAGTGAAATGGCGTGGCACTGAGTGCTGGCTGGCGGAGTTGCAGTGCAACACGTCGGTGGGTGTCGAAGCTGCAGTGCAACGGTAGTTCCATCAATGGAGGGTGCGGCTGTTACGGTTGAGCTTGCTTTGTTCACTAATCGAACCACTCGCGAGTAACGGATCCGACGGCCCAGCACCCGACTGATTTTCCCAGGAAATAAGTCGGCTGATTTGTAGCAGCCTCCTAAATTAATTTAGATGATGTGTCTGTATGATCCGGCCGATTAGAAGAGAATTTCAGACTGCACCAAAAATCCTAAGTACTACCGCCGTCACGGTTTAGAAGGCGCGATTGGATATTTTCTGGGACCTAGGTGGTTATCTATTGGTTGTGAGATGGGCTAAAAAATAGCATTCACACTCTGGATGCATATAGAAATAGTACTCCGGAGTACTAATTAGCTACTAGAAATAAATGCAATGCGCCCTAAACCTTGTCTATTATGAAAACGCACGCAAATTTAACTGTGCCTTCTAAACTGTGACGGAGGGTGTAACAAAATGAGATTTGGCGAATATATTTTAATTAGGGGACCTACCTAATTTTTATTACCATAGAGGGGCATTGATGGTGATCAACATACATTTAATCCACAACAGTTTTAAAGAATATGGTGGCTACAGGCTTGAGTACAGTAGGTGCATAATGCTATTTGTTTATGTTGTTAACTTTTAGAGATTATGATGTGGGACAAACAAGGAGTGATGCATTTACAATTATTGGCTAGAAACCAGATACCCATTTGGGTAACAGCAAAGTTAATAGCTTTAGTTTAGCAATAAAAAGTTGTTAATTCACACAAAATAAGTCGATAGATGTTTTCTAGCTACGAATGTTGTCCAAACAAAGTTGCACAATAAAATGACTAAGTAGTTCATGAATAATTATGTGATGAAAGATATGTTTTCTATCATCAGTAATGATGTTTTCTTTTATTATTTTAAGATGATGAAAGATCAAAAGGGGACACTCTGATTGGAAGTGACTTTACATGCTTCTTTCACTTTTATGGTACTTGTCAAACTAACTTGTCATTCATTTATTTATTTTTGAAACGAGGCAAAAATTTTGCCATTTTCGTTGATTAACAAGAAGAGAGTTGCCCGGTTAATTAGAGGAAAACCGGACAAAAACCTAGTTTACAAACCCCACATGGGGCACTCACGGATGACCTGGCATGAAACGCTAAACAGTCGACCGAAGCATCGAGGATATGACAGCTCCGATTTTGCTGACGAGCTTCACAGGAGAAAGTTGCAAGCCTCGCATCGACCTAGTCCAGCGCAACATCCGTAGAGCACCGTCCACTGGAAACCGCCCCTTGGAGTCATCGTTGCAGCAGTGGCCCCGCCGCCCGCAGCTCCGACTTCTCTATCACAACCAGAAACCAGCATAGGCACACCCAGTGGCGCACTGGACCTTCGACATCAGAAGAACAAGCCGCGACCTTGCTCTACTCGCCACCAAACGGGTCTAGGCTTTAACCCAAAGAACCGGATCCAAGGATGAAGCAGGTCGAAGAACTCCATGGCGACGCCTTCAAGAAGGGGAACGACGCCAGTAGGCGGCGCTACCACCGGCTGGCCAAAGCTGAGCAAGCTTGCGCTCGGATCAGACTCGATGGACACCCACATGCGGCCGACTGAAACCAGCTGGTACCTCTGCTGGTCCACACACCCTGCACAGCAACTGCCCTGTCGCCACACAGGGACCACAACTCTGCGCATCCGCCTCGCTGCCGCCCGCCGGAGACGTAGCCATGACCACCGGGAAGTCTGCCGCCCCACTGCCTCAGCTCCGCAGCAACGGCCACCACCGGCAACAGACACATGCTGGGACGAACCTCCAGGGAGCGGGAAGGGGGGGCGCCACCCCACCCCTACTCGCCGGGCATACGCTCCCGAGACAGAGCCCGGAGCTCGTCGACGAAGCTTTCGTGGCCGCCACACACAGAAGACACTACCCCATGCAGTCGCAGGCCTCTCCAGCCAGCACCAACGCCGTATCAACCAGATCGGACGTCGCCCTGATCTGGGCCACCAAGCTCGTGCACCGGTGACATCCGCCGCTGCACTGCCGCCCTGATGCTTCTCCGACCACGCCGCCTCATTCATTTTCAATGTTACTAGCAAGATGGAATTGGCATCTGAAGCACACAATTTTGCAACTTCATATAACAGGTATGTCTTACAATCCCTAGTTTTCAATGTAACCATTATATTTTGATAAACTAATATCATGTTTCTACTTGCTGCCCTTTGGTTCATGTACTCCAGTGAGTAGTTCATGAATAATTATGTGAAGAAAGATATGTTTTCTATCATCAGTAATGATTTCTTCTTTTCTAATTTTAAGATGACAAAAGATCAAAAGGGGACACTCTGAATGGAAGGACTTTACATGCTTCTTTCACTTTTATGGTACTTGTCAAACTAACTTGTCATTCATTTATTTTTTTGGAACGAGGCAAAAGATATGCCATTTTCATTGATTAAGAAGAAGAGAGTTGCCTGGTTTACTAGAGGAAAACCAGACGAAAACCTAAATTACAAACCTCACATGGGCACTCGCGGACGACCTGGCCTCAAACGCCAAACAATCGACCGATGCGTCGAGGACATGGTAGTTCCGATTTTGATGACGAGCTTTACATCAGAAAGTTGCAAGCCTCGCATCGACCTAGTCCAGCGCAACATCCAGAGAGCACTGTCCACTAGAAACCGCCCTCATGGAGTTATCATTGCCATAGTGGCCCCGCCACCCACAGCTCCAGCTTCTCTGTCATAGCCAAAAACAAGCATAGGCACACCCAGTGGCGCACTGGACCTTCGACATCACAAGAATGAGCTGCGACCCGGCTCTACTCGCCACCATCATCATCACCACACACATCACAACGCAACACCCACCTCGCATCACAGGTTGGCCACCTGCCAATCATGATGCCATGTACGTCCAGCCCAAGGGAAGCGCGGAGAAGGATCAACAGTCTTCAAATAAATGCCCCAAAAGGGGGAAACACTGCAGGAACAACATTGTTTGGCTGACTCAGACGGTTCTAGGCTTTCACCCGAAGAACCATATCCAAGGATGAAGCGGGTCGAAGAACTCCACGGCGGCGCCTTCAAGAAGGGGCACGACACCCGTAGGCGCAGCCACCGCCGGCCGGAGAAAGCCAAGCAAGCTTGCACTCGGAGCAGACTCCTCGACGGACACCCACACGTGGCCGGCCGAAACCTACAGCCCGCACATGTGCTGGTCCACACACCCCTCCACAGCAACCACCCTGTCGCAACACAGGGACCACCACTCTGCACATTCGCCCCGCTGCCGCCCACCAGAGACGCAGCCATGACCACCGGGAAGTCTGCCGCCCCACTGCCCCAGCTCCGCAGCAGCGGCCACCACCGGCAGCTGACGCACGCGGGGACCAGGGAGCAGGAAGGGGTGCCGCCACCCCACCCCTACTCGCCGAGCAGAAGCTCATGGGACAGAGCCCGGAGCTCGCCGACGAAGCTTTCGTGGCCGCCACACACAGAAGACACTGCCCCGTGCAGTCGCAGGCCTCACCAGCCGGCAACAACACCGTAGCAACCAGATCGGACGCTGCCCCGATCTGGGCCACCAAGCTCATGCACCGGCGACCTTCGCTGCTGCACTGCCGCCCCGATGCTTCTCCGACCGCTTCTCTGACCACGCTGCCTCATTCATTTTCAATGTTACTAGCAAGATGGATTTGGCATATGAAGCTATGAATTTATTTTTGCACGACTCTATTTATAATAGGTAAGCACGCAATTTTGCAATTTCATCTAACAAGTATGTCTTACACTCCCCAGTTTTCAATGTAACCATTATATTTGATAAAATACTAGCTGCCCTTTTGTTGATGTATTCCAGTGATAAGACACCGTAAAAATGGACTTTACACTCAATTAAATTATATAAAGTCCTCGTAACTAGCTAATGAGCGAACCCATTGACCGAATTTCCTGGCTCCGCAGTGTTGCTTCCTGCATTATTCAAATTATGAGAGCCGAGAGGTACAGGACTTCCTCCTCGCATGTAGCACAGGGTAATTCAACGGAAACAATTCTGCTCCAAATTTTGAAAGGAAAGACGGTGAGGCTGCTACTGCTCGTGATGCGGCAGCGGCCTTGAGAAAAGGATGAAGATGTATATATTATATCTCGTGAGTTTGCTTTTGTGGGAAATCTCCCGTGAGTTGATGACCATGTTAAGTTAGATTGCCCGCAAACAAGAGTAAGAAAAGATGTGGTTGATTCGATTACGTTCTATCTTTCCTTTTTCAACATTCCATGATTCGTATGTTTCCTAATTTTGAAAGGAAAAACAAAGGTAGCGCAGAAACAATGTGTTTTTTTTTCTTGTGAGGAGCCGTGAATCCCTAAATACGTATGAGGTCTTGACTATGGCTGGGCTAGCCTCATTAATTCGATCTAGATCGTTGCAAGTTTTTCCGTTCGTGTATATTATGGATATGTATGGTATACATACACATGATAATGTGACGATGAAATATATTGCTATGGACATGTTAGCTTGTTACGTACAAACTTTAAATCTTAGCCATTGTTGTTCTAATCGGACGGTGAAAATAGTATTACCACATGTGGACGAATGTGAATGCTTGTTTGTCTTTTGTTTTAAGTATATAATAGATAACAGCAGGGTACTCAATGTAAAACGTGGTGCTTGGTAACTGAAACGACTCTTTAGAAGCACTAGGAACATGTGATGACCTCGTCCCTCGTGCTGAAGATCTTCACATTGTGAAGAGAGGCATCGAGTCATTGGCATCAAAATCAACTACTGAAGTACTGATCCAAACCTGTTTGGCTGGCCGATAGGGGAACATGGCACCATGCATAGCTCTGGTGGCAGTGTACTGTGGAATGGGATCAGCACCGGTGTTAGGCCCAGAAACTTCAGTTCAGACTGGTGGTTTGATGATGTTTTATCATTGAGTTTTCCCATGTACAAGAGATTGCTATCTAGTATAGATTCTCGAGGCATACGGCCTGAGATCATCGTCGGTTCTTTGGCATACTTTGCACGAAACTATATCCAAGGACTCAGGCCTCCTTTAGTTTGTAGGATTTTTTAAGGAATTCTATAGGATAGAATTTTTAAAGAAAAAATTCCTTTGAAGCTTTTTGGTTTGTATGAAAGGATTCCTGTTCCTATGTAAGATAGGAATAAACCCTTCACATTTCCAAAGGAAAAAACATTAGCCTAGACTGAAGGGAAAAATTTCTAGCGTATGTATCAAATGACATATTTTTCCTTATACGCATTGATACATGCCATCTCACTTCTTATGATTTCCTATTCTTATGGTATTCCTATTCTATGTACCAAAGGAGGCCACAGTAGGTGCAACAACATGGGAACATTGCCCCTGGCTGGTACTCTTTCTGATGTAGAAGAGAAGAACTTACTTGAGGAGATCAACAGACTATTGCCTGTTCAGAAGTGTTTGATACCTACGAAACTTTTGCTTAACTTGACCAGCCCAGTCTGAAAGATCCACTGCTGCCAAATTACTCTTATACCCTGGAAACATTGTACAATGTAGAGTGCGTACACAAGATTCTTGAGCACTTTTTGGCAATGAACCAAGCCAACGGTAGGTGCTCCCCGTGCATAGATATGATACCAATCACTGTTGGTTGTAAGTTACTTGATGGCTATCTTGCAGAGGTTGCACCGGATGTCAATTTGAAACCTCCGAAATTCCAAGCACTAGCATCTGCTTTGCCTGAGTATGTCCGGCCACTAGATGATGGTCTCTATCATGTCATCGATGTGTACTTGAAGGTAGGCCTTTCATCCTACTTCCTTTTTTTAATTATGTTCTAATGCCGGTCCTAAATCATATAAATAAATGGACTTGTGGGGCATGCTATAATTCCAATACTAAGCTTGTAGTGTATCGAATGACAACATATCTAGCTTTTGGTACCTCCAATATTTCAAATCCTAAAACCCTACATTCAAGAAAAAGTGAATATGCACTCTATCACACCTTCTACTTTCTCTACCAACTCTACAGACTCTTAAATAGTGCCATCTTTAGTGTTGTCACGCACTTCCTTGCTAAGCTTTTCATCACACGTTTTGGAAGGGTACCATGAAAATGGACACATTAGCAAGTGATGATTTGATTTTTCTAGCTGTGTCATGTTAAATAAATGATCTCAAATTATGAGCTTACTCGTGTTTTATAAAATATATATTCATATCATGCACTATGTCATAATTTAAACATTTGTTACGTAGCAAACGACTCGCGAATATGTGTGGCTAGATTATCTTGAAGTTTCTATAGGTGCGATAATTTTGTATATGGTGGATAACATGACACTATCTTCACGTGATCAATCTAAGTTATTTTCTATATATCAAGATCTGGCCTTAGAAAAATTGTGTTGCACACATTTTAAGATGTCGTCTAATTCGGAACGACAAGAGTCATAGTTACCACTTTTTTATGCCACTTATATGCTCCTCCCACATCCACTGTTATGTTTTTTTTCTAGAATACGCAAAAGCATGGGTATCAGATACAACACCTTTCGGCCATTACAACGCCAATCCCAAGGATTAGCGCCCACATCCACTAAACACACCCACCACGCGTACTACGATACATGCTCCACCTAGGTCAACGTCATGCCAATGGCGATGAGGCAAGACAAAGAGCAACCAAGCCGTATCACAGTTAATGCCGAAGACCTCTACAACAAGAACAATACGCGAGGACAACATAGACCAACATACCCCTCACATGGGGCCAAGAGGTGGTCGGCAAGTGAACGGCAGGGCCTGGGCGGACCTGGAGATGGCATCGTCGGGAGACCGCCGACAATGGTATACAGAGCGCCTCGAAGGCCCATGTCTGGACTTGAGCCGTGCCACCAAGATTCCTCGAGCAACAAGACGGCGCCTCCAAAGAGCAAATGATGCCATAAAACTACCGTCGCTCGGTCCGTAGGCTGGACCAAGGGTCTCTCCTGAGCACGAGGGAGGAGTTCAATCGAGGCCAAAGCAACGCCTCCAATGAGGTGAAGGCGTCCACTAATGTCGTGATTGCTAGCCTTGGCGTCATGAAGTAGGGATTTCTCCCAGCCCAGATCACAAACCCCTAACTTTTGAAGCTACTCAATTAGGCCAACCACCATGATGGGAGGCTTCACATCACATAGCACACCAGCCTCCATCATTTCCGCCACCACCTCGCACATGGAGCTGAAACCGCCCACTGCCAATACCACCACCAACCATCAAAGTCACCACGCCCGACGGACCCAGGCCAACATTGCCAAGACCCTAAAAACTGATAAGAGACAGTGTGCCACCTTCCCCAACGCCCTGCCAGTGACACCAGAGCAGACCCGCCCGATACTGTTCCCTCACGGCCAAGGACAACAGCTCCACCACCACGGTGCGTCGAGCCTCGCCGACGAGAGGGGCACCACCAAACTCTGCCATCCACCGCCACCAGAGTCATGCATCCACCCCACCACCAACCACTCTTCATGGAGCGGTGACCTCCTCCCACCTCCACCCCCGTCCACAGCAAGCTGAGCCGTTGCTCTTGCATAGGCCCAGATCCTAACGGGAGGGGATGGGAAGGGAGGGAAGCCCCATTGAGCCTCTCTGCCTCTACTTGGACCACCGCTGGCACCCAGTTGCCCCGCGAGCCTCCCTCGGATCTAGCGTCTCACGACGCCCCGTCCAAAGCGAAAGTAAGAGAGAATATTCCCCGCCGCCTCCAACACCGAGCGGGCTTTGCCCGGCGATGCCCTCCGATGGCGGCGGAGGGAGGGGTGAGGTGGGGAAGATCTGCACTATAGGCTAGCTAGGGTTTCCTCCCACAAAAATAGTGTTCCTGCTACGGGCGAGGGGTCACACTCTTCTATTTAATTCATCACTATATTAGCGTCCATATATCAACCAAAATATAGAAAATCATTGTAGCCAAATAACCCTGTTCTAAATAAACATGGTGATTTTTGGTATAGTTTGTATCAAAATATGAGATGTGCTTCAGTATACTCCACATCCCAAAAACTGAAATGGGTAGTTTTGTCCTTTGCTAGCGATGGTGGGAGTAACATAGCGAGTAACATAACAGCCACAAGCCAAGTTTGCTTATGTGGTAAGGAGTTAATGAGAAGAGAGGTGTTTGTGATAATATAATTTGTTACCGTAACATAATGCAACCCAAGGTAAAATGTGTTAAAACCTAATAAATGCAAATATCTATGATAGTACTTTTATGTTAGATTGCGCTATGAAGGTAGTAACATAGCCTAGTGCCGTATGGATGACACTAGTTTAAGTTACTCCCGACTATGACTAGCCCAATTGATCCACTGCCTATCTAAATTGATACACAACCCAAAAGCAAAATGTCTTGGACTTATGAACCTACTATACGCAGAGAGTGGAGATAGAACGGGCGAGCTCGCGTGCTCAATACAGGGACCAATGGTACCACGCGCATATGGAGCCGGCATAATTGATCGCAGAAATACATGGGAGGTTTAAAAGTGTACTAGGCATAATTGATCGCCGAACTACATGGTGTTGCCTGGTACCATAGGTTTCCATTGTCGGCGTTTGGGGTCAGTGAGAGCACGCCGCCGGCCTAGCCCCTTCCATATCTATTGGACACAATAGTCAATTCTGCACGATGAGGCGGGGGAGGCATCGCGCACTTCAACTGGACCTGAACGACGCTTGTCCTTCCATCGGCTACTCTCCGACATATTGAGGGCAGTCAACCGGCAGGGACGACCCCCAAGCACCGTCTTGGACAAAAAGGTAATTCGTACATCAGAAACTGGCATTATTTCGATGCAGTGTCTACAATGTTTGTTGATGTTCCTTGTAAGGCTGCTATCACTGATTAAAATGCACCACTAATTGCGAGTTGTCATACTCGCACAATGCCTTTGTCAGTTTTTGGTTATTTATAGATAGCCTTATAAGCTAATCAATCTTCTTATATCTTATATCTTATATTTACTAATTGGAAGCATCATACGAGGCACCACGTTAATCCTTAGAATTAAGAATTTTTGACCGTTTAATTAATATATAATGTATCTGTAGCCATTAGATGACATGATGTCTCATACCACCACGTATGGAGAGTCCACGTATGGAGAGTCTTAGTCCCCTGGGACTCCCCGTTTCCTAGAAAAAATGAACTATATTTTTCTATCCTCCACGTTAATTTTACAGGACTACTTAATAACCTTTAGATCTTCACGTCTAGGAACAGAGATATGGACTTCATGTTTAGCAGCCCGTACAAGTCAGATCCGATCAGCCCAAAAGAGTCCATACATTTTTACACTAGAAAACATGCAAAACAGAAGCACCTAAAAAACTACACTTTTTAAGGAAGCTTTTTTTCTTAGTAAACGTAGTAATGCAATTAGCCAGGCATGCATGACATGGCTAGATATATGCTTAGTTAAAAAAAAATGTACGTACACAATCAAAAATACGTTCATATATCAACACCGCCCACAAATTAGACATACATAAATGAAGTCCAAAATTTGTGTGTGATGGTGGTTTCTCCAAAACAAAAATCAGTTAGTTAATAAAATTCTAATAATATAATAGTAGCTAAATGAGAAGATGTGCTCACGTCCACATATTTTGATGACATAGATGCAGACACTACAAAAGTTATTAACTAGATTACCTGCCAGAGTTCGTCGGCTAAACAAAAGCATCAACATTTCTTTTTCGATGGTTCAGTTGTGGGATATCGGAACAACCAGTTTTCATAAATGTACAGAATAACTTTATAAGTCATACAGATGGGCTTCAAATATTTTATAGGAATTGTTAGACCACAGAAGGATGAGATTTTAAAATTTTCTGGATGAGCTTAACAATATTCAAGCAAACCTCCAAATTCTAATGAACAAAATTTTAAATATAAAAAATGTCTTTTACAACTTTATATAATATTCAATGTGGAAACCAAAAATATTAATTAACATTCGACGTAAAAAAATGATATATTATTGCTGTTTTTCATGGCTGCCACATCTGTAAAAGTTGATGGAAATTTGTGTTTGCTTTCTCCCTTGAAGACTATAGACTTGGCAGAACATTCATTTGAACATGTTTGTTACTGGGGCTTCAGATTATTCTGTTTTTAAAAAATATGTAGTCTTTCATTATTTGCAAAATATGATGCATGGTATTATTAATGCAATGGAAATATGCCTATGACATTGGGGAAAAAAATCTTCTATATTGCTTCTTATTAATTACAATCACCCAGAACTATTTTTGAATTATATATAAATTTAATCTTAACTTATATTGAAATCAACAAAATTTTGAGATATTCAATGCTTCCATTAAATAGACTAGCCCGTGCAAATGCACGGGTTGACGACTAGTCCAACTAATCTGGACTAGAAGTTATCAATCAACTAATTGTGAATATGTTGTGTGAACATGCTTGTTTGGTCAATAATGAAACTAATAATTTTGCAGTTCGTGCACAATTTCAATGTTTTCAGTATTAGAAGCTTTTTGATTAACCTATCTTAGTTGTGTAGCTCAGTGATATGCCCGTGATGAATAAACCTGGGAGGTATCATTCATGGAAAATCAAGTAATATTAGAGAGTGGAGGACGCAAATTTTTGACCTGCTATGCACAGCGATGCACATGAAACAATGCATAATTCCTCTCGCGTGCTCTTTTTCTCTCCCTCTGATGGCGCTCTTCCTATAAAGTGTCCCTTGCTGACTTGCGGTGTTGAATCCATGTAGTCTGGGAGCTCCACACTTTGCGCCGCCTGTCCGTGTAGACATCTAGATGATTATCAATCTGTTCTCCGAAAAGACTGTTCCACATGTCCGTAATTTTGAGTTTTCGACGTGTGTGTAATTGAATACTTTAGTGAGCTTCCCTTCTACAGGATATGCACCATGGATGCAAACGTTGACTTGCATGCCAGACACACAAAAGATATGGAGGTTTCACGCAGTTGGGGAGCATCTAATTTTTTGTTGAACGCACACCAAAGATGAGGAGGTCCCACGCATTTGGGAAGGATCTCTCTCGTTTTTTTTTGAACTGGATCTCCTTTTCTTTAACTTGTTGGCTACAGAATATTGTGAGCATGCGGGACTCTTCATAACCTATGTACTAAATCCTAACCGTCAAACTGAGATACATGAGAGCTCTCGCGACCGCGTCGCCCCCGCGGGCGACTGGTCGCGCCCCGATTCCCCTTCCGCTAGCTCTCCCTCTCTCCCCCCTCCCCGCCGCCGTCGCCGGCGTTCGCCGCCGGGCTTGGCCCGGGCGACGCTGGTGGCGGTGGCCCTCGGACATTCCTCTCGGCTGCTCTCTCAAGACGGGCGGAGCGCCGAGGGTGCTCTAAGGCGGCGGTCCGGCGTGGTGGCGAGATTCTGGCGTGGCGCGGGAGATCGGCTGGACGGCGGCGTCGCCGTTGGCGGCGGGGTGGCGTGGCGGCGCGGACAGGTGGCGCCGTTCGCCCGATCTGGCCCTTTGGGCCCCGTCTGGGTCTGGGCGGGCCGACGACGGGGCGGGTCGGCGGCGTGGCTTCCAGGAGGCGGGGGAGCGGCGATGGGCCTTGGGGTGTTGGCGGTGCTGGCGCCGCCCTGCTGCAGCTTGTCCGGCGGGGCTTAGCGGGCTCGATTCGGGCCTGGCCGGGCCAGGGGTGGCCCGGTATGCCCTGCTGCTGCGTCCGGACGGCGACCGCGACGGTGCCGGAGGCACGAGCCTCCTGCACGACGACGGAGGAGGTGGTCCCCTCCCACGCGGCTACAGCGTTGTTGCTCGTCAACCAACGCCTCCTCTCCTCGTTTCTTGGCCTCGTGGTGGTGATCTCAGTGAGGCGGTGTGGGTGGCGTTGCGACCGCGGTGGCGCGTGGGTGGGCGGTGAGCTGGCTGGTTGGCTCCGATCCGGTTGGGCGGTGGGTTTGGAGTTGGGAGAAATCCTTGCCGGGTCTTCCGGTTCCGATGCTGTGACGCCTGCGGGTGCCATCATTCCTCCCTTGAGGGTGTCGGTGGTCTTCATTCCCTCTACCCTCCGCGTGCCGGGGGAAACCCTAGGACACGTTCGGGCAGCAGCGTCGTCGGCGTCGCATTCCTTTCTGGAGGTGCTGCTTGGTACGCGGAGGATCGGAGCCTAGTATCGTAGTGGGTGGATTTCGGAGGGCGCAGCGGTAGTGGGTCATCCGCGCTTTGTCGAGCTGCCAGTGTTGGCATTGTTTCTTCTTCTTTTTCTTTGGCTTGTTGTGCTGCTCGCCACAGCGTTTGCTCTGTGATCGGTGTTGGTGCTTTGGAATTAAAAACGGGGAAACCCTTTTTCGGTAACTGAGATACGTACTTCGGTTATCTTAATTGATGTATTTTTCTAGAAACACGGGAGGTAGAGGACATGAGGAGGAGCAACGCAAGGGCTTTGTGCCTCTGCAGGCAAGATTGGCTGTAGAAGAAGTTTAGGAAGGATATGTTTTCTAAATATCTTTTTTGGCTCTTGCAAAGCCAACTTCGTTGAAACGTTTCTGCTCCGGTGCTCCCCCCGGGCTGAACGCGAGGGGGAAAAACACAACGACGGTCAGGATGAACCAAAAAGGTTCAGAACGAGGGGCACGATCGTCTTTGTTTCCTCCACGTATACCCATCGAGGAGCCCTGGGAGGCCCGTACGGGCCCGGTTATATCGTATGCCCGGCCGTATACGTATTTATATACGGCGGGTGTTTCGTTTTCACGTGCAGCCGCCCGCGGCCGTGGGGCAGCACGTGACCATGGGAACAAGCCAAAAATGTCCCATCATATAAATGTGGACGACAACCACCTTGGGCCTCATCGCCCACCATCCCCCCCTCCCGGCCGCATCGTCTCCCTTTCCACTCCCTCTCCTCTCCCTCTCTCTCCCACGTCATCGTCCCCCTATCGCCAACCGCATCTCTCCATCACCTCCATCGCCATGGAGTACGCAGGAAGCGAGCGCCCCGATTGGGGAGCAGACCTGGTGGCGCGGGCGCAACAGGTCACGGCGGGCACATGGGTGATGGGAGGTGCCGCCATCCAGGGCGGTGCAGCAGATGTTGCAGATTTGGAGAAGGTGGAGGCAGGCTCGAGCGGCGCAGTCCAGCGAGATGCGCCCACTCCGGCGATTTCCGGGGAGGCGCAGAAGGTGGAGGCGGGCTATGGCGAGGCGCACGAGGTGGAGAAGGTGGAGGCCGGCTCCGGCGAGGAGCAGGTGGAGCAGAAGGTATGTGCTTATCCCATTTAGTTGGAAGTTTTTAGATTCTAGGGCTTTTGGCCAGAAGATTCTTGGGTTAGATTAGTTGGATGGAGGGTTTTCTCTGCATTAGGGATCTTCTGTATTTGATTCGTGCAAGAATGGTGGACCACATATGATTATTAGATTAGGTTAGAGCTAGCCGGATTGAGGGATGGTTTTTTCAGATGCTTATTAGATTAGTAGTTGAATTTTTTTGTTAGATTTTAATTAGTATGAGGTTGAATTCCTTGTTTAAGAGGCAATTTAAGGACAGATAGACCATATATGATTATTGGATTTATAGTTCAGTGCCGCAGACATATATGATTATTTGATTTGATCTGTGGTTCAATGCTACTGGATGGAAACATAATGGAACTGGAATTCATTAATTTTTATTCTGTGATTGATTCATAAAGTAAATGAAGTACTTTAGAGATTAATTGATTTAGATGATACAAGATTTATCTATAGTATAATTTTTTGTTGTATAGATTCTGTGATTGATTCATCTATAGTATAATTTTTTGTTGTATAGATTCTGTGATTGATACATCAATTCAAACTTCAGAGATTAAGAGATGAACTGGTGCATTCTTTTGGCCTTGGATTTCTGCAATGTTGCTTATTTCCACTCCTCAAATGATCATTCTTTTCACATAAGCATTTTTGAGTGGAAGTTTATTATTACCATTGCTATAGTTGGGTTAGGTTAAGGCATTTGTCCTTTTGTCATTACTTTTTGTTTGAGATGTGTTTGGAGATGTGTTTGTCTGATGCTGGGTCTCCGCTGTTTGGAGATGTGTTTGTCTAAGCTGCTCTTGCTATCAGTTTGGCTTTTGTATTGGATTCATTTAAAGCCAGTGAATATATGTAATTAAATTATGTGACTGAATAATGTAGTAGAAGTAAGAGTTAATATTTTAATTAAATTTATGAGTTAGGGTTATTTGTACTGGATTCATTCATAGTTTATAGGTATGGCTAGCTCTTGTTAATATAACAAAAAATAGTTTCTACATCTCTAAGTGTGTGTTTAGAAACTGCATTGCAGTAAAATTTGCGCTTATATCTCATCTTTTAGGTTATGTGCTTACTAAAAATCCACGGTGAAGATAAAACTTCCTCAAGTTATATATAATGGTCCTATTTGCATTGTCTGTCAAAAACTGCTATTTCATTGGTGAATAAATTTGCAGTGGGTGGTTGCTTGCAAAAAAGAGAGGAATGGCTATTGATTTATACCTACATATGCATGTTCAAAAGTGAAATCTGGATTTGTATGTCCCTAAGTAATTAAATGTTTAGGCTTTTTTTAGCTAGGCCTTGATGTTCTTTTGAGCTAACAAAGATTAGTGTCTTGACCAAAACATTTACAATTGCTTGAAGACATATTTTTATCCATTCAGGGTTCCTTATTTGATGTATAGTAGTTAACATTGGATCAGGTTGAACCTCATAACTTGGACACACACAGAAGAGAAGTGTTGGGTTAATCCAGGCAATGTCAAGAATGCAGCATGGATTTTCATTAGCATATATGAAGGAAAGCATTTATTTGTTGATTGATTGCTTAGATTCTGTATTTATAAGGAAAGAATTTATTTGTTGATTGATTGCTTAGACTATGTATTTATAAGGAAAGCATTTATTTGTATGTACATATCAATGAACTTGTATGTTGATAACCCTACTGTTTAGTATCTATATAGCTTAATTTATAGTCTATGAAATAGCTGTAGGTTTCATATTAATTTGTTGTTGCATTGGACAAATATATTGGCAATATTGGTCCCTTGCAACATAGCTTTGTAGTTCAAATTCACAATTTTGTTTGTGATGACATTCTTTGAACTGCAATTCTAATCCTTGTAATTGACTAGTACATCTGCCCGTGCGTTGCAACGGGCGGAAAAATTGAAAAAAAAACCCTGCTTTGCATGCCACTACGCTTCACTTATATTCAATTCTGACAAACCTTGAAATAAGGTTATCCTCATCTCTATAAGGTGCATATACGGATGGGTTGCCACCGGTTGAATTATCTTTATTTGGATCATGAAGTGTTGGTGTGAGAAGCTACCCTAACATCCTTCATTGACGCATACTTGAGCTCTGCACTTTCATCAAATGAAAGAGTGGTGATGCATGGAATAGTCTTTTAGCGGGAGAAACATACAATATGATTCTTACAGGTGCATGGAATAGTCTCTTAGCTATCCACATCCAGTTGCATTTTGGAAGAAATTTGACGAAAGTGAACTAATTTGAGGGATATTTAGACAAACTGGACATATTAATTCATACTTGAATAACTTTTAGATTAAACCTGATGCTTTTCATCTAGACTGGAGGACACTAATTACGTTTCAATATATTTTAACTAAACCGAACTCTAAACCTAGTCTAAATGACTATCGGCCCCCGCTCGCCCATTTTTGGCAGGCCATGAGCCCCGGGAACTGAAGCTCCAGCTCCGCCTTGTACCATTTGCCTTCATAGCCTGCAAGCGGCTAATCAGCTGACGAAAGGGCGGTGGCCTTCCCGAGACCAGAGCGTCGGCGATCCCCCATGCTCTACTCTTCCTCACTGCCGGCGGCGCTCTTGGACGTGCCGACTTCGTGATCGTTGTGCTGGGGTGCGTGTGGCGGAGCTGGCAGCGTCACCCTCGTCCTTGCTCTTGTCGTAGACTTCACCGACCGCATCGTGGATCTTCTTGAAGGCGGCTTCAAGCTCCGCCTGACGTTGGCGGTACCACCAGCGGCCGCGACGGATTTGGCAGGCGGTGCGATAGGAGTCGCTAGCGCCTCCTGCTCGGCCTAATCCACGTCTGACACAATTGTCATGCTAGCGGCGAGGTGCTCCACCGCACTCCTGTTCCGGATGAGGGTCGACGTTGGAGGTGCCCTTATGTACTCTTTGAGAGTTTACAGAAAAAAGTAGATCCTGGTGATTCGGACAGTTGCACGCGTTTTGAGGGTCGATGTTGGAGATGCCCTTATATACTTTTGAGAGTTTAATAATTCATCTATAGTACTTTAGAACATTATCAAAATATTCGAATTCTAATGATTTTTTATTATGTAGTTTTTCTTATCGTAGGTCCTTTGATTTGTAATTCGTTCCCAACGTTATTTTTTCTTTTGCACTATAAAAGATCTCCATACTCCCGTGTCCAGACAGCTGATAAAAACACTATGTGGTCGAGCGGCCTGCACGTAGACTCCCCATCAGGCCATCACGTGTACCTCCACCGCTTAGCCTATTCATTTGTCTCCAGCGAGATGCATCTGTATCCTCTCATCCCCATCCATATCTTCCACCGATATGTGCAGCGTTGCTTCAATGCTGAAGAGCCAAGCCGATGTGAAGCCTGGTAGTAGTCAAGCCGATGTGAAGCCTGGGATGAATATGACTGTTTTGGCTAGCTCTGTGTTTACATGCGCCTTCTCGTCTAGCTAGACAGCATTACGGTAGACCACAACTCCTCGTATGAACTTGTCAAGTAGCATGCTAGTTCGTCCTTACTTGCACATGTATGTGCTAGTCCTGTTTGATCGTTTTTTACTGTTTGTCTGCTTATTGCCAAAGCAGCTGGTTGATATTCGGACAAATTCAGAGCGTACTTGAACATGTAAGAATCAGTCTAAGGAGGCGAGGTGGGACTACTCAAAGCAAATATCCTTTTCATTGTCAAACCGACGTGCTAGCCGAGTTGGTCGCTGCCTTAGCATATGGCTCGTGAGGTTATGGGCTTGATCCCCACAGCAAGCAATATTTGTTGACTGTTGGCTCATAAGAGAACGTTTCATCTAGCCTGTATAAGAGAAAATCACGTTGGTCCGGGGCGTTTCTCTATGGCCTAAATTCAGTGACGTACCACCCTTCATTAATACCACCTCGGATATTAAAAATACTTGATGGGTTGGACGGACGAAAAACGGACAAAATTACAATGGTAAGAAGCGATAGCCGTTTTATTAGTAGGTATAGATATAGATATAGATGTGCTTAATTACTTCACAATATAGAAGAAGGAGGATCTGGAGGGCAAGAAGAGGAAGTTAGACATGACTGGCTTCAAGGACCCATATGCTAGTGATGATGAGCCGTACGAGGTAAGGCCTAATTGAAATGTTATTTGTGCATTGAGTTAGTCTTACATGTTTATAGTATTTGAATGCGTAATGTATTAATGTCATTCATTAATGTGTGCAGTATGATTCTGGAGATGATGTGCTCGAGGGGAACGTCAAGTCGTTCGAAGAGAAGCTGGTGGTGAAGATCAGGGCCCAGGGATCTGGTTGTTACCACAACAAGAAGACCGAGAAGTTCCGCTGCCCCTACTACAGCAAGCCCAAGCCCAGGTCTGGGTTAATGGAGCATCTTATGGAACATTGTCGGGTTACAGCGATAAGAGGTGATGACTACAAGATCAAGGGGCAGCATGTTGCCCTCCTGAAGGTCCTGAGAAGCCCTAACATGTAGTTGCCCTACATCTGGTTGTCATGAGAAGGAGGAAGCCTCAGTGCTTTTGTTGAACTAAATGTGGTAGTCTGATGGTGGAAACTTTATGTAGTAATGTAGTATGAACTTAATCTAAGTGTAGTAGTGTAATATGAACTTGGTGGTGTCTGCATCAGCAAGTGTGATGTGTGGATGATGCTGTCTATGGTAGTAATCTATATTGCTATCTAAATTTGTGTCTCCTAAATTTGCCATTATGGTTCCTTAGATTTAGATGTCGTGACGTATGATTTGTTTGAGTGTGCATTTTCTGAATCTACCTGCTGCAATGATCAAACATGGTGCTTCAGTTTTGCTTCACTGATCGGACATGCTGCAAACACTTCCCATGATGTGGCCCTGTGCAACATGCCATGGCAATGGTGCAATTAATTCCCATGTTGTGGCCATGCGCAACATGTTGTGCCCATAAGCAAATCCTACCAAATGTACAACTTTGGGTTAAGTTAATTAATGGTGTTTAGTGAAGTAAGTGGAAAAATTATTCATCCACACATATGACATCTTTCCATCATTTGAGTTAGCAAAAATAGCAAATACTCCACCATATGATCAAATATTCCAATAACAGAGCACATATTCCATCATTTCATCAAATAATAAAAAAAAAATTAGTTAAAGATGGTGTGTGTGTGCAAAAAACAACATTTGAATTAAGATGTAAGGATTTTTTGTAATATGAAGGAGTATTATCCTAATTAGTTGTGTCCTGTTTATTCATGAAATGCAAGGAGATTTTTTGTAATATGAAAGGTTTCCTTTTATAAAATTTATAGTGGCCCCGCGTGTTTCGCACCAGCATTGGGCAGGGCATAAAAAAATTCAAAAAAAATCAGAAATTTATAAAATCTTGGAAACCTATCTATGTTTGAGTAGGAGATCATGTGTGCAAATTTTGAGGTGATTTAGAGGAGGTCAAAAAAGGACCTCATTTTGGACGGAGCGTTTGGTCTCACCTAATCCAGTTCTTGTAGCACGGTCATTTTTCCCACCACCTCCAAATGACCTCAATTTTTGTAGGCATGATCTCCTTAATATAAAACCTTGAGGTACAGACCCCTTGAGGTATAGACTGATGTTTGGACCAGTCAGTCTAGAGGGCAGTATAAATTCAAAAACAATTTAAAAAATATAAAACCTTGGAAACCTAGCTTTGTTTGTGCAAGAGGTCATGTGTGCAAAAGTTGAGGTGATTGGGAGGTGGTCGAAAAAATCACTGCATTCCGAAGGGACCATTTGGTCTAACTTAAGCCAGTTTTTGAAGAAAGGTCATTTTTCCAACACCTCCAAATCACCCAAATTTTCTTTGACATGGTCACCTACATGTGCCAAACATGGCTATCAAATAAAATTTGGAATTTTTTTACAATGTCCCCTTGAGGTATAGACCGATGTTTTGACCAGTCAGTCTAGAGGGCAGTATAAATTCAAAAAAATAAATATAATATAAAACCTTGGAAACCTAGCTTTTTGTGCAAGAGGTCATGTGTGCAAAAGTTGAGGTGATTTGGAGGTGGTCAAAAAAATGACCGCATTCCGGAGGGACCATTTGGTCTAACTTAAGCGAGTTTTTTGAACAAAGGTCATTTTTTCCACCATCTCCAAATCACCCAAAAAAATTTTACATGGTGACCTACATGTGCCAAACATGGCTATCAAAGAAAATTTGGATTTTTTTTACAATGCCCCTTTAGGTATAGACCGATTGTCGGTGTCAAAACCGGCGGATCTCGGGTAGGGGGACCCGAACTGTGTGTCTAGGCGGATGGTAACAGGAGACAAGGGACACGATGTTTTTACCCAGGTTTGGGCCCTCTCGATGCAGGTAAAACCCTACTCCTGCTTGATTGATATTGATGATATGGGTAGTACAAGAGTGGATCTACCACGAGATCAAGGAGGCTAAACCCTAGAAGCTAGCCTATGGTATGATTGTTGTAATGGTTGTTCGTCCTACGGACTAAAACCCTCCGGTTTATATAGACACCGGAGAGGGCTAGGGTTATACAGAGTCGGTTACAATGGTAGGAGATCTACATATCCGTATTGCCAAGCTTGCCTTCCACGCCAAGGAAAGTCCCATCCGGACACGGGACGAAGTCTTCAATCTTCTATCTTCATAGTCTTGTAGTCCGGCCGATGATGATAGTCCGGCTATCCGGACACCCCCTAGTCCAGGACTCCCTCAGTAACCCCTGAACCAGGCTTCAATGATGACGAGTCCGACGCGCATATTGTCTTTGGCATTGCAAGGCGGGTTCCTCCTCCGAATAATTCATAGAAGATTGTGAACACCAGGATAGTGTCCGGCTCTGCAAAATAAATTCCACGTACCACCGTAGAGAGAATAATATGTACACAAGTTCAATCTGTTGACTTATTTAGTGGCGTGACGTCACACCACTTCCAAGCCTTTACTTGAATCGTTTAAATTATACCACCTCAGCGCGTTTAGCGAAGCGGTTTCCTTGGCACGTGTTGTCGAAGCAGAGATCGTGTTCCCCTTATTCCGGGATTCCCATCAATACGGACGTGGGTAACCCAACCGCGCCATTGATTGTGGCGCTTGGGAGATAAGCGAGTTTTACCAGGCCGGTGGGGACGCGTAGTCTTCGTCCGCCCATATATAAGGGGATAAGGATCCGCCTTTTTTACCTACGCCTTCTTCCTCCTTTGCTTATCCGTCTCCGCGCACTCGAGCTCCAGCGCCCTAGTCCGCACATCTCGCCTCAACCTTCTCCAGCCATGTCAGGAGCGGGAGGCAAGTGGATGGCCTCCTCCGTTACGGAGGGGCACATCGAGAAGCTGCGCGGCGCCGGATACCTGTCCAGCAACATCGCGCACCGGCTGCCCGACGAGGGGCAGCTCATCCCCACCCCCAGGCCCCATGAGAGGGTCGTATTTCTTCCCCACTTCCTCCGCGGACTGGGCTTCCCACTTCACCCCTTTGTCCGGGGGCTCATGTACTACTACGGCCTGGATTTCCACGATCTGGCGCCAAACTTTATCCTCAATATCTCGGCGTTCATCGTCGTGTGCGAGGCCTTCCTCTGCATCCAACCCCACTTCGGCTTGTGGCTAAAGACCTTGAATGTCAAGCCGAAGGTGGTGAAGGGCGTCCAAGCGGAGTGCGGAGGCGCCATTGTGGGCAAAATGCCCAACGTCACCGAGCCGCGTGACCCTAAATGGGCGGCGGCCCCCGAGTTTAGATCTGGTACCCCTATGCAGCTCACCTCCTGGAAAGAGAAGGGCTTGGTATGGGGTAGTTCGGAGGAGCTGACCGGACTCCAGTCCTGTCTCCAGACCCTGGTGAACAAGAAGCTTAAGCTTGTCAACGTGATCCAGGTCATGCTCGTCCGCCGGATTCTCCCCTGCGAGCAACGGCCTTCAATTGTTGGGAGTTCGATCGGGCACAGCACCGGACCTTGAGCGGGCTCTTCGACACGACGTACGAAGCTGCCTGGAGGGTGCTGTTCAAGGGAGGAGAAGCCCTCGCATCCGCGACCGAAGATCGCGGATTCAGCACGCAGCGCCCGGCCAGCGAGGTAAGCTATGTTATCCTTTATGGGACACTCATTTCTTTCATAGTTTGACTCTATGTGGGATCTAAAACTCCCAATGCCTTTAACAGGACTGGCAGAAGACGTCCGGACAGTTTAACTATCCGGCTCCCCTTCCAGAAGATCCAGCGGACACCCGTTTCACGGGGCTGCTAGTTCCGGCACTTTACGTGGTGCCGGAAAAGAAGGCCAAGAAGAAGGCCACGGGAACCCGAAGGAGTTCCCAGCGCCAGGTGATATCGGACTCGTCGTCTGATGGCTCCGAGGCGGACACCTCCCCCGAAGACGAGGAGGAGAAAGAGGACTCTCCCCAAGAGGGGGGAGAGAAGAAGAGGAAGGCTTCCCCAACGAGGGAGGCCGAAGGGTCCAAGAAGGGAAGGACCCTTCCTCTGGGCTGCTCCGCCAACACCGACGACGGCGACGAGGGGTGGCCCTCAAGGGCCAAGCCCATGGCAAGATCGTAAGTATCTGGATTCCTGAATGATTTATAATTTCTCTTTTTTGCCATGTGGTGTCCTTCTAATGCCGCATACAACCTGTAGTCTGGCCGAGGACGATCTTCCCGCTACCTCGAGCGGGTCCTTGGCTCCGTCGGATGTGGATTCCATTCCGACTGCCTCCACCCCTCGTGACGCTGATGACGCCGAGGTGGGATCCTAGGAGGGGACACACCAGGAGGGGGATGCTCCAGAGGTGCCACACCTCCACCCCTCCCGGACTTCGCACTGGACTCCGCGCCGGAACCCGCAGTGGTTCCGGAGTCCGGCAGGCGGCCCCTTCGTAAGAAGGGCAAGACCGTGACAACGGCGGCCTCCGTCCAACCGGAGGTGCCGGACAACTTGTTTGAGGCGCTCAACAGCGCTTCCATCGAGGAAGAACACCACACTATCATGAGTGCGGTGATTCAGAAGGTTCAGCTCGCCAAGAGCAGGCTGACCGAAGCCTGCAGCAGCCTTCTAACAGGCTTTGAGGTAAGAAATTTTAAAATATGTGAAGTAATACCGCATAGACAGTAGCCCCTGATGCTCGGTTCGGTGTTCGGAAAGAAAAGCCGGACCGAGGATCTTACAAAGATATACGCAGGAGGTCTAAAAAATATGTCAATATGGGATTGCAGGCTGTGCTGCTGACGTCTGCCGCACTGACTGCGGAGGTCGGTGCTTTAAAGCAGAACCTCGAGCGGTCCGAGAACAAGCTCGGCCTTGCCAAGATGCAGCTCAAGGACAAAGAAGGTGAGTAACACCGTATTAAATTTGTACCTTACAGAAAAGGATTTTGGTTGCAAGAGAAATAACAAGGATAACGTGGGCACTGCAGGGGCCACGAACAAGGTGGCGACCCTAAAGGAGGCCGTGTCCGCGGCCGAACGCAATGCGGCCGCGGAACGAGCTGAGCGAGAGAAGCAGGAGGCGGGGGTGCGGAGGTGCAGCAAGAGCTTCAGGCTCTCGTGGAAAAGCATGAGAGGTTGGAGCGCGACTCGAAGGCTCCTGAGTCCGAGCTTGCATCGACTCTTGAGAGTGTTAAAGCTGCTAAGGCCGAAGCCCATAAGGCCCTCCAGGAGATTGAGGCGGTGAAGAAAATAGCAGCGGGTAAGGCATTTTTCATGCAAAGCAAGCATGTGAATGTGAATTACCTGTTACTTACTCGAATTCGGAGCTCTCCAGGAGCGTTTGCAGATCTGCCTCGCAGCGTGTCCGATCTGCCGCATTCTACCGAGCCGAGGAGGGAGCTCAGCGGAGAAGGTCTTCGGTCTCAAGATTTGAGGCGGACATCCAGTGCCCTTAGCGACTAGTGAAGCAGTGGCCAAGCTCCACAAGGTTGCCGAACAGGCCATGAAGGGCCTCATAGTTCGTGTGGCCCGGGAGGCCATGCACGGAGCTACTTCGCCTGGTACGGCGGCTGGTGGATGCGTGTCCCTGGGTGGAAGTCGTCAGCGTGCCCTTTGCATTGAAGGTGCCGTCGGGCCTTGCCCGTGCAAAAGTGCTTTGGGGCAGGCTGGATCTTTGAGAAGCTTCGACAGACGCGCCGCCGGGCGGGCAAGGAGTATCGCACGCCCAAATGTATTATAAGAGTGTCTGAAGGGTGCCCGCAAGATTGCGGATGAGTGCTCCAAAGATGTAATATTTGAGTAGACTCGCAATGTGTTATCTGTCGCTGAAAACTTTGTTCATATCGCTAAGCAACGCTTATTAATTTAAAATACTACCTTCATGCGGCCGTTTATCAAATCGAGAGATGGCAAGTCGTCGGCTTCAGCCCCCATGCCACAGTCTTTGGGGTGTTCGGATAAACTTGAGCACTCTTGTTCCCATTTTGGATCCATCTAGGAGGTGCTCAACACGACGAACAAGGCAACCGGACTTATAATGCTTAAACACTCTCACTTAGCCATAGAATTCTATAATTTTAAATTTCGTGAAGCCCCTAGTGTTCGAATACCGAGTTCGGGCGCTATCACGCTGGGCGGACAAAGCCGGTTCCTCGCTCTAAGCGGCATAAGTCTTTAGGGACTCGAAAAGACCTCTCGAACAGCGACCAGCTCTCGCCTTATCATGACGGTCAGTTTAGCTTTTCCATCGAGGCGCCGCCCAGCTCAACCGGGCGCAATCGCAGTGGTTCTCCCAGTGCTACCTTAGCCGATAGAACGGAACGTAAGTTACCAAAACATGGGAGCCGGGTAAACCCAACTATTGACCCAAGACATGATTCGGAGCCGATGCATATAGTGCTATAAGTTCGGGGTGCCGCACTTGTGAAAGTGTTCGGACTTATTACACCATAATGCGGGAAACATAAGCCCCTGGTGTATTCGGCCGTACCAAAGTGTACGGATGCAAAATGTCATAAATGAACATATATGTAAGAAAGGAATGCAAATATAAGCGAAAAGTGATGCATTGTTTCTTCAAGGAATTCTGCCATGAGTGCAGAACGATACAAATAGTGCGGTAAGCAAGGGATTGGACTATTAAACATGTCCCCCTCCAGGGGTAGGCTGCGGAATGGTGTATTAAACAGATTTAATGCTCATAATGGAGACTACCTAAGTGTTCGTCGTAGCCTTTGTCCTTCCCTGACTGTTGCATCGTGAGTTCGGCAGGTCCACTGCCGGACAGGGCCTCTGGTGAACGGAGTCCTGTGGAAAAAAAGAAAAAAGAAAAAGAGCGACACACTTGGGAGCCCCTGGTGTGGTTGAGCCGCACTCTGGGCCTGTCGTGGTCGTGCCCCTCCCCCTATGCCCATGGTATCTCCAGAGCGTAATGATGTACGCGAAGGACTAGTCTTGCAATCGTGCAAGGGCTGGGGTTGGGGCCGCATTGCTACGCGTGCTCGGAACGTGCCAGGTGGTCTTGATGTATGTTACTCCGGGCGCGTTTGGCCATGTCCGGTCGCTTAACGGCCGGACTCGAAAATTGCCTTAAGAGGCTGCTCTGTACTTCTGCCGCGAGAGCCGCTGTGTGTTCCTCCATTCGGAGGGAGCGTTCAGTGTTTCCGTTCACCGTGATGACTCCACGAGGACCTGGCATCTTGAGCTTGAGGTATACATAATGCGGCACCACATTGAACTTTGCAAACGCGGTCCGTCCGAGAAAAGCATGGTAGCCGTTGCGGAACGGGACTATATCAAAGATTAACTCCTCGCTTCGGAAGTTATCCGGGGATCCGAAGACCACTTTCAGTGTAACCGAGCCTGTACAATTGGCCTCTACACATGGTATGATGCCTTTGAAGGTCGTCTTTGTAGGTTTAATCCTTGAGGGGTCTATGCCCATCTTGCGCACTGTATCCTAATAAAGCAGGTTCAGGCTGCTGCCGCCGTCCATCAGGACTCTAGTGAAGTGAAATCCATCGACGATTAGGTCTAAAAACAATGCGGCGAATCCGCCATGGCGGATACTGGTGGGGTGGTCCCTTCGATCGAAAGTGATCGGGCAAGAGGACCATGGATTGAACTTCGGGGCGACTGGATCCATCGCATATACATCCCTAAGTGCACGCTTCCGCTCCCTCTTGGGTATGTGGGTTGCGTATATCAAGTTTACCGTCCGCACCTGTGGGGGGAAACCATTTTGTCCTCTACTTTTCGGCGGCCAGGTCTCTTCCTCGTCATCGCTATGCAGCCCCTTGTCATTGTTTTCAGCAATTAACTTGCCTGCCTGCTTAAATACCCAACAATCCCTGTTGGTGTGATTGGCTGGCTTTTCGGGGGTGCCGTGTATCTGGCAAGAGCGGTCGAGTATTCGGTCCAAATTGGACGGACCCGGAGTAGTTCTTTTGAATGCCTTTTTCCGCTGACCGGGTTTGGAGCCTCTGAATCCGGCGTTGGCTGCCGTATCCTCAGTGTTATCGCCGTTAACGCGGCGCTTGTTTTTGTTGCGACGCGACCTGCCATTGCGGTCCTTGTTGTCCGGACAGCCAGAATTTTTGCTGAGGTTGTTACTGCGGGCTAGCCAGCTGTCCTCTCCCGCACAGAAGCGGGTCATGAGTGATGTGAGGGCTGCCATGGATTTCGGCTTTTCCTGTCCTAGGTGCCGGGCCAGCCACTCGTCGCGGATGTTGTATTTGAACGCTGTGAGGGCCTCTGCATCCGGACAGTCGATGATTTGATTTTTCTTTGTTAAGAACCGTGTCCAGAATTGTCTGGCCGATTCGTCTGGCTGCTGAATTATGTGGCTTAGGTCATCGGCGTCTGGTGGTCGCACATATGTGCCCTGGAAGTTGTCGAGGAATGCGGCTTCCAGGTCCTCCCAACACCCAATTGACTCTGCTGGCAAGCTGTTAAGCCAATGCCGAGCTGGTCCTTTAAGCTTGAGTGGGAGATACTTGATGGCGTGGAGATCGTCACCGCAGGCCGTATGGATATGAAGGAGATAATCTTCGATGCAAACCGCGGGGTCTGTTGTGCCATTGTAGGATTCAATGTTCACGGGTTTAAACCCTTCAGGGATTTGATGATCCATTACTTCATCTGTGAAGCATAGTGGGTGTGCGGCTCCTCTATATTGGGCAATATCATGAAGTAGCTCAAGAGAGTTTTGTCTACTGCGTTCAGCCCGGCCGGAGTTGCTGTATCCGGCGCGACGGTACTCGTCGTGCATCATGGGGCGCCCACATGATCCGTAGATAGATCTTGATTGTCTTTCCTTGTCCTCCAATATGTCTCGCAAGTCCGGCACATTCCCCCGTGGCTTCGCGCTTTTCGAGCAGTGCCGGGGTACGGTTCTGATGGAGGGCCTAGATGCCTCTCTATCGCAGCCATGAGGTGGTCGGTCTGTCGTATTGTGCACTGGTAATGAGGGTTTATATGCCTCCTCCTCTAATCGGGGGAGCAACTTGCGTTTTTGGTAGCTTTTGGAGGGGCGTTCGAATTCATGCTCTTCGGCCGCGGGGACTTCGGTCCATCTGTCGACCAGCAGGTCTTGATCAGCTCGAAGCTGTTGCTGCTTTTTCTTTAGGCTGTTCGCCATGGCCATTAGTCTGCGTTTAAAACGCTCTTGTTCGACGGGATCCGCGGGCACGATGAATTCGTCGTCGTTGAGGCTTGCCTTGTCTCCGGAAGGAGGCATGTAGTTATCATCCTCGACCTCTTCGTCTGCCGCTCTCTCATGAGGGCTGGCTTCTCCGTCCTCCTGCGTTGAATCTTGCTGGAGGGGATTTTCTTCAACACTCTCTGGGGTGTTATTATCTCCGGTGCCGGAATCTCCATTCTTGCTGTGGCGGGATTTAGAGCGGCGCCGCTGACGTCGGCGCTTGGGATGTTTCTTAGAGGAATCTGCATCCGCTGCTTCTTCGCTGTTCCCATCCTTTGGGATGTCCACCATGTATATGTCGTATGACGAGGTGGTCTTCCAGTGCCCCGTAGGCGCTGGTTCTTGGTCGTCTCCGGCATCGTCGTCCATACCGTCGATGTCTTTGGAGTCGTAGTCTAGCATGTCGGTTAGATCGTCGACAGTGGCTACAAAGTGGGTGGTGGGTGGGTATTGAATTTCTTCGTCGTCCGCATCCCAACCATCCTGACCGCAGTCCGGCCAGAGCTCTCCTGATAACGAGAGATACTTTAGCGAATTCAGGATGTGGCCAAAGGGTGAGTGCTAAAAGATGTCCGCAGCGGTGAACTCCATGATCGGCGCCCAATCGGATTCGATTGGTAGGGGCGTAGGAGGTTCAGAGTCCGGCGAGGAGTCCGGCACCTCGGAGTCACGAGCTTTGCAAAGGACAAGGTCAGTATTCGGCTCCATCGCCGTAGAAGTTGCAGCCCCCGAGGCGGTGTCCAGCCACCTCTCCTCGATCTACGCGGTCGGCTCCGAACTATGGGTCAGAGCGGACTCATGTGCGGCCTCCAGGGTACTGTCCGGCGGCAGAGCTAAATCATGCCCATCGTGACATTGCGGCGCGCTCGGCTGTGGCTCGAATGCATCAAAGATCAAGTCTCCCAGGATGTCAGCCGTGAAGTTTAGGCTTCCAAATCTGACCTGATGGCCAGGGGCGTAGCTTTCGATCTGCTCCAGATGGCCAAGCGAATTGGCCCGCAGTGCAAAGCCGCCGAACACGAAGATCTGTCCGGGGAGAAAAATCTCACCCTGGACTGCGTTGTTGTTGATTGAAGGAGCCATCAAGCCTATCGGTGACGACATAGAGGAACTCTCAATGAAAGCACCAATATCGGTGTCAAAACCGGCGGATCTCAGGTAGGGGGTCCCGAACTGTGCGTCTAGGCGGATGGTAACAGGAGACAAGGGACACGATGTTTTTACCCAGGTTCGGGCCCTCTCGATGGAGGTAAAACCCTACTCCTGCTTGATTGATATTGATGATATGGGTAGTACAAGAGTGGATCTACCACGAGATCAAGGAGGCTAAACCCTAGAAACTAGCCTATGGTATGATTGTTGTAAAGGTTGTTCGTCCTACGGACTAAAACCCTCCGGTTTATATAGACACCGGAGAGGGCTAGGGTTACAAGGAGTCGGTTACAATTGTAGGAGATCTACATATCCTTATTGCCAAGCCTGCCTTCCACACCAAGGAAAGTCCCATCCGGACACGGGACGAAGTCTTCAATCTTCTATCTTCATAGTCTTGTAGTCTGGCCGATGATGATAGTCCGGCTATCTGGACACCCCCTAGTCCAGGACTCCCTCACCGATGTTTTGACCACTAAGTCTAGAGAGCAGTATAAATTCAAAAAAAAATAAAAAATATAAAACCTTGGAAACCTAGCTTTGTTTGTGCAAGAGGTCATGTGTGCAAAAGTTGAGGTGATTTGGAGGTGGTCGAAAAAATCACCGCATTCTGGAGGGACCATTTGGTCTAACTTAAACCAGTTTTTGAACAAAGGTCAGTTTTCCACCACCTCCAAATCACCCAAATTTTCTTTTAGATGGTGACCTACATGTGCCATACATGGCTATAAAAGAAAATTTGGATTTTTTTTACACTGCCCCCTTGAGGTATAGACCGATGTTTTGACCAGCCAGTCTATAGGGCAGTATAAATTAAAAAAATTAAAAAATATAAACCTTGGAAACCTAGGTTTGTTTATGCAAGAGGCCATGTGTGCAAAAGATGAGGTGATTTGGACGTGGTTGAAAAAATCGCCGCATTCCGGAGGGACCATTTGGTCTAACTTAAGCCAGTTTTTGAACAAAGGTCATTTTTTCCACCACCTCCAAATCACCCAAATTTTCTTCTACATGGTGACCTACATGTGCCAAACATGACTATCAAAGAAAATATAAAACCTTGGAAATCTCATGCATGCCTCCACATGCACCTTGTACAAGTCAGACCATTCGGGTCTGCCGGAGGGCAAGTCTGAAAGAGGTTTTCCTTCCCGGTCCCACCAAATGATTGCAAACTTTATGCACACCCTACCATGACCATGGCATGCATGCATGACTTGATTGGGAGCAGAATTCATATACCACGGCCTCATTTTTTTTGAAATTTCATTAATAGCCATGTGTGTTACATGTAAGTGAGCATGTGTAAAATTTATTAGGTGATTTTAAGAAGATCAAAACACATGTCAACTGCAAAAAAAATGTGTATTGCATGCAAGTGAGCATGTGTAAAATTTAGTATGTGTTTTAAAGAAGATCAAAACACATGTCAATTGCAAAAAAAAAACCCACCTACCAGAGGCAGGAGAATTCTAACACTACGGCCTACATTCGACTAGGAACCCAGTCGTTCATGGGCCAGGATGCAGGCCCATGCTGCAGAACCCCACGAGGCAGAGGGGATGATAGTTAGGCAATGTACTGTCTGCATATGAGAGGAGCTCGAGTGGGGAGTCGCAGCCGGGCATATAAACAGGTGCAGTGTGCTCTCGCTTGGCGTGGTGGGACTAAACTCCCACCACCCCACGGCTGTGTCCTGCGCAGCTCTGCCTTGGGCCCAATTCGGGTGGGCCAGGGCAGCCTAAGCCGCGTGCTGAAATAATGCACTATTTTAAATTCATTGATTTGTTTCTGTTTTATACTCTCTTTTATTTCACTTCTTAATTGCAAATTTTCTTTTCTTTTTTATATTTCTTGTATTTAAAATCTAATCTCTTTTTTCTATATTATTTATAAGAGCGTTTACTAAAATTAAAAAATCTTGCAGATTATATTGTGTTTTATTTCATTTGTTCGTTCTCTTTTTTATATTTATAATATTTACAAAATACAAATTAAAATCGTGTGTTTTATTTCACTTCTTCATTTAATTATTTCTTATCTTTTTTATATTTGAAATATTTTTACTTTGTAAGATGAAATGTTGTGTTTTTTCACTTCTTCATTCTAATATTTATTATCTTCTTTATATTTGAAATATTTTTAAAATGTAAGATAATATGTTATCTTTTATTTCACTTCTTCATTCTAATATATCTTATATTTTTTATATTTGAATTATTTTTTAAATGTAAGATAATATGTTGTCTTTCATTGCACTTACTCATTTAAATTTTTCTTCTGTTTTCTATATTCTCCTCTTTTCTTTGTTCTGACAGCTATAACTTTAAATAATGTATGATATCATGTTGTATTTTATTTCACATTTCATATTTGTCCTTCCTAATTATAATTTTTTTTTCTGTTTGATACTTGAAATATTTTTAAATCAAATCTAGTTGAGACAATCGCATGCATGCGCCCACATGCACCATGTACTACAAGCGGGTTTTTCTTCTCGGACTCACCAATTGAGACCAAACTTTATGCACTCCCTAGGATGACCATGGCAAGCATGCATGACAAGTATCGTTTATTTCCAACACTCGATGCATTTTGTAGGGTTTTTGCAGGTATAAAACCCTAAAACGCTACCCCGACTTGACAAAACGTGCGTATTGTGTCCGAATTCGTGCAGACCTTGTCAGGGCGACCACATTGGCCATGCCCACATGGTCCAAAAAGTTGGGGTAATCTCATGCATGCCTTCACATGCACCATGTACAAGTCGGACCATTCTGGTCTGCCGGAGGGCAAGTCTGAAAGATGTTTTCCTTCCCGGTCCCACCAAATGATCACAAACTTTATACACACCCTACCATGACCATGGCATGCATGCATGACTAGACTGGGAGCAAAATTCATACACCACGGCCTCATTTTTGTTGAAATTCCATTAATAGCCATGTGTATTACATGTGAGTGAGCATGTGTAAAATTTATTAGGTGATTGAAGAAGATCAAAACACATGTCAATTGAAAAAATAATTGTGTATTGCATGCAAGTGAGCATGTGTAAAATTTAGTACGTATTTTGAAGAAGGTCAAAACACATGTCAATTGCAAAAAAATAACCACCTACCAAAGGTAGGAGAATTCTAACACGATGGCCTGCATACGACAAGGAACCCAACCGTTCATGGGCCAGGATGTAGGCCCATGGTGTAGAATATTTCTTCTGCTGGTAGGCCCCACGGGGCAGAGGGGACGATAGTTAGAAAATGTACTACCTGCATACGAGAGGAGCTTGCTACCTCTTGAGCACTGTGTTAGTTTTCCCTTGAAGAGGAAAGGGTGATGCAGCAAAGTAGCTTAAGTATTTCCCTTAGTTTTGATAACCAAGTTATCAATCCCGTAGGAGGCTCCTCAAAAGTCCCACGCACCTACACAAACAAACAAGAACCTTGCAACCAACGCGATAAAGGGGTTGTCAATCCCTTCACGGTAACTTGCGAAAGTGGGATCTGATAGAGATAATAAGATAAGATAAATATTTTTGGTATTTTTATGATATAGATTGGAAAATAAAAGATGCAAATAAAAGTAGATGGAAAACTTATATGATAAAAGATAAACCCGGGGGCCATAGGTTTCACTAGTGGCTGCTCTCAAGATAGCATAAGTGTTGCAGTGGGTGAACAAATTACTGTCGAGCAATTGATAGAAAAGTGCATAGTTATGAGATTATCTAGGCATGATCATGTATATAGGCATCACGTCCGCAACAAGTAGATTGAAACGATTCTGCATCTACTACTATTACTCCACACATTGACCGACTCCTGCCTTCCTCTAGAGTATTAAGTTCATGAAGAACAGAGTAACACATTAAAAAAGATGACATGATGTAGAGGGATAAACTCATGCAATATGACATAAACCCCATCTTTTTATCCTCGATGGCAACAATACAATACAATACCTGCGTTGCTACCCCTGCTGTCACTGGGAAAGGACACCGCAATATTGAACCCAAAGCTAAGCAATTCTCCCATTGCAACAAAGATAATTCTAGTAGGCCAAACCAAACTGATAATTCGAAGAGACTTGCAAAGATAACCAATCACACATAAAAGAATTCAGAGAAGATTCAATTATTTCTCATAGATAAACTTGATCATAAACCCACAATTCATCGGATCCCTACAAACGCACCGCAAAAAGAGTTACATCGAATAGATCTCCAAGAAGATCGAGGAGAACTTGGTATTGAGATTCAAAGAGAGAGAAGAAGCTATCTAGCTAATAACTATGGACCCGAAGGTATGTGGTAAACTACTCACAACCTATCGGAGAGGCCTTGGAGATGATGTAGAGGCCCTCCGTGTTCGATTCCCCCTCCGGCGGAGCACCGGCGAAGGCTCCAAGATGGGATCTCGCGGATACAGAAGGTTGCGGCGGTGGAAATAGTTTTTCGTCGTGCTCCTGGATATTTTTGGGGTATGTAGATATATATAGGCGAAGGAGGTAGGTCAGGGGAACCACGAGGGGCGCCCACGAGGGTGGGGGCGCGCTGGGCACCCTCGTGGCCACCTCGTTTACTTCTTGACGTCCACTCCAAGTCTCCTGGATTGAGTTTGTTCCAAAAAGATCGCTCCCGAAGGTTTCATTCCGTTTGGAATCCGTTTCATATTTCTTTTCTTCGAAACACTAAAATAGGCAAAAAAAATAGCAATTCGGGCTGGGCCTCCGGTTAGTAGGTTAGTCTCAAAAATGATATAAAAGTGTAGAGTAAAGCCCATAAAATAGCATGGAACAAACAAAAATTATAGATACGTTGGAGGCGTATCAAGCATCTCCAAGCTTAATTCCTGCTTGTCCTCGAGTAGGTAAATGAAAAAAACAGAATTTTTGATGTGGAATGCTACCTAGCATAATTCTCAATGTAATTTTCTTTATTGTGGCATGATTGTTGAGATCCAAATGATTCAAGATAAAAGCCTATAAAATATAAAAATAGTAATACTTGAAGCATACTAACAAGTTCTACGTCTTGAGCTTGCGTTGGTTTTCCTTGAAGAGGAAAGGGTGATGCAGCAATAGTAGCGTAAGTATTTCCCTCAGTTTTTTGAACCAAGGTATCAATCCAGTAGGAGGCTCTGCAAAAGTCCCACGCACCTACACAAACAAACAAAGAACTCGCAACCAACGCAATAAAGGGGTTGTCAATCCCTTCATGGCCACTTGCGAAAGTGAGATCTGATAGAGATAGTATGATAAGATAAATATATTTTTGGTATTTTATAATATAGATGCAAAAAGTAAAGATGCAAATAAAAGTAGATTGGAAGCAAATATGATAAGAGATAGACCCGGGGGCCATAGGTTTCACTAGAGGCTTCTCTCAAGATAGCATAAGTATTACGGTGGGTGAACAAATTACTGTCGAGCAATTGATAGAAAAGCGAATAATTATGAGATTATCTAGGCATGATCATGTATATAGGCATCACGTCCGCAACAAGTAGACCGACTCCTGCCTGCATCTACTACTATTACTCCATACATCGACCTACTCCTTCCTGCATCTAGAGTATTAAGTTCATAAAGAACAGAGTAACGCATTAAACAAGATGACATGATGTAGAGGGATAAACTCATGCAATATGATATAAACCCCATCTTTTTATCCTCGATGGCAACAATACAATACGTACCTTGCAACCCTTTCTGTCACTGGGTAAGGACACCGCAAGATTGAACCCAAACCTAAGCACTTCTACCATGGCAAGAAAGATCAATCTAGTAGGCCAAACCAAACTGATAATTCGAAGAGACTTGCAAAGACAACTCAATCATACATAAAAGAATTCAGAGGAGATTCAAATATTTCTCAAAGATAAACTTGATCATAAACCCACAATTCATCGGATCTCGACAAACACACCGCACAAAGAGTTTACATCGAATAGATCTCCACAAGAGAGGGGAGAACATTGTATTGAGATCCAAAAAGGGAGAAGAAGACATCTAGCTAATAACTATGGACCCGAAGGTCTGTGGTAAACTACTCACAACTCATCGGAGGGGCTATGGTGTTGATGTAGAAGCCCTCCATGGTCGATTCCCCCTCCGCAGAGCACCAGCGAAGGCTCCAAGATGGGATCTCACGGATACAGAAGGTTACGGAGGTGGAAATTGTGTTTTGTTGGCTCCCTGGATGTTTTCGGGGTACGTAGGCTTATATAGGAGGAAGAAGTATGTTGGTGGCCGCCCGAGGGGCCCACGAGACAGGGGTGCGCCCTATAGGTGGGGGGTGCCCTACCCTCTCGTGGCCGCCTTGGCTGCTTCTTGACTTGCACTCCAAGTCTTTGAAATACTGAAATAGGCAAAAAACAGCAATACGGGCTGGGCCTCCGGTTAGTAGGTTAGTCCCAAAAATGATATAAATGTGTAAAATAAAGCCCATAAACATCCAAAAGGGGTAATATAATAGCATGGAACAATCAAAAATTATAGATACGTTGGAGACGTATCAAGCATCCCCAAGCTTAATTCCTGCTCGTCCTCGAGTAGCTAAATTATAAAAAAGAAATTTTTGATGTCGAATGCTACCTAGCATAATTCTCAATGTAATTTTCTTTTTTGTGGCATGAATGTTCAGATCCAAATGATTCAAAATAAAAATTCATATTGATAAAAGAATTAGTAACACTTCAAGCATACTAATCAAAGTAATCATGTCTTCTCAAAATAACATGGCAAAAGAACGTTCATCCCTACAAAATCATATAGTTAGGCTATGCTTAATTTTCGTCACACAAAGATGTTCCCAACATCTATACCCCCGATGACAAGCCAAGTAATTGTTTCATACTTAAATAATCTCAAACTTTTTCAATCTTCATGCAATACATGAGCGTGAGCCATGGATATAGCACTATGGGTGGAATAGAGTATGATGATGGGGATTGTGTGGAGAAGACAAAAAAGGAGAAAGTCTCACATTGACGAGGATAATCAACGGGCTATGGAGATGCCCATCAATTGATGTCAACATGAGGAGTAGGGATTGCCATGCAACGGATGCACTAGAGCTATAAATGCTCAACAAAAGAAAACTAGTGGGTGTGCATCCAACTTGCTTGCTCACGAAGACCTAGGGCATTTGAGGAAGCCCATCGTTGGAATATACAAGCCAAGTTCTATAATGAAAAATTCCCACTAGTATATGCAAATGACAACCTATGAGACTCACTATATAAAAACATGGTGCTACTTTGAAGCACAAGATATGAGACTCACTACATGAAGAACAAGGTGCTACTTTGAAGCATAAGTGTGGAAAAAGAGATAGTAACATTGCCCCTTTTTTTCTTCCTTTCTTTTCTTTTTTTCTTTTTTTTATTTTTTCTTTGGCCTTTCTTTTTTTTCTTTTTTCTTTTGGCCTTCTTTTTTTTCTTTTTGGGCAATGCTCTAATAATGATGATCATCAGACTTCTATTGATTACAACATATGAATTACAACTCGAAACTAGAACAAGATATGGCTCTATATGAATGCCTCCGGCGGTATACCGGGATGGTGCAATGAATCAAGAGTGACAAGTATGAAAAATTATGCATGGTGGGTTTGCCACAAATACGATGTCAACTACATGATCATGCAATGGCAATATGACAAAAGTAAACTATGTAATGATGATGATGAACGGAATGGTGGAAAGTTGCATGGCAATATATCTCGGAATGGCTATGGAAATGCCATAATAGGTAGGTATGGTGGCTGTTTTGAGGAAGATATAAGGAGGTTTATGTGTGATAGAGCTTATTGTATCACGGGGTTTGGATGCACCGGCAAAGTTTGCACCAACTCTCAAGGTGAGAAAGGGCAATGCACGGTACCGAAGAGGCTAGCAATGGCGGAAAGGTTAACGTGCGTATGATCCATGGACTCAACATTAGTCAAAAGAACTTATATACTTATTGGAAAAATTTAGAAGTCATCAAAAATCAAGCACTACGTACATACTCCTAGGGGGATAGATTGGTAGGAAAGACCATCGCTCGTCCCCGACTGCCACTCATAAAGATGCACAAGCTAGGTACACTTCATGTTTCATATTTGTTACACAACTTTAACCATACGTGCATGCTACGGGACTTGCTAACTTCAACACAAGCATTCTTTAAATTCATAATCACCCAACTAGCATGACTTTAATATCACTACCTCCAAATCTCAAAACAATTATCAAGTATCAAATTGATCATAGCATCCAATTCACTTCCTATGATACTTTTTATTAGACCCAACTTGGATGCCTACCATTCTAGGACCAATTTTATAACCATAGCAAATACCATGCTGTTCTAAAAGACTCTAAAACGATATAAGTGAAGCATGAGAGACTAGCAATTTCTACAAAAAGACGTCACCACCGTGCTCTAAAAGATATAAGTGAAGCACTAGAGCAAAAACTATCAAGCTCAAAAGATATAAGTGAAGCACATAGAGTATTCTAGCAAATTTTTAATCAAGTAGGCTCCTACCAAAAGGTGTGTACAGCAAGGATGATTGTGGTAAACTAAAAAGCAAAGACTAATATAATACACGACGCTCCAAGCAAAACACATATCATGTGGTGAATAAAAATATAGCTCAAGTAAAGTTACCAATGAACGAAGATTTAAAGAGGGATGCCTTCCCGGGGCATCCCCAAGCTTAGGCTTTTGGCCATCCTTGAATATCTTGGGGTGCCATGGGCATCCCCAAGCTTAGGCTCTTGCCACTCCTTATTCCATAATCCATAAAAGCTTTACCAAAAACTTGAAAACTTCACAACACAAAACTCAACAGGAAATCTTATAAGCTCCGTTAGTGAAAGAAAACAAAACCACCACATAAGGTACTATAATGAACTCATTCTTTATTTATTTTGGTGTTAAACCAACTGTATTACAACTTCTCTATGGTTTATAAACTATTTTACTAGCCATAGATGCATCAAAATAAGCAAACAACACACGAAAAACAGAAACTGTCAAAAACAGAACAGTCTGTAGCAATCTGTAACTAACGCAAACTTATGGAACTCTAAAAATCCTACCAAACTAGGAAGTCCTTGAAATTTTGGCTATTGATCAGAGGCAAAAAGGTTCAATGCAAAATCACGTTTCTGTGATTTAACAAAACTAAATTCGTGCGCGCAAAGTTTCTGTTTTTCAGCAGAATCAAATCAACTATCATCATAGGTTATCCTATAGGTTCTACTTGGCACAAAAACTAATTAAAAGATAAAAAAACATCTAAACAGAAGGTAGATGCAAGATGTATTACTAAACAGGAACAAAAACAAAAACCATAAAGAAAATTGGGTTGCTTCCCAACTAGCGCTATCGTTTAACGCCCCTAGCTAGGCATAAAAGCGAAGATAGATCTAAGTAGTGCCATCTTTGGCACTCAATTCATAAGTAGCTCGCATGATAGATTCATAAGGTAATTTGACTTTCTTTCTCCGAAAGTGCTCCATGCCTTTTTTTTATGGAAATTGGAATCTAATATTCCCTTCCTTCATATCAATAATCGCGCCAATCGTTCTAAGGAAAGGTCTACCAAGAATAATAGGGCAAGAAAGATTGCAATCTATATCAAGAACGATAAAATCTACGGGCACCAAATTTCTATTTGCTACAATGAGAACATCATTGATCCTTCCCATTGGCTTTTTAATGGTGGATCCGCAAGGTGCAAATTTAAAGAGCAATCATCAAGATCATGGAAACCTAGAATATCACATAAAGTTTTCAAAATCGTGGAAACACTAGCACCCAAATCACACAAAGCAAAACACTCATAATCTTTAATTCTAATCTTTATAGTAGGTTCCCACTCATCATTAAGTTTTCTAGGTATAGAAACTTCCAAATTAAGTTTTTCATCATAAGATTGCATCAAGGTATCAACGATATGTTTGGTAAAAGCTTTATTTTGACTATAAGCATCAGGATAATTAACAATGGATTGCAACAAGGAAATACAACCTTCTAAAGAACAATTATCATAATCAAATTCCTTGAAATCCAAGATAGTGGGTTCAATACTATTTAATGTCATGACATCTCCAATCCCAATTTTACCAAATTTAGTACCAAAAGATCTAAAAATTCCGAATTCTTGGAATGCCTTCTAGGTAAAGTTGACTCATCATCTGTCCCATAACTATCAAGATTCATATTGCAAAACAAAGATCTAATAGGAGACATATCAATAACTTTAAGATCTTCATCATTATTTTCATGGAAACTAAAAGAACACGCTTTTATAAAGCTATCTTTCTTAGCATGCAATCTAGCGGTTCTTTCCTTGCACTCATCAATGGAAATTCTCATTGCTTTGAGAGACTCATTGATATCATGCTTAGGAGGAGAAAATCTAAGTTTAAGAGAATCAACCTCAAGCAAAAGTCTATCAACGTTCCTAGCCAAATCATCATCTTTGAGCAATTTTTCTTCAAGCAAGGCATTAAAATTCTTTTAAGAAATCATAAATTCTTTCACACTATTCTCAAAATCAGAGGGCATGTTATTAAAATTACCATAAGAATTATTGTAGGAATTTCCATAATTATTAGAGGAATTACTAGGGAACGGTCTGGCATTAAAGTTTCCTCTATAAGCATTGTTTCCAAAACTATTCCTACCAACAAAATTCACATCCATAGATTCATTATTATTCTCAATCAAAGTAGACAAAGGCATATCATTGGGATCAAGAGGAGTATTCTTAGTAGCAAACAATTTCATAAGTTCATCCATCTTTCCACTCAAAACGTTGATTTCTTCTATAGCATGCACTTTTTACTAGAATAATTAGCCATAATATTATCAAGAAGTTTTGTAGCATCTCCTAATGTGATTTCCATAAACGTGCCTCTCGCGGCCGAATCTAAGAGATTTCTAGAAGCAAAGTTCAAACTGGCATAGAAATTTTGTATGACCATCCATAAATTCAAACCATGAGTAGCGCAATTGCGAAGGATCAATTTCATTCTTTCCCAAGATTTGGCAACATGCTCATGATCTAGTTGTTTAAAATTCATAATATCGTTCCTAAGAGTAATAGTCTTAGCGGGAGGAAAATACTTAGAGATAAAAGCATCTTTGCACTTGTTCCAAGAATCAATACTATTTTTAGGCAAAGACAAAACCAAACTTTAGCACGATCTCTAAGTGAAAACGGAAATAACTTCAATTTAACAATATTGTTATCCGTATCTTTCTTATTTTGCATATCACACAAATCAACAAAATTGTTTAGATGAGTAGCGGCATCTTCACTAGGAAGGCCGGCAAATTGATCTTTCATAACAAGATTCAGCAAAGCAGTGTTGATTTCACAAGACTCCACATCATTAAGAGGAGCAATCGAAGTACTAAGGAAATCATTATTCTTGTTATTCGAGAAATCAGACAATTTGGTATTATCTTGCGCCATGGCAACAAGTAATCCAACACACAAGCAAACAGAAAAAGGCAAGTGAAAGAGAGAGGAGGAGATTGGGAAAGAGAGGGCGAATAAAACGGCAAGGGTGAAGTGGGGGAGAGTAAAACGAGGGGAAAATGACAAATAATGTAAATGCAAGGGAGATGAGTTTGTGATGGGTAATTGGTATGTCTTGACTTGAGCGAAGACTTCCCTGGCAACGGCGCCAGAAATCCTTCTTGCTACGTCTTGAGCTTGCGTTGGTTTTCCTTGAAGAGGAAAGGGTGATGGAGCAATAGCGGCGTAAGTATTCCCTCCGTTTTTGAGAACCAAGGTATCAATCTAGTAGGAGGCTCCTCAAAAGTCCCACGCACCTACACAAACAAACAAAGAACTCGCAACCAACGCAATAAAGGGGTTGTCACTCCCTTCACGGCCACTTGCGAAAGTGAGATCTGATAGAGATAGTATGATAAGATAAATATATTTTTTGTATTTGATACTATAGATGCAAAAAGTAAAGATGCAAATAAAAGTAGATTGGGAGCAAATATGATAAGAGATAGACCCGGGGGCCATAGGTTTCACTAGAGGCTTCTCTCAAGATAGCATAAGTATTACGGTGGGTGAACAAATTACTGTCGAGCAATTGATAGAAAAGCGAATAATTATGAGATTATCTAGGCATGATCATGTATATAGGCATCACGTTCGCAACAAGTAGACCGACTCCTGCCTGCATCTACTACTATTACTCCACACATCGACCGGCTCCTGCCTGCATCTAGAGTATTAAGTTCATAAAGAACAGAGTAATGCATTAAGCAAGATGACATGATGTAGAGGGAAACTCATGCAATATGATATAAACCCCATCTTTTTATCCTTGATGGCAACAATACAATACGTGACTTGCAACCCTTTCTGTCACTGGGTAAGGACACCGTAAGATTGAACCCAAAGCTAAGCACTTCTCCCATGGCAAGAAAGATCAATGTAGTAGGCCAAACCAAACTGATAATTCGAAGAGACTTGCAAAGATAACTCAATCATACATAAAAGAATCCATAATTCATCGGATCTTGACAAATACACCACAAAAAGAGTTTACATCGAATAGATCTCCACAAGAGAGGGGGAGAACATTGTATTGAGATCAAAAAAGAGATAAGAATCCATCTAGCTAATAACTATGGACCTGACGGTCTGTTGTAAACTACTCAGAACTCATCCGAGGGGCTATGGTGTTGATGTAGAAGCCCTCCGTGGTCGATTACCCCTCCGGCAGAGCGCCGGCGAAGGCTCGAAGATGGGATCTCACGGATACAGAATGTTACGGTGGTGGAAATTGTGTTTTGTTGGCTCCTTGGATGTTTTCGGGGTACGTAGGCTTATATAGGAGGAAGAATTACGTCGGTGGCCGCCCGAGGGGCCCACAAGACAGGGGGCGCGCCCTATAGGGGGGCGCCCTACCCTCTCGTGGCCGCCTCAGCTGCTTCTTGACTTGCACTCCAAGTCCCCTGGATCACGTTCGTTCCAAAAATCACGCTCCCGAAGGTTTCATTCCGTTTGGACTCCGTTTGATATTCCTTTTCTTTGAAATACTAAAATAGGCAAAAAAACAGCAATACGGGCTGGGCCTCCGGTTAGTAGGTTTGTCCCAAAAATGATATAAATGTGTAAAATAAAGCCCATAAACATCCAAAAGGGGTAATATAATAGCATGGAACAATCAAAAATTATAGATACGTTGGAGACGTATCAACAAGTAATCATGTCTTATCAAAATATCATAGCCAAAGAAAGCTCATCCCTACAAAATCATATAGTTAGGCCATGCTTCATTTTCATCACACAAATTACACCCATCATGCACAACCTCGGTTTCAGCCAAGCAATTGGTTCATACTTTTTAATGCGCTTCAGCCTTTTCAACTCTTACGCAATACATGAGCGCAAGCCATGGACATAGCACTATTTGTGTAATAAGGTGGTGGTTGTGAAAACAAAAAGGGAGAAGATAGTCTCACATCAACTAGGCGTATCAACGGGCTATGGAGATGCCCATTAATATATATCAATGTGAGTGAGTACGGATTGCCATGCAGCGGATGCCCTAGAGCTATAAATATATGAAAGCTCAACAAAAAAAACTAAGTGGGTGTGCATCCAACTTGCTTGCTCACGAAGACCTAGGGCAATTTGAGGAAGCCCATCATTGGAATATACAAGCCAAGTTCTATAATGAAAAATTCCCACTAGTATATGAAAGTGACAACATAGGAGACTCTCTATCATGAAGATCACGGTGCTACTTTGAAGCGCAAGTGTGGAAAAGAGATAGTAGCATTGTCCCTTCTCTCTTTTCTCTCATTTATATATTTTCTCTCTTTTTTTCCTTTTCTTTTTTTTATTTTTTTATTTGGTGGTCTTCTTTGGCCTCTTTTTTTCTTTGGCCTCTTTTATTTTTATAAAGTCCGAAGTCTCATCCCGACTTGTGGGGGAATCATAGTCTTCATCATCCTTTCATCACTTGGGACAATGCTCTAATAATGAATATCATCACACTTTTATTGATTTACAACTCAAGAATTACAACTCAATACTTAGAACAAAATATGACTATGTGAATGCCTCCGGTGGTGTACCGGGATATGCAATGAATCAAGAGTGACATGTATGAAAAGTTATGGAGGTGGCCTTGCCACAAATACGATGTCAACCACATGATCATGCAAAGAGCAATATGACAATGATGGGGCGTGTCATAATAAATGGAACAGTGGAAAGTTGCATGGCAATATATCTCAGAATGGCTATGGAAATGCCATAATAGGTAGGTATGATGGCTGTTTTGAGGAAGGTAAATAATGGGTGCATGATACCGGTGAAAGTTGTGTGGTATAATAAAGACTAGCAATGGTGGAAGGGTGAGAGTGCGTATATTCCATGGACTCACATTAGTCATAAAGAACTCATATACTTATTGCAAAAGTCTACTTTCCCTCGAAGCAAAGTACTACTATGCATGCTCCTAGGGGAAGGGATGGTAGGAGTTAACCATTGCGCGATCCCGACCTCCACACATAAGGAAGACAATTAAAAGAGCACCCCATGCAACAAATTTGTCACACAACTTTTACCATACGTGCATGCTACGGGACTTTTCAACTCCAACACAAGTATTTCTCAATTTCATAATTACCCAACTAGCATGACTCTAACATTACCACCTTTATATCTCAAAATAACTATCAAGCATCAAATTGATCATAGTGTTTAATGCACTTTTCTATGATAGTTTTTATTATACCCAACTTGGATGCTCATCATTCTAGGACAAAATTTATAACCATAGCAAATACCATGCTGTTCTAAAAGACTCTCAAAATAATATAAGTGAAGCATGAGAGATCAAAAATTTCTACAAAATCAAGCCACTGTCATGCTCTAAAAAGTATAAGTGAAGCACTAGAGCAAATCTTGTCTAGCTCAAAAGATATAAGTGAAGCACATAGAGTATTCTAATAAATTCCAAATCATGTGTGTCTCTCAAAAGGTGTGTACAGCAAGGATGATTGTGGTAAACTAAAAAGAAAAGACTCATATCATACAAGACGCTCCAAGTAAAACACATATCATGTGGCGAATAAAAATATAGCTCCAAGGAAAGTTATCGATAGACGAACACGAAAGAGGGGATGCCTTCTGGGGCATCCCCAAGCTTAGGCTTTTGGTTGTCCTTTAATATCTTGGGGTTCCATGAGCATCCCCTAGCTTAGGCTCTTGCCACTCCTTATTCCATAGTCCATCAAATCTTTACCCAAAACTTGAAAACTTCACGAAAGAAAACTCAACAGGAAAATCTCATAAGCTCCGTTAGTACAAGAAAGAAAAACCACCACATAAGCTACTGTAATGAACTCATTCTTTATTTATATTGGTGTTCAACCTACTGTATTTCAACTTCTCTATGGTTCATACCCTCCGATACTAGCCATAGATGCATCAAAAATAAGCAAACAACACACGAAAAACAGAATCTGTCAAAAACAGAACAGTCTGCAGCAATCTGTCACTTTCGAATACTTCTGGAACTCTAAAACTTTTACCAAAATAGGAAATCCTGGGAAATTTGTCTATTGATCTACAGAAAAAAGAATCAACGCAAAATCACATTCCTGTGATTTATTAAAATTATTCTCGTGCGTGCAAAAGTTTTTTCAGCAGAATCAAATTAACTATCACCATAGGTTATCCTATAGGTTCTACTTGGCACAAACACTAATTAAAACATAAAACAACATCTAAACAGAATCTAAATGAATTATTTATTACTAAACAGAAGCAAAAAAAGCAAGGAACAAACATAAAATTGGGTTGCCTCCCAACAAGCTCTATCGTTTAACGCCGTAAAAGCGAGGATAGATGTATGTAGTGCCGTAATAATAAGATAGATCACGAAAGCTCATCTCATATTCTCTACTTCAGCAGCAAGTTTCCTTTGTGGCAAGGAAAAGTAATCAAAAGGGCTAAATTTAATGGGACAAAAGTCCCCAAGATCAATGTCGGGAGGTATGGGTTCCTCTTTTGGCCCTTCATATTGCACAACCAATTCATCATTATATGCATTCTTTTGACAGAACTTCATGAGTCTATACTCAAGAGAATATCCTAGCTCATTATTTTGAATAGCCAAATGATTATTAATTTCAGAGATTCTATCAACTAGAACAGTGGTGGAACCTTTTTTTCTAAGGTTTTCATTAAAAGCAACATAGTCCAAAGATTGGAAACGCATTATTTCCTCTTGATCGAAGAGGATCGCCTCTATGGGAGGACGGCCAGCGTCCACCCTATAGTGCGCAAAAATTTCTTTGGCTTCTTTTATTATAAATCTAAACTCATGTGCCAAAAATATAGTAGCCGCGCCCTTAACAGAAGAATGCTCAATACTAGGAAATTCTAGGAAAATCCTTTGTATGCAAGGATGCATGTGCGTAAATTATCTTTCAAGTTCAACTATAAGCATGGCAATAGCATCCACAAGACTACTAGTTCTATGAAGAATAGAACTACCCATAGAGGGTAAAGCACCGACACAAGTAAAGAAATCTTGAATAACCCCTTTTCCAATAATATTACCACTACCGATTCGAAACATTTTAGTATGTAAGATAGGGGGTTCTTCAGCAGAAGCATCAGAATTTTCCATGTTATCATTATTGTCCATATCGACGATAATCTCCCCAATTTCTAACATAACAGCAGAAAATGCGAGGAGAAAGAGAAAGAGGGAGGCGAACGGAAAAGAGAGGGTGAATAAAACGGCAAGGGTGAAGTGGGGGAGAGGAAAACGAGAGGCAAATGGCAAAGAATGTAAAGCGAGGGAGATGAGTTTGTGATGGGTACTTGGTATGCCTTGACTTGAGCGAAGACCTCCCCGGCAATGGCGCCAGAAATCCTTCTTGCTACCTCCTGAGCACTACATTGGTTTTCTCTTGAAGAGGAAAGGGTGATGCAACAAAGTAGCGTAAGTATTTCCCTCAGTTTTGAGAACCAAGGTATCAATCCAGTAGGAGGCTCCTCAAAAGTCCCACGCACCTACACAAACAAACAAGAACCTCACAACCAACGCGATAAAGGGCTTGTCAATCCCTTCACGGTAACTTGTGAAAGTGAGATTTTATAGAGATAATAAGATAAGATAAATATTTTTGGTATTTTTATGATATAGATTGGAAAATAAAAGATGCAAATAAAAGTAGATGGAAAACTTATATGATAAAAGATAGACCCGGGGGCCATAGGTTTCACTAGTGGCTTCTCTCAAGATAGCATAAGTATTACGGTGGGTGAACAAATTACTGTCGAGCAAATGATAGAAAAGTGCATAGTTATGAAATTATCTAGGCATGATCATGTATATAGGCATCACGTCCGCAACCAATAGATCGAAACGATTCTGCATCTACTACTATTACTCCACACATTGACCGACTCCTGCCTGCATCTAGAGTATTAAGTTCATGAAGAACAGAGTAACACATTAAGAAAGATGACATGATGTAGAGGGATAAACTCATGCAATATGACGTAAACCCCATCTTTTATCCTCGATGGCAAGAATACAATACGTGCCTTGCTGCCCCTGCTGTCACTGGGAAAGGACACTGCAAGATTGAACCCAAAGCTAAGCACTTCTCCCATTGCTAGAAAGATCAATGTAGTAGGCCAAACCAAACTGATAATTCAAAGAGACTTGCAAAGATAACTTATCACACATAAAAGAATTCAAAGAAGATTCAATTATTTCTCATAGATAAACTTGATCTTAACCCACAATTCATCGGATCTCGACAAACAGACCGCAAAAAGAGTTACATCGAATAGATCTCCAAGAAGATCGAGGAGAACTTGGTATTGAGATTCAAAGAGAGTGAAGAAGCCATCTAGCTAATAACTATGGAACTGAAGGTCTGTGGTAAACTACTCACAACTCATCGGAGAGGCCTTGGAGATGATGTAGAGGCCCTCCATGGTCGATTCCCCCTCCGGTGGAGCGCCGACGAAGGCTCCAAGATGGGAGCTCACGGATACAGAAGGTTGCGGCGATGGAAATAGTTTTTCGTGGTGCTCCTAGATGTTTTCGGGGTACGTAGATATATATAGGTGAAGGAGGTAGGTCAGGGGAACCACGAGCGGCCCACGAGGGTGGGGGCGCGCCGGGCACCCTTGTGGCTGCCTCTTTTACTTCTTGACGTCCACTCCAAGTCTCCTGGATTGGGTTTGTTCCAAAAAGATCGCTCTCAAAGGTTTCAATCCGTTTGGACTTCGTTTGATTTTCCTTTTCTTCGAAACACTGAAATAGGCAAAAAAAATCAGCAAGTCGGGTTGGGCCTCAGGTTAGTAGGTTAGTCCCAAAAAGAATATAAAAGTGTAGAGTAAAGCCCATAAACATCCAAAACGGGTAATATAATAACATGGAACAATCAAAAATTATAGATACGTTGGATACGTATCAGAGCTTGAGTGGGGAGTCGCAGCCGGGTATATAAACCGGTGCGACGTCCTCTCGCTTGGCGAGGTGGGACTAAACTCCCACCACCCCCAGCATTGTGCCCTGCGCGGCTCTGCCTTGGGTCCAATTCAGGTGGGCTGACCCAAGGCAGCCTGACCCGCGCGCTGAAATAATTCACTATTTTAAATTCTATGATTTGTTTCTGTTTTATATTCTCTTTTATTTCACTTCTTAATTCTAAATTTCCTTTTCTTTTTTTATTTCTAATATTTAAAATCTAATCTATTGTTTACTAAAATCAAAAAATCTTTCAGATTATGTTGTGTTTTATTTCATTTGTTCGTTCTCTTTTTTATACTTATAATATTTACAAAATATAAGATAAATGTTGTGTTTTATTTCACTTCTTCATTCAATTATTTCTTATCTTTTTATATTTGAAATATTTTTACTTTGTAAGATAAAATGTTGTGTTTTTTTCACTTATTCATTCTAATAAATCTTATATTTTTTATATTTGAATTATTTTTTAAATGTAAGATAATATGTTGTCTTTTATTGCACTTATTCATTCAAATTTTTCTTCCTTTTCTATATTCTCCTCTTTTCTTTGTTCTGACAATTATAACTTTAAATAATGTACGATATCATGTTGTCTTTTATTTCAATTTTCATGTTTGTCCTTTCTAATTATAAATTTTCTTTTCTGTTTGATACTTTTCATGTTTGTAGGGTTTTTGCAGCAATAAAACCCTAAAACACTGCCCCGACATGACGCAATGTGCGTATTGTGTCCGAATTCATGCAGACATTGTCTGGGGGACCACATTGGCCTTGCCCACATGGTCCCAAAATTTGGGGTCATCTCATGCATGCCTCCACATGCACCATGTATAAGCCGGACCATTTGGGTCTGCTGGAGGGCAAGTCCGAAAGAGGTTTCCCTTCCCGGTCCCAACAAATAATCCCAAACTTTATGCACACCCTAGGATGACCATGGCATGCATGCATGACAAGTATCGTTCATTTCTGACACTCGATGCATTCTCTAGGGTTTTTCCGGCAACAAAACCCTAGAACACTGCCCCGACGTGACGCAACATGCATTTTGAGTCCGAATTTGTGCACACCTTGCCTGGGGGACCACATTGGCCATGCCCGCATGGTCCCAAAATTCGGGGTCATCTCATGCATGCCTCCACATGCACCATGTACAAGCAGGACCATTCGGGTATGCCAGAGAGCAAGTCTGAAAGAGGTTTTCCTTCCCAGTCCCACCAAATGATCCCAAACTTTATGCACACCTTAGGATGACCACGGCATGCATGCATGATAAGTATCGTTCATTTCCGACACTCGATGCATTTTCTAGGTTTTTTCCGGCGACAAAACCCTAGAACACTGCCCCGACGTGTGCTACGCTCGAGCTAGCGTTGGTTTTCCCCGAAGAGGAGGGGGTGATGCAGCACAGTAGCGTAAGTATTTCCCTCCGTTTTTTGAGAACCAAGGTATCAATCCAGTAGGAGGTCACGCGCAAGTCCCTTGTACCTGCACAACACGATAGCAACTCGCAACCAACGCTTAGGGGTTGTCAATCCCTTCAAGGTCACTTACGAGAGTGAGATCTGATAGAGATAATATTTTTGGTATTTTTGATAGATAGATGCAAAGTAAAAAGTAAAAGGCAAAGTAAAAACAAAGCAAGTAAATAAAGTGATATAGATTGATATGATGAGAATAGACCCGGGGGCCATAGGTTTCACTAGTGGCTTCTCTCAAGAACATAAGTATTCTACAGTGGGTGAACAAATTACTGTTGAGAAATTGATAGAATTGAACATAGTTATGAGTATATCTAGGCAATGATCATGTATATAGGCATCACGTCCGTGACAAGTAGATCGAAACGATTCTGCATCTACTACTATTACTCCACTCATCGACCACTATCCAGCATGCATCTAGAGTATTAAGTTAAAAACAGAGTAACGCTTTAAGCAAGATGACATGATGTAGAGGAATAAATTCATGCAATATGATAAATACCCCATCTTGTTATCCTCGATGGCAACAATACAATACGTGCCTCGCAACTCTTTACATCCATCGAGTAAGGACACCGCAATATTGAACCCAAAGTCATGCACTTCTCCCATTGCAAGAACTACCAATCTAGTTGGCCAAACCAAACGGATAATTCGAAGAGACTTGCAAAGATAACTCAATCATACATAAAAGAATTCAGAGAAGAATCAAATATTTTCCATACATAATTTGGATCATAAACCCACAATTCATCGGTCTCAACAAACACACTGCAAAAAGAAGATTACATCGAATAGATCTCCACAAGAGAGGGGGAGAACATTGTATTGAGATCCAAAAAGAGAGAAGAAGCCATCTAGCTACTAGCTATGGACCCGAAGGTCTGAAGTAAACTACTCACACTTCATCGGAGGGGCTATGGTGTTGATGTAGAAGCCCTCCATGGTGGATGCCCTCTCCGGTGGAGCTCCGGAACAGGCCCCAAGATGGGATCTCGTGGATATAGAAGGTTGCGGCGGTGGAATTAGGTTTTTGGCTCCCTCTGGTCTAATGGGGGCACATAGGTATATATAGGAGGAAGGAGTACGTCGGTGGAGCTCCGAGGGGCCCACGAGGCAGGGGGCGCGTCCAGGGGGGAGGGGCGCGCCCTCCACCCTCGTGACCGACTCGTGGCTTTCTTGACGGAGGGTCCAAGTCTCCTAGATCTTATCTGATGAGAAAATCACGTTCCCGAAGGTTTCATTCCGTTTCGACTCCGTTTGATATTCTGTTTCCTCAAAATACTGAAATAGGCAAAAAAACAGCAATTCTAGGTTGGGCCTTCGGTTAATAGGTTAGTCCCAAAAATAATATAAAAGTGGAAAATAAAGCCCAATATAGTCCAAAACAGTAGATAAAGTAGCATGGAGCAATCAAAAATTATAGATACGTTGGAGACGTATTAGGCATCCCCAAGCTTAATTCATGCTCGTCCTCGAGTAGGTAAATGATAAAAAAAGAATTTTTGATGCGGATTGATACTTTGGCATAATTTCAATGTAAATCTTCTTAATCATGGTATGAATTTTCAGATCCAAAAGATTCAAGACAAAAGTTCATATTGACATAAAAAATAATAATACTTCAAGCATACTAATCAAAGTAATTATGTCTTCTCAAAATAACATGGCCAAAGAAAGTTATCCCTACAAAATCATATAGTCTGGTTATGCTCCATCTTCCCCACACAAAGTATTTAAACCATGCACAACCCCGATGACAAGCCAAGCAATTGTTTCATACTTTAACATTTTCAAAACGTTTTCAATCTTCACGCAATACATGAGCGTGAGCCATGGATATAACACTATATGTGGAATAGAGTGGTGGTTGTGGAGAAGACAAAAAAGAGGGAAGATAGTCTCACATCAACTTGGCGTATCAACGGGCTATGGAGATGCCCATCAATAGATATCAATGTGAGTGATTAGGGATTACCATGCAACGGATGCACTAGAGCTATAAGTATATGAAAGCTCAACAAAAGAAACTAAGTGGGTGTGCATCCAAATCGCTTGCTCACGAAGACCTAGGGCGTTTTGAGGAAGCCCATCATTGGAATATACAAGCCAAGTTCTATAATGAAAAATTCCCACTAGTATATGAATGTGACAACATAGGAGACTTTCTATCATGAAGATCATGGTGCTACTTTGAAGCGCAAGTGTGGTAAAAGGATAGTAGCATTGTCCCTTCTCTCTTTTTCTCTCATTTTTCTTATTTGGGCCTTTTCTCTCTTTTTTTATGGCCTCTTTTTTCTATTTTTTTCGTCCGGTGTCTCATCCCGACTTGTGGGGGAATCATAGCATCCATCATCCTTTCCTCACTTGGGACAATGCTCTAATAATGATGATCATCACACTTTTATTTTTCTTACAACTCAACAATTACAACTCGATACTTAGAACATAATATGACTCTATATGAATGCCTCCGGCGGTGTACCGGGATATGCAATGATTCATGAGTGACATGTATGAAAGAATTATGAAAGGTGGCTTTGACACAAATATGATGTCAACTACATGATCATGCTAAGCAATATGACAATGATGGAGCGTGTCATAATAAACGGAACGGTGGAAAGTTGCATGGCAATATATCTCGGAATGGCTATGGAAATGTCATAATAGGTAGGTATGGTGGCTGTTTTGAGGAAGGTTTATGGTGGGTGTATGATACCGGCGAAAGGTGCGCGGTATTAGAGAGGCTAGCAATGGTGGAAGGATGGGAAAAAGTGCGTATAATCCATGGACTCAACATTAGTCATAAAGAACACATATACTTATTGAAAAAATCTAGAAGTTATCAAAGCAAAGTATTACGCGCATGCTCCTAGGGGGATAGATTGGTAGGAAAAGACCATCGCTCGTCCCCGACCGCCACTCATAAGGAAGACAATCAATAAATAAATCATGCTCCGAGCTCATCACATAACGGTTCACCATACGTGCATGCTACGGGAATCACAAACTTCAACACAAGTATTCTTTGAATTAACAACTACTCAACTAGCATTGCTCTAATATCACCATCTTCATATCTCAAAATAATTATCAAGCATCAAACTTATCTTGTATTCAACGCACTCAAAAGAAAGTTTCACATATCTTGTACACCAAGTATATTAACATTAAGCAAATTACCATGCTATTAACGACTCTCAAAATAATCTAAGTGAAGCATGAGAGATCAAGTTTCTTTAAAACAAACCACCATGCTCTAAAAGATCTAAGTGAAGCACTAGAGCAAAAATTATCAAGCTCAAAAGATATAAGTGAAGCACTATGAGCAAAACTATCAAGCTCAAAAGATATAAGTGAAGCACAAAGAGTATTCTAACAAATTTCAAATCATATATGGCTCTTTCAAATGGTGTGTACAGCAAGGATGATTGTGGTAGACTAACAAGCAAAGACTCAAATAATACAAGACGCTCCAAGCAAAACACATATCATGTGGTGAATAAAAATATAGCTCCAAGTAAATTACCGATGGAAGTGGACGAAAGAGGGGATGCCTTCCAGGGCATCCCCAAGCTTTGACTTTTTGGTGTCCTTGGATTATCTTGGGGGTGCCATGGGCATCCCCAAGCTTAGTCTCTTGCCACTCTTTGTTCCATAATCCATCAAAAGAATTCACCCAAAACTTGAAAACTTCACAACACAAAACTCAATAGAAATCTCGTGAGCTCTGTTAATGAAAGAAAACAAAAGACTACTTTAAGATACTGTAATTAACTCATTCTTTATTTGTATTGGTGTTAAACCTACTGTATTCAAACTTCTCTATGGATCATAAACTATTTTACTAGCCATAGATTCATCAAAATAAGCAAACAACACACGTAAAACAGAATCTGTCAAAAACAGAATAGTCTGTAGTAATTTGTAACTAACGCAAACTTCTGGAACTCTAAAATTTTTACCAAATAGGAAGTCCTGTACACATTGTTTATTGATCAGCAGCAAAAAGAATAAACGCAAAAGCACGTTCCTGTGATTTATCATAACTAAATTCGTGCGCGCAAAGTTTCTGTTTTTCAGTAGAATCAAATCAACTATCATCGTAGGTTATCCTATAGGTCTTACTTGGCACAAACACTAATTAAAACCTAAAACCACATCCAAACAGAAGGTAGATGGATTATTTATTCCTAAGCAGAAGCAAAAACAAAAAACACAAAATAAAATTGGGTTGCCTCCCAACAAGCGCTATCGTTTAACGCCCCTAGCTAGGCATAGATATTTCAATGATGCTCACAAGAAAGACAAGAATTGAAGCACAAAGAGAGCATCATAAAACACGTGATAAACACATCTAAGTCTAATATACTTCTTATGTATAGGCATCTTATAGGCAAACAAATTATCAAGGCACGCAAAAACTAGCATAAGCAAGGAGGCGGAAAGAAACAATAGCAATCTCAACATAACGAGAGGTAATTTATTATCATGAAAATTTCTACGACCATATTTTCATCTCTCATAATAATTACATATGGGATCATAAGCAAATTCAACAAAATAGCTATCACAAAATATTTTCAACACGATCCACATGCATGCAAAGTTGACACTCTTCCGAAATAGTGGGATTAACATTAACTAAAGTCATGACCTCTCCAAACCCACTTTTATCGAAAATATCATAAGATTGAACATCATCCAAATATGTGGGATCTAAAGTTGACACTCTTCCAAACCCACTTTCAATAATATTGCAAACACTATTATCAATCTCATATTCATCATGGGGCTTAAATAAATTTTCAAGATCATAAGAAGAATCACCACAATCATGATCATTGCAACAAGTAGAGGACATAGCAAAACTAGCATCCCCAAGCTTAGGGTTTTGCATCTTATTAGCACAATGATTTTATAATAAAATCATTCCAATCATGCTTTTTATTCAAAGATCTATCGTGAGTCACTTCACGGATTTCAGGCAAAACCTTATAAAGATAATCTAGTGCATCCAAATTACTAGGAATTGGTTTATCATAATTGGATCCCTTAAAAAGATTGGCAAGCGGATCAAGATCCATGGACTTTTAGCGAGCGAAGATGCAAGCAAAAATAAGGTACAAGCAAACATAAGATCGAACGGAAGAAGGGCGAATAAAACGGCAAGGGTGAAGTGGGGGAGAGGAAAACGAGAGGCAAATGGCAAATAATGTAATGCGACAGATAGGGATTGTGATGGGTACTTGGTATGTTGACTTTTAGGTAAGCCTCCCTGGCAACGGCGCCAGAAATCCTTCTTGCTACGTCTTGAGCTAGCGTTGGTTTTCCCCGAAGAGGAGGGGGTGATGCAGCATAGTAGCGTAAGTATTTCCCTCAGTTTTTTTGGGAACCAAGGTATCAATCCAGTAGGAGGTCACGCAAGTCCCTCGTAACTGCACAACACGATAGCAACTCGCAACCAACGCTTAGGGGTTGTCAATCCCTTCACGGTCACTTACAAGAGTGAGATCTGATAGAGATAATATTTTTGGTATTTTTGATAGATAGACGCAAAGTAAAAAGTAAAAGGCAAAGTAAAAACAAAGAAAGTAAATAAAGTGATATAGGTTGATATGATGAGAATAGACCCGGGGGCCATAGGTTTCATTAGTGGCTTCTCTCAAGAGCATAAGTATTCTACGGTGGGTGAACAAATTACTGTTGAGCAATTGATAGAATTGAGCATAGTTATGAGTATATCTAGGTAATGATCATGTATATAGGCATCACGTCCGTGACAAGTAGATCGAAACGATTCTGCATCTACTACTATTACTCCACTCATCGACCGCTATACATCATGCATCTAGAGTATTAAGTTAAAAACAGAGTAACGCTTTAAGCAAGATGACATGATGTAGAGGAATAAATTCATGCAATATGATAAATACCCCATCTTGTTATCCTCGGTGGCAACAATACAATACATGCCTTGCAACTCTTTCTGTCACTGAATAAGGACACCGCAAGATTGAACCCAAAGCCATGCACTTCTCCCATTGCAAGAACTACCAACCTAGTTGGTCAAACCAAACGGATAATTCGAAGAGATTGCAAAGATAACTCAATCATACATAAAAGAATTCAGAGAAGATTCAAATATTTTCCATAGATAAGTTGGATCATAAACCCACAATTCATCGGTCTCAACAAACACACCGCAAAAGGAAGATTACATCGAATAGATCTCCACAAGAGAGGGGGAGAACATTGTATTGAGATCCAAAAAGAGAAAAGAAGCCATCTAGCTACTAGCTACGGACCCGAAGGTCTGAAGTAAACTACTCACACTTCATCGGAGGGGCTATGGTGTTGATGTAGAAGCCCTCCGTGGTGGATGCCCTCTCCGGCGGAGCTCCGGAACAGGCCCCAAGATGGGATCTCGTGGATACAGAAGGTTGCGGCGGTGGAATTAGGTTTTCGGCTCCCTCTGGTCTAATGGGGGTACGTAGGTATACATAGGACGAACGAGTATGTCGGTGGAGCTTTGAGGGGCCCAGGAGGCAGGGGCGCGCCCAGGGGGAGGGGCGCGCCCTCCACCCTCGGGACCGCCTCGTGGCGTTCTTGATGAAGGGTCCAAGTCTCCTGGATCTTATCTGATGAGAAAATCACGTTCCCGAAGGTTTTATTCCGTTTGGACTCCGTTTGATATTCTGTTTCCTCGAAATACTGAAATAGGCAAAAAAACAGCAATTCTGGGCTGGGCCTCCGGTTAATAGGTTAGTCCCAAAAATAATATAAAAGTGGAAAATAAAGCCCAATATAGTCCAAAACAGTAGATAAAGTAGCATGGAGCAATCAAAAATTATAGATACGTTGGAGAGGTATGAACGTGACGCAACGTGCGTTTTGTGTCCGAATTTGTGCACACCTTGCCTGGGGTACCACATTGGCCATGCCCACATGGTCCCAAAAGTTGGGGTCATCTCATGCATGCCTCCACATGCACCACGTACAAGCAGGACCACTCAGGTCTACCAGAGGGCAAGTCTGAAAGAGGTTTTCCTTCCCGATCCCACCAAATGATCCCAAACTGTATGCACACCCTAGGATGACCATGGCATGCATGCATGACAAGTATCGTTCATTTCCGATACTCGATGCATTTTCTAGGGTTATTTCGGCGACAAAACCCTAGAACACTGCCCCGACGTGACACAACGTTGATTTTGTCTCCGAATTTGTGCACACCGTGCCTGGGGGACCAAATTGGCCATGCCCACATGGTCCCAAAAGTTGGGGTCATCTCATCCATGCCTCCACATGCACCATGTACAAGCAGGACCATTCGTGTCTGCCGGAGAGCAAGTCTGAAAGAGGTTTTGCTTCCCGGTCCCACCAATTGATCCCAAACTTTATGCACACCCTAGGATGACCGTGGCAAGCATGCCTGACAGGTATCGTTTCATTTACAACACTCGATGCATTTTCTAGCGTTTTCTGCCAAAAAAACACTTGAACACTGCCCGGACGTGACGCAATATGCGTTTTGTGTCCGAATTCGTGTAGACCTTGCCTGGGGGAACATGTCGGTGTCAAAACCGGCGGATCTCGGGTAGGGGGTCCCGAACTTTGCATCTAAGGCTAATGGTAACAGGAGGCGGGGGACACAATATTTACCCAGGTTCGGGTCCTCTCTATGGAGGTAATACCCTACTTCCTGCTTGATTGATCATGATGAATATAATTATTACAAGAGTTGATCTACCACAAGATCGTAATGGCTAAACCCTAGAAGTCTAGCCTATGAGGTTATGATTGTTCTGGCTAAACCCTAGAAGCCTAAACCCTCCAGTTTATATAGAAACCGGGGGGTGGGGCCAGGGTCATACAAAGTCGGTTACAGAGAAAGGAATCTACATATCCGAATCACCAAGCTTGCCTTCCACGCCAAGGAGAGTCCCATCTGGACACGGGACGGAGTCTTCTATCTTTTCACTACTAGGGACAGGCCTATACACAGAACTTTACCAGTAGCGCGTGTTAAAAAAGGGTGCTACTGCTAGATAGCAGCAGCACGCTCGAGAAAACCGCGCTGTACATACATATATAGCAGTAGTGTGTCCCACCGGAAAAGCACTACTAAAAAAATTCCCACCGCTAAGCCGATCGGCTACACATAGTAGTAGCGCTCTTTTAGAAACAGCGCTACCGCTAACTTTTGTCATGCAGCAGCGTTTATGTGTCGGCGCATCGCTAACGAAAGTAAAATAATATGAAAAACAAGTAGAAAAGTAAATGAAAATGAAAGAATTAGAAAAAGGAGAAAGGAAAAAAATGTAAAGAAAAATAAATGAAAAAAGAGAAAAAAGGAGAAAGGAATAGCAGTAGCGAGTTTCAGGAAACGCGTTGTAGCTAACTTAGCTATAGCGCGTTTTCAGAAACACGATACCGTTAAATTTCACTTAAACAACAGTTCCCCCCCCCCCCCCGGCCACCACTTCTTCCCGAAATCCCTCACCCTCGCCACCGTCTCCGCAATTCGCCGTAGCCCTACTTCGCCGCCGTCTCCTGCCGGCGTGGACGCCCGCAACCTCAGCGTCTCCCCCCGAGTCCGCCGTCATCCTCACCGCCGCCGCCCGAGGCCGCCCTCAGCCTGACCGCCGCCGCCCGAGGCCGCCATCGACCTCACCGTCTCCGCCCTCCACCTCACCATCGCCCGAGCACTCCCAGGACCGCCGTTGCCCGTGCCCGAGCCCGCCCTCTCCACCCCTGCCTCCGTCGCCGACCACCTCCCCGCCACCGTCTCTCCCCTCTCTGTAAGTCCCCCACCCCTCCACCCTCTCCTCTCTCTTTGCATTTTAGAGCAAAAATCAGTAGAGCAAAAGTTTGTTTGTAGCAAAAAATTTTAGTTTAGAGTAAAGGGTGTTAAGTAGTAGATGTTAGAGCAAAAATTAGCTTAGAGCAAAAAATTTGGTTTACAGCAAAAGTTAGTTAGGGCAGTAGGGTTTAATTAGGGTAGATGCTGCTTGTATAGTATATAGTGATACTAGTAGATGTTAATTAGGTTAGGGCAGTAGTGGTACTAGTAGATGTTAATTAGATGTTTTTTAGTTAGGGCAATAGAGTTTTGCTAGGTTAATTAGGTTAGTAGTGCTGCTAGTAGTAGTGGTACAGTAGGTTAATTAGGTGAAGTTAAAAGAATACCCTAAATGAATAAAATTAGTAGTTAACTGATTTTTTTCCTTTCATCATTATAGAGCAATAAAGTTAACTGAATTTTGTTCTATTAGTAGTTAAATGAATTATCTTCTACACTTTATTTTTGAATTAGCTTGTGAAATTTGGACATGTGGTTGCCTGTGTATATTTGGACATGTGTTGCGGTGTCGAAGAGGGATATTTGAACACTATATCCAAGGAATGAAGCTGAGTGGCCTATGTTTTGCCGGAATGTTGATTCATTTCTGTTCTGACAAATTTCAGGTTCTCGATTTGTCCATTTTTAGCAAAGGTCATGCCGAAATTTCCGTGAATTTTGGCATGACTTGTGCTACAAACTAGGACATATCGAGTGCCCGGGATTCGCCGCACTAGGAAGGAGTCAATGTTTCTGCAAAACAATAGGCCCTTTTTATGTCATTATTCATTTTATTAGGTCTAGAATTAATTGACTAGATTTAATCATAGGAAACACGGCTAGCAACGATGAAGGACAGGGTTCTGGTGATTGCGATGATGTCTACCGGGCGGCAGACGAATTTTTGAGCCTTGCCGACGATCAACCGATGTTGTTGCTGGGCCCACCAGTGGCATCGGGGACTGAGACCGACACGCAGACCGGTGCTGAGACTGGCGCTGAGACTGAGATCGGCGCTGCCTCGGGGAGCGGAGCCGGTGTAGAACCGAAAGCAAAGAGGCAACGACTTCCTAACAAACTCCGGACTACTAGACTTGTGGTCACGGAGGTGGACGATGGCAATTTTGAGCCAAAGGCGCCCCAGGAAGCGTGCAAGTGCTACGGCAATCAAACTGGTTGCATCGTACGGACAACCGCCACCATCAACGATGAGAAACTACAGAAGATAGATAATATGAGGACCTTCCTCCTAAAGAAGTTTCAACAGATATTCTTGTTCCCGGGCCGGAATGAAGTGGATTATGAAGATCCAGATAAGGACCCGACAATGTAGAAGATAAACAAACACACCATGACCAAGTTTAGCGACGCGTTGGCCGCCTGGAAAACAAGGGTGAAAGCAAGGATCATCGACAAGGAACCCTACTCCGAGATTGTAAAGGATAATCCGACAATCACGGTAGAGCAGTTTCAAATATTCAAGGAGGCTTGCGAGGCCGAAGCTGCCCAAAAAAATTCTAAGTACATGAAGGGGCTTCAAGAGAGCAACATTGGGAGCCACCACCTCGGAAGCCGTGGTTACGGCGGAAAGAGGTCCAAATGGGCCAAGGAGGATGCGGAAGCCGCGAGTCTGGGCATCCCAGACCCCTTGGCGGAGTTCACCATCCCGCAGGAGCGTGACGTCCTCAGGGACCGGCACCGTTGGGACCCAGTGAAGAAGGTTTAGGAGACAAACCCGGCCACGATGGAGTTCATGAGGCTGCTGGTAATTTTAGTTTCTGATCAATTCGACTGCACACATTAGTCATATTTATAAACGATCATTGTGCCTTTTGCAGAGAGAGCAGCACAGGATTGTGGCCGAAAATGACTCGCCATCTGAGGCATTGGCGAGGCCCAAGTGGGACATTCAAATGGGCGTTGAACATATTGAAACGTCTCCCAGTGGATACTCGACCGTCGTATGGACGCGTGCACGGTGTCGGAGACGGCGCCACGTGGAAAAGTACTACCGTGAGACCACGGAGGAGAGAAAGGAAAGACGGAGGTTAACTGAACAAAACATCGACAAGAAGGTTGAGATTGCGGTTGAGAAGAAATCATCTCAGACAGTCGCAGCAGCGCTAGCTGCCGCAAAACAGGTGGTTGTAGATATATCTACTTCCTTGGTTCCGGCCGTTTTCACTTGGACCAAGCAAAATCCAGAAAAAATGCAGCGGACTTTCCCCTTGCTGACTTCTTGGGGAGCAGCTCGACTAGCTTTGCACCAGCACCTGCTCCCGCACCGGCTCTCGCGCCGGACGTGCTCGCGGTGCTTCTTCTTTGGCTGAGCTCGACGCCCTCATGGTATCTGTCACACCGCCCCCCTTCAATAAATGTATAATCTCCCATTTTCGTTGCCTTTTAGATGTCTCATGTCGCAGACTTTTCTTTGCATGACGACGAAACCCCGTGCACCATATTGTACACCATCGGCGACCAGAAGGTGGACATGGGGAAGGCGACGATAATGGAGCCGAAGGAACCATTGTTCCACAGCCGACCGATCCCCCCGAATGTCTTCATGGTTTCTGTGGCCAGTGTCAAACCGGGCCATGAGAATTTGCCTCCTCTGATACTAGTGGGGGATGACGACGAGACCCCGCGGCGGCTTGGTGATTGTTGCAATGGTTGGGTCCTGTTGTGGCCAAAGAGTCTGCTTCATCTGGAGGCGGCCGGGAGCACACCCACGAGCACGCAGCCTCAGCAAGGTATGAACATCAACACCCCACCTACCCAATTAGCGTCGGGCGTCGGGTTGGGTGATAGCGAATGGGGTAAGGAGGAGGCTCCATTAGTCGCTGATGACGTCGCCATGGATGAGGATGAAGATGACGATGGCACACAACAGTATGTCTATACTGGCGCCTACTCAGGGTTTGGGCGTCATGAGTCGGTGCCTGAATTGCCGTCTCCGGAGGCTGAACGTATTATGGACGACCTTTCAGTAGTAAAGAAGTCTAGGAAGAGAGCGATTAAAGGCAAAAAAGCTGATTCTATGATCCAGCCGCCTCAGCAGCCTCGGCTTCAGGACTGTATAGATACCCCCGATGCGGATAAATGGTGTCGGGGGTTGGATGCGACATATGCCAACGGGTGGCTTATCATGGTGGGGGCGAGTAGTACGTCGCGGTGCACAGAAAGCGGATGAGGCGCAGAACATGCACGCCGCGAATCTTACCCGGCCGGGGCTCTCCGGGAGATAACACCCCTCTGCTGCTCTGGGTCTCCGCATGATCACTATGATATGGTAGTACAGAGGTGCTCCTTGAGCTGTTTTGGGAGGCAGGAGGGAGCAAGGCTAGCTCTCTCCCCTCTTCTATGTGTCTAAAACCTATCCAGGGCCGAACCCTTTGCATGGGTGCCCCGGGGGGTTTATATAGGCCTACCCCCCGGGGGTACAATGGTAATCTCTGTGGCGTAGCCTTCAGCCGTCGATCTCTCGCAGCTGGCCGTCCTCCTTGCAAGCCACGGGCCCGCCGATTGGCGGGCCATGCACACAGCGAAACACTGTGCAGCACTCCTGATGACGTAGGCTCGGTCATGGGGTCGTGGGAACAGTGCCGCCGTCTGTCAGGCGATCACTGTCGCCACTCCCCGTCCAATCTGGTTTATGGCTTGTGGGGCCCTGGTCGGGAGGCGGCCTACTCTAGGGAGGCCGACTCCCGCAGGGCCATCTTCGGGCTCTCCGGCCATCTTCTTCTCTCTCACTGACGGGGGGCCCGGCGATCTCCGGGCCGTACATGCCGCCGTCGTGGGCCGATGCCTCGTGCTGTGGCTGAAGTCGAGGAGGCATGGGCAGTGTCGCGCCTCACCGGAGATCTCCTGGTGATGCGGCTCACTGTAGCCATGCCTTCCTCCCGTGGGTTTGAGGGGACGACCACGTCGGGGCTGTACCCCGCATCGGTCTTCGTGTAAGGTTGCGGGCCGACTCTCATAGTCTAAGGACTATGATTGCAAGCCTGGAGTCGGCTTGATTCAGAGCCGCCGTCTAAGGACTCGGCTTCTTCGAAGGTCGCCGTTTAAGGACTCGGCTTCTCCAAAGGTAGCCAGCGGGGACTCGGCCTTCTCGAAGGTCGCCAGCTGGGACTCGGCTGAGGGGCGTGGCCTGCCCCGATGTCTTGAAAGATCTTGGGTCCCGGGTCATCCTACCGTGGCCCTTACTCGACGAGAGTCCCAGTGGCGAAGCCAGTGGTGCCGCCTTGTGGAGCTTCGGCAGTTTCAATCTTCCCAGCGCCGACTCTGAGACTCGTCCGCTGTTTCTTCGGACCGCCTCGCCGAAGTCGGACTGGCTCCGCGAGGAGCCGCCGCTTCGCAAGTCGTGGCGGGAAACTGGCGGCGTATCGGTTACGCTTCCCTGCCATTATTGAGGTGGTCCTATCGCACGGCGCCACGTGGAGGCGATAGTCTGCCTGCCCACGCGCGCGACGGGACGGGCCGTCAGGTGGGGCCCGCCACTACCGCGCCTCGGCTCCCGAGCGGATCCGCTGTGGCCGAGGGCGGTTGGCATCCCGTCGTTCTGCGCGCATAACCGTGGGGGTTGATCATGGGCGGCGTGGGGCCGCGGGCGCAGTTAATCCCCACGTCGCCCCCTCGGCTTCAGAGCCCGTTGGGCTATAAGTAGGCGGGAGGAACGAGGCGGCAATGTCGCGCACCCTTTCCCCGCTCCCTGCCCTTCCTTCCTCCTTCGCGCGAGCGCTGCTTTCTCCCGCCGTGAGCCAAAGTGCCCCTTCTCGCCGGCGATGAGCTCTTCTTCCGCCGCGCCCCCCACCTCGCGCTCCGGCGTGTGGGACGGCTCGGACGTGGGGGCGGAGGACATCGAGTTCCTTCGCCAGACCCGCCGCCTCCCGAGCGCAGACTTGGTGCAGGCCCGTCCCGCGCCGGCGGAGGGCGAGCGGGTCATCTTCCGCTCGCACCTCAGGCGCGGGCTGGGGCTCCCAGCGAGCGGATTCTTCCGCTCTTTTCTTGAGTTTCATAGCCTGCAGCCGCACCACCTCACCCCCAACGCGGTGGTGCTTCTCTCCGCCTTCGCCACCCTGTGCGAAGGCTACATCGGCGTTCTCCCCACCCTGGAGCTGTGGGGGGAGTTCTTCTCCTCAAAGCTCGGCACTCAGGCCGCCGGCACGCCGGCACAGTGCGGCACCTACATCGCGGTGCGGCGCATGACGGCCGACAACCCTTTTCCGCACATCCCGCTGGTGAAATCAGTGAAGATGTGGCAAAAGACCTACTTCTACGTGAAGAACGTCTCCACCGACGGCGACTGGGTCAACCTGCCGCCTTTCAACCCCGAGCCACTAACTGGCCGGCTATCCAGTTGGTCCCATCGGTCGAAGTCACTTTCGACCTCCGGAATCGGCGCCGTGGCGCGACTCCAAGTCATGCTGCAGTCAGAGGGGCTCGTCGCCTCCGATCTCCTGGCCGCCTTCGTGGCGCGCCGGGTTCTTCCGCTCCAGGGCCGGCCTCACCTCATCTGTCAGATGAGCGACCGGCACGATCCAAGCCGACTGTGCACCAAGGACATGCCGCGTGGAGAGGTGGCGAACTTGGTGAACCACATCGCCCACTGCGGGTTCACGGAGGAGTGGCAGTTCAGCAAGGAGCCGTACTCGCGCGACAACCCCCCTCCAATGGTAAGTCGCATCTGTCTGCAGCTCGATCTTGTTTGCGCCCGACTTCGAGCTCTGATCTTTGTTGGCGTCTTCTGAGCAGAACCCTCTCACGGCGCCCGCAGCCGGCGCCACAAGAGAGCCGCGCGACTACGTCCCCGACCGCGAGGTCAGCGACGTCGACGACCCCGATTTGGGGGCCGCGGCGCTGGAGGTCGACGCCGAAGGCGGCGGAGAGGGGGCAGACGGCGGCCTTAAGCCGTCGGCAACCTTCGCCGACTGGCCCGAGGACGATGTCGACACGGAAGTCGTCCCGCATCGCCAGCCGAAGGTCGGCTCCTCCAGCCAAGCCGGCGCGAAGAGGCGTCACGCCGGGCCGAGTGCGCCCGGCGGCAAGTCGAAGAAGTTCAAGGGAGCCGCCGCCGCGACCAAGCGGGAGGAGGCGGCCGCGAAGGCCAACCGCTTCTGGAAGGAAGTGAGAAGGCCGCCACTAGTTTCTTCGTAAGTCCCTTACTCCTTCATTTCTTTTCTGGATCTCGCTTGAGTCTTTCTGATTTCCCTCCAATCTTCTCCAGCGCTCCCCTTTCACTTGAGAGAGCCGCCGTCCCCTCCGTCATGGGGTCGGTGGAGACGTCTGCCACTACGCGGCGGATTGATCCCGCCGCCGACCTTCGGGAGGCGACGGCACGGAACGCGCGAGAGAAGCGCGAGGAGGAGGAGGCCGACCGCCTGGAGAAGGCGGAGGCCGAGAAGGTGGCCGCCAACGCCCAGCGGCACCTGGAGGAGGCTGTGGCTGCGGCCGCGGCGAAGCGGCATGCCGAGGAGGTCGCGCGTCGTCGATCGGCGATGCTCGTCCCCCCACTGTCGTCGGCGCCGCCGGCCCCTGAGTTCACGGGGCAGACCGGGGAGGTCGGCACCGCAAACCCTCTCGCGGAGGAGGGCGGCGACGTCTCAGGCTCGGATACTCACGCGCCGCCCCCGCCGCCCCCGCCGCCTCCGTCTTCAAGGCCGCACGGCAAACAGCCGGTGGACTCGCAGGATCCTTGGACTGCGGACGACGCCGACGCGCAACTGCTTCTTCAGGTCGCCGCGCCAGCGCGCCTCCGGATTGAGAGGACGAACTCAGCGCCGCGAGCTCGGGAAACCGGCGCTGCAAGCTCGGCGAACTTGGACGTCGAGGCCTCAAGTGCCGCGCCCACCGGCTGGCTGCGTGAAGGCGGCACCGGCCCTCTGAACCAGGCCCTTCTGGACGTCCAGTCGAAGCTGCGCAAAGAGGGCGACGCCCTCCAACTCTACACCAAGGCGCATCTGGCCCTGCGGACCTCCGTCCGGGTATGTTTCGTTTTCCTTTTTAGTTTCTGTCTTTTTCCGTGGGGGCGCGCCAGCGCACCCACTGGGTGTAGTCCCCGAGTTCGGGGTCGGCTGCTGAGCAGGCGACTCGGAACTCCTTCTGGCGAGCTCCGAAGGCTAACTTTGCTTTGCCGGTCTTGCAGGAATACCACAATCTCCGCGCTACTGCTTTCAACCGCAATGTTGAAGAGCTGAGGAAGCGGATCGCCGATCTGACGGAAAGTCGAGGTGAGCCAATTCTTCCTCCTTCGCGGGGGCGCGCTGGCGCACCCGCGGACTGTAGTCCCCGAGATTCGGGCGATCGCTGGCGATCGGGCGGATCTCCCAGCGACCTTTCCTTCTTTCCTCTCATGCGGGCGCGGCGGCGCCTGCTGGCTGTAGTCCCGAGATTCGGGCCGACTACTGAGTAGTCGGGCCGGATCTCCCCGGCGACCTTCTTTACTGATGACGTTCTTGTCTCTCGATCTTCAGACGCCAATGCCGCCCTCCAGGAGCAGCTGAACGAGGCCAACACCACTCGCCGCGCCAAGGAGGAGGAGTGCGACAAGCTCGTCCAAGAGCGCGACCTGCTGGCGACGCAGCTGGCCGAGCAGAAAGAGCTGCTCCGGAAGGCGCAGGAAGACGCCAAGTCGCGGGAAGATGCCCTCATAGCCGAGTTCGAGGTCGAGCGCTCCGCCTGGACCGACCGGGAGGCGATGCTGACCTCCGGCTACCACGAGCTCGAGGACATCGTCGACGGTAATTCTTTTTTCTCTTCTTTGGCCTTCCGACTCTGTGTCGGGCTGATTTTGGGTTTTTCTGACTGTCTTTCCTTCTGTCTCGGCAGACTTCTTTCCCGGCCACTCGCAGGCCGTTCCTCTGGCCATCGAGGCGGCTCGGGAGGAGCGGAGGGCGAAGGGCGAAGTGATTGCCGCCAATGCCCCCCGAACCATCGACGAGCAGCTTCTGAGCATCGGGGCTCGCCTTCGTCCTGCTCATCGTCTGCTGCGCCGTCTTCAATGCGCCGGCGCTCAAGTCGTTGCCGCTCTGTGGCCGGAGGTGCCAGCTCTTTGCACCGCCAGCCGGACGGGCGACTGGCTAGAGGTCGCTGCTGGTCGCTTCGAGGCTTGGAGGGGCTCCTCGGCCCGTGCCGGAGCACGCCGGGCCTTGGAGTTCGTCAAAGGGTGGTATCCGGGGCTGGACCTGGACCGTCTGGCCGCGTTCCGGTCAGAGGCCCAGGCCGAGCTGGAAGCCGTAGAAGGCGCCCTCGTCGAGCGCGCGGCGGCCATCGCCGAGTACACGGACACCAGTGTCTTTGTGCCCGAGCGGACCGACGGCGGCGAGGAGGTGCTGCCGGAGTGGTTCGGGATGCACCCGGAGTACGAGGAGGACTCGGCGGAGGTGATTGGCTCCAGCACCGAGGAGGAGGACGAGTCGGAGGACGGAAGCGAGGAGGAGTTGCCAGAGGACGAAGCAGGTGGCCAGCCTCAGCCTGATCGTGCCTCCAGCAACGAGCCTCAGAAGGACAAGGCGGCCGTCGCTGGAGGCGACCAAGCCGAGACCGCCTAGCCGACTGCCCCGACGTCCGACACCGCCGCCACCTCCGGCCCTCCGGCTCCGGAGGCCGCCCCCTAGAGCGCTTCAGTTCTACCTGTCTCTGGTGTTCTTTAAAAAACTTGTCAGTTTCGAACAATTCCACCCGTGGGGTGTATTCGGCCAAGGGCCTTATGTAAATATTCATCAAATTTCTGCCTTTCCTTGCTTCGGTTCTTTAGACTTTTTCCTTTGCCGCCTTCCTTCAGTTGCCGCCTTGTCGACTGGGCAGCCGCTCTGCGGACTGCCGCCGGGTCAAGTGCTCAGCTACTTTAGGGAGGCAAGTACTTAGTCGTTTAGAATATCCTAGCGAGTTGGCTGAAAATCGACGGGCCGACTCTCGAGAGTCGGCTATTCTTGATGAAAAAATGAGACTGCGAGCCGACTGCTCGCGAGTCGGCTCGGTAAGGGGAGGCTGGCAGCCGGCTTGGGCTATGCGTAGCTCTTAAGTCCTTAGCCGTTTTTCGTGTGTGCGCTCGTTCTTTCCTGTCCCCGCTTACCGACAGTCGCTCTGCGAGCTGCGGCTTTCAGCAGGAGACGGCTTTGAGCGCGGCACATTACTTGTCTGACTTCAGGGAGCGTTTCATAGCGCAAGACGGCGAGTCCCCGGGTCGACTAGTCGGACCCGGTGCCAGACAGTATGATAAAAGGGAAAAGCATATTCGGAAGCGTAATCCATATCATACAGATAATCAAGAAGGCAGTCCCCGAGCTCGTCCCGGGGGGCCTAAGGTCTTAGTACTTAATACAAAAGAGGGTAGCGCGATACATACTGCATCAACTGTAAAATCTTCGAAGAAGATTCGCGTTCCACGGGCGCTCTGTTTCTTTGCCGGAGTCGTCCCTCTTGCGTGCTCGAGGTTTCTGAGCGTCGATCAAATAGTTGGTGTCGTTCCCTAGCACCTTGTTGATGATGAAGGGACCTTCCCAAGGCGCCGACAACTTGTGCTGGCCGGCTGTTCTCTGAATCAGCCGGAGCACAAGGTCGCCCTCTTGGAATGATCTTGGCTTGACCTTGCGATTGTAGTATCGGCGCAGACTCTGCTGGTAGATGCCGGACCGACTGAGTGCCAACAGTCGGCCCTCTTCCAGCAGATCGACGCCGTCTTGGCGTGCTTCTTCAGCCTCCTCCTCGGTGTACATGGAGACTCGTGGAGAGTCGAACTGTATATCCGTCGGAATGACGGCTTCGGCACCGTAGACGAGGAAGAAGGGCGTGAAGCCGGTTGACTTGTTTGGGGTCGTGCGCAGACTCCAGAGGACGGCAGGCAGCTCTTCGACCCAGCAGCCAGCCGAGCGCTCGAGTGGTTCGACCAATCGAGGCTTGATGTCGGACAGGATGAGGCCGTTGGCTCGTTCCACCTGGCCGTTTAACTGCGGATGGGCAACGGACGCTATGTCTATCGGATGCCCTGCGTCGCGCAGAAACGAGCCAGGGCGCCTTTGGCGAAGTTGGTGTCGTTGTCTGTGATGATGCTGTGCGGTATGCCATACCGTACTGTGATGTCAGCAATGAAGGTCACTGCTGTAGGCCCGTTTAATTTCTTGATGGGCTTTGCTTCCACCCACTTGGTGAACTTGTCCACTGCGACAAGCAATTGAGTTAGGCCGCCTCGGGCCGTCTTGAAAGGTCCCACCATGTCCAAGCCCCAAACTGCGAAGGGCCAGGCAATGGGGATGGTCTTCAGCGTGGAGGCCGGCTGAAGGGGCTTGGAGCGGAACACCTGGCACCCCTTGCATTTTTTGACTAGCTCTTTAGCTTCTTCCAGGGCAGTCGGCAAGAAGAAACCGTGCCGAAAGGCTTTGGCCACGAGCGCCCTCGAAGCCGCATGGAGGCCACACTCGCCCTGATGGATGTCTCTGAGGATTGCTTGGCCTTGCTCTGACTCTACGCAGCGCTGGTGGACACCAGTAACGCTGTGCCTGACTAACTCCCTGTTGACTATGGTGTAGGCTGCTGCTCGGCATTGTACTTGCCGAGCCAGGGTCTCGTCTGCTGGTAGCTCCTTGTTTACTAGGAACTTGAGGATGGGCTGCGCCCATGAAGGTGCTGCTATCTCTTCAACTGCTACCACAGCGACTTGGACAAGTGTGGCTGGGCTGGGAGGCAGCGGGTTGGACTCTGCTGCCGCTTCTGGGTGAGGAATCTCTGGCCATTGGAGCAGCTCCCGGCCGATGGCGCAGATCCCGGCAGGGCTTGAAGTTCCGGCCGATCGTGGCGTAGTCCCCGGCCGATGGCGCGAGTCCCCGGTCGACCGGTGCGTCCCCGGGCGGGCTTGAAGTCCCTGGCCGACGTGGCGTAGTCCCCGGCCGACCGGGCGCAGATCCCAGCCGAATGGCGCGAGTCCCCGGCCGACCGTGGCTTTCTTGAGGTCGCTCTTTGGGGCCTTGGGGTCGGATCCGACTATTTACGGCGGCGGAGCCGCACGAAGATGGAGTCGGATTCTGGCGAAGGCTTGATAGACGCTTGAGGAGGCGAAGGGCTTACGCGGAAGGTATCACTTGGCGAGTAGAGCCGACTCGTGCCAAAGCGTCTGCTTGATCGTTGTCGTTTCTCGGTACGTGAAGGAATTCGCACCCTTCGAAGTATCCGCTGAGTTGCTGCACCAGGAAGCGGTAGCTTGCCATGTTTGCGTCTTTGGCGTCGATCGCGGATGATTGCTGAACCACCAAGTCGGAGTCGCCAGTATACGTGATCTGGCGAATGCCGAAGTTCTTTGGCAAGCCGGAGTCCGTGGATGGCGCTTCATATTGGCGGCGTTGTTGGAGGCGGCGAAGTGGATTTGCAGCACGTACTTGAGCTTGTCGCCCTTGGGGGAGGTGAGGACGACGCCGGCTCCGAGGCCGGTGCGCATCTTGGAGCCGTCGAAGTGCAGCCGCCAATGAGTAGAGTCGGTATTGGTGGCGGTCTTGAGTCTCGGCCCAGTCGACGAGGAAGTCGGCCAGCGCCTGCGACTTGATGGCGGTGCGAGGTTGGTAGTAGATGGTGTAAGGGGCTAGATCGATAGCCCACTTGGCCACTCGGCCGGAGGCATCTCGACTTCCGATGATCTCGGCGAGTGGAGCGGTGCAGACCGCAGTGATTGGATGCTCTTGAAAGTAGGGCTTCAGCTTCTTGGCGGCAAAATGCACGTCGTAGCACATCTTCTGATAGTGAGGGTAGTTCTACTTGGAGATCGACAGTACCTCGCTCAGGTAATACACCGGTCTCTGGACCGGAAGCGCCTTGCCTTTCTCCTTGCGCTCAACTACAATGACTGTGCTGACTACCCGGCTGGTAGCGGCGATGTACAAGAGCATGGGCTCTTTGGGAGTCGGAGCCGCCAACACAGGGGGAGTCGCCAGCATCTTCTTCAGTTGGAGAAATGCCTCATCTGCCTTGTGGTTCCACTCAAAAAAGGTGGTCTTCTTCATCAATTGATACAACGGCAGAGCTTTCTCGCCCAGCCGACTGATGAATCGGCTGATTGAAGCCAAGCAGCCGGTGAACTTCTGCACATCCAGCAGTCGGCTGGGTACCTCCATTCTCTCAATGGCCTTGATCTTCATGGGGTTGCACTCTATGCCGCGTTCGGAGACTAAAAAGCCGAGGAGCTGGCCGGCTGGGACTCCGAATACGCACTTCTCGGGATTGAGCTTGATCTGGAATCGGCGCAGATTTTCAAAGGTCTCTTTGAGGTCTTCCAGCAGCGTCCCACGCTTCTCCGTCTTCACCACCACATCGTCCACATAAACGTGGGCGTTTACGCGAGTTGCTTGAGAAGGCACTTCGCATGCAGCGCTGAAAATGGCGCCGCATTCCTCAAGCCAAGCGTCATTGTCGGCAGCGAAGGCTCCAAACGGCGTGATGAATGCGGTCTTGATCATCTGCTGGATTCAGCTTGATCTGGTGATATCCTGAGTATGCGTCTAGGAAACTCAACAGCTCGCATCCGGCTATGGAGTCTATCACTTGATCGATCCTTGGCAGAGCGAACGGGTCCTTCGGGCAGGCTTTATTGAGGCTGGTGTAGTCGATGCACATCCGCCACTGCTTATTCTTCTTCAATACCAGTACTGGGTTTGCTAACCACTCCGGAAAAAACACCTCCATGATGAATCCGGCTGCCAGGAGCCGGGCTATCTCTTCTCCGACGACTCTTCTCTTCTCTTCTGACAGGCGGCGCAAGGGCTGCCTGACGGGCTTCACATCCGGCCTGACGTGTAGCTTGTGCTCGGCGAATTCCGTCGGTACACCTGGCATGTCCTTGGGGGACCACGCGAAGATGTCCCGATTCTCACGAAGGAAATCGACGAGCTCGCCTTCCTATTTGCTGTCAAGACCAGTGCCTATGACAGCGTACTTCTCTGGGTGCTCCGGGTCCAAGGGTATCTTCTTGGTTTCTTTAGCCGGCTTGAATGATCCTTCTGCTTCCGACTCCTTGGGGTCAGGCGACATCTCCGGCTGCTTCCCAGCCATCGCCACGACACGGTCAAGGAGCCGCTTCTCGGCCATGATCACCAAAGACTCGGCCAGCCGGCTGCTCTCGGCCGCGCAGGCGGACGACTTGTTGTTGTCGCCGGCAATGGTCAGGATCCCCTTGGAACTCGGCATCTTCATCTTGAGGTAGGCGTAATGGGGAACCGCCATGAACTTGGCCAAGGCAGGTCGACCAAGCAGGGGGTGGTACGGGCTCTCCAAGTCTACCACCTCGAACCAGACAGGCTCTCGGCGGAAGTGATCTTTGTCTCCGAAGAGGACGTCTATCAGAATCTTGCCAATTGGTGAACAGGAGAGGCCGGGTACGATTCCATGAAACACGGCGCGGCTGCTCTGCAGCTACCTCCGCCTGATTCCGAGCTTCTCCATGGTGTCCTTGTATAGGATGTTTATGCTGCTGCCTCCGTCTATCAGGACCCGCGAGAAACGGGCGGCCCGCCTATCAGTGGCCAAGGTCACACCTAGAACCAAGGCGTAGGAGCCCGGACTCGGCATCACCTCTGGGTGATCTGCCCGACTCCAGCTAATAGGCTTCTCGGACCAATGCATGAATTCAGGAGCCTCTGTTGCCATTGCGTTGACTTCTTCTGCTGTTGGCGCTTTCTTTGCACCGATCATCCGCCAGGTGGTGAACACTCGTATGCTCCGTGCTCTTCTGGGAACTCATCTTGGACTGCGCCGACTGGCCGAGCCGCCGGCTGCTGAGGCGGCGGCCCCGCAGGCGGCGGAGGGGCAAGGCCATCTCCCTTGGCGATCCTGATGAGCCAGTGGCACTTTCTGGTGGTATGGTTCGACGGCTTCGCGCCGCTGTGGAACTTGCAAGGTCCATCCAAAGTCTGCTCATAGGAGAAAGCCGACAACCAGTTTGACTTGCCGCCTTTCTGCCGCTTGGCCGGAGGCTGCCCCTCCGGTTGCTGATCTTCCACTGCTGCGACCTGCCAACTGTTGGAAGTCGGCTGTGGGGCTTTACGCTTGTTGTCGTTCTGTTGCTGTCGCCGGCTGGCATCTCCAGCCGGGGTTCTGGGAGCCTGGGGAGTCACTTTGCCAGCCGCGTTGACTTGGATCTCCGTCTTCATAAAGGAGTCGGCTGTGGCGTACTTGTCTGCTATGACTAGCAGTTCGTCGAGGGTTTCGGGCTCGTCGCAGAGGAGCTTGTGCTTGAGGAGGGTGCCCTCTCGGCACCCGGCCGTGAAGTACTCAATGGCCTGCACCTCGTGCACGCCCTCAAAGGAGTTTCGGAGTTCGCCCTAGCGCGTGAGGTAGTCGCGTGTTGATTCTTCGGGGCCTTGCACGCACAAGGAGAGATGGCGCGGCTTGGGAGGTCCCTTGTACGTGCTGGTGAAGTTGCGAATGAAGGCTTCAGTGAAGTCGACCCAGCTATTGATGCTGCGGGGCTTCAGGCTGTTCAGCCATGTCCGGACCGTGCCCTGGAGCATGAGAGGAACATACTTCACGGCAACTCGCTTGTTGCCGTTGGCGATGTTGACGGCTGTGGAGTAGTCTATCAGGCAATCCTCCGGTTTCACGGAGCCGGTATACTTGGGCGTATCTCGGGGGGGCGTGAACCCTTTGGGGAAGGGCTCGTCTCTGATGCGGGGCCCGAAGCAGGGCGGACCCAACTCATCTTCTTCTTCTAACGCCAGGGATCTATGGAGTCGGTCGATCTGGTGGCGGGTGTCATTCTCTCCGACTCCCTCTCGGCGGCCAAGGCGACCTCCGAGAGTCGGATGCTCAACAGGCGAGGGAGAAACTTCGCCCGCTCTCTTGGGTGGGGAGGCGGATAATCATCTCGTCGTTCCTTCGCTCTGGGCGCCGTCTTGGTCGCGCTTCGATGGTGATGCGAGTCTGGCTGTGGCTAGCAGGCGGCTCCTTCTCTTTCCTTCCGCGGACTCCGCCAGTCGGCGTCCGGGAAGTCGCGCCTTGGTCTCGGCGAGGGGGTAAGTCATCGTTCGGCTGCTGCTGCGTCTGCGCGGCCGCCTGCCGCGTTCTGCGCAGCAACCGCATCGAGGAGCTGCTGGACTCGCTCCGTTATTACACGGCGCTCTTCGCCTTCGAGGTTCTTCAGCTCTTCGGTCGCCGCTTGGGCGGCGCGGATGTTCTCCGCAGGGGTGGCGTACACGGGGCGTTTCGCCCCGAACAAATCGGCGATGGCTGCGCCGCGCTCACGGACCGCACCTAGACGGCTCGGCCCAGTCGGAGCCGGCGAGCCGCCTACTGCACGATCCATCTCGCGCTGGTATGCTTCGGACAGGCGTCTCATGCTTGCCAACTTCTTGGCGCCTTCGATGATCTGAAGGCGGCGTTCTTCCAGCATCTCTGCGTCCGCGTCCTCTGGGATGGGCGCGGCCAGGTCTTGCAGGGCCGCTGGCAGCGGGTCCTGGGCATTTTCGCCGGAGTGCTCGCCGTGGCCAATGACGAGCACCTCCGTAACGGCGCTTCCGCCACCCTCCTCGTACGGAAGCGGCTCGTCGTAGACCACCACGTTGGTGGGGAAGATATCAAGCGATACGGCGTCGGAGTCGACCAACATCGGGTCGGAGGAGCCTACGGACTCCAAATCTACGGCGGGCTCGCCGGCGACTTGGAGTTGGTCGAGGAGGCCCGTGAGAAGGATCTCGGAGCCACCCGTGCCTGCACTCGGTGCAGGCTCGTCGGTGAGGCGCACCTCACCGATGAGTTCGGCGAGGCCGCTCGCGGCGCAGGCGGCTTCGGCGCCACGCAGCCTGTCGATGCAGACTCCATCTGGCGAGCCGGGCTGGCTGCGCTCGCCAGGGAGGAAAAGGGTTCCCGTCCAGAACAGGTCTCCGGACGACGGTGCACCTCGCCCCACGGTGGGCGCCAAATGTCGGGGGTTGGATGCGACATATGCCAACGGGTGGCTTATCATGGTGGGGGCGAGTAGTACGTCGCCGGTGCCTGGAAACGGGATGAGGCGCAGACATGCACGCCGGCGAATCTTACCCAGCTTCGGGGCTCTCCGGGGAGATAACACCCCTACTGCTGCTCTGTGGGGTCTCCGCATGATCACTATGATATGGTAGTACAGAGGTGCTCCTTGAGCTGTTTTGGGAGGCAGGAGGGAGCAAGGCTAGCTCTCTCCCCTCTTCTATGTGTCTAAACCTATCCAGGGCCGAACCCTTTGCATGGGTGCCCCGGGGGGTTTATATAGGCCTACCCCTGTGGGTAGAATGGTATCTGTTGGCGTAGCCCCAGCCGCCGTCGATCTCTCGCAACCGTCCTCCCCGCCACAGGGGCCCGGCCATGACAGGCGAGAACAACTGTCTGCACTCGATGACACAGGCTCGGTCATGGGGTCGTGGGAACAGTGCCGCCGTCTGTCAGGCGCTCACTGTCGCCACTCCCCGTCCAATCTGGTTTATGGCTTGTGGGGCCCTGGTCGGGAGGCGGCCGACTCTGGGGAGGCCGACTCCCGCAGGGCCGTCTTCGGGCTCTCCGGCCATCTTCTCTCTCACTGACGGGGGGCCCAGCGATCTCCGGGCCGTACATGCCGCCGTCGTGGGCACAGTGCCTCGTGCACTGTGGCTGAAGTCAGGGGAGGCATGGCAACAGTGTCGCGCCTCACCGGAGATCTCCTGGTGATGCGGCTCACTGTAGCCATGCCTTCCTCCCGTGGGTTTGAGGGGACGGCCACCTCGGGGCTGTACCCCGCATCGGTCTTCGTGTAAGGTAGCGGGCCGACTCTCATAGTCGGCCCCTTGAAATGTCGCAAGCCCGGAGTCGGCTTGATTCAGAGCCGCCGTCTAAGGACTCGGCTTCTTCGAAGGTCGCCGTCCAAGGACTCGGCTTCTCCAAAGGTCGCCAGCGGGGACTCGGCCTTCTCGAAGGTCGCCAGCTGGGACTCGGCTGAGGGGCGCCGCCTGCCCCGATGTCTTGAAAGATCTTGGGTCCCGGGTCAGCCTACCCGTGGCCCATTACTCCGACAAATGGCATATCCCCGGTCAACCAATCCTACCCGCAACAGCGCTACGGGCCAGATTCGGCGATCTAAGGAGGCTTCATGATGATGTGTTGCAGATAGAGAAATGGCTCATCGCCTCGAAAGATGCAGGATACCCACTCTACGTGGTTAACGTTCGGCGGCAAATGTCGTATGTCGACTGCTTCCCCGCGGATTAGTTCTTCCTTCGATTCGACTACATATTCGACATGTTTCACGTGAAGAAGCTGGATTTTACGTTTGTCCGCCTTAATGCCTTGCACATGAACTACATCATCGGGGTTGAGCAGATACCTCATATCTGGGTCGCTGACCCGTACTAAATGCACAAGGGTTTCTTGGGAGTCTGTGCAAAGCACGGTGAATACGCGAGGGATTACATCGTCAGTTCCATGCTCGCCAATAAGGACAAGGAGGCGATTCTCGTGCCTTATCATCCCGTGTAAGGCATCTGCTCTGCTATCCTTCCTTGAATTTCAATCATTCATTTGCATGGTGGAGGCTAATTAATTTGAGGTGTACTTATTTTGCGCAGCGGCGGGCGCGCCGTCATCATCATCCTCTACCCCCGATACTCCCATGCTCTTTACTTGGATTCGTCGAAGAACATTCACAAAAAGGATTACACCCACATCAAGGATGTTCTCGACAATGCTATGTTTTACTACCAAGCACGGGGTGGAGAGGTCAAGGACAAGAAGAGAAGGGGCGGCAGGCTCGCCTTCAGCCATAAGACAGACTACTGTTGCATCCAGCAACCGGGCGATTATCTTAATAATGGATTCTATGTCCTACACCACATGCTGGAGTACAGACGGGATCACCAGAACCTTCGCATGTCACCTAGATCCGGCGATGCCCATATTATGCAATGGGCAAAGGACATAGGAGATATCGACGATCATCGACTTCGAGCTGAGTTCTATAACATCCAGCGCGAACTTGCCCAAATCATCATGAAGGAGGTCGTCAGAAAAATAGGATGTTGTACGGACAAGGACAAATGTCGCGGGAACATGTCCGAACATGGGTAGCCTCTCAGTGTCTCGACATGAAGCATTGCACTAAGCTCGGGGACTATCTCCCTGACATGGATGGATGGCACGACATGGTGGAGTGATTGTCGATATATGACAATGTGTCCGTTTAGTCCATACTTTCTGTATGACAAAACTTTGAGTTATGCACGGTCAAACTTTATTTGTGATGTAATTAAACCGTCCTCCTCCTCGACAAGCGAAGATCACTCTAGTTAGGGCATTTTGGATACGATGAACTTTGTTATTTATGCTTATGATATGTTGTTTCTATTTTTGCCAAGTCTGTCTCTTTCTGTTGATCAACTATATATGTTGCATGCAGGAGCATAGATCATCAATGGCGAAGAAGTGCTACGCCAGGAGTATATATACAACGAGTGGCCGGAGTGTCAGGCCCAGGTGTACCATTATCTGGTTTCCGAGCGATAGGTAGTAGTTAGTTTAGGTTCATGCTAATGCTAGTGAGGGATACGAACTCATGTAATGCATAGTTCTGCTCTCACTCAAAGTGATAGCTCTTCTCGCGTATATCATTGTTTAGATGGATGACGATGTATTTGCAAGTAATCGAGACTTGTATCGCTATTTTCGAGATGATGACGACAGACCACTTTGCGTTGGATGATGATTATGATGATGACATGATTTGATGAGACTAATTGCATGTATATGCTATGATTACATTTGTATGTGTATGATATGCTAAAGATTATTGTATAAAGCCTATTCAAATACAAAACAAATATGGAGGAAAAAAACTAATAAAACTAGTTGATGTTAATTAGGTTAGGGCAGTAGTGGTACTAGTAGATGTTAATTAGATGTTTTTCAGTTAGGGCAGTAGAGTTTTGCTAGGTTAATTAGGTTAGTAGTGCTGCTAGTAGTAGTGGTACAGTAGGTTAATTAGGTGAAGTTAAATGAATAACCTAAATGAATAAAATTAGTAGTTAACTGATTTTTTTCCTTTCGTCATTATAGAGCACTAAAGTTAACTGAATTTTGTTCTATTAGTAGTTAAATGAATTTTCTTCTACACTTTGTTTTTGAATTAGCTTGTGAAATTTGGACATGTGGTTGCCTGTGTATATTTGGACATGTGTTGCGGTGTCGAAGAGGGATATTTGAACACTATTTCCAGGGAATGAAGCTGAGTGGCCTATGTTTTGCCGCAATGTTGATTCATTTCTGTTCTGACAAATTTCAGGTTCTCGATTTGTCCACTTTTTAGCAAAGGTCATGCCGAAATTCACGACTTTTTAGCAAAGGTCATGCCAAAATTTCCGTGAATTTCGGCATGACTTGTGCTACAAACTAGGACATATCGAGTGCCCGGGATTTTCCGCACTAGGATGGAGTCAACGTTCCTACAAAACAATAGGCCCTTTTTATGTCATTATTCATTTTATTAGGTCTAGAATTAATTGACTAGATTTAATCATAGGAAACATGGCTAGCAACAATGAAGGACAGGGTTCTAGTGATTGCGATGACGTCTACCGGGCTGCAGACGAATTTTTGAGCCTTGCCGATGATCAACCGATGTTGTTGCTAGGCCCACCCGTGGCATTGGGGACTGAGACTGACAAGCAGACCGGTGCTGAGACTAAGACCGGCGCTGAGACTCAGACCGGCATCGAGACCGACGCTGAGACTGAGACCGGCGCTGCCTTGGGGAGCGGAGCCGGTGTAGAACCGAAAGCAAAGAGGCAACGACTTCCTCACAAACTCAGGACTACTAGACTGGTGGTCACGGAGGTGGTCAATGGCAATTTTGAGCTAAAGGCTCCCGAGGAAGCGTGCAATTGCTACGGCAATCAAATTGGCTGCATCGTACGGACAAGCACCACCATCAACGATGAGAAACTACAGAAGATAGATAATATGAGGACCTCCCTCCTAAAGAAGTTTCACCAGATATTCTTGTTCCCGGGACGGAATGAAAAGGATTATGAAGATCTAGATAAGGACCCGACAATGTAGAAGATAAACAAACACACCATGACCAAGTTTAGCGACGCGTTGGCCGCCTGGAAAACAAGGGTGAAAGCAAGGATCATCGACAAGGAACCCTACTCCGAGATTGTAAAGGATAATTCGACATTCACGGTAGAGCAGTTTCAAATATTCAAGGAGGCTTGCGAGGCCGAAGATGCCCAAAAAAATTCTAAGTACATGAAGGGGCTTCAAGAGAGCAACATTGGGAGCCACCACCTCGGAAGCCGTGGTTACGGTGGAAAGAGGTCCAAATGGGCCAAGGAGGACGCGGAAGCCGCGAGTCTGGGCATCCCAGATCCCTTGGCGGAGTTCACCATCCCGCAGGAGCGTGACGTCCTCAGGGCCCGGCACCGTTGGGACCCAGTGAAGACGGTTTACGAGACAAACCTGGTCACGACGGAGTTCATGAGGCCGCTGGTAATTTTAGTTTCTGATCAATTCGACTGCACACGTTACTCATATTTCTAAACGATCATTGTGCCTTTTGCAGAGAGAGCAGCACAGGATTGCGGCCGAAAGCGACTCGCCATCTGAGGCATTGGCGAGGCCCAAGTGGGACACTCCATTCAACCGGGCGTTGAACATATTGAAATGACTCCCGGTGGATACTCGACCGTCGTATAGACGTGTGCATGATGTCGGAGACGGCGCCACGTGGAAGAAGTACTACCGTGAGACCACGGAGGAGAGAAAGGAAAGACGGAGGTTAACTGAAGCAAACATCGACAAGAAGGTTGAGATTGCGGTTGAGAAGAAATCATCTCAGACAGTCGCAACAGAGGTAGCTACCGCAAAACAGGTGGTTGCAGATACATCTACTTCCTTGTTTCTGGCTATTTTCACTTGGACCAAGCAAAATCCAGAAAAAAATGCAGCGGACATTCCCCTTGCTGACTTGTTGGGGAGCAGCTCGACTAGCGTTGCACCAGCACCTGCTCCCGCACCGGCTCTCGCGCCGGACGTGCTCGGCGGTGCTTCGTCTTTGGCTGAGCTCGACGCCCTCATGGTATCTGTCACACCGACCCCCTTCAATAAATGTATAATCTCCCGTTTTCATTGCCTTTCGGATGTCTCATGTCACAGACTTTTCTTTGCATGACGACGAAACCCCGTGCACCATATTGTACACCATCGGCGACCAGAAGGTGGACGTGGGGAAGGCGACGATAATGGAGCCGAAGGAACCATTGTTCCACAGCCGACCAATCCCCCCGAATGTCTTCAAGGTTTCTGTGGCCAGTGTCAAACCGGGCCATGAGAATTTGCCTCCTATGATACTAGTGGGGGATGACGATGAGATCCCACGACGGCTTGGTGATTGTTGCAATGGTCGGGTCCTGTTGTGGACAAAGAGTCTGCTTCATCTGGAGGCGGCCGGGAGCACACCCATGAGCACGCAGCCTCAGCAAGGTATGAACATCAACACCCCACCTACCCAATTAGCGTCGGCTGTCGGGTTGGGTGATAGCGAACGGGGTACGGAGGAGGCTCCATTAGTTGCTGATGACGTCGCCATGGATGAGGATGAGGATGATGATGGCACACAACAGTATGTCTATACTGGCGCCTACTCAGGGTTTGGGCATCATGAGTCGGTGCCTGAATTGCCGTCTCCGGAGGCTGGACGTATTATGGACGACCTTTTGGTAGTAAAGAAGTCTAGGAAGAAAGCGATGAAAGGCAAAAAAGTTGATTCTATGATCCAGCCGCCTCAGCAGCCTCGGCTTTAGGACTGTATAGATATCCCCGATGCGGATAAATGGCATATCCCCTGTCAACCAATCCTACCTGCAACAGCGCTACGGGCTAGATTCGGCGATCTAAGGAGACTTCACGATGATGTGCTGCGGATAGAGAAATGCCTCATCACCTTGAAAGATCTAGGATACCCACTCTACGTGGTTAACGTTCCGTCGCAAATGTCATATGTCGACTGCTTCCCCGCAGATAAGTTCTTCCTTCGATTCGATTATATATTCGACATGTTTCACGTGAAGAAGCTGGATTTTACGTTTGTCCGCCTTCATGCCTTGCACATGAACTACATCATCGGGGTTGAGCAGATACCTCATATCCGTGTCGCTGACCCGTACTAAATGCACGAGGGCTTCTTGGGAGTCTGTGCAAAGCACGGTGAATACGCAAGGGATTACATCGTCAGTTTCATGCTCGCCAATAAGGACAAGGAGGCGATTCTCGTGCCTTATCATCCCGTGTAAGGCATCTGCGCTGCTATCCTTCCTTCGATTTCAATCATTCATTTGCACGGTGGAGGCTAATTAATTTGAGGTGTACTTATTTTGCGCAGCGGCGGGCGCGCCGTCCTCATCATCCTCTACCCCCGATACTCCCATGCTCTTTACTTGGACTCGTCGAAGAACATTCACAAAAAGGATTACACCCACATCAAGGATGTTCTCGACAGTGCTATGTTTTACTACCAAGCACGAGGTGGAGAGGTCAAGGACAAGAAGAGAAGGGGCGGCAGGCTCGCCTTCAGCCATAAGAGCGACTTCTACTGCATCCAAAAACCGAGGGATTATATCAATGATGGATTCTATGTCCTACACCACATGCTGGAGTACAGACGGGATCACCAGAACCTTCGCATGTCACCTAGATCCGGTGATGCCCATATTCTGCAATGGGCAAAGGAAATTGGAGATATCAAGGATCATCGACATCGAGCTGAGTTCTATAACATCCAGCGCGAACTTGCCCAAATCATCATGAAGGAGGTCCTCGGAAAAACAGGGATGTTCTACGGAGAAGGACAAATGTCGCGGGAACATGTCCGAACATGGGTAGCCTCTCAACGTCTCGACATGAAGCATTGCACTAAGCTCGGGGAATATATCCCTGACATGGATGGATGGCATGACATGGTGCAGTGATTGTCGATATATGACAATGTGTCCGTTTAGTCCATACTTTCTGTATGACAAAACTTTGAGTTATGCACGGTGAAACTTTATTTGTGATGTAATTAAACCGTCCTCTTCCTCGACTAGCGAAGATCACTCTAGTTAGGGCATTTTGGGTACGATGAACTTTGTTATTTATGCTTATGATATGTTGTTTCTATTTTTGCCAAGTCTGTCTCTTTCTGTTGATCAACTATATATGTTGCATGCAGGAGCATAGATCATCAATGGCGAAGAAGTGCTACGCCAGGAGTATATATACAACGAGTGGCCGGAGTGTCAGGCCCAGGTGTACCAGTATCTGGTTTCCGAGCGACAGGTAGTAGTTAGTTTAGGTTCACGCTAATGCGAGTGAGGGATACGAACTCATGTACTGCATAGTTCCACTCTCACTCAGAGTGATAGCTCTTCTCGCGTATATCATTGTTTAGATGGATGACGATGTATTTGCAAGTAATCGAGACTTGTATCGCCATTTTCGAGATGATGACGAGAGACCACCTTGCATTGGATGATGATTATGATGATGACATGATTTGATGAGACTAATTGTATGTATATGCTATGATTACATTTGTATGTGTATGATATTCTAAAGATTATTGTATAAAGCCTATTCGAATACAAAACAAATATGGAGGAAAAAACTAATAAAACTAGTAGTAGCGAGGGGGGAAAATTTAGAAGTAGCGCCACCTTACCAGTAGTGCTTCCTTGTAAAAAGCGCTGCAGATATTATCAGCAGCGCTCTTCTCTAAAGCGCAGTAGTGTGGGACGACATGCGCTACTACTATACGTTAGCTATAGCGCCTTATCAGTAGCGCATCGTCCCGCACTTCTGATAGGCCTAAAATCCGTGCTGTTGCTAAGCTTTTCCCTAGTAGTGTGTATCTTCATAGCCCAACAGTCCGGCCAAAATATCTAGTCGGCTGTCCGAGGACCCCTTAATACAGGACTCCCTCAGTAGCCCCTGAACCAGGCTTCAATGATGATGAGTCCGGCGCGCACACTACTAGGGAAAAGGCTATACACAGAATCTTAGCAGCAGCGAGGGTTAAAACCCCTCGCTACTGCTACTTACTAGCAGCGCAGGTTTTTAAACCTCGCTACTACTAAGTTGATAGCAGCAGCGCGGGTTTGTAACCCTCGCAACTACTAAGCGGTCTCTACCGTGCCCCCCGGGATATGCCATAGTAGTAGCGAGGGTTTTAACCTCGCTACTACTAAGTTGATAGCGATGGCGCGGGTTTTAACCTCGCTACTCTATCGACCCGCTCTCGCTATCAACTTAGTAGTAGCGTGGGTTAAAACTCAGCCATCGCTAATCGTCATCATAGTAGTAGCGCGGGGTATGGCCTATTTGTCAAAGTCTACCCCCCCCCTGTGGACCGCCTTTTCAGTTTAAAAAATAAAAGAAAATGATAAAAATGTCAAAAAAATAAAAGAAAATAAGTTTCCCATGTGATATGTGGTCTAGTTGTTGGGAAAATTTACAAATATGAATTTCGACTTTATTTGCAAAATCTCTCTGGAAAATTGTAAAATGGCCATAACTTTTGCATACGAACTCGGATGAAAAAGTTTTTTATATGAAAAAGCATCTACTCAAAAGTTACATCCAATTTAACGGGAAACCCGTTAAACATTTTAAAATCCTCAAAAGCCTAACGAGAAAAAAAAGTTCTGTGGCTTTTAAGATTCGAGGCAAAAAATTCAAAAAAAATCAGTTTTTTTTAATTTTTGTTAAATCTGGTCAAACTATGGTCAAACTAATTATTCAAGAATATTAGTGTTACTAAATACTTATTTTAGTTTTTTGAATTTTGGTCAAATCTGGTCAAACTATGGTCAAACTGTGGTCAAATCTGGTCAAACTGTTGTCAAACTATGGTCAAACTAATTATTCAAGAAATATTAGTGTTACTAATTTTTTAGAACAATAGTTTCAAACTCAAACAGTGAAATGTGTGACTTCATGCTCAAGCTAAATTCCTGAGGTTAATAGGATTGACATCTTACTATTGTCAGGAAAACAACAAGTGCAGACTTGGAAACGAGGGAGAATAGAACCCGGAAGTTAAGCGTGCATAGGCTGGAGTAGTGAGAGGATGGGTGACCGTCCGGGAAGTTAGATGATTTGGAATGATGAGGGGTGATTAGAGATTAAATTGAGCAGCGGTGAGGGGTGATTAGAGATTTGAGGTTAAAATAATTCAGAAATTCGAAAATTAGGGAAAAAAATTCAAAAAAAATTCAGAGATTACAGATTAGTAGTAGCGCGGGTATCTACCCACGCTACTGCTATACGTTAGCTGTAGCGCGGGTTGCACCCGCGCTACTGCTGTAAGTTAGCTGTACCGCCTTATTAGTAGCGCGGGTACCTGCCCTACTAATAGGCCCAAAACCCGCGCTGCTCCTAGGCTTTTCCCTAGTAGTGGCAGATTGTCTTCGGCATTGCAAGGCAGGTTCCTTCTCCGAATATTCCAACGTAGCCTTTCGAACATAGGAAACTTGTCCGGCTCTGCAAAACAAGTACCACACACAACCGTAGAGAGTATAATATTTCACGAGTCCAATCCGCTGACAACTTTTTGTACCGTTACATCACGCCGCTGCCCGGTCATTATTCAAACCGTTTTTAGCCTGCCGCTCTTTATTTCGAGGTGCGGTTTTATTGGCATGTCTTGCCAAAGCAGAGATCATATCCCCTTATAACGGGATCATCAATACGGGCACGGGTAACCCAACCGTGTCATCTGCACGACGCTTGGGAAATAGGCGAATTTTAAGGTGAGTGGGGAGGCGCATGACTTTTACCGCATTTATAAAGGGATAAGGATTCACCCTCTTTCACCCACGCCTTATTGTTCCTCTGCCCATCCATCCTCGAGCTCCAGTGCCCAAGCTCTCGCCTTCCCGGCCCAAAAAAGCACTCCAACCATGTACGCATCCGGAGCAGGAGGCAAGTGGATGGTCTCTTCCGTCAAGGAGAAGGACATCAAGAACCTCCGGGAGGCCTGGTACTTGGCCAAGGGAATCACTCACTGGCTCCCGGCCAAAGGATAGATTGTCCCTACCCCGGATCCCCAAGAGAGGGTAGTGTTTATCACACACTTCGTCCGCGGGCTGGGATTCCCTCTCCACCCTTTTGTCCGCGTACTGATATTTTACTACGGGCTAGACTTCCATGATTTGGCCCCCAACTCTATCCTCAACATCATGGCATTTATTGTCGTGTGCGAGGCCTTCCTCCGCATCCCATCTCACTTCGGCCTATGGCTGAGGACCTTCAATGTGAAGCCGAAGGTGGTGAGCGCCCAACAAGCAGAGTGCGGAGGCGCCATGGTGGGCAAGATGCCCAATGTCACCTGGACCGAAGGCTCCTTTGTGGTGACTGTAAAAGGATGGCAGTCGGGGTGGTTCTACATCACCGAGCCACACAGTGCCAACTGGGTGGCGGCCACCGCATTCTGATCCGGAGTCCTGATGCGGCTCACCTCCTGGCAAGAGAAAGGCCTGGCTTGGGGCTCTTCGGACGAGCTGACAGGGCTCCAGACGTGCATCTAGAACATGATAAACAAGAGAATCAAGCTCGTCAATGTGATCTAGGTTATGTTCATTCGTCGGATCCTTCCGTGCCAACGCCGGACTTGCTATTTGTGGGAGTTCGATCCGGCCAAGCACCAGAGGCTACTAGAGCTCTTCGACACAACACACGAAGACATCTGGAAGGTGCTCTTCAAGGCCGGCGAGACACCACCGCCCACGACCGAGGATCGTGGGCTTAGCTTACTCGCAAGACTAATCCCGTAAGTTCTTTCATGTTTTCACGTTATACCTTTTACTGGCATATTTTAGGAAGGAATCTAAGCCTCCCTATAAATTTTTCCAGGCCTGAATAGAGATAGCGGAGCGGATTAATTGTCCAACTCCGCTGCCAGAAGACCCAGAAACCTCGCTTCTGACGAAGATGTTGTTTCCGGCGCCTTATGAGGTGCCGGAGAAGAAGGCCAAGAAGAAGGCCAAGGGGACCAGAGATGGTCTCCGTCGCAAGGGCGCTTCGGACGCGACGTCCAAAGACACCAAGGCTCACTCCTCCGTCACCAAATACGATGAGGAGGAGGAGGAAGAAGAGGAAATCTATTCCCCCTGCAGGGGGGAGAAAGAAGAGGATGACCTCCACGCATCTGGAGCCAAAAAGTCCAAGAAGGGGAAAGCTTCCCTTTCGGACAACTCCGTAGCGGCCCAATAGCAGCTAGGAGTGGGAGCCCAAGGTCAAGCCCCTGGCCAAGTCATAAGTATCCGGACACGGTAATATATCCGACTTTTTAATTTATTGTTTTAATGTGCTGGTTCATGTACTTGCAGTCCGGCTCGGTCCAACATCGAGCTATCCTCCACTTTGGAGGGGTCGCTGGACCCGTCGGTGATGGACAATGGGTCCCTTCTGACGGCCTCCTCACCCAAGGCCGTGGACAACACCGAGGTGTTGTTTTGAAGGATCCCAGGCCAGGGAGAGGCTCAGGAGGCCGTCCCGGTGGTGCCAGAGGGTGAAACCCCGGTTGCGGAACACATGGGGGAGCAAACCCTTATGGACACCGACGATGGGGGCCGTATCCAATTCGGCCCCAAGCCGAATACAGCTCTGGAGGCTCATGTGCCTCCGGACTCAGGCAGGCCACCTCTTTCGAAAGAGGAGGGTGAGCCAACTCCACTGGTGACCTCTGTCCATCCAGAGGCACCGGATAGATAACTAGAAGCGCTGCGAGGTGCTTCCATTATTGAAGAACACCGTACCCTTATGGGTATGGTGATTGAGAAGATCCAGTCCGGCAAAAGCGGACTGACCGAAGCGTGCATGAGCCTTCTAACAGGCTTTGAGGTAAGCAATGCAATTATAAAAAGAATGTCACAGTATAGACAGGAGCCCCTGATGTTGTGTCCGGTGTTCGGAAAGAAAAACCGGACAGAGGATCAAATAATTTTTACAGGAGTCTAATCTAAAATGTCATGTGAACAAGTAGGCGTCGCTGCTAGCTGCGTCCGCTCATACTGCGGAAGTCTTCGGACTGAAGCAGAATCTGGAGCGGGCCGAGGAAGAGCTCAGCCTTGTGAAGAAGCAGTTGGAGGACAGTCAAGGTATGCAGTAACCTGTGTATATATTTAGGAAGGATGAATGGTTCGTGTTGACTAAAGTGTCATGAACTTTAATAGGGGTGACGACTGAAGTAGCGGCCCTCAAGAAGGCGTTGGCCGAGCCCGAGGACAAAGCAGCCAAGGAACGGGCCGTGCACGAGAAGCAGAGGCCCGGGTCAGCGAGGTCCAACAAGAGCTCCAGGACGTCGTCAATAAGTACGAGTCCTTGGAGCGCGATTTTAAGAATCAAGAGTTTGAACTTGCCAAGGCCCGCTAGAGTGCAAACGATGCCCGAGCCGAAGCCCAGGGCGCCCTCCAGGAAATCCAGGCAGCCAAGAAGATCGCGGAGGGCAAGGCTTTCATTATGCAGAGCAGACATGTGAAGGAAAGATTCCTTTTACTGACCCGGATATGGAGTTCTCTAGGTGTATTTGCAGATTTGCCGTGCAGTGTGTCAGATGCTGCAGAATTCTATCGAGCCAAAGAAGGGAGCTCAATGGAGAAGTTGTTTTGGTCATAGTACCTTGGACCAGAACATCCAGTGCCCTTTAGCGACCAGTTGAAACAGCTGGTCGAGCTGCATAGGGCGGCCGAACTAGCCATGAAGGATTTCATAATCCGGCTATGGCCTGCCGAAGCCCTACCTAGCGGCTACTTCGGACTCGTGAAGCGGCTTGTCAGCGCCTCCCTAGGCTTGAAGACATAAAGCGTTCGGTCTATATTGAAGGCGTGCGGATGGCCTTTGCCCGCGCTAAGATGCATTGGGCGAAGATGGACGCCACGAAGCTGATGACCAAGGGGCCGCCTGAGGCAAAGAGCACCGCCGACCCGAACTGTATTTTGACAGTGTCCTAGAGGGATCCCACATTGTGGCGGAGCAATGTGCCAAGGATATCATATTCCCATGAATACATTCATGTTATCCTATCCTGTAATATGAAACAAGATCGTTATGTAATATAATGCTTGTTTATTTAAAATTTTACCTCCTGTGCGGCCGTTTATGAAATCTGAGAGTTGGCCAGTCGTCAGCTTTTGCCCCCACGTAGATAGTACGGGGGTGTTCGGGATAAATCTAAACACTCTTTACTCATAATTTTGGTCCTTAAAGGAGGTGTTTAGCGCAACAAACAAGGTAATCGGACTATACGGCTTTATCACCCTCACTTAGCCATAGGAGTTTGACAATGAAAATTTTGGTGCAGCCCCTAGTGTTTGGAAGGCCGAACTTGGGGCGCTATACATGCATAATCGAATAAAAACCGATTCCTTGCATCATGCGGAAAAAAGCTCTAAGGATTTGAAACCTCTCAAACATTTGACCAGCTCTTGCCGCTTCATGACAGTCAGTTTTCGGCTTTCTCTACTGAGGTGCTCGTCCGGAAGAACCAGGACACAATCGCAGTAGTTCTCCCTTTACTACCCTAGACGATATAGCGGAATGTAAGGCAGTAAGCACAGGAGCCGGGCAACCCAACTATTGACCAAAGACATGATTCGGAGCCGATGCATATAATGCTATAAGTTCGGGGTGCCGAACTGTACTGTAGAAGTGTTCGGACTTTATTGTCGTACTGCGGGGCATGATGAAGCCCCTGGCGAAGTAATGCGTACCAGAGTGTATGGGTGCAATTGATAAGAACATATAAAGAAAAGGAAAAAGTAAAGTAATAAGCTGACGCTGCAAATATGGAGCCGTAAATTATTTTCCATTATAATTTGATTAATACGTCAAGGCGTGATACATCTCCAACGTATCTACTTTTCCGAACACTTTTGCCCTTATTTTGGACTCTAGCTTTCATAATTTGAATGAAACTAACCCGGACTAACGCTGTTTTCAGCAGAACTGTCATAATGTTGTTTTATGTGTAGAAAACAAAAGTTCTAGGAATGTCCTGAAAATCCATGCAGGCACTTTTTGGAAAATATAAAAAATACTGGCAAAAGAATCAAAACCAGGGGCCCACACCCTGTCCACGAGAGTGGGGGGCGCGCCCACCCCCCTGGGCGTGCCCCCTATCTCGTGGGCCCCCTGAGGCTCCGCCGACCTCAACTCCAACTCCATATATTCCGTCTCGCGGAGAAAAAAATTGGAAAGAAAGTTTCATCGCGTTTTACGATACGGAGCCGCCGCCAAACCCTAATCTCTCTCAGGAGGGCTGATCTGGAGTCCGTTCGGGGCTCCGGAGAGGGGGATTTGTCGCAGCGATGGGTCGGATGAGATTTACCATGTAATCAAGATAGTTTTGTTAGGGTTTGATCCCTAGTATCCACTATGTTCTGAGATTGATGTTGCTATGACTTTGCTATGCTTAATGCTTGTCACTAGGGCCCGAGTGCCATAATTTCAGATCTGAACCTATTATGTTTTCATGAATATATGTGTGTTCTTGATCCTTTCTTGCAAGTCTATAGTCACCTATTATGTGTTATGATCCGACAACCCCGAAGTGACAATAATCGGGATACTTCTCGATGATGACCATAGTTTGAGGAGTTCATGTATTCACTATGTGCTAATGCTTTGTTCCGGTTCTCTATTAAAAGGAGGCATTAATATCCCTTAGTTTCCGCTAGGACCCCGCTGCCACGGGAGGGTAGGACAAATTACACTACTAGGGAAAAGCTTATAGACATAAACTTACTAGTAGCGCGGTTTAAAATGAGGCGCTACTGCTAATTAGTAGTAGCGAGGGTATAAAACCCGCGCTACTACTAAGTTGATAGTAGTAGCGAGGGGTATAAACCCGCGCTGCTACTAAGTGGTCTTCACCATGCCTCCCGGGACAGGCCATAGTAGTAGCGAGGGGTGTAAAACCTGCGCTACTACTAAATAAGTTGCTATAGCGCATGTAACACCCCCATGCTATTAGGGTCTGTTTGGTTCGCGTCCACACCCATAAGTGCCTGGCCTGAATTGTTCCTGGAATTGGCCTGGTCGTGGTTTGGTTCATGCCCTGAGAGAGAAAGTACATGCCTGGGCGTGGTTGCCTCAATGGTGTGATTAGCCTGGTGAGGATAAAAAAACAAAACAAAAACCCCAGGCAAAGTAATCAGCCTGGACCAGGCATCCGGTTCCAGCTGCCTAGATATGTTGCAGCGTAGCTTGACATTAATCTTTACCTAATAATAAAAAGAATTGGGTTTCGGTCGTCCGTCGTTTGTGGCAGTTTTGCAAAAAAGCCCTTATCTTTTAGGTAATTCAACCCGCGCTCCTTTTTAAAAGTGAGAAAGGTTTCGCCCTGGATTGTAAAAAAACATGAACATACATGAGGACGGACTCTCCTCTCTCCCACGCCTCGAGATCCCAGCCGCCAGGAGGCTCGTGACCCACGTCACCCTCAATCCGCTGCCGCGCTGTCCGGCGGACGCCGACGATCGCATCAACCGGCATCACTGTTCTGCTTCAGCACCTCCTCTCCCCAGCGCGGCCCAACTCCTCACGAGCTATCCCTGCCTTACGAACCAAGTCTTGTGCCTGCCAATTAATAGTCCCACTCTGCTCTGTTACATCAAATGCAACCAACTTAGATACGTTCATGCATTACAAGATCAACAAGCCAACAAAAGAGGATGAGATTTTCATGTTTACCCTAGAGAAATAAAGAAAGCGACCTGCCGCATGTATTATATGCGTCACCAATCGAAAATGAGCAGAGAGGAGAAGCGCATGAATCCAAAGAAAAGCCCCATGGCTGACAAGCCTAATATAATAGAAAGAAAGATCTCAGCTCAATTGCCATTTGAGATAATAAGCTTAAAGAAGGAGGAGAGAGAGAGAGAGAGAGAGAGAGAGAGAGCCGAACTGAAGATACAGAGAAAATTGATGCCCATATTGATTCATGGTACAGAGACCAGCTCATGAAGAGAAAACCGGGGCCCAGGGGCTTTCACCGGAGGTAGCTTCGGCACTCCCACATCCGTGGCCACCGGCAGAAGTGTAGCACCACCAGACCGCCCCCGCGCGTGCTGGCCGGCCGCCAGATCTGGCGCAACCGAGCCAATTGCACACCTGCCCCGCAACCCCGGTTGCCCTAGCCACCCTCCGGGAGGAGGGGCTTCACCACAACCACTGCACGGGAGGGGCCTCCGCCTCGGCCCCAGTGCGCCGACGAGCAGGCCACCGCCGCCCCGGCCGTAGTCGGAAAGCACACCGATGCTGTCAGTTGGGATGTGGCTCTGGCCAGCCACCGCGGCCAAGAACAGGAGAGCAACAATTGGGTGGTGAGGTGGATGGAGAAGAGGAGGAGCAACGATGGGTGGTCAGGCAGCAGGAGGAAGATGGAGGCAGACCGGCGCTTGGGTGATGAGAAATGGCGACGTGTTGTGGATAAGAAGGCATGCAGTGGACCGTGACATCGGTGGGGATTTGGTGCCTGTTGCTTTCTTTTTCCTTTTTATTAATCAACTGTGGACTGGAAGCTGCTGGATGCAGACGTGCCCATCCGAGCGGCTGGTACACATGCGTGTGTCTAGATGTAGTACTAATCAGACCAATATGAGTAGTAAGTACTGTGCTATTTTGTATTGTTTTGACCTATTCGTGGGCGTATATCAATCAAGGCATCGGTATTATTCAGTGTGATTCTGCTTTATTTAATTGCGGCATGATTCAAAACATTTGGTAGTTTTTTGTTCATATTTCACCCATTGTTTTGTACAAAAATTCAAATTTTGGATTGTCCATTTCGCCTGAGATCTTTCGAAAATTTTCCAAAATTCACTCATTTCATTCAAGGGTGGTAATTTTTTCAAAATGGAACATAAAACCTACAAAACCATGGTTGGATGCTATGCGCGCTAGCACTGTTTTTTGGATGAGCACCAATTATAATTACTTTTTGTTGTCTGTTGTTACTATCATAGTTTAATATTCATGCCAACCATACCTTACAAATACATTATTAGACAGACTAACTAAAAATGAGTGAAACATGGAAAGAAATACTTTTTTTAAGAGAGAAGATATTTGGGGCAAATGGTACTCAGTGGAGGCAGGGGGTGCCAGCAGGGGCCCCGGCCGAGGCCAACATGTAAATTTTTTCACTACATGAGTGATTACCTGCTGCTAATATTGTGTTTTAGGGTGATTTTGTTGACTTTGAACCTCCTCAACATGATTTAACATCAGTTGCCCCCCCCCCAATTAAGTTTTCCTGGCTCGCCACTGTTGGTACTTGCTGACCACCAACATATACCTCAAATCTGGTTGTCATCGATGATGTTGGTTTGATAGGGGGCAGAGAGGAGGAATGAAGAGTAGAGAGAGTGCGACAACAATGCATCTTTCTTGCATCGTGTTTCGCCCCGCACGCCAACTAGGAGGGGGTTATGGCACACACGGCGAACTCAAAAAATATGTTTCACATCCGACTTATAAATTATTCTTTTTTTGCAAGATCAATAGTAGTTTATAAATTATCCTTTTGATTACGCCTTTTCTGGTATACAAATTATTGTAACATCGCTAATTAAATTTATTGGGCTAGGGTGTGAGGTATTTTTTTCTCCCGTTGCAACGCACGGGCTCTTTTGCTAGTTAAACACAAGAAAGGACACTCTACTGTTTGGAGAAATATACTAATTGCTAAAGGACAAAAGGGGCAGGCCAGGGTAGAAACCAAACACGCCGGTGCGTGGCTGGCTTGACCAGGCAAAAATCTTGGACTTTCCAGGCACATGCCAGGCAGCAAAAATCTTCAGGCATGGATCCCAGGCTGCAAACCAACTAGCCCTTAGGGCATCTCCAGCCGCGCCCCCAAGAAGGCCTCCCAAGGCGATTTTTGGCGCGGCGCAAAAAACATCGATCGCGCCCAGGCGCGAAAATCGCCAGTTTGGGCCTTTTTCCGCCCGCGGTCACAGCCGAACCGGCCTGGCTGGGAGCCGTTGGGGCTCGGCACTAGTGAAAAGCGCGCCGCCCACGCCGCGGGGAAAAGTCAAGTTTTTCTTCCTGACTCGCCTCGCACCCCAGCGCCCTCGGCCACCACTAGCTGTATCCCGGCGGCGGTCGCCGCCTCTCCGCCTAGATAGCCATTCCCCTTTGAAAATAGCGGTAGCCGCGCGCAAGCAACCCTCCCCGCAGCACTAGGCGGTGCCGCCATCTTGTTTCCGGCCGCGGAGGCGCGGTTTAACGGCGGGTACACGCCCACGAGTGCAAGGTGTTCGGCGTTTTGACTGACTCGGCAATGGACTCCGATGAGGAGGAAGAGCTCGCCGCGCTGCTGGAGGAGGAAGCCGCGGCCGACTTCCAGGAAGAAGAGCATCTGATGGTGCTCGCCGCCCTCTCCCAGCTGCTGGCGAGCAATGAAAAGCCGAGTCGAGGTGGCTCGTCACCGGGGCGGGTGAAAGCAAAGAACCGGCATCGTCTGCAAGGCTACTGCATGCTCTACTCCGACTACTTCGCCGATGCTCCACTTCATGGCGAGAGAACATTTCGGCGCCATTATCGGATGAGCCGAAAGCTCTTCCTTAGGATTGTGAATTCCATCCGGGAGTTTGACAACTACTTCAAGTGCAAGATGGATTGCACTGGCGCTCTTGGATTCACCTCCATCCAGAAGTGCACGACAGCAAAGAGGATGCTTGCACATGGAGCTCCCGATGATTCACTCGGCGACTATGGGCGCATGGCGAGTCCACCAGCATAGAGTGTTTCTACAAGTTACGTCGGGCGTGGTGGCGGTGTTTGGGCCACAATACTTGAGAGCACCCAATGCGGAAGACACTAATCGGATCCTAGCCGAGAATGCAGCAAGAGGATTTCTGGGATGCTTGGAAGCATCGATCGCATGCATTGAAATGGAAGAACTGCCCATTTGGTTGGCGGGGATGTACAAAGGCGCCAAAGGCGGTTGCGATGTGGTGCTTGAGGCGGTAGCCACACAGGACCTCTGGATTTGGCACTCCTTCTTTGGTATGCCGGGAACTCACAATGACATCAACGTGTTGCGGTGCTCTCTGTTTTGCCAAGCTCGTTGAGGCCATTCTCCTCCGGTGAACTTCGAGATCAATGGGCACCAATACAACAAGGGGTACTTCTAGCTGACGGCATCTATCCGCGATGGTCGACATTTGTGAAGATGATCTCAAACCCTGTGCCAGGAGGCAAGAATGCCTGGTTTGCGAACGTTCAGGAGGCTTGCAGGAAGGATGTCGAGTGGGCATTTGGTGTGCTCCAATCTCGATTCGCTGTTGTTCGGTACCCCGCTCAAACCTGGTCGAAAGATCAAATGTGGGAGATCATGACTTGCTGTGTCATCTTGCACAACATGATCATCGAGAGCGAGCACCTATGGAGCACCTATGGAGGCTCATGGGGGACGCCGCGTGATGAAATACGAGTTTTTATTTGTTGAACTATATAATTTGTATTGAACTATTTGTTGTTGTACTATTTTGTTGAAGTGTTTGATTTTTCTGTGATGAAATATGTGATAAGGAATAATTATGTTGATAAATGAACGCCGAGAAAGGGCGAAACCACGCCGAATATAGGCCTATTCTCGCCCATATGGGCCGTTTATTCGCCGTAATTGGGCTGCCAAGTGGGCCAATTTCGGCGCGCTGAAAGCTATGAGGAGGCGATTGGTAACGCCTTTGCGCCGAGTGTCTCGCTGGCTGGCTCCTTGGGGGCGATTTTGTCGTCTGGGGCGCCAACGGCTGGAGATGCCCTTACTAAGCGTGTCCGGCCCGATCCACTCCCACCCCACCACTCTCTCTCTCTCATCCCTAAAAAATCTCTCTATCTCATCCTCGGTCCACCCCCATCCCGGGCGTCTCGCTCACCGGAGGAGTCTCGCTCGGCCTCCCCTCTCCCTGATCTAGCCGCCACCTCTCGCCCTCCCGCGAACTCCATGGCGACTGCGGCCTAATCTGCATCCTCGCCGGCCCTGCTGCCTCGCCGCCGCCCTGCTAACCTCGTCTACCTCGTCACCGCCCTGGTCTTCAAATCGCAGCTGCCCCACTTCAACCTGCCCGCCGCCAGGTCCAGCACACCGTCACTGACGGCCGGGAGAGGTAGCTACTCCGTCTCCTCCTCCCCTCTTCCTTCCCCTACCTCCCTTGTTCCTGCCTCGGCCCGGCGAGCCCCTGCTGCGTGCGTGACCAGGGACAAGCCCTAGATTCTTATTTGACAAGGGATGAGGCCGGCCAATTTGTTTCTATGGAGAGCCCCTGCTGCTGTAGGCTGCCAATTTGAGCAGGGACAAGCTCAGAGTGGATCAATCTATTGTGGACAAAATACACTGCAGTGATTTGTCCATGGGAGTACAACTTCCTTGAGCTTGTTCTCTAAGTGTGCACTGGTATTCATCTCCTTCTGATTGGACAAACTTCAGTTTTGAGGAAATGTCGTTCAGATGTATTACTACGCATGAGTGCTACATCTGACATCCAATTTCCCCATGTTCTCCGGCGTTTACAGAGAGCCTACACTTACGTCAATATTGTTTTGTCAACTACTGTATCTATCTTCTGTACAGAGAGCCGTATATGTTTCAGACCAAAAATTTGCTTCTCTGTTCCCTTTTGATTATCATGTCTAGGTGGTGAAAACGATTACAGTAGACGTATAGACTTTTCATTGTTTGTAGCTACTATGCTTATATTTAAGTTTGTTCATTGCTTCTCATGCTGAAAAAACTATTCTGTAGGGACTTGGTGTTGTAAAACTATTCTGTAGGGCGGCGTACAAGCTAGTCATGCGGGCTGCAGCGGCTGACGACGCTGGATGACCTTCTCCTGTGCGTGCAGGGCAACATCGACGCTGGACCAGATGGACGAGCTGCAGTGCCAAACTGGTACCTTTGAATTTTGCTTCAGTTTTGCTTCCTGCTAATCTGAATTTAGGGGAAGCTCTGAATTTTGTTATGTTTTGCAGGGAGAGGAATAGACGCTCCAGCAGCAATGGTATTCTCTATGCAATCAAACAAGAAGCATTTGGTGTTGTTTCACCGAATCAAAAGAGACCAAAGTCAGACCACATATGATTGCAGATTATGCGTGTGTATGTGGAGAAGATTACTGGGTCGATTGATTTGATGTTAATTTGTTTGCTTCACTCTGTTTATTTATGGTTACGGCGACGGCGGTGGCACACGAGGTAAATTAAACCCAGCCCCCCTTCGCGTTCCCGTCCATTCCGCCGCCCACCTTGTGCTCCTAGCTGACGGACCCCTTTCCTGCTCCCCCCTTTCCGGCGATTGAAGATGAGGCGCAGGTGGGCACCGAAGGGGAGAGCTAGCAGCCGGCGCTGGAGTACGAGGAGAGGATCCAGAAGTTCCCTGGCGTCGTAAAATTACCGACCTAACTCTGAATCCTAGTTAATTTCGCTACTGTCCTAATCACTCTGCGAACAAGCAGATCGGCCAGAAACCTTATGTTTGTTGTCCAGTGTCAATGGTGGAGCTTGAAACCCTGGAAGCACGCTTAACCTCATGAATAGACCTGAATATTTGTTTTAGGTAGATGCTTGACCATTATGCTTTAGAAGAGTGCACGCGAGTCTACCGTCTGAAACTGTAGTTGACCAATCTAATTTGGCATGACCAGTTGTTGCGTCTCGGTGATAAAAGGGTTAACAATATCGAGGGATTTTGTTCGACCTTTGCATTTTCCATGAGTTGCAATTAAATCTAGCACAAAGTGGTATATTTATTGGTCCATATGTTTGTAGATAATAATGGATCTGAATGTCTGAATGTCACATTAGGTCACTATAAATGTCGTTTTGGTCTTTGATATGGTCTTCCAGTGTACAGTTTGACATCATTTTTCTTGAAAATATGCTTCGTCGAATAAAATAGGCACATATAAGCAGAGTACATTTCATTAGGCTTGTTTTATCTATTTGGTGTTATAGATGGTTGACGGGGAGAGACGACACTGCCGGTTTGCTGAAGTGGTAGGTTGCCATTCAGGTCAGTCCCCAATACTCTTCTTCCTTGGGCTCCAGAATTTACTTGCATTAGGGAGTTAGCCAAGCCACATTTAACCTGGTGAAGAGGAGATTACGAATTTAGTACATTGATAGTCAATAGAAGAACACAACTAAAATATGCGCAGAAGTTGTAGAGACTATTTGGGTGTGATTCCTGTCGGTGGACTGATGAAATTTTTGGTAGAGCAATTCAGGCATGTAGTTGGATGGTTGAATATACCTTGCATACATCTCTAGGATTTACAGAATGAAGCTAACAATTGCTTGAGCCTACTATGTTATATATGTTAGGAGTATCCTCGGCCAGGTTAATTACTAATGATCTGAATTGCTCGAATAGCTGCAAACTTGTGGCCACACAAGTTAACTTTTTATATTTTACCTAATGATTTTTATACTATCTAGCGTTTCTCATATCACAAAAGTTGTTGCTGCACTTGGGATAGAATACAGGATTTTCTGAAAATGAAAGCGAGTTCACCATGACTACGACAGATACTAGGTAGTTTAGCTTGCGATAGAATACAATGCACGGGTTAAAACAAAAGTTATTTCTTGTCTCACAATTACTGATTGCTCTTTGTTCTCATTTTCCTTTGTCAGCTGAAACTATTCCTTGTCTACAGATAAGCGGAAGCAGGGTTCGGAGCCACCGACAGTGTCTTCCTTGGACTCGTTCGTGCAATAAGGAGGGGACCTGGCCTTCTTCACGTGTCGAGCAACAAGTAAGGACCAGCCTTCGACTGTTACTATTGATTCATGTGCATGCGCAATAAAGAAAGAAAATACAATACTAGATTTGGACATAGGACGTGAACCAACCAGTTTTCACTTTCCTGACGTGGGTGCAGGGGTGATGGAGGAGGATTACCGTGGCCCGGTGGGTGTTGTGCTCTTCAACCACTTGGAGGTGGACTTCACCGTGAAGCCCGGTGACTACTGCACACAGATGATCATCCAGGTGATCGCGCCGTCGGAGGTCGCCGAGGTGGAGGTCCTCGACGCCACTGTCCGGGGGGAGGTCCACCGGCGTCTGAACTTCAAACCTTGGTAGATACATCTAGAGAAGTGGTTTTTTTAGGTTGGTGGTGGAATACTTTCAGTTGAGATGATGGTTGTGTTCGTCTGATGTTAAATGGGATGTCGTGATTTCTTTCAATTGAGATGTTGTTCCTTGACACGAGTTTATTTGCACCGGGTATGTCTATTTCTATCCAGGAATAATGTATCTAAATTTTAATTTTTTTCATTCCTAATTAGCTAGTAGTAGCGTGGGAGGAAAAGTGCACGCTACTACTACTTAGGATAGTAGTAGCGCTGGTTGAGATAGTAGTAGCGCGGTTCCATCCACGCTACTACTAACAGACGTAGTAGTAGCGTGGGTTGCATCCGCGCTACTGCTATCTACTTAGCTGTAGCGCGCTGCTAGTAGCGCGGGTACCTGTGCTGCTAGTAGCCAGTTTACCCGCGCTGCTACTAGCCTTTTCTCTAGTAGTGAGATGCCATGCAAGTTTTTTCCATAAGCACGTATGACTATATTCGGAATACATGCCTACATTACATTGATGAATTGGAGCTAGTTCTGTGTCACCCTATGTTATAGCTATTACATGAGGAATCGCATCCGACATAATTATCCATCACTGATCCAATGCCTACGAGCTTTTCACATCTTGTGCTTCGCTTATTTACTTTTCCGTTGCTACTGTTACAATCACTACAAAACCCAAAAATATTACTTTTGCTACCGTTACCTTTATTATCATACTACTTTGCTACTAAATACTTTGCTGTAGATACTAAGTTATCCAGGTGTGGTTGAATTGACAACTCAACTGCTAATACTCAAGAATATTCTTTGGCTCCCCTTGTGTCGAATCAATAAATGTGGGTTGAATACTTTACCCTCGAAAGCTGTTGCGATCCCCTACACTTGTGGTTTATCAAGACTAATTTCTGGCGCCGTTGTCGGGGAGCATAGATCTATTCTCTGAGTCACTTGGGATTTATATCTGTTGATCACTATGAAGAACTTGAAAGATGACAGAACCAAGATTTTGCCCTCAACTACGAGGGGAGGTAAGGAACTGCCATCTAGCTCTGCACTAGATTCTCCTTCTGTTATTAGTAAACTTGCGACACCTAAACTTGCTACTGCTATGAACTCTGATATGTCGCATGTTATTGATGATGCCACTTCTGCTATGCATGATACTTATGATGAAACTACTTCTGTGCGTGATACTACTTTGCCATTAGGTGAATTTCTTGATGAACAACTTGGTAGGGCTAGAGAGAATGAAATTATTGAAGATGCTATTATTGATGATAGTGATGATGAAAATTCTCCCAATGATTATCAGTTGCCTGTTGTTCCTAAGGGTTATGTTATGGAAGAGGAAGCTGCTAGAGCTATCTTTGCCTGTAAAGATAGATATGATCTTAAGAAATTATTAGCTAAATGGAAGCAGTAGTCTCTTAATGCTAGAATGAAACCTGATCCTGCTTTTGCTACTTCACCTATTTGTGTTACTGATAAGGATTATGAATTCTCTGTTGATCCAGAGATTATTACTTTGGTTGAATCTGATCCTTTTTATGGCCTTGAATCTGAAACTGTAGTGGCACATCTTACCAAGTTGAATGATATAGCCACCCATTTAATCATGATGATAAATCTCGCTATTATTATATCCTTAAGATTTTCCGTTCTCGTTAAAGGGTGATGCTAAGACTTGGTATAATTTCCTTGCTCCTGGTTGTGTGCGTAGTCCCCAAGATATGATTTATTACTTCTCTGCTAAATATTTCTCTGCTCATAAGAAACAAGCTGCCTTGCGGGAAATATATAATTTTATGCAAATCAAAGAAGAGAGTCTCCCACAAGCTTGGGGGAGGCTTCTCCTATTACTTAATGCTTTGCCTAATCATCCTCTTAAGAAAAATGATATACTTGATATCTTTTATAATGGACTAACTGATGCTTCCAAGGACTACTTGGATAGTTGTGCTGGTTGTGTTTTCAGGGAAAGAATAGTCGACGAAGCTGCATTGCTATTGAATAATATGTTGACTAACGAAAATAATTGGACTCTTCCTGAGCCAATTCTTGGGGCAATTCCTGAACCAATTAAGCCAACTCCTGAGCCTATTCCTAAACCCACTCCGAAGAAGAGAGGTGTTTTATTTCTCAGTCCTGAAGATATGCAAGAGGCAAAGAAATCAATGAAAGAAAAAGGTATTAAAGCTGAAAATGTTAAGAATTTATGATCTATTTAAGAAATACATGGTCTTAATATACCGCCTGTTGAAGAACCACATTGTCTTGATAACCCGACACAGGTAGTAAAGGTAAATTCTCTCTATACATATGATAAAGTTGAAATCCCCTCTACAAAATTTCATAGCCCATGCTTAGATGAATTTGATGACTTTATGGCTAGACGAGAAATTTTTAATGCTTATGTTGGTAGAGAGTTAAAGAATAATGCTTTCGAGATAGGACGCGTGAGCGATCATACGGCTAGAGTTAAAGGTGGACTCAAACTCGTTAGCAAATATGCTTCTATGGTTGCTACTCAAGTTGAGCAAGTACTTAAAGCTCAAAATGATTTCCTTGATGCATTAAATAATAAACATGACTTTGCTGTTAGAGTGGCTACTAGAACTGGTAGAATGACTCAGGAATCTTTGTATCCTGAAGGCCACCCTAAGAAAATCGACAAGATTGTCAGAGAAATAATCTAGAGGAACCTAGTTCTTCCAAAAAGAAGAAAAAGAAAAACGATAGGACTTTGCATGCTTCTAGTGAACCTACTGTAGACACACCTGAGAATCCCAATAATATTTCTATCTTTGATGCTGAAACACAATCAGGTGATGAACATGAACCTAGTGATGATGTTAATAATAATGTTCATGTTGATGCTCAACCTAGCAAAAATAATGAAATAGAGATTCAACCTGCTGTTGATCTTGATAACCCACAATCAAAGAATCAACGTTATGATAAGAGAGATTTTGTTGCTAGGAAGCACGGTAGAGAAAGAGAACCATTGGTTCAGAAACCCATGCCCTTTCCTCCTAAACCATCCAAGACAAAGGATGATGAGGATTTTGAGCGCTTTGCTGAAATGATTAGACCTATTTTCTTACGTATGCGCTTAACTGATATGCTCAAAGTGAATCCTTATGCTAAGTATATGAAGGATATCATTACAAATAAAAGAAAGATACCGGAAGCTGAAATTTCCACCATGCTTGCTAATTACACTTTTAAAGGTGGAATACCACAGAAACTTGGAGATCCAGGCGTACCAACTATACCATGCTCCATTAAAAGAAATTATGTTAGAACTGCCTTATGTGATCTTGGAGCCGGCGTTAGTGTTATGCCACTCTCTTGATATCGTAGACTTGAATTGAATAAGTTAACACCTACTGAAATATATTTGCAAATGGCTGATAAATCAACTGCTATACATGTCGGTATTTGTGAGGATGTGCCTGTTGTGGTTTCAAATGTCACTATTTTAACGGACTTTGTTATTCTTGATATTCCCGAGGACGATAGTATGTCGATTATCCTTGGTAGACCTTTTTTGAATACTACAGGGGCTGTTATTGATTGCAACAAAGGCAATGTCACTTTTCATGTTAATGTTAATGAGCATACGGTACACTTTCCGAGGAAACAATCTCAAGTTCATAGCATCAATTCTATTGGAAAAGTTCCAACTATTATTATTGGAGGTTTTGAATTTCCTCTCTCTACTGTCAAGAAAAAGTATGATATTCTTATTGTTGGGGATGTTCATATCCCCGTTGAGGTAACTTAGTGTTATTCGAAATTTCTCCGGTTCCGTGCTATTCGGAATTAGTTTGTTAACAAGACTTGATCAAACTTGTTGGTGGATTCATTTTGATGATCATGAGATGGATGAAACTAGAAGGCACAACCTTCTGTACCCTCTTTTTACTTTCTGTTATTTAGATTTAATAAAGCAAAAATTGTATTATCTATGTGTTTTCTGAATTATCCGTGCAATAAAAACTATCCCAAAAATAAAAGTGCTCCAAATGCCCTGCAAATTTAGTATGATTTTTATGGAATATTTGAGGAATTTAGGCACTGAAATCACTGCAAGAGGGGCAAGCACCAGGCCACGAGAGTGGTGGGCGCGCCCACCTTCCCTGGGCACGCCCCCTATCTCGTGGGCCCCTGGTGGCCCCCTCCACTTATTGCAGCACCCACACACTCCATCTTCTTCCCAAAAAATCCCCATCCAGCTCAAGCACGAGTTCTTACTCATTTTGCTGCGATTTTTTATCTCCTTGCTCAAAGCTCCATTCACAAAACTGCTTTGGGAGATTGTTGCTTGGTATGTGACTCCTCCATTGGTCTAATTAGTTTTTGTTCTAGTGCTTTATTCATTGCAAATTTTTGCTGCTAAGGTGACCATGTTCTTGAGCTTGCATGTTAAATTTATGAGGTCCCAAGTAATTCTAATGCTTGATATAGGCTCTAGGCACTTGTAGGAGTAGTTGCTATCAATCTTGTTTAGTTTTATTCACTTATATTTTGAAGTTACTAAAATTTTAGAAATTTTTAGAAAATGTTAAGGAGACTTTTGAGGGGCTCTTCTAGCCAAGGCTCTCAGGAAAAACAAGCTAAAGAGAAGGCAAAAGCCAAGTATAATCTTCCTCACGTAGCGGAAGTACGGCCGTGTGAATGGCCATGCGATAATTTCTTGAAAGAAGCTAGAATTGTTGGGGAACGTAGTAATTTCAAAAAATTTCCTACGCACACGCAAGATCATGGTGATGAATAGCAACGAGAGGGGAGAGTGTTGTCTACGTACCCTCGTAGACCCGGCGAAGCGATCACAACGTAGAGGAAGTAGTCGACGTTCTCCTCGCGATCCGACCGATCCCGCGCCGTTACTCGGCGCCCGAGTTCTTGACACACGACAGCTCGATGGCGTCCCTCGTACTCGATCCAGCCGAGTGTCGAGGAGAGTTTCGTCAAGACGACGGCGTGGTGACGATCTTGATGTTTCACGGCGCAGGGCTTCGCCTAAGCTTCGCGACGGTATGACCGAGGTGGAATATGGTGGAGGGGGCACCGACACGGCTAAGGAACGATCCGTAGATCAAACTTGTGTGTTCTAGGGTGCCCCTTGCCCCGTATATAAAGAAGGGAGGGAGGTGCGGCCGGCCTAGAGGGGCGGCGGAGGAGTCCTACTCCCAGGGAGTAGGACTCCCCTTCCTAGTTGGAATAGGATTGTGGGAGGGGAAGAGGAAAGGCGCCGCCCCCTCCTTGTCCTATTCGGACTGGAGGGGGGGGGGGCACGCGCCACCTGGCCGGCCCTCCTCTTCTCCTCGAGGCCCACTAAGGCCCATTTACCTCCCGGGGTTCCGGTAACCTCCGGTACTCGGTAAATTCTGTTTTCACCGGAACCATTCGAACTCCAAATATAGGCTTCCAATATATCAATCTTTATGTCTCGACCATTTGAGACTCCTCGTCATGTCCGTGATCACATCCGGGACTCGAACTTCTTCGGTACATCAAAATACATAAACTCATAATAACTGTCATCGAAACCTTAAGCGTGCGGACCCTACGGTTCGAGAACAATGTAGACATGACCTAGAACTATTCTCGGTCAATAACCAATAGCGGGACCTAGATGCCCATATTGGTTCCTACATATTCTACGAAGATCTTTGTCGGTCAGACCGCATAACAACATACGTTGTTCCCTTTGTCATCGGTATGTTACTTGCCCGAGATTCGATCGTCGGTATCCAATACCTAGTTCAATCTCGTTACCGGCAAGTCTCTTTACTCGTTCCGTAATACATCATCTCATAGCTAACTCATTAGTTGTAATGCTTGCAAGGCTTGATGATGTGCATTACCGAGAGGGCCAGAGATACCTCTCCGACAATCGGAGTGACAAAACCTAATCTCGAAATCGCCAACCCAACATCGCCTTTGGAGACACCTATAGTACTCCTTTATAATCACCCGATTACGTTGTGACGTTTGGTAGCACCAAAGTGTTCCTCCGTAAGCGGAGTTGCATAATCTCATAGTTACAGGAACATGTATAAGTCATGGATAAAAGCAGTAGCAACATACTAAATGATCGTGTGCTAAGCTAATGGAATGGGTCATGTCAATCAGATCATTCTACTAATGATGTGACCTTGTTAATCAAATAACAACTCTTTGTTTATGGTTAGCAAACACAACCATCTTTGATTAACAAGCTAGTCTAGTAGAGGCATACTAGTGACATATTGTTTTGTCTATGCATTCACACATGTATCATGTTTCCGGTTAATACAATTCTAGCATGAATGATAAACATTTATCATGAAATAAGGAAATAAATAATAACTTTATTATTGCCTCTAGGGCATATTTCCTTGATCTCCCACTTGCACTAGAGTCAATAATCTAGATTACATAGTAATGATTCTAACACCCATGGAGTCTTGGTGCTGATCATGTTTTGCTCGTGGAAGAGGCTTATTCAACGGGTGCGCAACATTCAGATCCGTATGTATCTTGCAAATCTCTATGTCTCCCACGGACTAAGTCCCGGATGGAATTGAAGCGTCTCTTGATGTGCTTGGTCCTCTTGTGAAATCTGGATTCCTTTGCTAAGGCAATTGCTCGAGATTGTCACGAAGATTTTCATTGGACCCGATGCACTAGGTATGACACCTAGATCGGATATGAACTCCTTCATCCGACTCCTTCATTAGCTGCTTCGAAGCTGCTATGTACTCCGCTTCACATGTAGATCCCGCCACGACGCTTTGTTTAGAACTGCACCAACCGACAGCTCCTCCGTTTAGTGTAAATACGTATCCGGTCTGCGATTTAGAATCGTCCGGATCGGTGTCAAAGCTTGCATCAATGTAACCGCTTTCGATGAGCTCTTTGTCACCTCCATATCGAGAAACATATCCTTAGTCCTTTTCGGTATTTCGGGATGTTCTTGACCGCTGTCCGATGATCCACTCTGGATTACTTTGGTACCTCCTGCTAAACTTATAGCAAGGCACACATCAGTCTGGTACACAGCATTGCATACATGATAGAGCCTATGGCTGAAGCATAGGAACATCTTTCATTTCTCTCTATCTTCTGCGGTGGTCGGGCATTGAGTCTTACTCAACTTCACACCTTGTAACAGGCAAGAACCCTTTCTTTGCTTGATCCATTTTGAACTTCTTCAAAATTTTGTCAAGGTATGTGCTTTGTGAAAGTCCAATCAAGCGTCTTGATTTATCTCTATAGATCTTGATGCCCAATATGTAAGCAGCTTCACCGAGGTCTTTCATTGAAAAACTCTTATTCAAGTATCCCTTTATGCTATCCAGAAATTCTATATCATTTCCGATCAGTAATATGTCATCTACATATAATATCGAAATGCTACTGAGCTCCCACTCACTTTCTTGTAAATACTGAGCTTCTCAAAAGTTCAGACAAACCCAAATCCTTTGATCACACTATCAAAGCATTTATTCCAACTCCGAGATGCTTGCACCAGTCCATAGATGGATCGCTGGAGCTTGCACACTTTGTTAGCTCCCTTTGGATCGATAAAACCTTCGGTTGCATCATATACAACTCTTCTTCCGTAAATCCATTCAGAATGCAGTCTTTACATCCATTTGCCAAATTTCATAATCATAAAATGCGGCAATTGCTAACATGATTCGGACGGACTTAAGCATCGCTACGGGTGAGAAGGTCTCATCGTAGTCAACTCCTTGAACTTGTCGAAAACCCTTTGCGACAAGTCGAGCTTTTAAACGATAATATTACCGTCGCGTCGGTCTTCTTCTTGAAGATCCACTTGTTTTCTATTGCTTGCCTACCCTCGGGCAAGTCAACCAAAGTCCTTACTTTGTTTTCATACATGGATCCCATCTCAGATTTCATGGCCTCAAGCCATTTTATGGAATCTGGGCTCACCATCGCTTCTTCATAGTTCGTAGGTTCATCATGATCTAGTAGCATGACTTCCAAAACAGGATTGCCGTACCACTCTGGTGCGGATCTTACTCTGGTTGATCTACGAGGTTCTGTAGTAACTTGATCTGAAGTTTCATGATCAACATCATCAACTTCCTCACTATTTGGTGTAGGTGTCTCAGAAACCGATTTCTGTGACGAACTACTTTCAAGTAAGGGAGAAGGTACTATTACCTCATCAAGTTCCACTTTCCTCCCACTCACTTTTTTCGAGAGAAACTCCTTCTCTAGAAAGGATCCATTTTTAGCAACAAATGTCTTGCCTTCGGATCTGTGATAGAAGGTGTACCCAACTGTCTCCTTTGGGTATCCTATGAAGACACATTTCTCCGATTTGGGTTCGAGCTTATCAGGTTGAAGCTTTTTCACATAAGCATCGCATCCCCAAACTTTTAGAAAGCGACAACTTTGGTTTCTTGCTAAACCACAGTTCATAAGGTGTCGTCTCAGCGGATTTCGACGGTGTTCTATTCATGTGAATGCGGCCGTCTCTAGAGCATAACCCCAAAGCGATAGCGGTAAATCTGTAAGAGACATCATAGATTGCACCATATCTAGTAAAGTGCGATTCTGACGTTCGGACACACCATTACGTTGTGGTGTTCGGGTGGCGTGAGTTGCTAAACTATTCCGCATTGTTTCAAATGTAGACCAAACTCGTAACTCAAATATTCACCTCCACGATCGGATCGTAGAAATTTAATTTTCTTGTTACGATGATTTTCTACTTCACTCTGAAATTCTTTGAACTTTTCAAATGTTTCAGACTTATGTTTCATTAAGTAGATATACCCATATCTGCTTAAGTCATCTGTGAAGGTGAGAAAATAACGATATCCGCCACGAGCCTCAACATTCATCGGACCACATACATACTGTATGTATGATTTCCAACAAATCTGTTGCTCTCTCCATAGTTCCGAAAACGGGGTTCTAGTCATCTTGCCCATGAGGCACGGTTCATAAGTGCCAAGTGATTCATAATCAAGTGACTCCAAAAGTCCATCAAGTATGGAGTTTCTTCATGCGCTTTACACCGATATGACCTAAGCGGCGAGTGCCACAAATAAGTTGCACTATCATTATCAACTCTGCATCTTTTGGTTTCAACATTATGAATATGTGTATCACTACTATCGAGATTCATCAAAATAGACCACTCCTCAAGGGTGCATGACCATAAAAGATATTACTCATATAAATAGAACAACCATTATTCTCGATTTAAATGAATAACCGTCTCGCATCAAACAAGATCCAGATATAATGTTCATGCTCAACGCAGCACCAAATAACAATTATTTAGGTCTAAAACTAATCCCAAAGGTAGATGTAGAGGTAGCGTGCCGACCGCGATCACATCGACTTTGGAACCATTTCCCACGCATCGTCACCTCGTCCTTTGCCGGTGTTCGCAATCCGTAGTCCCTGCTTTGAGTTGCAAATATTAGCAATGAACCAGTATCAAATACCAGTGCTCTGCGAGCTCTAGTAAGGTACACATCAATAACATGTATATCACATATACCTTTGTTCACCTTGCCATCCTTCTTATCCGCCAAATACTTGGGGCAGTTCGCTTCAAATGACGATCGCTTGCGGAGAAGCACTCGATTTCAGGCTTAGGTCCAGACTTGGGTTTCTTCTCTGAGCAGCAACTTGCTTGCTGTTCTTCTTGAAGTTCCTTCTTCTTCCCTTTGCCTTTCTTCTTGAAACTAGTGGTCTTATTGACCATCAACACTTGATGCTCCTTCTTGATTTCTACTTCGCAGCCTTTAGCATTGCGAAGAGCTCGAGCATAGTCTTTACTAACCCTTGCATATTATAGTTCATCACGAAGCCTTTGTAGCTTGGTGGCGGTGATTGAAGAATTACATCAATGACACAATCATCCGGAAGATTAACTCCCAATTGTGTCAAGTGATTGTAGTACCCGGACATTACGAGTATGTGCTCACTAATGTAACTGTTCTCCTCCATCTTGCAGCTATAGAACTTATTGGAGACTTCATATCTCTCAATCCGGGCATTACTGTTGGAATATTAACTTCAACTCTGGAACATCTCATATGCTCCATGACGTTCAAAACGTCGTTGAAGTCCGGTTCTAAGCCGTAAAGCATGGCACTTGAACTATAGAGTAGTCATCAGCTTTGCTCGCCAGACTTTCTTAACGTCGTCGGTTGCATCAGCAAGCAGGCTCGCACCCAGCGGTGCATCCGGGGCGTAACTCTTACGTGCACAGCAATGAGGATAATCCTCAGATTACGGACCCGATCCGTGTAATTGCTACCATCATCTTTCAACTTTGCTTTCTCAAGGAACGCATTAAAATTCAACGGAACAACAAAGACGAGCCATCTATCTACAATCAAACATAAACAAGCAAGATACTATCGGTACTAAGTTCATGATAAATTTAAGTTCAATTAATCATATTACTTAAGAACTCCCACTTAGAAAGACATCTCTCTAGTCATCTAAGTGATCACGTGATCCAAATCAACTAAACCATAACCGATCATCACGTGAAATGGAGTAGTTTTCAATGGTGAACATCTTATGTTGATCATATCTACTATATGATTCACGCTCGACCTTTCGGTCTCGTGTTCGAGGCCATATCGCATATGCTAGGCTCGTCAAGTATAACCCGAGTATTCTGCGTGTGCAAAACTGGCTTGCACCCGTTGTAGATGGACGAGATCTTATCACACCCGATCATCACGTGGTGTCGGGCACGACGAACTTTGGCAGCGGTGCATACTCGGGAGAACACTTCTTGATAATTTAGTGAGAGATCATCTTATAATGCTACCGTCAATCAAAGCAAGATAAGATGCATAAAAGGATAAACATCACATGCAAATCAATATAAGTGATATGATATGGTCATCATCATCTTGTGCTTCATGATCTCCATCTTGCAGCACCACCATGATCACCATCGCCACCGCGCGACACCTTGATCTTCATCGTAGCATCGTTGTCGTCTCGCCAATCTTATGCTTCTACGACTATCTCTACCGCATAGTGATAAAGTAAAGCATTACGAAGCGATTGCATTGCATACAATAAAGCGACAACCATATGGCTCCTGCCAGATTGCCGATAACCGGTTACAAAACATGATCATCTCATACAATAAAATATAGCATCACGTCTTGACCATATCACATCACAACATGCCTGCAAAAACAAGTTAGACGTCCTCTACTTTGTTGTTGCAAATTTTACGTGGCTGCTACGGGCTTAAGCAAGAACCAGTCTCACCTACGCATCAAAACCACAGCGATACTTCGTCAAATAGACTCCGTTTAACCTTCTCAAGGACCGGGCGTAGCGCACTCAGTTCAACTAAAGTGAGAGAGACAGCACCCACGGTCACCTTTAAGCAACGAGTGCTCGTGGCGGTGAAACCAGTCTCGCGTAAGCGTATGCGTAATGTCGGTCAGGCCGCTTCATCTCACAATACCGCTGAACCAAAGTATGACATGCTGGTAGGTAGTATGACTTGTATCGCCCACAACTCACTTGTGTTCTACTCGTGCAAAACATCAAACCATAAAACCTAGGCTCGATACCATTGTTGGGGAGCGTAGTAATTTCAAAAATTTCCTACGCACACGCAAGATCATGGTGATGAATAGCAACGAGAGGGAGAGTGTTGTCCACGCACCCTCGTAGTCCCGGCGGAAGCGATCTGGCGTAGAGGAAGTAGTCGACGTTCTCCTCGCGATCCGACCGATCCCGGCGCCGTTACTCGGCGCCCGAGTTCTTGACACACGTACAGCTCGATGGCGTCCCTCGTACTCCGATCCAGCCGAGTGTCGAGGAGAGTTCGTCACAAGACGGCGTGGTGGCGATCTTGATGTTTCACGGCGCGCAGGCTTCGCCTAAGCTTCGACGGTATGACCGAGGTGGAATATGGTGGAGGGGGCACCGACACGGCTAAGGAACGATCCGTAGATCAAACTTGTGTGTTCTACGGTGCCCCTTGCCCGTATATAAAGGAGGGAGGGGGAGGTGCGGCCGGCCTAGAGGGGGGGAGGAGTCCTACTCCCAGGGAGTAGGACTCCCCCTTCCTAGTTGGAATAGGATTGGGGGGGGGGAAGAGAAAGAGGCGCCGCCCCCTCCTTGTCCTATTCGGACTGGGGGGGGGGCATGCCACCCCGGCCGGCCCTCCTCTTCTCCCTCGAGGCCCACTAAGGCCCATTTACCTCCCGGGGTTCGGTAACCTCCGGTACTCGATAAATTCCTGTTTTCACCGGAACCATTCCGAGCTCCAAATATAGGCTTCCAATATATCAATCTTTATGTCTCGACCATTTCGAGACTCCTCGTCATGTCCGTGATCACATCCGGACTCGAACTTCTTAGGTACATCAAAATACATAAACTCATAATAGCATCGCCATCGAAACCTTAAGCGTGCGGACCCTACGGTTCGAGAACAATGTAGACATGACCTAGAACTATTCTCGGTCAATAACCAATAGCGGGACCTGGATGCCCATATTGGTTCCTACATATTCTACGAAGATCTTTGTCGGTCGGACCGCATAACAACATCGTTGTTCCCTTTGTCATCGGTATGTTACTTGCCCGAGATTCGATCGTCGGTATCCAATACCTAGTTCAATCTCGTTACCGCAAGTCTCTTTACTCGTCCGTAATACATCATCTCACAGCTAACTCATTAGTTGTAATGCTTGCAAGGCTTGAGTGATGTGCATTACCGAGAGGGCCCAGAGATACCTCTCCGACAATCGGAGTGACAAAACCTAATCTAGAAATCGCCAACCCAACATCTGCCTTTGGAGACACTGTAGTACTCCTTTATAATCACCCGATTCGTTGTGACGTTTGGTAGCACCAAAGTGTTCCTCCGTAAACGGAGTTGCATAATCTCATAGTTACAGGAACATGTATAAGTCATGGATAAAAGCAGTAGCAACATACTAAATGATCGTGTGCTAAGCTAATGGAATGGGTCATGTCAATCAGATCATTCTACTAATGATGTGACCTTGTTAATCAAATAACAACTCTTTGTTTATGGTTAGGAAACACAACCATCTTTGATTAACAAGCTAGTCTAGTAGAGGCATACTAGTGACATATTGTTTTGTCTATGCATTCACACATGTATCATGTTTCCGGTTAATACAATTCTAGCATGAATGATAAACATTTATCATGAAATAAGGAAATAAATAATAACTTTATTATTGCCTCTAGGGCATATTTCCTTCAAGAATTCATGAAGATTTTTATTCTTTGATCAAGAATGCAGACCTCACCGATTTCCTCCACGATCAGATCGATCAGTATCTCTTACTTACCAATACTTTCGTGCAAAATTTTAATTATTATCCTAAGAAGTCACCGCCTTCAGTATCATTTCATTTATATGATGAATTCAGATAAATGTCTTTACATAATTTTCGCGCAGTATGTAGGATACCCTTTGAGGGAGAATTAGAGGAACCCCATCGTAAAGATGTGGATGGCTTTGTTAACACTATCACTGTAAGGGATCCAAAGAAGGGTTCCGATGCGAAAATCTCTAGCATACACTTTCCTGTTTTACGCTACTTTGCCATATTTGCTAGTAGATGCTTCATTGGTCGTGGAAATAGTGGAAACTTTAGTGTTCATGATATTATCATTCTTCAACATGCCTTGTTTGGAGATAATAGTTTTAGTATGGGTGCCGTCATTGCTAAACGGCTAAGCCTGAATCGTACAAAAGGCCCCATATTTGAAGGTATCTATGCTTCACGTCTTGCTAGACATTTTGAGATACCTATTAGGCACCATGAGAAAGAGGATACAAAATTCCTCCTTACATTTTAGATTACAAGAGCATGGCAGCACATGCGTTTATTGTTGACAACAAAGAGAAGATGCTCTTGTATGACCTTAGATTTAATAAGAAACACAACGAGACTATTATTTTGCCTGCGCCTCTATTGTTTGATTTGATTGCAGATAATTTTCTTGTTACACTGGAAGCGGTGTACGCTCATCGAGGCCATGCATCCACTCCAGAACCTGAACCTAAGCTGGAACCTGAACTGGACCCTTATTGTGCATCATCCTACCAGTGGGACCCGGAGATGGCCAGCAAGTGGTATCCTGATTACACCTCCGAGTACACCGTGGAGAGTAGTAGCGGTCCTTGGTATTAGACCAACTTAGGCCAAAAGCCTAAGCTTGGGGGAGTACGTATTTCTCACCGACTTTACATTCATGTTCACACACTAGTCGTCGGTGCTGATACTCTTTCATTGTATTATCCATGCTAGTTTCATTTCCTTTTTCTCGCTTTCTTCTTGTGTGTTTGAAAAACCTTAAGAAAAAACCAAAAAAAATTAGTTAGTTTAATTTTCATGCTTGTAGTAGAAATTAAAATGAAAAACCAAAAAGATTTCTCATTCTTCTTTTACTTGTTCAGAGCTTTCCCGTGTAAATGGTTTTATTTTCTTTTCTTTCCTTTGGGGTCGAGAAGACCATATTGAAAATGTTTAGTGGCGCTCATATGCATGATTGTTTATTTAACTTAGAGCCCATATTACCTAGTCTTCTCTCTTGAGTTGAATGCTTGTAGATTCCAGCTTAGTCCAATGCACGTGCACTATTATTATTATACACATCGTTCGGTCGTGCAAGTGAAAGGCAATAATGACGATATATTATGGACTTCTTGAGATGAGAAAAGCTGGTATGAACTCGACCTCTCTTGTTTTTGTAAATATGTTGAGTTCATCATTCCTGATTCAGCTTATCATGAAGTAAACATATTTGCAATGACATTTAGAGATTATAGTTGCTTGTGCCATGCTTGATTAGCTATGAGTTATAATGGTTTACCTTGCGTGCCAACATGCTATTAGAATGATTATGATGTGGTATGATGGGATGGTATCCTCCTTTGAATGTATTGAGTGACTCGACTTGACACATGTTCACGCATGTAGTTGAAACAAATCAACATAGCCTTCATGATATTTATGTTCATGGTGGATTATATCCTACTCATGCTTGTACTCGGTGTGAATTAATTTTAATGCATGTTTATGACTATTGTCGGTCTCTCGGTTGGTCGCTTCCCAGTCTTTTGCTAGCCTTCACCTGTACTAAGCGGGAATACTGCTTGTGCATCCAACTCCTTAAACCCCAAAGTTGTTCCATATGTGTCCACCATACCTTCATATATGCTGTATTTACCTGCCGTTCCAAGTAAATTTGTATGTGCCATACTCCAAACCTTCAAATGAAATTCGGTTTTGTATGCTCGAGCAGCTCATGTTTCAACTAGGGCTGCCTATATCTTCCATGCTAGGTGGGTTATTCTCAAGAGGAGTGGACTCCGCTCCTCATTCACGAGAAAGGGTCGATAACCAGGATGCCCAGTCCCTTGATCCAAAAAGATCAAAGCAAATCAAAATAATTAAACAAAACTCCCCCAGGGCTATTGTTAGTTGGAGGAACTCGTTGTTTTGAGCAAGCCATGGATTGATGCTTGTTGGTGGTTGGGGGACTATAAACCTTTACCATTCTGTTTGGGAACTGCCTATAATGCATTTAGTATGGAAGATACAGCCATCTCATAGTTGTTGCGTTGATAGTGAAAGTATGCCGCTCAAAATGTTATTCAATCTCTATTTTAAAATCGAGCTCTGGAACCTGCACAAATCCCTGCTTCCCTCCGCGAAGGGCCTATCTATTTACTTTTATGTCGAGTCACCACTCTTCTTATTAAAAAGCACCCGCTGGAGAGTACACTGTCATTTGCATTCATTACTATTGGTTTATATTGGGTATGACTTGACTGGATCTCTTTTACCATGAATTACAATGTTTAGTTAGTCCTTGATCTTCAAAGGTGCTCTGCATTTATGTTTTGCGGTCTCAGAAAGGGCTAGCGAGATACCATTTTGTTATATCATGTTATGATTGTTTTGAGAAAGTGTTGTCATCCGAGTTTTATTATTATGGCCGCCAGCTGATTATGCAATTGATATGAGTAGTTGTGAGACCTAAGTGTTATTGTGAGTATGGCTAGTTCATAATATTTGCTGAAACCTGAATGATGGCTTTGCGCGTTTACAACAACAAGAGCAAACAGAGTTTGTAAAAGTTTTTCTTTATCACTTTCAGTTTATCAACTGAATTGCTTGAGGAGAAGCAAAGGTTTAAGCTTGGGGGAGTTGATACGTCTCCAAAGTATCTACTTTTCCAAACACTTTTGCCCTTGTTTTGGACTCTAACTTGCATGCTTTGAATGAAACTAACCCGGACTGACGCTGTTTTCAGCAGAACTGCCATGATGTTGTTTTATGTGTAGAAAACAAAAGTTCTCAGAATGTCCTGAAAATCCACGGAGGCACTTTTTGGAAAATATAAAAAATACTGGCGAACGAATCAAGACTAGGGGGCCCACACTCTGTCCACGAGAGAGGGGGCGCGCCCACCCCCTGGGCGCGCCCCTTGTCTCGTCAGCCCCCTGAGGCTCCGCCGACCTCAACTCCAACTCCATATATTCCGTCTCGCGGAGAAAAAATCAGAGAGAAAGTTTCATCGCGTTTTACGATACAGAGCCGCCGCCAAGCCCTAATCTCTCCCTGGAGGGCTGATCTGGAGTCCGTTCTGTCGTCATCATCAACCATCCTCCATCACCAATTTCATGATGCTCACCACCGTGCGTGAGTAATTCCAATTGTAGGCTTGCTGGGCGGTGATGGGTTGGATGAGATTTACCATGTAATCAAGATAGTTTTGTTAGGGTTTGATCCCTAGTATCCACTATGTTCTGAGATTGATGTTGCTATGACTTTGCTATGCTTAATGCTTGTCACTAGGGCCCGAGTGCCATGATTTCAAATCTGAACCTATTATGTTTTCATGAATATATGTGTGTTCTTGATCCTATCTTGCAAGTCTATAGTCACCTATTATGTGTTATGATCCGACAACCCCGAAGTGACAATAATCGGGATACTTCTCGGTGATGACCGTAGTTTGAGGAGTTCATGTATTCACTATGTGCTAATGCTTTGTTTCGGTTCTCTATTAAAAGGAGGCCTTAATATCCCTTAGTTTCGCTAGGACCCGCTGCCACAGGAGGGTAGGACAAAAGATGTCATGCAAGTTTTTTCCATAAGCACGTATGACTATATTCGGAATACATGCCTACATTACATTGATGAACTGGAGCTAGTTCTGTGTCACCCTATGTTATAGCTATTACATGAGGAATCACATCCGACATAATTATCCATCACTGATCCAATGCCTACGAGCTTTTCACATCTTGTGCTTCGCTTATTTACTTTTCCGTTGCTACTGTTACAATCACTACAAAACCCAAAAATATTACTTTTGCTACCGTTACCTTTATTATCATACTACTTTGCTACTAAATACTTTGCTGCAGATACTAAGTTATCCAGGTGTGGTTGAATTGACAACTCAACTGCTAATACTCAAGAATATTCTTTGGCTCCCCTTGTGTCGAATCAATAAATTTGGGTTGAATACTTTACCCTCGAAAGCTGTTGCGATCCCCTACACTTGTGAGTTATCAAGGCGTACTTGTACAAGTAATGTGATAAGCAAATAAGGGTATTTAACATGCCATGACCAAGGGCGAGCTGCGTGCGGGTATTCAAAATAGGTATAACGATCGTTAGCAGAGACAACCTGGGGGTTCCCTTGTACGTCAAAGCTCCTTGCCTTCTTGGTGTGTCCGTCCCGTGATGGGTCCGATGATCAGGTTATCAGAAAAGCCTCGAGAAGAGAAAAACCTGATAGAAAAAGAAAGAGTGAAGGTATGCGGATCCAGGGCGGTTGAGCCGCATTGTGGACCACGGTCTATCTGTGCTTCCATCCATGCCCATGGTATTTTAAGTGCGTAGTTATGTACGCGTGGCACAAATGTCACCGCTTGATTGGGAGTGGGACAGAGGCCGAATTGCTAGTAAAGCTCTGGACAAGCTGGACTGTCCTGCTGTAGAGTAGTTCGGACTCGCTTGACGGTGTCCGGGAGTTTTACTGCCGAATTGAGGTTCTGCCTAAAAGGCTGCTCTGTACTTCTGCTGCAAGGGCCGCGGTGTGCTCCTCGGTACGGAGGAAGCGTTCCGCATTTGCGTTGACCATTATGACACCGCGTGGTCCGGGCATCTTGAGCTTGAGGCAGGCGTAGTGCGGCACCGCATTGAATCGAGCAAATGCGGTTCGTCCAAGCAATGCATGATAGCCACTACGGAAGGGGATGATATCGAAGATCAACTCTTCGCTTTGGAAATTATCCGGGGATCCGAAGACCACTTCCAGTGTGATTGAGCCCGTACAGTGGGCCTCTACACCTGGTATGACACCTTTAAAGGTAGTTTTTGTGGGCCTGATCCTTGAGGGATCGATACCCATTTTGCACACTGTATCCTGATAGAGCAGGTTCAGGCTGCTGCCACCATCCATGAGGACTCGCGTAAGGTAGAATCCGTCAATAATTGGGTCGAGGACCAGTGTGGCTGAACCGCCATGATGGATACTGGCAGGATGGTCCCCGCGATCGAAGGTGATTGGACAGGACGGCCATGGGTTGAATTTTGGGGCGACTGGCTCTATCGCGTAGACGTCCGTGAGTGCACGCTTGCGCTCCCTCTTGGGGATATGGGTGGCGTACATCATATTTATCGTTCTAACTTGGGGGAAACTTCTTCTGTCCCCCTGTGTTCAGTGGCCGGTACTCCTCGTCATCATTATCGCTTTGCGACTCCTTTTCCTTGTTCTTGGCATTTAACTTGCCGGCCTGTTTGAAGACCCAACACTCTCTCTTGTTATGATTGGCTGGTTTATCAGGAGTGCCGTGGATTTGACATGGACGATCGAGTATGCGGTCCAAACTAGACGGGCCCGGATTATTTCTCTTAAATGGCTTCTTCCGCTGACCGTACTTAGAGCGACTGAATCCGGTGTTGACCGCCGTGTCTTCGGTGTTGTCACCGTTGTTTCGACGCTTGTTTCTATTGCGTCGGGGCTTGCCGTTACTGTTTCTGGTTTTAGATGTGCCAGGTTTGCTTGTATTGTTGTTGCTACGGGCTCGCCAGCTATCTTCACCCGCACAGAAGTGGGCCATGAGTTCCGTAAGGGCTGACATGGAGTTCGGTTTTTCCTGGCCGAGATGTCTGGCCAGCCATTCGTCGCGGATGCTGTGCTTAAAGGCCGCTAGGGCTTCGACATGCGGACAGTCGACGATTTCATTCTTTTTATTTAAGAACCTAGTCCAGAATTTCCTGGCTGACTCTTCGGACTGTTGAACTATGTGACTTACGTCGTCGGCATCCGGAGGTCGGACGTATATGCCTTGGAAGTTGTCGAGGAAGGCATCCTCCAAGTCCTCCCAGCTCCCAATGGAGTTTTCGGGCTGACTGTTCAACTAGTACCTAGCTGGTCCTTTGAGTTTGAGCGGAGGTACTTGATGGCATGACGATCATCACCGCGGGCCATATGAATATTGAGAAGAAAGTCCTCAATCCATACCGCGAGGTCTGTTATGCCATCATATGATTCGATGTTTACGGGTTTAAACCCTTCTGGGAAATCGTGTCCCATTACTTCGTCAGTGAAGCAAAGGGGGTGTGTGGCGCCTCTGTATTGGGCCAAGTCATGACGTAGCTCGGATGGAGTTTGTCAGCGGTTTTCAGCCCGGACGTGGTTATGTTTGTCACGTTCAGCCGGATGGCCATCGTCGCACATCTTGGCACGCCCCCGTGATCCATAGATTGATCTTGTCTAACCTGCTCTGTTTTCCAAGTCTTTCCGCAGGTCATGTGTATATCCCCGAGCTGTTGTATTTCTATTTGTTCGGCGAGGTAATGTAGGCTGGTGTTCGGCTCGAGGTGCCGCTTTGTCTCGGCCATGTGGTGGCCGGTCAGCCGCATTTTACCTTGGTATGATAGGCTCCAGCGCCTCGTCATCGAACTATGGTAAAAATTCGCGCTTCAGGTAGCTTTTGGTTGGGCGCTCAAGGCCATATTCCTCGGCTGCCAGGACATCAGTCCGTCTTTCATTGAGCAGATCTTGATCAGCTTGAAGCTGCTGCTGCTTCTTTTTCAGGCTCCTTGCAGTGGCTATTAGCTGGTGCTTAAAGCGCTCCTGCTCGACGGGTTCCTCAGGCACGATGAAGTCTTCGTCGCCGAGGCTCGCCTCGTCCTCGGAGAGTGGAAGGAAATTACTGTCCTCCGCATCTTCATTCGTGTCCTGTTCATCAGGGCTAGCTTGCCCATCTTCCAGTTCCTCTTGTTTGGAGGTTTGCTCTACGAGGTCTTCATTGTCTCTGGCGTCGTCTGGAATGTTATTTTCTCCTGTGACGGTATTGCTGTTTTTACTATGACGTGGTTTAGAGCAGCGCCATTGACATCAGTGCTTTGGCTGTATCCCAGGAGGTTTATCCTCGACTGGATTTTCATCGTCGCCGTTGTTTTCTTTGGGTGTATCCACCATGTATATGTCGTACGAGGAGGTGGCTGTCCAACGCCCTATTGTCGGTGGTTCCTGCTCCTCTTCGGCATCGTCGTCCATACCGTCGATGTCTTCGGAGTTGTAATCAAGCATGTCGGTTAAGTTATTGACAGTGGCTACAAAGTGGGTGGTGGGTGAGAAACGAAATTCTTGGTCATCCGCTTCCCTTTCGAGGCAGACATAGTTCGGCCGAGAGTCCCCTGACAAGGAGAGGGACTTCAATGAGTTTAACACGTCGCCAAAAGGTGAGTGCTGGAAGATGTCCACGGAGGTGAACTCCAAGACCGGTGCCTAATCAGGTTCGATGGACGCGGATGCACGTGGTCCGGAACCCATGGCCGGAGACGAGTCCGAGGTTCTGAAGACGCAAGCCATGCTCGATGTTGGGTCTATGTGCGGCTCAAGCACCGCTGAGTCTGCGGCCTCCGTGGCGGGGTTTAGCTTCCCATCTTCGGACGACGCAGACTGCTCCGGATCTAGGGCCAGAGCGGTCACATGCGCTATCCCCTGTGCACGGCCAGATGACAGATCTAGGTCATGTTCATCGTGGTGGCAGGGGACGGCCGTCATGGGCTCGAACCTGTCGAAGATCAAGTCTCCACGGATATCGGCCACAAAATTTAGGCTTCCAAATATGACATGATGGCCAGGGACGTAGCTATCAATCTGCTCTAGGTGGCTAAGCGAGTTGGCCCACAGTGCGAAGCCGCCGAATACAAAGATCTGTCTGGGGAAGAAGATCTCCCCCCGGACTACGTTGTTGGAGATGATTGATGGAGCCATGAAGCCTTCTGGTGACGACGTAGCGGAACTCTCAATGAAAGCACCAATGTCGGTGTCAAAACCGGTGGATCTCGATTATGGGGTCCCGAACTGTGCGTCTAAGGCTAATGGTACCAGGAGGCGGGGGACACAATGTTTACCTAGGTTCGGGCCCTCTCTATGGAGGTAATCCCCTAGTTCCCGCTTGATTGATCTTGATGAATACGAGTATTGCACGAGTTGATCTACCATGAGATCGTAATGGCTAAACCCTAGAAGTCTAACCTATGAGGTTATGATTGTTGTGGCTAAACCCTAGAAGCCTAAACCCTCCGGTTTATATAGACACCGGGGGGGAGTAGGGTCATACAAAGTCGGTTATAGAGAAATAAATCTACATATCCGAATCGCCAAGCTTGCCTTCCACGCCAAGGAGAGTCCCATCTAGACACGGGACGAAGTCTTCTATCTTGTATCTTCATAGCCCAACAGTCCGACCAAAGTATATAGTCCGGCTGACCGAGGACCCCTTAATCCAGGACTCCCTCGGACCACATTGGCCATTCCCACATGGTCACAAAAGTTGGGGTCATCTCATGCATGCCTCCACATGCACCATGTACAAGCAGGACCATTCGGTTCTGCCAGAGAGCAGGTCTAAAAGTGGTTTTCCTTGCCAGTCCCACCAATTGGGAAGTCATAAATAGGACAACATTTAATAATACATATTTGAAATGAAATTGAAAACTATGAGAAGAAGTGATATGGATTTATGAAACATGAAAAAACAATTAGTAATAAGAAGGAGAAAACACAAAATAACAGAAAAGCCAAATTAAAAGGGAAAGAGGAACAATACATTTGAATATATAATATTGCAGAAATGATAGAGGTACTATAAATATTGTTGAACATATACTAGTATACACTAACTAATAGGTGTCACAAAGATTATATTTTTTAAGGGAAAAAACAATGATATTTATTTTGAGGAAAGAAACAATGTAGGTAGGTGGGCCACACCAGACCACAAATACCTCTCGGATCCATTTTTTGGGGGCCCTCAACGCTGTGCTTTCCATGCACGTCGATCACGGGAGTAGTTGTTGTTCTGTTACATAATTTCGGGATCATGCTAATCCATATGTTCCTAATCCCTATGATTGAGGAGCACGTTCAGCCTTGCTTCAAAGAAGGAAAATATAGATCCCGAGATTCGCCACAGGAAAGTGACGATGACCTAGGAGTCGACCTCGTATATAATCTCCACCTGCTCGCACATGTCGTCAACTAGATCGCCTCCTGTCGGCGAGTCGTCGACAGCTCCGTCCGCCGCATCCCACACGCAACTAAAATCCCGAGAAGATCAAGTTTGTCTGCACGGGCTGCCCGCCCTTGACGAACTACGTCGACAACGCATCATCGACTTCTTTTATCTTCATCGACCGATCAAGTAAGTTGTCCTCCTTACCGCCTTCATAGCAAGCTAGTTCCTCCGTCTCGTTGCTTTGACGGACTTAGGTTTACCACATATTTTCAACTAGTATCAACTCGACTAGATGCGTTCTGACCAGATAGGTAGATGAACTAAATCTTTGGTTCTTTTCATAGCATGGTAGAATAAGATGTTGTTTCTCGAGAAGCATGATGAAATAGATTTTTTGTCACATGATCCAATTATATTTTTTTCACACGATCCAATTATATTATTGTGCACATAGAACATTAAAGAGTTAAGCATTAGATGTTGATGAACCTCAAATAGGTACCATTGTTATAGACTGTAGTTATTTACAGCTGATCAATTTGTCACCCTGTTAATAAGACAACCAGACAAATTTCTAATAGTTTACCATATTAAATTTATTGATTATATAATTTATCTGATACTCAAAGAACTTGATCAGATGCAAGTAAATTCAATTACCAATTGTAGTTATTTTTTTCTAGCCTCATATCAGCACACACTTGGCTGCATGTTGCAGTATACATGGTTCTAGTTTTATATTTACATTCGTGTTATTTTTGCATTAGTGTTAGCTACAGTCAGAAAGTTTTATATTTTTGCATCTCTATTGTTATTTCTGCATTAGTATTCGCTAATGTCACGAAGTTTTATATTTTCTTTCAACAGGATGGACGAGCTGAATGGAGAAATAGTATGCGCCGTTGAAAAATGGTGCAAGCTTGTTGCCGCTCTATCGAGCGGTCAACGCGCTAGAGTCGCCGATACAACATTGCGCAGCATGCTGCAGATACCATCTATTAAGATGCGTACCCTACTGATTAGGTATATGGTTGAGCATTTTGACGCCAGCACGGCCAGATTCATTATACAAGAGCTGGTTGGGGAGGTGACTCTCGGTGCGGTCGACGTCGAGTGCATCTTTAACCTGGAGAACCAAGGACTGTGCGCTTCAGACATTTTGATTAAAGAAGGCGAGGACATGAAGGAGCGGGTGCCGCCACAATTTCTTAGTAATCACTACAAGAAATATGTCAACTAGTGACCTTCTGTCAGTGACCCTGGAAGAATTGGTCATAGATCTATGACCATTTGAGACCAATTTGTCAAAAGCTGTTCGGGGGGCTCCAAACCCTAAACCATTGCGACCATTTTGGTCAGAAAGGTCATAATTTCCTTACACGAAATGGTCACAAAGCAAACAGGGATGGTTCGCTGCCTTATTTCTAGTTGTTAACGACCAATATAGATGGTCACAGCCTTGTAGATTGTGGTGGGTTGTGATGACTAGGCGCGATCTCATCAGTTTTGCCTATGTGTCATGTCCATGTGTCAATTTTTTCCCTAGGTTGTGAAGCAACCTATATTTCTGTTATTCCAAAAATTCCCCAAAAATTCTCATAATTTTTTTGGATCATATCTTCATCAAATATGTCAAAAACCTTCCTGGCCTAGTTCAAAAATAACTCAACAATATTCATTTTCCTATTCTGTTCAGAGGAGCACTTTGTGAAGGATGTGTTATTTATATATTCTTGATTTCCCTAAAAATTTGTGAAGACATTCTTCTTAGTATATGATCATCCTCAGCCAAAACCCACGCCCATTGGCCATGTGCATTTCCCGTACCGCTAAACAAACACTTGGCTGCTAATTCAGGTTTGACCATAGTTCGGTCTCCTCATGAGAATCTTATGTTATAATTTTCTTCCTAGCACCTACCTGGGGAGTGCCCAACCCACTAGACATGCCTAGGCCACCCAGAACGCATGGCAACGCCACGGTCACGCGGTGACCACACGGCGGGATGCGAGCGTATGCGCTCTAGAGTTGGGGCCCTCGGCCACCGTCCAAACCTCGATGTCTCGCCATCAAACCAAGTATTTCTGATTAAATAGATACTTATTTACCTAGAAATGATTTTTGGAAAAAATAAAGAGCAAACTATGAGGCAGCTGCAGTTCAAATTTGACCCGCTTCCAGCTGAATCGACGGGAATTTGTCCTTTTCACCAGAGGTGGATCAAAACTTTTGACACCCAACCATTTTGTCAATTGTGCATTATATATGGCCTAGTATTTTATAAAATTGATTAGGTCCAATTTTCCAACAAATATATGGTAGGTCCTTCACAGAAAAACTAATTTTGGGCACTCGAAAAAATAGAAAATGATTTTTTCGTCCAAAGAAAATGAAAAGTTTCAGAAATGATATGAGGTCATTTGAACAAACTATTCCATGAATGTGGCCATAAAATTGATCATTTGGCTTGAAAGCCATGAATCTTCATGCATGATAGCTCTTTTCTGAGAACACTTTTTTAAAATAATTTCCGTATTACAATTTTATTATTTTTCCTGGAAACGTGGCCACATATAATGACACAATACGAAGGTTTCCCAATTTTTTTTTATGCCCGTTTCAAAATGGGGTCAAAACGGCGGGAATGACCATTCCTAGCTAGTGGTTGAATCTTGGAATTTTTTGGTGTTTCTCTGATTAAATAGATACTTATTTACCTAGAAATGATTTTTGGAAAAAATAAATAGCAAGCTATGAGGCAGCTACAGTTCAAATTTGACCTGCTTCCAGCTGAATCGACGGGAATTTGTCTTTTTCACGAGAGGTGGATCAAAACTTTTGACACCCAACCATTTTGTCAGTTGTGCATTAAATATGTCCTAGTATTTTAGAGAAATGATTTGGTCCAATTTTGCAACAATTATTTGGGAGGTCTTCACAAATAAACCTCCTTTTGGGCACTCGAAAAATGGAAAATGGTTTTTTCGTCCAAAGAAAATGAAAACTTCCTTAGGCAACATTGTTTGCCATTCCAATATGCACCCTTGTGCACAATATGAGATCATTTGAACAAACTATGCCATGAATGTGGACATAAGATTGATCATTTGGCTTGAAAGCCATTGATCTCCACACGTGATAGCTCGTTTCTGAGAACACTTTTTTAAAATAATTTCTGTATTACAAATTTGTTATTTTTCCCAGGAACTTGGCCACATAAATGACACAATGCGAAGGTTTCCCAATTTGTTGAATTTTTTTGATTTTTTATGCCCGTTTCAAAATGCGGTCAAAACGGCGGGAATGACCGTTCCTAGCTAGTGGTTGAATCTTGGAATTTTTTTGGTGTTTCTCTGATTAAATAGGTACTTGTGTACCAAGAAATGATTTTTGGAAAAAATAAATAGCAAACTATGACGCACCTGCATTTCAAATTTGACTCGCTTCCAACTGAATTCGCGGGAATTTGTCTTTTTCACCAAAGGTGGATCAAAACTTTTGACACCCAACCATTTTGTCAATTGTGCATTAAATATGGCCGAGTATTTTAGAAAAATGATTTGGTCCAATTTTTCAACAAATATTTGGGAGGTCCTTCACAAAAAAACCTCCTTTTGGGCACTCAAAAAATGGAAAATGATTTCTTCGTCCAAAGAAAATGAAAAGTTCCTTAGGCAACATTGTTTGCCATTCCAATATGCACCCTTGTGCACAATATGAGATCATTTGAACAAACTATGCCATGAATGTGGCCATAAGATTGATCATTTGGCTTGAAAGCCATTGATCTCCACACGTGATAGCTCGTTTCTGAGAACACTTTTTAAAAATAATTTCCGTATTACAAGATTGTTATTTTTCCTGGGAACTTGGCCACATATAATGACACAATGCGAAGGTTTCCCAAATTTTTGAATTTTTTGGAATTTTTTATGCCCTTTCAAAATGCGGTCAAAACAGCGGGAATGACCGTTCCTTGCTAGTGGTTGAATCTTGGAATTTTTTGGGTGTTTCTCTGATTAAGTAGGTACTTATGTACCTAGAAATGATTTTTGGAAAAAATAAATAGCAAGCTATGAGGCAGCTGCAGTTCAAATTTGACCTGCTTCCAGCTGAATCGACGGGAATTTGTCTTTTTCACGAGAGGTGGATCAAAACTTTTGACACCCAACCATTTTGTCAGTTGTGCATTAAATATGTCCTAGTATTTTAGAGAAATGATTTGGTCCAATTTTGCAACAATTATTTGGGAGGTCTTCACAAATAAACCTCCTTTTGGGCACTCGAAAAATGGAAAATGGTTTTGTCGTCCAAAGAAAATGAAAACTTCCTTAGGCAACATTGTTTGCCATTCCAATATGCACCCTTGTGCACAATATGAGATCATTTGAACAAACTATGCCATGAATGTGGACATAAGATTGATCATTTGGCTTGAAAGCCATTGATCTCCACACGTGATAGCTCGTTTCTGAGAACACTTTTTTAAAATAATTTCTGTATTACAAATTTGTTATTTTTCCCGGGAACTTGGCCACATAAATGACACAATGCGAAGGTTTCCCAATTTGTTGAATTATTTTGATTTTTTATGCCCGTTTCAAAATGCGGTCAAAACGGCGGGAATGACCGTTCCTAGCTAGTGGTTGAATCTTGGAATTTTTTTGGTGTTTCTCTGATTAAATATGTACTTGTGTACCAAGAAATGATTTTTGGAAAAAATAAATAGCAAACTATGACGCACCTGCATTTCAAATTTGACTCGCTTCCAACTGAATTCGCGGGAATTTGTCTTTTTCACCAAAGGTGGATCAAAACTTTGACACCCAACCATTTTGTCAATTGTGCATTAAATATGGCGAGTATTTTAGAAAATGATTTGGTCCAATTTTTCAACAAATATTTGGGAGGTCCTTCACAAAAAAACCTCCTTTTGGGCACTCAAAAAATGGAAAATGATTTCTTCGTCCAAAGAAAATGAAAAGTTCCTTAGGCAACATTGTTTGCCATTCCAATATGCACCCTTGTGCACAATATGAGATCATTTGAACAAACTATGCCATGAATGTGGCCATAAGATTGATCATTTGGCTTGAAAGCCATTGATCTCCACACGTGATAGCTCGTTTCTGAGAACACTTTTTAAAAATAATTTCCGTATTACAAGATTGTTATTTTTCCTGGGAACTTGGCCACATATAATGACACAATGCGAAGGTTTCCCAAATTTTTGAATTTTTTGGAATTTTTTATGCCCTTTCAAAATGCGGTCAAAACAGCGGGAATGACCGTTCCTTGCTAGTGGTTGAATCTTGGAATTTTTTGGGTGTTTCTCTAATTAAGTAGGTACTTATGTAGCTAGAAATGATTTTTGGAAAAAATAAATAGCAAGCTATGAGGCAGCTGCAGTTCAAATTTGACCTGCTTCGAGCTGAATCGACGGGAATTTGTCTTTTTCACGAGAGGTGGATCAAAACTTTTGACACCCAACCATTTTGTCAGTTGTGCATTAAATATGTCCTAGTATTTTAGAGAAATGATTTGGTCCAATTTTGCAACAATTATATGGTAGGTCCTTCCCAAAAAAACATATTTTGGGCTCTCGAAAAATAAAAAATGTTTATTTTTGCAAAAAAACTCATTTCTCACTACACCTTTTCGAAGATATTTATCTTTTTTCATGTTTGTTATTTTTTCTGAAAACTCGTTCACATTTTGGTGACACAATGAGAAGGTTTTTCTATTTTATTTTTGAATTTCTCATGTCATAAAATAGCTGACATGATTTTAACATATTATTTTTAGACAACTATGACCAATTTAGATGGTCATAGCATCATACTGCATTCTGATTGGTCTGTAGACGTTTCACGTGGATCGTGCATCATACGCCGTCGGATGCTCGTGGATCCAATGGCTGTCCTCAACCCTTCCACACCAACCCCGAAAACCTAGCTGGTCATTTCCCATCCACCCTCCCCCCTGCCTCCTTTCATTCCCACATCCATCCATCTCCTCGATGTCTCGCCCGACGGAGAGAGAGAGAGAGAGAGAGAGAGAGAGAGAGAGAGAGCCTCGTCCCTTCCAGATCGCCGCTGGCACCTCCCTCCGGCGGAGCTGGCCGCCGTCCATGGCCTCCCGCACGCCCCTCCCCTTCCCCCACCCAAACCCTAGCTCAGATCCCCCCATCTCCTTGCACCACCGCCCCCTCCCGATCCAGTCCTCCCTCCCACCGCCGACCTCAACCAAGGACGACGGAGATCCAGTCCTCTCCCTTCCCTGCGCGGCAACCCTTCCTCCCACCCACCGCCGACCTTGCTGTCCTCCTCACCCACCGCCCACCTCGTCCCTCTCCTCACCATCTCTCCCTACCCTCCGCCCTCTGCCTCCTGCCTCAAGCCCCCAGATCCAATCGACACAACCCCGCCGACCCCGCACCCCGTACACTACTAGGGAAAAGCCTATACACAGAATCTTAGCAGCAGCGCGGCTCAAAAATGAGCGCTGCTGGTAACTAGTAGTAGCGCGTGCTCCGTAAACTCGCTGCTGCTAAGTATTTAGCAGTAGCGCGGTCAGCTTAAAATGCGCTGCTACAAATATCGACCGGCGGTGTTCACCTAACTCTAAGTAGCAGTAGCGCGATCTCGCGAACCGCGCTACTGCTAAATATGTAGTAGTAGCGCACTTTTCCCGAGATTGCGGCTGCTAAATTTCAAATTGCCACACTTTTTTGTCCCAGTTAGCAGTAGCGCCGTACCCCAAAGCACGCTGCTGCTAATTCCTTAGCAGCAGTGCGTTTTAGATCCTGCACCACTGCTAACCCGCACCAACCCAACACCTTTCCCCACCCGTCCCTCCCCTCCCCCTCCTCTCATTTCCTTCCCCCTACCTCCCCTCCCCCTCCTCTCTTCCCTTCCCCCTACCTCCACCACATGCTCCCACTCTCACTCTTCTCCTGACTCAATACTTCTCCCCCATTACTCTCTCTCTCTCTCTTCTATCCACCTTTCTCTCTCTTCATTACTCCTACATAACTACACCACCTCCATTAATGCATCTCCTTTCTCTTTTTCCTTCCCCCTCCACTAGTTGAAGTTATCTCCTCCCAAATTAGGTGGCTAGGTAGATGTAGGATTTAGTTAAGTGACCTATTTGCCCCCTAACTAGATCTATCTTTGTCAAGAAGAGCTTTGTGCACTTTTAATCTCCCTACAACATCATCTCCACCTTGTGCTCGATCTCGATCGAGATAGAGGTGATGAAAATTTCATGCTTTTGCAAAATGGAAATATGTTTATGTGTGTGTGATATGTTTGTGGAAATTGTGTGTGTGGCATGAGTTGACGCCGCCAAATTGTGCTTTTGAGTTGCCTATGTTTTGCTGAAATGTCGATTTATTTCCGTTTCGGCGAATTCCGGGCAAACTCTAGATCCATGTATGTCCTATTTTTTGGGAAGGTCATGCCAAATTTTTTTATGACTTCGATGCATGCATGCATTTTTATAATCAATTTGTTTATTATTATCGTGTAGAGTTGACAATGGTCAGTGGAACGATGGTGGACAGGTGGTTGCGGTCGGCGGTGCAGGACATGAAAGAAAATAACCGGAAAAAGGTTTTATGTCCATGTCGAAAATGCAAAGGAATAGTTTGGCTCGAGCCCCATGACGATGGTCGTGTCGAAGCGCACCTGCTCATGACTGGTTTCATGGATGGCTATACTCGGTGGATAATTGAAGATGAGGACGACGATGTTGAGGATGCCGACGGGCAGGCAATGATGACACGGGCAAGACGAAGAGATGATCGATAATGGCGGCGGGAAGAGGCGGACATGGCGGCGGAGAAGGGGCGGACATGGCAGAGGAGAAGGGCGGACATGGCGGCGGAGAGAACGACATGAACTCCACGCAGCAGAGTTAAATCGGTACTAAGCTCAATTGTGCGGGACCCTCATGTTCAAGCATTGCTTCGCATGAGGAGGCAATCTTGAGAGAGCTGCTTCTAGAGAGGAGGCTAAGCTGGAGCAAGCGGTGGTAGACTCGAACACTCCATTGTATGATGGTTGCAATCTGAGGTGACCCGCTTGAGTTTCATGCTCCAACTCCACGAAGGCGAAGGCTAAAAACAAATGGACCGACACTAGCCTCGATGAGCATCTCAAGTACCCAAAGGATGTTCTTCCCTTGGGTAATCTATGTCCTACTAGTGTTGATGAGGCCAAGAAGATCGTGTGCCCTCTTGATCTGCCACACGTTAGATACCATGCATGCATCAACGATTGCATAATTTATCTGAAGGAGCACGCGGAAAAACAAGCTGTCCGGTGTGCAATGCTTCTCGATACAAGAAGGCTGGGAAGAAATGTCCCCAGAAAGTTGTATGGTACTTATCGATCACTCCCCGTCTCCAGAGGTATTTTGTAGATCCCAAGGAAGCTAAGCTAATGCGCCGCACGCGGAGAGGAAGAAGCCCGACGATGGAGATGATCGAAGCTGAGACACGTGAAGGATGGAAGCCAGTGGAGAGCGTTGAACAGCTTCTATCGGTATTTTGAATGTGATGCAAGGAACATCATGCTTGGCGCGTGTATCGATGGCATGAATCCGTTTGGCAACCAGAACACCAACCATAGCACATGGCCCGTGTTTGTATGGATGTACAACCCCCCGGTTGTGCATGAAATCAAATACATTCACATGAGCATGCTTATTCAAGGGCGAAACAACCAGGAAATAATATTAATTTGTATCAGGGGCTACTTCAAGAGGAGTTAGACACGTTATGGAAAACACCGGCCAAGACATGGGGACTTGACAAAGGTGAGTATTTCAACATGAGAGCCGCGCTAATCACGGCGATGCAGGACTATCTCGATTCACGGATATGTGGCAGGCCAGGTGTGCCATGGATATTGCGGATGCACGCGGTGCATGGATGATCTGACGTCTCAGCAGCTAACGTCAAGGAAAGATGGCGGTGCAGGAAAATCGTGTACATGGGGCATCGAAGATGGCTTGAACAGACGACCCGTGGAGAAACCGTGGAGATCTATTCAATGGTCACGCTGAGCATCGAGGACCTCCACGTAAGCGGAGCGGTGCGAAATCGATGAGCTGTTGAAAAAGCTGGAAGGAGTGCCCCGCGCGGAAAGACGATGAGAAAGGCGCCGAGCCGCTGCTGAAGGTATGGAAGGCGAGTGCGTGTTGCGGGACTTGGAGTACTAGCACAAACTCGATACACCTCATTGCCTTGATCAAATGCATATATGTAAGAATGTCCTTGAGAGCTTTCTCGCAACACTGATGAACATGACGGATAAGACCAAGGATGGGCCGAAGGCAAGAAAAGACTTGCAAGATTTGAAAATCAGGGAAGATCTGCACATGCCGCCCCATAAAATGTCGACGAGACAGAGCGAGAGCAGAGGCACGGAGAAGAAGGGCAAGAAAATAAAGAAAGAGGATTATTGCCCCCTTCTTGCTTCACCTTAAGTCAGCTGAGATCAATCAATTCTTTGAGTGTCTTCTTCGAGTCAAAGTTAGTTCGATTCTTGTGGCAAGATAAGCGAGATATCTAGACACGGACAAGAAAAGGTTCAGCGGGATGAAGTCTCATGACTGTCATGTGATGATGACGCAGATACTACCTGTTGCCCTTAGAGGGATAATGGACAAGCACATCCGTGACACGCTTATTGGTCTCTGCAACTTTTTCGACGTCATCTCTCGAAAGTCAATCAGTGTGAAGTAGCTCCAAAGGCTACAGGAAGAGATTGTTGTGATACTGAATGAGCTTGAGATGTACTTCCCGCCCGCGTTCTTCGACTTGATGGTGCATCTGTGTGTCCATATTGTGGATGACATAATAGACCTGGGGCCGTCATTCCTGCACAACATGATGTCGTTTGAGAGGATGAATGGGATCATCAAAGGATTCGTTCGTAACATGTCCCGTCCGGATGGAAGCATCGTCCAGGGCTATTTGGCACAAGAGTGCATCTCTTTCTGTGAAATGGCGCAGACCAGCCGCCTGGTGTTAGTGTTGGTTTGCCCGTTAACAAGCACGATGGGAGGCTCGAAGGAGATGGTCACTGCAACGGTCACAGGGAACTGCACGTGGCATACTCAGATCGACGCAGCGACTTTGACAGAGCAAACCTGGTAGTGCTACAACACCTAGACGAGGTAGATCCTTTCGTGGCACAGCACAAAGAAATTATCGCAAAGAAGTATCGTGACCGGGGGGTATGCAGGACGGACGCCGAAGTTACTAGAGAGCACAACTCCACTTTCCTGCATTGGTTCAAAGAGCATATTATTGCTAATCCCCCGGAGGAGGGCTCTAAGGACGGATTGCTCATATACGCCTTAGCACATGGCCCCTCGCCCAACCTCGTAACATATCAGGCATATGATATCAACGGATACACGTTCTACATGGAGGCCAAAGATATGGACAGTGATGATCAAAACTCAGGGGTGACAATGGAATGCATGGCCGGCAGCGACAACGGCGCAACTGAACGATTTTATGCAAGGGTCGAGGAGATCTGGGAGCTTGACTACTCTGGACTACACAACACGACGATGTTCCGCGTCAGATGGGCTAAGAATGTCGAAAGAGAAATCCGGATGTTCACTACCATGTCTATACCCGACGCCAAGAGCGCTACCGTGAACGTAATCGCAAAAAACGAGCCATGGGTACACGCTAAGCACGTGACACAATGCTTCTTCATAACTGACCCACGCAATCCCAGCCGTGTTGTCGTGAGGAGAGGCAAAAGGAACATCATTGGAATGGATGGAGTCGCCAACGAGGAAGACTATGATCAGTACGGCAACCCAATGAGGGAAGATGACGATGATGATGAAGTATACGTCAAAAGAAGAATCAGTACTACATTACCTAAGAAAAATCGTACTCCATGGAAAAGGCAAAGACACAATGGCGGGCTCAATTATTCTTCGACGAACAAGAAGGGAAAGAAGCTGACTCAAAAACGAAAACGTCAGCACTGAGGAAACGTATGTTATCGGTCCAATGATGTGTAATATATATATATATATATATATATATATATATTCCTATTTTGTATACAAACTTAGCCATTATTATGCATGGGTCCAATGATGTGTAATATATATGTTCCTATTTTGCATACATATTTAACCGTCAAATGATGCAATATATATCGCCCTCCCTTCGTTCACTGCCCTCGGGAAATAAAAGTGGAATAAAATAAAGGAAAAGAAAAAGGAAAACTGGTAGTAGCGACGGTAGTAGCAGCGCGTTTTGCATAAACCGCTGTAGCTACTGAATTTAGTAGTAATTTTTCCTAAACCGCTACAGCTACTGATGTTAGTAGCAGCGCGTTTTGACATAACGCGCTACTGCTACGTCCACTTAACCCAAAATTCTCACTCGCCCTGCTTCATCCTGCCATTTCCCCCCAAATCCCCACTCTCTCCCCGTCGCACCGCTACTCGACCTGCCCCGACGCCCGGCCTTCTCCCGACTCCGTCGGCGCCGGCGCTAGCCCCCAACCCAGGCTCGCCCGTCCGACCCTCGACCCGATCCGGCGCCGGCGCTTCTCCCGACCAGCGCTTCGCCCCGACCCAGCCGGCCCTCGCCCGACTCCGCGCCGGCACTTTCGCCCTGACCAGCGCCTTCGCCCCGACCGTCGGCCCTCGCCTCCCTCCTCTCCCCTGCCGGCCGTCGTCGGGCCTGCCTCCTCGCCCCTGCACTCTCTGTAAACCCCCCCTCTCTGCTAGGGTTCTTCGGTTATGTTAATTAATTAGGTTATCTGTTTAGTTATGAATTTAGTTAGGTTTCAAAATTAGCTGAATTTATATGCAAATTTGAACTGGACATGTGATATGTGCATATGTCATGTTTTGGACATGTCATGTTTGGAAAATGATCCGAGTGGCCTATGTTATGCCGGAATGTTGATTCATTTCCATTCCGATGAATTTCAGGCGCTCGATATGTCCATTTTTTAGCAAAGGTCATGCCGAAATTTCCCGTGAATAAAGGCATGATTTGTGCTACATAGTTGGCATATCGAGTGCTGGCACATAGATTTCTTTTTATGTCATTTCTCATTTCTTAATCTGATTATATCCAGAAAATCCATCCATGAATGAAAGAGAACTGTATCCTGTAGTTGAATCAATCACCATCTCCGTCACTGGGATGGGGAAGTCATCCTTAGGGCAAGCACCGTACTGCTTACTTCTCATGGGCTTCGGTAGAACCTTTCCTGCCCGCAAGTTCATATGTACCTCCATTTGTTGTTTCCCCAGTGTTGTATCAGTTTGCAATGCCTCACGTTATTCCTTTGTGAACACTACTTTAGTCTCAGAGTCATCTGTACTTTCACTAGAGGCAACCATGTTGCATGTAGCATTTTCAGTACTTAATCGCGGTCCATCAGGCAAATCATTTTCTACATCATGGTGTGACTGGTCCCAGTTTTTGCGGGAAAAACTGGGCTAAAGTGGGATGTACACGCCTTGCTCGAGGAAAAGATTCATCCCCCTCAAACCAGGGAATAAATCATGGCGGCATACGACGACTACTCGGGTTGGGCCTCCCTCTACTTGCTGACTTATATTGTAAGATGGACGGAGAACTCATGGTTCCCTGATGCACCTTTGTTTGATTATGTCGATGAACTCTGCTCCAAGAGTGTGAGCTATCTTCTGAAACTATAGGTGTAAGACGAAGTCCCTGAAACTGATGCTGAAATTCAGAAAATGGCATCGAATATGCCTCTTCTGAATCATGTTTCTGTAGTACCTCTGCTTTGCTAGCGGACACCATGTTTACTTGATGATAATCAGGATTTACGGCTTGCAGATCAAGATTCAACTTCTTCTCGTTGAGTGCCCTTTGCAACCATTCTTTAAAAGCAACACAATCTTCTACGACATGACCAACATATCTATGATACGGGCAATATAAAGGATTTTCTGTCATACCCGCCTGGTGGGGCCGCCGCGGTTCAGGCAAGTTCAAAGCCCCTTGTTGCAATAGCTGATTAAAGAAATTTTTAACAAAGTCTCTCCTGAATATATATTGCTTTTTAAGCAATTCTTGAATACTAGGACGGGTTCTCTGCCCCTGTTCATTCCTTACTCCAAGAGCCTGCATATTTTGGCGAGGTGCTGCAGCCATCATGGATAGCCTGATAGTATTGCTTTTTGCTTGTATTTTTGGCTTATTCCCATTATTAAATGGTTTCGTCGCTGACTGAAACTTCTTCGAGTAATCTGAAGTGCCTGCATTTTTGTATAACTCCATAATATGTGGAGCCTTCTCAAATTCTAATTTTGTGGCAGCAATAGCATTACCGAGTGCACTGTAAGTTTTAGGCTCGCGCCTAGAAACCTCCAACGACCAATGTTGTTGCATTCCGTGCACACACATGTCAACGACATCTTCTAGGTGCATCTCTCTAGTCAAGCGCACATAACTGTTATGAAATCGGACGATATAGTCATCTAGCTTTTCATCTCTTCTCTGTTTTAGCTGTGACAACTCCAAAAGGGATGTATCTTTGCTCATGCTAATGAAATGAGATTTAAAAGATCCTTCATTGTTTGCCAACTGCGTACTGAACCAGCAGGTAAACGACTATACCAATGAAAGGCCGGACATGCCAATGATGATGAAAACTGACGAAGTAAAAGCGAGGGTGAATTGGCTGTGTCACCACACGCTGCTTCAAAATAGACGAGGTGTTCCCTTGCATCAGCATTACCATCAAATTGCCTGAATTTTGGTCGGCGCCATCCAGCAGGAAAAGCTACCTTGTCATGCCATGCCACATATGGCTTCTCCAACTCACTTTCAAGGGTTCTAAGTGTTTGTTATTCTGCAATTTGCTTCATTTTTCTGTTGATCAACTCTTCAGTGATGTCATGATAATCTCTTAGTGTCCCTAATGCAGGAGCTGCTGATATAGGATGTGTAGGTGCAATTGGCACATTTAGATGCATCCCTCCTGTGAATTAAGGCTGCTGAAATCCACCGCTTGCACGAGGCGTATGCTGGTGTTGTGCCATAGCTTCCAACTCAACAATTTGCGGATCCACGACTTGTGGTGGAGGATTAGCAGGTTGCGTCCCTTTACAACAAGTTTCGCAATTATATTAAATAGTTGACCGATCTTTGTATCAATAGCATCCATCCTTCTACGTGCTTCCCCGTTTAGAGCACCTGAAGTTCCTTCTTGATGGTGTAAAGATCAAGCCCTCTCTTCTTCAATCACAATCACAACTGGTTCTGGTGGCAAGTCATGTTGTTTCCCTGCATCATCTTGTGGAATGGCTGCCAGACCTAGCTCGTCCTGGTTAGTATGGACATGAACTGACGCAAGATTAATTTCCCGTACAACATCCTCATCATCCAAAGGCTCTGAGGCATCAACCTTTGGTAGTGATGAGGATGACTCCGCGTCTGATCTTTCATCACTAGTTTGTTCATCCGTGGGATCAAAAATCTGCAGTTATAGTTTGTCGAGGCGTTCTGCAATTTGTTGGACCTAATTCTGATCAGCAGGAAGACGAGAACTAATACTGGCATAAGGTCTGCCATACTCGCTTGTGCGTAACAAAATTTTATCTTCCGAAGTTTTATCACCCCTTGATGTCAGCGGAAGAAATGATGTTGTTACCATTGCACCACTCCTCTGTTTTATCATAGCATGCTTTCCTAGATGTTCTTTTGCACAGGGTGAATTTATCATGAATGATGGAGTAGGATTAGGCAGGATTTCCTCGTCTGACGAGCAAGAGAACTCATGGCGAACAAGTGGAAGCTCCCACTCTGAATCTGAATTTTGCACCGACCGGACTGTCGCCACACGACATGCTACATTATTAATCCTGTTTAAATCCTTGCCAGATCGCCTTCTTCCATTCCCATCATTCCTGAACCTAGTTGCGTCTGATCCGTTATCTCGAGGGATCAGCGCATTATTTGATCCTTGTGGAGCTAAATGAGAACCACCTCTTGGCCTTTCTGTACTGAGGTTCCTTTGCTCAACCCTTAGTGGTTTGGGAGCCAGATGCTCTGTCAATGCATTATATCTCTCATTCCTTTTCAAATTTGGAGAAATCGGAAGTGTCACGCTTTCATTATCCTTATAAATTCAGCCATCAGCCCTCACACGGACCTGCACATGTCTTAGCACCAAATCTTGCAATTCTTGATACATCGCTTCACGAGTCCTCCTTCTTCTCTCACGTTTACGCTGATTAACTGTCGATGCATAAGGGACCCTTGGGGTTACATCAAAGGTTGGTGCCTCCCGTGAAGACCTTGCATGTTCCCAAGGTGCTGATATCATGGGGTCATGTTGCCTTGGTAGAGCAAACCGCTGGGGAACCCGGTTTGAGGACTCAATGTTTTGTGAAGATGCTTTTACTCGCCACTGAGGCTTGTATATTCTTGTTTCAGGAAAGGGGTAGCAGCGATCTCGATGATTCCCATGTGGTCAGTGAGTGTTTTCACGATAAAGAGCATATGCGGATGATGGCCTATTCCTAGGTGGAAGATGCTGATGTTCATTTTGAAGTCTGCTTTGCATTGCTCTAATCTGATGTTGCATCTGTTCTAGCTGAAGTCGAAGTTCCTCTGCTCTGGGCGGTGGTGTTTCATTTGTTAAAATAGCAAACATGTTATTGTTCTGCGAAGTAGAGTGATGTCTCTCTGAGGTCTGAAAACAAGGCACACATACTTGCTGATCCCGACTGATGGAGCTTTGTTGAGAACACAATATTGCCCCTGTTCGCTCCTCAATGATGCGTCTCCAAAATTCATTCATTATAGTTTCTTTGACCAGTTCACAACACTGGCCCCTGGTTCGGGAGAAAGAACAAGAAATTCCTCGCTCATATCAGTGTACTGTTGATCCTGACGGCTACTCACATCTGAACTCTCAGATGGTGCGTCACGTCCGGCAACGCGAGCCCTTAATTGTGAGTGCAACTTCTTCACTTGTTGCCTCTTCCTTCCGTAATTGTGGTGTGCGTTCTTTTTGTTCAGAGCCCGAGCTCGTGCAATGCTAGAATTCAGATGATGCTTGACATTTTCCAGCCCTTGAAGGAGTTCGGCTTCAGTAGTATGTGCAGTTTGGGTTCTGAACACTGAGAGGCGTTGCTTATAGTCAGCATTCAGAGCAGCTCCTGGGAATTTCAGTAACTTCCTAGCATCTGTCATTAATACTTGACACTCTCCCCTAGACCTTGCATCTACGTACTTCTGAACTTTCTTGGCATCATTCAAATCCGAGGAGTGGTCTGCCTCGTACACGTACATGTTGGAGCCAAAGCTTGAAACTACAACCGGTGGTAATGAACCAAACCAAAAGACAAAAGGCTCCATTTCCTTTGCGTCAGCCTTCTAGTTGGTGAAGCCCCCTGTCGCTGTCAAAACAGGCGGATCTCGGGTAGGGGGTCCCGAACTGTGCGTCTAGGTGGATGGTAACAGGAGACGAGGGACACAATGTTTTTACCCAGGTTCGGGCCCTCTCGATGGAGGTAAAACCCTACGTCCTGCTTGATTAATATTGATGATATGGGTAGTACAAGAGTGGATCTACCATGAGATCAAGGAGGCTAAACCTAGAAGCTAGCCTATGGTATGATTGTTGAGATGTAATGTTGTGTCCTCACGGACTAAGGCCCTCCGGTTTATATAGACACCGAGAGGCTAGGGTTACAGAGTCGGTTACAATGGTAGGAGATCTACATATCCGTATTGCCAAGCTTGCCTTCCACGCCAAGGAAAGTACCTTCCGGACACGAGCGGTGTCTTCAATCTTCTATCTTCGTGTCCAGGAGTCCGGCGGATATTGATAGTCGGCTATCCGGACACCCCTAGTCGAGACTCCTCGGTAGCCCTTGAACCAGTCTTCAATGACGATAAGTCCGGCGTGCATAATGTTCGGCATTGCGGCGGGTTCCTCCCTTGAATAATTCGGAGAAAATAGTGAACACCAGGATAGTGTCCGCTCGCAAAATAAATTCCACATCCCAGCGTAGAGAATAAAACACATATCTTGATCCAATCTGCGACGTATTATCGGCGTGACATCACATCTGCTACCAAGCCCTTGTTTGAATTACTATATCACCTCAAAGACGTTTAGCGGCGGTTTCTTGGCACGCGTCCGTCAAGCGAGAGATCGTGTTCCCCTTATTCAGGATTCTCATCAATACGTGCGTGGGTAACCCAACCGCGCCATTGATGGTGGCGCTTGGGAGATGAGCGAGTTTTACCAGGCCGGTGAGGGACGCATATTTTCGTCCGCCTATATATAAGGGATAAGGATTTACCTTCTCACCTATGCCTTCTTCCTCCTTTGCTCATCCATCCCTGCGAACCCAAGCTCCAACGCCCAAGCTCGCGCATCTCACCTCGACCCTTCTCCGAATATGTCCGGAGGGGGAGGCAAATGGATGGCCTCCACCGCCAAGGAGGAGGACATCACCAAGCTGCGCGACGCCGGATACCTTTCCGGCGACATCGCGCATCGGCTGCCCGACGCGGGGCAGCTCATTCCTACCCCAGGGCATCATGAGAGGGTTGTTTTCCTTCCCCACTTCCTCCGCGGACTGGGCTTTCCGCTCCATCCATTCGTCCGGGGGCTCATGTTTTACTACGGCCTGGATTTCCACGATCTGGCGCGAACCGTCCTCAACATCTCGGCGTTTATCATCGTGTGCGAGGCCTTTCTCGCATCCGGCCCCACTTGATGCGTGGCTCAAGACCTTCAACGTCAAGCGAAGGTTGTGAAGGGGCATAAGCGGAATCTTGGGCGCTATGTTGGGTAAGTTGCCGCGTCCCTTAGCTAGAAGGGACCTTCGTGGACTCCGTCAAGGGGTGGCAATCGGGATGGTTCTACATCACCGAGCAGCAGCGAGCCTACATGGGCGGCGGCCCCAATTTAGATCTGGAATCCCACGCAGCTCACCTCACGGAAAGAGAAGGGCTTGCGGTGGGGTGATCGATGGAGGTGATGGGACTTGAGCCTGCATCAAGAAGCTGGTGAGCAATAGGCTCGGCTCGTTGGCGTGGTCAGTCATGCTCCTCCGCGGATTCTCCGTGCCAAACGGGCATTTAATCTGTGGGAGTTTAATCCGGAACAACACGGATGTTGAGCTGGCTCTTGATACTACGCACGAAGGTGCACGGAGGGTGCTGTTCAAGGGCGAAGCCCCGCATCCGCGACCAAGACCATGATTCAGCTCGCGATCTCCGGTGACGAGGTAAGTGATTCGACCCCATTACGGGACACTTATAGTAGTTAGATTAATTCTAGCGAGGTTTTCAATCTGCCTCTTCCTTTGACAGGACTGGATGGAGAAGGCCAAGCTGCTTATCAGCCCAGCTCCCATGCCAGAATAACCAGTGGATGCCCGCTTAGCAAGGCTGCTGGTCCCGGCACCGTACGTGGTGCCGGAGAAGAAGGCCAAGAAGGTGGCCACGGGGACTCGAAAGAGTTCCCGTAATCAAGCGTCTGACGACGACGAGGACTCCTCCCCCGAAGATGAGGAGGAGGAGGAAGAGGAGTACTCTCTCCCGGAGGAGGGAGAGAGGAAGAGGAAGGCCTCCCCTATCGGCGTGGCCGAAGGGTCCAAGGGGGGAGAACTATCCCCCTGGACAGTTTTGCCAACATCAATGTTGGCGAGGAAGAGTGGCCTCCAAGGGCCAGGCGTCCGGCAGGATCGTAAGTATTCAGATCATTTATATGCCGTACCTTTTATGTCACGAAGTATCCTTCTAACGCCGCATTCTGTCCGTAGTCTGGCCAGGGATGATCTTCCCGACTCGACGAGCGGGTCGTTGGCCTCGTCGGAGGTAAATTCCGTCCCGACCGCCTCTACCCCACGCCCGACAAGGGCGCCGAGGTGGGATCCCAGAGGGGACCCATCGGAGGAGGCTCGAGGCGTCGTCGGCGACCTCGGACTTTGTGCGGACTCTACGCCGGAACCCGTAGTGGTTCGAGTCCGGCAAGCGCCCTTCGAAGAAGGGCAAGATCGTGACGCCGGCGCCTCCTTCCAACCGAGGCGCCGGATAACCTCTGGAGGCGCTTAAAGCGCTTCCATCGAGGAAGAACACCGCACTCTCATGAGTGCGGTGATCGAGAAGGTCCAGCTCGCCAAGGGCGGGCTGACCAAAGCCCGCAACAACCTTCTAACAAGTAATGTAATGTAATACCGCATAGACGGTAGCCTGATGCTTAGTTCGGTGTTGGAAAGAAAAGCGGTGAGGATCTAACAAGATATCTGTGAGGTTGCTAAAAATATGTCGATATGGGTTTGGAGGCTGCGTTGTTGACCTCTGCCGCGTGCTTGGCGGAGGTCGATCTTGTGAAGAAGGATCTTGGCGGTCGGAGCAAGATCTCGGCCATGCCAAGAGGCAGCTCAAGGAGAAAGAAGGTGAACAACACCACTTTAAATAAGTACCTTCTGAGAAAAGGGTTTTGGTTGCAAACAAGATTAACAAGGATAATACATGTAATGCAGGGGCCACTAACGAGGTGGCAGCCACGAAGGATGCCGTGTCCGTGGCGAGCATAATCTGACCACCGAGCGGACTGAGCGAGAAAAGCAAGCGGCACCTTTGGTGGCTGGTTCGGCAAGAGCTCCGGGCTCTCATGGAAAAGCATGAGAGTTTGGGCGTGACTCAAGACTTCGAGTCCGAGCTTGCCTCGCTCTCGAAAGTGCCAAATCCGCCAAGGCCGAGGCCCGAGAAGGCCCATGTGGAAGTAGAGGACATGAAGAAGATAGCGGCGAGTAAGGCGTTTTCATGCGAGCAAGCATGTTAATGTAATTTACGGATACTTACCGAATCGGAGCTCTCTAGGTGCATTTGCAGATCTGCGCGTAGTGCGTCGATGCCGCTGCATTCTATCATGGCGAGGAGGGAGCTCAGCGGAGAAGGTCTTACGGTCTCGATCTGCTGAGGCCGGCCATCCAGTGCCCCCAAGCGACCGGTGAAGCACTGGTCGAACTCCACAAGGTAGCCGAGGAGGCCATGAAGGGCCTCACAGTCCGGTGTGGCTGGACAGGCCATGCAGCAGCTACTTTGGCCTAGTCGGCGGCTGGTGCATGCATGCCCCAGCTGGATGTGATCAAGCGCTCACTTTGCATTGAAGGCGCTCGTCGGGCCCTTGCCCGCATAAAGGTGCAATGGGGCAAGCTGGATGCGGAGAAGCTTCTCACGGATCCGCCGCCGCCGGGCAAGGAGCATCGTACGCCGGAGTGATATTATAAAGTTGTCCTGAAGGGAGCCCGCGATATTGCGGATGAGTGCCCCCTTAATGTAATCCTTGAGTGAACTCGCTGTGTTTATCCTGTGCGCTGAAAACTTCGTTTATATGCGCCATGAGCAACGCTTTGTTGAATTTAAAATATTACCTTACATGCGGCCGTTTATTAAATCGAGAGATGGCAAGTCTTTGGCTTCACCCCCAAACAACGAGTCTTTGGGGTGTTCGGTGATAAACTTGAGCACTCTTGTTCCTATTTTGGGTCCATCTAGGAGGCGCTCAACACTGACGAACAAGGCGACGGACTTATAGCGCTTGAACACTCTCACTTAGCCATAGAATTCTATAATTTTAAATTTCAGCGAAGCCCTGGTATTCGAAGACCGAATCCGGGCGCTATCACGCCTTCGTCGGACATCATCGAAACTTCGCTCGAAGCGGCATGAGTCTTTAGGGACCGAAAAGACCTCTCGAACAGCGACCAGATCTCTCGCCTTATCATGCCGGTCGGTTTTAGCTTTCTCATCGAGGCGTTAACCCGGCTCAACGGGCGCAATCGCGATGGTTATCGATGCTACCTTAGCCGACGGAGCGGGCGTAAGGCACCAAAACATGGGAGCCGGGCAAACCCAACTATTGACCCAAGACATGATTCGGAGCTCATTCATATAATGCTATAAGTTCGGGGTGCCGCACTTGTGAAAGTGTTCGGACTTAATCACACCATAATCTGGGGAACAGAAGCCCCTGGTGTATTCGGCCGTACCAAGGTATACGGGTGCAAGATGTCATATAATGAACATATGTAAAAGATAATGCAACTGCAATGAAAAAGGTAATGATCTTGCAAAAAGGAAGTGCTGCGTTGTTTATGAAAGAAGGTCTACTAATAAAGCGGACTGATACAAATAGTGCGGTAAGAGAGGGATTTGGACTAAATTAACATGTCCCCCTCCAGGGATAAGCTGCAGACTTGGTGTATGTAATGTAATGCTCGTAATGGAGACCACCTGAGTGTTCGTCGCAGCCTTCTTTGATCCCTGACTATTGCATCGTGAGTTCGGCAAGTTCGCCGTCAGACAGGGCTTCTGTTTAGTGGAGTCCTGTATATGTAAAAGAAGAAAAGATAAAAAATAAAACCAAGGGGGGTGCTAGCATGAGCCCCTTGTGTGGTCGAGCCGCACTCTTTGGTCCTTGTGGTTAAGCCCCTCCCCTGCGCCCATGGTATCTCCAAAGCGTAATGATGTACGCGGAGTGTTATTCTTGCGATCAAGCGCGGGCGAGGGTGGGGGCCGCATTGCTACGCGCGCTTTGATCGCGCCAGGTGGTCTTGGTGAGTGTTGCTCCAGGCGCGCTTTGATGCATCCGGCTTTTTGATTGCCGGACTAGAGAATTGCCGTAGAAGGCTGCTCGTACTTCGCGCGAGCATTGTATGTTCCTCCGTTCGGAGGGAGCGTTCCGTATTCCCATTGACCGTGATGACTCCACGAGGGCCTCGCATCTTGAGCTTTAGGTATGCGTAATGAGGCACCGCGTTGAACTTTGCAAACGTTGTTCGTCCGAGCAGGGCGCATGATAGCCGCTACGAAACGGGACTATATCGAAGATTAACTCTTCGCTTCGGAAATTATCCGGGATCCGAAGACCACTTCGGTGTGGTGAGCACATGCAGTTGGCTTCACTCTGGGATGACACCTTTAAAGGTTGTCTTAGTAGGTTTGATCTGGATGGGTCTATTCCCATTTTGCGCCTTGTGTCTGGTAAAGCAGGTTCAGGCTCTTGCCGCCGTCCATCGGGACTCTTGTGAGGTGAAATCCGCCGATGATTGGGTCTAAGACCAATGCGGCGAATCCGCCATGGCGTATGCTGGTCGGATGGTCTCGTCGATCAAAAGTGATCGGACGGGAGGACCATGGATTGAACTTGGGCGGCTGGCTCCATCGCATAGGCGTCCGTAGTCGCGCTTCCTCTCCCTTTTGGGTATATGGGTCGCGTAAATCATATTCACCGTCCGCACTTGTGGGGAAACCCTTACATCCTCTGTTGTTCGTGGCGGGTCTCTTCCTCGTCGTCGCTATTTAGCCCCTTGTCATTGTGTTGACAATTAACGCCAGCCTACTTGAACACCCAACAATCTCTATTGGTGTGGTTAGCTGGCTTTCGGGGTGCCATGTATCGGCATGGCGGTCGAGTATTCTATCCAGATTAGACGGGCCCGGAGTTGTTCTTTTAAATGGCTTCTTCCGTTGACCGGGTTTCGAGCCTCGGAATCCGGCATTGACTGCCATATCCTCTTTGTCATCGCCGTGAATGCGGCGTTTGTTTTTGATTCGACGTGACCTGCCGTGGTTGTCCTTAGTGTCCGGACTGCCAGAATTTTTGCGGAGATTGTTGCTGCAGGCTAGCCAGCTGTCCTCTCCCGCGCAAAAGCGGGTCATTAATGACATGAGGGCTGCCATGGATTTCGGCTTATCCTGCCCCAGGTGCCGGGCTAGCCATTCGTCTCGGATGTTATGTTTGAAGGCTGCAAGGGCCTCCGCATCCGGACAGTCGACTATTTGATTTTTCTTCGTCAAGAACCGTGTCTAGAATTGTCTGGCCGATTCGTTTGGCTGCTGAATAATGTGGCTTAGGTCATCGGCGTCTAGTGGTCGCACGTATGTACCTTGGAAGTTATCAAGGAACGGGGCCTCCAGGTCTTCCCAACACACAATCGACTCTGCGGGCAGGCTGTTAAGCCAATGCCGAGCTGGTCCTTTAAGCTTAGTGGGAGATATTTGATGGCGTGGAGATAAATGCGCGCGGGCCATATGGATGTGGAGAAGATAATCTTGATCCACACGCGAGGTCTGTTGTACCATCGTAAGATTCGATATTCACGGGTTTGAACCCTTCGGGATCGATGATCCATTACTTCGTCGATGAAGCATAACGGGTGTCTGGCGCCTGTATTGAGCAATATCGCGACGCAGCTCGAGGGAGCGCTGTCTGCTATGTTCGGCCCGGCCGGCGTTATGTCCGGCGCGACGGTATTCGTCATGGGTCGTAGGGCGCCCACGTGATCCATAGATGGATCTATATTGTCTTGCTTTGTCCTCCAAGATGTCTCGCAAGTCCGGCGCGTTCCCTTTTGGCTTCGTACTCTTGGATCGATGCCGGGGTACGGTTTTGGCTGGGGGCCTGGATGCTTCTCTGTCGCGACCATGGGGTGGTCGGTCAGCCATGTCGTGCGCTGGTGATGAAGGTATGTATGCTTCCTCCTCTAATCGGGGGAGCAACTTGCGTCTTGGGTAACTTTTGGAAGGACGTTCGAGTTTATACTCTTCGGCCGTGAGGACCTCAGTCCATCGGTCGGCTAGCAGATCTTGATCAGCTTGGAGCTGTTGCTGCTTTTTCTTTAGGCTATTTGCCGTGGCTATGAGCCTGCGCCTGAAGCGCTCTTGTTCGACGGGATCCTCGGGTATGACGAATTCATCATCGTTGAGGCTTGCTTCGTCTTGGAGGGAGGCATATAGTTATCATCCTCAACCCCTTAAATGCGCCGCCTACATCGTGAGGGCTTGCCTGCGTCCTCTGCGCTGAGTCTTGCAGGAGGGGATCGTCTTCGGCACTCTCCGGGGTGTTATTGTCTCCCGTGCCGGAATCTCCATTCTTGTTGTGGCGGGATTTAGAGCGGCGCCGCTGACGCCGGCGTTTCGGTTGCTTCTTTAGAGAATCCTCCTCCGCTGCTTTTTCGCCATCCCCTTCTTTTGGGGTATCCACCATGTAGACGTCATATGACGAGGTAGCCTTCCAGTGCCCTGTGGGCGCTGGGTCCTGATCGTCTCCGGCATCATCGTCCATAAGCGTCGATGTCGCCGGTCGTAATCTAGCATGTCGGTTAGATCCTCGACAGTGGCTACAAAGTGGGTGGTGGGTGGGCTCTGAATTTCTTCATCGTCCGAACTCCAACCATCCTGGCCATAGTCCGGCCAGGATTCTCCTGATAGCGAGAGATGCTTCAGAGAATTCAGGATATCGCCAAAAGCGAGTCTTTGGAAAGATGTCCGGCGGTGAATTCCATAACGGCGCCCAATCCGGTTTAATTGGCAGGGGCGCGGGAGGCTCGGAGTCCGGCGAGGAGTCCGGCGCCTCGTGATCATGAGTTCCGCAGGGGACAAGATCGGTATTCGGCTCCATCGCCGTGGGTGTTGAAGCCCCCAGGGCGGCGTCTATCCACCGGCCCTCGTCATGGGCAATCAGCTCCGGGCTGGTAGCCGGGCGGATTAAGTCGCGACCACCAAAGCTTTGTCCGCGGCGAGCTAGATCATGCCCATAAATCCGGTCTGGTGGCGCTTGGCTGTGGCTCGAGTCCGTCGAAGATCAAGTCTCCGCGGTCGTCGGCCGTGAAGCTTAAGCTTCGAATCGACTGACGGCTGGGCGTAGCTTCGATCTGCTCGGATGGCCAAGAGAATTGGCCCGCGATGCAAAGCCGCCGAATCTGAAGATCTGTCCGGGAGAAAAGTCTCACCACGGACAGCGTTGATGGTTGAAGATGCCATCAGACTATCGATGGCGACGGAGGAACTCTCAATGAAAGCACCAATGTCGGTGTCAAAACCGGCGGATCTCGGGTAGGGGTCTGAGCTGTGCGTCTAGGTGGATGGTAACAGGAGGCGAGGGACACAATGTTTTTACCCAGTTCGGGCCCTCTCGATGGAGGTAAAACCCTACGTCCTGCTTGATTAATATTGATGATATGGGTAGTACAAGAGTGGATCTACCACGAGATCAAGGAGGCTAAACCCTAGAAGCTAGCCTATGGTATGATTGTTGAGATGTAATGTTGTGTCCTACGGACTAAGGCCCTCCGGTTTATATAGACACCGGAGAGGCTAGGGTTACACAGAGTCGGTTACAATGGTAGGAGATCTACATATCCGTATTGCCAAGCTTGCCTTCCACACCAAGGAAAGTACCTTCCGGACACGAGCCGGAGTCTTCAATCTTCTATCTTCGTAGTCTGGGTGTCCAGCGGATATTGATAGTCCGGCTATCCGGACACCCCCTAGTCCAGGACTCCCTCACCCCCATCTGCACGAGATGTACATGTTAGATGTGTATAGTTACTTGTGTACATCCCCATTGTATAAGGGGCTTTTCTGCACTTTACTACATCTGTATATGTACTGGCCTTTGTCCCTGAGTAAAGCCAGTTGCTTATTCATCCAACATGGTATTAGATGCTAGGCTAGCCTCTCTCCCTCGCACGATGCAACTCTGTGCTCGTACCTAGTCTGCCTCGTCAACTCCCGCCGCCGGCCATCTCTCTGTCCTCGTCGTTGCTCCCGGCCTGCCTGCTCTCTCTTTGTTAGGGTGCCGCTGCCCTGGATCCCTTCCGGCCCTCGCCGTCCCCAGCCCGTCCGGCTGCCGTCGCCACCCAGCCTCGCCGTCCCCGCCCGCCTAGCTGCCGTGGTGACCCAGCCTCGCCGTCCCCTGCTCGTCCAGCTGCCGCCTCCTCCCGGCCTGGCCGTCCCCATCCCATCCGGCTGCCTGGCTGGCGCCTCTGCTTGCGGGCGCCCCCTGCCGTCGCCTGCCCATCCTGCTACCTGGCAGGCCCCAGGCCTGGCTGCGTAGCCTCCTGCCGCCGCCCCTCCTGGTTCCTGCTTGCGGCCCTTGTCTCGGGTGAGCAAGCGTCTCCTCGCTCCAGAATCGGGGGTCCTGGCTCGAGCGTGTGAGCCTCATCCCCCGATCCAGATTCATTGACCAAAATAAAAGGAGTTATCTCAGTATGTCATCTTCGGGCTATGTGGCTGTTCCTCGCTGCTCGGTGATCTTTGATGGCACCAACTATGCTGAGTTTGTGGACTTCATGCGTATCCATATGCACGGTCTTCTGCTGTGGGGCGTGCACTCTGGCGAGGTACTTGTCCGCCCCGCCCCGTTACTCCGGTGGCTCCTGTTCTGCTGGTTCCGCTGGTGCTTGCTGCTGATGCTTCTTAGGCTGATCGGGATGCAGCCAAGGCCCTTGATGATGCTGCAGTTGATGCTTATGATCTGCAGGTATCTTCATATTCTGATGCTCTTTCTGTCTACCGAGATGAACTGTCTGCTTGCACTCAGTGGTGCAAAGATGATGCTCGAGCTGCTGCTGTTCTCACTACGAGTGTCCTCCCTCAGTATGCTTCAGAGTTCATGGGCCTCGGTACTTTTGCTGCGATGTGGTCCTACATTTGTCAGCGCTATCAGCCCTCTGGCGATGCCCTATACCTCTCTATGGTGCGTCAGGAGCATGCTCTCCAGTAGTGTGACTCGTCTGTTGATGAGTTCTACTCACAGTGTTCTGCCATCTGGCGTCAGCTTGACTCACTGAGGACCGTTGTTTGTGGAACTTGCCGTTGCTGTCAGACTATGTGGTCTGATTTGGAGTTTCAGCGGGTCCATTAGTTCTTATCTCGTCTCCGCTCTGAAATTGAGCCCAGATGTGCTCACTTTCTTGCTCGTGGTCATGTTCCTACCTCGGAGGTGCTTGCCGAGCTTCGTGCTAAGGAGACCCGCCTTCGCTCTGCCGGTTTGCTGGTGGTCACGTCTGTGTTGGCTGCTCGAGCTCCTGTGTCATCTGCTCGGCTCACTGCTCCCCTGCTCCTACCCACACCTTCAGGGGGGTGGGTCGCCCGGCTTATATTGAGAGGGGCCGGTCACGCCGTGACACCTTCTGTGGCTACTGCTCTCGGCCAGGTCATCCAGAATCTGATTGTCGTGAGAAGAAGCGAGACCAGAGGCGCTCCTCTTCCAGTGGGACTCCTGGATCTTCCTCAAATCAGTCACTCACCGACCAGGACATTGTGAGGCTCAAGCGTCTCTTGGCTTCCTCAGGCTCTTCGTCCACCAGTTCTGCTGCTGTTGTGACTGCATCCACTTCTCCACCACCGCAGGCATCTACACAGTGAGGTACATCTTCGTGGGTTCTGGATTTTGGAGCCTCCTTTCATGTGTCTTCTGATTCTTCTGTGTTGTCTTCCCTTCGACCTTTTTATTCATCGGTTAATGTTCTTACTGCCGATGGCACACCTCTTCCTGTTACTAGTCGTGGTCTTCTTTCCACTCCATCTTTTTTTGTTCCTAGTGTTTCACATGTTCCTTGCCTTACCATGAATCTATTTTCCGCTGCCCAACTTACTGACTCTGGTTGTTCTGTAATTCTTGATACCGACTCTTGCTCCATTCAGGATCGTCGCACCAAGACATTGGTTGGTGCTGGACCCCGGCTCCGTGAGTCAGAGGGCCTTTGGGAGGTTGACTGGCTTTGTGTTCCTTCCGCTGCCACTACTTCTGCCAGCTCCCGTGCTCTTGCTGTTTCTTCGTCTGCGTACTTCTAGTAGTGGCATCGTCGCCTTGGTCACATCTGTGGCTCTCGCTTGTCTTCTTTAGTTCGCCAGGGCCTCTTAGGGTCTGTATCTGGAGATGTTTCCTTACATTGTAATGGTTGCAAACTTGGCAAACAGACCCAGTTACCTTATCCTACTAGCGAGTCTGTATCTCAGTGTCCTTTTGACTTAGTTCATTCTGATGTCTGGGGTCCTGCTCCCTTTGATTTGAAAGGTGGTCATCGTTACTATGTTTTGTTTATTGATGATTTCTCTCGTTACACTTGGCTCTACTTCATGAAATCTTGTAGCGAGGTTCTCTCTATATACAAACGATTTGCTGCCATGGTTCACACCCAGTTTTCCACACCCATTCGGACCTTTTGTACTGACTCCGCTAGAGAGTATATCTTCCAGCTATTGCGTGGTTTTCTCGCGGAATAGGGTACTCTTGCCCAGTTATCATGTTGTGGTGCTCATGCTCAGAATGGCGTTGCCGAACGTAAGCATCGTCATCTGCTTGAGACGGCTCGTGAGCTGATGATTGCCGCTTCTCTTCCACCCCACTTTTGGGATGAGGTTGTTTCTGCATCCATCTATCTTATCAACATTCAGCCATCGACTGCTCTGCAGGGTGGTATTCCTATGGAGTATCTCACTGGTCGATCTCCTGACTACTCAGCTCTTCGTATGTTTGGATGTGTGTGCTATGTCCTTCTTGCCCCGCGGCAACGCACCAAACTGACTGCTCAGTCGGTTGAGTGCGTTTTCCTTGGCTACAGTGATGAGCACAAGGGCTATCGCTGTTGGGACCCTGTTGGTCGCCGCTTGCGCATCTCGCGTGATGTGACCTTTGGCGAATCTTGCTCTTACTACCCACATCCTTCTTCCTCGAGCTTCTCTGTGGACGATATTTCTTTTCTTCTTCTTCCCGATACACTCTGCTATGTGCCTCATGTTTCACCTCCTCCTCCTACACCTCTCCTTCCTTCTCCTTCGCCACCGACCCCATCTTCCCCTGCTCCTCCTCCACCTCTCCACCATCATCTCCAGTCTATCGCCCTCTATCACCGTTTCCTCTCCACTATACACGTCGTCCTCGTATTGAGGATGCTTCCCCTTACGTGTTTGACGCGCCTTCCACCTCTGGTGAACCTCTGTTCACGCCTACCCCGGTTCACAACCTCTGTGCTTGGCCTCGCCCTCCGCCTGATCGCCACTCTCCTGATCGGTGCGGTCTCTCAGTTCTTGCTGAGCCCACCTTCTATCGGAATGCCATGACTCAACCTGAATGGGAGCTTGCAATGGCCGAAGAGCTTGCAGCTCTTGAGCGCTCTAACACATGGGATCTGGTTTCCCTCCCTTCTGGTGTTCGTCCCATCACCTGCAAGTGGGTCTACAAGGTCAAGACTCGCTCCGATGGTTCTCTTGAGCATTACAAAGCTCGTCTTGTGGCTCGTGGTTTTCAGCAGGAGCAGGGATGCGATTATGATGAGACATTCGCTCCTGTGGCCCACATGACCACTATCCGCACTCTCCTTGTTGTAGCTTCTGTTCTTCATTGGTCTATCTCTCAACTTGATGTCGAGAACGCTTTTCTCAATGGCGAGTTACGTGAGGAGGTTTATATGCATCCACCACCGGGGTACTATGCTCCTGATGGCATGGTCTGTGGACTTTGTCGCTCTATCTATGGTCTTAGACAGGCCCCTCATGCCTAGTTTGAGCGCTTTGCCTCTGTGGTGACTGCCGCTGGTTTCTTGCCCAGTGATCATGATCCCGCGTTATTTGTCCACACGTCTCCTCATGGTCGGACTCTTTTCCTTCTCTATGTTGATGACATGATCATCACTGGTGATGACTCTGAGTACATTGCCTTTGTTAAGGCTCGCCTTCGAGACCAGTTCCTCATGACTGTACTTGGTCCTCTTCGATATTTTCTTGGGATTGAGATGTCCTCGACCTCTGATGGCTTCTACATCTCCCAAGAAAAATATATTCAGGATCTTCTTGCTCGTGCTGCTCTCGGTGATGAACGCACCGTTGTGACTCCTATGGAGCTCAACGTTCAACTTTGTGCCTCTGATGGTGACCCTCTTCCTAATCCCACTCGCTATCGTCACCTCGTTGGCAGCCTTGTCTATCTTGCTGTTACGTGTCTTGACATCTCCTATCCCGTCCACATCCTGAGTTAGTTTGTTTCAGCCCCCACCTCTATCCACTATAGTGACCTCCTCCGTGTTCTACGATATCTTCGTGGCACGATCTCTCAGCACCTCTTCTTTCCCCGCTCCAGCTCTCTTGAGCTCTAGGCCTACTCTGATGCTACCTGGGCTAGTGATCCCTCGATCGGCCTTCGCTGTCCTTCTTGTGTCTTTCTTGGTGGCTCTCTTATTGCCTGGAAGACAAAGAAATAGACTGTAGTTTCTCGCTGGAGTACAGAGGCTGAGTTCTGATCCATGGCTATGTTGACGGCTGAGGTGATCTGGCTATGGTGGTTACTTGAGGATTTTGGTGTGTCTACTACTACCTCGACTCCCCTACTGTCACACAGTACCGGTGCTATCAGTATTGTGCGTGACCTGGTGAAGTATAAGATCACCAAGCACATCGGCGTGGATGCCCACTTTGTGCGTGCTGCTGTGCAGGATCAGACTCTCGCTCTTCACTATGTGCCTTCTGAGTTACAATTGGCTGACTTCTTCACGAAGGCACAGACTTGAGCGCAGCATGACTTTTTTCTCTCCAAACTCAATGATGTTGATCAACCATGAGTTTGAGGGGGGGTGTTAGACGTGTATAGTTACTTGTGTACATCCCCATTGTACAAGGAACTTTTTCGCACTTTACCACATCTGTAAATGTACTGGTCTTTGCCCCTCAGTAAAGCGAGTTGCTCATTCATCAAACAGTACAGTGGTTAGAACTTCACCACACCACATTATCAGCCAAACAAAAAAGGTGCCGAGGAGACAGATCATGAGTAGATTCTGATGACTGATGACGAGCAGCGAAGATGGGAGGAGAGTCGGGTCCCACTGGGCGTGCCATTTGTTTTATGCGAGATCAATATTAAATATAACCGCGTTGGCATTTTAGGTGCGGGTGTGCCAGTATACGAGTGTATACAAATAAAAAAAATAAAACGAAGCACACAAAATGATGCGGAGAAAACTTGTAAATCTTTATTGCTGAGGATACACAAATCTCATTTTACATGCTTTTGATATAGCATCTGACATACAAAAGACAATTGCATATTTCTCAACTCCTAGGGCCTCCAAAGGACCTCTAGTTAATTACATTCATAGATTCATATCTATGAAAGACCTCCGATTAAGCTGCCTCAAACAGTCATCATCATTATCAAACTCATGGCTTGTGTCTCCAAGGCAAAAAGAATATGCAAACACGCTCCAAAAATAATAATCTCGCCATGCCAGAAATTTACGGATTCATGCACAAATCAAACATGGAATGTAGATCAAGTCTCAAGGAGAAAATAAAATGGATAGTTCGAACTTGTCCGTCGCGAACATCATGTATCCTACCTCATTGGCCAGGAAATGTATGTGAGTTCCGGCCTCGTCGGTCGCGGAAAAAAGTGTTCTGAGCGTGGACTTGAAGATGAACCCTCATTTGATTGAGAAACATGGTTCTGCAAAATTTTGTCAATGGCGTCTTATTTATTCTGGTGTAGATGGCCATGTCTTTATTATTCTCACAATAAAAGCATCACCCTTTGCATGTCACACGATCTACTTGACACTAGTAGTGGCCTTTGATGCTTTGCATGATGCTTGACTTTGTATCTGTGTAGCTGTGCTGCTGCCCCCTAGCGACTGACTTTGCACACCATCCCGAATGTAATATAACAAAGATGTTGTTGATGAATTTGATGCGTCCACGGCGACGATGTGATCGCCATGTAGAGCCGCGAGACGCTAAACTCTCTTTCTTTTGATTTGCAGATCTGACAATGAGACATCCGCGGTGATGACTTGATTGCCGTGTAGAGCCGCAAGACATCAAACTCTCTTTTTTATATAGACCAAACCATAAGACATCCGTGACGACGATTTGATCGCTGTGTAGAGTCACGAAGTGAAATGCCTCTTTTTCTCACACTGGACCATGAAGCGCCTGCAGCAATCGCCGTGTAGAGCCGCTAGATACCATCAAACTCTTTTTCTGTAGATCGGGTCATAGAACGTCCGCGGCGACGATTAGATCGCCATGTAGAGCCGCGGGATGCCGCCGAATTCTTTTTATAGATCAAGCAATGAAATGTCCGTGGCAACAATTAGATCGCCATGTAGATCCGCAGGACGCCCCGCTAGATACCATCAAACTCTTTTTCTGTAGATCGGGTCATAGAACGTCCGCGACGACGATTAGATCGCCATGTAGAGCCGCAGGATGTCGCCGAATTCTTTTTATAGATCAAGGAATGAGATGTCCGCGGCAACGATTAGATCGCCATGTAGAGCCGCAGGACGCCATCTATTTTTGTGTAGATCAAGCAATGGAACATCCGAGGCGACGATTGAATCGCCATGTAGAGCCGCAAGATGCCGCAGAAAGAAATGAACAATGAGAAGAGACAAATAAAGGAAATAAGTGATCATATGCAACCTTCATATGATTTACTCACCATATGGCTGTGCCATCGACGCCGGGCACCGAGGGAAGCGCCAGACGAGAAATGAAGATGTGTGTATGTGTGAGTGCTGAGATGGAGATGATACGAAGTGTGTGTGCGTGCGCGCGCGCGCTGAGTGGTACGGTGGATGGTGGTGAGATGAGCGTGTAAATGGTGCGTGCGTTGTGAGTGAGCTGGACCCCCTTCGCAGTCACTGGAGCAGCCCTTTTATAGCATTGTCTCCACCGGCTAGCTATGCGAATAGATAGAAAGATAAGCACGAGAGATTAGCATCGTGGCCGCTGTCGTTAGTAACAAACCATATCTTATCTCTAATCTCTCGGCGTTGTTGAACCAAAAACAACAAACTCTGACCGCATGCCTGGGCCAATAGTTATCTCTTCGTAGATTTATTCAAGCCCAACTGATTGATTTTCTCTATCCCTAGCGACCACGAACCTTGGTTTTGTACCAACATCAACACGTCCAACTAGCAGCAGACCTGTACAAGATTTTACTAATTCAACACACCAAACGTTCGCCTCGATAGTTGTTAACCGGTTGGACCGTGCACGCACACACGATTTATTCCATTAGCAAATTGGTTGATCGGCTACTACTAAATCCATTTGATCAACAAAGTGCATGCGTCAACGTGACTAGGCCTGAAAATTCATAAACATAATATGTTTTCCCTTTTTTTTGGGGGGGTCAAAGAAATTTCATTGCTCAAATTGGAGGGAGATCCTCCATACAAAGTTGTGGTACATTAGCGGGACCAGACTTTATCCAAATTGCCGTACAAGCTTCAACACGCCCAAAAGAAGCTAACCTATGACTTACGACATTTTGGTTCCTACTAATATGAGCAATATGTTTTCCCTTTTCCCCTTGAAGATCACCAAATATATATTTATGAGAGAAAGTTGTTTTTTTCTTATCAATTACGAGAAAAGCCTTCTCTGTGAGGAGGAATTGAAGTGGGCGTCGCGAGCTAAAGTTCGCAAAATCGTAGAAGGCGAGGATAACACTCAATTCTTTCATTTGATTGCTAATGGGAAGCATCGTAAAAAGACAATTTTCCAACTAGAACAAGATGAGGGGACGATAGTTGGTCAGGATAATCTGAAAGTTTACATTACCAATTTTTATAAGCAGTTGTTTGGTCCCCCGGTAGAGACTTTTGTGTCGTTGGATGAGTCGAGGGTTGAGGATGTGCCTCAACTTGAGACTGCCGAGAATGAGCTCCTGACTGCTCCATTCTCGGAGAAAGAGGTGTTTGAGGCTATTGCTCAAATGGAGAATAATAAGGCTCCAGATCCGGATGGGTTTCCGGCGGAGTTCTACAAGAAGTGTTGTATCAAGGGAGATTTGATGCCCATGTTTCATGAGTTCTTTGAGGGGCAGCTTCAATTGTTTAAGCTGAATTTTGGGACGATAACTCTTCTTCCTAAGAAGACAGAGGCTGTTCGCATTGAACAGTTCAGACCTATATGCCTGCTTAATGTAAGTTTCAAAATCTTCACCAAGGTCGGGACAAATAGACTTGCGCAGATTGCACACTCAGTAGTTCAGCCGTCCGAGACTGCTTTCATGCCTGATAGAAACATCCTGGAAGGGGTTGTTGTCTTCCATGAAACGCTCCATGAAATCCACTCCAAAAAACTTGATGGCGAAGTTTTTAAAGTGGATTTTGAAAAAGCATATGATAAAGCCAAATGGCCTTTCCTTCAACAAGCTTTGCGTATGAAAGGTTTTGATCCGGCCTGGAGAAACCAGATTCATTCCTTTACGCAAAAAGGGAGTGTCGGGATTAAGGTGAATGATGACGTGGGTCACTATTTCCAGACACGCAAGGGGCTACGGCAAGGACACCCTATGTCACCGATCATGTTTAACATAGTGGCTGATATGCTCACTATTTTAATAGGTCGGGCAAAGGATGCGGGGCAGGTAGGTGGCCTGGTTCCACATCTAGTTGACGGCGGGATTTCCATCCTTCAGTATGCTGACGATACTATTATATTTATGGAGCACGACTTGGCGAAAGCAAGAAACATGAAGTTGCTGTTATGCTTATTTGGACAATTGTCTGGGCTCAAAATCAACTTCCACAAGAGCGAATTGTTTTGCTTTGGAAGAGCCAATGAGGACCGGGAGTCGTATCAACAATTGTTCGGATGTGAATTGGGCTCATTACCGTTTACGTACTTAGGTATACCCATTCATCATCGTAAGCTGACTAATATTGAGTGGATATGCATCGAGGATCGGTTTGAAAAGAAATTGAGCTGTTGGAAAGGAAAGCTCATGTCATACGGAGGACAATTGATTCTGATTAATTCGGTCCTTACTAGTATGCCTATGTTTTTCTTATCTTTTTTCTTGGTTCCGGTGGGCGTCAGGAAAAGGTTAGATTTCTACCGATCCCGATTCTTTTGGCAAAATGATGAGCTAAAACGTAAGTACATGCTTGCTAAGTGGGATATTATTTGTCGGCCTAAGGACCAAGGTGGTCTAGGTATTGAATATCTAGAAGTCAAAAACATATGTCTCCTTAGCAAGTGGCTGTTTAAACTGTCATCTGAGACGGAGTCTACTTGGGCACAGATTTTGCGCAATAAGTATCTATATGCTAAAGCTTCAGCCCATGTGAATGTGAGGCCTTCCGACTCTCCCTTCTGGAAGGGTTTGATGAGAGTTAAACAACTCTTTTTCAACAAGACTAGATTTATTGTTGGGAATGGTGCCACTACGAGGTTTTGGGAGGATACGTGGCTTGGGGAGACCCCCCTTGCACTTCAGTATCCTTCTTTGTACAACATTGTCCGACGTAGAGAAGCCTATGTTGCTAATGTTTTACATTCCGTTCCCCTCAATATTAGTTTTAGACGGACGCTTGTTGGAAATCGTTGGGAGGCCTGGCTCCATCTTGTTAGACGTTTAATGGACGGCCGGCTGTCTCAGCAACCAGATCAGATGCATTGGAAACTTACTAAGAACGGTGTGTTCTCGGTAAAATCAATGTATCAGGATGTCATTAACTCTAGCATCATCCCTACCTCGTTACATGTTTGGAAAGTTAAGGTACCCTTACGTATCAAAGTGTTTATGTGGTTTGTGCATAAACAAATCATTTTGACTAAGGATAACCTTGCAAAACGAAATTGGGTGGGCTCGTCTAGATGTAGCTTTTGTGATAATAACGAAAACATCAAACACCTCTTTCTCGATTGTCCGTTGGCTAAGATTCTGTGGCGGTCAGTTCATATTTCCTTTAATATTAATCAGCCCACCTCTACCAGCATGTTATTTGGAACATGGCTTGATGGGGTGGATTCTGACATTGCAAGACACATTCGGGTTGGCGTTTGTGCTTTATTGTGGGCAATATGGAACTGCAGAAATGATTTAGTCTTTAACAGATCAACAACCATTCACTTTTTGCAGGTTATCTTCAGGGCCACGGCGTTCATCCGTATGTGGTCGCTACTCACTCCGACGGAGGCCAGGGAGCGTTTGGTTACTGCGTCTACCCGACGGGAGATGGTAGCTCGGAATATTTTCAACCGGTTTGGATGGTGGTCATGGAATAGGATAGGCATGTAGTGCTCCTATTGTTTTGCCAGCCGGTTGTGGCTTTGGGCCTTTTTTGAGCTTTTATTGATGACTGTACTATGACCTTTCGAGACCTTGTTACTGGATTATCCGTTTAATAATATGAGCCGTATGCATCGTTCTGATGCAGAGGCTGGGGTACATCCCCTTTTCAAAATATATATATATATATATATATATATATATATATATATATATATATATATATATATATATATACTCATTGACATGATCTGACGATGGTCTGCTCATATCAAATAGATTAAATATATCTGTGCATCATATGGTAAACAAAAAAAGGAGTCAAACAAAGGGTTTCTATATCATTTTTATGTAGGGCATCTCGAATATTGTGACACATACATGTGTATGTGTCTGTCGGACAATTCGCTCATACCAGACAATTCGGTCGTACAATTCGCTCGTACAAGACAATTCGGTCGTCCCAATATTTTTTTTGCTTCACTTATCATTTGTTCTTGCTTAATATTTTTCTCGTTCTCCAATTTTTTATAATTGTATTTTTCACATTAATAGTATTCGCATTCTATTTTTCGCTTCAAGTGCTCTCCTAAGTTTCATATTAAAATTTTCACATTCTTTACTTTTTTTTAAAACTCTATCAAGCTTAGCCTTCTGCCTTAGCTATCTGCATGTCATCATCTTGCATAATCTCCTGGTAATTCCCACTCATCACATGATTATGAAAAGTAGTCATGTTAGCTAAGTAAATATATCGAGCCAAAACGTAATATTACACAGATGAAAATTAGTCATGTCAGATCGTTGGCTCTATCGTGTGTTATCAGGCATCATCTTTTTCTATTTTATTTGACAAACTCGTCATTTTTTTATTGTATGTATAATTAACTTTTTTCTGTACTCACCATGATGCCAGGCACGGCCCATCTAACCACGTGAGGGGCCCCACAGGCAGCCTATCGTGCCGGCAGGGCTACACCAGCCCATTTTGCCAGGTTCACATCGATCTTTCCCCTTTTCTCGTTTTCCTTTCCAAATCCCTAGCCCTCTCTCTCTCCATTTGCCCCTCCAAATCTCGACGGCGAAAGCATGACAGCGAGCTGGGCGTCGGGCAGCGGCGGCTGCGGCGAGAAGAGCGGTGGCGACCGCAAGTTAGGTCGAACCCTGGGTCCTGGAAGCGGGTGGGGTGGATTCAGTGGCACAGGAGGCAGCGGCGGCGGATCGAGTGGAGCAGGGGACGGGGGTTTCCTGGGCGGCGGCGGGCCGGGGTAACCGACGGCTAGGGTTTCTTAAGTGCTACATGTTGGTGGCAAAAAGGTAGGTTATTTACCGTTGTTCTTTACATCCCAGCATTATCGCCCACAATTCATGACCTGTGGCCCTGACAAGCTCCATCTATGTGGTCATCAGGAAACTCCTGGTGGTCGTGTCTGCATAGATGCAGACAATTTTGGCGGTGCATTCTTGGGATGTGGGTTTGAGGTTAGTCTACTGAGCATGATCTTCAAACTAGTACTGCTATTGTGGTCAAGCTGCAAAAAAGTTCAGTGTTTAACGCTTGCAGTGACAAGTTCAGTTATAAATTGACTTGAATTGCTCATGATTTATTTAGGATGATATCACTTTTGATTATGTTGAATGGGTTGATTGGGAGTGGGATAGCAAAGTAAATTCAGTCATTAAGTATCTTGCCATGAAGAACAAGAAACTGGATACTAAGATTACAGAATATGAAGCTAAAATTAAAAAGAGTGAGAAAGAAAAGAGGGCAATGGTTAAGATGCACAAGGAAATATTGCTCTATAGGGATAGGATTTTAGTATTTGGAGGTCTGCTGTATCTTGGCCTGCTTGCCATTATGATTGCTGTCGTAGCTAGCAAGTAGATTGTTCATAAAGTTATTAACATCGTTGTCATTGACATGATGATATGCTGATGAATTATTTGCTATTCAGTTTATGGGCACAGTGTAACATAGATTGCAGCAGAAATAACATGGCGCCTTCATGATGGCATGTTCTATATTTGGCAGACAATGCACTTTTGGCATGTTCTATGTTTGGCAAACAATGCACTTTTGGCATGTTCTATATTTGGTAAGTGATGCACATGGGCACATCACCTAGCAACACTACTGATTTGTGCAGCAGCCCAGTTCATTGTCTTGTTGCAACATAGGAGCATCATCTAGCAGCACCTACACCTTTGATGCAACACTGAAGAAAAGCAACAGTACATATTCAATATTCTGAAATTTAACTGAACTTGACACATAGGGTGAGCAGTAGATATTCAGTTCTTCAGTCACAAAGAACCCGACCAAACCGTACCGATTGCATAACTTATATGCTTACATATAAAAGCATACCTAACCAAAATCAAACCCAAAATATTGTTAACTTATATGCTGAAACATATAACAGCATACCTAACTTAAGATAACCAGCATCTTCCTCCTCCTTCAGCAACTGTGCCCATCTTCACTTCCTTAGAAAGTTGAGGCGGCGTGAGCGGCGCACCACACACGGAGAAGCCTTCTTCTTGACCGCCGTCCTCTTCAACAGCTACGCCACCTGATCCTGAGCCACCTCCTCTTCTTCCACCTTCACTATGTCAGGGAGGAGGGGAAGGAGCTCGATGTTGATGGGCATTGTCTTGCCACCCTCGATGGCGACCGGTGCTACCATCTGCACGGCGTCCTCCTCTCCCTCATCATGCTCATCAGGGATGACCAGTACCTCGTCCACGTCGTCCTCCATGATGTTAGAGCCCAACAGCAGGACTATCTTCGGCACGTGGCGGACCTAGTAGTCCGGGCTGACGAGCACAGGGAGAGTGAGCTCGACGTCGACGCGTGATACGTCTCCAACGTATCTATAATTTTTGATTGTTCCATGCTATTATATTACCCGTTTTAGATGTTTATGGCTTTACTCTACACTTCTATATCATTTCTGGGACTAACCTACTAACCGGAGGCCCAACCCGAATTGCTGTTTTTTTGCCTATTTCAATGTTTCAAGAAAAGGAATATCAAACGGAGTCCAAATGGAATGAAACCTTAGGGAGCGATCTTTTTGGAACAAACGCAATCCAGGAGACTCGGAGTGGACGTCAAGCAGCAAACAAGGCGGCCACGAGGGTGCCCGATGCGCCCTAGGGGGGTGGGCGTGCCCCCCACCCTCGTGCGCCCCTCGTGGCTCAACCGACCTACTTCTTCCTCCTATATATATCCAGTACCCTGAAAACATCCAAGCGCACCATAAAAAACTATTTCCACCGTCGCAACCTTCTGTATCCACGAGATCCCATCTTGGAGCCTTCGTCGGCATTCCGCCAGAGGGGGAATCGACCACGGAGGGCCTCTACATCATCTCCAAGGCCTCTCCGATGAGTTGTGAGTAGTTTACCATAGACCTTTGGGTCCATAGTTATTAGCTAGATGGCTTCTTATCTCTCTTTGAATCTCAATACAAAGTTCTCCTCGATCTTCTTGGAGATCTATTCGAAGTAACTCTTTTTGCGGTGTGCTGGTCAAGATCCGATGAATTGTGGGTTTATGATCAAGTTTATCTATGAGAAGTACTTGAATCTCCTCTGAATTCTTTTATGTATGATTGGTTATCTTTGCAAGTCTCTTCGAATTATCAGTTTGGTTTGGCCAACTAGATTGATCTTTCTTGCAATGGGAGAAGTGCTTAACTTTGGGTTCAATCTTGCGGTGTCCTTTCCCAGTGACAGTAGGGGTAGCAAGGCACGTATTGTATTGTTACCATCGAGTATAAAAAGGTGGGGTTATATCATATTGCATGAGTTTATCCCTCTACATCATGTCATCTTTCTTAATGTGTTACTCTGTTCTTCATGAACTTAATACTCTATATGCAGGCAGGAGTCGGTCGATGTGTGGAGTAATAGTAGTAGATGCAGAATCGTTTCGATCTACTTGTTGTGGACGTGATGCCTATATACATGATCATGCCTAGATATTCTCATAACTACGCACTTTTCTATCAATTGCTCGACAGTAATTTGTTCACCCACCGTAATACTTATGCTATCTTGAGAGAAGCCACTAGTGAAACCTATGGCCCCTGAGTCTATCTTTTATGATATAAGTTTCCTATCTACTTTTATTTGCATCTTTACTTTCCAATCTATATCATAAAATTAGCAAAAATATTTATCTTATCTTATTATCTCTATCAGATCTCACTTTCGCAAGTTACCGTGAAGGGATTGACAACCCATTTATCGCATTGGTCACGAGGTTCTTGTTTGTTTGTGTAAGTACGAGAGACTTTTGGGGAGCCTCCTACTAGATTGATACCTTGTGAGGGAGTCCTGGACTAGGGGGTGTCCGGATAGCCGGACTATCAATATCCGCCGGACTCCCAGACTACGAAGATAGAAGATTGAAGACTTCAGCTCGTGTCCGGAAGGTACTTTCCTTGGCGTGGAAGGCAAGCTTGGCGATACGGATATGTAGATCTCCTACCATTGTAACCGACTCTGTGTAACCCTAGCCTCTCCGATGTCTATATAAACCGGAGGGCCTTAGTCCATAGGACAACATTACATCTCAACATTCATACCATAGGCTAGCTTCTAGGGTTTAGCCTCCTTGATCTCGTGGTAGATCTACTCTTGTACTACCCATATCATCAATATTAATCAAGCAGGACGTAGGGTTTTACCTCCATCGAGAGGGCCTGAACCTGGGTAAAAACATAGTGTCCCTCGTCTCCTGTTACCATCCGCCTAGACGCACAGTTCGGGACCCCCTACCCGAGATCTGCCGGTTTTGACACCGACATTGGTGCTTTCATTGAGAGTTCCTCTGTGTCGTCGCCGATAGAGCGGATGCCTTTACCCGTCTTCAATGACGGTGTTTTCACCGGAGGGGCCTTGGCCGCCGGTCAAACAATCCGGCTTGGTGGTTTTCTTATGACCGCCTGTCCGACCGTCGCTTCGGCAATGACTTCTCAAGTCGTCGGAAGCAATCTTCGCGTCAGCCCTAAAGCTGCCAAACAGTTAGATCCAATTGAGCTCTCGTCTGTTAACGAGCTCTTGGATTGCATCGCCGCCCTGGGAGTCGCAACGGACTAAAATCAGATCGGGCTTAAAAGCGATCTGAGAGAGATTAACTCTCCCCAGGCTACCCACCACGTCGAAGTGGTAGAAGAACAACTCGGCAATTCTTTGCCATTGTTGAAAACAATCTGTGTCCGGATTCCCGAACCCTCCATGCCGGATTCCCGCGGAGGGACGAACTCTGATCGCGCATTGAACCTAAAATCATGCGTCGCTCCGGACTCGCTGGGCTGTTTCCAGCAAATCAAGCTTCCGAATTCGGAAGCCCCTCGGCCTTTGAGCCCAAAGAAGGGCAGGGATCCGGATTTTATTCCACCCACCCGCCCAGACATATGCGACCTATCTCTAATTCGGCAAGAGCCTTCAGAAACAGTACATCATTACTGGGCCAGATTCCTCCTGGTTATGGACAGGATAAAGGACTGCCGAGAGGAAAACGCTATCTCAATCTTCTACAATAACTGCACGGACAAGGGAATCCTGAACGCCATTGATCGTCGCAAGATTACACGCTTTACCGATCTGGCGTCCATAGTACGAAAGTACTGTGCGATGGAAAGTTTTCGGAAAACTGAAAATAAATTTCGGGATAATCCGGCCCCAAACCCAGTCCGCGGTAAAAGGGCGCCTCACAATCAGGCCCCAGATGCAAAAACCAAAAAGCAAAAACCCAGCAAGGGAAACGGAACCGTACTGGAGGGATGGCTCAATGGACCCTGTAAACTTCATAATACAGAGGGAGCTGTCCCAACACATAGCCTTTGAGCATGTTGGATACTACGGCAGGTGGCCAAAAGTGGCGAAGAGCTTCTAGCTCCGGGAAACCACTCCAACAATACCAGCATGGTATCAACAGTCTTCGAGACTTTCGCATCAAATAATATGCGAAAACGAACAATCCGCGAACTCGCCGAAGTCTACCAAGTAGCAACAGCAAATCCATGGAGCGACACAGCTATCACCTTCAGCGCCAAAGAACGAGCCCACATCTCGAACTACGAGCCCCGGCCGACCGGTACTTAGTCCCATAGTGGACGGCTTTCGACTGACAAAAGTCCTCATGGACGGCGGCAGCGGACTAAACCTCATTTATGAGGAAACACTGCGGAAAATGGAAATCGGTTGGAGCCGTATCGAGCGAAGCAGCACAACCTTCAGAGGAATAATCCCTAGCCGGGAAGCGCGCTGCACCGGAAAAATCACACTCGATGTGGTATTCGGCTCTCCGGACAATTACAGATCCGAAGAAGTCACGTTCCAGGTGGCCCCGTTCAGCAGCGGCTATCACGCCATATTAGGACGAAAGGCATTCACAATTTTTCAAGCAATACCTCATTACGGGTACATGAAGCTCAAAATGCCTGGGCCCAGCGGAATAATCACTCTCGTCAGTGATCCGGACACAGCACTCCGCGCCGAAAACAAGACAGCCGCACTAGCCCTCGAAGCACTATCCGAGGAACTCACTGCGCTGCGCTCTACGGTAAACAGGGACGATGTGATACTTGATAAAAGATCCAAGTCCACCTCCTTCAAACCAGCAGATGAGATAATTAAATTTCAGGTCCACCCAACGGACCCAACAAAGACGGCCTCCATCGGGGCACAGTTGAACCCCAAAGTTGACGCCAAGATCGCGCGAATTCCTTCGGGAAAATTGGGACATCTTACTTTGGCACCCTTCGGACATGCCCGGAATCCCTCGCAGGTTGGCAGAACACAGCCTAAACATCCTAAAAGGATTCAAGCCAGTCAAACAGGCTCTTCGACGATTCTCCGAGCCCAAAAGACAGGCAATGGGAGAAGAGCTAGCCAAGTTATTGGAAGCCGGATTCATTAGAGATATCAAACATCCGGACTGGCTAGCAAATTTGGTGATGGTACCAAAGAAGGATAAATCCTGGCGCCTGCGTGTCGACATCAAAGACCTCAATAAGGCTTGCCCAAAGGATCCATTCCCCTCCCCGCATCGATCAAATTATCGACGCCACGGCGGACACGACTCGTTGTGCTTCACGGGACGCATACTCGCTATCATCAAATCAAGATGGCGGAGCGAATCAAGCCGCAACGGCATTCATCACTCCATACGGACCATTCGCTTCAACACGATGCCCTTCGGACTTAAAAACGCGGCGCAACATATCAGCGCATGATTCAAACATGTCTCGCTACCCAGATAGGCAAAACAGTCGAGGCATACGTAGACGACGTAGTCGTCAAAACAAAACACGTCGAAACTTTAGTAGACGACTTGAGGCTCACATTCGACAACCTTAGAGCATATGACATCAAGCTGAATCCGGAAAATGTGTTTTGATTGTACCAGCCGGAAAGCTGCTGGGCTTCATCGTATCCGGTAGAGGAATTGAAGCAAATCCGGCCAAAATCCGGGCTCTGTCGCAGTTGGATATTCCAAAAGACCTCAAGCAAATACAAAAGTTAACAGGATGCGTGGCAGCTCTAAGCCGTTTTATCTCCCGTTTAGGAGAGAAGGCGTTGCCCCTGTATTGCCTCCTAAGGCGCACCGAACACTTCGAGTGGACGGATGCCGCCACTGCCGAACTCGAAGAAATAAAGGCCATATTGGCAACAAATCCGGTCCTGGCTGCGCCCACTCTGGGCGAACCAATGTTGTTATACATCGCTGCAACACATCAAGTTGTAAGCGCTGTCCTCGTCGTCGAACGAGCAGCAGAAGGGCATAAATTCCCTCTTCAAAAACCAGTGTATTACGTATCCACTGTGTTAACCCCCTGCAAATCCCGTTACCCGCACTATCAAAAGATAGCATATGCGGTGTTCATGGCGTCTCGGAAGCTCAGGCACTACTTTCAAGAGTGTTCAATAACAGTGGCCTCTGAAGTACCACTCAATGACATTATAAATAACCGCGACGCAACGGGCAGGATTGCAAAATGGGCCATTGAGCTCTTGCCATTCGACATAACTTATAAACCTCGACGAGCCATAAAGTCACAAGTTTTGGCTGACTTCGTCGCCGAATGGACTGAAACCGAACTACCTAAAGAGTATGGCGCATACTCCAATTGGACTATGCACTTCGACGGCTCCAAAATGTTGGCGGATCGGGTCTGGCGTCGTCGACGCGTCCCCACCGGAGACACTGATCGATATGTACTCCAAATAATGTACACGGACTCCAACAATGCAGCCGAATACGAGGCCCTGTTACATGGTCTCCGGATGGCAGTCTCCATGGGCATCCAACGCCTAGAGGTGCGCGGGGATTCAAACCTTGCAATATCCCAAATAAATGGAGACTTTGACGCCAAGGATCCGAAAATGGCAGCATATCGTAATGCTGTCCTGAAAATGTCAGCTCGGTTTGAAGGACTCGAATTCCATCACATAGCCCGAGATAATAACCAAGCGGCCGACGTCCTGGCACGCATCGGTGCGAAACGTGATCCTATCCCTCCAAATATCTTCTCGAGCGGCTCTTCAAGCCATCCGTACTATGGGAAGAGGAGTCCGGTAGCGACAAACCGGAGAAAGCCGCACCAACTGGTGATTCAGCAGACGACATAACACCATCCGTCCACGATATAATGGCCGTAATCACCGCGTGGACAGAACCTTTCCTAGCCTACCTGCTTAGGCAGGAACTTCCCGAAGACCAAAATGAGGCCCGTTGCATAGTCCGGCGATCGAAGGCCTACAAGGTCCATGAGGAGAACTTTATAAGAAAAGTACTACGAGTCCTTCAAAGGTGTATCTCCGAAGAAGAGGGCGAAAACTCTGGCTGAAATTCACGCCGGACTAGGCGGACACCACGCAGCAGCCCGAGCCCTGGTAGGAAAGGCATTCCAGACAGATTTTATTGGCCGACGGCTCGGGCAGATGCACAGACTTGGTCCAGCGATCGTTGGTTGTCGACTCTTTGCTAATCGAGCCATATGCCACCCACCGCCCTCAAAACCATACCCATTACCTGGCCGTTCGCGGTCTAGGGGCTTGACATGGTCGGACCCCTTAAAGGGGGAACCCACAAGAAAAAGTACCTATTGGTCATGGTGGATAAGTTCACCAAATGGATAGAGGCCAAACCGGTAAAAACGGCAGAGTCCGGACCAGTGATAGACTTTATATCAGAGGTGGTACACCATTACGGAGTCCCCAACAGCATCATCACCGACAACGGCACGAACTTCACAGCCGATGAAGTCAAGTCATGGTGCAAAAATATGGGCATTAAGCTCGACTATGCGTCAGTCCATCACCCTCAAACCAACGGTCAAGTGGAGAGAGCAAACGGTCTAATAATGAGCGGCATTAAACCCAGACTAGTGAGGTCACTCACTAAATCAGACACCCAATGGGTCGAGGAGCTCGACTCCGTACTCTGGGGGCTGCGGACAACGCCTAACCGCACTACCGGATTCACACCATTTTTTATGGTATACGGCGCAGAGGCAGTTCTGCCCTGCGACATTATTCATGACTCACCTCGAGTGCGCATGTAGGAGGAAAGAGAAGCCGAGCTAGATCGGCAGGACAGCTTGGACACATTGGAGGAAGAACGTGACGTCGCGAAGGCTCGTTCCGCATTCTATCAGCAGCAGGCCCGAAGATATCAAAGCAGAGAAGTACGGGCCAAGACCTATAACGTTGGCGAACTAGTTCTACGCCTGCCGGACAAGAAAAAGGACAAGCTCAAGCCCAGATGGGAAGGCCCCTTCATTATTGATCAAGTACTGACCGGCGGAGCGTACCGTCTCCGAAATGCGTCGGACAACCGACTCGAGCCGAACCCATGGAACGCAGCCCGACTCCGACGATTCTATGCCTAGCGCCGGACTAAGAGTTCGTCCCCTTCCCCCGTCCAACCTTTTATATTTCGGCTGTCTTCTTTTTCTCTTTTTATCCTTCTAAATTAACAAGCCCCTCCGGGCCTATTTTCGCATATTTTGCATACATACGATGTGCCATCCGCACTCGTTATTCCTGGGGGCTTCTTTTACAGAAGCTCAACTATACGGGTTTTTTACCCAACACATGTGTCACGCTTCCACACGTACCTTTTACTCGCCATTATATGCATCGATATGACTTAAGTTTTGGCCAAGCTGGGTTGCCTGGCTCCTGTGCTTACCCATACGTTCCCGCTTGTTCGGCTAGGCGGTAAAGGGAGCACCTCTGCGATTATTCTCGCCGGGTCACCGGATGTGTACCTCGGTGGGTGAAGCCAAAAGCTAGCGTTCTTAAGGGAATATTCGGTCGGTGATTTAAAAGATGACTTTTACCTATTTTTTCCCATCTGCCCCGGATGTTTTATCGCTCTCTTGGCAGTCCGGACATGCACTTTAGGGCATGCCTCCCTAGCGAAAGGAACCCTTAACGGAACTATTCTCCCTGGAAGATGTTTCTTACTAACCATGTAATATAACATAACTAGTTGGGCACTTGTCTAATAAAGCACTAATGACCCCTACGCCTAGTCTCCATGCATACCACGGTTATTTCCTAACCAAAAAGGTATTCAGACACACTCCGGACTCTAGGGTCCCGAGGTCGAAGCGAAAAGGTCGGCAACAACAAACGATCTACAATCCGGCTAGAAGGCATTTCACATGTCATTTTTAAAGGATAACATACATTGTCAAGTTCATTGATTGTACTCCTCCTCAATCCCGTCTAACAGGCTGTCTAGTTTACAGTCCCGTTGGGAAAACTTTGCAGCCAGTTCTACCTGGCTATACACTAAACTCATAGGGACCTCCTTCCCGTCGGGCCCAACCGGTCCAACTTCGGCCATATGGTTGGGATCCGCCTTCTTGTACCGCGTCTTCACCATGGCCCAAGCCTCCCTGGCACCTTGACAGCAAGCCGAAATCTTCCACAATCGGAAGCGCTGCCGTACTCCCTGCAGCTTCTCTGCAAGCTCCCCGAGGCCCTCGGGCAGGGCAAGGGATGGCCATAAAGCCTGCACGGCGCCACTCATTGCCTGCCGAACTTGTTCGAGTAGCTGCAACAGTTCGGGAAGTTGATCACCCATTGATACGGGCATCTCCTCCGTAGGGTGACCCGTGAGTATGCCTACAAGACATATTGTGTCAAATTGCTTCCTCGCAGAACTCTTCTTACTTAGAGAGTTCGCTCAAGCACTTACTATAGATGTCGCGACGAAGCCGTTGATTCTCCTTGACGGAGCCGGACAGCTCGGCCTGTGCGCCTTTCAGCTCTTCTCTGAGCTTGGCGTTGGCATCTTGGACCTTGTTCCTTTCCTGCTGAACTCTGTTCAGCACATTCTCGCCGCCTTTAGTCTGGCGCGAGTGCTCTGCCTGTCCGGATCTTGTTGGCGGCACCTGTAGTGTCATTATTAGACTCACGCGCATGCCGCACAACGCTTATATTAATTTATTCAAATGTGTTACCAGGGGGTCTTTCCGTCTCCTCCTGCGGCAGCAAGTGTAGCCTCAAGTTGGGCCTTGCAATCTTGCAGCTCCCGAGACAGCCGGGCATTCTTCTCGTTATGGGCCTGAAATTTCAAATGATCCTTAAATCAGTTAGCATAACTAATTTAAGTCTCGGGGGCTACTGGTGTCTACAACCATTAAAATCTCCTTACCCGTATGTCTTTAACATACTGCTCCGTGGCTCTGGTAAAACCATTTTGAGCAGCACAGAGATGCGCGTCCCCTGCGTTAAAGGCATCCAATGCCTCAGGGGAAAAACACGCTTCCTGAAAAACTGTCCAGCGGCGTCTATGATTCATAGCGCTCTCCACCTCCGACTTGGTGGCAGACAGTCTGTCGGTATCCTCCGTTGGAGCAGGATCTGGTTCGCGTCTTGCGCTTGCCTCCCCCTCTAGTCCGGGCGCTGGAGCCTGGCTGGTGTTTGCTGGGTCGGCAATTCCTGCGCTCGCAGTCCGGCGAGCGCTTTTTCTCCTATAAAGATAATGAGCACTTAGAAGTTTCCTCGGAACGTTGCTCAAAAAGATCAAACACGAGCTGTACCTCTGCGGCGACGTTTCTGCCCTCACGGCGCTCCTTTTCCTCCTGCTAGTTCGGACTGACCTCTGTAGGTCGGCCGCCGCAGGCTCGGCTCCCTGCCGTAATGGCGCTTCCTGCAAAATACCATCATTCGCGAAGGTCAGAAATAGGCAAGGATAAGACAACGGTGTCCGGACTTCGGTCGTGGTCACCTGGGATGCCGAACTTAGCCCGGGGTAGTCCGCCGTAATGGCGACCAAAGCATCGTCAATGCTGAGCTGGTGATACACCCCGTCGATCAGCTCCACCTCGATGTCCGGATCCTCTTCGGAGGCCGGACCCAGGGACACTTCCGGATCCTCGGGTTGTGGAGCAGGACTCACCATGTCCTCCACAGTCCGGCGTAGACTCTGCGCCGAAGACGTAATGTAAGAAGCTTAAACTTTGAAAATACGGGTAAAAGCCCTTTGAGGTGTTCGCTTACCCATCCTCTAGGGTTGATCATGGAAAACCCCTCCAGAGGGTTCGGGCGAAGGAAGTCCTCCTTCTCCCCCTTGTATAGACCGGACAGGATCTTCACCAGATCCTCGGTCGATTCCGGCCCTTTGCGGCCGTGCCGGGTGGCATCGTCCTCCCCATTGAAATCCCGCATGGGGTGGCCTCTGTATTGCAGCGGCTACACCCCCCGCTTGATGCACGTCGCCATGACTCCAATCATGGTCAAGCCGGAATGAGCCATTATTCTTATCCGGCCCATCAAGTAATGGACGCTCTTGTCTTCCTCCAAACGGGGGCTCCGCGGGCGCCAGCTGAGGCGTTTCTTCAAGGGAGCAGCGTCAAACTCCGGGAGGCCAATCCGGAATGGGTCGGGCCACGGAGCGTCTACTATATAAAACCACTCCGAGGGCCAGTCTTGGGCGCTCTCTTGGGGTGCGGATAGGTATCCGTCCCGGCGATGCGCCATATTTCGGCGGCGCCCACTTGATATATGGACCCCTGGTGAGAACGGGGTACGAGGCAGAACAGCCTCTTCCACAATGCAAAATGGGGCTCGATGCCCAAGAATAGCTCACAAAGAGCTACGTAACCCGCGATATGCAGCACAGAGGCGGGCGTAAGGTGGTGGAGCTGGAGTCCATAGAACTTCAGGAGCCCGCGGAGGAATGGATGTATTGGAAATCCGAGCCCCCTTATCAGATAGGGGACGAAACACACCCGCTCCCCCTTGTTGGGGCTTGGGGTGTCCTCCGCCCGCCTCCCACCTTGATAAGTAACCAGTCCGGCTCGGACTGGAACCATGAAGGCCGGAGGAAGAAATCCTTCAGTTTGGAGCTTTACTAGCTCATTGTGCGAAATAGAGCACCTCCTCCAATCCCCTGGCGATGGGCTAGGAGCGCGTGAGGAAGAGCCGCGTTGACGATCCATGGTGGAATGGATTTCAGGGTCAGAGGCGCTTCGATGGAGTATACGCGAGAGGAGGATGGTGCGGTTTGGATCTGGATCCCTGCCCCTTTTATGGGCGGGCGACCCGCACAATTAGGGGGTGGAATGCAAAAGACACCCTGGCTTTTCGCATTCGTGCGACGCATGGAAGAGGGCCATTATTTGGCGTGGAAGCCGAGAAACACAGTATTCAAGATGAAGCCGAGCACTATTCGGCTGGTACATGGAATTTGACAGGAGAACCCGCCTTGCAACGCTGAAGACTACAAGCACGCTGGACTTGTCGTCATTGAAGCCTGGTTCGGGGGCTACTGAGGGAGTCCTGGACTAGGGGGTGTCCGGATAGCCGGACTATGAATATCCGCCGGACTCCCAGACTACGAAGATAGAAGATTGAAGACTCCGGCTCGTGTCCGGAAGGTACTTTCCTTGGCGTGGAAGGCAAGCTTGGCGATTCGGATATGTAGATCTCCTACCATTGTAACCGACTCTGTGTAACCCTAGCCTCTCCGGTGTCTATATAAACCGGAGGGCCTTAATCCGTAGGACAACATTACATCTCAACAATCATACCATAGGCTAGCTTCCAGGGTTTAGCCTCCTTGATCTCGTGGTAGATCTACTCTTGTACTACCCATATCATCAATATTAATCAAGCAGGACGTAGGGTTTTACCTCCATCGAGAGGGCACGAACACAGGTAAAAACATTGTGTCCCTCGTCTCCTGTTACCATCCGCCTAGACGCACAGTTCGGGACCCCCTACCCGAGATCCGCCGGTTTTGACACCGACATTAATCAAGGGAACCCAAAAGTTATCGCATTGGTCACGAGGTTCTTGTTTGTTTGTGTAAGTACGAGAGACTTTGGGGAGCCTCCTACTAGATTGATACCTTGGTTCTCAAAAACTGAGGGAAATACTTACGCTACTTTGTTGCATCACCCTTTCCTCTTCAAGGGAAAACCAACACAGTGCTCAAGAGGTAGCAACGCGCTCCGCCCTCGACACGACGCATGGTGGATCTTGCCGCTGCGTCATGATGGTGGAGTGGTACATCCACCACCTTGCGTGCTGAATAGGGGAGTCGCTCAGTGTGGCCTCTCGCATTGCCCAGACGAGGAGGAGAGTCGGCGGGATGTCGCGGCCATAGGGGAAGGCACGCTTCTTATGGGCGTCGGTGAGGACTTTGACGAGGCCACGCGTGTGGTTAACCAACATCTCCGTGCTGGGGAACCAGCCTCACACCTCCGTCAACTGCGCGTGCCACCCCTCGTCATCGCCGGTGAGCTCCATCATCTCTCTCTGCCAACCGAGGCTTCTCTCCATGGAGGCGGCTGCAGCTATCGCCGGTGAGGGTTTTCTCGATCTACTGTAGGTGGGGATAAGAGGGGAGTTCGAACCGGCGCACGTGGGAAGTGGGTGAATGTGTGGTGGGGAGTGGTAAGTTACTTATTTAATGGCAGTTAGGACGTGGAAGGGGAAATGTACAATATTCTTTCTACCTCCCGCCCCGGTCATAACACAGTGGCATTGCAATATACTATTCCCAACCATGTATAACTAATTTATTTAGTTCAGATTTTGTTGCTTATTTAGAGATGTAAAAGGTTGACACTCCCACTAAACAATGTGCTGATCGAGTTCCTACAATATATAGGAACCAAACACTCGACGTTAATCGTCGAACTAAATTTGATGCCATAATGTGAAGGATATATTGTCCAGTTCACTCGATTCATCTGTAGAAAATTGAAGCAAGTGTTCTACTCTTCTTCCTTCTCCACATTTTTGCACATGATGAAAGACAAGATAAGTTAATGAATGATAATTTTTTTAATAATCCACAATGCATACAAACACTTACTTCTGATTTAGTTTGCATTTCTTACTACGTCTAGTGTGTCCTAGCAATTTGCAAGCGCCGCACCGGGTTTTCAACTCATCAAAAGAGAGTGGTCTACCATTTTTCAAGACAGGCCGGTTCTTGTCGGTGTACTAAGGTAGGGGTACCTCAGTACCCCAACTTGTGCACGGGCAGTTGCAGCTCCCCGCGGCTAGATCTACCACATGCTTGCCGGAGACCATCCCCGCTCCATATCAAGCCATTCAAGAACAAAGTGTACAAGACAGAAGATCAAGACCCCGGCAAGAGGAGCTTGCCGGGAAGGCCGTCCCAGGCTCAAGAATTACATCACTCACGCAAGGCCCTGGCGAGAGGAGCTCGCCGGGGAGACTAGAAGATTGCATCGTAGAAGACACGCCTCGGCGCTATACGCGTCCCGGCGAGGGCCCGGGGAGCGACAAGTTACAAAGCCCGACAAGCTTCCGGGTCCGGCAAGATCAAGACCCCGGCAAGGTACTTGCCGGGAGAGCTGCGCTGTGTGCCCGCACTCCAGCTCATCTGCCCACGCGTCGCCTTGAGCCCTCTCCAGAGACGCGTGGCGGATGGCTGTGCAGCCTAGGGGGTGCGGTGGCACTCCACGGTGATGGATCCATCACCGTGGCAGGCGGAGACGCAAGGGCGGGAGCTTTTGGGGTCGACGGCGACGGGCATTAAATGCCCTTGTCCCCCTCTGTCAAAGTAGGTAGAAACCACTGTTCAAGCACTGTAGCTGCACTGTTCCCGCACTGTTCCAACTACCACCTCTTTTACATTTTTACCCCTTTCTCCTACGTTGACACCTGTTGGTGACCCCTTTGCACTATAAAAGGAGGCCCATGCACAACGTAGGGGGGGTTCGGCTGGTTCGATTCACTCAACACAACACCACCATACGCCTCCATCCTGGAGGAAGATCAAATACAAACACAAAGCAGCAGTAGGGTTTTACGCGTCCATCGCGCCCGGCTGGGTAAAATCCGCCGCGTGCATCGCCTCGATCTGCTCTCTGTGCCTCCTCCGCCGCATCACCGCACTCACGAAGGGGCCCGGCCCCATAGGTGCTCGCGGCGGCGGGCCTCCATCCGCCCGCCCGACATCTTTGGCGCGCCCGGTAGGGGCGTCGAGGTTGTGCGGACCTGATCTGCGTTGCGCGGCGCGTTCTTCATCAACCTCTCCGACTTCATCGACAATCTGCGCCATGGCCCCAAGACGAGGGCTTCAAGGGTTGCAGACCGTCTGCGTCTCACCCGCCGCCACCGGAGCGATGGCAGGGCGGAGGAGACGCCAGCGAAGGGTGGACACCGGCGAGGGTACTCGCGCGCCACGAATCGAGGGCAGGGCGGATGACCGCGCCTCGGTCTCCGTGGATCCACGTCCATCTCAGCGCACGACGACCCAGCAGCGCCGTGCCACGGGAGGTGGTACTCGCATGCTGGGGCAAGAACATGCCGGAGGATCGCGGGATGCTCCGGACCGCCGTCCGTGCAAGAGCAAAGCGAAAGTGCCGGGGCAGGACTCTGCTCCTCCTATCGCTACTAGGAGTCCGAGCATATCCTGTTCCTCGCGCTGTTCGCCCCCGCCTCCCCTCCAACACGGCAAGCGCATCTCCCTGGAGCGTTACGCTGCCGTCGAGGACGCGCCATCGAGCTCCGAGTCCAGCAAGGACAGCTCTGGTGCTCACTCCGGCGAGCGCAGCTCCTCGGAGCGCTCTAAGCCCGGCGAGGGCAGCTCTGGTGCTCGTTTCGGCAAGCGCATCTCCCCGGAGCACTGCGCTGCCGTCGAGGACGCGCCATCGAGCTCCACCGGCAAGTGCGAGGAAACAAGAAAAAGAAAAGCTAAGTTGCTCGAGCTTTTGTGCAGAGCACTCCTTAGTTCCATGCTTTTTGTGTTATATCCCTCGTCGTTCGACCTTTGTGCGCAAAACCTGTGCGGCGGAGGAGCCTGCCGTGGATAGCCGCACCCTTACTTTGCTTCGAGCACACTCAGCGAGTTAAAAGTGAGCGCGACCAGCCAGCGCCCTTGTTTCGCTTTTTGAGTCCGCTCAGCAAGTCAAGTCGTCGCGACTAGGCTGCAAGGTTGCTTGCCGGTAACAACACCAGCCAGCGGGCTGCTGATGTTCCGCACTCAGCAAGTGTGTTAAGCACCGGCAAGTTCCCTGGAAGCGTAGGGTAAAAGCGCACAGAGGGTGTAAAGTAGAGGGTGTAACGTGGCAAGCCTTGCCGTGAGATGTCCTTCGTATGAGAGACTTGTGCGCGAGAGGAGCCAAGTCGTGGTCCAGCTGCGCCCTTGCCTTGTTTCCGAGTCCGCTCGGCAAACACAAGCGCGTTGCAGCTGGCCCGGCAAGGTTGCTTGTCGGAAGCAACACCAGCCAGCGGGCTGCTGATGTTCCGCACTCAGCAAGCGTGTTTGCGACCGGCAGGCTCCCCGAGAGCGTAGAGTACAAACATACGAAAGGCAAAGTGCGGCATCGTATTGCAAAGTCAAGAATTTATACGCATATACATGTACATGATGAAGCTGTTGCAGATCTATCTCAGCTGTTTTCATGGCCGAAATTGCAGGAAACAAGGAGAAACCAGAAGAGCGCGCCAGCACCTGGGCCCCGGCAAGCCAGGCTTGCCGGGGGCTGCGAGCGCCAAGATTCATCTCCGGCGAGCCAGCGTCGCTGGGGGCTGCGAGTACCAAGATTCGTCTCCGGCAAGCCAGAGTTGCTGGGGGCTGCGGTATCAGATAAGTTTTTCATCCCTCGTCATGCATCCTCTCATGGACCGGGGAAAGCGGGACTCCGTCTTTGAACGAGCGTGTCTTGTAAAACCCGTACGCGGAGGAGCCAAGTCGTGGCCCAGTTGCGTACTTGTTTTGTTTCCGAGTCCGCTCAACAAACACAAGTGTGCCGCTGCACCCTTACCTTGCTTTCGAGCCTGCTCAGCAAGTTAAGCGTCGCAACTGGCCCGGCGAGGTTGTTTGCCGGAAGCAACACCGCCAGCGGGCTGTCCCGTACTCGGCAAGCGTGTTCGCCCGGCAAGCTCCCGATAAGCGTAAGAACGCATAAGGCACGAAGTCAAGTAAAAGACTTCGGTCCGCAAGCTTTCCCCTCTTTTTCATTAAAACATCCTAGTTTGATACAAGTCCATAGAGGATGAAAAACATGATAGAGAGGATTACAAGTTTTAAATACAACTAAGGCCGAGGGCCTACAAATTAAAAGATAAGGTGCCGTGATCCCTCTCCTGTTTCTCTGTTCGGGAGTTCAGGAGGTAGGTCAGGAGCCCCGCAAGAGAAGCTTGCCGGGAGGGCGAAGGCGCCTAGGAGAGCATGGCGGTGGCGCCACTGCTGCCTGCGGGTGGCGTGCCCTCGGGAGCTGCGCAAGGTGACGGGCATGGAGGAGCGCGCCCCCGGAGAGCTACGGGCGCCAGAAGACACCAAGAGAACTTCCCGGGGGCCGGCCAGGAGCTTGGCGGAGACGAAGGCGTCGGAGGCACAGCTTGAAGACGGGGTAGTGGGACGTCAGTACGCTATCAAGGGCTCCTCGCCCTCGTACTCCGACGTAACGGCCTTGCCGCCGCTCCCCCTCTTCCTCTTCTGCTGCCTCTACGCCAGCCGCCCAAGGAGACGGCCCCGGGGAGTTCAGAAGGCCGGCGACCCGGATTGTGGGGTCGCCGGTGGCGCGCGAGGCAGCGGTGTCCGACGCCTAGTCGGACCCGCCATCCCCCTCGTCGTCGCTGTCGCTCCCCTCCTCGTCACTCTCGCTCGAGGAGGGACCTTCGCTATCCGAGGAGCTGTCCACACAGCATCTCACCCGGGTCCCGTAGTCCCCGAAGACCTTGACGGCGAGAAGGTCGCCCTCCATTAACTTGAAATGGAGGGTAAACCCCGCCGTCAAGCTGTGGATCCGGGCAAACGTCTTCCACCCTCGGTCGAAGAACATCACGCCGGGGGCTGGGGACACGACACTCACTCGAGTGCCGCTGATCCCGCAGCCCCTCATGCGCAACTCCATCACGTCGGGTGGATCCGGTCCCATCGCGTCATAAGCGGGGGGCGGCAGCCGGAGGCGGCGACGAGGCGCTCGGCGAAGCTTGATGAAGAACTCCCAGGGGTCATCTCCAGTGTGGACCGCATCGTGGATGGGAGACGTCGGGGGAGACGGGGGAGGCGCATCACCACGACCGCCTCTCCCCCGACCGCCTCGGCCACGCCCTCGGCCTCGTCCGCGGCCACGCCCCCTCCCTCTCCCTCTCGGGGCCGGCTCCGCCGCCACGGGAGCAGGGTAGGGAGGGGTGCGCTGCCGGGAGGCGACCCTCGCTGCCACCGTCGAAGAACCGGGATTTCCTTCCTCCATGGCAGAGAGAAGAACGGAAGATGAAGACGAAGGGAGAAGAGGATGGGTGTGGCCATTGTGCTCCCCTTCCGCCCCTTTTAAAGGGGCGAGGTGGGGACTCAACCGCCCCGCTCGACCAATCGGGAAGCGAGGAGGCCAGAGGAGCGGGGCCGACTCGCCTTCTCCGCCCGTGACGGCTCGGTCTCCCACCTTCACTGCCCACGACCCTGTGCATGAGGGAGGGCAGCGTGGCGGCGGAGCCGAGCGACGGGTGAAGCGACCTCGCTCGCACCACGATCACGGGTGAGTGCCTTAAAGATCGCATGCGCCGCCCACGTCTCCCACGACGCCGCAATCGACGCAGCGTGCCGTTCACGGGAGGCGGCGGATGCTGAGCGGATTCGACACGCCGTGGCGCGTGTGCCGTGCTTTGTTTTGGGCCTGGCCCAACAGCGCTCGGCACCTGTGTGGCCCAGAGCCGGGGCTCTGTCGGTGTACTAAGGTAGGGTACCTCGGTACCCCAACTTGTGCACGGGCGATTGCAGCTCCCCGCGGTTAGATCTACCACATGCTTGCCGGAGACCATCCCCGCTCCATATCAAGCCATTCAAGAACAAAGTGTACAAGACAGAAGATCAAGACCCCGGCAAGAGGAGCTTGCCGGGAAGGCCGTCCCAGGCTCAAGAATTACATCACTCATGCAAGGCCCTGGCGAGAGGAGCTCGCCAAGGAGACTAGAAGATTGCATCGTAGAAGACACGCCTCGGCGCTATACGCGTCCCGGCGAGGGCCCGGGGAGCGACAAGTTACAAAGCCCGACAAGCTTCCGGGTCCGGCAAGATCAAGACCCCGGCAAGGTACTTGCCGGGAGAGCTGCGCTGTGTGCCCGCACTCCAGCTCATCTGCCCACGCGTCGCCTTGAGCCCTCTCCAGAGACGCGTGGCGGATGGCTGTGCAGCCTAGGGGGTGCGGTGGCACTCCACGGTGATGGATCCATCGCCGTGGCAGGCGGAGACGCAAGGGCGGGAGCTTTTGGGGTCGACGGCGACGGGCATTAAATGCCCTTGTCCCCCTCTGTCAAAGTAGGTAGAAACCATTGTTCAAGCAATTTGTAGCTGCCTTTGTTCAAGACTGTTCCAACTACCACCTCTTTTACATTTTTACCCCTTTCTCCTACGTTGACACCTGTTGGTGACCCCTTTGCACTATAAAAGGAGGCCCATGCACAACGTAGGGGGGGTTCGGCTGGTTCAATTCACTCAACACAACACCACCATACGCCTCCATCCTGGAGGAAGATCAAATACAAACACAAAGCAGCAGTAGGGTTTTACGCGTCCATCACGGCCCGAAGCTGGGTAAAAATCCGCCCGCGTGCATCGCCTCGATCTGCTCTCTGTGCCTCCTCCGCCCTTGTACCGCACTCACGAAGGGGCCCCGGCCCCATAGGTGCTCGCGGCGGGCGGGCCTCCATCCGCCCCGCCCCGACTGTTCTCATCTACCTTTGTTGCACCTTTGCTTGACACTTTCATCGGATCTTTAACTGCAACCACGTTGGCTTCACCATCGTCTACATATTCAACTGCACACTTACTGAAGCCATTTGTTTTCTTGCTCAAATTTTCCTGTAGCAGATCATACTCATGACTCTTAGCTATCACAGCCTTCAAACTATCCTGTAACTGATCCCACAAAGCTACATGTTTGCACGCTGCATGCATAGCTTCTGACGCTAACGCACTAACCTGGCTATATTTCATTCTTTCCCCTGCCCCAGTCCAACCAAATCCCAACAGATCGCTCGTGCGCCTCGCGGGCAGTCCCAACCTTGCTTCTTTCGTGAACCGAACAAGAACTAAACACTTTGGTATTTCAGATATGTTCAAATACTTCAGTACATGGAATATGTGCTTGCAAGGTAGACCCTTTTGAATCATTCTTCTGCAGCTGCACCTTATACGTTCTGCAGAATTTATTGGTGTATACTCCACCCAAAAACGGCTCTTCCAGTTATTCTTCCAGGCCACGATGTACTGCTGTGATCCGTCTCCCGGCTTAATTTCTACAATCTCCATGCCGTCAATTTTTCTAAGATCATCTTGCAACATATAGAAGTTTGATGGAGTGAAGACATGAGAAGCAGCTATCTCAAGTTCCCTCGAGCTAGTAACTTGCACCGGTAAACTCTGTGAGGCCGAGCAGTCATCTCGTGCCTCGTTTTCACGGATACGTACAATGGCATTCTCATAATGCAAAATCATATCCACCAGGGTCATTTCACCGTCTAGGTGGAGGTGAAGGCATTAGTTCAGGCTTTTGTTGGGGAACGTAGTAATTTCAAAAAATTTCCTACGCACACGCAAGATCATGGTGATGCATAGCAACGAGAGGGGAGAGTGTTGTCTATGTACCCTCGTAGACCGAAGCGGAAGCATTGACGCAACGTAGAGGAAGTACTCGTACGTCTTCCCGGTCCAACCGATCCAAGCACCATTACTCCGGCACCTCCGAGTTATTGACACACGTACAGCTCGATGACGCACCCCGGGCTCCGATCCAGCAAAGCTTTGGGGAGGAGTTCCGTCAGCACGACGGCGTGGTGACGATCTTGATGTTCAACCGTCGCAGGGCTTCGCCTAAGCACCGCTACAATATGACCGAGGTGTAATATCGTGGAGGGGGGCACCGCACACGGCTAAGGAACGATCACGAAGATCAACTTGTGTGTCTATGGGGTGCCCCCTGCCCCCGTATATAAAGGAGTGGAGGAGGGAGGGCCGCCCTCTCTATGGCGCGCCCTAGGGGAGTCCTACTCCCACCGGGAGTAGGATTCCCCCTTTCCTAGTCCAACTAGGAGCCCTTCCAAGTAGTAGGAGTAGGAGACAAGGAAGGGGAAGAGAGAAGGGAAGTGAAAGCACATTTGGTCCCTGGGTGGTTTTGGTAATTAATGACAACATACTTTGTGGTTGGACTAATGCTTTTATCAAGTATGTTTCAGGAAATTCAATCACATTGGCATGGCAAAAGGACTGAAGAGGTGGACCCCTCTAAATGCTAAGGCAAGCATTGGCAAAAGCTCAAGACTCCATTTTTGGTTTAGTGACCCATGATCACATTGAGTCCATAGGAAAAGCCAATACTATTAAAAGGGGATGAGGTTATGATGATGATCTGGTTGCTCAAGTGCTTAGTGATACATCTCCTAAACTATCAGCAACTCTCACTGCCATATACACTCATAAGTAGTCTCGGTCCCACCGATATTCCAAACTCAGTCACACCGAGATGAACCACCTCAGCCATAAGCCAAACCCTAGCAAACTCGGATTTTCCGATTCTGAACTCGGTCTCACCAAAACTTGAGTTGCCAAGCTTCTGTAACCTTTTGTCATCAAATCGGTGTCACCGAGATGATGAAGTCGGTCCCACCGAAACTGGCTTGCTCTTGTCATTGCACGAATCAGACTAATCGAGATTGTATTTTCGGTCCCACCGAAAATCCCAACGTTCACATTATTTGAACTATCGGTCTCACCGAGTTGTCAACTTCGGTCCCACCGAGATTGCTCAAATGTGTGTAACGGTTGGATTTTGTGTGGAGGCTATTTATACCCCTCCACCCCTCTTCATTCGTGGAGAGAGCCATCGAAAGAACTACCACTCCTACCTTACATTTCGAGAAGAGAACTACCTACCCTTGTGTTGAGATCAAGTTGCTCCACTCCCACCATATGAAGCTTGATCTCTAGCCTTCCCAAGTTGCTTTCCACTCAATCCTTTCTTCCACCACAGCCAAATCGGTGAGGAGAGTTGAGTGTTGGGGAGATTATCATTTGAAGCACAAGAGCAAGGAGTTCATCATCATCTACAACATCTATTACCTTTTGGAGGGTGGTGCCTCCTAGATTGGTTAGGTGTCGCTTGGGAGCCTCCGTCGAGATGTGGAGTTGAACCAAGAAGTTTGTAAGGGCAAGGAGATCGCCTACTTTGTGAAGATCTACCCCGAGTAAGGCTAGTCCTCCGTGGGCGTAGGCCATGATGGAATAGACAAGGTTGCTTCTTCGTGGACCCTTCGTGGGTGGAGCCCTCCGTGGACTCTCGCATGGCCGTTACCCTCCGTGGGTTGAAGTCTCCATCAGCGTGGAAATACGATAGCACCACCTATCGGAACCACGAGAAAAATCACCGCGTCTCCAAATTGCGTTTGATCTTCTCCACTTCTCTTTACTACTTGTGCAATTTACTTTCCGCTGCCCATACTCTAGAATTGCATGTGTAGTGTGCTACTTGACTTGTGTGTGTTATGCAGAACCTGCCAAAATCTGTCCTTGATAAAAGACTGAATTTTTATCTTGTCGAGTAGTCTAATCCCCCCCCTCTAGACACTCTCACCTTCTTCGATCCTACAATTGGTATCAGAGCTTTGGTCTCCATTGCTTTGGTTTACACACCATTAGAGGAAGATGGACGTGTCTACGTTTGGGAGTGTTAGCCATAGAGTGCCTATTCTTAATGGAGTGTCCTATAACTCGTGGAGGATTGAAATGCTTATTATCTTTAAGACATACAATTTGCGCAAATATGTTGAGACCCCCTATGTGCCTCCATTTGACCCCTTGCACCCTACCATGGATGAAGAGCTTGATTTGCTTCGTAACCTTAGGACTGTAAATCTTATCATTAGAGGGTTACCCGATAACTTGCTTAAGCTCGTTACAAACTTTGAGTGTGCCTATGCTATGTGGAAGTTCTTGGAAGAACTTTATCCGGACTGCTCTTTGAGAGGTCTTGATGAAATTCTATACAAGACTATTGAATTTGATATGATCGCCTAATGATCCCAACTTTGATAAATGCTTCTTTGAGCTTCGTGATCTTATGAAAAGAAGGGTGATCCGGTCTTATCAATGTTCTAATTAGAAATGCTCTTGTATTGCATTCCGATGATTATTGTCACATTGACAAAACTAATGCAAGTAGTTATCAAATTGACCTAGGTGTTGATGATGAACAATCTATGGGTCAATATGATGATGAGCATGAGCATGATGATGATTACCCGATTCGGACACCGAGCTAGACAAGATCATGAAGAGTCTCAATCTTATGGCAAATCGAGAGACTACATATCCGGCGGAAAAGAGTGGATTCTTGATAGTGGATGCACCGACCACATGACCGGAGACAAAGACATGTTTGAGAGCTTGCAAAGAACGATGGTCCACGCAAGTATGTGACTTTTGGAGACAACTCCAAGGGTAAGGTACTTGGCCTTGGTAAGGTGGCCATATCTCATGATAGCTCTATTCAAAATGTCATGCTTGTAGAATCACTTGGATACAATTTACTTTCCGTGTCTAGATTAGCTGACTTTGGATTCAATGTGCTATTCACCGAAGTAGATTGCCAAGTCTTTTGTCGTGACAATCATAACATGGCATTTACCGGTATCCGTAGAGGTGATCTATATATTGTTGATTTCACTAAGAAAGCCCAACCTAGAGCTTGCTTCATTACTAAATCCTCTAAAGGTTGGTTATGGCATAGAAGGCTTGGACATGTTGGTATGCGTAATTTAGACAAGCTGATCAAAGGTGATCATATTCTTGGTGTTAAAGATGTTTTCTTTGACAAAGATAGACTTTGTAGTGCTTGTCAGGCAGGGAAACAAGTAGGTGGAAGTCATCCCGTGAAGAACATCATGACCACAAGGAGACCGCTTGAGCTTCTTCATATGGATCTCTTCGGTCCCAATGCTTACAAAAGCCTTGGTGGTAACTCCTTTGGTCTAGTTATAGTTGATGATTATTCAGATTTACGTGGGTATTTTTCCTTGATGACAAATCGCGAGTTCAGAAAATCTTCAAAACCTTTGCCGAAAGGCCCAAAATCAATTTGAGGTGAAGATCAAGAAAGTTCGGAGTGACAATGGAGCGGAGTTCAAGAACGCCAATGTAGAATCTTTTCTCGATGAGGAAGGATTCTACATGAGTTCTCGACTACGTACACTCCTCAACAAAATGGAGTTGTTGAGAGGAAGAACCGAACGCTCATAGAGATGGCGAGAACGATGCTTGATGAATACAAGACACGAAGCATTTTTGGGGAAGCGGTCGAGACAGCTTGTCATGCTATCAACAGGCTTTATCTTCATAAGCTCCTCGGCAAGACATCATACGAGCTCCTCACCGGTAACAAACCCCAAGTGGGATACTTTTGTGTCTTTGGTTCGAAATGCTATATCCTTGATAAGCATCGTCGGTCCAAATTTGCTCCTAAAACTCATGAAGGCTTTTTCCTTGGTTATGGATCAAACTCCCACACCTACCGTGTCTACAATAATTTCACCCGAAAGGTTGAAGAGACGGTAGACGTGAAGTTTGATGAATCTAATGGCTCGCAAGTAGAGCAAATGCCTATTGATGTAGGAGACAAGGACCCATCGGAAGCCATCCAAGATTTATCTATTGGAAAGATTCGTCCCATGGAAGTGAAGGAGAGTACCTCATCTACATATGTGGAGCCCCCTACCTCACGGCAAGATGAACCTCAAGGCAACATGGAGGCCTCCACAAGTGGAACTCACCAAGATGAGGAAGTGCAACAAGAAGATCCACCACAACCTCCTTCTCCACCGCCTCAAGACAACACCAACAACAATGAAGAAGAAGAAGAGGAAGATGAAGATGATAAGGAAGCTCAGCCACAACCTCAACAAAAGCTATCCCGAGTCCGAGCAAGAGTCAAGAAAAATCATCCCGTGGAACAAATGATGAACGACATCAACTCCGGGAGAATCACTCGCTCTAAAACTCGCTTAGCTAACTTTTGTGAGCATTACTCATTTATCTCTAGTATTGAACCTATGAAGGTAGAAGAAGCACTTGAAGACCCGGATTGGGTGAGCGCTATGCACGAAGAGCTACACAACCGAGAGGAACAAGGTATGGACTTTGGTAGAGAAGCCCAAGGATGATCAAAACGTCATTGGAACCAAATAGGTGTTTCGGAACAAGCAAGATGAAGATGGACAAGTCATCCGCAACAAGGCTCGTCTTGTAGCTCAAGGTTACACACAAGTCGAAGGTATGGACTATGGTGAGACCTATGCCCCCGTTGCTAGAGTTGAGTCCATTCGCATTCTTCTTGCTTATGCCAATCACCATGATATTACTCTCTATCAAATGGATATCAAAAGTGCTTTCCTAAATGGTGAAATTGAGGAGGAAGTATTTGTGAAACAACCTCCCGGATTTGTGAATCCCAAAAAGCCTAATCATGTTTACAAACTTCACAAAGCTCTTTATGGTCTTAAACAAGCTCCTAGAGCGTGGTATAAATGCTTGACCAAGTTCCTTATTGAAAAAGGCTTTGAAATTGGGAAAATTGATTCTACTCTTTTTACTAAAAGGGTTAATGGAGAACTATTTGTGTGCCAAATCTATGTTGATGATATTATATTTGGTTCAACTAACCCTCATTTTAGTGAAAAGTTTGGGAAGCTAATGTCGGAGAAGTTTGAGATGTCCATGATGAGTGAACTCAAATTCTTCCTTGGGTTGCAAATCAAGCAATCTAAGGAGGGTACCTTTGTCACACAAACAAAGCACACCAAGGATCTCTTCAAGAAGTTCAACATGCAAGAAAGCAAAGGTATGAGAACCCCCATGCCTACAAGTGGACATAATGACTTGACAAAAGATGGAGAACCCGTTGATCAAAAGGTTTACCGATCTATGATTGGTTCTCTACTATATCTTTGTGCTTCTCGTCGACATAATGTTGAGTGTATGCATGTGTGCTCGATATCAAGCTGCCCTAAAGAATGTCATCTTAAAGCTGTTAAAAGGATTGTGAGATATTTGATACACACACCAAACTTTGGCATTTGGTATCCTAAGAGGGCCTCTTTCGACCTTGTTGGCTATTCCGACTCGGACTATGCGGTGGCAGGTTGATAGAAAGTCAACTTCGGTGCGTGTCAATTCCTTGGTCGATCCCTTGTATCTTGGTCCTCCAAGAAACAAAATTCGTATCATTATCCTTGCCAAGCGGAATATATTGCTGCTGGTTCGTGTTGTGCTCAATTGCTATGGATGACACAAATGCTTAAGGATTATGGGATACATGTGAGACATGTTCCCTTGCTTTGTGACAATGAGAGTGCGATTAAAATTGGACACAATCCGTGCAACACTCTCGAGCGAAACATATTGAAGTTCGTCACCATTTCATTCGTGATCACATTGCCAAGGGTGACATCAATCTTAAGCATGTTCGTACTGACAAACAACTCGCAGATATCTTTACAAAACCTCTTGATGAGAAGGTGTTTTGTCGCTTAAGGAGTGAGTTGAACATCATTGATGCTTCAAACTTGGAGTGAGAACTCCATTGATGCATGCAAGGCACGAGCCCACTTGACTAATCCTTGATATATCTCTTATGATGATGATCATATGTCTTGGACACATTTGCCTCCTTGTATTGTATCTAACTCCTTGCAGGTACTTGGATGATCTACATTCCACAAGATTACCACACACTCAAATCATGAGTAATCTTGACATTGACCAAGTATCTAGCCCTTTGGGATGTTGAGTTCAAGGAACAAAATTCCACATATCCTTTTTGACATCTTATACATCTAGTATTTCACTCTTGTCATCTTGGATATCCTTGAGTATTTCCTTGCTTGCCTAACCCATGTAGGAAGATGAACTACACAAGTGGAAATGGCGCTCAACTTCACATTCAATGAGCACCTACATCAAGTTCACCTACATGAACAAAGCAACAACAAGCCCAAGGTATGTTGTTCACATCTTTGAGGAGCTTTGCTCAAAGACATGAGTACAAGCAGCTTCATAAGATGTGATCACATCGAATGCTTAATCGAAAAATGGCAACCCCATTTTGAGCTTAAACGATGAGTATGACCTATGATCAAATGTTCTCATTTGACTCCTAAGTCAATATACTCAAACATAGGTGACTTTGTCGCGGACCCTTATCTAGATGAAGTACATATGTTTTGGAGTCTTTCTATTTTCTCTTACGTTCTCTCATTGAGGTTTCTATAAAAAAAGACTTCATCTAGGAATCTTTTCATTTCTATTCTTCTGTCTTTGTGAATATCCTTCTGGCTCTGATCAATTCCTCGAAAATCATTCACAAATTCATTGCAAATCCTTTGAAACATTCCTCGCAAAGTGAGCTGAATTATTTCTGTATTTCCTTGGAATTAAACTCGGCGTCACCGATTTAAATATTTCGGTCTAACCGAAAAGGATCTGCCCTAAGTCCCTGACTTTCGGACTCACCGATCGAGAAGATTTAGGGGGAGACGAAGAGCAATCTTACCTTAAGGGGGAGAGAATCACATCAAAGCTTTGCCGTGTTTTTCCTTATAAGAGAATTTCTTGCCGTGTTTCACATTGGACATTACAATTGGCGTCATTCTCATTTGGCATCATTCTTTTGATTTTGCTCTTTCCATCAAAACCCCTTGATCTGAGAGAACTCAAAGGGAGAGGAATCTTCACAATTGATATCTTATGGAAAGCAAAATCTCTCAGAGTTCATTGAAAATCTTTTAGTTTCAGGAGACATGTTTGCTGATTCAAGCTTGTGCTCAATATGAGACACTCTTTATACATGTCATCCCTGGCTTGGTACTCTTGATGTTCTTGCAGTTGGTTGAAGAAATACTCTTGTGTTATCTAACCTTGTTTTCCCAAGTTTATCTCTTCAGGTACAATGCCAAGGAACCTCAAGGTAAGTATATGCACCTTGCAGAATGTGCATGATGGTGACTTGCTTGTGAATACTTGTTTGCAAGAAATCACCATGCACATATGCATTATCACTCACTTCTTTTCATCTGCTCTCGATGCATATAGCCAAGCTGCATGTAGCACATCTTGCTTTTCTCTCTTGTGTGCTTGTGGTAGTCCAAAACCATAATTTATGAAAATCTTGCACACTTGTAGGGGGAGCCTGTGTACTACATGTTTGTCAAATCTTTCGTGATAATTCTGTCTTTCTTTCAATAAGCTTTGATGTCTTGTTTAGTGTGTTGCCATCAATTACCAAAAAGGGGGAGATTGAAAGCACATTTGGTCCCTGGGTGGTTTTGGTAATTAATGACAACATACTTTGTGGTTGGACTAATGCTTTTATCAAGTATGTTTCAGGAAATTCAATCACATTGGCATGGCAAAAGGACTAAAGAGGTGGACCCCTCTAAATGCTAAGGCAAGCATTGGCAAAAGCTCAAGACTCCATTTTTGGTTTAGTGATCCAAGATCACATTGAGTCCATAGGAAAAGCCAATACTATTAAAAGGGGATGAGGTTATGATGATGATCTGGTTGCTCAAGTGCTTAGTGATACATCTCCTAAACTATCAGCAACTCTCACTGCCATATACACTCATAAGTAGTCTCGGTCCCACCGATATTCCAAACTCAGTCACACCGAGATGAACCACCTCAGCCATAAGCCAAACCCTAGCAAACTCGGATTTTCCGATTCGAACTCGGTCTCACGAAACTTGAGTTGCCAAGCTTCAGAACCTACATCATCAAATCGGTGTCACCGAGATGATGAAGTCGGTCCCACCAAACTGGCTTGCTCTTGTCATTGCACGAATCGGACTAACCGAGATTGTATTTTCGGTCCCACGAAAATCCCAACGTTCACATTATTTGAACTATCGGTCTCACCGAGTTGTCAACTTCGGTCCCACCGAGATTGCTCAAATGTGTGTAACGGTTGGATTTTGTGTGGAGGCTATTTATACCCTCCACCCCTCTTCATTCTTGGAGAGAGCCATCGAAAGAACTACCACTCCTACCTTACATTTCGAGAAGAGAACTACCTACCCTTGTGTTGAGATCAAGTTGCTCCACTCCCACCATATGAAGCTTGATCTCTAGCCTTCCCAAGTTGCTTTCCACTCAATCCTTTCTTCCACCACAGCCAAATCGGTGAGGAGAGTTGAGTGTTGGGGAGATTATCATTTGAAGCACAAGAGCAAGGAGTTCATCATCATCTACAACATCTATTACCTTTTGGAGGTGGTGCCTCCTAGATTGGTTAGGTGTCGCTTGGGAGGCTCGTCGAGATGTGGAGTTGAACCAAGAAGTTTGTAAGGGCAAGGAGATCGCCTACTTCGTGAAGATCTACCCCGAGTAAGGCTAGCCCTCCGTGGGCATAGGCCATGATGGAATAGACAAGGTTGCTTCTTCGTGGACCCTTCGTGGGTGGAGCCCTCCGTGGACTCTCGCAGCCGTTACCCTCCGTGGGTTGAAGTCTCCATCAACGTGGAAGTACGATAGCACCACCTATCGGAACCACGAGAAAAATCACCGCGTCTCCAAATTGCGTTTGATCTTCTCCACTTCTCTTTACTACTTGTGCAATTTACTTTCCGCTGCCCATACTCTAGAATTGCATGTGTAGTGTGCTACTTGACTTGTGTGTGTTATGCAAAATCTGCCAAAATCTGTCCTTGATAAAAGACTGAATTTTTATCTTGTCGAGTAGTCTAATCCCCCCCCCTCTAGACACTCTCACCTTCTTCGATCCTACAGGAAGGAAGGAGGGGGTGCGGCCCCTCCCCCTAGTCCAATTCGGCCTAGGCCATGGGGGGGTGCGCGGCCTGCCCTAGGCAGCCCCTCTCTCTTTCCTGTATGGCCCAATAAGGCCCAATACTTCTCCCCGACGAATTCAACTCTCCGGTACTCCGAAAAATACCCGAATCACTCGGAACCTTTCCGAACTCCGAATATAGTCGTCCAATATATCGATCTTTACGTCTCGACCATTTCGAGACTCCTCGTCATGTCCCCGATCTCATCCGGGACTCCAAACTCCTTCGGTACATCAAAACTCATAAACTCATAATATAACTGTCATCGAAACCTTAAGCGTGCGGACCCTACGGTTCGAGAACAATGTAGACATGACCGAGACACGTCTCCGGCCAATAACCAATAGCGGGACCTGGATGCTCATATCGGTTCCTACATATTCTACGAAGATCTTTATCGGTCAGACCGCATAACAACATACGTTGTTCCCTTTGTCATCGGTATGTCACTTGCCCAAGATTCGATCGTCGGTATCGAATACCTAGTTCAATCTCGTTACCGGCAAGTCTCTTTACTTGTTCCGTAATACATCATCTCGCAACTAACTCATTAGTTGCAATGCTTGCAAGGCTTAAGTGATGTGCATTACCGAGAGGGCCCAGAGATACCTCTCCGACATTCGGAGTGACAAATCCTAATCTCGAAATACGCCAACCCAACAAGTACCTTTGGAGACACCTGTAGAGCACCTTTATAATCACCCAATTACGTTGTGACGTTTGGTAGCACACAAAGTGTTCCTCCGGTAAACGGGAGTTGCATAATCTCATAGTCATAGGAACATGTATAAGTCATGAAGAAAGCAATAGCAACATACTAAACGATCGGGTGCTAAGCTAACGGAATGGGTCATGTCAATCAAATCATTCAACTAATGATGTGATCCCGTTAATCAAATAACAACTCTTTGTCCATGGTTAGGAAACATAACCATCTTTGATTAACAAGCTAGTCAAGTCTGAGGCATACTAGTGACACTCTATTTGTCTATATATTCACACATGTATTATGTTTCCGGTTAATACAATTCTAGCATGAATAATAAACATTTATCATGATATAAGGAAATAAATAATAACTTTATTATTGCCTCTAGGGCATATTTCCTTGATCTCCCACTTGCACTAGAGTCAATAATCTAGATCACATCACCATGTGATTAACATCGATAGTTCACATCATCATGTGATTAACACCCATAGTTCACATCGCCATGTGACCAACACCCAAAGGGTTTACTAGATTCAGTAATCTAGTTCACATTGCTATGTGATTAAAACCCAAAGAGTACTAAGGTGTGATCATGTTTTGCTTGTGAGAGAATCTTAGTCAACGGGTCTTTCACATTCAGATCCGTTATGTATTTTGCAATTTTTTTATGTCTACAATGCTCTGCACGGAGCTACTCTAGCTAATTGCTCCCACTTTCAATATGTATCTAGATCGAGACTTAGAGTCATCCAGATCGGTGTCAAAACTTGCATCGACGTAAACCTTTATGACGAACCTTTTGTCACTTCCATAATCGAGAAACATATCCTTATTCCACTAAGGATAATTTTTGACCGCTGTCCAGTGATCTTCTCCTAGATCACTATTGTACTCCCTTGCCAAACTCAGTGTAGGGTATACAATAGATCTGGTACACAGCATGGCATACTTTATAGAACCTATGGCCAAGGCATAGGGAATGACTTTCATTCTCTTTCTATCTTCTGCCGTGGTTGGGTTTTGAGTTTTACTCAATTTCACACCTTGTGACACAGGCAAAAACTCTTTCTTTGACTGTTCCATTTTGAACTACTTCAAAATCTTGTCAAGGTATGTACTCATTGAAAAAACTTATCAAGCGTCTTGATCTATCTCTATAGATCTTGATGCTCAATATGTAAGCAGCTTCACCGAGGTCTTTCTTTGAAAAACTCCTTTCAAACACTCCTTTATGCTTTGCAGAATAATTCTACATTATTTCCGATCAACAATATGTCATTCACATATACTTATCAGAAATACTGTAGTGCTCCCACTCACTTTCTTGTAAATACAGGCTTCACCGTAAGTCTGTACAAAACTATATGCTTTGATCAACTTATCAAAGCGTATATTCCAACTCTGAGATGCTTGCACCAGTCCATAGATGGATCGCTGGAGCTTGCACATTTTGTTACCACCTTTAGGACCGACAAAACCTCTTGGTTGCATCACATACAACTCTTCTTTAATAACTCCATTAAGGAATGCAGTTTTGTTTATCCATTTGCCAGATTTCATAAAATGCGGCAATTGCTAACATGATTCAGACAGACTTAAGCATAGATACGAGTGAGAAACTCTCATCGTAGTCAACACTTTGAACTTGTCGAAAAACTTTTGTGACAATTCTAGCTTTGTAGATAGTAACAATACTATCAGCGTCCGTCTTCCTCTTAAAAATCCATTTAATTAACATGGCTTGCTGATCATCGAGAAAGTCAATCAAAGTCCATACTTTGTTCTCATACATGGATCATATCTCAGATTTTATGGCCTCAAGCCATTTCGTGGAATCTGGGCTCATCATCGCTTCCTCATAGTTTGTAGGTTCATCATGGTCTAGTAACATGACTTCCAGAATAGGATTACCGTACCACTCTGGTGCGGATCTTACTCGGGTTGATCTACGAAGTTTAGTAACAACTTTATCTGAAGTTTCATGATCATTATCATTAACTTCCTCACTAATTGGTGTAGGTGTCACAGAACCGATTTCGTGATGAACTACTTTCCAATAAGGGAGCTGGTATCACATTACCTCATCAAGTTCTACTTTCCTCCCACTCACTTCTTTCGAGAGAAACTCCTTCTCTAGAAAGGATCCATTTTTAGCAACGAATATCTTGCCTTCGGATCTGTGATAGAAGGTGTAACCAACAGTCTCCTTTGGGTATCCTATGAAGACATATTTCTCCGATTTAGGTTTGAGCTTATCAGGATGAAACTTTTTCATATAAGCATCACAACCTCAAACTTTAAGAAACGACAACTTGGGTTTCTTGCTAAACCACAGTTCATATGGTGTCATCTCAACGGATTTAGATGGTGCCCTTTTGACGTGAATGCAGCTGTCTCTAATGCATAACCCCAAAACAATAGTGGTAAATTAGTAAGAGACATCATATATCGCACCATATCCAATAAAGTGCGGTTACGATGTTCGGACACACCATAACATTGTGGTGTTCCAGGTGGCATGAGCTGTGAAACTATTCCACATTGTTTAATTGAAGACCAAACTCGTGACTCAAATATTCGTCTTCGCGATCAGATCGCAGAAACTTTATTTTCTTGTTATGATGATTTTTCCACTTCACTCTAAAATTCTTTGAACCTTTCAACTATTTCAGACTTATGTTTCATCAAGTAGATATACCCATATCTGCTCAAATCATCTTGTGAAGGTCAGAAAATAACGATACTTGCCACGAGCCTTCATACTCATTGGTCTGCATACATCAGTATGTATTATTTCCAATAAGTCAGTAGCTCGTTCCATTGTTCTGGAGAACGGAGTTTTAGTCATCTTGCCCAATAGGCACGGTTCGCAAGCATCAAATGATTCATAACCAAGTGATTCCGAAAATCCATCTTTATGAAGTTTCTTCATGCGCTTTACACCGATATGACCCAAACGGCAGTGCCACAAATAAGTTGCACTATCATTATTAACTTTGCATCCTTTGGCATCAATATTATGAATATGTGTATCACTATGATCGAGATCCAACAAACTATTTTCATTGGGTGTATAACCATCGAAGGTCTTATTCATGTAAACAGAATAACAATTATTCTTTAACTTCAAATGAATAACCGTATCGCAATAAACATGATCAAATCATATTCATGCTCAACGCAAACGCTAAATAACATTTATTTAGGTTTCACACTAATCCCGAAAGTATAGGGATTGTGCGATGATGATCATATCAATCTTGGAACTACTTCCAACACTCATCGTCACTTTCCCTTCAACTAGTCTCTGTTTATTCTGTAACTCCTGTTTCGAGTTACTAATCTTAGCAACCGAACAAGTATCAAATACTCAGGGGCTACTATAAACACTAGTAAGGCACACATAAATAACATATGTATATCAAAATATACCCTTTTTCACTTTGCCATCCTTCTTATCCACCAAATATTTAGGGCATTTCCGCTTCCAGTGACCATTTCCTTTGCACTGTAAGCACTCAGTTTCAGGCTTTGGTTCAGCTTTGGGCTTCTTCGTGGGAGTGAAAACTTGCTTGTCAATCTACTTGAAGTTCCCCTTTCTTTCCATTTGCCCTTTTCTTGAAACTAGTGATCTTGTCAACCATCAACACTTGATGCTCTTTCTTGATTTCTACCTTCGTCGATTTCAACATCACGAAGAGCTCGGGAATCATTTTCGTCATCCCTTGCATACTATAGTTCATCACAAAGTTCTACTAACTAGGTGATACTGACTAGAGAACTCTGTCAATCACTATCTTATCTGGAAGATTAACTCCCACTTGATTCAAGCGATTGTAGTACCCAGACAATCTGAGCACTTGCTCACTAGTTGAGCGATTCTCCTCCATCTTTTAGCTATAGAACTTGTTGGAGACTACATATCTCTCAACTCGGGTATTTGCTTGAAATATTAACTTCAATTCCTGGAACATCTCATATGGTCCATGATGTTCAAAACATCTTTGAAGTCCCGATTCTAAGCCATAAAGCATGGTGCACAAAACTATCAAGTAGTCATCATATTGAGCTAGCCAAGCGTTCATAACGTCGCAGATCCGCTCTGCAATAGGTCTGTCACCTAGCGGTGCATTAAGGACATAATTCTTATGTGCAGCAATGAGGATAAACCTCAGATCGGGGATCCAATCCGCATCATTGCTACTAACATTTTTCAACACAATTTTCTCTAGGAACATATCAGAATAAACATATGAAAGCAACAACGCAAGCTATTGATCTTACAACATAATTTGCAAAATATTACCAGGACTAAGTTCATGATAAATTTAAGTTCAATTAATCATATTACTTAAGAACTCCCACTTAGACAGACATCTCTCTAGTCATCTAAGTGATCACGTGATCCAAATCAACTAAACCATAACCGATCATCACGTGAGATGGAGTAGTTTTCAATGGTGAACATCACTATGTTGATCATATCTACTATATGATTCACGCTCGACCTTTCAGTCTCCGTGTTCCGAGGCCATATCTGCATATGCTAGGCTCGTCAAGTTTAACTTGAGTATTCGCGTGTGCAAAACTGGCTTGCACCCGTTGTAGATGGACGTAGAGCTTATCACACCCGATCATCACGTGGTGTCTGGGCACGACGAACTTTGGCAACGGTGCATACTCAGGGCGAACACTTCTTGATAATTAGTGAGAGATCATCTTAAAATGCTACCGTCAATCAAAGCAAGAATAAGATGTATAATAGATAAACATCATATACAATCAAAATATGTGACATGATATGGCCATGATCATCTTGCGCCTTTGATCTCCATCTCCAAAGTACTGTCATGATCTCTATCGTTACCGGCACGACACCATGATCTTCATCATCTTGATCTATATCAATGTGTCATCACTGTTGGGGAACGTTGCAGAAATTCAAAATTTTCTATGCAACACCAAGATCTATCTATGGAGAAACCAGCAACGAGTAGAAAGAGAGTGCATCTACGTACCCTTGTAGATCGCTAAGCGGAAGCGTTCAAGTGAACGGGGTTGATGGAGTCGTACTCGTCGTGATTCAAATCACCGATGATCAAGTGCCGAACGCACGGCACCTCCGCGTTCAACACACGTACAGCCCGATGACGTCTCCCACGCCTTGATCCAGCAAGGAGAGAGGGAGAGGTTGAGGAAGACTCCATCCAGCAGCAGCACAACGGCGTGGTGGTGGTGGATGAGTGTGGCAATCCAGCAGGGCTTCGCTAAGCACCACGGGAGAGGAGGAGTACTTGGGAGAGAGGAGAGGGCTGCAACCAAAGGCAGAGATCGAATCACGTGTATTGTGTGTCTCTGGGCAGCCCCTAGGCCTCACTATTTATAGGGGAAGAGGGGGTTGCGCCCCCACCTAGGTTTCCACCCCTAGGGGGCGGCGGCCAGCCCCCAGATCCCATCTGGGTGGCGGCCAGAGGGGGGGAGAGGGGGAGGCGCACCCAGGGTGGGCCTTAGGGCCCATCTGCCCTAGGGTTTGCCCCCCTTCCCCACTTCCCACCTTGGGCCTTGGTGGGGCGCCCCAGCCCACCTAGGGGCTGGTCCCCTCCCACACTTGGCCCACGCAGCCTTCTGGGGCAGGTGGCCCCACTTGGTGGACCCCCGGGACCCTCCCGGTGGTCCCGGTACGTTACCGATAAACCCGAAACTTTTCCGATGACCAAAACAGGACTTCCCATATATAAATCTTTACCTCCGGACCATTCCGGAACTCCTCGTGACGTCCGGGATCTCATCCGGGACTCCGAACAACATTCGGTAACCACATACAAGCTTCCTTTATAACCCTAGCGTCATCGAACCTTAAGTGTGTAGACCCTACGGGTTCGGGAGACATGTAGACATGACCGAGACGTTCTCCGGTCAATAACCAACAGCGGGATCTGGATACCCATGTTGGCTCCCACATGTTCCACGATGATCTCATCGGATGAACCACGATGTCAAGGACTCGGTCGATCCGTATACAATTCCCTTTGTCTAGCGGTATTTTACTTGCCCGAGATTCGATCGTCGGTATACCGATACCTTGTTCAATCTCGTTACCGGCAAGTCTCTTTACTCGTTCGCAACACATCATCCGTGATCAACCCCTTAATCACATTGTGCACATTATGATGATGTCCTACCGAGTGGGCCCAGAGATACCTCTCCGTTTGCACGGAGTGTGAATCGATCTCGATCCGTGTCAACCCAAAAGACACTTTCGGAGATTCTGTAATGCACCTTTATAGTCACCCGATTACGTTGTGACGTTTGATACACCCAAAGCACTCCTACGGTATCCGGAGTTACACGATCTCATGGTCTAAGGAAGAGATACTTGACATTGGAAAAGCTCTAGCAAACGAACTACACGATCTTTGTGCTATGCTTAGTATTGGGTCTTGTCCATCACATCATTCTCCTAATGATGTGATCCCGTTATCAACGACATCCAATGTCCATAGCCAGAAACCATGACTATCTGTTGATCACAACGAGCTAGTCAACTAGAGGCTCACTAGGGACATATTGTGGTCTATGTATTCACACGTGTATTACGATTTCCGGATAATACTGATTATAGCATGAATAAAGACAATTATCATGAACAAGGAAATATAATAATACTTTTATTATTGCCTCTAGGGCATATTTCCAACAGTCTCCCACTTGCACTAGAGTCAATAATCTAGTTCACATCGCCATGTGATTAACACTCACAGGTCACATCGCCATGTGACCAACATCATCAAATGAGTTCTGGGGTTTGATCATGTTTTGCTTGTGAGAGAGGTTTTAGTCAACGGGTCTGAACCTTTCAGATCCGTGTGTGCTTTGCAAATTTCTAGGTCATATAGTAAATGCTGCTTTCACGCTCCACTTGGAGCTATTCCAAATGGTTGCTCCACTATACGTATCCGGTTTGCTACTCAGAGTCACTCGGATAGGTGTTAAAGCTTGCATCGACGTAACCCTTTACGCCGAACTCTTTATCACCTCCATAATCGAGAAACACGTCCTTATTTACTCCAAGGACAATTTTGACCGCTATCCAATGATCCATTCCTGGATCATTCTTGTACCCCTTGACTGAATCATGGCAAGGCACACTTCCGGTGCGGTACACAGCATAGCATACAGTAGAGCCTATGTATAAAGCATAGGGGACGACCTTCGTCCTTTCTCTCTCTTCTGCCGTGGTCGAGCTTTTAAGTCTTAACTTCATACCTTACATCTCAGGCAAGAACTTCTTCTTTGACTGATCCATCTTTGAACTCCTTCAAGATCATGTCAAGGTACGTGCTCATTTGAAAGTACTATTAAGCATTTTGATCTATCTTATAGATCTTGATGCTTATTATTCAAGTAGCCTAATTCAGGTTTTCTATTGAAAAACACTTTTCAAATAACCCTATATGCTTTCCAGAAATTCTACATCATTTCTGATCAACAATATGTCAATAACATATACTCACCAGAAATTCTATAGTGCTCCCACTCACTTCTTTGGAAATACAAGTTTCTCATAAATTTGTATAAACCCAAAATCTTTGATCATCTTATCAAAGTACATATTCCAACTCGAGATGCTTACTCCGGTCCTTAGAAGGATCGCTGGAGCTAGCATACCTTTAGCATCCTTAGGATCGACAAAACTTTTCGATTGTATCACATACAACCTTTCCTTTTAAAACCGGTAAGGAAACTCATTTTGACATCCATCTGTCAGATTTCATAAATGCAGCTAATGCTAACATGATTCCGACGGACTTAAGCATCGCTACGGATGAGAAAATCTCATCATAGTCAACTCTTTGAACTTGTGAAAAACTCTTCGCCACAAGTCGAGCTTCATAGACGGTGACATTACCGTCCGCGTCCGTCTTCTTCTTAAAGATCCATTTATCTCGGATTTCATGGCTTCTAACCATTTGTCGGAATTTGGGCCCACCATCGCTTCTCCATAGCTCGTAGGTTCATTGTTGTCTAGCAACATGACCTTCAAGACAAGATTCTTGTACCACTCAAGCGAGACGCATCCTTGTCACCCCACGAGGTGCAGTAGTGACTTGATCCAAGTTTCATGATCACTATCATAAGCTTCTACTTCAATTGGTCTAGGTGCCACAGAACAACTTCTGTGCCTGCTACACACTAGTTGTAGTGATGGTTCAATAACCATATCAAGTCTCCACCATCCTCCCACTCAACTTTTCGAGACAAACTTTTCCACGAGAAAGGACCCGATTCAAGAAACAATCCCTATTGCTTTCGGATCTGAATTAGGAGGTATACCCAACTGTTTTTGGGTGTCCTATGAAGATGTATTTTATCCGCTTTGGGTTCGAGCTTATCAACCTGAAACTTTTTCACATAAGCATCGCTGCCCCAAACCTTTAAGAAATGACAACTTAGGTTTCTCTAAACCATAGTTCATATGGTGTCATCTCGACGGAATTAAGTGGTGCCCTATTTAAAGTGAATGTGGTTGTCTCTAATGCCTAACCCATAAACGATAGTGGTAATTCGATAAGAGACATCATGGTACGCACCATATCCAATAGGGTGCAACTATGATGTTCGGACACACCATCAAACTATGATGTTCCAGGCGGTATTAATTGTGAAACATTTTCCACAATGTCTTAATTGTGTGCCAAAGCTCGTAACTCAGATATTCATCTCTATGATCATATCATAGACATTTCATCCTCTTGTCACGATGATCTTCAACTTCACTCTGAAATTACTTGAACCATTGAATAATTCAGACTTGTGTTTCATCAAGTAAATATACTCTACATCTACTCGAATCATCTGTGAAGTAAGAACATAACGATATTCATTTGCATGCCTCGGCACTCATTGGACTGCACACATCAAAATGTGTTACTTCCAACAAGTTGCTATCTTGTTCCATCTTCTTTGAAACCGAAGCTTTTAGGTCATCTTGCCCATGTGGTATGATTTGCATATCTCAAGTGATTCAAAATCAAGTGAGTCCAAACGATCCATCTTGAATGGAGTTTCTTCATGCGTATACACCAATAGACATGGTTCGCCTGTCTCAAACTTTTCAAAAACGTGTGAGTCCAAAGATCCATCAACATGGAGCTTCTTCATGCGTTTTACACCAATATGACTTACATGGCAGTGCCACAAGTAAGTGGTACTATCATTACTATCTTATATCTTTTTGGCATGAAAATGTGTATCACTATGATCGAGATTCAATAAACCATTCCTTTAGGTGCAAGACCATTGAAGGTATTATTCAAATAAATAGAGTAACCATTATTCTTCTTAAATGAATAACCGTCTTGCGGTAGACATAATCCAATCATGTCTATGCTCAGCATAAACACCAAATCTCGATGGTAGAGGGGGCGTGCGATGCTTGATCACATCAACCTTGGAAACACTTCCAACACATATCGTCACTCACCTTTAGCTAGTCTCTGTTTATTCGTAGCTTTTATTTGAGTTACTAACACTTAGCAACCGAACGGTATCTAATACCCTGGTGCTACTAGGAGTACTAGTAAAGTACACATTAACATAATGTATATCCAATATACTTCTATCGACCTTGCCAGCCTTCTCATCTACCAAGTATCTAGGTTGGTTCCGCTTCAGTGCCCGTTCCTCCTATTACAGAAGCACTTAGTCTCGGGTTTGGGTTCAACCTTGGGTTTCTTCACTAGAGCAGCAGCTGATTTGCCGTTTCATGAAGTATCCCTTCTTGCCCTTGCCCTTCTTGAAACTAGTGGTTTCACCAACCATCAACAATTGATGCTTCTTCTTGATTTCTACTTTCGCGGTGTCAAACATCGTGAATACCTCAAGGATCATCATATCCATCCCTGATATGTTATAGTTCATCACGAAGCTCTAGCAGCTTGGTGGCAATGACTTTGGAGAAACATCACTATCTCATCTGGAAGATCAACTCCCACTCGATTCAAGTGATTGTTGCACTCAGAAAATCTGAGCACAAGCTCAACGATTGAGCTTTTCTCCCTTAGTTTGCAGGCTAAGAAAATTGTCGGAGGTCTCATACCTCTTGACGTGGGCACGAGCCTGAAATCTCAATTTCAGCCCTCGAAACATCTCATATGTTCTGCGACGTTTTGAAAACGTCTTTGCTGCCTCAACTCTAAACCGTTTAACAGAACTATCACGTAGTTATCAAAACGTGTATGTCTGATGTTCGCAACATCCACAAACGACGTTTGGGGTTCAACACACTGAGCGGTGCATTAAGGACATAAGCTTTCATCGTCCGCATAATCGCTCTTGTCAACTTTCAACTATATTTTCTCTAGGAACATATCTAAGCAGTGGAACTAAAGCGAGAGCTTCGACATAATTTGCAAAGATCTTTTGACTATGTTCGGGATAATTAATTCATCTTATGAACTCCCACTCAGATAGACATCCCTCGGTCATCTAAGTGATTACATGATCCAAGTCAACTAGGCCGTGTCCGATCATCACGTGAGACGGACTAGTCATCATCGATGAACATCTTCATGTTGATCGTATCTACTATCGACTCATGCTCGACCTTTCGGTCTCCGTGTTCGAGGCCATGTGCGTACATGCTAGGCTCGTCAAGTTAACCCTAAGTGTTTTATTTGTGTAAAACTGTCTTACACCGTTGTATGTGAGCGTAAGAATCCATCACACCCGATCATCACGTGGTGCTTAGAAGCGACTTAACCGTAGCAGCGGTGCCGGTCGAGGAGAACACTTCTTGAAATTTTGTAAGGATCATCTTATTTACTACCGTCGTCCTAAGTAAACAAGATGCATAAACATGATAAACATCACATGCAATCAAATAGTGACATGATATGGCCAATATCATTTTGCTCCTTTTGATCTCCATCTTCGGGGCTCCATGATCATCATCATCACCGGCATGACACCATGATCTCCATCATCGTGTCTCCATGAAGTTGTCTCGCCAACTTATTACTTCTACTACTATGGCTACCGGTTAGCAATAAAGTAAAGTAATTACATGGCGTTGTTAAATGACACGCAGGTCATACAATAAATTAAGACAACTCCTATGGCTCCTACCGGTTGTCATACTCATCGACATGCAAGTCGTGATTCCTATTACAAGAACATGATCAATCTCATACATCACATATCATTCATCACATTCTTCTTGGCCATATCACATCACATAGCATACCTGCAAAAACAAGTTAGGCGTCCTCTAATTGTTGTTTGCATGTTTTACGTGGCTGCTATGGGTTTCTAGCAAAACGTTTCTTACCTCATAAAACCACAGCGTGATATGCCAATTGCTATTTACCCTTCATAAGGACCCTTTTCATCGAATCCGTTCGACTAAAGTGGGAGAGCGGCACCCGCTAGCCACCTTATGCACGAAGTGCATGTCAATCGGTGGAACTGTCTCACGAAATGCGTGTAAGGTCGGTCCGGCCGCTTCATCCCACAATACCGTCGAAACAAGATTGGACTAGTAACGGTAAGCATATTGAACAACATCAACGCCCACAACTACTTTGTGTTCTACTCGTGCAAAGAATCTACGCAATAGACCTAGCTCGATACCCTTTGTTGGGGAGCGTGGCAGAAATTCAAAATTTTCTACGCAACACCAAGATCTATCTATGGAGAAACCAGCAAGCGAGTAGAAAGAGAGTGCATCTACGTACCCTTGTAGATCGCTAAGCGGAGCGTTCAAGTGAGCGGGGTTGATGGAGTCATACTGTCGTGATTCAAATCACCGATGATCAAGTGCGAACATACGGCACCTCCGCGTTCAACACACATACAGCCGGTGGCGTCTCCCACACCTTGATCCGGCAAGGAGAGAGGGAGAGGTTGAGAAGACTCCATCCAGCAGCAGCACAACGGCGTGGTGGTGGTGGATGAGTGTGGCAATCCAGCAGGCTTCGCTAAGCACCACGGAGAGGAGGAGTACTTGGGAGAGAGGAGAGGGCTGCAACCAAAGGCGAGATCGAATCACGTGTATTGTGTGTCTCTGGGCAGCCCCTAGGCCTCACTATTTATAGGGAAGAGGGGTTGCGCCCCACCTAGGTTTCCACCCCTAGGGGGGCGGCCAGCCCCAGATCCCATCTGGGTGGCGGAGGGGGAGAGAGAGGAGGCGCACCTGTGGTGGGCCTTAGGGCCCATCGCCCTAGGGTTTGCCCCTTCCCCACTTCCCACGCCTTGGGCCTTGGTGGGGCGCCCAGCCCACCTAGGGGCTGGTCCCTCCCACACTTGGCCCACGCAGCCTTCGGGGCAGGTGGCCCCACTTGGTGGACCCTCGGGACCCTCCGGTGGTCCCGTGCGTTACCGATAAACCCGAAACTTTTCGGTGACCAAAGCAGGACTTCCCATATATAAATCTTTACCTCCGGACCATTCCGAACTCCTCGTGGCGTCCGGGATCTCATCAGGGACTCGAACAACATTCGGTAACCACATACAAGCTTCCTTTATAACCCTAGCGTCATCGAACCTTAAGTGTGTAGACCCTAAGGGTTGGGAGACATGTAGATATGACCGAGGCGTTCTCGGTCAATAACCAACAGCGGGATCTGGATACCCATGTTGGCTCCTACATGTTCCACGATGATCTCATCGGATGAACCACGATGTCAAGGACTCGATCGATCCGTATACAATTCCCTTTATCTAGCGGTATTTTACTTGCCCGAGATTCGATCGTCGGTATACCGATACCTTGTTCAATCTCGTTACCGGCAAGTCTCTTTACTCGTTCCGCAACACATCATCCCGTGATCAACCCCTTAATCACATTGTGCACATTATGATGATGTCCTACCGAGTGGGCCCAGAGATACCTCTCCGTTTGCACGGAGTGAAAATCCCAGTCTCGATCCGTGTCAACCCAAAAGACACTTTCGGAGATACCTGTAATGCACCTTTATAGTCACCCAATTACGTTGTGACGTTTGATACACCCAAAGCACTCCTACGGTGTAATAGCCTGGCTTATTAGGGATGATAGACTACTCATATCAATAAGGAATTCCTTCTTTTCCGGGATCCCATTTGGACAGAACTCCAAAGTTAAGCGTGCTCAGCTTGGAGTAGTTTCAGGATGGGTGACCGATCGAAGTTGCTCCGGGTGCGCGCAGTGAGGACAAAGTCGCAGAAAAGACTAGTATTGATCTGTGGGGCCGTCTAGATCCGCCAGAATAACGACCACCGGCGGGTGTGTCCGGCGTTACTAGTTGGTATCGAGCCGACCCTCGCGTTACGGATGGTTGCGGACAGGTGCGTGGTCATGTTGTTCATAGCGTTTGTGACCCGTCGTGGCACACGGCATGGCACATGTACCGGACTGGATGCATGACGGTTGTGCCAAGAGGAGCGTTCACGTGGCCCGACGAGGGCGTCGGTTCCTCCGAGTGGGGGTGTATGTAATAGCCTGGCTTATTAGGGATGATAGACTACTCATATCAATAAGGAACTCCTTCTTTTCCGGGATCTCATTGGATGAGAACTCCAAAGTTAAGCGTGCTCAGCTTGGAGTAGTTTCAGGATGGGTGACCGAGGGAAGTTGCTCCGGGTGCGCATTTGAGTGAGGACAAAGTGCGCAGAAAAGACTAGTATTGATCTGTGGGGCCAGTCTAGATCCCGCCAGGAGTAACGACCACCGGCGGGTGTGTCCGGGGCGTTACATACGGTATCCGGGAGTTACACGATCTCATGGTCTAAGGAAGAGATACTTGACATTGGAAAAGCTCTAGCAAACGAACTACACGATCTTTGTGCTATGCTTAGTATTGGGTCTTGTCCATCACATCATTCTCCTAATGATGTGATCCCGTTATCAACGACATCCAATGTCCATAGCAGAAACCATGACTATCTGTTGATCAACGAGCTAGTCAACTAGAGGCTCACTAGGGACATATTGTGGTCTACGTATTCACACGTGTATTACGATTTCCGGATAATACAGTTATAGCATGAATAAAAGACAATTATCATGAACAAGGAAATATAATAATACTTTTATTATTGCCTCTAGGGCATATTTCCAACAATCACATGGTTGTCTCACCAACTATTGCTCTTGCAACTATTGCTATCGTATAGCGATAAAGTAAAGCAATTATTTGGCACTTGCATCTTATGCAACAAAGAGACATCCATAGGGCTTCTGCCAGTTGCCGATAACTTCAACAAAACATGATCATCTTATACAACAACTTATATCTTATCATGTCTTGACCATATCACATCACAACATGCCCTGCAAAAACAAGTTAGACGTCCTCTACTTTGTTGTTGCAAATTTTACGTGGCTGCTACAGGCTGAGCAAGAACCGTTCTTACCTACGCATCAAAACCACAACGATAGTTCGTCGAGTTAGTGTTGTTTTAAACTTCGCAAGGACCGGGCGTAGCCACACTCGGTTCAACTAAAGTTGGAGAAACTGACACCCGCTAGCCACCTGTGTGCAAAGCACGGCGGAAGAACCAGTCTCGCGTAAGCGTACGCGTAATGTCGGTCCGGGCCGCTTCATCCAACAATACCGCTGAACCAAAGTATGACATGTTGGTAAGCAGTATGACTTATATCGCCCACAACTCACTTGTGTTCTACTCGTGCATATAACATCAAACCATAAAACCTAGGCTCGGATGCCACTGTTGGGGAACGTAGTAATTTCAAAAAAATTCCTACACACACGCAAGATCATGGTGATGCATAACAACGAGAGGGGAGAGTGTTGTCTACATACCCTCGTAGACCGAAGCGGAAGCGTTGACGCAACATAGAGGAAGTAGTCGTACATCTTCCCGGTCCAACTGTCCAAGCACCGTTACTCCGGCACCTCCGAGTTCTTGACACACGTACAGCTCGATGACGCACCCCGGGCTCCGATCCAGCAAAGCTTCGGGGAGGAGCTCCGTCAGCACGACGGCGTGGTGACGATCTTGATGTTCAACCGTCGCAGGGCTTCGCCTAAGCACCGCTACAATATGACCGAGGTGTAATATCGTGGAGGGGGACACCGCACACGGCTAAGGAACGATTACGAAGATCAACTTGTGTGTCTATGGGGTGCCCCCTGCCCCGTATATAAAGGAGTGGAGGAGGGAGGGCCGGCCCTCTCTATGGCGCGCCCTAGGGAGTCCTACTCCCCCGGGAGTAGGATTCCCCTTTCCTAGTCCAACTAGGAGCCCTTCCAAGTAGTAGGAGTAGGAGACAAGGAAGGGGAAGAGAGAAGGGAAGGAAGGAGGGGGTGCGGCCCCTCCCCCTAGTCCAATTCAGACTAGGCCATGGGGGGGCGCGCGGCCTGCCCTAGGCAGCCCCTCTCTCTTTCCCATATGGCCCAATAAGGCCCAATACTTCTCCCCGGCGAATTCAACTCTCCGGTACTCCAAAAAATACCCGAATCACTCAGAACCTTTCTGAACTCCGAATATAGTCGTCCAATGTATCGATCCTTACGTCTCGACCATTTCGAGACTCCTCGTCATGTCCCCGATCTCATCCGGAACTCCGAACTCCTTCGGTACATCAAAACTCATAAACTCATAATATAAGCATCGCATCGAAACCTTAAGTGTATGCGGACCTGCGGTTCGAGAACAATGTAGACATGACCGAGACACGTCTCGGCCAATAACCAATTGCGGGACCTGGATGCTCATATTGGTTCCTACATATTCTACGAAGATCTTTATCGGTCGGACCGCATAACAACATACGTTGTTCCTTTGTCATCGGTATGTTACTTGCCCGAGGTTCGATCGTCGATATCCAATACCTAGTTCAATCTCGTTACCGGCAAGTCTCTTTACTCGTTCCGTAATACATCATCTCGCAACTAACTCATTAGTTGCAATGCTTGCAAGGCTTAAGTGATGTGCATTACCGAGAGGGCCCAGAGATACCTCTCCGACATTCGGAGTGACAAATCCTAATCTCGAAATACGCCAACCCAACAAGTACCTTTGGAGACACCTATAGAGCACCTTTATAATCGCCCAGTTACGTTGCGACGTTTGGTAGCACACAAAGTGTTCCTCCGGTAAACGGGAGTTGCATAATCTCATAGTCATAGGAACATGTATAAGTCATGAAGAAATCAATAGCAACATACTAAACGATCGGGTGCTAAGCTAACGGAATGGGTCATGTCAATCAGATCATTCAACTAATGATGTGATCCCGTTAATCAAATAACAACTCTTTGTCCATGGTTAGGAAACATAACCATCTTTGATTAACAAGCTAGTCAAGTAGAGGCATACTAGTGACACTCTGTTTGTCTATATATTCACACATGTATTATGTTTCCGGTTAATACAATTCTAGCATGAATAATAAACATTTATCATGATATAAGAAAATAAATAATAACTTTATTATTGCCTCTATGGCATATTTCCTTCAGCTTTCACTCCGCTTGTTGCTTTACATGCCAAGCCAAAACCCCTCTGTCAGATAAGCCGCGGCCCACAGTCTCCTCTTCTTATACATCCGTCTCAACCATGTTACAGTTTTTTCCGACTGTCATCTTTTGGAAAACGCGTGCCATCTCCCCTCAAACGTGGCCGTGGACGTGTTGTAGTACAGAAGAGTTTGGAACTCCTTCAAGGACTTGTGACTGAGGTGAATCATCATATTTTTTTCTATATGCCACGTATATATACGGTGCCACACGTCTGGCAAGACTTCGCGAATTGCCTTGATCATCACAGCATCGGCGTTTGTGATTACACTCTTCGACATCTTTTGACACATGGACCTCAAAAAAGTCTGCAGCAGCCACACGTACTATTTGGTCTCGTCCGAAACTATGGTACAACCAAAAGCAGTGGTCTTCGGTGATTGTTAAGACAAACAAAAGGTATGAATCCATACCATAGCGGTTCATCTTGTACGTGATGTCAAATACAAGCACGTCGCCGAAGTCCTCATAGTCATGATGAGACTGGGAGTCACACCAGAACATCCTATTCAAGTGTCCTTCCTTATCTAGCTTGTACTCGAAAAAGAAGTTAGGATCCCTCTGTTTCCTATTGGCCATGATGCCTATGGCTGTGGCAGCATCACCTTTTGAAAGCAGCTTCCTCTTCTCCCTGGTGCAAAGGTTGTATATTTCACGCCTGGTAAAACCAACGCCGCCATACCATACATGTTTGCTGATGAAGGAATCCATCATGTCGTGAATTCTAATCCCTGCAGCTCCCATGGACATTATCTCATGCTTCTGGTACTCTTTGATTTTTCTGTGGGACCAAAGAAAAGGTACCTCGTCCGATCCTGCCAACATATGGCTATGCTTGTTATCAAAACTTTCAACATACCAAAACCCACGCTTTTGGTCAAACTTGACGGTCAGGTGCGCTTCGCAAAAGTAGCGTGTCTCGGCTCTGAGCCTACGGCTGTGTCCTTCCTCGGTTAGCAACTTGCTGTCACGTTTCTCTTGTCTGGAACAAACAAACCGCCTATAACGCATATGATGTGACTCGGTTTTGCTATACCTGACCTAATTCTTTCTAATGCTGAAACCATTAACTCTAAAATAGATGTTGTAGAAATCATACGCAGCATCATAAGACATAAAAGTCATTTCCATTATCTGCACGAACATATCCCTCTTATCATCTGCACTGGCAGTATCTTGGATATTCTTTGCCCCATCATCTTCTGTCACCTACAGAATCAAAACATATTCATGAAACAATTTTCTATGGTTTAACATTACTTCCATAGAACATTGATTACACACATACCTCACTCATGATGACCGACGGCTACGAATCCCTAGAATCAGGTGCATCTAATGATTCGTCGTTAAGGCCTGTCTCCGCGTCGGATTCACCGTAATAGTTGTACGCATTATGACATTCGGAAATGAACTGAAAAATACAACACAAATACATAATTACTTATCATATAATATTCCAGAAAAAATTCAATTTGCATGCCAACAAAATTTTTCACTTCCGTACCTGACTAATGTAATCTTCATTCGAGAGCTCCGAGTTGTTTTCCTGGCCATCATCATGCTCATCCATCTATAAATTTTCAACACAAAAATATAATGTTGTCGGATGCCACCAAAAAATTACAACATGATAATACCACTCACATTAAGATCTTCCCATTTGTTCTCATTCTCTGACTGATCTCCACGATCTAAATCTTCATCATCTGACCAATCTTCTGTCTAGTCTTTCATCAGTTCTCCAAACTCCATGTCTACCATCATATCAGTTAACTCCTCTTCGCCATTTCCTACAACAAATAATATGTATCAACACATGTCAAAACATTATCAATGAAGAAATATACAACACATAGCACACGATCACGGATGTTATGTAAACAAACCCAACCAAGGCAGTTCAGATCTGCCAAACCAAGTCAGGAAGATGGCCACGGCACCGGTCGTGATGACTTCCAATCGCGAGGAGAAGCACTACAAAACCTAGCTAGATCTGTGACTACCTCTGCCGCCGGATACCTAGGTTAGCCGCCACATCAAATAACGATAATCGCCGTGGACACAGCTGACGGCAACCGACGCTACGTGAACCCTACACTGAAGAAACCCAGATCACGAGGAGCAGCACTACCGGAACAAAATCCACGATCGCATGCGCCGCCGGTAGGTAGGTTAGCCGCCCCGCTAGGTTAACCACTACCTCTGACGGCGGCCGTTCATTCGATGTTGCCGCGAGCGAGACTAGAGGGGTGCGGGGGGACGCGGGATGCGGCGTTGCTGCGCTCGCTGTCTGACGAGATCGCCGGCGATGAGATAGCCACCGCTGGAGATCTACTGTGTGAATTATGGAGCTACGTGAATGCTCGCGAGATCGATGCAGCTGCGTGAATGACTGGGTCCGGCTCCTACGTGGTCGTGGGGTCGTGTGATGTTTTTTCGGACCAGGGTACTGTACGTATTGGGTCTGGGTTGTACAGGGCTAGACAGAGATTGGATATGGACTACGGCGGGCCAGGAAAAAACAAACTCGCCGGGACAGAAATACCCCTCGGAAATTAGGTTAGGGGGGAGCACCGGAGCAGGGCTCTCGTTGAAAAGAGAATAACAGTCCATACTATGCTAACAAACCATATCCATAGAGATGGTATATCTTACTGATCTTTTCCGCTACGGAGGACAGCCTGATGTAATTTTTCCTCTTGTGGCATCCTTGGTCATCAGTTCTCAGCAGGCTCTGCACTTTATCAAGTCAATGCACATGGTAAAATATCGAAAGCACAGGATAAACATGCATTCCTAGTGGGAAAATAATAAGAACTCCAGTAATCAAACAATTCAAAACCTAGAGCCGCCAAAAATTATTTGCTACAACATTGTTAACTGAGTTATCTCTTTTCAATTCAGAGGAGAAAGAACTTTGTCTAATAGAGACATGCAACAAAGCCAAATCATAACATCAGACTTATTCTCGTACGGAGCATCAGACCAGTCAGATCGTACTAGTTGCAGGAAGAGACCGGCGCATCTAGAAGAAAGAGTAAATGCAGGGGACTCACATCACATCTGATCTTCCCTAGAAATTTCTCTTTAAACTTTGATCCGACGTGGAGATTGCGTACATGCCTCGATCTCAAGAGCCATACTTTTTCTCATCTAAAGAGGAAGCTGATTAGCGGCGAATCATGGTCATCGTGTGTCTAGCTGTGAGTCTCTACTTGCTATCATCGGAGCAATAGGAAACAATCCGATGTGCTACCTGCTGGATGGTCGTGGCTGCAGAATCGGATTCTCGCAGCTACCAGATCGATGAGAAGGCATATATTGGATGGTTTTCGTTGATTATGTCCCTAGTAGCGAAAGAGGAGGAAGGGGAGGACTTACGTACGTAGGTGGAGAAAGGCCACGGGACTCCTAGTGCTTTATCTCACGGTACAAAGTAGATCAAAGATTAATTAATCTCATACACAGGTGGACAAAGGCCACATGACTCCTAGTGCTTCATCACACGGTTCAAAATAGATCCTAGATTAATCCGACGGATGAATTTTGCTAAACTCCTAGTGCTTTATCTCACGGTACAAAGTAGATCAAAGATTAATTAATCTCACTAGCAAAAGAGCCCGTGCGTTGCAACGGGACAAAAAGAATAATTCTGTCCATTTTCCTAGCTCAATAATGTGAATTAAAAGAATGGCTTTTTTACTAACGCACAAAAATGTTGAATAATGTATGAAAATGCATGGAATCAACATTAGTACAAGCATTTGATTTTATGAAAAAAAGGGGGGAAAGGTATTTGTTTACCTCCAACCGGTAGGGCTGTCAACAAAGCTCGCACTCAATGAACTGTTTCGTGCTCGATTAACTATATGCTCAAGTTTGGCCACTTTGACTGGTTGATATGTCAAATATGGAACATGTAATTTCCAATAGATCATGATGTATTGTGCTCTAAATTTGTACTACTGTTTCATCATTGGTCGCTTATTTGTGATTGGTAAAACCACTACGATAACCTATAGCTTAAGGACATCTGCAATGCTAGACTCTTGTGTAGGCACTTAAGAGTAAAAAGTTAAACATCAAAAAATTAAGAAAAAAGTAAGCGCCTTCTCATTCAATGCTATGCGCTTATCAGCGGCTCTAAATACGTAGGCCCGGCTACCCGTTTCTTTACTCGCGTGCCCAGGAAAAGAGAAAGCGCTCAATGCATCTATTGGTACCGGGCACACTGGGAACAACTAATGCAACTGCCGGTCTATCGGGAAATAAATCCTGGCGTCCATCAATTGCAGATGCCCTAAGAGAACATGCAATCTGTATATATCCGGCATCAAGTCCCACAAATAAATTTATTTGTAGTTCAATGCACATATATTCTTCCGGCAAACATATATGATTATCTGAAGATGTCGTACACATATATTCGTATGAAAAGGCACTGCCTTTGGCTCAGTTAATCCATTTATAGCCATATATTAAAACAGAAGGGTACATATAAATTTTGCCCCTTGTATGATTTTCAAACGATGTATATGCTGAGCAATAGCTTTGAATACATAATTCAATTCCAAAAAATAATCAGCATACAGATGTTACATACAGAGGCATTGTGGTCTTGAAGTTGCAACATACATAATGAAATGTAATGCATGACATGCTTGATCTAAAAAGGTTATGATAGTAATGAAAAAATGTACGATAGCAAGGGAAACCTTACGTTGTATCAGTGCTGTTATATATTTGAAATCTCAGTGCACATATATATATTTTCTAGCAATACCAAGCTTTGATCTCAAACAGAACATATCCACATTACCCTCAGGATAACTGAACAATAATAGCTGACAGTGGGTCACCCGGTTCAATCCATCCATCTTGGCACCAAAATCGAAAGTTCTGGGTAGCTCCAGCTTGCCAAATAAAAACTGAATGATTATGATTTATGCACCTAGGTGATATCCCTGTGCAGATCATGATGGTTATACTGTACCTATTGCCAACTTTGCTAGCTGCATCACAGAAATTAACACCTAAAGGGTTGAAGCACAAAATATTCAGTACTTACTATGAGTAAAGAAAAATCATAAAAATTATATCTATGGACTTGCAAAGACAATCAAGAGCAACGGCTGATGTGAAAGCTTTCATTGGCTGTATATATGACTCGTCTTTTCCATCAAATTGTCACTGATAGCACAAACATTTGTGATTTTGAACCAATTGGACAGAAAAATAGGATGCAAATTTATGTCCTCTCGCATGAAACATGTCAGCTGCAAAAATCATGTCATGTAATAGAAGCTACCATTAATCATGTAGTGCAAGAGGCCACAAACACGCTCCATTTGGATCACCCTGGTAGCAGCCAAGCCCTCTACTGTTCCGCCAGCAGTGAAGCCCCGGTGGTCCAGCCTGAGTTTTTGCATGGTTCATCTTCTCTGCACTGAACACTTTGGAGATGAGATTCTTTGTCTTCTCTGCTTTTGGAAAAATAAAAAACATAAAAAGGCCTAGTTCTGATCCGTCGGTTAATTTAATTTGCCTCTAGTTCTGATCAATCATGCATATCCGTAGTACCAGGACATTTTCTGATCAGCGTTGTTACTATTTTATTTTACATTTAAATTCTGTGTTTAACTTGAACTCTGCATGTCCTCCTCGTCCTCAGACGTTTTGATCCCAGCCATACATTCCCCTGAATGTTATGTTATTTGTAGTAGTATGATGCCTTCATGCCTGAGAGGGACCCTGCTTTCTTTCCGGCCGGTTTTAGCTGTCCTGTACCCACACCATGGGAGTTGGTTGGATCCTAAGTGGAGGCCTTTAGTGCGTGTAGCCTGCCTTCATGGCACGGCTAAACATTCCCAGTATACAGAAACATCCTGGCTTAGCCAAAGGTATTTCTTAAGCCTCTTAATTCTTAGTAGAGGAGCTCATGCGGCAGTAACTAAAAAAACTATGTGCATGAAAAGAACATATAACAACGGAGTACTGAGTTTGTTTGGAGAAATATGTTTTTATAATTTTGGGTCCATTGGCCGTTAGCTTACAGATATACTTATAGTTTCCTATATGTGCATTAATTGATTTTTATTTTGGATCCGTCGTCTGTTAGGTTGCAGAAATATATATCTTGCTATATGTGCAAAGTATTTTGGAAAGTTCCTTACCAACCAATGTTCCTGCAAATTAATTGATTTTAATTTTTTGATGGCGCAGAAAGATGGCGTCCCACATTCGATAAATTTTAGTAATGCAAAAGGAAGACTGTAATGGCCGTAAAAGCGGAGGAACACAACTAACAAGAAGTTAACCGAGAATATTCAACACTGGAGCTACAAGAAGGTTGAATCAAACCTATATATAGTCAGTTCTTGTCAAGATCGATCGAGCCTCTTCTCGAGCTCCCGGGTCCCGATGTGTCCTGTGTACCTCAACCTCAATGCACCGTTCCTCTCCCCTTGCAGCCTCCTCTCTGCTGCATAAATCATATACTGCATTTGCAGCAATATAAATGCCACTCTCAGTACTCCACACCTTATAGTAGTAAAATATCTAGCTGATTCTCTACGGTTCTACATGCACATTGAATACTGGAGAGTACCTAAAATCAAAAGAAGAGAAGGAGCAAGGATGTACACGCCTGCTGGAAAGTACATACAACTGAAAGAAGAAAAGGAGCAAGGATGTACGCACATGTTCCCTAAGCAGCCTCTCCACCTTACCATGCTGGCTAAGAAGAATCCCTGATCCTCACAGTCTCTCACTTGACGTTCTGCTCCCTCTTCCCCAAGCTCGCACCTGCACCTTCTTCTCCCTACCTCTCCTCCTCCCTGAATCCTCCTCTTTCTCTCTTTTCCACCAGGGAAAACTGAAGAGCCGGCATGGCTTGGAGCTATCTACCTGCAAGAAATTCGTGCTGCCACGCCGGATCCCTCCGTCTCACGCGCCCGTCTGCCGTCGCCCAGCTCCGGCGAGCTCCTGCCTAGGTCGCCGGATCCCTCACTCCGGCTGTCCTCGTCGCCACCGGCGACCCCCGCCTCTCCGCCCGCTTTCGGATCAGCCTCCCCAACCCCTGCCATGCATGGATCCGCCCCTGCAAGCTCCAGCCGCCGCCGTCTGTTCTGCATCGAGCTGCTGTGCCACCCCCAACCACTCGAGCCGCCTCATTGAACCGAGCCAGAAGGTGCGCTCGAGCATCATCTGCGTGTAGCCGGTCGGGGAGGGGTAGGCGCGCCGGCGTGGTGGCCGGTGGTGGCGCACGGCGGCGCGCGGTGAGGGGCGTGGCAGGGGTTGGAGATGGGATTGGGAGGCAGGGCGTGCGGGGAGAGGGGGGCTGATTTTCTTTCCTTTTCTCTGGCGTACCGGTTCGTGTTAACTTATTGTGAGGACTGCGCGTACAATACCGAAATCAACAGGGGTTTCTTTAAAAAAGTGCACGACGGTGAACCCGGAGACCCAATCCGTGCTTTATTATTAGGGAGAGATAAGCAGGTGGACAAAGGCCACATGACTCCTAGTGCTTCATCACACGGTTCAAAATAGATCCTAGATTAATCCGACGGATGAATTTTGCTAAACTCGAGGATTAACGGTGAGCCTCGTATGGTGCCTCCAATTAGTAAATAATAAATAATAATATAAGACTAGTATACTATATTATTAATATGTGGCCTATTTTTTGTCTCACAAAGTATTTTGGAGATGCTACAGCCGGCTACAGGGAACGTATCCGGTGCAGCAACACTTGTGGTCCTACCGGTGCACCGGATGCTGTACAACATTTTAAAAAATCTGAAAAAATTCGAGCACATTGACATAACATCAATGTATGTCGTCACAAAATTTCGTATCAAAATTTGAAATATTTTTTGAGATAGAAAAATGACAAAACTGACATCATTGTGATAATGAGCCAAATCTAAAGCTCAACTTATCTAATGTACTATTCAGTGTTGAATTTGTCATTTTTGTTTTAGGAGCTGTGTTTCGAATTTTGACTTGAAATTTTGTAACAATCTACATTAATGTTGTGTCAATGTGCTACATTTCTTTCAGAATTTTTCAAACATTTAAATGTGCGACTTGAGTTCGGTGCACCGGTAGCACCAGAAGCACCGGTGCACCAGATATTCGCCCGCCGGCTACAAGTCATCCGGTCTCTTCTCCAACTAAGCACAACTATTATATTTAAATCCTTATAGACTGCTTACATCACTTTATTGTATTTGCCCTAAGTTGCATACAAGCTTGCGTACTAACCAACTTATGGGGTTTGGTGCTAGGCTCTAAGCCCGATGGTCATCCTTTCGTGGCGGGACGACTGCCGAGTGTACCCGCCACGGTTCGAGCTCCACTCCGCTAGCACAAGCAAGGTTTTACATTGCACACCCGCCCTCTCGCCCTGCCTCCTACCCGCCAACCACCAAGGTCGCTCAACACTTTTGCGTTGCACTGTTTTCATAAATGCCAGCATATGAGAGTCAAATCCTCGCCAGATGTCAAGTTCCTTCGCAAACTCTCACCATCTGCCCGACTCAGATATAAACATATATAATTTCTAGGAGATGTTTACTAATGTGGCCGCGAGTGAAGGTCGGTGGTAAATGCATAAACGGGCGTCATATGTAACTTTTGGTACATCCAATATCTTAATAAAATCCTACTCAAGAAGCACTGAGTCTTTTGACATTCTTATCATGACTGCTCCTTCCTCTAAGAACTTTGCAGGCTATTAAATAGTGCCATGCTTCATGCGGTCACACAATTTTTCACTCATTTTGGCATCACACGTTTTAGAAGGTGTCACACAAAATGGGGTGCAAACGCATTCTGGTGAAGATTTTGTTGTTCTAGTTGAGTCATAGTATGAAATAAGTGACAAACTGATGATCCATTTCCCTGTAAGTAACCTCCAATTATGAACTTTTCTCACGTTTTAGCAAAGTGATATTAAAGCGTGCACCAATTAATAGTTTATATTTTTATATGTAACAAACTAGAGGGTGTTCCACAAATTTGTGTGGCAAGATTTTATTGGTGTTTTCATAATAATTCATTATTAATAGATATAAAAACAAAAATACAAAGGTGAACATGGTTCCACGCCCACCCATGTGAATAGTAAATTTTAAAAATATACTAGAAAAATTGATTTTCTTAAAAAAAATTGGGGTAACGAACTAGGTCGACCATTCTACTAACGTGTGAAGTTTCAAGAAGTATTGACACCCGTGGTATTCTTAGTGAAGTAAATAGAATTGGGGCCTTACTTTTTATTAAATAGTGTTTATTAATATAGCTTCGATTTTGTCATTTTTCCCAGAATAATAAGGATGTAATTTCTTTGCAAAACTTCATGCGGGGGTATATCGGCTGAATAAGTATGTTACAAGAAATATTCAGATATTTTTTGTTTTCTTCTAGTATGTTTTTTTGAATTTACTATCCATAAGAGGTGCGCGTGGAACCATGTTCATCAAATCCGCGTCCATATAAAAACTCATATAATGTACTATATGTTATATAGTAACATAAAGGTAAAAACCATGATGAAAAAATGACATTGTATTCACTTGACTGATCTAAATGATTATACCTCTTGAAAATCAAAATGATTAAATATACAACCTGTTTATAAAAAACTAACAAACTTTAGACCCACATATTTGATCAAAATGATCAATCTTGGAACAATCTTGGGGAGTCCGTGCGTCCACCACATTGGCGTACGACAATCCGGATCCTGCCCAAAACCATCTTCGTGTTCAAAATCATCGCAGCATTCACAACGGCTATCGACCTTACGCCTACTTCCATTCACACTAGCTAAAGGTCGTGCTGCATTCATGGTCACGCAGTTGGCGAGCCACCCGAGAAGCCTACCCAACTATTTAAACAGCATGCTGGCCACCCCCAAACCCTACCTCCCATTTTTTTCACATTCCACTACTAGCGAAAAGCCTAGCAGTAGCGCCGGTATTAGGTCTAGCAGTAGTGCGGGGTACCGCGCTAATGCTACGGCGCTACATGGGGATGAAAATGGAGTGGAAAGGTTCCGCTTTTCCGGAGGAAAAATGGAAACGGAGAGGAAATATGGAAATGGAAATAGAAATTTGCAAAATGAAAATGGAAATGGAATTTTTTTTTATGCGGAAACGGAAACAAAAACGGAGTGCTGTTTTTCGGTGGAACACACGTGGAAACGGAATGGAACACATGTGGAAACGGAACTTTCCGTTTCCGTTAATATGGAATTCTGTTTTTACTATAGCCTCATGGCTACTTTGTAGCCAACTACCAAACAACACACAATGACACAATGAGCAGAATGAGCAGAATGTATCATTTGAGTACCAACTTTTACTACCACACATATACTCAGCTAGACTCTATATGGAATTGTCATGTACTACTACAATACTACCCTATGTTACCAACACAACCATATTAATTTGTAGCCATGTTAAGAATTCCATCAATTTGTTTTTTTTTCTGTATTTCTCTATGATTTAAGGTGGTTTAAGTTCCGGTCAACACACAGATTTGTATCCGTGTCCGCTCTGTATTCGCTCCGTGTTTGTTTCCGATAGTATCTGTTTCCGTATTCGTTTCCGGGGTTTCTGTATTCGTTTCCGCTTCTGTAAAAATATATGGAAACAAATATGATGGTTAGCAGCAGCGAGTGCTGGCCCGCGCTAGTGATATACCTGATTAGCAGTAGCGCTTTTGGCTAAACGCGCTCCTGATAGTTACTAGCAGCACACCTCTCTGCCTGCGCTACTACTATTATTACGTATTCTATTTCTCTTTTGTTTTATGTCGTATTCAGACACCATTAGACAAGTTTACATACTGTAGCAATTTAAAGATTGTTTTTACATCATAATCAGTTATTACATCACTGGGTGAAAGAACCGTGGATTAGTTTCAAGTGGATGGATCCAAAGTGACCAAGTCATGGATTAGCGTGACTTGGCCAGTTCGGATCCATTCACTTGAAACTAATCTGCGGTTCTTTCACCCAATGATATAATAACTCATCATCATCATTATCATCATCATCATCATAATACATGATTGTCATATAACAACTCCTCATCATCATTTTCGTCCATGAGACATAATAACAACTTCTCATCATCAACATTTTCGCACATAATAACAACTTCTCATCATCATCATAGCCATAATCAACACTAACTAATTGTTCTTAATACCTAGAACCTACTCCTCTGTCCTAGGTAAAATATCGTAAAAGAGATAAATTGGTCCGTCTCCATAATGGAGAATGGAGATAAACCTATCTCCAACTTGTGGCTTACGCATATTCTTGTTGTCTCCAATTAGTTGTGTGTGCGCATTCATCCTTTGCTCCATTCTTTGATTTTGAGCATTCCATCATTTGAAGAAACTGAGTATTTAGTATAGTAAGCCTTCGAAGGAGTTGGTCGTAAGCTAACCATATGCATATAACCTTTGGTAAACAGCATGTAAGGCACAACCTCCTTCGGGAGCCTCTATTGAAAAACGTAATAGTAACATATATAGTTAGCAATGTAGTTTATATACTTAAGAAGAATGTATGCAATAAAGATACCATCATTAACAAAATCTTACCAAGTTTTTGGCAATGAAGTTACCATCATGCAATTTGTGGACTAGTGGCACGTATCCAGTAAAATTTGGGAGGATAGAATGATTGGTTTTAAACGCCTCAACATCATCTATGAATGAGACAAGGTAACCTTTCTACTCACAATTAAGCTCGGAGTCATAGCTGTAGTATGTCCTGTCTACAGTCTTTCGAGTATTTTTGGAAGATAAGAATAAGCTGACAATTATAAACAAAGATGTTTAGTAGTGATGAACACCAAATATTTTAAATTAATAATATAAATTACTAACTTAACAAATTAGTTTGACAAACTCACATTTAGGCAAAACTGGAGGCATATCCACATCCACCCAGATATCGATATTATCATCATAGTCATCTTCGGGACGAATATCAAATGTTATTTGCATACCCTCATCAAATCCATATACCTTACAGAGAGCTTCCCAATTAGAGCAACCGAAATGGGAGTGATTGTCCATATTGAATAGCTTAACCAGAAACACATAACCATGTTTAGTTCTTAAGTGAGCCATCATCGTCTCCGTATTCTCAAAGTCTTTGAAACCGAGCTTCTGCAATATATATGGTCTTGCATGGCACGGGATGTACTAATCGATTTGAAAAAAAATCCAGGAATAAAACGTTGACCAAAAGAAGCACAAGTGGTGTATTAATTACAAAGAAATGCTTGTTGCGTACCGTATAAACATAAAAGGTCTCGTCCAGCTTCACGGTGAAAAACCTATCATTTTGCAGGTGAGGATACGTGTCGCACAAACCTCGGTCATCGTAGAAGTAACCACACTCCTGGATCATATTGTCATCAGACATATCCTATGTTCAAAATTAAAAGATTAAACTTCTGAATTTCAATATATGTACTGCAAAAACTTAATTCGATCATTAATATTCATCACGGGTTAATTTTCCATCTGTCGAGACTTTTCTTGAAAACTCTCATCTCACGTGGTGTATATAGTGGGCACGCCCTCTCTGATATATTCGACTGCCGGTGATGGTCGCTCCTCCTTTCGTCCCCGAGTGCATTACACCAAATTGTCTAGCACAAGGGAACGAAGTAGAAGCGACCCCCATGACAACAGTCAGGATTCTTCTTCTCTCATATATGGTGGACACTCCCTCATTGTTTCGACCGTCGATGATGGTCGCTACTCCTTCTTCCCCTAGTGCGTAACAAAGGTCTAGCACAAAGAGAAGAAGGAGAAGAGACCCCCACGACAACAGTCGGTATTCTTCTTCTCTCAAATATATATGGTGGACATTCTCCCTCACTAAAGGACACACAAGGAGCTGAAACAGACCTAAAGTCAACCCGTTCCATATATCGAGCAAAGACATAGAAAAAATGCCCTATGTTTTGCTGAAATATCATTGAATTCCCGTACTAGCAAATCACAGGCACTCGATATGCCCTACATTATAGCATAAGTCATGCTAACATTCATGAAAAAATTTGGCATGACCTTTGCTAAAGACAGGACATATCGAGCGCCTGAAATTTGCCGGGACGGAAATGAATCAACATCTGGCAAAACATAGGCCACTCGGAGGCACATTGCAAACAAGGACACCAAGACATGCTCTATTTTCAGAATGCATCACCATCGACATCAATGACATGACAACTATCTAGCACTAGCATTTTCATCATTGACATTTACTAAATTTGGGCAAGCACAAAATATAAACCCTATAAGATATCAACTGAACATTATTATGCTGATTCCAAAGACCTACATTTACTAAGAATTTAATATATATTATAACCTAAATATTTCATTTGGTTAAGAAGTATAACTAATGTTTCTTACTAAAAATTGCCATACCTAAATTTTCTTACTGAAAATTTCTGTTACTAAATTTCTCATATGGCATGGCATTGCGATACATTTCCGTATTGAAAATTTTGTATATACCTAAACAACTTCCATTACTAAAATATCTATTCAAAAGACCTAAAATTTCTGTTAATAAATTTGTATACCAACATTCTACAAGAACAAGAACAGAGAAGGGATGGAGGGAGGGAGGAAGGAGGGAGGGAGGGAGGAGGGGGGAGGAAGAGGTGCCTCACTGGCGGTGGCGCACCGGCAGCGGGCGACGGCGGCGGGCAACGGTGACAGCCGAGTGGTGCAGCTCCGGCGACGGCGGGGGGTGGTGGCGCGCGGGCGGTGGCGGCGGGCGAGGTGATGGGGATGGCGACCAGAGAGTGTGAGTGAGAGTGTGTGGTGAGGGAGAGGGTAACGGGCGGGCTGGCCGGGGCATAGGATAAGGTGGTTTTAGTGGCAGCAGCGCTCTTGTGAAACAGGTGCTACTACTACACCTACTCCGGCGGCAACGTCGTAGCAATTATAGTAGTAGCGCTGTTCTCCGCCGACGCGCTACTGCTACTTGGTTATCAGTAGCGTGATTTCTTGAAGATAATTAGCAGTAGCACCTTATTTTAAACCGCTCTGCTGGTAAGATTTTGTGTATAAGATTTTCTCTAGTAGTGTTCCTTTGATGTCGTTCAAGCCCCCCTAGTTTGTCATCAGCCATTCCCCGTCGCTGCAGTGCGGTCCTAGATCACATATTACAAGATGTTGATATCCGCGCTCCTCGGACGGCCGACACTAGACCTGCATTGCGACGGGCCAACCTATGAGCTAGGGGAAGGAGGAGGAGGGCAACCACATGGCCATGGTGGAGGCCGCGGAGGAGGAGAAGGAGGCGATGGTCGTTGACCGTAGCTTTGGCTAGTGGTCCAGGTGAGACATGTACTCCTCTCGCAGTGCTCGAGGCCTAGAATGACGAGGCGCTGGAGCAGCACGACAACGAGGCCAAATAGGTACATGTCGACGCCTCCGACTTGTTCGTGTTGGCCGCCAACAATGATGAGGCCGCCGGCTCCAGCGTGGGGTCGGCAACCTCACCTCCGACATGGAGGAGTAGGATTTATTATAGTAGTTTAGGGATCTTTTGCATGGTAAAATACCTACGAACTAGTATGAATCAACATTAAACGACTCGGTGTCCATTAGACATCCCGGCTTGATATCTAACCTATGAACTAGTATGAATCAACATTGAACGACTCGGTCTCCGCCTTGTACGAGGGATAGGGTTGGACGGCGTCCGCCCGACTCGATTTCGGAGAACACATCCGTTAGTGTCGACGAACATTTGGCTCTCTTTTTTGCGGGTGTGGCGAACATTTGGTGATGTATGTATAGTCATTGCCTTTGGAGATGCTTATGCCATATGCCACGTTGATGACTCATCCTACTTTGAAAAGAAATGTTCACAAATTTTCTTAAAATAGTTTCATGAAATATCAAATAAACCTTTAGAAATTTCTAAAAATGGCAGTGAATTTCTAAAAATATTTGTCATTCATAAAACATTATCCCCAAGTATTCCTGAGTTTAAAAATATATTTGCAAATCTAAAAATGTCATGATTTACAAAAAGTTTGCAATTTCAAAAAAAATGTTCATGAATTTTTTAAATCCTTTTAAATTATAATATTTTACAAAATAAATTAAGTACTTACAAATTTTGAAAAATCACAATCTAGAAAATCATAAATAGAAAATCACTTTTTTTTTATTTTCGTCAAATCTGGAACAAAGTAATAACAACGTACAAAAAATTCACTAAACTAATAAAAAGGAAAAACAACATATGGGAAAGAGACGAAAGAAACAAAAACAAAAGAGCCACAAGCTCTCTATGTGTTGGGCCTGTCTATGTGCGAGCGGGGGTGTTTATTCGTTGGCATTGGCCGCATCACGCATGGAATAGGATGCACACTTGTTTCAGCTTGATCATAAGAACCTACGGCGGGTACGTCGATCCATGTGATGAAGATAGCGGTGGTGAGGCCGGCCGCGGCGACATTCTCCATTTGATGGTTATGACAATGAACACAATATCAGGGCACACAGGTTTGATGCCTCTGATGTTTGAAGGGAGAATGCGGAACTAAATGAGAAGTTGTTGCGTCTTATGAAATAGCTATTCTGTGAGAAAAATCCGATCGGTCTCAACACCGCCCTAGCACCGCTCAGCGTTGTGAAGCCGGTTTTCAGGTTACCATACCCCCTTCCTCTTGAAAAGAGGGTGGAATTTGTCCGGATTGTGGAAGCTATCGAACGGGAGATCTTTTGTAACATCCCAAAATTCTAAATTTTGGAATGTTATATTAAATAAATTATTATAATTCTTCTTTTGATTGAGTGAGTGAAAGTGAGTCAAATTTGAAACTTTCGAAAGTTGAATGAGAGGGAATGAAATGACTTTCCCAAACTTTCAACCTTGCATTTTATCTAAATGAATTCAAATTCATTTCAACACAAAACCCTAGAGCGAAGATGACATGACTTATTTCTTTTGAAATCAAAAGGGTTTTTGAAAAGATTTGAATTCTATTTGGAAATACTTCAAATTCTGAAACTTTATGCAACTCAATGATTTTCTGGAGAGAAGATAAAATGACTTCTTCAATTATATGAAATATGAGTTGGAAGTTAAAAAGAATCAAACTGAAAGTCATTTGGAAGTATTTTGAAAAATCCCTTTCAATTTGGAGTTATTAGACTTTTATTCAAATTATTTTTCTCCAAAAATAAAATACATGGAAAATAGGTTAAAATGATTCCCTACAGTAGAAAAGTGGATAAAAATAAATTTGAAATAATTTTGGTATTAAAAATTTGATTTTGTTGGGTTTTAATGCAACATCAACATTTTTTGACTTTTATCAATTTTTGTGGATTTTATATAAACCTGTAAAATAGTTCATGTTGTAGGATTTGTTTTTATGAAATTTTTCATATATCATAACACTATATCTGATTTTTATTATTGTGGTTTCTTTTTATTTTTGTTGTCTGCTTAAAGAAATATAAAAAATATCCTTGCGCCAGCCAGGCCGACCAGGGCCAGCTAGCAGCCAGGCGGCCTGCCCTCGCAGTCCACCAAACCAGCGAGCCGGCCTGCCCAGCCTCGCCCGCACCCGAATCGCCCCCGCCTCGGTCGACCGCTCCCTCCCTCGCTCACCGCGGTCGCTGACACCGGACCCCACCTCTTCTTCCTCCTCCCACACGCAACAGCTGTGCCCGGATCGCGCCGGCGTATCCCGGTTCCCTATGTAAACCGCGACTCCCTCGACCCGTTTCCCCCTTTTTTTTTCCTCAGCGAAACCCTCTGCCCCGCCCGCGATCGCTCGCCGGAGCCAGAAGCCGCTGTCGCGCCATTGCCGCCCCACTGAGCGACCCAGACCACCTCGACTCTCTCCGAAGCCAACACCACAACCCCCTCGCTCACCCGCATCTCCCCGTGCCCTCTCCTGAGCTTCAGAGCCACCGGAGCGCCGACGTCGCCAACCACCCAACCCCACCCGCCGCCGTCGAGCTCGTTCCGCTTGAGTCGATCGTCCCCCGAGCTTCGTCGTTGTTACCAGCGTCTTCGTAGTTATCTTCCTCATCCTCTGGAGGTCTTCCCCGAGCTCGGACACCACCGGAGCCGTCGCCTCCTTCGACCCGCAGCCGTCGCCTTCGTCGGACATCGCCGGACTTCACCGCCAGCCCACTGTAAGCCGGCCACCCCCTCCTCGTCCATCCGATCTACTTTATACGGCCCAGATTAGATTAGAATCGAAGGGTTTGGTTATTCTTATTAGATCGGTACACCTTGGTTTATTGTCCGGTTTTGATCGACCCGACTTGTCTTGTTTTTTCTCTGTTAGCCGCAGCGCGCCATTTTTCTTAAGGCTCGGCCGTCCGTTCGTAGTTTAGAGCACCCGCACGCCTCGGCCAATCGTGTTGCGCCACGCGTAGGCTAGCCAACGCCTAGTGTTTTTTCTTTTTCTGTTTTAGTTTTAGTTACAGAATTAGTTCTGTTTTTAGCTTTCTTATAATTTTTACGTTTTAGATCCGAATTGCGTGATTCTTTTTGCATTGTGTCACAAATTTGTTGAAGTTTCTCTTTGTGTACTTGGTTTACAAATTTGAGTAGTTTAAATTTGATTTTAATGAAATTTGTTCAAATTAGTAATTTGGCCATAACTTGAGTTTTATAAAAGATTTTTGATTGATTCTTTTTGCTACTGCTTTTTTTATTCTTTTGTTTATCCAGTATTATATAGTTATTTATTTTTAGTTTACTAGCAAAAGATCCCGTGCGTTGCAACGGGAGAAAAAATATAACACACACTCTTAAACCAACAACCATCACTCAATATGTTCATCTCCTTTATATTTGCGAGGCATCATATTTGTGTTGCCGTTTATCCTCCTTCTCACCCTCGCCAGCGATGGCCTTGGTGTTCACACAAAACAACAAAAAAACCGTGTTTGAATATGGTTAATCCTAAGGCGTCTCTCTCTCCCTCTCTCCTCCCTCGCCCCCCCCTCTCTCGCTTTCTCTCATTCTCGCAATGAGAAATCTGTTGTTTTCCTCTTCGACATTTTTCAGAGGTATGCATGTGTAGTTATTGATGTTTTCTTTTGCCTATATGGTTATAGTGGGGTGTTTATTTGCAATCTGGATCGCCGCTGGTACGAAAGAAAAACGGATCTTGCGCTAGAAATTATAAATTTGCTTTCAAAACAATATTTTAAAAATATTTAACAGGTAAAATTAACATCATATTTAGATTCCACACATTTTTCTAATAAAATTTCATATATAATATGTTAAAATCGAAGTTACGGTTTAAAAGATACGGATAATTTAGAAAATCATTTGTTTGATTTAAATATATTCCAAAATAATATAAAAAATAGTTAATAGGTAAAAATAATCTCATATTCATATTCTACATATTTTTCTAATCAAATTTCATATATAACATGTTCAAATCGGAGTTACGGTTTAAAAGATATGGATGATTTAAAAAAGCATTTGTTTGACTTACATATGATCCACGGATGAATTACCTAAACGTTAGGGGGTTTTTAGAAAAACGTAAAATAACGGTTCACGTGTGACGTAAATCCGGACGGCGGGTTGATTTCAAGAAAACACAGGAACTTTTGTGTAAAATACAAAAAAACGATTCGTTTTGACTTAAAACAGGACTGCGGGTTGACTTCTCTGAAATAGAAGGACTTTTCTGAAAAATGCCATGACAGACGAAAGAAACCCAATTTGCTTTATTATTAGGTAAAGATTTTAAATTAGGTTTATTGCAAAACAGTACTGTTTTGTGTATGTAGTTGTTTTAGTCATTTAATTAGCATTTTCAATTGTTTTTAGTTAATTCTTTTTGTAACTTTTTACATGTTGTTATATGTTTCTATTAGACTACAATAGATAAATTTTTGTAGTTATTTATTAGTGTTTAGTTACTGCTTTTATATTTGCTTGTTTAGTTCAGAGTGATAGTTGATAAAAATAGTTTTCTTAGTTTAAAAGTAATTCTTTTTGCCACTTCAAGTTATGTTTAGTATTGTTTCTATTATTTAGGAGTAAATTAGTTTCATAATTATTTTAGTTTTGTTTACTATTGTCTTAGTGTTTTGCTAGTTGTTCTAGTGCTAACTAGATAGTTATAATAGTTTTTATACTAGTTCTTTTGCTAGTATATACTTTAGTAAATTATTTTCTGTTGTTTCATTAGAATTATATTTTCTTTGCTGTAAAAAATTTATTAGAGTAATTTTGTGTTGTTATGATAAACTTTGTGTGAGTTGGTCTCCACAAGTTTTCCTTGAAGTTTCTTTTGAAGTTTTCCTTTGGTTTGCATTTGTTTTTCTTTGAACATTATTGTTTTCTTTATTTTATTTGATTGATAGAATTGATTGCTAGAATTGTTGCTTATGTGAATACAATGCTTGATTATATAGATTTTCTCGGAGTGACGAATAGTTTATCAAAGATTCTGAGAGTGTTATTATCTTCATCAACTTACCAGGCAAGTTCACTTTGACCATGCTTTCATACATACTAGACCAGTAATGCGCCTTGGCGCGAGGGTGCCTGTCCGAACGTTTTGGTCAAACGTGTAATGTTAAGTTATTAGTAACTCAATTGCTATTCGGACGATAAAAAGGGCAGTGAAAGCATGATATTGCCACCATGTATCTAAATGGGACTAACAACGTCTGAATGAACTGGAGCTATAAATAGATGTCAGACAGAATGTAACTAAAAATGTTGGTACTCACTTAATGTTGCAACCTGAGAAACCTCGAAACACCAACTCATGAAGCTATTGCATCACAAAGTATAGATAAATGTTACACTTTGTGTATGTGAGCCAAGAGGGTTAATGTCAAGCTGTTGTAAGCTAAACAGAATGAAATGAAGCCAGAATGAAATTAAAGGAGATTCATATATAACAGGAAGAATCACCGAAGAACCAGTTGGAAACAAAGATCGTTCATGTGCACAAAATGGGAAGTCACCAAACAGTATAGCGCCTTGGCGTGAGGGTGCCAGTCCAAACTTTTTGGTCAAGCAAGGAATGCTTAGTCGATAGTAATCCAGGTTTATCATGTGTATTCATATATGATAACAATACAATTAAGGAGAAATATATGTCGTTGAACAAAACGTTCCGGCCAGGTGAAAACAAAGGAATTTACATCGCTACCCCTGTTTTGAATCGCTATCCCCATCGCCATCTTCCTACGTTTATCCCGTTATTTCAAATGGCTTCTCCTCGTCGCTCCCAGGCCCCAGGCGAATCCATCATCCACGCATCCATCATCCAGGTCCTAGGCGCTCATTGTCGGTGTCAAAACCGGCGGATCTCGGGTAGGGGGTCCCGAACTGTGCGTCTAGGCGGATGGTAACAGGAGACGAGGGACACAATGTTTTTACCCAGGTTCAGGCCCTCTCGATGGAGGTAATACCCTACGTCCTGCTTGATTAATATTGATGATATGGGTAGTACAAGAGTAGATCTACCACGAGATCAAGGAGGCTAAACCCTAGAAGCTAGCCTATGGTATGATTGTTGAGATGTAATGTTGTGTCCTACGGACTAAAGCCCTCCGGTTTATATAGACACCGGAGAGGCTAGGGTTACAGAGTCGGTTACAATGGTAGGAGATCTACATATCCATATTGCCAAGCTTGCCTTCCACGCCGAGGAAAGTACCTTCCGGACACGAGCCGAGTCTTCAATCTTCTATCTTCGTAGATGGGAGTCCGCGGATATTGATAGTCCGCTGTCCGGACACCCCTAGTCCAGACTCCTCGGTAGCCCTGAACCAGTCTTCAATGACGATAAGTCCGGCGTGCATAATGTTCGGCATTGCAAGGCGGGTTCCTCCCTTGAATAGTCCGGAGAAGATAATGAACACCAGGATAGTGTCCGGCTCTGCAAATAATTTCCACATTCCAAATGTAGAGAGAATAAAACATATACACCGATCCAATCTGCCGACGTATTATGCGGCATGACATCACACCGGCACCAAGCCTTTGTTTGAATTACTGTACCACTTTGGCATGTTTAGCGAAGCGGTTTCCTTGGCACGTCCCGTCGAAGCAGAGATCATGTTCCCCTTTTTCCGGGATTCTCATCAATACGTGCGTGGGTAACCCAACCGCGCCATTGATGGTGGCGCTTGGGAGATAAGCGAGTTTTACCAGGCCGGTGAGGGACGCATAGTTTTTGTCCGCCTATATATAAGGGATAAGGATTTACCTTCTCACCTACGCCTTCTTCCTCCTTTGCTCATCCATCCCTGCGAACCCAAGCTCCAATGCCCAAGCTCGCGCATTCCGCCTCGACCCTTCTCCGATTATGTCCGGAGGGGGAGGCAAATGGATGGCCTCCACCGCCAAGGAGGAGGACATCACCAAGCTGCGTGACGCCGGATACCTTTCCGGAGACATCGCGCATCGGCTGCCCGACGCGGGGCAGCTCGTTCCTACCCCAGGACCTCATGAGAGGGTTGTTTTCCTTCCCCACTTCCTCCGCGGACTGGGCTTTCCGCTCCATCCATTCGTCCGGGGGATCATGTTTTACTATGGCCTAGATTTCCACGATCTGGCGCCGAACTTCGTCCTCAACATCTCGGCGTTTATCGTCGTGTGCGAGGCCTTTCTCTGCATCCGGCCCCACTTCGGCCTGTGGCTCAAGACCTTCAACGTCAAGCCGAAGGTTGTGAAGGGGACGCAAGAGGAATGCGGAGGCGCCATGTCGGGCAAGTTGCCCAACGTCCCTTGGCTAGAAGGGACCTTCGTGGACTCCGTCAAGGGGTGGCAATCGGGGTGGTTCTACATCACCGAGCCGCGCAAGCCTGCATGGGCGGCGGCCCCCGAATTTAGATCTGGAATCCCTACGCAGCTCACCTCCTGGAAAGAGAAGGGCTTGCAGTGGGGCGATCCGGTGGAGGTGACGAGACTTCGAGCCTGCATCAAGAAGCTAGTGAGCAATGGGCTCCGGCTCGTCGACGTGGCCCAGGTCATGCTCCTCCGGCGGATTCTCCCATGCCAGAAAAGGGCATTTAATCTGTGGGAGTTTAATCCGGAACAGCACCAAACATTGAGCGGGCTCTTCGATACAACGTACGAAGGCGCCTGGAGGGTGCTGTTCAAGAGTGCTGATGCGCCCGCATCCGCGATCGAAGACCGCGGATTTAGCTTGCAGTCTCCGACTGACGGGGTAAGTGATTCGACCCCATTACGGGACACTTATAGTAATTAGATTGACTCTAGCGAGGTTTTTAATCTGCCTCTTCCTTTGACAGGAATGGATGGAGAAGGTGAAGGAAATATGCCCTAGAGGCAATAATAAAGTTATTATTTATTTCCTTATTTCATGATAAATGTTTATCATTCATGCTAGAATTGTATTAACCGGAAACATGATACATGTGTGAATGAATAAACAAACAACATTTCACTAGTATGCCTCTACTAGCTTGTTAATCAAAGATGGTTATGTTTCCTGACCATGAACAAAGAGTTGTTATTTGATTAATGAGGTCACATCATTAGTAGAATGATCTGATTGACATGACCCATTCCATTAGCTTAGCACACGATCGTTTAGTATGTTGCTACTGCTTTTATCCATGACATATACATGTTCCTATAACTATGAGATTATGCAACTCCCGTTTGCCGGAGGAACACTTTGGGTGCTACCAAACGTCACAACATAACTGGGTGATTATAAAGGAGTACTACAGGTGTCTCCAAAGGCAGATGTTGGGTTGGCGTATTTCGAGATTAGGTTTTGTCACTCCGATTGTCGGAGAGGTATCTCTGGGCCCTCTCGGTAATGCACATCATGAAGCCTTGCAAGCACTACAACTAATGAGATAGTTGTGAGATGATGTATTACGGAACGAGTAAAGAGACTTGCCGTAACGAGATTGAACTAGGTATTGGATACCGACGATCGAATCTCGGGCAAGTAACATACCGATGACAAAGGAACAACGTATGTTGTTATGCGGTGATCGACCGATAAAGATCTTCGTAGAATATGTAGGAACCAATATGGGCATCCAGGTCCGCTGTTGGTTATTGACCGAGAATAGTTCTAGGTCATGTCTACATTGTTCTCGAACCGTAGGGTCCGTGACGCTTAAGGTTTCGATGGCGGTTATTATGAGTTTATGTATTTTGATGTAACGAAGAAGTTCGAGTCCGGATGTGATCACGGACATGACGAGGACTCTCGAAATGGTCGAGACATAAAGATTGATATATTGAAGCCTATATTTGGAGTTCGGAATGGTTCCGAGTGAAAGCAGAATTTATCGAGTACAGGGAGGTTACGGAACCCCCGGTACTACATGGGCCTTAGTGGGCCTCGAGGGAGAAGAGGAGGGCCGGCCGGGGGTGGCGCGCCCCCCCCAGTCCGAATAGGACAAGGGGGCGGCCCCTTCCTCTTCCCTCCCCAATCCTTTCCAACTAGGAAGGGGGAGTCCTACTCGGTGGGAGTAGGACTCCTCCGCGCGCCTCTAGGCCGGCCGCACCTCCCCCCTCCCTCCTTTATATACGGGGGCAGGGGGGCACCCTAGGACACACAAGTTTGATCTACGGATCGTTCCTTAGCCGTGTGCGGTGCCCCCTCCACCATATTCCACCTCGGTCATACCGTCGCGAAGCTTAGGCGAAGCCTGCGCCGTGAAACATCAAGATCGTCACCACGCCGTCGTCTTGTGGAACTCTCCTCGACACTCGGCTGGATCGAGTACGAGGGACGTCATCGAGCTGTACGTGTGTCAAGAACTCGGGGCGCCGGAGTGACGGCGCGGGATCGGTCGGATCGCGAGGAGAACGTCGACTACTTCCTCTACGTTGTGATCGCTTCGCCGGGTTCACGAGGGTACGTAGACAACACTCTCCCTCTCGTTGCTATGCATCACCATGATCTTGCGTGTGCGTAGGAAAAATTTTGAAATTACTACGTTCCCCAACAGTGGCATCCGAGCCTAGGTTTTTATGGTTTGATGTTTTGCACGAGTAGAACACAAGTGAGTTGTGGGCGATACAAGTCATACTACCTACCAGCATGTCATACTTTGGTTCAGCGGTATTGTGAGATGAAGCGGCCCGGACCGACATTACGCGTACGCTTACGCGAGACTGGTTTCACCGCTACGAGCACTCGTTGCTTAAAGGTGACTGGTGGGTGCCTGTCTCTCTCACTTTAGTTGAATCGAGTGTGGCTACGCCCGGTCCTTGAGAAGGTTAAAACGGAGTCTATTTGACGAAGTATCGTTGTGGTTTTGATGCGTAGGTGAGATTGGTTCTTGCTTAAGCCCGTAGCAGCCACGTAAAATTTGCAACAACAAAGTAGAGGACGTCTAACTTGTTTTTGCAGGGCATGTTGTGATGTGATATGGTCAAGATGTGATGCTATATTTTATTGTATGAGATGATCATGTTTTGTAACGAAGTTATCGGCAATCGGCTGGAGCCATATGGTTGTCGCTTTATTGTATGCAATGCAATCGCCTGTAATGCTTTACTTTATCACTAAGCGGTAGAGATCGTAGAAGCATAAGATTGGCGAGACGACAACGATGCTACGATGGAGATCAAGGTGTCGCGCCGGTGGCGATGGTGATCATGGTGGTGCTGCGGAGATGAAGATCACGAAGCACAAGATGATGATGACCATATCATATCACTTATATTGATTTGCATGTGATGTTTATCCTTTATGCATCTTATCTTGCTTTGATTGACGGTAGCATTATAAGATGATCTCTCACTAAATTATCAAGAAGTGTTCTCCCGAGTATGCACCGTTGCCAAAGTTCGTCGTGCCCGGACACCACGTGATGATCGGGTGTGATAAGCTCACGTCCATCTACAACGGGTGCAAGCCAGTTTTGCACACGCAGAATACTCGGGTTATACTTGACGAGCCTAGCATATGCAGATATGGCCTCGGAACACGGAGACCGAAAGGTCGGCGTGAATCATATAGTAGATATGATCAACATAAGATGTTCACCATTGAAAACTACTCCATTTCACGTGATGATCGGTTATGGTTTAGTTGATTTGGATCACGTGATCACTTAGATGACTAGAGAGATGTCTTTCTAAGTGGGAGTTCTTAAGTAATATGATTAATTGAACTTAAATTTATCATGAACTTAGTACTGATAGTATCTTGCTTGTTTATGTTTGATTGTAGATAGATGGCTCGTCTTTGTTGTTCCGTTGAATTTTAATGCGTTCCTTGAGAAAGCAAAGTTGAAAGATGATGGTAGCAATTACGGATCGGGTCCGTAACTCGAGGATTATCCTCATTGCTGCCTGTAAGAGTTACGCCCTGGATGCACCGCTGGGTGCGAACTCTTCTTGATGTAACCGACGACGTTAAGAACGTCTGGCGAGCAAAGCGATGACTACTCTATAGTTCAATGTGCCATGCTTTACGGCTTAGAACCGGGACTTCAACGACGTTTTGAGCGTCATGGAGCATATGAGATGTTCCAGAGTTGAATTTAATATTCCAAAGAATGCCCGGATTGAGAGATATGAAGTCTCCAATAAGTTCTATAGCTGCAAGATGGAAGAGAATAGTTACGTTAGTGAGCACATACTCGTAATGTCCGGGTACTACAATCACTTGACACAATTGGGAGTTAATCTTCCGGATGATTGTGTCATTGATGAATTCTTCAATCACGCCACCAAGCTACAAAGGCTTCGTGATGAACTATAATATGCAAGGGTTAGTAAAGACTATACCGAGCTCTTCGCAATGCTAAAGGCTGCGGAGGTAGAAATCAAGAAGGAGCATCAAGTGTTGATGGTCAATAAGACCACTAGTTTCAAGAAGAAAGGCAAAGGGAAGAAGAAGGAACTTCAAGAAGAACAGCAAGCAAGTTGCTGCTCGGGAGAAGAAACCCAAGTCGGACCTAAGCCTGAAACGAGTGCTTCTACCGCAAGCGATCTGGTCCTTCGAAGCGGAACTGCCCCAAGTATTTGGCGGATAAGAAGGATGGCAAGGTGAACAAAGGTATATGTGATATACATGTTATTGATGTGTACCTTACTAGAGCTCGCATAGCACACGGGTATTTGATATGGTTCATTGCTAATATTTGCAACTCAAACAGGACTACGGATTAAGCGAACACTAGCAAAGGACGAGGTGACGATGTGCGTGGGAAATGGTTCCAAAAGTCGATGTGATCGCGGTCGGCACGCTACCTCTACATCTACCTTCGGGATTAGTTTTAGACCTAAATAATTGTTATTTGGTGCTGCGTTGAGCATGAACATTATACCGGATCTTGTTTGATGCGAGACGGTTATTCATTTAAATCAGAGAATAATGGTTGTTCTATTTATATGAGTAATATCTTTTATGGTCATGCACCCTTGAGGAGTGGTCTATTTTGATGAATCTCGATAGTAGTGATACACATATTCATAATGTTGAAGCCAAAAGATGCAGAGTTGATAATGATAGTGCAACTTATTTGTGGCATCGCCGTTTAGGTCATATCGATTGTAAAGCGCATGAAGAAACTCCATCTTGATGGACTTTTGGAGTCACTTGATTATGAATCACTTGGCACTTGCGAACCGTGCCTTATGGGCAAGATGACTAAAACCCCGTTCTCCGGTACTATGGAGAGAGCAACAGATTTGTTGGAAATCATACATACAGATGTATGTGGTCCGATGAATGTTGAGGCTCGTGGCGGATATCGTTATTTTCTCACCTTCACAGATGACTTAAGCAGATATGGGTATATCTACTTAATGAAACATAAGTCTGAAACATTTGAAAAGTTCAAGGAATTTTAGAGTGAAGTTGAAAATCATCGTAACAAGAAAATTAAATTTCTACGATCTGATCGTGGAGGTGAATATTTGAGTTACGAGTTTGGTCTACATTTGAAACAATGCGAATAGTTTAGCAACTCACGCCACCGGAACACCACAGCGTAATGGTGTGTCCGAACGTCAGAATCGCACTTTACTAGATATGGTGCGATCTATGATGTCTCTTACAGATTTACCGCTATCGCTTTGGGGTTATGCTCTAGAGACGGCCGCATTCACCTTGAATAGAACACCGTCGAAATCCGTTGAGACGACACCTTATGAACTATGGTTTGGCAAGAAACCAAAGTTGTCGTTTCTTAAAGTTTGGGGATGCGATGCTTATGTGAAAAAACTTCAACCTGATAAGCTCGAACCCAAATCGGAGAAATGTGTCTTCATAGGATACCCAAAGGAGACAGTTGGGTACACCTTCTATCACAGATCCGAAGGCAAGACATTCGTTGCTAAGAATGGATCCTTTCTAGAGAAGGAGTTTCTCTCGAAAGAAGTGAGTGGGAGGAAAGTGGAACTTGATGAGGTAATAGTACCTTCTCCCTTACTTGAAAGTAGTTCGTTGCGTAAACCGGTTTCGAGACATCTACACCAAGTAGTGAGGAAGTTGATGATGTTGATCATGAAACTTCAGATCAAGTTACCGCAGAACCTCGTAGATCAACGAGTAAGATCCGCGCAGTGAGTGGTACGGTAATCCTGTTCGGAAGTCATGCTACTAGATCATAATGAACCTACGAACTATGAAGAAGCGATGGTGAGCCCAGATTCCATAAAATGGCTTGAGGCCATGAAATCGAGATGGGATCCATGTATGAAAACAAAGTATGGACTTTGGTTAACTTGCCCGAGGGTAGGCAAGCAATAGAAAACAAGTGGATCTTAAAGAAGAAGACCGACGACGACGGTAATGTTATCGTCTATAAAGCTCGACTTGTCGCAAAAGGTTTTCGGCAAGTTCAAGGGATTGACTACGATGAGACCTTCTCACCCGTAGCGATGCTTAAGTCCGTCCGAATCATGTTAGCAATTGCCGCATTTTATGATTATGAAATTTGGCAAATGGATGTAAAGACGCATTCTGAATGGATTTACGGAAGAAGAGTTGTATATGATGCAACGAGAAGGTTTTATCGATCCAAAGGAGCTAACAAAGTGTGCAAGCTCCAGCGATCCATCTATGGACTGGTGCAAGCATCTCGGAGTTGGAATAAGCGCTTTGATAGTGTGATCAAAGCATTTGGGTTTGTCTGAGACTTTTGGAGAAGCTTGTATTTACAAGAAAGTGAGTGGGAGCTCTGTAGCATTTCTGATATTATATGTAGATGACATATTGCTAATCGGAAATGATATAGAATTTCTGGATAGCATAAAGGGATACTTGAATAAGAATTTTTCAATGAAAGACCTCGGTGAAGCTGCTTACATATTGGGCATTAAGATCTATAGAGATAGATCAAGACGCTTAATTGGACTTTCACAAAGCACATACCTTGACAAAATTTTGAAGAAGTTCAAGATGGATCAAGCAAAGAAAGGGTTCTTGCCTGTGTTACAAGGTGTGAAGTTGAGTAAGACTCAATGCCCGACCACTGCAGAAGATAGAGAGAAAATGAAAGATGTTCCTATGCTTCAGCCATAGGCTCTATCATGTATGCAATCTGTGTACCAGACCTGATGTGTGCCTTGCTATAAGCCTAGCAGAAGGTACCAAAGTAATCCAGAGTGGATCATGGACAGCGGTCAAGAACATCTGAAATACGAAAAGGACTAAGGATATGTTTTCGATATGGAGGTGACAAAGAGCTCATCGTAATGGCAGTTACGTTGATGCAAGCTTTGACACCGATCCGGACGATTCTAAATCGCAAACCGGATACGTATTTACACTAAGCGGAGGAGCTGTCGGTTGGTGCAGTTTTAAACAAAGCGTCGTGGCGGGATCTACATGTGAAGCGGAGTACATAGCAGCCGGAAGTAGCTAATGAAGGAGTCGGATGAAGGAGTTCATATCCGATCTAGGTGTCATACCTAGTGCATCGGGTCCAATGAAAATCTTCGTGACAATCTTTGGAGCAATTGCCTTAGCGAAGGAATCCAGATTTCACAAGAGGACCAAGCACATCAAGATACGCTTCAATTCCATCCGGGACTTAGTCCAGGTGGGAGACATAGAGATTTGCAAGATACATACGGATCTGAATGTTGCAGACCCGTTGACTAAGCCTCTTCCACGAGCAAAACATGATCAGCACCAAGACTCCATGGGTGTTAGAATCATTACTATGTAATCTAGATTATTGACTCTAGTGCAAGTTTGAGACTGAAGGAAATATGCCCTAGAGGCAATAATAAAGTTATTATTTATTTCCTTATTTCATGATAAATGTTTATCATTCATGCTAGAATGGTATTAACCGGAAACATGATACATGTGTGAATGAATAAACAAACATGTCACTAGTATGCCTCTACTAGCTTGTTAATCAAAGATGGTTATGTTTCCTGACCATGAACAAAGAGTTGTTATTTGATTAATGAGGTCACATCATTAGTAGAATGATCTGATTGACATGACCCATTCCATTAGCTTAGCACACGATCGTTTAGTATGTTGCTACTGCTTTTATCCATGACATATACATGTTCCTATAACTATGAGATTATGCAACTCCGTTTGCGGAGGAACACTTTGGTGCTACCAAACGTCACAACGAATCGGGTGATTATAAAGGAGTACTACAGGTGTCTCCAAAGGCGATGTTGGGTTGGCGTATTTCGAGATTAGGTTTTGTCACTCCGATTGTGGGAGAGGTATCTCTGGGCCCTCTCGGTAATGCACATCATGAAGCCTTGCAAGCACTACAACTAATGAGATAGTTGTGAGATGATGTATTACGGAACGAATAAAGAGACTTGCCGTAGCGAGATTGAACTAGGTATTGGATACCGACGATCGAATCTCGGCCAAGTAACATACCGATGACAAAGGAACAACGTATGTTGTTATGCGGTCGACCGATAAAGATCTTCGTAGAATATGTAGGAACCAATATGGGCATCCAGGTCCGCTGTTGGTTATTGACCGAGAATAGTTCTAGGTCATGTCTACATTGTTCTCGAACCGTAGGGTCCGCTGCGCTTAAGGTTTCGATGGCGGTTATTATGAGTTTATGTATTTTGATGTACCAAGAAGTTCGAGTCCCGGATGTGATCACGGACATGACGAGGAGTCTCGAAATGGTCGAGACATAAAGATTGATATATTGGAAGCCTATATTTGGAGTTTGGAATGGTTCCGAGTGAAAACAGGAATTTACCGGAGTACCGGGAGGTTACCGGAACCCCGGTACTACATGGGCCTTAGTGGGCCTCGAGGGAGAAGAGGAGGGCCGGCCGGGGTGGCGCACCCCTCCCCAGTCCGAATAGGACAAGGAGGGGGGCGGCCCCCTCTCCCCCCCCCAATCCTACTCCAACTACGAAGGGGAGTCCTACTCGGTGGGAGTAGGACTCCTCGGCGTGCCCCTCTAGGCCGGCCGCACCTCCCCCTCCCTCCTTTATATACGGGGCAGGGGGCACCCTAGACACACAAGTTTGATCTACGGATCGTTCCTTAGCCGCAGCGTGCCCCCTCCACCATATTCCACCTCGGTCATACCGTCGCAAAGCTTAGGCGAAGCCTGCGCCGTGAAACATCAAGATCGCCACCACGCCGTCGTCTTGTGGAACTCTCCTCGACACTCGGCTGGATCGAGTCGATGGACGTCATCGAGCTGTACGTGTGTCAAGAACTCGGGGCGCCGGATCGTGGCGCCGGGATCGGTCGGATCGCGAGGAGAACGTCGACTACTTCCTCTACGTTGTGATCGCTTCCTCTTGGTCTCACGAGTGCACGAGACAACACTCTCCCCTCTCGTTGCTATGCATCACCATGATCTTGCGTGTGCGTAGGAATTTTTTGAAATTACTACATTCCCCAACGAAGGCCGAGCTGCTTATCAGCCCGGCTCCCATGCCGAAGAACCGGTGGATGCCCATTTAGCAAGGCTGCTGGTTCTGGCACCGTACGTGGTGCCGGAGAAGAAGGCCAAGAAGGTGGCCGCGGGGACTCGAAAGAGTTCCCGCAATCAAGCGTCGATGACGACGACGAGGACTCTCTCCCAAGACGAGGAGGAGGAGGAGGAGTACTCCCGGAGGAGGAGAGAAGAAGAGGAAGGCCTCCCCAATCGGGCGGCGAAGGGTCAGAGGGGAGAACTATCCCCGGACAGTTCGCCAACATCAATGTTGGCGAGGAAGAATGGCCTCAAGGGCTGGCGTCCGCAAGATCGTAAGTATCCGAATCATTCATATGCCGTATATTGTATGTCACGCAGTGTCCTTCTAATGCCGCATTGTTCCTTTAGTCCGGCCGGTCGTTGGCGCCGTCGGATGTAAATTCCATCCCGACTGCCTCTACCCCACGCGCCGAGGACGACGAGGCGGAATCCCACAGGGGGACGCGCCAAGAGGAGGCTCCGGAGGCGCCGTCAGGCAGCCCCCCGGACTTTGTGCCAGACTCCATTCCGGAACCCGTAGCGGTTCCATAGTCCGGCAAGCAGCCCCCTCGAAAGAGGGGCAGGACCGTGACGCCGGCGGCCTCCGTCCAACCGGAGGCACCGGACAACCTGCTGGAGGCGCTGAAAGGCGCCTCCATCGAGGAAGAACACCGCACTCTCATGAGTGTGGTGATTGAGAAGGTCCAGCTCGCCAAGGGCGGGCTGACCGAAGCTTCGCAACAACCTTCTAACAGGCTTTGAGGTAAGAAGGTTAAAATTAAGTAATATAATACCGCATAGACGGTAGCCTCGATGCTTAGCCGGTGTTGGAAAGAAAAGCGGACTAAGGATCTTACAAGATGTACGCAGGTTGTTAAAAAATATGTCGATATGGGTTTGCAGCTGCGCATTGTTGACCTCTGCCGCGTAACAATGGAGGTCGAGGCGCTGAAGAAAGATCTTGGCGGTCGGAGCAAGAGCTCGGCCACGCCAAGAGGCAGCTCAAGGAAAAAGAAGGTGAATAACACCCTTTAAATAGGTACCTTCTGAGAAAAGGGTTTTGGTTGCAAACAAGATTAACCAGGATAATATATGTAATGCAGGGGCCATCGACGAAGTGGCAGCCTCAAGGATGCCGTGTCCGTGGCCGAACATAATGCGCCACGAACGGACTGAGCGAGAAAAGCAAGCGCGTGGTGGCGGAAGTTCGGCAAGAGCTCCGTGCTCTCATGAAAAACATGAGAGTTTGGGCGTGACTCCAAGACTCAAGAGTCCGAGCTTGCCTCGTCTCGATAGGGCCGAGTCCGCCAAGGCCGAGGCCCGAAGGCCCATATGGAGATAGAGGACATGAAGAAGATAGCGGCGGGTAAGGCGTTTTTCATGCGAGCAAGCATGTTAATGTAAATTACGGATACTTACCCGAATCGGAGCTCTCGAGGCGTTTGCGGATCTGCGCGAGTGCGCCCGATGCCGCCGCATTCTATCGTGGCGAGGAGGGAGCTCAACGGAGAAGGTCTTCGGTCTCGACGCCATCCGGTGCCCCCAAGCGACCAGTGAAGCAGCTGGTCGAACTCCAAGGTGGTGAGGAGGCCATGAAGGGCCTCACAGTCCGATGTGTGGCTGGGCGAGCCATGCCCGGCAGCTACTTTGGCCTAGTGCAGCGGCTAGTGGATGCATGCCCCAGGCTGGATGTGATCAAGTGATCCGCCTGTATTGAAGGTGCTCGTCGGGCCCTTGCCCGCATAAAGGTGCAATGGGGCAAGCTGGATGCGGAGAAGCTTCTCACGGATCCGCCGCCGCCGGGCAAGGAGCACCGTACGCCGGAGCGATATTATAAAGTCGTCCTGAAGGGAGCCCGCGATATTGCGGATGAGTGCCCCCTTAATGTAATCCTTGAGTGAACTTGCTGTATATTTATCCTGTGCGCTGAGAATTTCGTTTATATGCGCCATGAGCAACGCTTTGTTGAATTTAAAATATTACCTTCTGTGCGGCCGTTTGTTAAATCTGAGAGATGGCAAGTCGTTGGCTTCAGCCCCCAAGCCACGAAAGTCTTTGGGGTGTTCGGTGATAAACTTGAGCACTCTTGTTCCCATCTTTGGGTCCATCTAGGGAGGCGCTCAACACGACGAACAAGGCGACCGGACTTATAATGCTTGAACACTCTCACTTAGCCATAGAATTCTATAATTTTAAATTTCGCAAAGCCCTCGGTATTCGAAGACCGAATCCGGGCGCTATCCACGCCTTCGTCGGACATCATCCGAACTTCGCTCAAGCGGCATGAGTCTTTAGGGACCGAAAAGACCTCTCGAACAGCGACCAGTCTCTCGCCTTATCATGCCGAGAAAGTTTTAGCTTTCTCCATCGAGGCGTTAACCGGCTCAACCGGGCGCAATTGCAGTGGTTCTCCTAGTGCTACCTTAGCCGACGGAACGGAACGTAAGGTACCAAAACATAGGAGCCGGGCAAACCCAACTATTGACCCAAGACATGATTTGGAGCTGATTCATATAATGCTATAAGTTCGGGGTGCCGCACTTGTGAAAGTGTTCGGACTTAATCACACCATAATATGGGGAACAGAAGCCCCTGGTGTATTCGGCCGTACCAAAGTATACGGGTGCAATATGTCATATAGTGAACATTTGTGAAGGATGACGCAATTGCCATGAAAAGGTAATGAACTTGCAAAAAAGAAGTGTTGCGTTATTTATGAAAGAAGGTCTGCTAATACAGCGGACTGATACAAATAGTGCGGTAAGCAAGGGATTCGGACTAAATTAACATGTCCCCCTCCAGGGATAAGCTGCAGACTTGGTGTATGTAATTGAATTTAATGCTCGTGAACGGAGACCACCGAGTGTTAAATGCAGCCTTCTTTAATCCTCGACTGTTCTATCGTGAGTTCGCAAGTTCGCCGTCAGCAGGCTTCGTTTGGTAGAGTCCTATATATATAAAAAGAAAAGATAAAAAATAAAACCAAGGGGGGCGCTAGCACGAGCCCCTGGTGTGGTCGAGCCACACTCTTGAATCCTTGAGGTTAAGCCCCTCCCCTGCGCCCATGGTATCTCCAAAGCGTAATGATGTACGCGGAGTGTTATTCTTGTGATCATACGTGGGCGAGGGTGGGGGCCGCATTGCTACGAGTGCTTCGATCGCGCTAGGTGGTCTTGGTTAGTGTTGCTCTGGGCGCGCTTTGATGCATCCGGCTTTTTAATTGCCGGACTAGAGAATTGTCGTAGAAGGTTGCTCAGACTTCCGCGCGAGAGCATTGTATGTTCCTCCGTTCGGAGGAGCGCCCGTATTCCCATTGACCGTGATAACTCCGCGAGGGCCTGGCATCTTGAGCTTTAGGTATGCATAATGCGGCCTGCGTTGAACTTTGCAAGCGTGATTCGTCCGAGCAGGCGTGATAGCCGCCACTGAACGGGACTATATCAAGATTAACTCTTCGCTCGAAATTATCCGGGATCCGAAGACCACCTCCGTGTGACGGAGCTGTGCATGATTGGCTTCCACTCTGGGATGACACCTTTAAAGGTTGTCTTAGTAGGCTTGATCTGGATGGGTCTATGCCCATTTTGCGACCGTGTCCGGTAAAGAAGTTTGAGTTGCTGCCGCCGTCCATCGAGGACTCTTGTGAGGTGAAATCCATCGACGATTGGGTCTAGGACCAATGCGGCGAATCCGCCATGGCGTATGCTAGTCGGATGGTCTCGTCGATCAAAAGTGATCGGACAGAGGACCATGGATTGAACTTCGTAGGCATCGCTCCATCGCATAGACGTCCCGTAGTGCGCGCTTCCTCTCCCTCTTGGGTATATGGGTCGCGTAAATCATATTCACCATCCGCACTTGCGGGGGGAGACCCTTCTGTCCTTTGTTGTTCGGCGGCCGGGTCTCTTCCTCGTCATCGCTATTTAGCCCCTTGTCATTGTGTTCGGCAATTAACTTGCCAGCCTGCCTGAACACCCAACAATCTCTGTTGGTGTGATTAGCTGGCTTTTTGGGGGTGCCATGTATCTGGCATGAGCGGTCAAGTATTCTGTCCAGATTGGACGGGCCCGGAGTTGTTCTTTTAAATGGCTTCTTCCGTTGACCGGGTTTGGAGCCTCGGAATCCGGCATTGACTGCCGTATCCTCTTTGTCGTCGCCATTAGTACGGCGTTTGTTTTTGATTCGACGTGACCTGCCGTGATTGTCCTTGGTGTCCGGACTGCCAGAATTTTTGCGGAGATTATTGCTGCGGGCTAGCCAGCTGTCCTCTCCCGCGCAAAAGCGGGTCATTAGCGATGTGAGGGCTGCCATGGATTTCGGCTTCTCCTGCCCCAGGTGCCGGGCTAGCCATTCGTCCCGGATGTTGTGTTTGAAGGCTGCAAGGGCCTCCGCATCCGGACAGTCGACGATTTGATTTTTCTTCGTCAAGAATCGTGTCCAGAACTATCTGGCCGATTTGTCTGGCTGCTGAATAATGTGGCTTAGGTCATCGGCGTCTGGTGGTCGCACGTATGTACCTTGGAAGTTATCAAGGAACGCGGCCTCCAGGTCTTCCCAACACCCAATCGACTCTGCGGGCAGGCTGTTAAGCCAATGCCGAGCTGGTCCTTTAAGCTTGAGTGGGAGATATTTGATGGCGTGCAGATCGTCGCCGCGGGCCATATGGATGTGGAGGAGATAATCTTCGATCCACACCGCGGGGTCTGTTGTACCATCGTAAGATTCGATGTTCACGGGTTTGAACCCTTCGGGGATCTGATGATCCATTACTTCATCAGTGAAGCATAACGGGTGCGCGGCGCCCCTGTATTGAGCAATATCGCGACGCAGCTCGAGGGAGCGCTGTCTGCTGTGTTCGGCCCGGCCGGCGTTATGTCCGGCGCGACGGTATTCGACGTGGGTCGTAGGGCGCCCACGTGATCCATAGATGGATCTGGATTGCCTTGCTTTGTCCTCCAAGATGTCTCGCAAGTCCGGCGCGTTCCCTTTTGGCTTCGTACTCCTGGATCGATGTCGGGGTACGGTCTTGGCTGGGGCCTTGAATGCCTCTCTGTCGCGACCATGGGGCGGTCGGTCAGCCATGTCGTGCGCTGGTGATGAAGGTATGTATGCCTCCTCCTCTAATCGGGGGAGCAGCTTGCGTCTTGGGTAACTTTTGGAGGGGAGTTCGAGTTTATACTCTTCGGCCGCGAGGACCTCGGTCCATCGATCGGCCAGCAGATCTTGATCAGCTTGAAGCTGTTGCTGCTTTTTCTTTAGGCTATTTGCCGTGGCTATGAGCCTGCGCCTGAAGCGTTCTTGTTCGACGGGATCCTCGGGTATGATGAATTCATCATCGTTGAGGCTCGCTTCGTCTTCGGAGGGAGGCATATAGTTATCGTCCTCAACCCCCTCGTCTGCCGCCCTGTCGTGAGGGCTTGCTTCTGCGTCCTCCTGCACTGAGTCTTGCAGGAGGGGATCATCTTCGGCACTCTCTGGAGTGTTATTGTCTCCCGTGCCGGATTCTCCATTATTGTTGTGGCGGGGTTTAGAGCGGCGCCGCTGACGCCGGCGTTTAGGCTGCTTCTTCAAAGAATCTTCCTCCGCTGCTTTTTCGCCATCCCCTTCTTTTGGGGTATCCACCATGTAGACGTCATATGACGAGGTGGCCTTCCAGTGCCCTGCGGGCGCTGGGTCCTGATCGTCTCCGGCATCGTTGTCCATAGCGTCGATGTCATCGGAGTCGTAGTCTAGCATGTCGGTTAGATCCTCGACAGTGGCTACAAAGTGGGTGGTGGGTGGGCTCCGAATTTCTTCGTTGTCCGAACTCCAACCGTCCTGGCCATAGCCCGGCCAGGATTCTCCTGATAGCGAGAGATGCTTCAGAGAATTCAGGATATCGCCAAAAGGCGAATGTTGCAAGATGTCCGCGGCGGTGAATTCCATAACCGGCGCCCAATCTTGCTTAATTGGCGGGGGCGCGGGAGGCTCGGAGTCCGGCGAGGAGTCCGGCGCCTCGGGATCATGAGTTTCGCAAGGGACAAGATCGGTATTCGGCTCCATCGCCGTAGATGTTGAAGCCCCCGGGGCGGCGTCTATCCACCGGCCCTCGTCATGGGCAATCGGCTCCGGGCAAGTAGCCGGGGCGGATTCGAGTGCGGCCACCAAAGCACTGTCCGGCGGTAGAGCCAGATCATGCCCATCGTTGCAGTGCGGCGCGCTCGGCTGTGGCTCGAGTCCGTCGAAGATCAAGTCTCCGCGGTCATCGGCCGTGAAGTTTAAGCTTCCGAATCTGACCTGACGGCCAGGGGCGTAGCTTTCGATCTGCTCCAGATGGCCAAGAGAATTGGCCCCGCAGACGGCCGCCCGAATACGAAGATCTATCCGGGGAGAAAAGTCTCACCCTGGACAGCGTTGAAGGTTGAAGATGCCATCGAGCCTATCGGTGACGACACAGAGGAACTCTCAATGAAAGCACCAATGTCGGTGTCAAAACCGGCAGATCTCGAGTAGGGGGTCCCGAACTGTGCGTCTAGGCGGATGGTAACAGGAGACGAGGGACACAATGTTTTTACCCAGGTCCAGGCCCTCTCGATGGAGGTAATACCCTACGTCCTACTTGATTAATATTGATGATATGGGTAGTACAAGAGTAGATCTACCACGAGATCAAGGAGGCTAAACCCTAGAAGCTAGCCTATGGTATGATTGTTGAGATGTAATGTTGTGTCCTACGGACTAAAGCCCTCCGGTTTATATAGACACCGGAGAGGCTAGGGTTACACAGAGTCGGTTACAATGGTAGGAGATCTACATATCCATATTGCCAAGCTTGCCTTCCACGCCAAGGAAAGTACCTTCCGGACACGAGCCGGAGTCTTCAATCTTCTATTTTCGTAGTCTGGGAGTCCGGCGGATATTGATAGTCCGGCTGTCCGGACACCCCCTAGTCCAGGACTCCCTCACTCATCCTTCGCGCATCCATCATTCATGCATTCCCAGATCTCTGCTTCTCCTCGTCGCACATCACAAGCACCAGCCCCATGGCGCAGCAGTTTGATCCACGACCATCTCCTGGGCGTGGTCCCTTTGGGCATGACCCGCTCCTGCTCCTTCTCCTACCAATCAATTGATCACTTGAGTAATTGTGATAAGAGCACGATGATTTCTATCTCGGATATGCACAACCTACAAAACTAAAACTGAGATTTAAGTGCCCAGATGCAATATCATGCATGGTTCTAGATAATGAACAATGACAAAGAGATCGATGAAAAGCTAGGTGCCGCTTGGTTCTTCAGAATGTACAAAATAACAAAATTATATTTTTCCCCTTTGTAACAGGCTACGCCATGCGAGTTTTGCATCATGCCAGTTCTGATTATGGTAAGGAGGTTTAATATATCGATTAGCTGAGGCATAGGTTGGATTTGCCTAATCTATGAAGTATGTCAGATGTTAATAGATTAAGCAAATAGCTTAGTACCATGGATTTCAGTGGCAAAAAACAGAAAATACTCTATGTATACTGAATGTTTAATTACCCAAGCAAAAAATCAGTGGCACTGAGATGGATGGTGCCATCTTCTTACTGGCCTCCTTTCCAAAAGAAGTTCAATAAGAACTACACTAATAGACCAACTCAACATGAAAGGCACAAAGCGAAAACTAAAAAAATTGCTATATACTTTCTACATCCTATAGGACACCTATTTATGATAACAAAAATCCAAGGGTGAGCCCTCGTCGTTAAGAAAAACTATATATTTTCTATAAAAATTTCCTGCTAGAGTAAATCAATAACATCCTTGCCTTCAAGTGAACCCAATGGTTTGGTGGACAAATCAGAGGGGGAAAAGAGAGAGTAAACAAAACATACACACACGTGTGCGCATGCACGCACACGCATACACATGCATTTTATTTCCTTCACAATTTCTGCTTTCATGCATGGAAGAAGCAATGACTGCCCATTAGACTATCACAAAGAAATTCCAAGGAAATTAAATCGTAACAGTAGGAGACTGAAAACTAAAGAGGGAATATATGTTAAGGCAACCTCTATACAGTAGGAGGAGGCATTCGCTAATTTCTGTTGCTTGTAGAGGCAACCTCTATACCGTAGGAGGAGGGATTAGCTAATTTCTGTTACTTGTAAAAGAGCTACCATAATGTGACTGGTGTTGATCATTCACATGATCAAGTCATGTGTGTAGCAAGACAAATCAAATACATGGTACATACACGTTGATGCAAAGAACTAAAAGAGTTCTTGCCTATTGTGTTCCGCAAACAGAATAAAATAGGAAACATGTACATACTAATCGAGAAGCTAGATTTCTTGACACCTCACTATAAACATCCAAGCCGCAAGGTGTTTTCCCATTTAAATTATGTGCAACACCTTCAAGGGGAAAAACAATATAACATTCAAGAGAACCAACAGTTATCACCTCAGCGTCATGCATTCGTCGTCGGGAGTCCTCCATCTCCACTTTGTCATAAACCTTAAAAATGAATCAAATTTGTTGAAGCAAAAAAAACAAGGAGTGTTGTTAGTGAAACAGTCCATACCATAGGTGCCACTCATTTTAAAAGAACTGAGCCCACAACATATGAAACAGGTCAATATGGTTCCGAAACATGCATATGAAAGAGGAGAACCGCTTATTTCCGTACTGTTTATTACTTAGTTATACTAAAAAAAGCCAGCTGAAGAAACAAAAAAATGATGTATATAGTCGAAATAAGATCAGGAAGCCACATGCATACATGCTTACTATAACATATCGCAGAGTAGCATATTTACTACTAAGAATAAGCTAGCAAGCTAGGTGAGAAGGAACAGTTAGATTGTAATGACATAATAAAATGAAAGCAGAAATAAATATTATGCAAGAACTAAACAGAAATTACAGAGCAAATAATTTAAGCTTTTAATGACATACTAAACCACAGTACCAGCTCTTTTTCCTCGAGGAGATCGCCGGTTGCATCCAACATGGCCAACATCACGAGAGTGATCCACCACTCCTCCTCGCTCAGGCCGCATGAAAATGTGAGTGGCGCCTTCATCACCCTTGGCCGGATCTACAAATTAAGCAAACGACACAATTGCTAAAGCAACACACCATAAGATATCAAATATGAACTTAAGTAACATGGGACCACTTTAATTAACCCTCCATTTAAGGCAGTGAACTTTGTTTGGTGTCATATATAAAACCATGGCAGTAAGAGCCTTCCCGCACAATACCTCATAGTAACTCATGTAAACAAATCAATCAGTGGACTCAAGATTCGGAGAATTAATTCTAAGGAGAAAGAAATGGGTGAATTAATGAATGATCACCTGAGTGTACATAGCTGTAAATACTCATGAACTGATATAGCTAGATGCATCAGACAATCTTTCTTACCTCCACATTGATCAACTATTGACAGTCCAAAATCATAGCTCAAGGAAGTAAATAATTTGTGCATAGAGAATAAAAGAAAGCAGACTGTGTAATCTGAAATAGAATAACCGAATATTTCTGTCAGCATGGGTAGCGAGGAAAGAAAATATTTCTGTCAGGATTGTTTTAGTAGAACCTGAACAACAGGGTAACATCGTGCGGCTTCTACAGTCTGAACCAAAAGGTCCACCTGTGATGTTAATTACCAGTGATGCTCCCCTGCATCTAGTATAAAAAATGTTCAAAAGAAAATATACATTAATGGCAGACATCACACTAATTACAATGAAAGCGCTAATTGATATATATAATATATTATATGTCAAACAGTTGCAGAGGTAATCTAACACCATTTTATCTTGCTATAATAAAAAGTAACCATTCTATGAATGCATAAACCTAATGCATATTTTCATATATTCTTAATATGATGATGTAGTCTCTATCAAATCGAGCATAATTACATCACAAAATATTTGAGCTAGTATGAATAGCAAATCATATATCTGTTCAATTATTTATCTTCAGTGGCAAGCAAATAAATTACTCAGGTAGTGACGTTTCAGATCAGATTACATCGACCAAATAAGGGATGGCCCCTCTTCCTCTTCATTTTAAGATTAACAGATTCACATTCTGAAATTGGGCATACCTCTGATCTCAAATGCTTGTTATTGAGCTAAACAAAGTAGAACGAAGGGGAAAGCTAGTATTTTCTGTAAAAATAACTTTATAATTTTTTGGTTAGCTCTTCTGCTGCTGTACAGATTCTGATAGTTCTATTCTATCTATGTAGATATGGGATACTGCTGGACTGAAAAGGTCAAGAGTCTTGGTGTTTCATAACAGCAGAGTATGATTAATTTTCAGTCTCACCTACAAATCTAGCTTGTGTAGGATACAGTAATTCTGATATCCAGAGAGGAAAAAGTACTGCCTGAATAATACTATGAAAAACATGGCCTAAATAAAAATTACTCATAAGATTGCATGCATAGCAGATTGTTCACAGCAAATAAATTGTACTAAATGGATGAACAAATCTGATTTTATGGGAACGGAGCTGCCCTGGTTATCACTCAACAAGAATGACCATCCAAGGACAGAACAATAAGTATCACATGATCAAAAAGGATTCTAGAGACAAGAGGGAGGACCCAACTTGATACCCACAGGTGCCTTGATTCCTCCAAGGCACACTTATTTCAGCCACAGCGAATCATCATCGCCCTAGCAAGGATGGCTTCCGACCGTGGGGCACGTGCGAATAAAAAGGGTTTAGGGTTCAATGCATATGGGCTCAGATTTGCCTTTCCTCGATCATATAATCTACCCCCATCATCTCTTATCACCAGATCAATCTGTTTATATAGTGGAGCTGCCCCGGTTATCACTCAATAAGAATAACCATCCAAAGGACAGAACAATAAGTATCACATGGTCAAAAAGGATTCTAGAGACAAGAGGGAGGACCCAACTTGATACCCACGGATAATCATCATCTCCCTAGCAAGAATGGCTTCCGACCGATGGGGCACGTGATTCAAACGCGGTGGCACGGGATATCTCATTTTGGGAGTAACTATTCATTCCACCAGTAACTTCTTTTATCCAACGAATGAGGTTGTTACAGGGGTCGATTTGACGACCCAGGATCCATCAGGCAACCAGATCCGACGGCCAGGAATCCCAAATCGCTGAGGAGCGGCCTGAGGAGCTTCTATTCTTATTTCTGGATGGACTTATTTCTGGATTTCTGGATGGATCACCGGATCAATATGTTCTTACAAGGGTTTAACTGCCCTGGTTATCACTCATTAGAAATGACCATCCAAGGACAGAGCCACTAAATTAAGAACGTGATTTAAACAGCTCAAAGAAACAAGGGAGGATCCAAATTAATACCCACAAGTGCCTTGACTGCTTGAGAGCATGCCTATATCAGCCATAACTGATCATCATAGCCCTGGCCATGTCCCATATAGTAGCCAAAGCAGAGCAGGGGAAGATGGAGCTCACAGAGGGAGGTTGTAGCCGAGGCAGTAATCAGAGGGCACCGGGGTTGCACCTGAACGCCATCCAACCAGTGAGGAACCACGTCGGAGTTGCGCCTTACACCATCTCGCCGACGAGCACGAAAGCCATGGGCACCGAAGTGGCCAAGGACGTGAGGAGGTGATGTATAGCACATCTAGGAGCACCATCAGAGACGACCGGGGCAATGAGCAGGCAGGGAGAGAGGTGAGGCAGCAGGGAGAGGAAAGGGCGTGACATGAGTGCAGGCCTGCAGGGAGCGGAACATCAGCTATTTTTTCTTTCGGAGTATATAGTAAGTATCAAACATATCATATAAGTGCAATCATCTTTGATAATATAAGAGAGCATACAAATCACAGAGCTTGTTTAAGATATTTTGTCACATCAAGTAGTTTAGATAAGAAAAGCCTAACCCAGAATTACAAATAATTGGAGCAAGTGGTAGATTTATTATTCTGATAATTTGGTAGTAAATATACATAAATAATTCATTTGCCAACAGTAAAAAATATGCGATGCATTATTTACACAAAACAATATTTTTTGTATAGGGTCAGAAAGATATTTCAGCATTCAAATGAATAAGGCTGAAATAATCTAGGAGTATTATCACTACAGAGCAACAATTTATGAACTCGTTGTCAGTCAGAAGTAATAATACATGGAAATCTATCTTGAAGTGCAAAAGTTCAATTTAGCAGATCTGACACACCAGACACGAATGTGCTTACCTGCTTTCCTAGGCGGGCCTAGTCAGCTCTCTTTTAGCTGCAATCAAAGATAAGATTTGTTAGGTCATTCTTGTGGGCAAAATTTATCATCATGCAAGCAATGGGCCTATCTATTGGCTGCTTGTAGTGCCTAAGGTAAAATCGACCGCGCTGCAAGAGGGTGCACTGGAAGTTTACCTTTGCTGTCAGCAACACATATCGGATCGTCGTTTGTCGACCCTTTCATGATGTGGTTGCTACCAGTTCTCTAGGAGAAACAAAGTTGCATTAATTGTAATCTAGCAAAACATACATTGACCGGGAACAGTAAAGTTGAGATAATATAAAAGATCAAATTCAACTCATATATGTGATGATTGAAACTCTGTACATCAAGTGTGAATCTTGTTATCACTACTCCTCTATTTGCGAACAGATGGTAGTAAACATATTGTTAGTCCATATAAAAAGCAACTCTCTATTTCACTTTATTCAGAAATAATATACACAAATAAAGGATAGCGTGCTTCTTTGTAGTTCCCATCATTTGCAATTTCGGCTCCTATGAAAGAATTTTAATCACTATCCTATTTTTGTGTCTGCCGTGACACAACGAGTCTATACTGATGCATTCCGGGGCCTTTCCTTTCTAAGTTCTTGCCACGTTAATTGCAGAGTTATTGATTTCCATCAATGGGATTGTAGTAGTTGAAGAATTGTATTTTAGTGGTGATGTAATGTGTATACAAAGCAAACAGGACACATACTATTACGTCATGACCAACTCCATCATCAAATGCTATACACTGGAGTTTTAGGGCTTTAACAGTAGCATGCTGAATGACCAAAATGATTTGCCAAAGGCTTTAAGTAAAGGTGGAGTTTGGCATAGTGAGAACAACAGTGCCTTTTCACTTTATATCAAAAATCATATACACACAAATACAGGAAAGTATGCTTGTGCGTACTTCCCAGTTTATACTGCTTTAAAGAATGTGGTGTTGCATATACAGTAGCTAACAGATAATATATTTTAACTAAAAACTAAAACTACAGTTGTCTACTCTCTGATTATATCGTTTTATGATTATACCAAAAGGATATGCACAGATGAAGGCAGCTGAACCAGAAACTAATAAAAAAGACAACACAATGCAAAATGTAACATTACAATGGTACACTGATATCTCAAAAGGCCCTAAGGGTAAACGATATTTTGACTTTCAGAAAGGGTGAAATGTTGAGATGCAATAAATGTATTCAACTTTATCATAGAAGGTATAGCAATATATAAGAAATGGGCAGTAGTAGATTCACAAAACAGCTATCATAAAGATACACCTTTCTAAAAGAGATAGAAGTATACCTGCCATGTGGTCGTGGTGAACCTCAAAGATAAATAATTGCTAACCAATTAGCCTTGCAAGCTCATGATCTGCAATCTCTTCGTCCTCCCACATAACATGACCATGTGATCCATGTAAAAACAAAGGAGCAGATGAAGATCATTTTATATTTTTATATCCAACATACAAACAAACACCCCTCTTACTTGGAACCTAGCTATACCACTAATTCCAAACAAGCCAGACTTTCATGCACAAAGGAACAAGACCACCAGCATTCCATGCACAAAGAAACAAAGGGCATAGAGTTACACTCCACAAAACAAGCAAAGAGAATAATACTCCTGCCTTTACCAGAATCAAGACAAGAAAGAAGGCCATCATTGGCCAGTCCGCGCACTAGTCATACCACCATACAACCGTGCACCTAACCCTAGAAACGAAGAGGAGTGGAAAGGAGGAGGAGAAAAGGGGTTGACCTGCAGAACCAAATCACACCCTTGTAGCTGCCGTCGTTGGTGATGGTCGCTGCTGCCGTCCGAGGCTAGGGGTCACTGCTGGACGCGTGCGTGCACCTGTGTACCAAAAGCAGCAACAACATGAGGGAAGGGGAAGGGCCAAAAAAAGCAGCAGCATGAGGGGAGGGGAGCGGCCAAGAGCACCTTGACCAGCAGCAACAATGCCAGGGTTAGAGTTGGAGTAGGGGGGAAGGGCGGCGTCTCGAGCAGGCCATGGCGTGTGAGCACACTCAGAGGCCGAGGTCGGATGACGGAGCTGGCAGATCTGCGAGCCCTTGGCCGCCGCCGAACCTGCTCGCTCTCCCTCTTCTCTTCCCTTCCTTTCTGATGACGGGAGGGGGGAGGTTGCAGGCGGCGTGGCGCGAGGGAGACGAGGAGAGAGGTCCACCGTGGCGTGGTCTGAGGGGCGTCGGCGATGTGGGCGCGGCGGTGAGGTCTGAGGGAGGGAGAGGGAGAGGAGAGGGAGGGGCAAGCGGGGGCATCCAAACGGGGTGGGGCGACGAGGACTGAGGGAGGGAGAGGGAGAGGAGAGGGCGGGGCGATGCGGGCGGGGCGGCGAGGAGGAGGGAGGGCGTGAGTGCGGGCTGGGGAGTGGCTAGGTGAAAGTGCAACTAATCCCCGGGTGGTTTTGGTAATTAATAACAACATATATATCATTGAACTAATAGTTTCTTGAGAATCATTTCAGAAAGTTCATGATATGGGTATGGCAAGGACTCAAGAAGTGGACCCTCAAAATGCTAAGGCAAGCATTGGCAAAAGCTCAAGACTCCATTTTTGGTTTAGTGATCCAAGATCACATTGAGTCCATAGGAAAGCCAATACTATTAAAAGGGGATGAGGTTATGATGATGATCTGGTTGCTAAAAGTGCTTACTGATACATCTCCTAAACTATCAGCAACTTTCACTGCCATATACACTCATAAGTAATCTCGGTCCCACCGATATTCCAAACTCAGTCACACCGAGATGAATCACCTCAGCCACAAAGCCAAACCCTAGAAATCTCGGATTTTCCGATTCTGAACTCGGTCTCACCGAAACTTGAGTTGCCAAGCTTCTGTAACCTTCTGTCATCAAATCGGTGTCACCGAAATGATGAAGTCGGTCCCACCGAGATTGGCAACCTCCTGTCTTTACACGAATCGGACTAACCGAGTTTGTATTTTCGGTCCCACCGAAAATCCCAATGTTCACATGATTTGAACTTTCGGTCTCACCGAGTTGTCAACTTCGGTCCCACCGAGATTGGTCAAATGTGTGTAACGGTTGGATTTTGTGTGGAGGCTATAAATACCCCTCCACCCCCTCTTCATTCTGGAGAGAGCCATTAGAAAGAACTACCACTCCTACCTTACATTTCTGAGAAGAGAACTACCTACCCTTGTGTTGAGATCAAGTTGCTCCACTCCCACCATATGAAGCTTGATCTCTAGCCTTCCCAAGTTGCTTTCCACTCAATACTTTCTTCCACCACAGCCAAATCAGTGAGGAGAGTTGAGTGTTGGGGAGATTATCATTTGAAGCACAAGAGCAAGGAGTTCATCATCATCAACACCATCTATTACCTTTTGGAGGGTGGTGCCTCCTAGATTGGTTAGGTGTCGCTTGGGAGCCTCCATCGAGATGTGGAGTTGAACCAAGAAGTTTGTAAGGGCAAGGAGATCGCCTACTTCGTGAAGATCTACCCCGAGTAAGGCTAGCCCTCCGTGGGCGTAGGCCATGATGGCATAGACAAGGTTGCTTCTTCGTGGACCCTTCGCGGGTGGAGCCCTCCGTGGACTCTCACAGCCGTTACCCTCCGTGGGTTGAAGTCTCCATCAACGTGGAAGTACGATAGCACCACCTATCGGAACCACGAGAAAAATCACCGCGTCTCCAAAATTGCGTTTTCTCTTCTCCACCTCTCTTTACTACATGTGCAATTTACTTTCCGCTGCCTATACTCTAGAATTGCATGTGTAGGGTGATGCTTGACTTGATCATCATTGTGAATCTGCCAAAAACTTGTCTTTGTCAAAAGGCATAATTTTTATATTGTCAAGTAGTCTAATCACCCCCCCTCTAGACATACTTTCGTTCCTACAAGTGGTATCAGAGCTTTGGTCTCCATTGTATTGGTTTCCATTGCATTGGACTCCATAAGCTTGGTTTCACAACCTAGGAGAGTATGGCGTCTAGTGAGGGTAATTTTAGAGAGGTCCTTACTTTGATGGTACAAATTTTGCTAGTTGGAAGCATAAAATGAAAATGCATATTCTTGGCCATAACCCAGCCGCATGGGGCATTATTTGTGTTGGTATGCAAGGTGAATTCTTGAGGAAGGAAAAGTTCGGATCATGGCTTACTAGCGGATGAATTGCGGATGTTGCAAAACAATGCTCAAGCTTGTGACATTCTCTTCAATGCCTTGTGTCCCGAGGAGTTCAACAAAATCAGCCGTCTTGAGAATGCAAAATAGATTTGGGATACTTTGGTTGAAATGCACGAAGGTACCGAGTCCGTGAAGGAATCAAAGCTAGATGTTCTTCAAGGTCAACTTGACAAGTTCAAGATGAAGGAAGGTGAAGGAGTCGCTGAAATGTACTCTAGGCTTGCTCTCATCACAAATGAGATTGCCGGCTTAGGAAGCGAAGAAATGACCGACCGATTCATCATCAAGAAGATTCTCAGAGCTTTGGATGGAAAGTATGACATCGTGTGCACCTTGATCCAAATGATGCCAAACTACAAGAATCTCAAGCCAACCGAAGTCATTGGAAGAATTGTTGCTCATGAGATGACACTAAAGGATAAGGAAGAGCTTCACAACAAGTCAAGTGGTGCTTACAAAGCTACAAGTGATGCTCCCACAACCTCAAGTGACAAGCTAGTTTCCAATGAAGAGATAAGCCTAATGGTCAAGAACTTCAACAAATTCTACAAGAGTAGAAGCAAAGAGAGAAGCTCAAAGTCTAGATCATATGATGAAAAGAGATCTTCTAGTCGTGATCGAAGCTGCTACAATTGTGGAAGACCGGACACTACTCAAATGAGTGTTCGGCTCCCCAAGAGAAGAGAAGAATCTCCAAGAAGAAGAAGCTCAAGAGATGAGTCACCTCGGAAAGAGAGAAGGAGTAGAGATGATCGTTATGAACGAAGACCCTCTCGGAGAAGCAAGGATTCGGAGAGGAAAGACAAGTCATCAAGGAGCTACACAAGAAGAAAACATCAAGCTCATGTAGGTGAATGGGTCTCCGTCTCCGACTCCGACAATCAATCCGAAAGAAGCTATCACTCCAACTCCGACTATAGTCAAGATGAAGGTGTTGCCTGTCTTGCTCTCGTATCCTCCAACTCTAACTCCTATGACTTATTTGATTCACCAAATGAGGGAATTGGAAGATGCTTCATGGCTAAAGGCCCCAAGGTATCACACCCTGAATTCATTGACTTTGATAGTGATGAGGATGACTTGCTTGGTGAAGATGAGCTCTTACATGATAAATCCAACGAGCCTAGTAATGATGAACATGCTAGTAGTCTTTATAGTCAAGAAGAGTCGAATGACAATGCTATGAAGGAGATTGAGCGTCTAACTAAAGAACTAAACACTCTTAAGTTAGCTCATGAAACAACTCAAGAAGATCATAGAGAGCTCCTAAGATCTCATGAGAAGCTACGCTTCGAGAAGCTCACTCTAGAGCAAGAACATGAGTTTCTAAAAGCAATAAATGACGATCTTCGAAAGAAGAGTTCTTCATATCTTGCCAAACGACTTCTCTTGTCTAATTTCTTGCCTCCCATTAAAACTAAGCATGACAAGCATAAGAAAAATTCTTCATCTAGTAGTAACAATAACCATGCTAAATCCAATGTTGTTGCTTCTAGTAGTTCTCTTGATTCCACTAACAATGTTTCAAGCCAACTTACACTTGAGCAAGAAAATAGTTTATTGAAAGGGATTATAGAGAAAGGTGTCTACAAGAGCCTTGCGGAAGCAAGAACTTTGAGGAAATTGTTCGCAAGCAAGGAAGGCACGGAAGAATCAAGGAATTGGTTTTGAGCGAAAGTTCAACGCCGAGGGTGTTGAATGGGAAGAAGGTCAATATCCTACTCCACAGTTTATTCCTCAAAAGGAGAAGTATGATCCCACTTCTTCCAATGTGGAACAAGCTCAAGATGACCTTCCACCACAAGACCACAAGCTAAAAGGCAAGGACAAGCTTCAAGAGGAGATTGATGCATTTATTGAAGCACCTAAAGCCATGGTCAAGTGGGTTCCCAAGGAAACGTCAAGTTCTACTTCGTCAAGCTCAACTACAACCCCAAGGATTCCCATCAAGATGATGTGGATCCCGAAGAAGAAGAACTAGAAAGTTCTTGAGGGTGACTCCGCCAACATACTTCACTCACATTCATTTTGGCAAAAACTTGTGCAATCATCTTCCACATCTTGCACTAGTTCATGGAGTCACAAACCCTCTTGTTGGTAAGTCAAGGGACAAGGTAATCATTGCTTTCATGGACATCATCTATTGTGTACTTCAATCTACGTCCATGGATATCCTTGTTTGTTCCTTGTGGGACTAACCCATGTAGGTATTGAAAGTGCCCGAATCCAAAGGATTGCTCCCAACTCTTGATGATCTTCATCAACATTGAGCATCCACATCTTCAACATCTACATGAAGTCTTCTACGACAACCCAAGGTTAGATTGACCCTTTAAAAGGGGTTCTCACATCTAGGGGGAGCTTTGCTCTAAAGAATTGAGCTAAAGCATCTTCAAATGATGTGAACACATCAATGCTTTATGTAAAAGTGGTAACCCCACTTGTGCTTAAACGATGAGTATGACCTATGATCAAATGTTCTCATTTGACTCCTAAGTCAATATACTCATATAAAGATGACCTAGTCATCGACAAATTGTGTGATAGTAGCTAGAGTTTTGATTGTGCATGTTTGACACATATTTCATTTGCTATCTTATTGTGTGAGCATGTTGGATGCATGATTTTATCCATTCAAGGACATCCATTTGTTGTTTTGGTCGTTTTGATTTTTCTGACCAAATGGACGGACAAGAATGCCTAAGTACCTCCCCTAGCTATCTATGCTTTCTCGTCTCAAATTCTATTCATGCTTACATCACAAACTTTGAACAAGTCATTTTCGGACTCTCCGAGTGAGGAGCACTCGGAGCCACCGATCCGTCAAGGGCTAACTTCCAAAACCTTCTATTTGATTTCGGTCAGACCAACTCACTCAAACTCGGTCGAACCGAAAGCATTTAGACTGATCTAGGTTTTCACCTCGGTGAAACCGAGTTGTGATTTTCGGCGTGACCGAAGTGCATAACTGCCCTGTAGTTATCCATCTCGGTGCCACCGAGTTTTACAACTCGGTCCCACCGACAGCAAAGGGGTATATATTCTCGAGGGCGCGCTGATTTCTACTTCAAACGCCGCCCCACACCCTTGCTTTGCCGTCGCCTTGGTCTCCGGATCGTCGCCGTTGCCGCTTTGTGCGCCCTCGCCGCAGAGTCTCCGTCGCCGTCAGCGGACATCTTCTCCGCCTTTGTTGCGCCGTGAGAAACTCCACCAAGTTAGGGTGAGTTTTGATCCCACTCGTGCTCCCATCTCCGATTCAATGCACGTTTGGTTTGCCTATAATCTTGCCACGATTGAAATCTTCCTGAACACCAGAGTGGTTTTTTGAACGAGATTCGAGTAAAAGTTTTAGGGTTAGGTTTCCGCCGAACACATCTCGGTGAGACCGATTTTAGACTTTCGGTAAGACCGATTTGGCCTATGGCCATTGCACTGCACCCTTCGGTCCAACCGAGTTGTGCAAATCGGTGTGACTGAAATGGCGATTCTGTGAAACCCTAGTGTTTTCGGCAGGACCGAAACCCACTTCGGTCCAACCGAAAGTGGTGTGAAAGCTTCTGTTTGAACACTTCGGATTCACCAAATTTTAAACTCGGTCTGACCGAAGTGTCTTCTGTGAAAACCTAATACTAGAATTTGAACTCATTTGTTTGCAAAAACTTCTGCAGTTTGTGATAACTCTTCTACTCTGCCTACACCTTATCTATTCACGGGTTGTCGGCCATGTCGGATGCAGTGACAATGAACAGGTCGAGTCATCTATAGCAGATATTCCAGAGGCAGGCACTAGTCCTGATCCTAGCAGCTCATCAGATGATGGTGAGAGGAGTACACCAAGTGGTTTGCCTCCTGCAGCCACCAGGGCCAGAAAGAAGAGGAACTCAGATGAGGAAGACTCAGATTTTGTCGTTGAGGAAGAGGTCACATCAAAGCCCAAGAGGAAAGTTGTTGCCAAAGAACCTCAAGGTCAGCAAACCAAGAAGGGCACCAGAAAAGTCAAGCAGTCAACTGTTGCCAAGAAGCTGAATTTGGAAGAAGCTGCAAGCAAAGTGAAGAAAACTTCCAAGAGAAAGAGATTAGTGCATGATGATGCAGCAGAAGAAGATGAGGATGAGGAAGCACCCCAGCCTCCTCAGAAGCCTAAGCTCATGGGTGATGCCATCGAGTGGAGCCACTTCAAAGCCCAAGCAATCTGCTCGATCAAGGCAGCTCCAAGAAAGCCTCTTTGCCAAGCCCAAGAAAACAGTCAGAACATTCCAAAGATCTGAAAAGAACAAGGATGATGTGCCACCGGTGTGTCGATGATGATGCACCAGTTTTCTTTGAAACTTCGTCGAAACCGACATTACATAATGATGCTCATCCTCAAGCTGAGAATATGAAGGAAAGGAAAGATAGAGGTCTCGGGCTATGGAGACAATCGACCCATATGCCGTGAGGAGAAGAACTGCTGTTGATCCCAGATTTCACACCGAGAGCAGCAGGACTTCTATGAGGCTATCTTGATGGATAAGAAGCCCATAGTCGCGAGACACGAGATCGTTATTTGGAAGTACATTGACAATGAAGAGCATAGAGACTTCTTTCCACATGTGCATGAAAGTTTCACTTGCATGTGGTGTTGCAGACTTTGTAGGTCGAAGTTGACAAATTGGAGCGATGAGATGATTATGCAATTCTATGCCACGGCTCATTTCTATCCAGATGGAAAGATTACGGATGGTCAAGGCCAAAGATTTTCTTCAACTGTTGAAGAATGGGCAGAACTTCTGAATGCTCCAGAGCAAAGAGAGGATGATATTGATGTATATGGTATTCCAAAGAAGAATCATGAATCCATGAAGAACATGTACAAAGAGGTTCCAGCTAAGGATTTGGGAATCTGGAAGCTCGGCTCAGTGTACTATCTCCAGGCAGGCCTACCTACCACTAATACTATTACGAGGCATACCTTGATGCCCAAGTTCGAGATCATCGCATGATCGGAGGATACTCTATCAACATGCTGCATATACTTGATGAGAAAGCACCTTTCAAGGTGATGGACTTGATGGTAGAAACCATTAAGAGGATTGCGGTGACGTAAAAGGTCATGTGGATTTGCCCATGATTCAGATGCTTATCAATGCCAAGTTTGGCACGGGCACATTCTTGTTGGATAGAGAACACTTACCACTGCAGCCTGAGCATGAGGACAATGTTGTTGTGATGGATGAGGAGGATCCAACATCGGTTGAAGGACAAGCCAAGATTGAAGCTGCCAAGAAAGCCAAAGCTGACAAGGAAGCAGCAGCAGCAGCTAAACCAAAGAGTGTCGGAGAGCAGCTCCTTGAAGCTACCCAAAGGATTGAACAACGCTGCCAGCATTATGCAGTCTCGGGAGAGCCTAGAGAGGATTGTTGAAGACAAGATCCACGCTCTGGATGTGAAGTCGATGAAGTGCAAGTAATCACAACAAGCTTGAGGCGAGACATTGAGGAAGCAAAGAGGAGAAGGAAGAGCTTATGCGTGAGATGCGAGATGATTTAGTCCAGCTGCTTATCAACAGATCGCTCCGGTTCCCACAGACCCGATCAGCTGCTATACGATGGATCGACACGGGACTACAGCTTGGCACCTCCCACAGTTCCATCGGTTGCTCCGGCTCCAGCTCCAAAGTGACCACTCCTCCAAAGCATGAGACATCGGTGAAGTCTTCGCCGATGCTGCCATATCAACTCCAACATCAACCCAGATGGGAGCCGCCAGCAGAGTCCCTAGTGACGCTTAGCTCTATGCCTTTTCGAACTTTTTGGTAACTTGTTGCCAAAGGGGGAGAAATTGTATAGATCATAGGACTTCGAGAGAGAGAGTGCTGTTGTTTTTGCGCTTTTGCTCTTTCGTTCTTTTTGCGGTTTCTTTGAGATACTTTTGGTTTTCGAGACATTCAGTGTGTTTGATACTACGTTTGATCCTACCTTAATGAGTGCTTGGTCGTACTATGCTTTAATGTGTGCTTAATGCTTATCATATGCTATTCCTATCTTGTATGACCATTTACTCATGTCTTGGTGATTGGGTGCATGCTGTTCATTCTTATCATTTTGTGCGCTCCACCAAGATGTATGTGACATGGAAGAGTGACCCATGATCCTAATCGATTGTGCATTTGCATTCCAACGCAAATCTTAAATAATGCACAAATTTAGGGGGAGCTCTTGCTTATCACATACTTCTCAAAGCGATTTATATTATTCATTGATCATATCCTTTGTCGAAGCTTTGATCTATATGTTGTCATCAATTACCAAAAGGGGAGATTGAAAGTGCAACTAATCCCGGGTGGTTTTGGTAATTAATAACAACATATATATCATTGAACTAATAGTTTCTTGAGAATCATTTGAGAAAGTTCATTGATATGGGTATGGCAAGGATCAAGAAGTGGACCCTCAAAATGCTAAGGCAAGCATTGGCAAAAGCTCAAGACTCCATTTTTGGTTTAGTGATCCAAGATCACATTGAGTCCATAGGAAAGCCAATACTATTAAAAGGGATGAGGTTATGATGATGATCTGGTTGCTCAAAGTGCTTAGTGATACATCTCCTAAACTATCGGCAACTTTCACCGCCATATACACTCATAAGTAATCTCGGTCCCACCGATATTCCAAACTCACCACACCGAGATGAACCACCTCACCACAAAGCCAAACCCTAGAAATCTCGGATTTTCCGATTCGAACTCGGTCTCACGAAACTTGAGTTGCCAAGCTTCAGAACCTTCGTCATCAAATCGGTGTCACCGAAATGATGAAGTCGGTCCCACCGAGATTGGCAAGCTCCTGTCTTTACACGAATCGGACTAACCGAGTTTGTATTTTCGGTCCCACCGAAAATCCCAACGTTCACATGATTTGAACTTTCGGTCTCACCGAGTTGTCAACTTCGGTCCCACCGAGATTGGTCAAATGTGTGTAACGGTTGGATTTTGTGTGGAGGCTATAAATACCCTCCACCCCTCTTCATTCGGAGAGAGCCATCGAAAGAACTACCACTCCTACCTTACATTTCGAGAAGAGAACTACCTACCCTTGTGTTGAGATCAAGTTGCTCCACTCCCACCATATGAAGCTTGATCTCTAGCCTTCCCAAGTTGCTTTCCACTCAATCCTTTCTTCCACCACAGCCAAATCAGTGAGGAGAGTTGAGTGTTGGGGAGATTATCATTTGAAGCACAAGAGCAAGGAGTTCATCATCATCAACACCATCTATTACCTTTTGGAGGGTGGTGCCTCCTAGATTGGTTAGGTGTCGCTTGGGAGCCTCCGTCGAGATGTGGAGTTGAACCAAGAAGTTTGTAAGGGCAAGGAGATCGCCTACTTCGTGAAGATCTACCCCGAGTAAGGCTAGCCCTCCGTGGGCGTAGGCCATGATGGCATAGACAAGGTTGCTTCGTCGTGGACCCTTCGTGGGTGGAGCCCTCCGTGGACTCTCGCAGCCGTTACCCTCCGTGGGTTGAAGTCTCCATCAACGTGGAAGTACGATAGCACCACCTATCGGAACCACGAGAAAAATCACCGCGTCTCCAAAATTGCGTTTGCTCTTCTCCACCTCTCTTTACTACATGTGCAATTTACTTTCCGCTGCCTATACTCTAGAATTGCATGTGTAGGGTGATGCTTGACTTGATCATCATTGTGAATCTGCCAAAAACTTGTCTTTGTCAAAAGGCATAATTTTTATATTGTCAAGTAGTCTAATCACCCCCCCTCTAGACATACTTTCGATCCTACACTAGGTCATCTTCACGCGGGTCGTCTCCTTTTATACACCCCTAGGCGAAATTACAAAAATGCCCTCGGCAGCCTCCCAATTTTACAGGTGGTGGCACGAAACGGGGGTAACTATTCATTCCAGCAGTAACTTATTTTTATCCGACGGACAAGGTCGTTCGAGGGGTCGATCCGACGTCCCAGATCTGATCAAGCCACCCGATCCGACGGCCAGGAATCCCAAATCACTAAGGAGCCGGGAGGTTCACTCGCATTCTTATTTCTAGATGGTTTTATTGCATTTAGTGGCATCTTTGCAACAACCTCCAGTAGTGATATTGAATTCTTGTAGTTGAGAAGTATGCATGAGGTAGGAACCCATCACCCTGTTACCAAGCCCGGGATGTTATTTATTTTAATGCTATGCTAGAGTAGACGGGGTTTAGTATGAGAGCACGAGAGTGGTGTGAAGAAGGAGGACTCTACGTCAATGACGACAACTCCATGTTGGCATCTGCAAGGATTGCATCTTCAAGGCGTCAAGACTTCAAGACTCGAGACAAGATTCAATAAACACTACTGTGTGAAGGACGGTTGACGGGCACCCTAGAGAAACCAGTGGATGGCCGGGATGAATGGAGAAGCGCCATGAAATCTTGCGGAAAGCTTCACCCAAACTCAAAGAGACGGAATAATACTTCATGCCCGGAAGCTTAACTGTGCAACCGCAAATCACTATGGGCTCTTGCTTGGTTGACCTTAGTTGTGACTCTGGCTGGGACGGTGCTAGCAGATGTAGAACTATGGTAGGATTGGATGAGCACCAGATAGTGGTCAGGGGAACTCTTCGGAAGACCATGTTTCGGTCATCTTGTTCTCAAACACCCTGAAGTGCGAGAACGTAAAAGAGGGATCGAATCTTGCGGGTAAAGTGTACAAACCTCTGCAGAGTGTTAAAAACCTAATCGATTAGCCGTGTCCCCGGTTACGGACAATTTGAGCATCTGGACCTGGATCTATCTTGGAACTCTCAACACCGGACTGATAACTTAATTGTGGGAAACTTATGATGATTTGGGCTATGAGACATTGGTTGGTGGAACCATGTCATGATAGGAAACTCCATAGTATAACCTCCTGATATTTCTTTGATGTAGGGAAAATAAAACCATCTTTTATGCAAAGCAAAATTAGACACAGAGCCACAAAGCCATAATGCATATAGTATAGTTTTATCATCTATTTTTCTCATATTGTGATCTTGCCGGTACATTCAATGTACTGACCTACACGGCTGCAACGTATCATGTTGCAGATACTTTCTTCCGACGAGTAAGAGTACGGTACAGGGTTACGGTCTACACTCAACTTGCCGATGGCGTTGATGGGACTCCACACCCGATTGATTGTTTCCGCGGAGACTTATAAGGTATATATCCGTTTTACGTTATTCATACATGTGATTGCACTTTGATATATGCATTGGTGTACTGTGTGTGCCAGCATACTGATCCAAGGATGGCACGGATACATAGAGTCTTGACCATCTGAGCTCGGGTCGCTACAGATATGGTATCAGAGCACATGTTGACTGTAGGGCGCGAGCCTAGAAATCGGAAAGCCCCTAGGACAGGATGTCGCTAAAACTTTATTTTCAAAAGGATCCATTACTTCTCATCTTTTCTAATTTTATCAAATTTTCCCTCTTACCACAAATAGTTAGAATATACCCTTTTCCCTTTTGACCTCACGAAGAATCAACTGAAGCCACTCCAAGAAGGACAAGATATTGGACAACTGATGACCTCTTCTGAATAAAGATGATTTCACCATGCGTTAGAAGAGTTGAAGCTACACCAGTTGAAGACTCCTAAGACTTGATGAATCTGAAGAATTATTTGACCTTTAGAAGACCAAAACCCCGTTATACACTTACGTTAGATGCAACGATTTGTGAGCTGTCACTTGTTTGATGTTTTCCGATAGCCACAAAGTAAAACCCATTTCTTCAAACTATTGTTCATATTGTGTGTATCCCTCCCCACCTCTCTCATATCTCATCCCAAAACTTTTGGACCCCATAGATGATGAATGAAGTTGGACTGATATTCTCTGGACCAAAGACTCAGCCAGAGGCAGAGCTATGGATTCAGAACATGGAGAATCACTTCAGGAGTAATTTGGTTTCAAGGAAAAATGAAGTATCGCATGCTCTTCAGTACTTTGAAGGAAGTGCTGCAACATGGTGGCAGATGCATCAAGCCATACATTGATGGAATGGAGCAAAGGCTTAGGAAGAATTCAGGAAGACTCTGACAAGATCCTGTCTTATCCAGAAGCCATGTGACCCTAAAGTGAAGAAGCCTTGTTCATGCCAGATTTGTGGAGAAATAGGACACACCCAGGTGGAACAAAAGGATGGATGCCCTCATTGTGAGCATAATCACCCAGCTGAAGAATGCCCGGCTGGACAGATTACTTGCTTCTTGTGTGAAGGAACCACGCACTACCCGGCTCAATGCCACATTTACCCCAAGGTACAAGAAGTTACCAAGCAACAGAAAGAAGCCCTCAGGGAAGGCTTAGAAGAACCTGTGACGAAGGAAGATGTTGAAGACCCCGATGGAGAAGTCCTAATCAGATTCTACTCGAACGCTTGCTATTCATGTTGAGAAGAAGGACATTATTCCAGTATTGCACCAAGGAAAGAGAAGAATATCTCGGAGACATCCCGACAGCAGAAGTAAAGTTTAACCCTCAGAAAATAGAAGCTCTCATCATTACGAAGAAATCCAAGAAGAGAAACCGAAGGCATCCCCAGAATAACCCAATTTCTATAGAGAAGGACCATAGTAATATGACTTGTTACAAGCGCAAGGATTTAGGTCACTATGTTGATAAATGTCCAGAAAAGAAGCTAAAAAATCCAAGGAGCCTACATAATCACAAAGAAGCCCCAAGACATGTCAGAAGTTATTTGTTTTCGTTGCAAGGAAGCGGGACATTTTGCTAGGGAATGTTCAGACGATGAGAAAGCTGGAGCTGAGTAGTGGAGATGTTGATATCAGTAATAAGTGTAGTATGGAAAACACTTCTATTTTCCTGAGAATGCAGGGTTGAGTTATGTAATAGATTACTCAAAGACTGTAATAATTCATGACTCAATAAAGTTGATATGTCATATGCTGAAAGGCTTTAAGGAGTTGTTATGTTTTATCTTGGAAATTAATATTCTGGGTGAACAAGGAAGAAAATGAGTTGTGATGCATAAACTGGATGTTGGAAATTGAGTTTGAAGTTTTGTTTGGATGATATGAATGTTTAACCAAGGAGATACATACCTTATTTTGAGTACCATTTTTGTTTTACAACTGCAGATGACAACCCTTTACGAGTCTTTCCTCAAGGGTCCGGAAATGATCATGACCCTGACAAGTGATCATGATTACCCGAAAATCCTGAAGGACATGATGAAGCATATTCACCTTGAAGGAGATGCAGTCTACAAAGGCTACCCCTTCATTCAAGAGGGAGGGAACTTTGGTATGTGGAGGTACACATCCACTGTATGAAAGGAGTTTTCCCAAAGATGATGGGGCAGTACTTTTTCATCTCACGAGTACCACAAGCAACTTTCTTCGACGCTGTTCGTGAAGCAGCCATGGAAGCCATATGCCAGATCAGAGAAATACTTGAAGCAAGACTCCATTATACTCAGGAATACCTAAGAGAAGTACATGCAGAGATGATGGAGATGAAGCTCAAGGCCACTACGATGAAACAGAAGATTGAAGATTTCAAGGAGCATGTCACACAATTCCAGTGGGATTGAAGAATCCTCAAGGAGATAAAAAAATGAATAAAGTTGGAAGTAACGCTTGACCATACAAACCATGTGGATGGCAGCATTTTTAATAAAGTACTTTTCGGAATTTGGATTTACAAAAAATGGTTAAGGATGTAATAAATGATTTGATATGAAAATAATATGATTTATGGATGAACTAGTGCACTTGATTTTAAGTGTGGTAGTACTTCGTAAAGCCACAGGATCAATGAAGAAAGAAAGGTGTTAATCATGACGGTCCATAGAAGGGAGTTGGACCAAATAAGTTGGAGTTTTGTATGATCGTCACCACCAGGGTATGAATAAATGAAATACTATTGGATTTAAAAGAGGTATATTATGGGAATATGTAACAATAATCCTCGAAAGGATGAGTTAAAGATGTGCAAGTGTTGAATTGGGCCCACAACCCACAGGCCCAGGTATTTATAAGGAATCAAGGACTCCCTGGAAGAAGAAATTCCATCAGCAGACATTTCATAGGAGGTTACACAAAAACCCGAGAGTGGTGAAGAAACAATAGATGTCTTGCTCTACTTGCAGAACCAATGGATTTACCCGAACCCTGTTCGAGGATAAAAGAAATTCTGCAATGCTTGTGAGGATGCCCAAGTGATAGAATACGTGATTCACTGTTAGTGTATGAGGTAATGGTTCAAGTACGGGATGGATTGGCCCCCATACCGGAGACTTCTATCATGAACTATCATATGTTGATGGAAAATCAGAGAGACTTGAAAACCTTAGAAGAGTGTTGACACGACAAGCCAAACAACCTCAGAATGGTAGGACGATTGATCCATGTGATACGTCTCCAACGTATCTATGATTTTTGATTGTTCCATGCTATTATATTACCCGTTTTGGATGTTTATGGACTTTACTTTACACATTTATATAATTTTTGGCACTAACCTACTAACCGGAGGCCCAGCCCGTATTGCTATTTTTTTGCCTATTTCAGTATTTCGAAGAAAAGGAATATCAAATGGAGTCCAAACGGAATGAAACCTTCGCGAGCGTGATTTTTGGAACGAACGTGATCCAGAGGACATGGAGTGCAAGTCAAGAAGCAGTCGACGCGTCCACAAGGGTGGAGGGCGCGCCCACCCCTACTGGGCGCGCCCCCTTATCTCGTGGGCCCCTCGGGCATCCACCGACCTACTTCTTCCTCCTATATATACCCCACATACCCTGAGAACATCAAAGGCGACCACGAAAAACTATTTCCATCACTGTAACCTTCTGTATCTGTGAGATCCCATCTTGGAGCCTTCGCCGGTGCTACGCCGGAGGGGGAATCGACCACGGAGGGCTTCTACATCAACACCATAGCCCCTCCGATGAGTTGTGAGTAGTTCACCACAGACCTTCAGGTCCATAGTTATTAGCTAGATGGCTTCTTCTCACTTTTTGGATCTCAATACCATGTTCTCCTCGATCTTCTTGGAGATCTATTCGATGTAACTCTTTTTGAGGTGTGTTTGTCGAGATCCGATGAATTGTGTGATTAAATTATCTTTGCAAGTCTCTTCGAATTATCAGTTTGGTTTGGCCTACTAGATTGATCTTTCTTGCAATGGGAGAAGTGCTTAGCTTTGGGTTCAATCTTGCGGTGTCCTTTCCCAGTGACAGCAGGGGCAGCAAGGCACGAATTGTATTGTATTGTTGCCATCGAGGATAAAAAGATGGGGTTTATATCATATTGCATGAGTTTATCCCTCTACATCATGTCATCTTTCTTAATGCATTACTATGTTCTTATGAACTTAATACTCTAGATGCATGCTGGATAGCGGTCGATGTGTGGAGTAATAGCAGTAGATGCAGGCAGGAGTCGGTCTACTTGTCACGGACGTGATGCCTATATACATGATCATGCCTAGATAATCTCATCATTATTCGCTTTTTTATCAATTGCCCGGCAGTAATTTGTTCACCCACCGTAATACTTATGCTATCTTGAGAGAAGCCACTAGTGAAACCTATGGCCCCCGGGTCTATATCTTATCATATAAGCTTTTAATCTACTTTTATTTGCATATTTACTTTTCCAGTATATATTATAAAATGCCAAAAATATATTTATCTTATCATACTATCTCTATCAGATCTCACTTTCGCAAGTGGCCGTGAAGGGATTGACAACCCCTTTATTGCGTTGGTTGCGAGTTCTTTGTTTGTTTGTGTAGGTGCATGGGACTTTTGAGGAGCCTCCTACTAGATTGATACCTTGGTTCTCAAAAACTGAGGGAAATACTTACGCTACTATTGCTGCATCACCCTTTCCTCTTTAAGGAAAACCAGCGCAAGCTCAAGACGTAGCAAGAAGGATTTCTGGCGTCGTTGTCCGGGGAGGTCTTCGCTCAAGTCAAGACAGACCAAGTACCCATCACAAACTCATCTCCCTCGCATTTACATTATTTGCCATTTGCCTCTTGTTTTCCTCTCCCCCACTTCGTCCTTGCTGTTTTATTCGCCCTCTCTTGCCCAATCTTCTCCTCTCTCTTTCGCTTGACTTTTTGTTTGCTTGTGTGTTGGATTACTTGTCGCCATGGCGCAAGATAATACCAAATTGTGTGATTTCTGCAATACCAATAATAATGATTTCCTTAGTACTCCGATTGCTCCTCTTAATGATGTTGAGTCTTGTGAATTCAATACTGCTTTGCTGAATCTTGTTATGAAAGATCAATTCGCAGGCCTTCCTAGTGAAGATGTCGCTACCCATCTAAACAACTTTGTTGATTTGTGTGAGATGCAAAAGAAGAAAGATACGGATAACGATATTGTTAAATTGAAGTTATCTCCGTTTTCACTTAGAGATCGTGCTAAAGTTTGGTTTTCGTCTTTGCCTAAAAATAGTATTGATTCTTGGAACAAGTGCAAAGATGCTTTTATCTCTAAATATTTTCCTCCGGCTAAGATCATCACCCTTAGGAACGATATTATGAATTTTAAACAACTTGATCATGAGCATGTTACCCAATCTTGGGAAAGAATGAAATTGATGATTCGCAATTGCCCTACTCATGGTTTGAATTTATGGATGATCATACAAAAAATTTATGCCGGCTTGAATTTAGCTTCTAGAAATCTTTTAGATTCAGCCGCGGGAGGCACGTTTATGGAAATCAATTTAGGAGATGCTACAAAACTTCTTGATAATATTATGGCTAATTATTCTCAATGGCATACCGAAAGATCTACTAGTAAAAAAGTCCATGCTATAGAAGAAATTAATGTTTTGAGTGGAAAGATGGATGAACTTATGAAATTATTTGCTACTAAGAGTGCTCCTCTTGATCCCAATGATATGCCTTTGTCTACTTTGATTGAGAATAATAATGAATCTATGGATGTGAATTTTGTTGGTAGGAATAGTTTTGGAAACAATGCTTATAGAGGAAACTTTAATCCTAGACCGTTCCCTAGTAATTCCTCTAATAATTATGGAAAATCCTACAATAATTCTTATGGTAATTTTAATAAGATGCCCTCTGATTTTGAGATTAGTGTGAAAGAATTTATGATCTCTCGAAAGAATTTTAATGCCTTGCTTGAAGAAAAATTGCTCAAAGTTGATGATTTGGCTAGGAATGTTGATAGACTTTCTCTTGATGTTGATTCTCTGAAACTTAGATCTACTCCTCCTAAGCATGATATCAATGAGTCTCTCAAAGCTATGAGAATTTCCATTGATGAGTGCAAAGAAAGAACCGCTAGATTGCGTGCTAAGAAAGATTTCTTTGTAAAGGCATGTTCTTCTAGTCTCCATGAAAATAATGATGAAGATCTTAAAGTTATCGATGTGTCCCCTATTAGATCTTTGTTTTTCAATATGAATCTTAATAATGATGGGACTGGAGATGAGTCAACTTTAGTTAAAAGGCGTCCCAATGATTCGGAGTTTTTAGATCTTGATGCTAAATTTGGTAAAAGTGGGATTGGATTGGTTAATACTTTAAATAGCATTGAACCCACTATCCTGGATTTCAAGGAATTTAATTATGATAATTGTTCTTTAGAAAGTTGTATTTCCTTGTTGCAATCCGTTGTGAATTCTCCTCATGCTTGTAGTCAAAATAAAGCTTTTACCAAACATATTGTTGATGCCTTGATGCAATCTTTTGATGAAAAACTTAAGTTGGAAGTTTCTATACCTAGAAAACTTAATGATTAGTGGGCACCTACTATAAAGATTAAAATTAAAGATCATGAGTGTTATGCTTTATGTGATTTGGGTCCTAGTGTTTCCACGATTCCGAAAACTTTATGTGATATTCTAGGTTTCCATGATCTTGATGATTGTTATTTAAATTTGCACCTTGCGGATTCCACCATTAAAAAGCCAATGGGAAGGATCAATGATGTTCTCATAGTTGCAAATAGAAATTTGGTGCCCGTAGATTTTATCGTTCTTGATATAGATTGCAATCTTTCTTGTCCTATTATTCTTGGTAGACCTTTCCTTAGAACGATTGGCGCGATTATTGATATGAAGGAAGGGAAATTAGATTCCAATTTCCATTAAGGAAAAGCATGGAGAACTTTCCAAGAAAGAAAGTCAAATTACCTTATGAATCTATCATGCGAGCTACTTATGAATTGAGTGCCAAAGAGGGCACTACTTAGATCTATGCTCGCTTTTATGCCTAGCTAGGGGCGTTAAACGATAGTGCTAGTTGGGAGGCAACCCAATTTTATTTGTGTTTTTTGTTTTTGTTTCTGTTTAGTAATAAATTTTGCATCTACCTTCTATTTAGATGTGTTTTTATGTTTTAATTAGTGTTTGTGCCAAGTAGAACCTATAGGATAACCTATGGTGATAGTTAGTTTGATTCTGCTGAAAAACAGAAACTTTGCATGCACGAAATTAGTTTTGTTAATTCACAGAAACGTGTTTTTGCGTTGATTCATTTTGCTGTAGATCAATAGACAAATTTTACAGGACTTCCTATTTTTGTAGGATTTTTAGAGTTTCAGAAGTATTCGAGGGTTACAGATTGCTACAGACTGTTCTGTTTTTGACAGATTCTGCCTTTCGTGTGTTGTTTGCTTATTTTGATGCATCTATGGCTAGTATTAAGTGGTATGAACCATGGAGAACTTGAAATACAGTAGGTTTAAGACCAATATAAATAAAGAATGAGTTCATTACAGTACCTTATGTGGTGGTTTTTCTTTCTTTCACTAACAGAGCTTATGAGATTTCCTGTTGAGTTTTGTGTTGTGAGTTTTCAAGTTTTGGGTAAAGATATGATGGACTACGGAATAAGGAGTGGCATGAGCCTAAGCTTGGGGATGTCCATGGCACCCCAAGATATTCAAGAATAGCCAAAAGCCTAAGCTTGGGGATGCCCCCGGAAGGCATCCCCTCTTTCCTCTTCGTTTATCAGTTCTTTACTTGGAGCTATATTTTTATTCGCCACATGATATGTGTTTTGCTTGGAGCGTCTTGTATGATATTTGTATTTTCTTTTTAGTTTTCCACAATCATCTTTGCTGTACACATCTTTTGGGATAATCCCACTTGATTGGAATTTATTAGAATACTCTATGTGCTTCACTTATATCTTTTGAGCTAGATAGTTTTTGCTCTGGTGCTTCACTTATATCTTTTAGAGCACGGCGGTGGCTTAATTTTGAAGAAATTCTTGATCTCTCATGCTTCACTTATATTATTTTGAGAGTCTTTTATAACATCATGGTATTTGATATGCTTATAAATTTGGTCCTAGAATGATGAGCATCCAAGTTGGGTATAATAAAAACTATCATAGAAAGTGCATAAAACACTAGGATCAATTTGATGCTTGATAATTGTTTTGAGCTATAGAGGTGGTAATGTTAGAGTCATGCTAGTGGGTAATTATGAAATTGAGAAATACTTGTGTTGAAGTTGGCAAGTCCCGTAGCATGCACGTATGGTAAAAGTTGTGTGACAAATTTGTTGCATGAGGTGCTCTTTTAATTGTCTTCCTTATGAGTGGAGGTCGGGATCACGCGATGGTTAACTCCTACCAACCCTTCCCCTAGGAGCATGAGTAGTAGTACTTTGCTTCGAGGGCAAGTAGACTTTTGCAATAAGTATATGAGTTCTTTATGACTAATGTGAGTCCATGGATATACGCACACTCACCCTTCCACTTTGCTAGCCTCTATTATACCGCGCAACTTTCGCCGGTATCATGCACCCATTATTTACCTTCCTCAAAACAGCCACCATACCTACCTATTATGGCATTTCCATAGCCATTCCGAGATATATTGCCATGCAACTTTCCACTGTTCCGTTATTATGACACACTCCATTATTGTCATATTTCTCTTTGCATGATCATGTTGTAGACATTGTATTTGTGGCAAGGCCATCCTCATAATTTTCATACATGTCACTCTTGATTCATTGCATATCCCGGTACACCGCCGGAGGCATTCATATAGAGTCATATTTTGTTCTAAGTGTTGAGTTATAATTCTCGAGTTGTAAATTAATAAAAGTGTGATGATCTTCATTATTAGAGCATTATCCCAAGTGAGGAAAGGATGATGAAGACTGTGATTACCCCACAAGTCGGGATGAGACTTAGGACTAAAAAGAAAAAAAAAGAGGCCAAAGAGCCCACCAAATAAAAAAAAAAGAAGAAATGCCAAATAAAAAAAGAGAAAGGCCAAATAAAAAAATAAAAAAATGAGAGAAAAAGAGAGAAGGGACAATGCTACTATTTCTTTTCCACACTTGTGCTTCGAAATAGCACCATGATCTTCATGATAGAGAGTCTCTTATGTTGTCACTTTCATATACTAAGTGGGAATTTTTCATTATAGAACATGGCTTGTATATTCCAATGATGGGCTTCCTCAAAATGCCCTAGGTCTTCGTGAGCAAGCGAGTTGGATGCACACCCACTTAGTTTCTTTTGTTGAGCTTTCATACATTTATAGCTCTAGTGCATCCTTTGCATGGCAATCCCTACTCACTCACATTGATATCTATTGATGGGCATCTCCATAGCCCGTTGATACACCTAGTTGATGTGAGACTATCTTCTCCCCTTTTTGTCCTCACAACCACCACCATATACCACCATAGTGCTATGTCCATGGCGTGCGCTCATGTATTGCGTAAGAGTTGAAAAAGCTGAAGCGCGTTAAAAGTATGAACCAATTGCTTGGCCGAAACCAGGGTTGTGCATGATGGGAGTATTTTGTGTAATGAAAATGAAGCATGGCCTAACTATCTGATTTTGTAGGGATAAGCGTTCTTTGGCTATGCTATTTTGATAGGACATGATTATTTGTTAGTATGCTTCAAAGCATTACTATTTTTTATGTTTTATAAGCTTTTATCTTGAATCATTCGGATCTGAACAATCATGCCACAATAAAGAAAATTACATTGAGAATTATGCTAGGTAGCATTCCACATCAAAAATTCTGTTTTTATCATTTACCTACTCGAGGACGAGCAGGAATTAAGCTTGGGGATGCTTCAGACGTCTCCAGCGTATCTATAATTTTTTATTGTTCCATGCTATTATATTACCCGTTTTGGATGTTTATGGGCTTTACTTTACACATTTATATCATTTTTGGGACTAACCTACTAACCAGAGGCCCAGCCCGTATGGCTGTTTTTTTTGCCCATTTCAGTATTTCGAAGAAAAGGAATATCAAACGGAGTCCAAACGGAATGAAACCTTCGGGAGCGTGATTTTTGGAACGAACGTGATCTAGAGGACTTGGAGTGCAAGTCAAGAAGCAGTCGAGGCGGCCACGAGGGTGGAGGGCACGCCCACCCCTACTGGGCGCGCCCCCTATCTCATGGGCCCCTCGGGCGTCCACCGACCTACTTCTTCCTCCTATATATACCCACGTACCTCGAGAACATCAAAGGCGACCACGAAAAACTATTTCCACCACCGTAACCTTCTGTATCCGCGAGATCCCATCTTGGAGCCTTCACCGGCGCTCCGCCGGAGGGGGAATCGACCATGGAGGGCTTCTACATCAACTCCATAGCCCCTCCGATGAGTTGTGAGTAGTTTACCACAGACCTTCGAGTCCATAGTTATTAGCTAGATGGCTTCGTCTCTCTTTTTGGATCTCAATACCATGTTCTCCTCGATCTTCTTGGAGATCTATTCGATGTAACTCTTTTTGCGGTGTGTTTATCGAGATCTGATGAATTGTGGGTTTATGATCAAGTTTATCTATGAGAAATATTTGAATCTCCTCTGAATTCTTTTATGTGTGATTAAGTTATCTTTGCAAGTCTCTTCGAATTATCAGTTTGGTTTGGCCTACTAGATTGATCTTTCTTGCAATGGGAGAAGTGCTTAGCTTTGGGTTTAATCTTGCGGTGTCCTTTCCCAGTGATAGCAGGGGCAGCAAGGCACGTATTGTAATGTTGCCACCGAGGATAAAAAGATGGGGTTTATATCATATTGCATGAGTTTATCCCTCTACACATGTCATCTTTCTTAATGTGTTACTCTGTTCTTATGAACTTAATACTCTAGATGCATGCTGGATAGCGGTCGATGTGTGGAGTAATAGTAGTAGATGCAGGCAGGAGTCGGTCTACTTGTCACAGGCGTGATGCCTATATACATGATCATGCCTAGATAATCTCATAATTATTCGCTTTTCTATCAGTTGCTCGACGGTAATATATTCACCCACCGTAATACTTATGCTATCTTGAGAATAGCCACTAGTGAAACCTATGTCCCCCGGGTCTATCTCTTATCATATAAGCTTTTAATCTACTTTTATTTGCATCTTTACTTTTCCAATCTATATTATAAAATACCAAAAATATATTTATCATACCATACTATCTCTATCAGATCTCACTTTCACAAGTGGTCGTGAAGGGATTGACAACCCCTTTAATGCGTTGGTTGCGAGTTCTTTCTTTGTTTGTGTGGGTGTGTGGGACTTTTGAGGAGCCTCCTACTGGATTGATACCTTCGTTCTCAAAAGCTGAGGGAAATACTTAGGGAAAGTATATTTTTCGTCCCTCAACTCTTTTGAAAGTAGAGAAAAGATCCCTTAACTTCAAAACCAGCAAAACTTCGTCCCTCTACTTTTAAAACCGGATAAGTTTAGTCCCTCATGCTATTTTAGGTGGTTTTCTTTCGACTTGGTGTGGTATTATGGTATACACTACAGAAAAAAATTGTTAGAGCCAGGGAAGGTTGCGCGCTGCCGGGCCCCATCGCGCCCCCGCGTCGCCACTTACGCCGCCTCCTCATGAGCGCACAAGCAGAGCAGCAGCAGTGTGCGTCCTTCCGTGCCGGCTGCGACATATGCCTGTCTGACTTTGCCGATGGCGAGATCGTCCGTGTGCCAGCCTGCTCAACGGCGGCAACGCGACTTTCCAGCGAGAGTGAGCTTGCAGCGCTGGCTTGATGTGGTCCGCTCGTAGTTGATACGATTACATGTCGATGCATGTACGCAGCAAAAGCAAAGTAGACAACTAGCTTACGTATGCACGTTAATTGATCTAAGCTGGTTCCTCTCGGGACAAAAGCACCGGCTAGTGTTAGCTCTCAACTCACACTGATGCATGTCAAGCAAAACAACTTGACGCGCGGCTGGACACTTGCAGCGACATGCATGCAGCTGCCGGACTCGACGCGCACGGCCTTCACACAAAATAGTGAGCTCGTGCCCTGCTAACTGAATGGGAAGAAAACAGGAAAAAATCAACCGACTAACTAATGATTCAACAGCCAGAAGCGCATCAGGGAGAGCTTGCTTTATACACGAGCGAGCTAGTACGAGACTAGCTTTGTACAGCAGAATGACCGTCAGTTGGGTGCTACCTCGGCCGGGAGGGATGGCGTCATGGCGGACAGCTACCGCGCAGAATCAAAACCACTGCACGTTGGGTAGAAAACCACCCGAAGCGGTATGAGGGACTAAATTTATCCGGTGTTAAAAGTTGAGGGACTAAACTTATCTGGTTTTGAATGTTGAGGGACTAAGATTTGCTGGTTTTGCAGTTGAAGGACCATTTGTATACTATCAAAAAAGTTGAGGGATAGAAAATATACTTATCCCAAATACTTACGCTACTATTGCTGCATCACCCTTTCCTCTTCAAGGAAAACCAACGCAAGCTCAAGACGTATCAAGAAGGATTTCTGGCGTCGTTGCCGGGGAGGTCTTCGCTCAAGTCAAGACAGACCAAGGAGAAAAGTGAGGAAAAATAAATTTGAAATAATTTTGGTATTAAAAAATGATTTTGTTGGGTTTTAATGCAACAGCAGCATTGTTTGACTTTCGTCAATTTTTGTGGATTTTATTTAAACCTGGAAAATAGTTCATGTTGTAGAATTTGTTTTTCTGAAAATTTCAATATCATAAGACTATATATAATTTTTATTATTGTGGTTTCTATTTATTTTTGTTGTCTGTTCAAAAAATAAAAAAATATCCTTGCGCCAGCCAGGCCGATCAGGCCCAGCTAGCAGCCAGGCGGCCTGCCCCCGCAGCCCATCAAACCGGTAAGCCGGCCTGCCCAGCCTCGCCCGCACTCGAGTCGCCCCCGCCTCGGTCGACCGCTCCCTCCCTCGCTCACCGCGGTCGCTGACACCGGACCCCGCGTCTTCTTCCTCCTCCCGCGCCGGCCACGCCACCGTATCCTGGATCCCATGGGATGGCATCTCCGATCCGCCCCCTGCCCGAAGAAAGGCCCCCTATGTAAACTGCGACTCCCTCGACCCGTTTCCCCCTTTTTCCCTAATCGAAACCCTCTGCCCCACCCGCAATCGCTCGCCGGAGCCAGAAGCCGTTGCTGCGCCATTGCCACCCCACCGAGCGACCCAGACCGCCTCGACCCTCTCCGAAGCCACCACCACAACCCCCTCGCTCACCCGCATCTCCCCCGTGCCCTCTCGTGAGCTTCAGAGCCACCGGAGCGCTGACGTCACAAACCTCCCAACGCCACCCGCCGCCGTCGAGCTCGTTTCGCTCGAGTCTTCGTAGTCATCTTCCTCATCCTCTGCAGGTCTTCCCCGATCTCGGACACCACCGGAGCCATTGCCTCCTTCGACCCGCAGCCGTCACCGTCGTCGGACATCGCCGGACTTCACCGCCAGCCCACTGTAAGCTGGACACCCGCTCCTCGTCCGTCCGATCTACTTTATAAGGCCCAGATTAGATTAAAATCGAACGGTTAGGTTTTTTATTAGATCGGTTCAGCTTTGTTTATTGTCCGGTTTAGATCGAACCGAGTCGTCTCGGTTTTTCTTTGTTAGCTGCAGCGCGCCGTTTTTCTTAAGGCTCGGCCGTCCGTTCATAGTTTAGGCCACCCGCACGCCTCGGCCGTTCGTGTTGCGCCACGTGTAGGCTAGCCGACGCTTGATGTTTTTTCTTATTTTGTTTTAGTTTTAGTTACAAAATTAGTTCTGTTTTTAGATTTCTTATAACTTTTACGTTTTAGATCCAAATTGAGTGATTCTTTTTGCCTTGTGTCACAAATTGTTTTTACTTTCTGTTTTGTAATTGGTTTCCAAATTTGAGTAGTTTAAATTTTATTTTGACAAAATTTGTTCAAATTAATAATTTGGCCATAGCTTGGGTTTTATAAAAGATTTTTGGTTGATTCTTTTTTCTACTGCTTTGTTTTTGTTTTGTTTATCCAATAGCCTATATTTATTTATTTTTAGTTTATTTTAAATTATGTTTATTGCAAAACAGTACTGTTTTGCTTATGTAGTTGTTTTAGTCATTTAATTAGTGTTTTTAATTATTTTTAGTTAATTCTTTTTGTAACTTTTTACATGTTGTTATATGTTTCTGTTAGACTACAGTAGATAAATTTTTGTAGTTATTTATTAATGTTTAGTTACTGCTTTTGTATTTGCTTGTTTAGTTCAGAGTGATAGTTGATAAAAATAGTTTTATTTGTTTTAAAAGTAATTCTTTTTGCCACTTCAAGTTATGTTGTCATTGTTTCTGTTATTTAGGAGTAAATTAGTTTCATAATTATTTTACTTTTGTTTACTATTGTCTTAGTGTTTTACTAGTTGTTCTAGTGTTAACCAGATAGTTATAATAGTTTTTATAGTAGTTCTTTTGCTAGTAAATACTTTAGTAAATTATTTTTTGTTGTTTCATTAGAACTATATTTTCTTTGTTATAGAAAAATTATTATAGTAATTTAGTGTTGTTATGATAAACTTTGTGTGAGTTGGTCTCCACTACTTTTCCTTGAAGTCTCTTTTGAAGTTTTCCTTTGGTTTTCGTTTGTTTTTATTTGAACATTATTGTTTTCTTTTTGTTTTTTGATTGATAGAATTGATTGCTAGAATTGTTGCTTATGTGAATACAATGTTTGATTATATATTTTTTTCTCAGAGTGACGAATAGTTTATCAAAGTTTCCGAGAGTGTTATTATCTTCACCAACTTACTAGGCAAGTTCACTTTGACCATGCTTTCATACCTATGTTTTTATTGCATTTAGTGGTATCTTTGCAACAACCCTCAAGTAGTGATATTGAATTCTCGTAGTTGAGTAGTATGCATGAGGTAGGAACCCGTCACCTTGTTACCAAGCCCGAGACTTTATTTATTTTACTGCTATGCTATAGTAGACAGGGTTTGGTATGCGTGCACGAGAGTGGTGTGAAGAAGGACGACTCTACGTCAATGACGAAAACTCCACGAGGGCATCTGCAAGGACTGCATCTTCAAGGCCTCAAGACTTCAAGACTCGAGACAAGAAGTCAATACACACTACTATGTGAAGGACGGTTGACGGGCACCCTGGAGAAACCAGTGGATGGTCGGGATGCATGGAGAAGTGCCATGACATCTTGTGGAAAGCTTCACCCAGACTCAAAGAGACGGAAGAATACTTCATGCCCGGAAGCTTACCTGTGCAACCACAGTTCACTATGGGCTCTGGCTTGGTTGACCTTAGTTGTGACTCTGGCTGGGACGATGCTAGCAGATGTAGAACTACAGTAGGATTGGATGAGCACTGGACAGTGGTCAGGGGAACACTTCGGAAGACCATGTTTCAGTCGTCTTGTTCCCAAACACCCTGAAATGCGAGAACGTAAAAGAGGGATCAAATCTTGCGAGTAAAGTGTACAAACCTCTGCAGAGGGTTAAAAACCTAATCAATTAGCTGTGTCCACTAGTAGAAAAAGGACCATTTGTCCCGGTTCGTAAGGGCCTTTTGTCCCGGTTTAAGAACCGGGACTAAAAGGTCGGTACTAATGCCCTTGGCCTTTAGTCCCGGTTCTTACATGAACCGGGACAGATGGGCCTCCACGTGGCCACTTCAGGCAGCCCAAGCAGGGGGGCCTTTGGTCTCGGTTGGTGACATAAAACGGGACAAAAGGCATCCACACGTCAGCAGCTGGCTGGAGCTGAGGTTTTTTTTTTGAAAGGGGCTGGTTTAGGGGTTTTGGGGATTAATTTAGGTTGTTATTAGCTAGCTAATAGAGAGAAGTGTCCTCTTTTATCTCTTCATGCTTGGTTTACCAACGCTACTGCTATGTTCATTTCACCCGCTGATACATAATAACTCTTCATGCTCGCATCATACATCATCATATATAATAACAAGTCCTACTAATCATGCATCATCATACAACTTCTAGTCGTTATTAATAACAAGTCATACGATCATCATCCTCATAGTCATCGAACCCAACCCTACTTAATTGTTCATAGCACATGATCATCAGTATCAGGTAGGACCTAAACACCCTTGAGGTAAAATAGCATAAAACAATATAGACCCTGACTCTCCATTATGAAGAATGGAGATCATCATGTCTCCAATTCTTGTGCTTCGCTTCCTTTTGCTTCCAAGAACCTCCTTATGAATGTCCATACATTTTTTCCATTCTTTGATTGTCATGTCTCCACTTATTTCAGAAATCTGGTATGGACAGTTGATATTCGTAGGATGACCTGGTTGTATGTTCAAAACATCAAGGCGACCATGCGTATACATCAGATGAGGCACACAATCATTCGGGATTATCTATTGAAAACATAGCAATAACTTCGTAGTTAGCAATGATGTACTAGTTTTAGAAGTATGTAAAAGATGCACGGATGTCGTAATAGTAAAAAAATCTTACCATGGTAGTTACCGTAGTTCAACACATGCACTAGTGGCACGTATTGACCATAATGTTGAGGAGTTCGATTGTAGATATTGTAATTCTCAAGATCAGTACAAAATGCGATCAGATGATTTTTCTCCTTATAAGTTAATTCGGAGCCATCGGTGTAGTGGGTTTTGTCTACCATCTTCCGCACACTCTTTGAAAACTGAAAATAAGCTGTCAATGGAAATAAGATGTCAACTATTTTGTAAACAAAATAAATTACTTAATAACTATGTTTGAGAAGCTCACATGGCGGAAGAATTGGAAGTGTATCAACAAGGACCCAAATGTCCATATTGTCTTGCTTGGTTTTAGGATCACCAAGATCCATGGTGACAAGCATACCCTCATCAAAACTATACATCTTGCAAAGTGCTTCCCAATTTTTGCAACCAAAATGGGTTACACTCTCGGAATTGTACAACTTTACTTCAAAATCCACACCATGATGGGTCCTTAGGTGAATTTTTTTGGTTTCCATACTTTCATGGTCTTCAAACCCATCCTCTCCAAGACATAGCGTCTTGCATAGCATGGGATAAGCTAGTCGAATTGGAAAAGATGAAAAATACACGTTAAAATAGTTGAAGTCATGCTTAATTACGAAAAAAACTATTGTCATCATTGCATACCGTTTCAACATCGAAGGTCTCCTCGAGCTTAATGCTGTAGCACCGATCTTCGTCCAGCTCAAGGAACCTGTCGCACATACCTCGGTCGTCGTGGCACCAGTCGCACTCCCCCGGGTGGTTTTCGTCGTCCGAGTACGACATTTCCTATGTTCATAATTCAAATACTAAACTTGTACAACTAAATATATGTACTAAAAAAACCTAAATTAGATCATTATTATTCATCACGGGTTGAGTATCGATGATGGTAGCTCCTCTTTTCATTCCCGAGTGCATTATTACACCAAATTGTCTAGCACACGGGAATGAAGGAGAAGCTACCCCCACGACGGCGTGGATGCGATGGAGGGGGCTCCTAGATTTCTGCATAGTGCTCTCCAATTTTAGCATTCAAAGTAGAAGTACTTTTCCAATATGAGCATTCAATAAGCAAAATCAAATCATAAAATAAAGGTATCCAAATTAGCATGCATTCAATTATAAGCAAATGTACATCATCTTTTGTGTCCGTACATCGTCAAATATTATCACTAATACTCCTCGAATACTATCATACATATAGCATCGCTAATACAGCTAGAACCATAGCGCCCGACGGGTATCGTCGCGGGCGGTGGACACCCAAAGATAAGGAACCATCCATGATCATAGCTCCAGTGAGATCCCTGAAGAACCTGCCAGGTATTGTCGAACCTGCCCTCCAATGCAACAATGTAGCGACGGACGTGCTCGTCCTCCTCGCTGACACGGTGACGTACCACCGCCGCGGTGTCCGGAAGCCTCGGCACCGTCACTGGCCCACGCGACCGCCACCAAACAAGGATCGGGTCAACAACGGGCTGGCTCCTCACCAACCTACGCCCCCCCGAAGGTAGCACCTCCCAATACCAGCCCGGCGGAGCCCAGTCCCAGACATGGCCCCTCTGATCAAGCAGGCCTCCTCCGCCGAGTCGATGACGAGGATGCGGGATAGGCATCGTCATTGTCGATGCGGGATTAATTGCTTGAACTAAAAAATAAACTAGTTCTATTAATTTTCTTGCTAAAAATAAACTACTTCTATATATAGTAAAATAAAGTAGTTTTATTAAATCAACTAGTTCAACCATTAAGCACTTACTATAAATAAATAAAGTAGTACTTACTAAAAATAAACTAGTTTAACTAGTTCTATTATTTTTCTAACTAATTATATTAAACACTTTCTCTTCTTATTTCCCTTTTTCCTCTCCTGCTTTTTCTTCTAAATATGAGCATATACATAAATGACTTTGATCATACACAATTTTCCTATACATACACAATATGAACATATACATAAATTGACAAAAAAAATCTATGAACAAAAAATCATTAAAATTCTATGAACAAAATTACAACAGAAAAAAATCATAAAATTCTATGAACAGAAAAACATCATAAAAATTGACATATTCGATTTTGCATATATATGAACATACAAACCTGCATATTCATCAATAATATCACCAAAAAAAATCTATGAACAGAAAAAATCTAACACAATATGAACAAATTACACAATATGAAAAAAATCTAACAAAAAAAATCTGTGAACAAAATCTAACTCAATTAACTACACATCTAAATTACTACACATCTAAATTAACTACACAACTAATTAAATTAGAAAAATTCATATAAGATCACAGGGATGGCGACAGCGTGAGGGGCGCGGCGAGGACGACAGGCAGGGGATGGCGACGGCGACGGTGCGTGAGGTGCGGCGCGGCGACGGGCGACGGTGAGGGGCGGTGCAGCGACGGGCGACGAGCGAGTCAGGGTCAGTGGTGTCGCGGGGCATGGGGCGCGTGGCGTCGTGGCGGCGCGGGTCGGCGTCGGAGGCAGGGCGACGACAGCGACGACGAGGCGGAGATGGATAGCCTGGTGGCGTCGGGGTGGGGAAGACGAACTGAATGAAATTTTCACGAGTTCTAGTTATATAAACGAAGCATTGGTCCCAGTTCGTGAGACAAACCGGGACGAATGCACCCTTTAGTCCCGGTTGGTGCCACCAACCGGGACCAAAGGCCTCTTTTCAGCAGCCCAAAGGGCAGAAGCGAGGCCTTTGGTCCCGTTGGTGGCACCAACCGACTATGTGCCTTGGTTTGGCGAGTGAAGTGGGAAGTTTAGTCCCACCTTGCTAGCTGAGAGAGCTCAGCACCTGTTTATAAGCTGCGTTGCATCTCAGGTGCTGAGCTCCTCTCTAATATGCAGGCATTACTTGCCTACCCTTGTCACTGTCGTGTTGGGCCTATTGGGCCTGCGGTCCTGCATCCTGGCCCATGTACAGATGGGTTTCTAGTCGTATGCAGGCCGTGTGGCCCATTAGGCAGCATGTGAAAACTCAGCCCAGTACTCTCTCTCGATTTTTCTCCAATGCGACCCGTCAGCGGGTGCTCTCAACTTCCCGTCTTTCTTACGGTCCTCAGTGTGCCATCGCATCAACTTGGCATGCTCTTTGTTTCTGAACAGTCGTTTCACCCGTGGTATTATAGAAGCATACCACATCACCTTCGCAGGAACTCTCTTCCTGCGGGGCTCGCCATCAACATCACAAGGGTCATCTCGTCTGATGTTATACCGCAATGCACCGCATACCGGGCATGCGTTCAAATCCTCATACGCACCGCGGTAGAGGATGCAGTCATTAGGGCATGCATGTATCTTCTGCACCTCCAATCCTAGAGGGCATACGACCTTCTTTGCTGCGTACGTACTGTCGGGCAATTCATTATCCTTTGGGAGCTTCTTCTTCAATATTTTCAGTAGATTCTCAAATCCTTTGTCAGGCACAACATTCTCTGCCTTCCACTACAGCAATTCCAGTACGGTACCCAGCTTTGTGTTGCCATCTTCACAATTGGGGTACAACCCTTTTTTGTGATCCTCTAACATGCGATCGAACTTCAGCTTCTGCTTTTGACTTTCACATTGCGTCCTTGCATCGACAATGACCCGGCAGAGATCATCATCATCGGGCACATCGTCTGGTTCCTCTTGATCTTCAACAGCTTCCCCCGTTGTAGCATCATCGGGCAGATCATCTGGTTCCTCTTGATCTTCAGCAGCTCCCCCCATTGCAGCATCACCGTATTCAAGGGGTACATAGTTGTCATCGTCCTTTTCTTCTTCGCCGTCTTCCATCATAACCCCTATTTCTCCGTGCCTCGTCCAAACATTATAGTGTGGCATGAAACCCTTGTAAAGCAGGTGGGTGTGAAGGATTTTCCGGTCAGAGTAAGACTTCGTATTCCCACATTTAGTGCATGGACAGCACATAAAACCATTCTGCTTGTTTGCCTCAGCCACTTCGAGAAAATTATGCACGCCCTTAATGTACTCGGAGGTGTGTCTATCACCATACATCCATTGCCGGTTCATCTGCGTGCATTTTATATAATTATGTGTGTCAAAAGTAAGAAAATCAAACAAATATCTATCTAAAGTAAGAAAATCAGACAAGTATCAGAAAGAAGATAAGAACAAGAGGCTCACCATGGTGGTGCCGGCGACGAGATCGGCGCGGGCGATCAACGGCGGCAAAAACGGGGACGGGGCATGACGGACCACTAAATCTAGACAAATCTCGGGAAAAATGGAGCTCCGAGGTCGAGCTTCGAGAGGAGAAAGCTTAACTAGTGTGGCTTGGGCATTTCATCGAACACCTCATGTGCATAGGAGGTGAACTAGAGCACCCAAATGCCCTCCCCTCGCCAGCTTGAAAAACCAGAGCACTGTGGAGTGCTCTGCCGCGGCGATGGGTATATATAGGCAATTTATTTGTCCCGGTTCGTGGCACGAACAGGGACTAAAGGCCCCCCCCTTCTACACCGGTTCAAGGCATGAACTGGTACCAATGGCTGTGGGCCAGGAGCAAGGTCAATTGGTCCCGGTTCGTGCCTAGAACCGGGACAAATGGGTCCAGGCAAACCGGGACCAATGCCCACGAGGCCCCGGCTGCCCCCCGGGCTCATGAACCGGGTCTAATCCCCCGATGGGTCTCGGTTCATGAAGAACCGGGACTAATGGGCTGGCCAGGCCCGAACGATAGCCCTGTTTTCTACTAGTGGTCCCCGGTTACGGACAATTTGAGCATCTGGACCTGGATCTATCTCGGAACTCTCAACACCGAACTGATAACTTAATTGTGGGAAACTTATGATGATTTGGGCTACGGGACATCGGTTGGCGGAACGAAGTCATGATAGGAAACTCCGTAGTATAGACTCCTGATATTTCTTTGATGTAGGGAAAATAAAACCAGCTTTTATGCAAAGCAAAATCAGACACAGAGCCACAAAGCCATATTGCATATAGTATAGTTTTATCATCTATTTTTCTCATATTGTGATCTTGCCAGTACATTCAATGTACTGACCTACACAGCTGCAATGTATCATGTTGCAGATACTTTCTTCCGACGAGTAAGAGTACGATATAGGGTTACGGTCTACACTCAACTTGCCGATGGCATTGATGGGACTCCACACCCGATTGATTGTTTCCGCTGAGATTTATAAGGTATATATCCTTTTTACGTTATTCATACATGTGATTGCACTTTGAGATATGCATTGATGTACCGTGTTTTCCAGCATAGTGATCCAGGGATGGCACGGATGCACAGACACTTGACCGTCTGAGGTCGGGTCGCTACATCTTTGTAGGACACAAGGAGGCGCGTGTTCTGGAAGATGATGATTTCGTGTTGGTCAGTAGGTATTGCTGCTTGTGAGTTCTTTGAGACCGAGTGTATGTCGACAAATAGCGGCATGCCGTAGTGTCACACTGCCTATTGTTGTTATCGTTTTAGACGCTTCATTTGTTGGTCCCATGTGGTTTCTTTGTACCTTTTGATCTGGAAACCATGAACCACTTGTTGGTATCTTGGGTCTTCGCGCTCTCCATTTGGCAAGGGGTGGCCGTGGCCTGGGGCAATGGATTCACGCCTCCAGGGCCTATGGAGGAGCTCGTAGAGTGGTGCAATGTGTCAGAGCCCGGAATAAGGAAGAGGAAGGATTTGCTAGTTTGGTATGCCTCACAATGTGGATGTTGTGGAAGCATTGCAACGCCATTGTCTTCGAGAACGCGGCACCCAATGTGCAACTCCTGGTTCACAAGATCATCGAGGAGGGTAAAGCATGGGCAACAACAGGGCTGCTCAAAGGTTACCTGCAGCCTTTCTTCCAATAACCTTTTAGGTGCATTAGGTGGGATACGATTGAGTAGTCATCTTGTTTTGTAACGATGGATGACCGTAATGTCACTTCCTATCCCAAAAAAATGGACGAGCATAAGGTCACTTTGTAATCTTGGTGGTTGGGTTTCTTCAACCCTTTCTTCAATAAAAGATGATACACATGCTTATGTGTATTCTAGAGAAAAATGTGTTGGACATGAGCTGCTTAAGTGCTAAACTGACAAAGGCATAACAATATGGGGAGGCAACAATGACGACTCAAGGTGGAAATACAACGCTACTAGAATCATTTCTGTAGCAAGTAACCTCCTCCATGGTCTCATTTATAGTGTCATGTTTGAATTGGGAGAACACAGACCTAAACGAGAAGCTGCTACCTCCGATGAAATGGCTCTTCTTCGAGCATATAACCCGATCGGTCTCAACACCGCCATGGCCCAGCTCGGTGTAGTGAGGCCTGTTTTTAGGTTGCCATACACTCCCCTCCTTCTTGAGAAGAGGGTTGAGTTTGTCCAGGTTATCGAAGCCATCGGGTGGAAGAACTTTATGGGACAGAAGGAGGCCCGGGTTCTGGACGACGATTTCATGTTGATCAGCAGGTATTGTGTAAGTGTGTGAGTTCTTTGTGCCCAGTGTATGTTGATAAACAATTCTAGTGTCGCGTTGTCCGTCTGCGATTATCTTTCAAGATGCTTCATTTGTTCACCAGTCATTTTCTGATCTTGTCTGTGATTGGATGTTAACGTGGAACCCCCATTTGGTTTGTTCAGACCTTATGATGCCAGTTCCAGTGAGAAATGAGAATATCCTGAGACATGTACAGTTTGGTTGTTACTCGTGTTGATATTTTCCACTAGATTCAGGCATTTCCTGCCTTAGTGGGAGTCAGTCAATCCACTCTTTGTTGCTCTTCCTCTTAGGTTGACGCACATGTTATTACACAAGGCATCACTCATATTAACAACGAAATGGCACTGGATTTTGGGTAGAGCTTGTTAGAGTTGTGTCAAATATTATTGTACAAGGTAGGTTACAATTGGACTTGGTTTTAAACTGTGTGTAGATATGGTAGGAGTTGTGTCCTGATAGGACACTTGTATCCTAGGCCTCTCATATATATCAGGGATAGACACACGATGTAATCTATGCCAACATAATAGCACAGGAACGCAAGGGAAGCCGGCGGCATGTGCCGGCCTCCAGGGCGGTCGGGTGCGGTATTGTAGCGGTGTCATGGGGAGGAGCGCCCGTAGTCAGGCCCCGGGGATGTAGCCATATCGGTGAACCTCGTTAACAAATCTCGGTGTCATGCTCGTGTGATTGCTTGGTCCTCGGTAGATTGACGGTGGCTTCAGATTTATTCTCACAAGTGGTATCATGAGCAAGGTTCGATTTGAGGCCGTGGTATGTTGATCTAGAGGATGGATGGTTATCAAGTCCATTGCGAAGAGGACGTGTGTGAGAATTGATGAAGGTAAAGCTGGTCGGTTGCTTCCATGGAAGTCGTCTGGTCGCGTCTGGACGAGATCGGAAATCGGCGTAGCAATCGGAAGCATCGGCGATGTGGTATGGTCTGTGCTTGGGAACTCGGCCGAATCGTAATGCAGTGGCACGTGCAACGTGGATCCTCCGCGCGTGATGGATCGATCCAGTGCATGCCCTGTGCGCGCGAGCACAGGTGCTGCGGGAAAGTTGGCCATGCGCTAATGAGGTGGGTGGCGGCGTGTGCGTTGATGGGTGGCGGCCAGGCAGATCGATCGACTGACCGATGGATCGGGAGCAGGGCGCTGATGCCCTAGTGCGTTCAAGATCGAAGGCCCATGTGTGGGTGCTGGTGGGCTAGAAACGCAGCAAGGCTGAGCGGAGCGTGCGGCCACAGGACGGGCACAGTGCAGTTTGGTTTGCCAGCAGGAAGCTTGATCAGACAGAGATTTTGTTATGAAAAAGGATCCGATTCCCAGGAGAGGCGTTGCAGGATGTCGAAATTGCTGGTTTGATGTGAAGTGTGGGAAGTAAAGCAGAAGTAAATAGTTAAAGAGAATCACGTGTTACAACAGAGCATTACTTGACGTGTTTGCTCCAGGTACACGGATGGAATACTTGGGATTGTTTTTTCTGGTGTTCTTTGCTTCATATGCGCAGGACATGGTACCAGCATGTGTTGACTGGGATTGCAGCCAAGGGGAATCGGTGTGGGCGGCGTGCGTATATGGCTCGGGAAGAGTCTGGAGTGTGTCGTGAAGGATCATGCATATAAAGGGCATCCAAGACAATGCACAGATGTGCGGGGCGGACACGACACGAGGTGGAGCATGGTTGCAGTCGGATAATTTCGGCTGGGTCGGACTGGATTGTCTGATGGACCGACATGGATGTTGGTCAAAGCAGAAGACGACGGTGATTTCAGCGACAATGAGATATGAGCGTGATGCTGATGGTGGCCGAATTCTGGGGCGTGGAAACACGTGGTGCAGGCCTGAGGGCTTGTGCGGCTTCGAGAGACTATGGCACGGGGTTGATTCAAGACGGTGCACCTGAGAGCTTGGAGTCGACGGAGCGCGAGGGGTGGCACGTACAACCACCATGGAGTGATGTAGAAGGTGGAGCTGGAGTCTGATGGATGACTTCACTCCGTGCGATGGAGGGGCTACGGGCGTAAGTATTCAGAGAGTCGAAGTCTATTTCAGCGGGATAGCGAGAGACACGTGGATCATTCTAGGGCCCAATGGTCTAATGGAGGTGTGATACTCGGCATCGGTCGGTGATGATCGGTGGTTCTCTGTACTAGGGGTTTGAGTGGTGTGGGTTCGCGACCCAGGAGACTTGACCGGGACAGTAGAGGCTCGACGCGGTGATAGCGGCGAGGCATGCGGTAAGCACGGGACACAGCGACATGCCAAGGCACTTGGGGTGGGCAAACATGTGGTCAGACAAACTGTGCAAGGGTGCTGGGTGTTGATGAGTACCATATTTAAGTTGGTGACTGGGTCTATCGGTGCTAGTTGATGGACATGAGTTGACCATGGAGAATCTGTGAAAGTGGCGGAAGGTCTTAATGTCAAAAACAGAGAGAGTACATGACCGTATATTCTGTGGTGTTCAGTGCACATGGTAAAATGCGAATGGCAACTACAGAAGGAGGCGGAGTGTTATAGCTGTGGGACATGTCAGAGACTATCAGGGAAAAGGATGAGACAACTATGAATTTGACTCAGGGTGACACAGAGCAACAGTGAAATTCCTTCAAGTTTCAGACAGACGGTCAAGAAAGAGCGGTGATGTTGAGTTCTGGTAACTCTTATATGTGACATCCAATATGTGAGCTGTTCACTTTCACACAGATCAGTGACCGGTGTGTGATGACGTTGAACGGATACTCCGAAAGTTTAGGAGCACTAAGTAGAGTAATGAGGAACTTAATTTTGCTCTAGTATTGACTGTGAAGAAGACGAGAAGGAACTATAGGTGCAGGTGGAGTCACATGGAGAGTCTGGGAGTAGCATCGGTGCTCATGGCGTATCTCAAGTCCAATGTAAATGGAGGTTCGACGCATGGATGAATTTAGGGTGGTGAAAAATATTCGTCAAGGTGGAGTTTGTTAGAGTTGTGTCGAATATTATTGTACAAGGTAGGTTACAGTTGGACTTGGTTTTGGACTGTGTGTAGACAGGGTAGGTTGTGTCCTAATAGGACACTTGTATCCTAGGCCTCTCATGTATATCAGGGGTAGACACATGATGTAACCCATGCCAATATAATAGCACAGGAACGCAGGGGAAGCCGGCGGCATGTGCCAGCCTCCAGGGCGGCCGGGTGCGGTATTTTAGCGGTGTCATAGGGAGGAGCGCCCGTAGTCAGGCCCCGGGGATGTAGCCATATCGGTGAACCTCGTTAACAAGTCTCGGTGTCATGCTCGTGTGATTGCTTGGTCCTCGGTAGATCGACGGTGGCTTCGGATTTATTCTAACAGAGCTGATCCATGGTTTGATAGAAATGGCACCTAAAATTCCCAACCTTTTGACTTGAGTGGGCTAGCTTACATGTTGGAACAGAGCAACATGTGTAGGTCAACCTTGTTCACGTGTGGAAGAACATGCGTTATGGGATACTGCTCCACTAATTGAAGCAAGACAACAACCGGCCGTTGCGATGGAAGATGAGCGTGCACAACGGTGGGGGAGTTCAGAGGTGACCTGTCTGTCATAGCGGAGGCAGCGATGCTGCTGCTGAGCCGTCGTCTCCACCTGGAACTGCTAAAATGAAGCAAAAAAGATGTTCAGTTGGGATGTTCGGTTTTGAGACATACAAATACGTACTCCTTATGTAAAAAAAAAAAAAGATATACTCCCTCCGTCCCATAATATAAGACGTTTTTTGACACTAGTCTTACATTTTGAAACGGAGGGAATAGTTCTTTACAAAGGGAATATACGTCAAACCTATGTGTAGTGAACATGGATGTTGGACGTGTGTGTGCATTGTCCGGAAGTGGTCCAACTTGTTGGGAGGTGCTCTCGGACTCCCTGCTCTGCTCGTCCCAAGTGGCCTCTAAACAAGAAACCCATAGGAGAATCTGAGCTGCCACTCCCGGTATAGATCTCCTCTTCTTCCATAAATCGACCACGAAATCACAACCATCATCCATGGAAGACAAAGGCACGACCCAGCGAGTCCCTCGCTGTCCCAATCTTGTCGCCTGGGCTTCTTCCTCCGTAGCATAGCCTCCCCGTTGCCGGAGATGAGGAGCTTGACGAAGTCTCTCATGGCGACGCTGCTGCTGCTGTCGGCGCGGGCAGCTGTGGCAGAGCCGTCGACTCCCACCCCGACACCTACACTCTTTGACGACAATTACTCATGCACGGAGGGCACGACTTGCTGCTGCATCTACCGGCAGGGCGACGAGTGCTTCACCTGGACCTGCTGCCCGCTCCAGGGCACCACCTGCTGCGACGACAGCTACAGCTGCTGCCCTAAAGACTACGGCTTCTGTGGCACCAATCTTGGAACCTGCCTCATGGTAACATACAGATCAGCTGACCATTTTGTTGTGCTCTCTTCAACGTGATTACAAACCATATCAATAAGAGTCAATTACGTCGGTGGTGCTAGAACTTGGCGTAAACGTTCACTTTGGTGCTAGAAGTTGCGGCATACATTCAAGTGGTGCAAAAACTTGGCTTCAACTTGCAAATACGGTGCAACTCTCATTTGTATACGGTTGTCATGTTGATGAGGCATGACAGCGTGGCATAGGGCCCACCGTCAGTGACTGCATGGTGAAAACTGGAAGTGTGGCGTGCTATTTTTGCAAAAAAAAAAAACTGTGTTTTTTTTCTCACGAAAAGGCCCTGACAAAGTGTGTGGCATCCAGTCGGTCCCACTTGTTAGTGGAACATCACAAATTTTATTCGAATGAAAAATATGCCGCCAATGGATTCGTACCGGTGACCTTGGTCCAAACTGCATGCGCAGCTAACCATCAACCCAGAGCTCACAACATGACTTGGAAGCATACACACGTTTTATATCTTGGAGTTAAGTAACATAACTCAAGAATTTTAATTCTAAAAAGGATTATGCCCATGGGGTTTCGAGCCAGCTACAAAAGTAAAACAATTAGGAGAGCATGCCACAGCAACTATGTACTCTCATGTGTAAATATAATTGTTACAGTTTATGTCTATAACAGTACGTGCTCTTGGGCTACAGTTTATGTAAATTGTAATTGTAAATAATATACATATAAATAAAATATATTAGACTAAAACAATGCTCATCTATTAATTTTTAAAAATCCATCAAATTAAATTATGATTGATTGTATAATTAAAAAGTTTTTGCATATTAAATAAAATATGAAGTAATTTTAGAAAATATGTGTATCTAAATTTTTTATCATATCAGTTCAAAAAATTTACAACTTTTTTAAAATATATTCATGTCGTATATAAAGTTGTGCAAGCTTTAATGTTTTTATGTTTTTTCAAAAGTGTTCATGCATTTTAGTAAAATTTGTGTGTTTTCTAAAAACAGGTTATGTATTTTTAAATCAATATAAATATTAAAAAACTAGTCTAGTATGCCTCGGAGTGCAGGTTCTCAAATGAATACGTATTTACAATTACAGTTTTCAGTTTTTCGGGCTAAAATAAGGGGAAAAAAAACTAGCATGTTCAAACTGAACCGCACTAACTGCAGTCTGTTTAGCCAAGCGGACGTACTGTATTTTTTTTTTTTTTGCGGGTGAGTGGGGGTACTGTTGTAGACATAAAGGTTAACAATCCTATATTAAGGCATGAAATGGCATTTTTTTTTGTTTTTTTTGCGAATAAAATGGCATTTGTTGTATATTTGCTAGGTCCTCCTCGTGGTAATTGTTAGGTCGCTGGAACTCATTTGAACGAAAAATCTTATTTTACATTATTTGGCGAAGATATAGAGACTGATTATGCTTATAGAACATCAGTTGTTATCTGGTGTGTTTGCTAGCCGCGCTCTCGGTTGACAATAGAACACTGGTTCGAATCCTTGCCTGGCTTTTACTTTTCTTTCTAATACCAACAAAATTTGTGATGTTTGGCTGACAGGTGAGATCACCTGGTGCCACACATACAAAACGAAAAAAAATTGAGTTCTTTTTTGCAAAAAGAGAACACATGCCATATGGTCACTGACAGCGGGCCGTACGTCATGCTGTCATGCCTCGTCCGGCGTATACAAACGAGATTTGCACCGTATTTGCACGTTCAAGCCAAGTTTTTGCACCATTTTAATGTATACCGCAAGTTCTAGCACTAAAGTGACCATTTACGCCAAGTTCTAGCACCACCGGTGTAATTGACTCTATCAATAACTAGTGACGGTTAGTTTCAGTTCTCTAACGTGTTTTGTTGCTTGATGATGAACACAGGGCCAGGACAGCCCGCTGTCAGTGAAGGCTCTGAAGCGTACCATGGCCAAGCCGCACTGGGCTTTTTCGTCAGGACCCAAGACTACCATGTCTGAATCTACCCAAGAATTCGAAACTTGCGACAACAGTGATCAGATCTGTAGCACATTATAACGGTTTAGTGAACGGCTGGGATATTATGAAGGACAATCTGACAGCAGTTTTCTCTTCTTTTCTTTTTTGAGAAAAAGTTTTTTCTCTTTTAGCTTTCACCTTCAGCTGTTATTCATTTTTAACTAACTACTTTTTACTTTTACCACAATGATTCATCTTGTGGATATAAAGCCGATTAAAGAGAACTCCTCCAAAGATTTCGTTAGGGCATCTCTAATGCTGACCCGCAAACTGGACACCGCATCCGTCAACAAAAATACCCAGGAGCAAATTCCTGGCTCCTCTACTGGATGCAGAGGAGGTGCGTATGAAGGGGATCGAGGAGGGTGCACGTGGTGAAAAAAAGAGGGTGCATGTGCCGAAGGAGTGGACGGGAGCTCTGAAAGAGTAGTGCAAGGGAATGGGAAGTATCCTGAGTACCGCACACGTAGTACACACTCTGCTCTACTCTGCATATAATTGAAGTAACATGGCTCGGCGGGTGTAATTTATGAAACTGGATGTTGGTTGATTGTGATCAACCGACCGGGTAGTAGATAAATGGGAAACGCTTTCTACCATACGGCTGATAGGAGGCAGTCGTCAGACTTGTCGACCGACGTCGATATGCTATTAATCTCACGGCTGATTGATTTCAAATCCTTCTTCCGTTTTCAAATGAGGCCGTATTTTTTATGCCACGCCCCTATAATCTCTCGGCAGTTTCTGGTTGCCTGTTTGTATATGTTGCTTGTGTTGTCCTCGCATGATGATGGTGGTGTTGACAACAACAAATATTGCTTGTGGTGATCCACCTAAGCTGCTGGGTGGCTAATTGGGTTGGGACATGCACCTTGCCCGACTTGCCTTGATGTTTATCTGTCTGGACTTTTTGACAGTAGACCAACTACAGTGATAGTGATCAACTAGTGACACTATACACTATATTTAAGGGTTTTGGCATTACAACGATCTAGTACTATGTATGATTTGATTTGGCTTTAGTGGCATACCTCTATTGCTTACTAGTTTTGCTACAGTGGCTAGATTTACTTACTAAACTTGCTTGGCTGCCTTGTGTCCAATGATTTTGGTTCTAGTAGCTTCTCTCTGATCGACCTCTCTCATTTAAATGGATCTTGACCACTCACTACTGCAGGATGCTGCTAACGCGAGACTACAATCAGAGACACTTCGACGAAACTGTGTGTGATGCATTACTCACAAATGGTGATGTAATAAAACCGTCAAAAAATATATAAAACATTTGCGATGGCGTAGCCAACAAACACGTTTCCGATTATAGTTGTGTGTGTGGTGCGTGGCATACAGTTCACTCGACTGAACTGTTTGCGATGAGCTTAACAACAGAAACAGACAGCCAGATGAAGGTGTGTACGATATACGACATACAATTTACCCCGATGAATTGTTCGTGATGAGAAAAGACAACAGAAACGGTCAGCCAGATCAAGGTGTATGCCATATAGGGCATATAGTTCACTCAGATAAACTGTTTTCGATTAGGCAACACAACAGAAATGTTCAGACAGATCAAGGTGTCTACGATAGATGGCATACAGTTCATTCCGATGAATTGTTTGCGTTCAGCCAAGAGAATATAAACGGTTCAACTTAACAAGATATGTGTGATACGCGGCAAACATGTCCGTAATCATAAATGTGTGCGAATACGGATAATAACACAGACGATTGTTGCTAATAAACGTGTGTGTTATGGGCAAACGCTTGTTGGTATACAATTGTCAGCGATTGATGAAATCATCACCGACGGGTTCCCTAGTATGGTTCGTGTGCGATGTCATTGCATACAGAATAATAACATATGTACTTATAACTTATAAGGACTTGATTCCATAAACAAATTGAACATCAAATTACATAGGTGGCTAGTACACACATGACCTTTGCACATATCAAAGTATGTTCCAAAATGACTAGAAAACTCAAATAATGTATAAAAAGGCAAAACGAACCCTGAATAATTTCATATTTTTTGGATGGCGCTCCTATAGTTGCATGTTGCCTCTGTAAAATAAATCAATGTGGGAAGAGACAACGTATGTCATTTCACACACATAGGTGACAAGTTCCCTCTCGGAACCATGAGGCTTTTTGAGAGAAGTTCCGGTTTGTAAGAAGTTTATACCAAAACTTGTCCTAAACTGGACTAAGTTTTTACCACAGCATGTTGGTGCCATGTCATAATACCATGCCAAGTTTCATGATTTTCTGGGGAGTTTTGGATTTACAGTAATTTTAAAACCATGTTTCTCAATGTTTACTGTCGAGTCGACACCGTATTGGATAGACTTTTTCCTCATGGGTCCCAAATGTCAGAATCCAAATATGTCACTACCATGCAGCTTTTCTTATTAACAATTACAACTCATTTGGTGTGCTAGCTCAAAATAAGTTCGTGGGTGCTGTGGGCACTAAGAACTTGCGGGTTCTGTAATATAATGAACAGTGATCTGAAGGATCCGGCGAGAGTGATGTTCTTTCCCTTTGTTGTGATTACTCATAATATTTATGTCTTAATTAAAGAAATAGCAAGCCACTGGCCCAGTATGAAAAAAAATATGGGTCAAAGATGAGTTGAAAAGGGCAACAATATCTAACTCCATCTTACAAACTGTCCAAAAGCACGAGAATTAATTGTTCACCGGGTTTAGACAAAACCCAGATTAAATAGGGCAATAACATCTAACTATACCAAAGTTTTGGCCAGCCACAATCAAACGGATCGGTCTGATCCATAAAATCAAGATCCCGGGACAGACATTTTACTGGTACATGAGGACAAGTTGTTGTACATAGAAGCCGAGCATGTTCAGAAGCCCTTTTGTCCACCTGAAACTTCTTTTTATGTTGTTCAATACTCGCGGTCATGAGAAATTTTTTGTTACAAAACTTAATCCTCACAGACAATATTGCCCTCGCGTTCAACCTGAAGAATATGACAAAGCTAGTGTTTGAAGGGTTGGATGCATATTCTTTCAGTATTACTGTCGTCAAACGAATGTCATGAGATCCGAGAAAATCCCGGTGTTTCTTGAACCATCGATTGGTTATACTTTTTTCTCCTTGTGTTAGTGCTTAAATAGAGATGAAGATTGAAAACAATTAATGTCTAAAAAAGTGTATGTTGAAAGAGCGATTGCTGAGTGATTAATTATAGTACATTATATATGGGCTTTCAATGTGTGTGAAATCATCACCTTCATATACAAATACACCATTGCTGATAGGATGGACAAGCTCTTCATTGAGCTTAGAACATAATATTAGTACCAAAGGTGTACTCCAAGATGATACTTAACTTATGCGCACAAATAAAAAATGCATATTAAAAAAGTGTACGTGAATAATTTACAGTACCTCAATAGGTGTGGAGCCAAACACCATCTTGAACCATCTAAAAGGATCAAGAATTGCACCCGAGGTTTCTAGTTTAGCCGCAGAGACCACGGTTATTTTGCGAATGTACTATAGAAGAATCAAGGAGCAACCTTTGAAGTGAAGGGGCATCTTTGATGATGAGATCATGTCAAAAAAACAAATTCCCATGCTTACAAGGTGAGGCGACTTTATTTTGAGACAACAAATATGAATTTCTATTCAAAAAACAAGCAGCAAGCGCTCAAGGGAAGGCCAGCTGGAGTGGATGATGCTGCGGAGTGCGGCTCCGACAGATCAACCACCACAAGCGCTTGTTTTTTTACCAGTGGGAGTCGAAGCATTTGTACCAGATTGTCTGCTAGATGGCACCGGGCGAAGGTGGCGGTGTGGAGAGAGCAGGAAAGCCACGAGATGGACATTGATGGTGAGGGCACAGATACTTCGGTTCGTGGTATGTTATATAAATAGTCCTGGTAAAACTCAAGTTGCTCGAGTTTTTTAAATTGACAGGATGTCAGCCAGGCGACCAGCAGGTACCATGCCGGGATGCGAATGCGTTGAACGGCGCCCTGGTGGGAGGAGATGATGGCTCCGGGCAGTTCAGAATCATCATCAAGAGATAGCTGACGACAGTCGAGATTAAGAGGCGCGGCGCGCCACTGAGTGCGCCACCGAGATGCGATGACTTGTGTGCGGCAACCATCCTTGATGGGGAGAAGGGAGATGATCTCCCCAAGGATGGCGTCCGGGAGATCGCTCATGTGGTCCGCCGGAGATTCTACGGGTTCCTCAGATCCAAGGAGGGCCGTGGCCGCTTCTGGTCGCGCTGCCGGGTGCCAAATCTACAACCGGCGACGCCGCTGGCCGGAGCCTCATTTGTGTACATACCAATCTGAAAAAAATGGAAGAAACATACATGTAGGACATTCAAAATCAATTCTCAAGATCTAGAAAAAAAAGGCACAAACATATATGTAGGACATTCAAAATCAATTCTCAAGAGCTGGCCATGAATTATTAGCACGCACGCTAACCTTTGTCGGATTATTACCAAAAATCATTTGTATAGAACAAACAATTAATCACTAACCCTATACGGATAATATTCAAACAATCAATACACTACATGCATCTAACGAATCTTAATTACTCCGATTTCATGGACTGAGAGAACATAACCATATGATTTATATTACAAAAAATTAGAGGGGGTGGGGGAGTAACTAGAGAAAACACATGATATGTTTGCCGCACAAATGGGTATAGATTACTAACCGGTTTTCCGTCAGAGTCACAGTCATTGCCGGAGTTGCTGTGGACCTCCGGCTCCGGCTGGGGGGCCAAGACTACACCAACGAAGTCAAGGTCGTGCTACTGCCCACATGAGACCTCGTCGGCGGCGACGGCAACCTCTGTGACCGTCTTCACGCGTTGCACAGGTGCTTCACCAGCCCCGGCGTCGCTACTCCCTCCGATGGTGCGCTTCGGCGGCATCCTCATACACTCCAGACGCCGATGAGCACTGTGGACCGGGGGAGCGGCCGCCTATTATGGCCAGCATCTTGGGCCCGCCATTAATATGGAGCAGTGGGAGAGAGGCGGGTGGCGGTCAAAGGTTGTCTCGCCTCCCGGTGAGCCTGCGCGGTGGACTTCTGGCATGCCTACCATCATTTCACACAAGTACTCGCACGTCTCCCGGTGACACTGCGCAGCGAAAATGCCTCCCATCAATTCACATACCTGCACGCACGCCTCCCGGTCGGGCTACGCGGCGGACTGCTCGCATGCGTCCCGTCAACTCACGCCTGCTCGAACGGCACACGGGGCAGGTGGTGACACGTTTATTGTTTTTCTTTTTTGATGATTAATTCTGCCACTTTATTGCTTATCCGAAACATGGCACGTATACATTGTTGGTCTAACGCACATGGTCCGAATAAATAATCGGTATGCTATATTGGTTGCCAATTACTAAGAATCTCTCGTTTGTAAGAAGATTATATCAAAACTTGTCTCAAATTTGACAAAAAAAATACAATATCACAGTCTACTGGTGTCAATATTACACCATGATAAGTTTCATGAATTTAAATGAAGTTTCGGATTTGAATTTTAATAATCAATATTCTCAATGTTTTGAAATTTCTTCCATAGGGAAACATACACCCAGGGACACACATATGATTTTGCAATCCATTTTGGCGCACATGTAGCTCAAATTTGATTTTTGCACATTAAATCCCTAGGAAATCAATTAATGTATAAAAATGATCGAATGATCTCTGTTTTTTTAAATTTTAACACGGCACTCCTTTGGTCAGATGCATGTTCACTGCACAAAAAAGTTTGACATGCCTCAGAGTGGCGGTGGTGGTGTCGGATGTGTGTGTGTGGTGGAGTGGTCCGGCAGTACACTACGAGTCATGAGCCTCTGTGTGGGATTGATCATTTTGTGGGTCATATATGCCACATCAAAGTCGTGAATTGGTTGTTTTAAACATTACACAACGCTTTCATACATACATGTTCGGGCCACATGCATGCATTAATTGGTGGTCCTCTCGGACACTCCCTCATGCGGTTATCAGTGATGTCCCATTTGTTAGCCCGCAAAGACTTTAAGTTTCCACCTACAATGAGAGGCATTTGACCAAAGGTGGATTCATCTTGGCATGTGTGTTATGGTGTGGATCATGGTGAGATTCCATTATCAAAGTTCGGGCACGTGCATACACATGAGTCCCTCTCACCGGCTCGAAGTGAGGGGGCTACGCATCGTGAACCTCTATGTAGTGTGTTTCCGATTTTTTAAGCATGTGCCACATCAAAATTGTGCATTGGGTATTCAAACATCACACAACACACCTCTTTTGGGGACATACACGCGATGGTTGTCCTATGACACTCACTAGCGTGTGCCTCTCTCTGTGGGCCCGTGGGGTCGTCATTGATCAATTGAACCTACAACGAGAGAGAAATTAATTTGACCAATAAGGTTGGTTTTTTTGTTTGTGTTACGTATATGCATGGTAGGAGTATGTAGTACATGTCAAAGATGGGGAAACATGTATAATATATATGTGTCATAACCTCGCTCCATGTGGGGACATTCCAGTTACCGAGGAAGGTGCCACATCAAAGTTGTGCATTGGTATTCAAACATCACGCAACACCATGCAGGCGGTGGTTGCCCAACAGTAACTCACTCGCGTGCGACGCTACCATCCGTGGGCCCGTGAGGTTGTCCTCCATCACTTTGACCCAACGAGAGAGAGGTTAATTTGACCATCAAGGAATGATTCTTTTTGGTTTGTGCTACAGTAGGAGTATATATATATATATACCACGCGTCGAATGGGGGCCAGGGCGGGGGTGGTGGTGGCACATACCACGCATCATGAACCTCGCTCTCTGTGGGAACTTTACGGTTTTCGAGGTATAGGTGCCACATAGGACGCTCACTCTTGCGTGCGAAGTACGCTTCGCTCCTGTGTGCCCGTGAGGGTGTCGCCCATCACTTTGACCCAACGAGAGAGGTATACTTTGACGAACATGGAGGACTAATTCTTTTAGGGTTGTGTTGCGGTAGGAGTATACAGTATGTGTCGAAGTCGGGATGGTACCAGCATATACTAGCTGTCATGAACCTCACTCCGTGTGGGGACTCTACAGATTTCGAGGCAGATGCCACATGAAAGTTTTGCATTAGGTATTCAAAACATCACAACCACACACCTCTACATATATATGTTTGGCAAACATGCAAGCGATGGTGGTTGTCCTAACACTCACTCACGTGGTTATCGGTGATGCTCCATCTGTGGGCCCGCTTGGTCCATCACTTTCACCGACAGCGAGAGATGTTAATTAATTTGACTTAGCAGGGGATTAATTTTTTGTTTGTCTCACGGTATAGGTGAAGGAAATATTCCCTAGAGGCAATAATAAAGTTGTTATTTATATATTTTCTTATATCATGATAAATGTTTATTATTCATGCTAGAATTGTATTAACTGGAAACTTAGTACATGTGTGAATACATAGACAAATACAGTGTCACTAGTATGCCTCTACTTGACTAGCTCGTTAATCAAAGATGGTTAAGTTTCCTAGCCATAGACATGAGTTGTCATTTGATAAACGGGATCACATCATTAGGGATGATGATATTGACTTGACCCATTCCGTTAGCTTAGCACTTGATCATTTAGTATGTTGCTATTGCTTTCTTCATGACTTATACATGTTCCTATGACTATGAGATTATGCAACTCCCGAACACCGGAGATGTTGGGGAACGTAGTAATTTCAAAAAAATTCCTACACACACGCAAGATCATGGTGATGCATAGCAACAAGAGGGGAGAGTGTTGTCCACGTACCCTCGTAGACCGAAAGCGGAAGCGTTAGAACAACGCGGTTGATGTAGTCGTACGTCTTCACGATCCGACCGATCCAAGTACCGAACGTATGGCACCTCCGAGTTCAGCACACGTTCAGCTCGATGACGATCCCCGGACTCCGATCCAGCAGAGTGTCGGGGATGAGTTCCGTCAGCACGACGGCATGGTGACGGTGATGATGTTCTACCGACGCAGGGCTTCGCCTAAGCACCGCTAGGATATGATCGAGGTGGAATATGGTGGAGGGGGGCACCACACACGGCTAAGGAATGATCACGAAGATCAACTTGTGTGTCTATGGGGTGCCCCTCCTCCGTATATAAAGGGGGGAGGAGGAGGGGCCGGCCAAGGGGGAGAGGCGCGCCCTAGGGGGGCAATCCTACTCCAAGTAGGTTTGGCCCCCCTTTCCTATTAGGAGTAGGAGAGGGAAGGAAGAGAGGGGAGGGAAGAAGGAAGGGGGGGGGCCTTCCCAATTCGGATTGGGCTTGGGGGGCGCCCCCTCCTTTGCTCCTTCTTCGTCCTTTACACTAAGGCCCAATAAGGCCCATATACCTACCGGGGGGTTCCGATAACCTCCCGGAGCTCCGGTATAGTCCCAATCTCACCCGGAACCTTTCCGGTGTCCAAATATAGTCGTCCAATATATCGATCTTTATGTCTCGACCATTTCGGGACTCCTCGTCATGTCCGTGATCACATCCGGGACTCCGAACAACCTTCGGTACATCAAAACTCATAAACTCATACTATAACTGTCATCATAACGTTAAGCGTGCGGACCCTACGGGTTCGAGAACTATGTAGACATGACCTAGAACTGTTTCCGGTCAATAACCAATAGCGGAACCTGGATGCTCATATTGGCTCCTACATATTCTGTGAAGATCTTTATCGGACAAACCGCATAACAACATACGTTGTTCCCTTTGTCATCGGTATGTGACTTGCCCGAGATTTGATCGTCGGTATCCAATACCTAGTTCAATCTCGTTACCGGCAAGTCTCTTTACTCGTTATGTAATGCATCATTTCGTAACTAACTCATTAGCTACATTGCTTGCAAGGCTTATAGTGATGTGCATTACTGAGTGAGCCCAGGGATACCTCTCCGAAAATCGGAGTGACAAATCCTAATCTGGAAATACGCCAACCCAACAAGTACCTTTGGAGACACCTGTAGAGCTCCTTTATAATCACCCAGTTACGTTGTGACGTTTGGTAGCACACAAAGTGTTCCTCCGGTAAACGGGAGTTGCATAATCTCATAGTTGTAGGAACAGGTATAAGTCATGAAGAAAGCAATAGCAACATACTAAACAATCAAGTGCTAAGCTAACAGAATGGGTCAAGTCAATCACATCATTCTCCTAATGATGTGATCCCGTTAATCAAATGACAACTCATGTCTATGGTTAGGAAACTTAACCATCTTTGATTCCCGAGCTAGTCAAGTAGAGGCATACTAGTGACACTATGATTGTCTATGTATTCACACATGTATTATGTTTCCGGTTAATACAATTCTAGCATGAATAATAAACATTTATCATGATATAAGGAAATAAATAATAACTTTATTATTGCCTCTAGGGCATATTTCCTTCATTCTCCCACTTGCACTAGAGTCAATAATCTAGTTCACATCGTCATGTGATCAACACCCAAAGGGTTTACTAGAGTCAATAATCTAGTTCACATCACTATGTGATTAACACCCAAAGAGTACTAAGGTATGATCATGTTTTGCTTGTGAGAGAAGTTTAGTCAACGGGTCTGTCACATTCAGATCTGTATGTATTTTGCAAAATATTCTATGTCTACAATGCTCTGCACGGAGCTACTCTTAGCTAATTGCTCCGACTTTCAATATGTATCCAGATTAAGACTTAGAGTCATCTGGATCAATGCCAAAACTTGTATCGACGTAACCCTTTACGACGAACCTCTTGTCACCTCCATAATCGAGAAACATATCCTTATTCCACTAAGGATGATTTTGACCAATGTCTAGTGATCTACTCCTAGATCACTATTGTACTCCCTTGCCAAACCAGGGAATAGTATACAATAGGTCTGGTCCATAGCATGGCATACTTTTATAGAACCTATGGCTGATGCATAGGGAATGACTTTCATTCTCTTTCTATATTCTGCCGTGGTCGAGATTTGAGTCTTACTGGTCTTACTCAATTTCACACCTTTGCAGCACATGCAAGAACTCTTTCTTTGGCTGTTCCATTTTGAACTACTTCAAAATCATGTCAAGGTATGTACTCGTTGAAAATCTTATCAAGCGTCTTGATATATCTCAATAGATCTTGATGCTCAATATGTAAGTAGCTTTACTGAGGTCTTTCTTTTAAAGAACTCCTTTCAAACATTTCTTTATGCTTTCCAGAAAAATTCTACATCATTTCTGATCAACAATATGTCACTCACATATACTTATCAGAAAGGTTGTAGTGCTCCCACTCACTTTATTGTAAATACAGGCTTCACTGCAAGTCCGTATAAAACTATATGTTTTGATCAACTTATCAAAGCGTATATTCCAACTCTGAGATGCTTGCACTAGTCCATAGATGGATTGCTGGAGTTTGCACATTTTGTTAGCACCTTTAGGATTGACAAAACCTTCTGGTTGCATCATATACAACTCTTCTTTAAGAAAACCATTAAGGAATGCAGTTTTGACATCCATTTGCCAAATTTCATAAAATGTGGCGATTTCTAACATGATTCAGACAGACTTAAGCATCGCTACAGTTGAGAAAACCTCATTGTAGTCAACACCTTGAACTTGTCGAAAAACCTTTTTGCGACAAGTCGAGCTTTGTAGATAGTAACACTACTATCAACGTCCGTCTTCCTCTTGAAGATTCATTAATTTTCTATAGCTTGACGATCATCAGGCAAGTCCACCAAAGTCCACACTTTGTTCTCATACATGGATCCTATCTCAGATTTCATGGCCTCCAGCCATTTCGCGGAATCTGGGCTCATCATCGCTTCCTCATAGTTCGTAGGTTTATCATGGTCTAGTAACATGACTTTCAGAACAGGATTACCGTACCACTCTGGTGCGGACCGTACTCTGGAAGACCCACGAGGTTCTCAGAGTAACTTGATCTGAAGTTTCATGATCATCATCATTAGCTTCCTCACTAATTGGTGTAGGAATCACTGGAACTGATTTTAGTGATGAACTATTTTCCAATTCGGGAGAAGGTACAGTTACCTCATCAAGTTCTACTTTCCTCCCACTCACTTCTTTCGAGAGAAACTCCTTCTCTAGAAAGGATCCATTTTTAGCAACGAATATCTTGCTTTCGGATCTATGATAGAAGGTGTACCCAATTGTTTCCTTTGGGTATTCTATGAAGACGCACTTCTCCGATTTGGGTACGAGCTTATCAGGTTGATACTTTTCCACATAAGCTAATTTTATGAGAAAAATCTGGGTAAAAGATTCACCTCAATCGGAGTTACGGATCTCCAGATATAGAAGAAACGATGAAGGGGCAGAAGCTGGAAACGCAGAAACAGAGAGATAGATCCAATCTCGGAGGGGCTCTCGCCCCTCCCAAGCCATGGGAGCCAAGGACTAGAGTGGAAACCCTTCTCCCATCTAGGGAGAAGTTCAAGGAAGAAGATGAAGAAGGGGGCTCTCTCCCCCTTGCTTCTGGTGGCGCCGGAACGCCGCCGGGGGCCATCATCATCACCGCGATCTTCACCAACACCTCCGCCATCTTCACCAACATCTCCATCACCTTCCCCCATCTATATTCAGCGGTCCGATCTTCCGCAACCCGCTATACCCTCTACTTGAACATGGTGCTTTATGCTTCATATTATTATCCAATGATGTGTTGCCATCCTATGATGTCTGAGTAGATTTTCGTTGTCCTATCGGTGATTGATGAATTGCTATGATTGGTTTGAGTTGCATGTTTTATTATTGGTGCTGTCCTGTGGTGCTCTCCGTGTCACGCAAGCGTGAGGGATTCCCGTTGTAGTGTTTTCAATATGTTTATGATTTGCTTATGGTGGGTGGCATGAATGACAGAAGTACAGACCCGAGTAAGTAGGTTGTTTGTGTATGGGATAAAGGGGACTTGATACTTTAATGCTATGGTTGGGTTTTACCTTAATGATCTTTAGTATTTGCGGATGCTTGCTAGAGTTCCAATCATAAGTGCATATGATCCAAGAAGAGAAAGTATGTTAGCTTATGCCTCTCCCTCGAATAGAATTGCAATAGTGATTACCGGTCTAGTAACGTAGTCAGTTGCCTAGGGACAATTTCACAACTCTTACCACCACTTTTCCACACTCACTATATTTACTTTATTGCTTCTTTATCTAAACATCCCTAGTTTATATTTACGTGCTCTTTATTATCTTGCAGACCTATCCTATCACACCTACAAAGTACTTCTAGTTTCATACTTGTTCTAGGTAAAGCAAACGTCAAGTGTGCGTAGAGTTGTATCGGTGGTCGATAGAACTTGAGGGAATATTTATTCTACCTTTAGCTCCTCATTGGGTTGGACACTCTTACTTATCGAAAACTGTTGCGATCCCCTACACTTGTGGGTTATCAAGACCTTTTTCTGGCGCCATTGTCGGGGAGTCATAGCATGGGGTGAATATTCTCGTGTGTGCTTGTTTGCTTTATCGCTAAGTAATTTTTATTTGTTGTTCTAAGTTGTTCTATATCTTTAGTTATGGATATGGAACACGAAATACCAAACAAATTAGGTGTACTTGCTACTCATAGAGATGGGGTAACTCCTAAAACCCTCGATTCTCATTATGTGAAAGATATTATGTACTACTTTGATAATCCTGAGAAAACCCCATTCAACTTTATAATGGGAGACACATTAGATCAACGTGAATACTTTAGGGATTATCGCTTGACACAAAAAGGGAAACTATTATGGGATCAAATTAATATGTTGCGTTGGTATGCTCGGGACCTATGCTTGAGATATGATATTACTTGTTGCTCTAGGATGAAGGCTCCACACCTTCCCTTTTCATGCAAATTTAATGATAATGAAACCTTAGCTTCTTATGCTAATGGTATATATGATTACTATGATGTTGAACAAATTGAAGAATTCGTTGCTTTTAAGGCTGCTTATGAATTGAATCTTTGTTTGAAAAGTATGAAGCTTTTGATGATGATGTTTATAGGCCTGAAAATCTTGCTATACTTAGATATTGCTATGAAAATTATGAATACAATTACAATATTAACGCTTTTATTGAGAAAGTCTCCACTGTCCAAGAAGAGACTAATATTTTGAGGAAGCTATGGAAGAAGAAATTGATGAAACTGTGAGCTCATTGGATGAAAAAGATGACGAGGAGAGCGAAGAACAAAAGGAGGAAGAGCGGATTGATCACCCATGCCCACCTTCTAATGATAGTAACTCTTTAACTCATACGTTATTTAATTCCCCTTCGTGCTTACCGAAGGATGATTGCTATGATCCCGTTGATTCTCTTGAAATATCCCTTTTTGATGATGCTTGCTATGCTTGTGGCCAAGATGCCAATATGAATTATGCTTATGGAGATGAACTTGCTATAGTTCCTTATGTTAAACATGAAATTACTGTTATTGCACCCACGCATGATAGTCCTATTATCTTTTTGAATTCTCCAAACTACACTATATCAGAGAAGTTTGTGCTTATTAAGGATTATATTGATGGGTTTCCTTTTACCATTGCACATGATAATTTTGGTAAATAGAATATGCATGTGCTTGCTGCTCCTACTTGCAATTATTATGAAAGAGGAACTATATCTCCGCCTCTTTATGTTTCCAATATGATAAAATTGCAAGAAACTGCTTATAATATGCATTGGCCTTTACTTGGTGTTCATGAATTGTTCTTTTATGACATGCCGATGCATAGGAAGAGAGTTAGACTTCGTCATTGCTTGATATATGTTAATTTGTGCTCACTACTAAATTACAAATCATTGTTAATTAAAATTGGCTTTGATATACCTTGGGATCCGGGTGGATCCATTACTTGAGCACTATATGCCTAGCTTAATGGCTTTAAAGAAAGCGCTGCCAGGGAGACAACCCGGAAGTTTTAGAGAGTAATTTATTTCTGTTGAGTGCTTTTATATAGTTTAAAAACAAAAAATAAATAAAGAGGGGAACCTAAAAACTTTTCAAAAAGGAAAGTGAAAGTGAGAGAGACAAGCATTGTTGAAGTGGGAGCTAGCCTTAAACTTTGTTCATGCTCACGGAAACTTTGTGAATCTTGATTACAGAAACTTTTCATCAAAAATAATTATCCCCTTGTATAATTCCATTGTATTATAAAAATAATGTGCCAAGGTTTGCCTTTAGGATGTTTACAATGCTTGTTGGTTTGTATGGTGCAGGACAGAAAGTTTGGCTGTAGTGCGCGATTTTACATTTTTAACTGGAACGTCAAATGGTTGTTATTCTTTTTGCACTGTCTTCCTATACAACTTTTTTGTTTGTCCTAATTTTGGTAGAATTTTTGGGGTATCAGAAGTATGGTGGATGTTCAGATTGATACAGACTGTTCTGTTTTTGACAGATTCTGTTTTTGACGCATAGTTTGCTTGTTTTGATGAATCTATCAATTTATATAAGTGGATTTAAGCCATGAAAAAGTTATATTACAGTAGACACAATGAAAAAACAAAATATGAATTGGTTTGCTACAGTACTTAGAGTAGTGATTTTCTTTATTATACTAACGGATCTTACCGAGTTTTCTGTTGAAGTTTTGTGTGGATGTAGTGTTTCATCGAGAAGTCTCGATATGAGGAAAAGGAAGAGAGGCAAGAGCTTAAGCTTGGGGATGCCTGATGCACCCCAAGTAAATATTCTAGGAGACTCAAGCGTCTAAGCTTGGGGATGCCCCGGAAGGCATCCCCTTTTTCTTCAACAAGTATCGGTATGTTTTCGTATTCGTTTCGTTCATGCGATATGTGCAAGTCTTGGAGCGTCTTTTGCATTTAGTTTTCACTTTTCTTTTATGCACCATGATGGTATGAGATAGTCCTTGGTTGTATAGAATGCTCATTGCACTTCACTTATATCTTTTGAGTATGGCTTTATAGAATGCTTCATGTGCTTCACTTATATCATTTGAAGTTTGGATTGCTTGTTTCTCTTCACATAGAAAACCGCTATTTGTAGAATGCTCTTTTGCTTCACTTATAATTGTTAGAGCGTGGGCATTTCTTTTGTAGAAAGAATTAAACTCTCTTGCTTCACTTATATCAATTTAGGGAGATGACAGGAATTGGTCATTCACATGGTTAGTCATAAAATCCTACATAAACTTGTGGATCACTGAATATGATATGTTTGATTCCTTGCAATAGTTTTGTGATATAGAGATGATAATATGTGGGAGGTACTAGTAGATGGTTGTGTTTAGTAAGGATATTGGTGTTAAGGTTTGTGATTCCCGAAGCATGCACGTATGGTCTACTAACTATGTAACCAAATTGGCGCGCATTGTATTTTGATTGTTTATCTTTGCGTGAAGGTCGAGGGCGCGCGATGTTTAACTCCTACCAACTTCCCCCCTAGGAGTATGCATGTAGTACTTTGTTTCAAGGGTTTTAAAATTTTTGCAATAAGTATGTGAGTTCTTTATGACTAATGTTGAGTCCATGCATTATACGCACTTTTACCTTTCCATCATTGCTAGCCTCTTAGGTACCGTGCATTGCCCTTTCTCACCTCTAGAGTTGGTGCAAACGTCACCGGTGCATCCAAACCCCGTGATATGATACGCTCTATCACACATAAGCCTCCTTACATCTTCCTCAAAACAGCCACCATCCCTACCTATCATGGCATTTCCATAGCCATTCCGAGATATATTGCCATGCAACTTCCATCATCATCATATACATGACTTGAGCATTCATTGTCATATTGCTTTGCATGATCGTAAGATAGCTAGCATGATGTTTTCATGTCTTGTCTGTTTTTTGATGTCGTTGCTACGCTAGATGATTGCACATCCTGGTACACCGCCGGAAGCATTCTTATAGAGTCATATCTTTGTTCTAGTATCGAGTTGTAATATTGAGTTGTAAGTAAATAAAGTGTGATGATCATCATTATAGAGCATTGCCCCATGAAAAAAGGAAAAGGAAAAGAAGGAAAGGCCAAAGAAGCCTAAATAAACAAGGGGGCCAAAGAAGCCCACCCAAAAAGAAAAAACAAGAAAAAAATAAAAAAAGAAAAGAAAAGGGGCAATGTTACTATCCTTTTTCCACACTTGTGCTTCAAAGTAGCACCATGTTCTTCATATAGAGAGTCTCCTATGTTGTCACTTTCATATACTAGTGGGAATTTTCATTATAGAACTTGGTTTGTATATTCCAACGATGGGCTTCCTCAAATGCCCTAGGTCTTCATGAGCAAGCAAGTTGGATGCACACCCACTTAGTTTCTTTTGTTGAGCTTTCATACACTAATAGCTCTAGTGCATCCGTTGCATGGCAATCCCTACTCCTCGCATCGACATCAATTGATGGGCATCTCCATAGCCCGTTGATTAGCCGCGTCGATGTGAGACTTTCTCCCTTTTTGTCTTCTCCACATAACCTCCACCATCATATTCTATTCCACCCATAGTGCTATATCCATGGCTCACGCTCATGTATTGCGTGAAGGTTGAAAAAGTTTGAGAATACTAAAGTATGAAACAATTGCTTAGTTGACACCGGGATAGGCATGAGGGGTACCTTGTGTTAAGAAAAGGGAGCATACAAGACTATATGATTTTGTAGGGATAACGTTCTGGAAGCATTGATATTTTGAAAGACATGATTGTTTGTTGGGATGCACTAAGTATTATTGTTTTTATGTCAAATGATAGACTATTGCTTTGAATCACTCGTGTCTTAATATTCATGCCATGATTAGACACATGATCAAGATTATGCTAGGTAGCATTCCACATCAAAAATTATCTTTTTTTATCATTTACCTGGATCTCCAGATATAAAAGAAACGGTGAATGGGCAGAATCTGGAAACGCAGAAACAGAGCGATAGATCCAATCTCGGAGGGGCCATCGCCCCTCCCAAGCCATGGGAGACAAGGACCAGAGGGGAAACCCTTCTCCCATCTAGGTAGAAGTTCAAGGAAGAAGAAGAAGAAGGGGGGCTCTCTCCCCCTTGCTTCCGGTGGCGCCGGAATGCCGCCGGGGGCCATCATCATCACCGCGATCTTCACCAACACCTCCGCCATCTTCACCAGCATCTCCATCACCTTCCGCCATCTATATTCAACGGTCCACTCTCCTGCAACCCGCTGTACCCTCTACTTGAACATGGTGCTTTATGCTTCATATTATTATCCAATGATGTGTTGCCATCCTATGATGTCTGAGTAGATTTTCGTTGTCCTATCGGCGATTGATGAATTGCTATGATTGGTTTGAGTTGCATGTTTTATTATTGGTGCTGTCCTATGGTGCTCTCCATGTCGCGCAAGCGTGGGGGATTCCTGCTGTAGGGTTTGCAATATGTTTATGATTTGCTTATGGTGGGTGGCGTGAGTGACAGAAGCACAGACCCGAGTAAGTAGGTTGTTTGCGTATGGGATAAAGGGGACTTGATACTTTAATGCTATGGTTGGTTTTTACCTTAATGACCTTTAGTAGTTGAGGATGCTTGCTAGAGTTCCAATCGGAAGTGCATATGATCCAAGAAGATAAAGTATGTTAGCTTATGCCTCTCCCTCGAATAGAATTGCAATAGTGATTACCGGTCTAGTAACGTAGTCAGTTGCCTAGGGACAATTTCACAACTCTTACCACCACTTTTCCACACCTATATTTTCTTTATTGCTTCTTTATCTAAACAACACCTAGTTTATATTTACGTGCTCTTTATTATCTTGCAAACCTATCCTATCACACCTACAAAGTACTTCTAGTTTCGTACTTGTTCTAGGTAAAGAAAACGTCAAGCGTGCATAGAGTTGTATCGGTGGTTGATAGAACTTGAGGGAATATTTATTCTACCTTTAGCTCCTCGTTGGGTTCGACACTCTTACTTATCAAAAATTGTTGCGATCCCCTACACTTGTGGGTTATCATGAGTTTATGTGTTTTGATGTACCGAAGGTAGTTCGGAGTCCCGGATATGATCACAGACATGACAGGGAGTCTCGAAATGGTCGAGACATAAAGCTCAATATATTGGACGACTATATTTGGATGTCGGAATGGTTCCGCGTGAGTTCGGGCATATACCGGAGTACCAGGAGGTTACCGGACCCCCCTGGGAGGTATATGGGCCTTATTGGGCCATACCGGGAGAGAAGAGAGGGAGGCATAGGAGGGGGCGCGCCCCCTCAAGCCCAATCCGAATTGGGCGAGGGCCGGTCCCCCCTTTCCTTGCCCCTCTCTCCCCCTTCCTTCCAGTCCTAGTCTAACTAGGAAAGGGGGGAATCCTACTCCTGGTGGGAGTAGGACTCCCCATGGGGTGCACCATAGGAGCATCGGCCCTCCCCCTCCTCCACTCCTTTATATACGGAGGAGGGGGCACCCCATAGACACACAAGTTGATCATTGATCTCTTAGCCGTGTGCGGTGCCCTCCTCCACCATAATCCACCTCGATCACATCATTGCAGTGCTTAGGCGAAGCCCTGTGCCAGTAGCTTCATCATCACCGTCACCATGCCGTCGTGCTAACAAAGCTCTCCCTCGACACTCTGCTGAATCGTGAGTTCGTGGGACGTCATCGAGCCGAACGTGTGCAGATCACGGAGGTGCCATACTTTCGGTAATAGGATCGGTCGGATCGTGAAGACGTACGACTACATCAACTGCGTTGTCATACCGCTTCCTCTTACGGTGTACGAGGGTACGTGGACAACACTCTCCCGCTCGTTGCTATGCATCACCATGATCTTGCGTGTGCGTAGGAAATTTTTGAAATTACCGCGTTCCCCAACAGTGGCATCCGAGCCAGGTTTATGCATAGATATTATATGCACGAGTAGAACACAAGTGAGTTGTGGGTGATAATAGTCATAGTACTTACCAGCATGTCATACTTTGATTCAGCGGTATTGTTGGATGAAGCGGCCCGGACCGACATTACGCGTACGCTTACGCAAGACTGGTTCTACTGACGTGCTTCGCACACAAGTGGCTGGCGGGTGTCAGTTTCTCCAACTTTAGTTGAATCGAGTGTGGCTATGCCCGGTCCTTGTTGAAGATTAAAACATCACATACTTGACAAAAAATCGTTGTCGTTTTGATGCATAGGTAAGAACGGTTCTTGCTCAGCCCGTAGCAGCCACGTAAAACTTGCAACTACAAAGTAGAGGACATCTAACTTGTTTTTGCAGGGCATGTTGTGATGTGATATGGTCAAGACCTGATGCTAAATTTTATTGTATGAGATGACCATGTTTTGTAACAGAGTTATTGGCAACTGGCATGAGCCATATGGTTGTCTCTTTATTGTATGCAATGCAATCGCCCTATAATTGTTTTTACTTTATCACTAAGCGGTAGCGATAGTCGTAGAAACAATAGTTGGCGAGACAACAACGATGCTACGGTGGAGATCAAGGTTTTGCGCCGGTGACGATGGAGATCATGATGGTGCTTTGGAGATGGAGATCAAAGGCACAAGATGATGATGGCCATATCATATCACTTATATTGATTGCATGTGATGTTTATCCTTTATGCATCTTATTTTATTTAGTTTGACGGTAGCATTATAAGATGATCTCTCACTAAATTTTAAGGTACAAGTGTTCTCCCTGAGTATGCACGAGTGTGAAAGTTCGTCATGCCGACACACCACGTGATGATCGGGTGTGATAAGCTCTACGTTCACATACAACGGGTGCAAGTCAGTTTTGCACACGCAGAATACTCAGGTTAAACTTGACGAGCCTAGCATACGCAGATATGGTCTCGGAACACTAAGACCGAAAGGTCGAGCATGAATCATATAGTAGATATGATCAACATAGTAATATTCACCATTGAAAACTACTTTATCTCACGTGATGATCGGACATGGTTTAGTTGATTTGGATCACGTGATCACTTAGATGATTAGAGGGATGTTTATCTAAGTGGGAGTTCTTAAGTAATATGATTAATTGAACTTTAACTTATCATGAACTTAGTACCTGATAGTATTTTGCATGTCTATGTTGTTGTAGATCAATGGCCCATGCTACTGTTCCTTTGAATTTTAATGCGTTCCTTGAGAAAGCTAAGTTGAAAGATGATGGTAGCAATTACACGGGCTGGGTCTGTAACTTGAGGATTATCCTCATTGCTGCACAGAAGAATTACGTCCTGGAAGCACTGCTAGGTGCAAGACCCGCTGCAGGAGCAACACCGGACGTTGTGAACGTCTCGTAGAGCAAAGCTGATGACTACTCGATAATTTAGTGTGCCATGCTTTATGGCTTAGAACCGGGACTTCAACGATGTTTTGAACGTCATGGAGCATATGAGATGTTCCAGGAGTTGAAGTTAATATTTCAAGCAAATGACTGGATTGAGCGACATGAAGTCTCCAATAAGTTCTATAGCTGCAAGATGGAAGAGAATAGTTCTGTCAGTGAACATATACTCAAAATATCTGGGTATAACAACCACTTGATTCGGCTGGGAGTTAATCTTCCTGATGATAGTGTCATTGACAGAATTCTTCAATCACTGCCACCAGGCTACAAGAGCTTTGTGATTAACTATAATATGCAACGGATGAACAAGACAATTCTCGAGCTCTTCGCAATGCTAAAGGTTGCGGAGGTAGAAATCAAGAAGGAGCATCAAGTGTTGATGGACAACAAGACCACCAGTTTCAAGAAAAAGGGTAAAGGGAAGAAAGGGAATTTCAACAAGAACGGCAAACAAGTTATTGCTCAAGTGAAGAAGCCCAAATCTGGACCTAAGCCTGAGACTGAGTGCTTCTACTGCCAAGGGACTGGTCACTGGAAGCGGAACTGCCCCAAGTATTTGACAGATAAGAAGGATGGCAAGGTGAACAAAGGTATATGTGATATACATGTTATTGATGTGTACCCTACTATGCTCGCAGTAGCACCTAGGTATTTGTACTGGTTCTCTTGCTAATATTTGCAACTCAAAATAGGGACTACAGATTAAGCGAAGATTGGCTAAGGACGAGGCGACGATGCACGTGGGAAATGGTTCCAAAGTCGATGTGAGCACGGTCGACACGCTACCTCTACATCTACCTTCGGGATTATTTTTAGACCTGAATAATTGTTATTTAGTGCCAGCGTTGAGCATGAACATTATATATGGATCTTGTTTGATGCGAGACGGTTATTCATTTAAATCTGAGAATAATGGTTGTTCTATTTATATGAGTAATATCTTTTATGGTCATGTACCCTTGAAGAGTGGTCTATTTTTATTTTATCTCGATAGTAGTGACACAGATATTCATAATATTGAAGCCAAAAGATGCAGAGTTGATAATGATAGTGCAGCTTAATTGTGGCACTGCCGTTTGGGTCATATTGGTGTAAAGAGCATGAAGAAACTCCATTCTGATGGACTTTTGGAATCACTTGATTATGAATCACTTGGTACTTGCGAACCATGCCTCATGGGCAAGATGACTAAAACTCTGTTCTCTAGAACAACGGAGCGAGCAACACATTTGTTGGAAATCATACATACTGATGTATGTTGTCTGATGAATATCGAGGCACGCGGTGGGTGTCGTTATTTTCTCACCTTCACAGATGATTTGAACAGATATGGTATATCTACTTGATGAAACATAAGTCTGAATCATTTGAAAAGTTCAAAGAATTTCAGAGTGAAGTAGAAAATCATCGTAACAAGGAAATAAAGTTTCTACGATCTGATCGTGGAGGAGAATATTTGAGTTACGAGTTTGGTCTTCATTTGAAACAATGCAGAATAGTTTCGCAACTCACGCCACCCAGAACACCACAACGTAATGGTGTGTCCGAACATCATAACCGCACTTTATTAGATATGGTGCGATCTATGATGTCTCTTACTGATTTACCGCTATTGTTTTGGGGTTATGCTTTAGAGACGGCTGCATTCATGTTAAATAGGGCACCATCTAAATTCGTTGAGACGACGCCTTATGAACTGTGGTTTGGCAAGAAACCAAAGTTGTCATTTCTGAATGTTTGGGGCTGTGATGCTTATGTGAAAAAGCTTCAACCTGATAATCTCGAACCCAAATCGGAGAAATGTGTCTTCATAGGATACCCAAAGGAAACTGTTGGGTACACCTTCTATCATAGATCCGAAGGCAAGACATTCGTTGCTAAGAATGGATCCTTTCTAGAGAAAGACTTTCTCTCGAAAGAAGTGAGTGGGAGGAAAGTAGATATTGATGAGGTAACTGTACCTGCTCCCTTATTGGAAAGTAGTTCATCACAGAAATCAGCTCCTGTGATCTCTACACCAATTGGTGAGAAAGCTGATGATAATGATCATGAAACTTCAGATCAAGTTACTACCAAACCTCGTAGGTCAACCAGAGTAGATCCGCACCAGAGTGGTACGGTAATCCTGTTCTGGAGGTTATGTTACTTGACCATGACGAACCTACGAACGATGAGGAAGCGATGATGAGCCCAGATTCCGTGAAATGGCTTGAGGCCATGAAATTTGAGATGGGATCCATGTATGAGAACAAAGTGTGGACTTTGGTTGAGTTTCCCGATGATCGGCAAGCCATCGAGAATAAACGGATCTTCAAGAAGAAGACTGACGCTGATGGTAATGTTACTGTCTACAAAGCTTGACTTGTTGCGAAAGGTTTTCGACAAGTTCAAGGAGTTGACTATAATGAGACCTTCTCACTCGTAGCGATGCTTAAGTCTGTCCGAATCATGTTAGCAATTTCTGCATTTTATGATTATGATATTTGGCAAATGGATGTAAAGACTGCATTCCTGAATGGATTTCTGGAAGAAGAGTTGTATATGATGCAACTTGAAGGTTTTATCAATCCAAAGGATGCTAACAAAGTGTGCAAGCTCCAGCGATCCATTTATGCACTGGTGCATGCCTCTCAGAGTTGGAATAAATGTTTTGATAGTGTGATCAAAGCATATGGTTTTCTACAAACTTTTGGAGAAGCCTTTATTTACAAGAAAGTGAGTGGGAGCTCTATAGCATTTCTAATATTATATGTGGATGACATACTATTGATTGGAAATGATATAGAATTTATGGATAGCATAAAAGGATACTTGAACAAGAGTTTTTCAATGAAAGACCTCGGTGAAGCTGCTTATATATTGGGCATTAAGATCTAATAGAGATAGATCAAGACGCTACTTGGACTTTCACAAAGCACATACCTTGGTAAAGTTTTGAAGAAATTCAAAATGGATCAAGCAAAGAAAGGGTTCTTGCCTGTGTTACAAGGTGTGAAGTTGAGTCAGACTCAATGCCCGACCACTGCAGAAGATAGAAAGAAAATGAAAGATGTTCTCTATGCTTCAGCCATAGGCTCTATCATGTATGCAATGCTGTGTACCAGACCTGATGTGTGCCTTGCTATTATTTTAGCAAGGAGGTACCAAAGTAATCCAGGAGTGGATCACTGGACAGCGGTCAAGAACATCCTTAAATACCTAAAAATGACTAAGGATATGTTTCTCATTTATGGAGGTGACAAAGAGCTCATCGTAAATGGTTACGTCGATGCAAGCTTTGACACTAGGGATGGAATTTGAGCCGAGTCGAGCCAGCTCGGCTCGACTCGCTAGAGCTTGTTTCGTTAACGATCTAGCTCGACTCGACTCGTTACTATAACGAGCTCAAACCCAAGATTGGCTCGACTCGTATAACTCGCGAGCTAGCTCGTTTAGCTTGTTAAGCTCGTTAAAGATATAAACATAAAGCCCTCAAATATGATAAAAATTTATGTATATATTAAACATATATATCACTAAATAATTGTAATTTCATTGTAACACATGAGTCTCCTAGGAGGCTAGGCCTTCAACGGTTGGGCCTTGCATTGTGCGTCTGGGACGTAGGTTGTTTAGAGACTGGTCTTTCTTTGTCTTGGGAGTGGCTGATCTATTGTATCAAGTCTAACGAGTTACACGAGTACTCGTGAGATTGGCTCGTTTAACTTGGTCTATAAATGATCTTAAACTAAAGCTCAGCTCGACTCGTTATTCTTCGAGTTCGAGTCGATTCGAGCCGAGTCACGAGCTACTTGTTTAGCTCGCGAGCTTCGAGCTTTTTTTTCCAGCCCTATTTGACACTGATCCGGATGACTCTAAGTCACAAACCGGATACGTATTTATATTGAACGGTGGAGCTGTAAGTTGGTGCAATTCTAAGCAAAGAGACATGGCGGGATCTACATGTGGAGGGGAGTACATAGCTGCTTCGGAAGCAGCAAATGAAGGAGTGTGGATGAAGGAGTTCATATCCGATCTAGGTGTCATACCTAGTGCATCGGGTTCAGTGAAAATCTTTTGTGGCAATACTGGAGCCATTGCCTTGGCGAAGGAATCCAGATTTCACAAGAGAACAAAGCACATCAAGAGACGCTTCAATTCCATCTGTCATCAAGTGTCAGAAGGGGACATAGAGATTTGCAAGATACATACGGATCTGAATGTTGCAAGCCCGTTGACTAAGCCTCTCTCACGAGCAAAACATGATCAGCACCAAGACTCCATGGGTGTTAGAATCATTACAATGTAATCTAGATTATTGACTATATATATATATATCATGATAAATGTTTATTATTCATGCTAGAATTGTATTAACCGGAAACTTAGTACATGTGTGAATACATAGAAAAATAGAGTGTCACTAGTATGCCTCTACTTGACTAGCTCGTTAATCAAAGATGGTTAACTTTCCTAGCCATAGAAATGAGTTGTCATTTGATAAATGGGATCACATCATTAGGGAATGATGAGATTGACTTGACCCATTCCGTTATCTTAGCACTTGATCGTTTAGTATGTTGCTATTGCTTTCTTCATGACTTATACATGTTCCTATAACTAAGAGATTATGCAACTCCCGAACACCGGAGGAACACTTTGTGTGCTACCAAACATCACAACATAACTGGGTGATTATAAAGGTGCTCTACAAGTGTCTCCGATGGTGTTTGTTGAGTTGGCATAGATCGAGATTAGGATTTTTCACTATGATTGTCGGAAAGGTATCTCTAGGACCTCTCGGTAATGCACATCACTATAACCCTTGCTAGCAATGTGACTAATGAGTTAGTTACGGGATGATGCATTACGGAACGAGTAAAGATACTTGCTGGTAACGAGATTGAACTAGGTATTGAGATACCGACGATCGAATCTCGGGCAAGTAACATATCGATGGCAAAGGGAACAACATATGTTGTTATGCGGTTTGACCGATAAAGATCTTCGTAGAATATGTGGGAGCCAATATGAGCATCCAGGTTCCGCTATTGGTTATTGGCCGGAGATGTGTCTCGGTCATGTCTACATAGTTCTCGAACCCGTAGGGTCCGCACGCTTAAAGTTCGGTGACGATCGGTATTATGAGTTTATGTGTTTTGATGTACTGAAGGTAGTTCGGAGTCCCGATATGATACGGACATGACGAGGAGTCTCGAAATGGTCAAGTCATAAAAATCAATATAGTGGACGACTATATTTGGACGTCGGAATGGTTCCGGGTGGGTTCGGGCATATACCGGAGTACCGGGAGGTTACCGGAACCCCCCGGAAGGTATATGGGCCTTATTGGGCCATAGTGGGAGAGAAGAGAGGCAGGCATAGGAGGGCCGCGCCCCCCTCAAGCCCAATCCGAATTGGGTGGGCCCCCCTTCCTTCCCCCCCTCTCCCCCTTCCGTCCACTCCTAGTCCAACTAGGGAAGGGGGGAATCCTACTCCCAATGGGAGTAGGACTCCCCATGGGGCGCGCCATAGGAGGGTCGGCCCTCTCCCTCCTCCACTTCTTTATATACGGAAGAGGGGAGCACCCCATAGACATACAAGTTGATCATTCATCTCTTAGCCGTGTGCGGTGCCCCCTCCACCATAATCCACCTCGGTCATATCGTTGCAGTGCTTAGGCGAAGCCCTGTGCCGGTACCTTCATCATCACCATCATCACACCGTCGTGCTGACGAATCTCTCCCTCGACACTCTGCTGGATCGTGAGTTCGCGGGACGTCACCGAGCCGAACGTCTGCAGATCGCGGAGGTGCTGTACTTTCAGTACAAGGATCGGACGGATCGTAAAGACGTATGACTACATCAACCACGTTGTCATAATGCTTCTTCCGACGATCTACGAGGGTACGTGGACAACACTCTCTCGCTCGTTGCTATGCATCACCATGATCTTGCTTGTGCGTAGGAAAATTTTGAAATTACTGCGTTCCCCAACAATAGGTCTTGATGCGAGATTTGCATAATAGCGCATGTATGCACATGGATCCATCCCGCTGGATCAAAGTCGGGGGGGGGGGGAGCACATGACACGTAATGAACCTCTTGCTCTGTGTGGGGACTGTGCAATTTTCAATGCATGCACCACATCAATGTTGTGCATTGGGTATTCAACTCATATGCATGCATCATGTACCTCCATAAATATGTTTGGGACACATGCATGCAATGGTTGTCATTGTACACTCTCACTCGCTTCGTTATCAGTGGCAAGCCTATATATTCATGGGCCCGCATCGACATCCATCTTTTCGACCGACGACGAGAAAGTTTACCAGGGTGGATTCTTATTCTTTGGTTCTTGTTACCATATAGTAGGTTGACCATTCCAGGCCTAATTAATTAAGTTTGAGTGCATGTTACGCATTGTGAACCCTCACTTGCTGTCGGGATTTAAAAGTTACAAAGCATGGTGCCACATCAAATTTGCACATTGGGTATTTAAACACCAAACACCAGTTCCATATACATATGTTTGGGACACATGCACAGAGTGAGTTTTGTCTTCAAGCACTCCCTCGCGAGGTTATCAGCGACAAAATCTAGCCCACTTTGCAGGGTCGTGGGGATGTCCATCACTTTGACAAACAACAAGCGAGAGAGGTTATACGACCAAGTTGGATTCTGCTTGGTTCGTGTTTCAATAAGTCTTGATGACATGCCCCCCGCCCCCGAGGTGCGTGTGTGGGGGGGGGGCTACTTTGCACTACCTGCAACCTCCATGGGGTCGGGGAAGTCAGGTTAATTTTCGAGGCACATGTGGCTCATCAAGTTGGGAATGGTAGTTAAATATCACACCGCACCCTTTTCATATATATAGTAGGGCCACCCACAGGGGGTTCGTATGTGGTCTCACCAATCTTGCGCCACAAGCACACATTTGTGGGTCAGCACATGGTCCGCCTTTGCCCGAAAGTTAAAGGGGAAGTTTGTCCATGATGGACTCCTATAGGTTTTGTGTTACAGTAGGGTGAGATTTCAGACCTAGCTATTTGAGGGCATGCGTTCGTAGCTAGGATTCCCTTACCACCGACACATAGTGGGGTTCGTAGGGGGTGGCTGACAAGCAATACTGTGCGCTTTGTGCGACAGGTGCCGCATCAAAGTTGTGCATTGGTTATTTGAACATCAAACTACCCTTTTCATACATATATTTGGTCCACATGCAAGTGTGTTCATGTTCTGACCCTTTCCCGCGTTATTCTTTTTGCCAAATTTATAAACAGCAGATGTGTGGGCAGCAACCGTCTGCAATTGGGAATGCAACAGACACAGTTCACTCAGACTACCCATGTGCCACGCCCGTGCCCCTATCATTCACATGAGCACAGTAGATTGGGCTCCACGAGTCCACGAGGCTTCCCTCCTGCTCTCAAAAATATCTACTGGAGTAGCTCGCAATCTCGAAAATATCTACCGCCCGGAAGGGTTTTATGTTTTATAGCACACGATTAGTATGTGTGGAGCGTGTGCGTTGTTTGTTACTCCCACTCTGCTTCAATCCCTTTGATTCAAATTTTCAGTAGCCCGACATTTTACTCCCATCTGCATACCTTACAATCTTAAAAATATCTGCTCGCCTGGAAGTTTTTCTATTTGATAGCACATGATTAGTATGGTTTGACCGTGTGTGATGTCTGTAACTCCCACTCTACTTCTATCCCTTGATCCAAAAAAGTTCGTAGCCCCGGGATTATACGCCCGCCTCTGCATCCCTCGCAATCTCAAAAATATCTTCTCACCCTTGATCCAAATTTTCTGTAGCCCCAGCATTTTACTACCGCCTCTGCATCCCTCGCAATCTCAAAAATATCTGCTCGCCCTTGATCCAAATTTTCAGTAGCCCCGACATTTTACTCCCGCCTAGTAAAATTTTCAGTTGCCGCAGTATTTCCTAAAACACCATCTTGACCCCTCTCCACACACACACACACACACACACACACACACAAAACCTCTGCTCACACAGACACAAACCACCCATCCGTCACTCGAAACCATTGGTAGGTCGCCACCATTGCTGCCGCCGCCGCCTCCATCGTCAACCTCTGCCTATGTGTCAGGGATTTCGAGGAGCCAATGGCCCAAAAGAGGTTTATCGCGGCCTCTTCGGCTGACATCGGCGAGGTGGCCGCCGAGGTATCCCCATTGTCCTCCGCGGGCTCTTTATCGAGCCACTATCGCCAGTTGCCCGATCCACCCGCCATCGTGCCCCTACGCTGGTTCGAGGACTTCCCCATCCTCCCTCGAACCCGGCCGCTGACGAGGTCCTACCGCGGGGTCAGGCAGCGGCGGTGGGGGATGTGGGTTGCCGAGATGATGGATTAGGAGACCCATACCTGCCAGTGTTCGGTATCTTCCACACGGTCGAGCTCGATGCCATGGAGTACGACCGCTGGCGAGTCCGCTACCACGGCGCGGCGGCTAGGCTCAATTTCCCCTTCGGCACACATCCGGTCAACCTTGTCCGACCGGAACTAGGTGTGGTGAGCTCGGCTATGCCACGGGAGGACCGCAAGGCAAGGGAGCGTCTCGAGGCCGAGGCCGTCGACAAGGCCTACATGCAAGAGCTCCGCCGGCAGCACCCAGAGCTCGTGGAGGAGGAGCGGATGATCTTTGCCGGTGCGGAGGGCAGCGAGGTTATCGTTCTCTCCTCCGATGACGAGGTCGAAGGTGGCGAGGACGACAGCGCGGAGGGCGTCGAGATGGGCAGCGAGGACGAGGAGATCGACATCGACGAGTGGAGGAGTCTCTTCCTCAACGACCCCAACGACAGCACCGGCCCGGACACGGCTCGCGGCACGCCGTACCTGACGAGGAAGGATTGGCTCGACCTCCACTTTGAGCAAACATAGTTTAGTTTAGTTTACATTTATGTTTTATGTTCGGTTATGCAAAACTATCTATATTTATGTTTGAATGCATGTTACTTTCAGTTGAACCTACTTTGAACTTGATCAAATTGAAGTGTACAATGTTAAGTTTAGGGGTTCGACTAGAAACAGCCAAAAATTGTTGGAGTATATATATACTCACCTAGGGTTTTACTCCGTTAACTTTTAGGGGATCAGCTAGAGATGGCCTTATGCCTTGTTTATTTTAGTTATTCACAATGTGATGCTCTATATGTGCAACTATTTGCCGTGAGTTCAATTTCATCAATAACAGTCTCAACAATACCACTATGAATTACGATATTTGCTGCTGTTAAGGATGTTGCAGTTAACACGCCTTTCCATTTTTTAACAATAACTAGTGTACTTTAGACCTGCACAATACCAGTTTGAATGACTATATTTGCTTGTTTTTAAATATTATTATGTCTGTTGTAGTTAACACACCTTTTCACTTCTTGTTTTGCTTAACTACCGTGCTTAAACCTGCATACTGAAGCTATCATTTGGAGGTTATGTTGTCTACCATGGATATATTTGGTTGATGTTTAGCCTGTTGTGCTTAACATGCCTTTAGATGTACTCACACATGACAATATTGGGAACAACTGTTGTATTCCATCAAGATTAATTTCATCGCATTGCTTATATATACTCACTGTTCAGGATATCGGTAGCCGGTACCATATAGCCCGGGGTCTGATAAGGGATTAATCATCGAATCGGACATTTCATTGAATAGATCTATAACCCATTTATCGGTAGGTTAACTAGGGATATATTTGATATATCTGAGGCTACATAGCAACATGCATTGTACTGAATGACTAAATATACAATCTAGGCTACATAGCAACAAGGAAGTGTGTTACCTTAATGTTTTAATGATGTCTAGATATACATGTAATAAGATCTTATATAATGGAACGGAGGGAGTGTTGTACTACATCATTGTGCAATTGTTGTTTAGCTTCTAACATTAACTTGGTGGTTTTAGGTACATATGTCATTGTCAAAGATCCATGCTTTGACCCATTCTACATATGGGGAAATGATATATTCATGAACCAGTTTCAAGTGAGGAAATTGATAAAGATTGTTATTAAAATGGGTAAAAAATGTCAATCAAACTATTTGTTTACAATTTATGCAAGACAATAGTGAACTGCGGGATGGTAAGTAAGAACTCCATAGCCTTTTTTACTGCCCATAATGAGTTCTGTTAGATGACAATGTTTGAATCTTTTTCCTTTGCAGTGGTTCCCGAAGCAGTTTACTCAAGATTACCTCTCAAACTACATGATTGGCGGCCGAGCATCACAAGGGGTTGGACTAGAGTCGTGCGTGTATTTTGCATGGAGGAGAACATAATAGGGGCATTCCGCTGCACCTTGTTCAACACCCAGAATGTCTCTCGCCTCTTTATTTACCATCTTTAATAGTACAAGTATACAATCATGGTTCATCATTCTTTACTTCGTGCTTATGTAAATATTTTATGTAATTCTTGAACATATGTACCTGTAAATCAAAGAAGGCATTGGGTGTTGAACCTGATGGATATGAATGAAGTTATAGCCTACTTTTCAAATTGAAATTCGGTACAATTTTAAATAGCAGGAATTGAATTAGGGTGAAAATATGATCTGCGGGTCACTACGGTGCACACGGTTTCTAAAGAACAACGTGTGTGATATACATCATAATCCGACATGATTCACGGAGAGGAAACATGTGTAACCATGCACACAGTTGCCCTTTGTAAAGCACGTGTGATGTCAGACAATATCACAAACGATGCGAGAAAACTAAATGTGTGTGATTGTCGCCTTATCATACACGGTTTACACTCACGAATTGTTTGTGATGTGGCGCGCATCGTAAACGTGGAGCCAGTTTCGTATGTGCCTGGAAAAATCCCGTGCCTGGACTGTGCCTGGACTGCGCCTGGTATAAGGTAAAACCACATAAGTAAAACTGTGATGGTAATGCGAGCACAAACGAGTAGCAATGATGGAGCATTTGTTATATGCGCAATATCACAAACATTTGTCGGAAGACTCGCTTTTGGGATACATGTCGGCAACACATACGCTTAGTTATCAAAAATGTATGCATTGCTACTCCCTATCCCCGATGGTTTCTGGGTCGTGTGGGAAGGAGGCCCCTATCGCCCACACTCACTAGGCGACGGTTTAAAATACCGTCGCGGAAAGGGGTTAAAACCTGTTTGTACAGCAGCTCATTGTACCAGTGACTATTGTCAAAGATTCATAGTGATGGCTCCTATATAAACAAAAATGCTACATTCCTAGCAATCAACAACTCTTTGTGTTTTGGTTGTCTATTTTTTAGGTTTGGAAAAGAAGGAGATCTTGAAAACTTGGATAGGCATAGTTTAGGGAAATAGATAGTTTTACTTTAGGTTTCTATTCTTTCTCAAGTTCTGTAACTCAACAATGTAATTATATGAACTATTTCTTTATTTATTTTCTTTTGTAAAAAGACTTTTTATTATTTATTCAATTATCTTTTTTGAATTTTTATAAATGCATTTCTAATTCATAATGAATTGTACTTTTAGCACTTAAGTCCTTTCACTTATTTCTCTAATGCAATGAACCCAAAAATCTAGAAAAGAGGAAAGGTCATGGTCAATATTGTATTTGGGTACAACTCCTAAAGTCTTTTACTAAGTTTAAATGAAGTTTTAAATTTGCCCCAAATTCTAGATGCATCAATGCAATGCACAAATGAAAAAGGAAATCCCGGTGCTCTCAAAACTACGGGACATTACACCTTTTGCTACCCCGCCGGCCACCGCAACCGGGGCGTTGCCGTCGGAAACCACCCCCACTATACCGTCCACACCCAAAAGATGGTTGGGGACAAAATATGGTGTCTAGTCCACCACGCCCAGTAGCATGGTCGGCGGGGTGGCCACTCGATCTCCGACGTTGGTAGGCTGCCCTCCTGCTGCTCTGCCAGCAGCAAGGGTGCTAGGAAGCCGACGGCGGCCGCGTCGGACCTCACCGAGGAGTTGGAGAAGAAGAGGAAGAAAAATTGGTCGATGTTGTGTTGATTTTGGATCAAACTTGATCTATGTGATGCGCTTTGGATGAACTATGCATGTTTAAATTTGAATATCTCGATCCATGAAATAGTATGTTTGTTAATGGTTGATATGTTATGCATGTTTCTTAAAATATTTGAATTACTGATGATCTAATGTGAAATTGTTGGAAATACATGTAGCTTGGCTAAAATAATTGACGAACAAAATTTACTCTTCTAACTTTAGGGGATTGGCTAGGTCCGACAACCTTTAGAGGAGTAAATTTTTACACCTCTAAAGATACTCGGCAGTTTACTCATCCAATGTTTAGGGGCTTGGCTAGAGATGTTCTAAGTGTGATAAACATCGGGAATGCCATGCTACCCTGCATTAGTCCCATGGATATGCAGCTATGAATTCAATATAAAAAAATCTAGAAGACTAACTCTTATTGACAATGAAGCATACCATTATAGGAGAATACACAAGGTGAATATATAAAATTAAAAAGATTTGCTATGATAATACATGACATGGTTAGATATAATTAAACAATATGCAAGGTTAATACATATAATTAAAAGAATATAGTAGGTGCAATCCATTTAAAATAGAGCTCTTAACTCAACGTGCATTTGAGTATTATGTTTTAAGTTCTACAAAGATGGTACCGATTGATACCACTGTTTCTATTAGGCCAAATGAGGAGGCACATGAAGGAAATGAACAAAGGTTATATTGAAGTAATATACGTTTAGAATAGTTTTTGAGAAAATAAAAAAAATATTGGTGCAAAAGAATGAGTAAAATAAAGGAAAAAAAAATGAAAATTACATGCTTTTGCATGGCGAGCCATGGACTTCGGTGCCTATTGTCTTCATTTATCACACAAGAAGAATCTTAACAGCAATACGCTAATTCTAATACATGAGTCATACCAAAAAATTATCATGTTCGTTTGAAACATAGCTAGTTGGCTACAATAATTTTCAATATTTTGGTTGGCAAGCTAATATAGTGGTCAATTAAATCATAGAATGGTTGGGGAGGAGCGTATAACTGGTAGAGAAAAGTGGTAACTATTACTCTTGTCGTCTGGAAAGGAAACATCTTAAAATGTGTGCAACTATTTTTTTTTTCTAAGGCCAGATCTTGATTTATAAAAAATAACTTGGATTGATCAAGGTAGTAACTATAGTTGTAACAACATAAAGAAAGTTTGGCCGCATAAATTTACAGGTCGTTCATAGTAATTTGTGCATGATATGAATATTAATTTTGTAACACATGAGAGAAGCTCATAATTCAAGATCACTTATTTGATATGACTCAACTAGAACAATCAAATCATCACTTGTTAATGTGTCAATTTTCCATAGTAACCTTCAGAAACGTGTGATGAAAAAGCTTGGCTACAAAGTGTGTGACCACATTAAGAATGACACTATTTAAGAGTTTGCAGAGTTCTTACAGAAAGTAAAAGTAAAATTGAGTGCCAAAAGACTCACTATTTCTTGAATGTAGGGTTTTAAGTGTTGAAATATTGGAGGAACCAAGAAATAGATGATGTTCTTCGATAAATTTCCTTTTGAACCTTCTAGGTTCTGCACAGCAAAACTACCCAATGTTGTTACTGTTGAGGTTGGGGATATGTCTTTCCACCTTCATAAGGCAATATGCATTTCCAAAAGTGTTGTTCTTGAACAGTTGATCGAGGAGAGTTCAGACCAAGAAGAGTCCATCATCAAACCAAGTGATATCCCAGGGGGTGCAAAATCATTTGAGATGGTGGCAAAATTCTGCTAGGGAGTGAAAGTATAACTTTCTTTTGCAAATGTTGCCCATCTATGTTGTGCCTCTGAGCATCTCTAGATGACTGAAATGATATCTTTTTTTTTTTGAAACAAGGCAAAATATTTTTCATTTTCATTGAATAGGGAGTATTAGGGGTCTTGGCCAAAGGCCAAATAAAACAAATCACTCTTGCGGCATTGATATTAAATAAATGTTTCGCACCGGCCAGAAACAACATTTGAATAACAACTTGATTGCATACGCATAAATGTTTTTTAACCATGTGGTGGAAAGCAACACGGAAAGAAATGCCTATTTTAAATTGGATATTTTCCCTGGCAACAGGAGATATTTCCCCATCTCATTCTTGATTAGGTTTCTTTTAGCCGCATGTAATGTTGGAATCACTACGTGTCCAAATGATTTCACACGTCACCGAACGCCTGTCTTTATACGGAAGCGGTAGCTGCATATTCCGAGTTAAGTTAAGCCGGCAGTGTGGCCTCAGTTTCAGCTGCTGGCTCGTAATTTCTGTGTGGCTGCAGAAGTCTAAAGCAAACACTTTTCTGAAACCGTGGGTGTCTGCAAGAAGGGCTTCGTCTGAATCCCACTGCAAAAATGCCCGTGCGTTGCAACGACACATAGAAATTAACTTCCCTAGCATAGACTAAAATATAAATCATTATTTAATTTATGATCCACGACAATTATTCCCAAGATGAAAAAGAATGATGCATTCAATCATACCGTCTTTGCAAAATGATCACAGTTCAGTTTGTGCCTTCATAGTTTCATTCTCACCTCCATGCCACAATCAAATGAGAAGAAAGAAAAAAATGTTCCGGAATAGGCCAATCTTGGCTGACGTAGGGGAGAAATAGAAACGTATTATGTTTCGCTGCTCCACAATTGAATCGAAGAAAGAAAAAAGTGTAGAGCAACCTAGCTCGGCCCACGCGTAGGAGAAATATAAAAGGTGTGTGCTACATTGGTAGATAGATGACAGCCGAAACTATAATTGGACGAAAGAATCCTTCCTTCATTTAATATTAATATAATAATTAGTATATATAAAAAGGGATTCGGGCAACAAAGTGACACGAATTTTACATTGGGGCAAAATTTCAATGACCTCATCGAGGCAATGACGGAGTTTGCAACATCTGTTTCATGCCCACGGATTGCACGGATCATGTTGCTGCAGCCAATGACAACATTGCAAGATGAATATTTTTTGAATGGATGAACATTTTTTAGAACTTGTGAACATTTTTTTCAACAGGTACACATTTTTGGAATTGGCGCATATTTTTTGAAATTAATGAACTTTTTTGTTGGACGAACATTATTTTTAATGAATGAAGATTTTGAATCAGTGAACATTTCTGCAATCGATGATTTTTTTAAAAAATTCACGGTCATTTTTTATTTTTTGTGAACATTGTTATAACAATTAATGAACATGTTTTGAATGCAAAGATTTTTTTTTATTAAATTCATAAAAATTTTACTACTGCTGAAAAAAATTCACATTTTTTTTTAAGTTGGAACATTTTTTAAATCCCAATATATTTAAATACGAAAAAAGAAAAAAAATAAAATAGTGGCGTCCCTCCCCGCTCATGGGCCAGCTTAATAGGGTGCACGGTTTCTAAAACATTTTTCAATATTCTCATTTTCTTTTGAAATTTGGAACTTCCTAAAATCCCAAATTATTTTAAATAAGGAAAATAGAAAGAAAAAAACGAAATAAGGAAAAGGGAAGCCCCTCCCTGCTAATGGGCTGGCCCAATAGGGCGCACGTGAGTAGAGCATATATGGAGAATAATTCCTCTGCCTATTCACGGAACATTGTATCTGGTGGATTGGTTGTTGCATTATGATCGTGATACAAGTGAGCAGGGTTCGAGTCCGTGCGTTGCAACGGGAGACAAAAAATTATGGCTAACCAAATAAATATGACTCAGTATCCTGATATATGAGCCTACTATATTTTAACACCGTGGCTCACCATGTTGCCATTTTTTCTCGCTCTAGCAGATGATGCTCTTGATGTCCACGTGGTCATAATGCATTCGACGCGGTAAATCCCAAGGCTATGAATTTGCCAGTGCATGCCACACTTGTCACTATGTTGCGCAAGGGAATGTTTAAAACTTTAAAAACAAGTCTCAATGATCATGAACTACTCCCAACGCCAAGACATATAAAGACTTTTGAAAAACTAATTAAATCCTAGATATAAAATACTTTTGAATCAGTGAACAGTTTTCGGAATCGACAAACATTTTCTTTTGAAATTTTTTATTTTCTCAAAAAAATCATGAACATTGGTTTTGTTTACAAAACAAAATGCATGAACTGGTTTCAAATTCATTAACATTTTTTGACTCAACAAACAATTTTTGAGTCGATGAACTTTTAAAAAAAATTGGGGAACAAATTTTTAAAAACAAATATTTTTTTAATTTTTGTGAACATTTTCTAAAATGTCATGTACATTTTGTCAGATTCCCGAATATGTTTCTAATACACGGTCATTTTTTCGAAATCATGAACATGATTATATTTCCCGACCATTTTTTCCAAATTGTGATTATTTTTTATAATTTTGCGCACATTTTTGCAAAACCACCAACATTTTTTGAATCTGTAAAATTTTCATGATTTTTTAAACATTTTTTGAATTCACATATTTTTTATAATTTTCTCAAACTTTTTTCGGAAAGTCGCAACTTTAGAATATGAAAATCCCAAATTAAATTAAAGAAGAAAGAAAACAGAATGAGACAAGAACAGACATCGCTAGACATGCGATCGCCCAACCACTCTGCTGCCCATCATTCCATGATTTCTAGTCGTCGCGGCCCTATTAAACAACCAATGGGGCGACGATTTTTATTCCGAAAATCGAATCGTTTTTCCACTTACGGGTGGCATTGGTGGGTAATTTTTACCAATTTAGAGGGTAATTATAATGACGGACGACCGAAATCCAATTTGCTTTATTATTAGATAAAGATAAAGATATATCTTAATACGGTTGGCTATTTTTGGATGGTCCTTTGAGACGTCGGACGGTTAAACGTTCGAGATCGTATACACTTTCCATCTGACGATGGATTCCGTTCCGTCCATACTCCATACCGGTGGCCTTTGACTCGCGAAAGGGGCACAGCCCCACACGTTTCATCTCATCAGCTCAACAAGAAAGCTTCAACGACCGTGCGTGCATCAGCAACAATCCACCTGACCGATCGCCGTCCAGAATCCAGATCCCGTGTCCGTTGCCTAGCACTGGAATTGGAAATATCGGGGCGGCCGTAGAGGTATAGCTCGATCGGGCCAACCCATCTTCACGCCCTGTTTGATTCATGAGTCCTAAGATTTTTTCTAGTCCCAACTAAAAGTCCCTAGTCCCTAAAAAATCCCTCCCTGTTTGTTTCCAGAGACTAAAAAGTCCCTCCCTGTTTGTTTCCAGAGACTAAAAAGTCCCTAATCCCTTCCTAGAGGTTATTAAATGACCATGTTGCCTCTAGTATATAGAAAAATAACAATCAAACAACACCATGGGGTGGCGGGCCAATGGATGCATGGAGGGCATTGTTGGAAAAGTCCCAAAAAGTCTCAAAAAAGACTCTCCTTGAGAGTCTTCTTCATTTAATCCCAAATGCCTAGTTTAGTCTCTAAAAAGTCCCTTCCGTTTGGTAAAAAAGTCTCTAAGAGGGACATTTTCTAGTCCTACACAAAAAAGTCCCTGGAAACAAACACCCCCTCAGTTTCCAGACGCCAGGAATGTAGGTAAGTGGTTAGATTCGTTGGCATGGCACTGTTGGAAGTACGTACGTCGACCCGCTGAACCGGAGCCGGCTGAAGAGTGCAGAATTAGATAACTGTGGGACGACCCATCTCGATCATCCGGTGGAGTACGTGGTGGTAAATAACATGGTTGCGTGGAGAAAAGAAACAACAAGAGTCTTTTCCGTCCCTCGCGTGACGGCTCCAGTAGCTTCTGGTGAACAGTAAGCGTGGTGTTCGCGAATCCGGAAAATCCTTCGTGATTTCGCGTGGGTGTCCCCAATCTCAATCCAATCCAGCAAAGTTAGCGATTCCCATCCTAGGAGCACCTCGATCTGTAGTTGGTCTGCCTTCCCTCGGAGATATCTTCCGTAGGAACCCTGTGAGCGAGTTGAACTGGAATCCCAAATCCCCTGATCTTGTGTAGCCCATACATCCAAACTGAAATTCATACCCACCCTTCCACCCATCAGCCTCTCGCGTTTTGCTGGGGTGGGCGGCTGTAATACACCAAAAAATCCCTAGATTTTTGGTGCTGAGGCGGAGGTGAGACAGGAGGCGTGTGGAGGCGGGCTCTGCTTCGGTGGTATGGCCCGTGCGACTGAAGATGAGAGGAGGCGAGGCAAGGGAAATTGATGGAGTAGAGGGAACTGAGGAATCAAGCTTTCGAGACAGAAAAGAAAGGTATAAGAATCAGCACTCATTTGACTAGTTCATCTGCTCTGAGGAAGCTAAAAGCGATGGGTAAGCTCTTGTCGATAGACACCAAAAGCGGAGCATGTGTCAAGAACACTAATGGAAGTATGGTGTCCCTTCACGGGAGTGGTTGCAAAGAGTTAGGAAGGAACGGATTTCTGTTTTCGTTCCATGATGAGGCAGGGAAAAGGAAGGCTTTGAACAATGGAACTTGGAGATTCAATAAGGAGCTGTTGGTGATGGAAGATTTTACACCAAGCAAGACCATCGATGAGTATGAATTTAAGAAGATTCCGATCTGGGTTAGAGCATATGATGTTCCTTTAGGAGCAATGTGCAGAGAAACAGGAGAGTTGATAGGAAAACAGGTAGGAGAAGTGTTGGATGTGGATCTTGATGAAAATGATTCAGCAATGGGGGAGTATATGAGGATCAAAGTACGCATAGATATCACAAGTCCGTTGATGAGGTTTTTCACACTCATTATTGATGAAGAGGAAGAATATGAGCAAGAAAGGGAGTAGATGGAAGAGGAAGAGAGTGATGCAGAGAAGAAGAAGAAAGAAAAGACGAAAGTTATCACTTTTAGATATGAACATCTCCCCGACTTCTGTTACAACTGTGGAATCATTGGTCACAATGAAAGAGCCTGCCCAATAAAAGGTGCGAAAGTAGAAGGAAGACAATTTGGGGCATGGATGCGTGCTGTAATATTTAAGGGCGGTTCTAGTGAAGAGGGGAGGAGCAAGAGCTCAAGCGATCCTAGTAATTTCTGGAGGAGTAATAGCGCAGGTAGTAAAGGTAGTGACGGTCCTTCATGGTGCAAAAATCTGTCAAGCACAGAGGGTGATGAGAAAATTAATAGGGGAGAAGGAGGTGATACCAGCCCACTCAAAATCACACTAGATGATCAAACAAAAGTTACAGGGGGCAAGAAACTAGTATATGATGAGAGGAACTCTGAATCTTTTTCAAAAAAGGAACAGAAAGAAGTATTTGAGTCTGAAGTGATTAATGAGGCAGCAGTACAATCATGCCAACGGAGTGATAGTGAGAAGGCTCACGACGGAAGAGGTAAAAATGTCCAGAATGAAGAAAAAGAAAATATGGTGGCACAAAAGTCAGAAACAAATGAGAAGCAGAATACATTCAGAAGGGTGAAGAAACCTAAAGGGAAGCAACATAGTGTTCCAGTTGTTGTGGGAACCAAGAAAAGGATTGCCGAATACATGCAGTTTGATGATGAGGTGGAATTTTTTAAGAAGGCAAGGATGATGTGTCCCTCCCCTCTCATGCCTTTTTTCCTCCTCTGCCTGTGGTGGCTCGTGGGCCTCGGGTGGCCCCGGACCATTCCCCTGCCCCCCCTCTGGCCCAGCCCCTCGGCCCCGACCTGGCGCGGTCGGGGTATTTATGGGTGCGGAGGGGTTCTCTCCCCCATTCATACGGATTCCGGCTTCTTCCTCTGATTTGTGGCGTCACCGTCTCCCTATCCGCTCCTTCTCCAGATCCTATCCCCCCACCTCTCTCTTTCTCATTTGCGTTGGTCCTGGTGATGGAACACTCACGTGGCTCCTCCAGCGAGGCCCTGTCTGTCCAGAAGGGCCGACTGGAAGGCTCCATTGAGGGGCAGGCGGATCTGGAGCACGAGGCGGCTTTGCCCTCTGAGCTCCAGGTAGATCTGGCGTCGCGGGAGCAGGTCACCATGGACCGCGAAGGCTGTGCCGCGGGCCTGGAGTGGCTCCAGCGCGACGAGCACTCCCATGCGGAGGCAGCCGCGGCGGAGCTCGCTCGCTCTTTGGCTCATGGATCTGATTTCGCTGGGCCTTCTGCTGTTTGTGGCGGGTCGTCGTTGCGCCCCTCGGACCCCTGGGAGGTGGCGACCGCGATGGGTGGGGTTGGATTTGCTGCCCCGCCCTCACGCCCCCTCCTCCTCGCCGTGCGGCGGCTCCGACGCGGGCTTCGGGCCATCCGCCGACGGCCTTGGCTGGGTTCCCTGGTTGTCGTGCGCCTCATGGTAGCTCTGGTGTGTCGGGCCTCCGCCTCGCCCGGATGGTGCCGATTCTACTCCTGTGAACTGTGGGGACGGCATCTCCTCCCTCCTCCTTGCTACGTCTTGAGCTTGCGTTGGTTTTCCTTGAAGAGGAAAGGGTGATGCAGCAAAGTAGCATAAGTATTTCCCTCAGTTTTTGAGAACCAAGGTATCAATCCAGTAGGAGGCTCCTCAAAAGTCCCATGCACCTACACAAACAAACAAGAACCTCGCAACCAACATAATAAAGGGGTTGTCAATCCCTTCACGGCCACTTGCGAAAGTGAGATCTGATAGAGATAATATGATGAGATAAATATTTTTGGTATTCCTGTGATATAGATTGGAAAGTAAAAGATGCAAATAAAAGTAAATGGTAAACTTATATGATAAGAGATAGACCCGGGGGCCATAGGTTTCACTAGTGGCTTCTCTCAAGATAGCATAAATATTACGGTGGGTGAACAAATTACTGTCGAGCAATTGATAGAAAAGCGAATAGTTATGAGATTATCTAGGCATGATCATGTATATAGGCATCACGTCCGTGACAAGTAGACCGACTCCTGCCTGCATCCACTACTATTACTCCACACATCGACCGCTATCCAGCATGCATCTAGAGTATTAAGTTCATAAGAACAGAGTAACACATTAAGAAAGATGACATGATGTAGAGGGATAACTCATGCAATATGATATAAACCCCATCTTTTTATCCTCGATGGCAACAATACAATACGTGCCTTGCCGCCCCTGCAGTCACTTGGAAAGGACACCGCAGGATTGAAACCAAAGCTAAGCACTTCTCCCATTGCAAGAAAGATCAATCTAGTAGGCCAAACCAAACTGATAATTCGAAGAGACTTGCAAAGATAACTTAATCAGACATAAAAGAATTCAGAGGAGATTCAAATATTTCTCATAGATAAACTTGATCATAAACCCACAATTCATCGAATATCGACAAACACACCACAAAAAGAGTTACATCGAATAGATCTCCAAGAAGATCAAGGAGAACTTTGTATTGAGATTCAAAGTGAGAGAAGAAGCCATCTAGCTAATAATTATGAACCTGAAGGTCTGTAGTAAACTACTCACAACTATCGGAGAGGCCTTGGAGATGATGTAGAGGCTCTCCATGGTGATTCCCCCTCCGGCGGACCGCCGGCGAAGGCTCCAAGATGGGATCTCGCGGATACACAAGGTTGCGGCAATGCAAATAGTTTTTCGTGGTGCTCCTGGATCTTTTCGGGGTACGTGGATATATATAGGAGGAAGAAATATGTCGGTGGACGCTCGAGGGTCCCATGAGGGTGCGGGCATGCCCACCTCCAGGGGGCGCGCCTGGCACCCTCGTGGCCGCCTCGGCTGCTTCTTGACGTCCACTACAAGTCTCCTGGATTGCGTTTGTTCCAAAAAGATCGCTCCCGAAGGTTTCATTCCATTTGGTTGATATTCCTTTTCTTTGAAAGACTGAAATAGGCAAAAAATAAGCAATTCGGGTTGGGCCTCTGGTTAGTAGGTTAGTCCCAAAAATGATATAACAGTGTAAAGTAAAGCCCATAAACATCCAAAACGGGTAATATAATAGCATGGAACAATTAAAAATTACAGATACGTTGGAGACGTATCAAGCATCCCCAAGCTTAATTCCTGCTCGTCCTCAAGTAGGTAAATGACAAAAACAGAATTTTTGATGTGGAATGCTACCTAGCATAATTCTCAATGTAATTTTCTTTATTGTGGAATGAATTTTCAGATCCAAGTGATTCAAATAAAAGTTCATATTGGCATAAAAACAACGATACTTCAAGCACACTAACAAAGCAATCATGTCTTCTCAAAATAACATGGCTAAAGAAAGTTATCCCTACAAAATCATATAGTCTGGCTATGCTCTATCTTCATCACACAAAGTATTTAATCATGCACAACCCCGATGACAAGCCAAGCAATTGTTTCATACTTTAGTATTCTCGAACTTTTTCAACTTTCGTGCAATACATGAGCATGAGCCATGGACATAGCACTATATGTGGAATAGAATGGTGGTTGTGGAGAAGACAAAAAAGGAGAATATAGTCTCACATCAACTAGGCGTATCAACAGGCTATGGAGATGCCCATTAATAGATATTAATGTGAGTGAGTAGGGATTGCCATGCAACGGATGTACTAGAGCTATAAATGTATGAAAGCTCAACAAAAGAAACTAAGTGGGTCTGCATCCAACTTGCTTGCTCACGAAGACCTAGGGCATTTTGAGGAAGCCCATCATTGGAATATACAAGCCAAGTTCTATAATGAAAAATTCCCACTAGTATATGAAAGTGACAACATAGGAGACTCTCTATCATGAAGATCATGGTACTACTTTAAAGCACAAGTGTGGTAAAAAGGATAGTAGCATTGTCCCTTCTCTCTTTTTCTCTCATTTTTTTATTTTTATTTGACCTTTCTATTTTTTTGGCCTTTCTCTTTTTTTTTTTAAGTCCGAAGTCCCATCCCGACTTGTGGGGGAATCATAGTCTCCATCATCCTTTCCTCACTTGGGACAATGCTCTAATAATGAAGATCATCACACTTTTATTTACTTACAACTCAAGATTACAACTCGATACTTAGAACAAGATATGACTCTATATGAATGCCTCCGGCGGTGTACCGGGATATGCAATGAATCAAGAGTGACATGTATGGAATTATGAAGGTGGCTTTGCCACAAATACGATGTCAACTACATGGTCATGCAAAGAGCAATATGACCATGATGATGCGTGCCATAATAAATGGAACGGTGGAAAGTTGCATGGAAATATATCTCGGAATGGCTATGGTAATGCCACAATAGGTAGGTATGGTGGCTGTTTTGAGGAAGGTATATGGTGGGTGTATGACCGGCAAAATTTGCACAGCAAAAGAGAGGCTAGCAATGGTGGAAGGGTGAGAGTGCGTATAATCCATGGACTCAACATTAGTCATAAAGAACTCATATACTTATTGCAAAAATCTACAAGTCATTGAAAACAAAGTACTACGTGCATGCTCCTAGGGGGATAGATTGGTAGGAAAAGACATCGCTCGTCCCCGACCACCGCTCATAAGGAAGACAATCAATAAATAAATTATGCTCCGATTTCATCGCAAAGCGGTTCACCATACGTGCATGCTACGGGAATCACAAACTTCAACACACGTATTCCTTAAATTCATAATTACTCTACTAGCACGACTCTAATATCACCATCCTCATATCTCAAAACAATTATCAAGCATCAAATGGATCATAGCATCCAATTCACTTTCTATGATAGTTTTTATTATATCCAACTTGGATGCCCATCATTCTAGGACCAACTTTATAACCATAGAAAATACCATGTTGTTCTAAAAGACTCTCAAAATAATATAAGTGAAGCATGAGAGATCAATAATTTCTAAAAAATCAAGCCACCGCCGTGTTCTAAAAGATATAAGTGAAGCACTAGAGCAAAACTATCTAGCTCAAAAGATATAAGTGAAGCACATAGAGTATTCTAATAAATTCCAAACAAGTGGGTTTCTCCCAAAAGGTGTGTACAGCAAGGATGATTGTGGTAAACTAAAAATCAAAGACTAATATCATACAAGACGCTCCAAGCAAAACACATATCATGTGGCGAATAAAAATATAGCTCCAAGTAAAGTTACCGATAAACGAAGAAGAAAGAGGGGATGCCTTCCGGGGCATCCCCAAGTTTAGGCTTTTCGTTATCCTTGAATATCTTGGGGTGCCATGGGCATCCCCAAGCTTAGGCTCTTGCCACTCCTTATTCCATAGTCCATCAAATCTTTACCCAAACTTGAAAACTTCACAACACAAAACTTAGCAAGAAATCTCGTAAGCTCCGTTAGTGCAAGAAAGAAAAACCACCACATAAGGTACTGTAATGAACTCATTCTTTATTTGTATTGGTGTCAAACCTACTGTATTCCAACTTCTCTATGGTTCATACCCCCCGATACTAGCCATAGATGCATCAAAATAAGCAATCAACACACGAAAAACAGAATCTGTCAAAAACAGAACAGTCTGTAGAAATCTGTAGCTTTAGAATACTTCTGTAACTCCAAACAGTCTAAACTAAATTGGTGGACGTTAGGAATTTGTCTATTATTCATTTGCAAAAAGAATCAACTAAGCACTTTCCAGTAAAAAATGGCAGCAAATCTCGTGAGCACTAAAGTTTCTGTTTTTTACAGCAAGATCATATAAACTTCACCCAAGTCTTCCCAAAGGTTCTACTTAGCACAAACACTAACTAAAACATAAAACCACATCTAAACAGAGGCTAGATGAATTATTTATTAATAAACAGAAGCAAAAACAAAAAACAAAAATAGAATTGGGTTGCCTCCCAACAAGCGCTATTGTTTAACGCCCCAAAATAGGCATAAAAGTAAGGATAGATCTAAGTAGTAACATAATAATAAGATAGATCACGAAAACTCATCTCATATTCTCTATGTTCAGAAGCAAGTTTTCTTTGAGGCAAACAAAAGTAATCAAAAGGGCTAAATTTAATGGGACAAAGGTCCCCAAGATCAATCTCAGGAGGTATGGGTTCCTCCTTCTGCCCTTCATATTGCACAATCAATTCATCATTATAAATATTCTTTTGACAGAAGCTCTTGAGTCTACACTCAAGAGAATATCCTAGATCATTATTTCGAATAGAAAAATCATTATTGAGTTCAGAAATTTTATCAATTAGAACAGTGGTAGGACCTTTTTCCTAAGGTTTTCATTAAAAGCAATATAGTCCAAAGATTGGAAACACATAATTTCCTCTTGATCGAAGAGGATCGCCTCTATGGGAGGACGACCGGCGACCACCCTATAATGTGCAAAAATTTCTTTGGCTTATCCTATATACCTAAGAGACTGATCCCCACTATAGGTATTTATCTCAACATGCCGCATGTCCAACTCAGCAACCTGCCACATCAGCAACTCCTGACGTGCATGCAACATCCAACCTTTTATTACCGGCATACAGAACGGACCGAAGCACGATGTTGTGTTACCATCTCTCATCAGTTTTCAGCCATAAATCTTGGGAGGAGCCTTAAAGCACGACGCTTTGATTACCAATCGTCACCCGTTTCAGCCTTAAACCACGAACTCATTGCTTTCCCCTGTTTATTAAGCAGGACGCGGAGTGCCGATCTCCGAGAGCGCTCCTCCGGCAGGACCGCCGGTATGGCTAGCCTCAGCAGCTCTCTGTTAATCTATCGGGCTACGTTCCCGTTGGTGGTGTGTCAGTACGTATGTGCCCTCCATCGTCGAGACAGCCGGTATGGCTAGCCTCAGCAGCTCTCTGTTAATCTATCGGGCTACGTTCCCGTTGGTGGTGTGTCAGTACGTATGTGCCCTCCATCGTCGAGACAGCGACCGCGGTGCCCTGGTCGTCCCCTCCATCTTTGTCTCTGTTCTGCCTAAGGTAGCTCCGTCGACGATGGGCAAGTAGGTTCCGCTCAGTGCCCTCCAAACGGACCGGTTGCTGGGGAGATTGGAGTCCAGAGCTTGCTTTATTTTCCTCCCCTCTAATCTTCACCACGGCAAGTCCCAATCCTGACTGTAGCAACGCCTTGAACCATCTCTCTCTTCATCCGCTCCAGCAAATCCCGTTCCTCTACTCCTGTAAATGATGCGGTTGGTTTTCCCCTTAAGCAGCCAGTTCCCATGTAGCCGCAGGTTCCCCCATGGCATGCTGCTATGGCCGCTAGACAAGACACATCTATAGCCATCGCTGGGTACCAGTTCAATCCCCTCTCCCATGTCTCATTTAATCAAGTATTTTATTTTTTGCAGTACTACAGTTGCAGATCATATCCTCATGTAGTCACGGTGGCCCTGACCCTTGGATGGATATGGCTTACTTTCTTTCGTGTAACTTTGCAGGCATATACTGAATCGGTAGAACTCTCAGTAAGCACATCGCAATGTTGATAGCTCAGGTACACTCATCTCAAAGTATGTGTATGTATTATTTTCTTCAGAGAAAAGCCGTTTATTAGTTTCCCAAGTACTAGCTTTTTGTCCGTAAATTTGTATTTCGTCAATCTGAATATGAATCATGTCTTTCTCACCACACTCATTCATGGAATCAGTTTACTAGCCACATGATTTACCAATAGATGTATTTAATAATATCATATTTAAGGCCTCTTGATTCTTACAAAATAGGACATTTGGACACACTATGTCAGTTTTATTCACTTAATATTAATATAAAATTATCTATAATAAAGTCCTGCTACAACGTGTAACAGGTTTTCCTGGTCCCTTGATTCCCAAACTTCCTCTGCTATGTTTGCTTCTATACTATATCATGTGCTTGGTATGCAGATTATTTTTGCAGTACCATCCTCAAGTATATTCAGAAACCAGTCAGTGTTGTATTATGAGACTGACCTACTACTCCTATGTGTTATTGTTTTTTCCCAAACTTACTTTATCAACACAGTATTAGCTAGATTGACTGTCTAAGCCACTTCATTACAACGGTATTAAGGTTCTTTAGCATGCAAAACATAACAGAAGGTACAATTATTCCATTGGTTGATCACAGGTTTGTAATAAATATTTTTATCGAACCCTTCTGTTTATAAGACTGAACAAAATAGATGTCCCAGAAATTTATTCACAGGGTCATGCTGTTCGACGGGGTTGTAGACGTCTACATGGACCACGCCAGAAATCATCACCATGTATTCTAATCCCTTGACCAACCATAATTACTTTTGCTGACAAGTGAGAACCGCTGCAGGTATATATGCAACTTAACTGAGGTTGGTTAGTTTCATGAGGCCACTTAAAATCTTTAGTCCCGCTGTATGATATCTATCGATTTTCTACAACCTCATTTGACAACATCCTCTCAATGTTGATGTCAGACAAAGAATCCTCATCCAAATATGACCTTTATCCATAACTGTCAGGTAATTTTTGTTCCCTTCTTGGTACCTTGCAGGTTTAGGTACTATTTTGAAACAAATGGCATTTATAGATCCTTCTTTCAGGGACTATCTTTGAACCCTTAAACCCCAGGGCACTCAGCATTCTTGAAGACATTTTGGAGTTTATTTTGGTATGAAGAGCGTGTTTGCAGAGATCACTTAGGATCCAAGTTAGAACTTGTGTTGTAGAAGAGGAGAATATTGCTGCCACCATTTAGATTTGAGGATATGTTCTTGAAAGATGTTGGCAGCCATTCATTTTTTTACTACTACCTATGTACACTAATATAAGACATTTTTGTAGTTCAATTTGTACAGCCAAACATCTTACATTAGTGTACAAAGGGAGTACTATTTTCTCAGTTTCATGTACCAAACTGAGTAATAGTTTACCAGGGTTTGAAAGAAGAAATCATATTTTATGTTCCCTTAAAAAATCGTCTTATTTTGTTTTACTTTATTATGCCTTCTGCTGCTGATAGTCACCGTTTCTTTGCACATAGCTGTACTGATGCAACACACCTACAATCTCCGTTTCTTTGTCGCAATCATGGCCACACATGTGGGCTCTTTAGAAAATTTCGACTACATTCTGACTTCACAAGTGGTACACTTATCTCTACATAATTCTGCAGCATTGTTGTGGTATTGTAATATTAATGCTGTCTTCTGTCCGAAAATATACTATGTCGATCTATCATCTAATATCATTTATTTTGCGATGGATTACTACAAGTTCTTCCTATACCAAGGGCTACTATATATTGAGTGGTTTAAATCCTGATGTTGTTCCTTTTATATGGCATTTTGACTATTTCAGAAGCAGTCGGTGCTAGAACTGTTCTAGCTATTGGGGCATATTGCTATGTTCACTCATATTGCAGGTTGTTTTTCCGAACATCTTATATTTTTCAGCAACTGTAATTAACTTTTTAAAATCATCATGGTCATGTGTTCATGACCTACTAATGGTGATGTAGTTCATAATGCTGGGAATACTTAAAGAGTGCCTTCTTTCAACAGATAATGAATGCACTACATTGTAGTTTAGTATCACTAAGAACGTTGTTCATGCTACAGCTACTATGGTTCTATAATACATTATATATTTATATACCACCAATGACTACACATTTCATTGCATGTAAGTCAAATCCATCATTAATTGATTTCCATTGTTATATTTGTGACGTGGGTATTACTCAGAAAATTTGCTACAAAGTCCCGCAACAATGCGCGGGGTGTCATCTAGTTTTATTATAAATCTAAACTCATGTGCCAAAAAGATAGTAGCTGCGCGCTTAACAGAAGAATGCTCAATATTAGAAAATTCTAGGAAAATTCTTTGTATACAAGGATGCATGTGCATAAACTGCCTTTCGAGTTCAACTATAAGCATGGCGATAGCATCCGCAAGACTACTAGTTCTATGCAAGGTAGAACTACCCATAGAAGGTAAAGCACCGGCACAAGTAAAGAAATCTTGAATAACCCCTTTTCCAATAATATTACCGCTACCGATTCGAAACTTTTTAGTATGCAAGATAGGGGGTTCTTCAGCAGGAGCATCAGAATTTTTCATGTTATCATTATTGTCCATATCAACGATAATCTCCCCAATTTCAGACATAATGGCAGAAAAAAACGAGGAGGAAGAAGAGGGCAAACGGAAAAGAGAGGGTGAATAAAACGGCAAGGGTGAAGTGGGGGAGAGGAAAACGAGAGGCAAACGGCAAATAATGTAATGCGAGGGAGATGAGTTTGTGATCGGTACTTGGTATGTCTTGACTTGAGCGAAGACCTCCCCGGCAACGGTCCCAGAAATCCTTCTTGCTACGTCTTGAGCTTGCATTGGTTTTCCTTGAAGAGGAAAGGGTGATGCAGCAAAGTAACGTAAGTATTTCCCTCAATTTTTGAGAATCCAGTTAGGAGGCTCCTCAAAAGTCACACGCACCTACACAAACAAACAAGAACCTAGCAACCAACGCAATAAAGGGGTTGTCAATCCCTTCACGGCCACTTGCGAAAGTGAGATCTGATAGAGATAATATGATAAGATAAATATTTTTCGTATTTTTATGATATAGATTGGAAAGTAAAACATGCAAATAAAAGTAAATGGTAAACTTATATGATAAGAGATAGACCCGGGGGCCATAGGTTTCACTAGTGGCTTCTCTCAAGATAGCATAAATATTACGGTGGGTGAACAAATTACTGTCGAGCAATTGATAGAAAAGAGAATAGTTATGAGATTATCTAGGCATGATCATGTATATAGGCATCATGTCCGTGACAAGTAGACCGACTCCGTCCTGCATCTACTACTATTACTCCACACATCGACTGCTATCTAGCATGCATCTAGAGTATTAAGTTCATAAGAACAAAGTAACGCATTAAAAAAGATGACATGATGTAGAGGGATAAACTCATGCAATATGATATAAACCCCATCTTTTTATCCTCGATGGCAACAATACAATACATGCCTTGCTGCCCCTGCTGTCAATGGGAAAGGACACCACAAGATTGAACCCAAAGCTAAGCACTTCTCCCATTGCAAGAAAGATCAATCTAGTAGGCCAAACCAAACTGAAAATTTGAAGAGACTTGCAAAGATAACTTAATGACACATAAAAGAATTCAGAGGACATTCAAATATTTCTCATAGATAAACTTGATCATAAACCCACAATTCATCGGATCTCGACAAACACACCGCAAAAAGAGTTACATCGAATAGATCTCTAAGAAGATCAAGGAGAACTTTGTATTGAGATTCAAAGAGAGAGAAGAAGCCATCTAGCTAATAACTATGGACCCGAAGGTCTGTGGTAAACTACTCACAACTCATCGGAGAGGCCTTAGAGATGATGTAGAGGCCCTCCATGGTTGATTCCCCCTCCGGCAGAGCGCCGTCGAAGGCTCCCAGATGGGATCTCGCGGATACAGAAGGTTGCGGCGGTGGAAATAGTTTTTTGTGGTGCTCCTGGATGTTTTCGGGGTACGTGGATATATATAGGAGGAAGAAATATGTCGGTGGGCGCTCGCGGGGCCCATGAGGGTGGGAGGCGCGCCCACCTCCAGGGGGCGCGCTTGGAACCCTTGTGGCCGCCTCGGCTGCTTCTTGACGTTCACTCCAAGTCTCCTGGATTGCGTTTGTTCCAAAAAGATCGCTCCCGAAGGTTTCATTCCGTTTGGACTCCGTTTGATATTCCTTTTCTTCGAAACACTGAAATAGGCAAAAAAACAGCAATTCGGGCTGGGCCTCCGGTTAGTAGGTTAGTCCCAAAAATGATATAAAAGTGTAAAGTAAAGTCCATAAACATCCAAAACGGGTAATACAATAGCATGGAACAATAAAAAATTATAGATACGTTGGAGAAGCATCACTCCTCCTCTCCCTCCGCGCGCTCCCCCGCCCAATCAAGTTGCCAATCCCACCCTCACCTTCTTTGCTTGCCACAATCCTGGTCATTTCCAATCTCGCTACAAAAATCCCCTTTTCTGCCTCATCTGCAGGGCGGATGGCCACCTGACTGTTGATTGTCAGAATAGACAAAAGCCCCCATCTTTTATGCATTATGGCATCGGTCTCCCAGGCTGCGCCTTTTTTGCGCTCGACAACGAGATCCCCCAAGTGGTCTTCATACCTGCTCTCTCTAACGCATGCATCATCTCTGTCAAAGATAAGAAGATCTCTCCCCAAATTCTCCTTGATGAACTTAAGTTGTGGGACGATGGCGGCTGGGACTGGCAGATTCGCAAGTTGTCGGAGTTCGAATTTGCTGCATCCAAAGAGAGTCTCAATATGATCTCCTCTTGCACCAGTTTCACCCTCCCCCTCAACCATCTTGTCGTCTCGGTCAAGGCCGCCTCCAATGGATCTAAAGCTATTCCTCCCCTATCTGATGTTTGGGTGCTCGTTGAAGATGTCCCTCCTACGCTCCGCTCCCTAGCTTTCCTCATGGCCTTTGGAGTTCTCATTAGTAAACCTATTGAGGTCGACCCTGAGTCGCTGCTCGTTCTGGGCCCTGCTCGGCTGAGGGTGTGGTGTGTTGATCCTCTGTGCGTTCGTGGCTCAGTGGACGTCTTCTCTTCTGCTGGTGGCTTTCGTCTCCGGGTGTGTGTCGTGGGGGCGGCCATCCCCGCCTCGCCTCCTCCCCCTCCTCCTCGCCTGTCTTCTCCCAAGGATGATGGTTGCCTCCCCAGCAACTCCAACCCTGGAACGGATAATCGATTCATGCAGTCTGAGTGGGATGACCTGGCTTAAGAGGATCGGGAACTGCTCAAGGAGAATGCACCCGCGGGCGGTGGGCCTAAGGATGCGGCTAGGAGCGTGGGAGCGAGGGAGGCGGCGACCCCTGGTGTGGGTGGCACCCCTTTCTCTGGCATTTGTTCCAAACTCCCAGCCTGCCCGTCGTCTTCGTCGCTCTCCGATATTGAGGATCTGCCCCCCGCCGGACCCGTCGGTCAAGAAGTTCTCTGCACACAGTAGGGCCTCAGAGGGCTCGAAGCAGTCTGCGGCTGGGCTGTTCCGCAGAATGGATGCTGATCTGGGTGCCACCTCGGGCCCTTCCACTGCGACGGTGTCTCCTAGCCGCGCCCGCCCCATGCCGGTCTGCACCCCTACCTCCACGACCTGCAAGAGCGGCAGGATCTCCAACAGTGGGGAGCGGGTGGCTGACCGGGCGGCGCGGCGCGCTGCGGCCAAGGATCTCCCTCACCCTCACCCAGGTACCCCATCTCACCCACCCCGACTCCATCCATTACCTCACCTGTTCGTTTAGTCCTCCCGTTGCATTCGAAATGAGCATCTATTGCATATTCTCTCGGATGTGGGTATTACTTTTGATCCTAGTTACAGTTCCCCTTCTGCTCTGCTAGCTGTTGTTCGGGCCAATGAGGTGGCTCAGGCTGATATTGCCAAGGCTAAGGAGGCTGCTGCCCAGGCTGGGACCCCACCGATTGTGGCTGGTGGGCCCACAGAGCTACCTGGTAGGGGCCAGGCCTCCTCTGTTGTGCCTAGGCGTGGGGTGGGCAAGCGCGCCAAATCCTGCATAGCCCTGTGCAGGCTGACTCTCCGCATCAAAAATCTTTCCATCAGATGAAATCCTTGTTTTGGAACATCAGGGGCTTTGGCACTAGGGGCGCAAAGAACAGCTAAAAGACCTCATGCGGTGCGATAACATTGATATTATGGCCTTGTTGAAACGCTTAAGAGCTCCTTCTCCCCCAATGAACTCTCTGCAGTTGCGGGATTGACATATTTGATTGGAATTTTCTCCCTTCCTCTGGCCACTCAGGTGGCCTTCTCATTGGCACCAAGTGAGACATTTTTGACTTTGTTGCTTTCGATCATGGCATTTTTTGGGCTAGTACTGTCATGTTTCACCGCCTTCTCAATGTACTCTGGGAAGTTATGGTGGTCTACGGACCTGCTGATCATTCTCTCTCCCCTTTGTTCTTGGATGAGATTTCAAGCAAGATTGATTCATGTAATCTTCCCTTGCTTATAGGTGGCGCGCGATTTCAAATTGATGCGCTCTCCTTTGAATAAAAACTCCGCTAATTTCTCCTGACCACTTGCTGACGCTTTCAACGCCTTCATCTGTGACTCTGCAATCCGACAAGTCCCTAGGGTGGGTGCTCGCTTTACAAGGACAAATCACTAATCCTCCCCTATTTGATCTGTTTTAGACCGCATTTTCATCTACCCCAGATGGGACTCCTTGTTCCCCCGCGCATCTCTTCATGTTTTACCCATTGTTGGCTCTGATCATGCCCCCCTAGTCCTCGACGACGGGATTCATCCAGTCTCCTCCCCTCGCTTTTAGTTCGACTCTTCGTGGTTACTTACTAAGGGCTTTTGTGAGATGCTCTCATCTAAGATTGCTTCCTTTCTGGTCTCCGACCATCGCTACTTTTGCCCTATGGATGACTGGCACCAATGTTCCTACTTATTGTGCAAATTCCTACGTGGTTGGGCCAGGAATCATGCTGCGGAATCACGGTGAGATAGGTTGCGGCCCTCGGACCAAATTAGCTCCCTCAATTCGCGGGCAGATGGCCCTGGCCTTACTGATCATGAGTGGCAGGCGCGATATGTGCTTGAGGAGGCTCTGATGCAGCTGCATCGTCAGGCCGAGGTGTATTGGAGGTAGAGAGGCACCCTTAATTGGACTATGAAAGGCGATTCCCCCACGACTTTCTTCTTTGCCATAGCTAACAGTAGACGTAGATGCTGCCTAATTGACACTTTGCTCATCAATAACATTAGGGTGTCTGACCACAACCAGATCATGTCACACGTTCTGGAATTCTTCTCCTACCTCCTTTCTGCTAAGCTCGAGGTTGGGTTTAGACTGGCATACTCCTTCTGGGCGGACCAGGAGAAGGCTTCTCACGAGGAAAACAAGGCCCTGCTGATTAATTTGTCGGACAATGAGATCTTTGAAACTGTCCGATCTGCTAACACCAACTCGGCCTCGGGCCCAGATGGCTTCTCCATCCCCTTCTTCAGGAAATTTAGGCCTCAGCTTCATGGTCTCGTTCACGCAACCATCCAGGGCTTCTTCTTGGGGACTGTTGATATCTCTCACCTAAACTATGCTGCCCTCACTCTCGTCCCTAAAGTGAAAGGGGCTAACAAGATCTCTGAGTTTGGACCTACAGCCCTCATCAACAATCTTACTAAATTCCCAGCGAAAGGTTTTGCCACGCGGATCTCTCACATCGCTCACCGGACCCGCAATCCTTTCCAGTCGGCCTTTGTTAAAGGACGGTTTATCTTGGACGGTATTTTATGTATCCATGAGATCGTTCATGACCTTCGCGTTCATGGCACTAAGGCAGTGATCCTAAAGTTAGATTTCAAGAAAGCCTATGATTTGGTTAGTTGAAATTATCTTCGTCAGGTGCTCCTTGCTAAGGGATTTGATGGGGCTGTGGTTCACATGCTTATGCAGTTGGTCATGGGCGGCCATACTGCCGTCTCAATTAATGGGACCATCAGCAACTTCTTCGCCAACGGTAGGGGCCTAAGGCAGGGTGACCCGGCCTCCCCTCTTCTTTTTAACTTTCTTGCTGATTCCCTGTCTCACATCTTGACTCGGGCAGCGGCTGCTGGCCATATAACCCCCGTCAGTTCCATCTAGCTCCTAATGGCATATCTCACCTCCAGTATGCGGATGACACCATCATCATGGTTGAGCTCAATGATGAGAGTGTGGCACACTTGAAGTTTCTTCTCCTTTGCTTTGAAGCCCTTTCTGGTGTCAAGATCAATTTTGCCAAGAGTGAAGTGATTATCAGTGGGATCTCGGACCCTGAGGCTCTTAGAGCTGCCCAATTACTAAACTGCTCTCTGGGCTCCTTCCCTTTCAGTATCTTGGCCTCCCGATCTCCCCTTATAAGCTATTGGCGAGAGATTTCGCCCCGGTGGTCTTGAAGGTTGGTAACGGGGTGATGTCGTGGAGAGGCCGCTACAACACCCAAGCCGGCAAGGTTTCCCTAATCATTACCTGCGTCTCCTCCCTCCCCATGTTTCTGATGGGCTTCTACATCCTCTCTGGAGGGATCCACGCGGGTTTTGACAAACACAGGGGTGCCTTTTATTGGAATTTGGTGGATAACAAGCGCAAATATAAGACGTTCAAATGGAATCTTATATGCAAACCCAAAAACCTCGGGGGTTGGGCATTATTTACACTGCCATCATGAACAAATGCATCATCATCAAGTGGTTGTGGAAAATCATGTCCTCCTCGGAGACCCCGTTGTGGCTAAGCATCCTCAAAGCTAAATACTTCCCAGTATCTAGCACCATGTTTGCTCCGGCATCGGGCGGCTCCCAATTCTGGCAAGATTTCGTCAAAGTTCGCCCAATGTTTTAGTCCTTGGTCAAATTCGTCGTCTGGAATGGCAAATCTACTCGTTTTTGGTTGGATTGGTGGTGTGGGGAATCCACTCTTGCGGTGGCATTCCCGGTGCTTTTCTATTACTGTCCTGTCCCAGAGATCTCTATATTTGATCTCTCGAAAATAACTGGGATCTAGTGCTGGGGAACGTAGTAATTTCAAAAAATTTAACCCGCACACGCAAGATCATGGTGATGCATAGCAACGAGAGGGGAGAGTGTTGTCCACGTACCCTCGTAGACCGAAAGCGGAAGCGTTAGAACAACGCAGTTGATGTAGTCGTACGTCTTCACGATCCGACCGATCCAAGTACCGAACGTACGGCACCTCCGAGTTCAGCACACGTTCAGCTCGATGACGATCCCCGGACTCCGATCCAGCAGGGTGTCGGGGATGAGTTCCATCAGCATGATGGCGTGGTGACGGTGATGATGTTCTACTGACGCAGGGCTTCGCCTAAGCACCGCTACGATATGACCGAGGTGGAATATGGTGGAGGGGGGCACCGCACACGGCTAAGGAACGATCACGAAGATCAACTTGTGTGTCTATGGGGTGCCCCCATCCTCCATATATAAAGGGGGGAGGAGGAGGGGGCCAGCCAAGGGGAGAGGCGCGCCCTAGGGGGGCAATCCTACTCCAAGTAGGTTTGGCCCCCCCTTTCCTATTAGGAGTAGGAGAGGGAAGGAAGAGAGGGGAGGGAAGAAGGAAAGGGGGTGTCGGCCCCCTTCCCAATTAGGATTGGGCTTGGGGGGGCACGCCCCCTCCTTTACTCCTTCTCCCTCCTTTCCAATAAGGCCTAATAAGGCCCATATACCTACCGAGGGGTTCCGATAACCTCCCGGAGCTCCGGTATAGTCCCAATCCCACCCGAAACCTTTCCGGTGTCCAAATATAGTCGTCCAATATATCGATCTTTACGTCTCGACCATTTCGAGACTCCTCGTCATGTCCGTGATCACATCCGGGACTCCGAACAACCTTCAGTACGTCAAAACTCATAAACTCATAATATAACTGTCATCATAACATTAAGCGTGCGGACCCTACGGGTTCCAGAACTATGTACGTAGACATGACCTAGAACTATTTCCGGTCAATAACCAATAGCGGAACCTGGATGCTCATATTGGCTCCCACATATTCTACGAAGATCTTTATCAGTCAAACCGCATAACAACATACGTTGTTCCCTTTGTCATCGGTATGTTACTTTCCCGAGATTCGATCGTCGGTATCTCAATACCTAGTTCAATCTTGTTACCAGCAAGTCTCTTTACTCGTTACACAATGCATCATTCCGTAACTAACTCATTAGCTACATTGCTTGCAAGGCTTATAGTGATGTGCATTACCGAGTGGGCCCAGAGATAGCTCTCCAACAATCGGAGTGACAAATCCTAATCTCGAAATACGCCAACCCAACAAGTACCTTTGGAGACACCTGTAGAGCTCCTTTATAATCACCCAGTTACGTTGTGACATTTGGTAGCACACAAAGTGTTCCTACGGTAAACGTGAGTTGCATAATCTCATAGTTGTAGGAACATGTATAAGTCATGAAGAAAGGAATAGCAACATACTAAACGATCAAGTGCTAAGCTAACAGAATGGGTCAAGTCAATCACATCATTCTCCTAATGATGTGATCCCATTAATCAAATGACAACTCATGTCTATGGTTAGGAAACTTAACCATCTTTGATTAACGAGCAGGTCAAGTAGAGGCATACTAGTGACACTATGTTTGTCTATGTATTCACACATGTATTATGTTTCCGGTTAATACAATTCTAACATGAATAATAAACATGTATCATGAAGTAAGGAAATAAATAATAACTTTATTATTGCCTCTAGGGCATATTTCTTTCAATCTCCCACTTGAACTAGAGTCAATAATCTAGTTCACATCGTATGTGATTTAACACCAATATTCACATCTGTATGTGATTAATACCCAATAGTTCACATCGTCATGTGATCAACACCCAAAGGGTTTACTAGAGTCAATAATCTAGTTCACGTCGCTATGTGATTAACACCCAAAGAGTACTAAGGTATGATCATGTTTTGCTTGTGAGAGAAGTTTAGTCAACGGGTCTGTCACATTCAGAGCCATATGTATTTTGCAAATATTCTATGTCTACAATGCTCTGCACGGAGCTACTCTTAGCTAATTGCTCCGACTTTCAATATGTATCCAGATTAAGACTTAGAGTCATCTGGATCAATGCCAAAACTTGTATCGACGTAACCCTTCACGACGAACCTCTTGTCACCTCCATAATCGAGAAACATATCCTTATTCCACTAAGGATAATTTGACCAATGTCCAGTGATCTACTCCTAGATCACTATTGTACTCCCTTGCCAAACCAGGGCAGAGTATACAATAGGTCTGGTCCATAGCATGGCATACTTTTATAGAACCTATGACTGATGCATAGGGAATGACTTTCATTCTCTTTCTATTTTCTGCCGTGGTCGGGATTTGAGTCTTACTCAATTTCATACCTTTGCAACACAGGCAAGAACTCTTTCTTTGACTATTCCATTTTGAACTACTTCAAAATCTTGTCAAGGTATGTACTCATTGAAAATCTTATCAAGCGTCTTGATCTATCTCAATAGATCTTGATGCTCAATATGTAAGTAGGTTTACCGAGGTCTATCTTTTAAAGAACTCCTTTCAAATACTTCTTTATGCTTTTCAGAAAAATTCTACATCATTTCTGATCAACAATATGTCGCTCACATATACTTATCAGAAAGGCTGTAGTGCTGCCACTCACTTTATTGTAAATACAGGCTTCACTGCAATTTCGTATAAAACTATATGTTTTGATCAACTTATCAAAGCGTATATTCCAATTCTGAGATGCTTGCACCAGTCCATAGATGGATTGCTGGAGCTTGCACATTTTGTTAGCACCTTTAGGATTGACAAAACCTTCTGATTGCATCATATACAACTCTTCTTTAAGAAAACCATTAAGGAATGCAGTTTTGACATGCATTTGCCAGATTTTATAAAATGTGGCAATTGCTAACATGATTCGGATAGACTTAAGCATCGCTACAGGTGATAAAATCTCATTGTAGTCAACACCTTGAACTTGTCGAAAAACCTTTTTGCGACAAGTCGAGCTTTGTAGATAGTAACACTACTACCAACGTCCATCTTCCTCTTGAAGATTCATTAATTTTCTATGGCTTGCCGATCATCGGGCAAGTCCACCAAAAGTCCACACTTTGTTCTCATACATGGACCCTATCTCAGATTTCATGGCCTCCAGCCATTTCGCGGAATCTGGGCTCATCATCGCTTCCTCATATTTCATAGGTTCATCATGGTCTAGTAACATGACTTTCAGAACAGGATTACCGTACCACTCTGGTGCGGACCGTACTCTGGAAGACCTACGAGGTTCTGTAGTAACTTGATCTGAAGTTTCATGATCCTCATCATTAGCTTCCTCACTAATTGGTGTAGGAATCACTGGAACTGATTCTAGTGATGAACTATTTTCCAATTCAGGAGAAGGTATAGTTACCTCATCAAGTTCTACTTTCCTCCCACTCACTTCTTTCGAGAGAAACTCCTTCTCTAGAAAGGATCCCTTTTTAGCAACGAATATCTTGCTTTCGGATCTGTGATAGAAGGTGTACTCAATAATTTCCTTTGGGTATTCTATGAAGACGCACTTCTCCGATTTGGGTACGAGCTTATCAGGTTGAAACTTTTCCACATAAGCATCACAATCCCAAACTTTAAGAAATGACAACTTTGGTTTCTTGCCAAACTACAGTTCATAAGGCGTCGTGTCAAATGGATTTTGATGGTGCCCTATTTAAAGTGAATGCAACTGTCTGTAATGCATAACCCCAAAATGGTAGTGGTAAATCGGTAAGATACATCGTAGATCGCACCATATCCAATAAAGTGCGGTTATGATGTTCGGACACACCAGTACGTTGTGGTGTTCCATGTGGCGTGAGCTGTGAAACTATTCCACATTGTTTTATATGAAGGCCAAACTCGTCACTCAAATATTCTCCTCCACGATCAGATCGTAGAAACTTTTATTTTCTTGTTACGATGATTCTCCACTTCACTCTGAAATTCTTTGAACTTTTCAAATGTTTCAGACTTGTGTTTCATTAAGTAGATATACCCATATCTGCTCAAATCCTGTGTGAAGGTCAGAAAATAACGATATTTGCCACGAGCATCAACACTCATTGGATCGTATACATCGGTATGTATTATTTCCAATAAGTCAGTAGCTCGTTCCATTGTTCAGGAGAACGGAGTTTTAGTCATCTTTCCCATAAGGCATGGTTCGCAAGCATCAAATGATTCATAATCATGTGATTCCAAAAGTCCATTTTTATGGAGTTTCTTCATGCGCTTTACACCAATATGACCCAAACGGCTGTGCCACAAATATGTTGCACTATCATTATCAACATTGCATCTTTTGGCATCAATATTATGAATATGTGTATCACTACGATCGAGATCCAACAAAATATTTTCATTGGGTGTATGACCATCGAAGGTCTTATTCATGTAAACAGAATAACAATTTATTCTATCTTAAATGAATAATCGTATCGCAATAAACATGATCTTATCATATTTATGCTCAACGCAGACACCAAATAACATTTATTTAGGTTTAACACTAATCTCGAAAATATAGGGAGTGTGTGATGATGATCATATCAATCTTGGAACTACTTCCAACACTCATCGTCACATCCCCTTCAACTAGTCTCTGTTTATTCTGTAACTCCTGTTTAGAGTTACTAATCAACCGAACAAGTATCAAATACTCAGGGGCTACTATAAACACTAGTAAGGCACACATCAATAACCTGTAGATCAAATATACCCTTGTTCACTTTGCCATCCTTCTTATCCACCAAATATTCAGGGCATTTCCGCTTCCAGTGACCATTTCCTTTGCAGTGTAAGCACTCAGTTTCAGGCTTTGGTCCAGCTTTGGGCTTCTTCACAGGAGTGACAACTTGCTTGTCATTCTACTTGAAGTTCCCTTTCTTTCCCTTTGCCCTTCTCTTGAAACTAGTGGTCTTGTCAATCATCAACACTTGATGCTCTTTCTTGATTTCTACCTTCGTCGATTTCAACATCACGAAAAGCTCGGGAATCGTTTTCGTCATCCCTTGCATACTATAGTTCATCACGAAGTTCTAATAACTTGGTGATGGTGACTAGAGAACTCTGTCAATCACTATCTTATCTAGAAGATAAACTCCCACTTGATTCAAGTGATTGAAGTACCCAGACAATCTGAGCACATGCTCACTAGTTGAGCGATTCTCCTCCATCTTTTAGCTATAGAACTTGTTGGAGACTTCATATCTCTCAACTCGGGTATTTGCTTGAAATATTAACTTCAACTCCTGGAACATCTCACATGGTCCATGATGTTCAAAACGTCTTTGAAGTCCCGATTCTAAGCCGTTAAGCATGGTGCACTAAACTATCAAGTAGTCATCATACTGAGCTAGCTAAACGTTCATAACGTCTGCATCTGCTTCTGCAATAGGTCTGTCACCTAGCGGTGCATCAAGGACATAATTCTTTTGTGCAGCAATGAGGATAAACCTCAGATCACGGATCCAATCCGCATCATTGCTACTAACATCTTTCAACACAGTTTTCTCTAGGAACATATCAAAATAAACATATGAAAGCAACAACGCGAGCTATTGATCTACATCATAATTTACAAAATACTACCAGGACTAAGTTCATGATAAATTTAAGTTCAATTAATCATATTACTTAAGAACTCCCACTTAGATAGACATCTCTCTAATCATCTAAGTGATCACGTGATCCAAATCAACTAAACCATAACCGATCATCACGTGAAATGGAGTAGTTTTCAATGGTGAACATCACTATGTTCATCATATCTACTATATGATTCACGCTCGACCTTTCGGTCTCAGTGTTCCAAGGCCATATCTGCATATGCTAGGCTCATCAAGTTTAACCTGAGTATTCTGCGTGTACAAAACTGGCTTGCACCCGTTGTAGATGGATGTAGAGCTTATCACACCCGATCATCACGTGGTGTCTGGGCACGACGAACTTTGGCAACGGTGCATACTCAGGGAGAACACTTTTATCTTGAAATTTAGTGAGAGATCATCTTATAATGCTACCGTCAATCAAAGAAAGATAAGATGCATAAAAGATGAACATCACATGCAATCAATATAAGTGATATGATATGGCCATCATCATCTTGTGCTTGTGATCTCCATCTCCGAAGCACCGTCATGACCACCATCGTCACCGGTGCGACAACTTGATCTCCATCGTAGCATCGTTGTCGTCTCGCCAACTATTGCTTCTACGACTATTGCTACCGCTTAGTGATAAAGTAAAGCAATTATAGGGCGATTGCATTTCATACAATAAAGCGACAACCATATGGCTCCTGCCAGTTGCTGATAACTCAGTTAAAAACATGATCATCTCATACAATAAAATACAGCATCACGTCTCGACCATATCACATCACAACATGCCCTGCAAAAACAAGTTAGACGTCCTCTACTTTGTTGTTGCAAGTTTTACGTGGCTGCTACGGGCTGAGCAAGAACTGTTCTTACCTACATATCAAAACCACAACGATAGTTCGTCAAGTTAGTGTTGTTTTAACCTTCGCAAGGACCGGGCGTAGCCACACTCGGTTCAACTAAAGTTGGAGAAACAGACACCCGCTAGTCACCTGTGTGCAAAGCACGGCGGTAAAACCAGTCTCGCGTAAGCGTACGCGTAATGTCGGTCCCAGCCGATCCAACAATACCGCTGAACCAATGACATGCTGGTAAGCAGTATGACTTGTATCGCCCACAACTCACTTGTGTTCTACTCGTGCATATAACATCAACGCATAAAACCTAGCCTCGGATGCCACTGTTGGGGAACGTAGTAATTTCAAAAAAATCCTACGCACACGCAAGATCATGGTGATGCATAGCAACGAGAGGGGAGAGTGTTATCCATGTCCCTCATAGACCAAAAGCGGAAGCGTTAGAACAACACGGTTGATGTAGTCGTACGTCTTCACGATCCGACCGATCCAAGTACCAAACGTACGGCACCTCCGAGTTCAGCACACGTTCAACTCGATGACGATCCCCGGACTCCGATCCAGCAGGCTGTCGGGGATGAGTTCCGACAGCATGACGGTGTGGTGACGGTGATGGTGTTCTACCGACGCATGGCTTCGCCTAAGCACCACTACGATATGACCGAGGTGGAATATGGTGGAGGGGGGCACCGCACAAGGCTAAGGAACGATCACGAAGATCAACTTGTGTGTCTATGGGGTGCCCCCCTCCGTATATAAAGGGGGAAGGAGGAGGGGGCTGGCCAAAGGGAGAGGCGCGCCCTAGGCGGGGCAATCCTACTCCAAGTAGGTTTGCCCCCCCTTTCCTATTAGGAGTAGGAGAGGGAAGGAAGAGAGGGGAGGGAAGAAGGAAAGGGGGGCCGGCCCCCTTCCCAATTCGGATTGGGCTTGGGGGGCACGCCCCCTCCTTTGCTTCTTCTCCCTCCTTTCCACTAAGGCCCAATAAGGCCCATATACCTACCGCGGGGTTCCGATAACCTCCCAGAGCTCCGGTATAGTCCCAATCTCACCCGGAACTTTTCCGGTGTCCAAATATAGTCGTTCAATATATCGATCTTTATGTCTCGACCATTTCGAGACTCCTCGTCGTGTCTGTGATCACATCCGGGACTCCGAACAACCTTCGGTACATCAAAACTCCTAAACTCATAATATAACTGTCATCGTAACGTTAAGCGTGCGGACCCTACGGGTTCGAGAACTATGTAGACATGACCTAGAACTGTTTCCGGTCAATAACCAATAGCGGAACCTGGATGCTCATATTGCCTCCCACATATTCTACGAAGATCTTTATCGGTCAAACCGCATAACAACATATGTTGTTCCCTTTGTCATCGGTATGTTACTTGCCCGAGATTCGATCGTCGGTATCTCAATACCTAGTTCAATCTCGTTACCGGCAAGTCTCTTTACTCGTTACGTAATGCATCATTCCGTAACTAACTCATTAGCTACATTGCTTGCAAGGCTTATAGTGATGTGCATTACCGAGTGGGCCCAGAGATACCTCTCCGACAATCGGAGTGACAAATCCTAATCTCGAAATACGCCAACCCAACAAGTACCTTTGGAGACACCTGTAGAGCTCTTTTATAATCACCCGATTCGTTGTGACGTTTGGTAGCACACAAAGTGTTCCTCCGTATGGCGGAGTTGCATAATCTCATAGTTGTAGGAACATGTATAAGTCATGAAGAAAGCAATAGCGACATACTAAACGATCAAGTGCTAAGCTAACAGAATGTGTCAAGTCAATCACATCATTCTCCTAATGATGTGATCCCATTAATCAAATGACAACTCATGTCTATGGTTAAGAAACTTAACCATCTTTGATTAACGAGCTATTCAAGTAGAGGCATACTAGTGACACTATGTTTGTCTATGTATCCACACATGTATTATGTTTCCGGTTAATACAATTTAGCATGAATAATAAACATTTACCATGAAATAAGGAAATAAATAATAACTTTATTATTGCCTCTAGGGCATATTTCCTTCATCTGGACCTTCGTAGGTCGCTATGTTTTGTAGAGTTGGAAGATTGGAATCGTCTTGTTGCCTGCTTACCTTTGCTCTCGGAGGAAGAGGACTCGGTGGTCTGGCCCCATTCTGCCTTTGGTCGCTTCTCGTTTAAATCCTTGTATGCTAAAATGAGTTCGGGCTCACTTACCTCCAAGTTTAAGAGCATCTAGCGTGCCCGTGTCCCTACTAAGATAAAAATCTTTATGTGGCAAGCTTTCCGTGGAAAGCTCCCTGCGGCTGGCCAAATTCGCAAGAGGAACGATGCTGGGTCGGGAAGATGTGCGTTATGTGGTGAGCTCGAGAATACGGAGCACATTTTCTTCCAGTGTTCCTTGGCTAGTCTTGTTTGGTGCTGCATTTGTTCCTGGCTCCATGTTTCTTGGAATCCATCTTCCTTTGCAGAGCTCAGGGCCCTCGCCAATGGTCTTTCTGGGAGCTCGAAACAGGTCTTTTGGGTGGGGTTTGCGGCGATTTGTTGGTCGTTGTGGACCCCTAGAAACAAGTTTACGATCGAGCACTCCTTCCCGGCTAAACCTATTGATTGCTTATTTAAAACTGGCATATTCTTGCAGCAGTGAAGATCATTGACTAGGGACGCTGACCATGAGACCTTCGTCATTATGGTGTCCAATATTCGGGCTACTGCTTCCTCCCTGGCGCGCAGACAACCTGGAGCTTGACCGATCCTGGCAGCTTCTGTCCTTCCAGTTTCTGGCATGCGTGCCATGTTTGGCTTGGGTGCCATGTATCACACATTATTTTCTTTCGTTTGTCCTGTGACTGTGGTCGCTTGGTTTGTTGGCTGTGGAACTCTGCCTGTGGCTTTATTTATAAAGTCGGGCGTATGCCTTTTATCTAAAAAAATACACGTTGTTAGTTTGTTCCTTTTTCTATTGTCCTGATTATATATTCCATCACAGATTGAGAAACCAAAAGTGGTCAAGGATTCAAGTTCCAGGGACTAATTAATTTGTGCAGAATATATTTGATATGTTCTGATCCATAACAAAAATATGATTCTTCATATTTGATAGTCTGTTAGCTGTTGTGTGACAGTTTGTGAGTTGTTCCTTTGATGTATCTAAAATGTGATGTGGTTTACAGGGTTATACTGAGTATATCTTCTTTTGGTTCTGCATCCAAAATAGTCATATGGATGCAAGTACCTTAGACACGTATCTATGATGAAACTGGTGCAGGTGGTGCTCTGTTACTTGGAAACCAAAAAGGATAGAAACGAAGTGTGCACATATAAGAAAAGCATGTCTTCCCATAAATTAAAACATCAAGGTTATACAAATAGAGAAAAGAACCAGTGGCCATCAAGGTGAAAGTAAAAAGAACTTAGGATTTGGTTGTCTATCCGATCCATCAGTAAACAAACAGGGGCCATATTGTCAAGGAGGTTAGCCATCTCTTTTAAACCAGTACTCTAGAGATGCTGCTAGACTAGAGGTGGAGGTCACTTGTGAGGTGAAGTGGTAATTTATGTAGTAACATCCCAACTGTAAACTGACTATGATGTACTACCTCTGTTTCAACTGATTCCAGCGATAGTGCTTCTAACGTTGGAGGTTTATCTTTTAATTTTGTTGTGACTGCAGAAAATAGATGACATCACTGAACTGAACATTGCAGTAGATTTTGACAACCGACCTTCAAAAAAGCAAAAAATTCTAAATCGGGTGTTCTGAAGCTATCACCTATGACACCAACTATCTCAACATCTACTCCAGTTTCTGAGTGTTTTGAATCGATTTTGGGTGTATTCTTATATTCATTATATTCACTATATACTTTTTGTATATTCGGATTTTTCAATCACCTTTCTAACCAATTATTTTGTATACTAGATAACTACTCATTTTGGACGGACCCAGACTTCCGTAAAAAGTTAGATATGGAACAACTAGCAAATTCTGTTTGTAGTTGGCCTGGTATCAAATATAATGTTTCAACATGCAAATCGGTAAGAGCACTTCTACATACCTTAGACCACATTTTTTATTACATTTAATATGATTTCATTCTATTCACATTGGACAAAGATACCAGAATAGTGTACATTTTAGACCCTACTCCTATTATTCCCATCTATCGATGCAACACACTCGCAAAATATGTGCACAAAATTATGTGGATTGCAGAACACGTACCGAAAGCAATGTAAAAAGCATACCCTGGGTCTAGATGGAACGAGAATATTCTCCTATGACATCAAAAAATCCTAGATGATATTCCGGTTTACAACAGGTAAATATTGCGACCGGATAGATCATTGATTTTAAATTACACATCTGATGTTGATGTCATTCTTTTTCAAAAAAATGAATGTATAGAATCGATATGAACTCAGAAAACTAATTTTGGGCCAAGTGCTAACATTCAAGGACAATGAATGTGAAGATAACATGCCTACTGGTGTACTTGAATTCATCAATAGTATCAGGGAAATCCAAAGTAAAACTGGTACGTCAAATAGTATCATCTCAAAATGTCAAATGACTCAAATTTCTGGTTCGACTTTTGACATCCAAACGCATAATTAACCTTATTTTCCTACCAATATGCTTGTGTACGGAGCTCAATCGGTGGAAGGCGATTTGTCAGAGAAAATTCTAGCAGCCAACAGTCAGGGAGACAATGAACATGTAGAGCTGGAGTTTTTTTAGAAAGTAAAGCTGGAGTTTGGGTTGTACTTAAGCTATCACTTAAGAAGTTATTCACCACATGTAAATTCTTTTGAAGCTTGCCAGGATATACATTTTTTTGGGTTGCCAAATATAAGAGGTGATGGAGTACTTGAAATTTTGATGTTTGTAGGTTCTGACATGATAATATTGTGGAAATCACAAGTACTACCGAGTCGTCTCCTGTGTTGATCAATAGTTATTTTATAGTAGTTGCTTGTCGTTGACTTTTTGATCAATAGTTATCTTATAGTTACTTGTCATTGATTTTTTTTTTGTTTTAAGTGTTGCATAATGGCACGTGGAGAACGACGGGGACAAGGGAGGCTGCAGCGGCACTGTAGTAGACAAGAAGAATGGGGAACGGGAAGAAAGATCGAGTTCGTGCGTGTTGTGTGCGTGTGTGCGTGTGGGACAAGTCTTTCAGTGGGCCAAGCCCAAAAAACAGTGCAAAATAAATTACAAATAGAATATAATATTCCAAAAAAATGTTTATCACCATAAAAATGATTCCATTTTAAAAACTATTCTCATTTTTTTTAAAAAGACACCTTCTCAAAGTAAAAGAAGGTATGTTTTACTGAACAACAAAAAATAAAATTGATTGATGGAGCAGGTTATATTTAATTTTTCGCCCGGTGCAATGCACAGACATTTTTACTAGTTACTCCCTCCCTTCCTTTCTGTAAGGTGTATTATTTCAGCACGGTGACCAAGGTACATAATTATTGACATGTTAGGACGAAATTACCCTTAAAAATTTTGCTGGTTAGTTGCAAGTGAATCAGTTACTCCAGGAAAGTAAGAGATACATGCAATCGACATAAAGATACTTTCCTTCTTTTGCTACAAGAAGAGATACAGACAATTAGGAGAGAGATACTTTCCCTTTTTCCACAGGGCTAACAAGGGAATTATGAGGAATTAGAAGAAATGCACCTTACATTCTGAAATTTTATCAAAAAACAAATACACCTCATTTAAAGGAATGGAGGGAGTATTATATATATCATTACATCATGGGACACATCGACAATATTACTTTAAAGGAGTAATAACATGTTTTGGAACTAAATTCCAGGAACTAAATATGCCACTAAGATGATGTACCTAATGGAAGAATGTTAGATAGATATACAAGAGACCTAGCAACCTCCCCCAAGCTTCGGAAGAATCAAGGAGGGAGAGATGCCTATTACACTTTTCTTATGCTTGATCATTTGGTGCTGGAGGGTTGCCGTTGTTGTCCTTGCGAAGTTCTGGCAGCTCCTTCTCCAAATTCCTAACTCTCATCAGAATTAGGTGTGTTGTAGCCGAATGTGGATGATGGATCACTGCCCCAGCCACTGCTCTGCATGGAGTTGCACCCCTTCGGCAGATGATGGTCCCAGGGCCCAGGCAGGTGAACCCTAGGTATATTCTACATGCCAAACCCATGGATGAGGTTGTAATAAGGATTTTTACGGTACCTCAATGAAAACCTTGGTGCAAGGTGATGCCTAGGAGGTTTCCTTGTCCATGATGTCTGCTCCACGATCTTCTTGGAACCCGGTGTAATCGTAATTCTAGAAATTGATGTTGGAGGTTGAGCATGAAAAGCATCTTGTTTGTCATTAACCCGGTGCCCATGATTTGTCATCACCTCTGTGAATTTTACCATGCTGAACTTGTCCGTCTCTGCAGCGTTGGTGCAGCCATGGGCCAGGACGACGAACGACGACATAGCCATGAGGAGGTTGGTGCAACCATGGGCCAGGACGACGAACGGTCACATAAACGGCATCAAATGTAACTTTTGGTACCTCCAATATCCTAATAAAATCCTACTCAAGAAGCAGTGAGCCTTTTTGACATTCTTATCATGACTGCTCCTTCCTCTAAGAACTTTGCAGGCTATTAAATAGTGCTATGCTTCATGCGGTCACACAATTTTTCACTCATTTTGGCATCACACATTTTAGAAGGTGTCACAGAAAATAGGGTCCAAACGCATTCCCGTGAATATTTTGTTGTTCTAGTTGGGTCATATCAAATAAGTGATGAACCGATAATGCATTTCCCAATAAGTAATATCCAATTATGAACTTTTCTCACGTTTAGCAAAGTGATATTAAAGTATTTACTAATTAATAGTTTAAGCTTTTATATGTAACAAACTAGAGGCGTCCCACAAATTTGTGTGGCTAGATTTTATTGGTGTTTTCATAAATACTTGATTATTCATAGATATAAAAACTTATATAATACTATATTTTATATAATAACATGGTAAAAACCATGACGAAAATATGACATTGTATTCACTTGATCAATCGAAATGGTTATACCTCTTAAAAATCAAAATGATCATAGGCTAAAAGCTTTTTATAATACACTAGTAGAGTGGCCCGCCCGATGTGCGGGCTAGAATTTTATAATTTTTTATACGGAGAACACAACTATTATTATTATGCTATTTTGTTAGAATAATCATTATTAATTATAGCATTTCTGTATGTAGCAAGATATACATATGTATACCAACACGTCATATTGGATGGCTGGATAGAAATAAACTTCAGTCCACAAGCTAGCTAGTAGTTTTCATGTGATGTTAGATATATATGGATGCTAACATTCTAGTTGACAATAGCTTTATTGTCCGGTCCACTTGACTAATGGAAAAATGATGTTAGAATTCTTCATGAAGTAAAATAGGAACGAATTCATCCTTGATAACACAGAAAAAATGTCAAGTTCATCATGAGTTTGGGCACCCTCTTAATAAGGGTAGGTGTAAGATTGTCTTAACCATTAGTTACTCCGTTAATTATGGCATATGAGACATTGGAGATACTCCTCCCTTGGTAAAGAAATACATGAGCGCTTATATTGGTACTTTAGTGATATCAACACTCTTATATTTCTTTACGGTGGTAGTATATGACATTTAAAAGCAATAATTCCAAGATGTTTATTGTCATTGTACAAGTAAATCATAGAGGTTATGTTTTATGTCATGTATGTGTTTAAGCATATTTGATTCCATATGACATTTATTATTCGAACATGGTTAGATGACCTAGAAAGACAATTTATGCAAACAAATCGATATTTACACATACACATACTCAAGCATATGCATAGATTTGATAATTCCTAAAACTACAAAGAAGTACAGTTGCATATCTAGGCTGAAAACAATATATATTGTGCCAGAATGTTGTATAATGAAGTCCCATCTCTCACTTCAACCCTACACTCACATCAAGTATTTAACACAAAAGAAAGAATTCAGCATATATAACGTATTCAAGCAAATGTAAGCTTTTTTCAAAAGGAGGGTGTCCCCTGTCCTCTGTATCTGCATCAGAATGATGCATGAAGCCATATTAAGCAAATGGTCCAAAAAGTCTGTGCTTCGGTACAAGCTCTCAAAGAGAGTGAAAGTAAATTAAAGACAAAAATTGCCAGAACCGGCGAAAACAGGTCAAGATGACTAAACACCTATCCTATTATTGGGCAGCCATCCAAATCTACTGTAAGTATACCGTTCTACTGTCTGCCAACGGTTGCACACAAATCTGCAGCAGTGGCTCTGTATATAACCTACAAAAAAAATATATAAGAGTTTGTCTGCTAAAGATCATACCATTTCTATAATTCCATATAGCCCAAAGTAATGCGCATACTCCTATTTGAATATCTCGCACAGATTTGGCTTCATTACATTTAGCCACATCCCAAATAACGTGTTAATACTATATGGATGGTTGGTATTTCATTAATATAATGTAATTATATACTCTACAAATACAAAATTCTTTACTTCTTAGTTGGATTTTTTTGAATATCAATTTAAAATATATTCATCTTGGTATAATAATGTATTCATACTGTGAAAAATATAATAGAAGATCTGCTTATGGATGCCGGCTGAAATAAAATGTTATTGCTTAGTTGACTATACAAATTTTCTTATACATACCCAAAAATATGTTCACGTCCATGCATTAATGTGTACATGTAGTTTAAACAAATTATAGGCAAATTTCTTATAGTTACAAAAGCGTGGAATGTTATATGAATGTAATGCTGGATGGACAACTATCGAACTCTCAGGTATGTTGTACGTTAGAAGATAAAGTTCTCAATCATTTCTTTGGTTCCACTATATGGTGGGGTAGTATATATATACTCATTAGAAGTGTAAAAAGTGAAATTTATCTCTATATTTGTGTATGTTGTGAAGAGGTTAGACTTGTATGCCCACAATAAGTTGCCGATTGATCGCGTGGCGATGCAGCTGGGATGCTGATGCTTCTCAAATGTTTACGTCCTTCAGAAGCCTTTGTACTACGTGGAATGGTTGATAGTGGATATTTTACTACTTTCGATAGACCTTTCACGATCCTCTTAGCAGTTATTTGCAAGGCGAACAATAAATGCCTCCTTACCCTTCTTACGTACACATGTTCAAGCCAACACCTGCTAATGAAAAATTCAAACATGCAAGGAGGCATCACCAGATGTACGTCCCAGTTCAACTTAGCTAGATACCAGGGGTAATCCACGCTCCAATCTTGCACCTTGGCGAGGTCTACTTCTTCTACGCCGCTCAAGTGCAAGGTTAGCATCTTGCAGCTTGGCAAACAATGCTCATCATGCGAGGTCTGCATTGTCTTAGTTTGTACAGCATCACAAAGCCATTTGCAGATATGTGACATAATTTTTCTCAGAAAGAAAGGGAGGGCCGTTAAGAACTGCAGATAGGGTGTGTCAGGTACATCCTTGCTGGCATGGGTATAAAGCTAACTTGTTCTGTAGTTGAACATATACACATGATCATTTGAGCTAGTTCTATCAATGATACAAAAATGTTGCAGAATACGAACACACGCTTGTGGTTTGTGGTGAACTGTAACTATAGCTAGGTAGTAAACTGGGAGATAAATCTACTTATTCAGAATTTGACACACAATCTCAATTAAACAGGTTGCCAAGTCAAGAAATATTTCCTTTTGTAATTGCAATTTCTAATTTCTGATTGATTTGAACATATGGTAAAATTAGTTAATAATCATATAGATACATGGAAAATATTTTGGTAGTACTATAGTACAGATGTTTTTCCTAAGTACGGATGTACCTGCAGCTGCTAGTTCTGCTATACAAGGCGAGGCAAAAGGGTTGTACGACCATTAGAAATAACTACTTAAGTAAACAACCGGCATTGTATATGTAGTAGTGGCTGGGCTGCCGACACACTGTTGTACTCACTGATGATGGTACCACCAAATCTTAGAGAAGAGTTGCAGTTCATATCAGCATTATTGATGTGATTATAAAACAATCATGTCTGAACTCTGTAGTCAATCCACATTATATAATCCTAGCTCAGAAACTTTAATTAGTTTTGAAAAAAAATGTAACTTACTTCCACTAAATAGATATCAATATGTTTTGAGCATAAAACCATCTGCACCTCAAGTAAATGACAATTAGCTCCCATGGCATCTCCTTTCTTAATCTGAAAACAGTATATAATCTAAGGAAATATGCGTGTTTCTTTAATATAACAGAACTGCTATCCTGCTGCCCATGGATCCCACATAGTACTGAACAATAGTAGATGCATACGTTGTAAAGATTATTCTGTATCTTGCTAGGTACAACACCACAAGAAAAAGTAATTCTGCAGGACGGGTCACTGTTATTCATTCTGATGTATGTATTCAGCTTTTTCTCACATTCATAGTAAGATATGAAGTAGACTCTGAAGTGTATTCCTGCTATATTTGTCAAAAATAAGGACCAAGGGATAGTTAGTCTTTAATTCTCACCTTTGTTAGAGTTGGGATGGAACCCACCAGCAAATTTACGTAGGGATCCTGACTATCAACATCCTTACCGTGTGAAGATTGATGGATGGTCGCAGGTATAGGGGGAGGCGGAGAGGCAGATGGCTACCAAACAAATTCGCATCCTATAATAAGAAATCTGCATCTTTGGATGTAAATAGGCCGCCGGCGTTGCGCCTACAGGAGAGGGGGGGCGCTGAAGAGGAAGCATTAGGGCATGGAAGGAGGAATCATTAGGGCGCGCAAAAGGAACGATTGGAACAGCGTTGGCACGTCCAGGTACCTGAGTTAAGATCTGGATACCGCCGTGGTGGCGCTCATCCTCGTTATATCCATGGGTGCATGTACTTCTCCTTCCTCTGCTATTTTAACATACTTATGAAGGTTGTTAAGCCCGGCTGCCAAGTAGCGGCGGGGCTCATCCTGCACGTCCCTGCTACCAATGGCCTAGAGGTCGTCTCGTACGGCAGGCATAGGGCACATGAGGAATCTGTGAGCGTTAGCGATCGGCGAGGGGATCACCATGAAGGGGCGGGCCAATATCTAGTGAATGGGCTTTAGGGATAGACACCTTCCCGTAGGAGACCTTTCAAAAGCGATTTTGAGTTCTCATGACAGAGACCAGGTAAGACACGTACATTAGCATGTAAAAAAAAACTATGGAATATGTTACACTTATCTAACGGTTGTATAATTAAATTTTAGAAGACCCACCAGATCGAGGGCCAGTATTTTCTAATTAACGTAGAATTTTCTAGGCTAATTCTCTTGCCTCTAATTAACCCATCAATCACTTTTTATATATAAATAGATTTGGTTTATAAAAAGCTAACTAACATTAAACAAACCCACATTTTCTGATCAAAATGATCAATCTTGGGGTGGTCTTGGGGAGCCCGTACGCCCACCACGTCGGCCTCCGACATCCGGATCCCCCAAACCCTCTTCATGTACAAAATCATCACAGCATTCACACTTGCTACCGACCTTACGCCTACCCGCGTTCACACAAGCTACCGGCCTTGCCGCATTCATGGCCGGGTAGCCGGTTGGTCGGGTAGCCGGTAAGCCACACGAGAAGTCTACCCAACTATTTAAACAGCCAGCCGGCCACCTCAAAACCCTACCTCACATTCTTTCCATTTTCCTATCCCTTCGGTATCGTCCGAGCCCCCATAGTTTGTCATCAGTTGTTCACCGTCTCTATGGTGCAGACCTAGATCATCTATTCCAAGATGTTGTTGTCAGCGCGCCGTGGACGCCTGATCCAGGCCCGCATTGCGACAGGACAACCTCCGAGCTCAGGGGGGCCGCATGGCCATGGCAGAGGAGGAGAACGCGACGGTCGTTGATGTTGTGGCCTGGGCTGGCGGTCTAGACGACATCTACTCTATGGCGTTGGCGAAAGAGCACCACACAGTTTTGGCGCAACCGGAGGCAGAGGGCGTGAATGATGCTGCCGTCGCGGCACTCGTTGATGGACCAGAGCTTATCGACTGAACCAGACGGTCTACACGTCCATGTTAAGTGCCAAGACACTCCAGCGCGAGCGTCGTTTGGTCCACAAAAATGAGGCACGGCATGTACTCCCTTCGCAGAGCTCAAGGCCTAGAACGATGAGGCGTTGGAACAGCACAACAATGATAACAAATAGGATCCACTTGTGTTTCAGCTTGATCATAAGAACCAACAGCGAGTACGTCGATCAGTGCGATGAAGATAGCAGCGGTGAGGCCGACCACGGCGACGATCTCCATTTTGATGGATGATGACAATGAACACAATATCAAGACACACAGTTATGACGCATCTACTGTTGGAAGGGGAGAATGTGACGCCAAATGAGAAACTGCTACCTCTAATGAAATGGTTGTTCTACGAGCCTAAACCGATCAGTCTCAACACTGCACTGGCTCAGCTCGGTGTAGTGAGGTCTGTTTTCAGGTTGCCATAGAGTCCCCTCCCTCTTGAGAAGAGGGTTCAATTTATCCGAATTATCGAAGCCATTAGACGAGTTAATTTTGTGGCACAGAAGGAGGCCCGGGTCCTGGATGACGATGACTTCGGATTGATCAACAGGTATCAAATAAGAGCATCTCTAGCATATCCTGAAAAAACAGATCCCGCAAAACCAGTTTCGAGTAGCCCCGAAAAGTGATTTGCGTTATCACGTGGGCATGGACGAAACAAATGTTGTAAATCGTACCACAAAAACTTTGCGGTATGAATTTACAACAACTATTCCACCCCGAGCTCGCGCGGTACCAGAAATCAGTTTTGATTTTCACAATGATATCAACTACAAACCCATATAGTAGATGCAATACACCAAATAAATATGCAACTACCATACAATGCTAGTAAGACAATAGTTCCATCCAAAGCATACACAATATAAGAGGTAGCTATTCAGTTTGTCCAAAAGGATGCGGAATCAAGCACAATTAGACGTGATCAAATGAAGCAAGACCATTGTTGACAAGATCATCACCGCCACCACCGGCCATAGCACTACCATCATCAACATTGGCCGAAAAACCATCACCACCATTGCCGGAAGCACCACCACAACCACCTCCATTGGTGGAAGCATAACCACCACCACCATTGGCCAAAGCATCACCACAACCACCGCATATAAGATCATGAAGCTTTTGCCATATCTGAAACATGATCTCCATTCTTTTCAACTCCCAAAACTCTCTTGCCATTGGAAACATGCCATTTGAAATATCTAGCTAATTCATCTAACATTTGACATTAATCTAACTAATTAATTCATATAAAACCTTTGACATTTGACATTAATCTAATTAATTAATTAATTCATCTAAAACCTTTTTATAAAAAACTAAAAAACAGAAAAACTAAAAACTAAAAACTAAAAATATAACATCTAACTGTGTGTGTGTGTGTACATGTATATGAGTGTGTGTGCGGGCTTGGGATGGCGGCCGGCCATGGCGGGGTCTCACTGTGGGGCGAGGCGGCGGACGGGACGGCCCAGCGGCAGGTGCGGCATGCGAGTCGATGGGGACGGGCCGGCGACAGGGGCGGCGCGCGAGTCGATGGGGATGGCGTGACGGGATAGGCCGGGGCGGCGATGGCGCGCGACGGGGGGCGGCGACGGGGATCGAAGAAGCAGAGGAGCCGAAGAAGAGAACAAGAAACTGAAAATTTCATATTACTACCTGTTGGTGGCTCCAACCGGTACTAAAGACGCCCCTTTAGTACCGGTTGGAGCCACGACCCAGTACTAAAGGGGTGCACTAGAGCAGGTGTGGTGCGGCAAGTTTAGTCCCACCTCGCTAGTCTAGCTAGGGCCGTCCACACTGGTTTATAAACCCCAGTGTGGTAGCTCTATCGAGCTCCTCTATAAGTAGGCCCTTGTGGCCAAATGAACATGTGCTGCCCTGTTGGGCCTACTGGGCTAGCGGGCCTGCATCTTGGCCCAACTACAGGTTGGGTTTCTGGTTGTATGCAGGCCGCTGTGGCCTAGTAGACGGGCATTTATTTTATTTAGTTTTTTTCTTTTTTTCTTTTCTGCTTTATTTTTTTTATTTATTTCTAAGTTGTTTTTTGTTATATTAAGAATTTCTTTATGAATATTTTTTCTTTAGGTACAAAAACTTACAAACTTTCTGTTAGTGCCAATAGTTATCAAATTTGAATAGTTTAAATTTGAATTATTTGAAATTTGTGTGATTCACTAGTTTGGGAATAACTTTACTTTAAAAATAGATTTTTGAGTGATTCTTTTTTCTTATGTTTAATATTAGTGTGTTTTATCATTATATTCAATTTGGTAATACTTAGGTTATTTAAAAAAATGAAATGCCTTTGTAACAGATGAGTTTTCGTCCGAAACCCTGATACTTCAAAAGAGATTGTCCATTTTGTACACGAAGTGCATCTAGTTTTTGCCGTAACCCTCTCTTTTTTTGCACATGCTATGTGGGTGAAATGATGATACCATGCCAACTTTCTACCTTTTCAAAGTTCATTTATAGTGCTTTTCAATTTCAGGGTCATTTAGCTCAAAAAAAAATCAGTAAATGCATGAAAAATAGCAAACAAAGTCAGCAAGGGTTGAAATTGATGACGTGGCTTTAAATGGTGCATACTGAATGCACAAAAAGTCTGCAGTTGTAATAAGTTTAAAAAAAGAAATGTCTTTGTAACAGATGAGTTTTCGTCCGAAACCCTGATACTTCGAAAGAGATTGTCCATTTTGTACACGAAGTGCATCCAGTTTTTGCCATAACCCTCTCTACTTTTTTGCACATGCTATGTGGGTGAAATGATGACACCATGCCAACTTTCAACCTTTTTAGAGTTCATTTGTAGTGCTTTTCAATTTCAGGGTCATTTAGCTCAAAAAAATCAGTAAATGCTTGAAAAATAGCAAACGAAGTCAGAAAGGGTTGAAATTGATGACGTGGCTTTGAATGGTGCATACTGAATGCACAAAAAGTCCACAGTTGTAATAAGTTTAAAAAAAGAAATGCCTTTGTAACAGATGATTTTTCGTTCGAAACCTTGATACTTCGAAAGAGATTATCCATTTTGTACACGAAGTGCATCCAGTTTTTGCCGTAACCCTCTCTACTTTTTTCACATGCTATGTGGGTGAAATGATGATACCATGCCAACTTTCAACCTTTTCAGAGTTCATTTGTAGTGCTTTTCAATTTCAGGGTCATTTAGCTCAAAAAAATTAGTAAATGCATGAAGAGTAGCAAATGATGTCAGAAAGGGTTGAAAGTTAATGACGTGGCTTTGAATGGTGCATACTGAACGCACAAAAACTCTGGAGTTGTAATAAGTTTAAAAAATGAAATGCCTTTGTAACAGAGGAGTTTTCGTCCGAAACCTTCATACTTCGAAACAGATTGTCCATTTTGTACACGAAGTGCATCTAGTTTTTGCCGTAACCCTCTCTACAATTTTGCACATGCTATGTGGGTGAAATGGTGATACCATGCCAACTTTCAACCTTTTCAGAGTTCATTTGTAGTGCTTTTCAATTTCAGGGTCATTTAGCTAAAAGAAAATCTGTAAATGAGCTGACAAATAGCAAATGAAGTCAGCAAGGTACACATTTGTTCGAAGCACAAAACTAAGCGTTTCAAATGCGAAACACAGAAGCACCCTAACTATTACAAAGATACCCTACTGTCTTTGGGAATGAAACTTTTTCTTCGCGTGTGTCCCTTTGCGCCGAGTGGCCATAACCATGGACAATCTTCATCATTTAACTGGATGCTCGGGTCAATATTCACTGGAGCAATTTCATTAAACTTTTCATAATCTTCTGATATGTCTGTCTTGTCATCCACTCCCACAGTGTTTCTTTTCCCTGAAAGAACTATGTGGCGCTTTGGCTCATCATATGATGTATTCACTTCCTTATCTTTTCTTTTTCTCGGCTTGGTAGACATGTCCTTCACATAGAAAACCTGCGCCACATCATTGGCTAGGACGAATGGTTTGTCTGCATACGCAAGATTGTTGAGATCAACTGTTGTCATTCCGTATTGCGGGTCTTCCGTTACCCCGCCTCGTGTCATATTGACCCATTTGCACCGAAATAAAGGGACTTTCAAACCACGTCCATAGTCAAGTTCCCATATGTCCTCTATGTGACAATAATATGTGTCCTTTCCCCTCTTGGTTGCTGCATCAAAGAGGACATTATTGTTTTGTTGGTGCTCTTCTTATCTTGGGCAATCATGTAAAATGTATTCCCATTTATCTCGTACCCTTTGAAATTTATTATATTCGAAGATGGTAACTGGGACAGCAAGTACAGGTATCTTCAACAACGGCGTCATGCATGGCACGTGTCTGCAACCAACCGGCGAAAGTCCCCGTTTGTTCACGTGTAATCCAGTCGTCAGACTGCTCCGAGTGTTTGGAGAGTAGACTATTCTTGTGTTCCTCCATATACAGAGCCACCAAGGTGGAATTTTGTAGAACTGTGTAGTGTGCTTGAGTGAGAGAATGCCCGTCCATACATATTATTTGTTCCGGTCCTAGCGTGCCATTTCCACCCAGTCTGCCCTTATGCCGCGATTCAGGAACACCAATTGGCTTAAGGTCAGGAATAAAGTCAATACAAAACTCAATGACCTCCTCATTTTCATGGCCCTTGGAGATGCTTCCTTCTGACCTAGCATGGTTATGAACATATTTCTTTAAGACTCTCGTGAACCTCTCAAAGGGGAACATATTCTGTAGAAATACAGGACCCAGAACGTTAATCTCTTCGCATAAGTGAACTAGGACGTGCGTCAAGATGTTGAAGAAGGATGGTGGGAACACCAACTCGAAACTGACAAGACATTGCACCAAATCATCCTCTAACCTTGGTATTATTTCTGGATCGATTACCTTCTGAGAGATTGCATTAAGGAATGCACATAGCTTCATAATGGCTAATCGAACATTTTCCGGTAGAAGCCCCCTCAATGCAACCAAAAGCAGTTGCGTCATAATCACGTGACAGTCATGAGACTTTAGGTTCTGGAACTTTTCTCTGCCATATTTTATATTCGACGAGAAGCCAGACGGTACCTTCATACTAAGCAGGCATTCAAACAAGATTTCCTTCTCATCTTTGGTAAGAGCGTAGCTTGCATGACCCTGATGTATGTCGTCTTTTCCGCCCATACATTGCCAGTCCTCCCGTGCCTCCGGTGTATCTTTTGTCTTCCCATACACGCCCAAGAAGCCAAGCAGGGTCACGTCGATTGCAGAGCGAAACTCTAGGTCTTTCCAATAGGGAAGGTCCCAAAATATAGATTTCTTCTTCCACATGGGTGCACGTCCGTCAGCGTCATTCGGAACAGATTGTCCACCAGGACCCTTTCCAAAGATTACCTTCAAATCATTGACCATATCATGCACATCATCACCAGTACAGTCGCGAGGCTTCGTCCGGTGATCTGCCTCACTGATACGTCTCCAACGTATCTATAATTTTTGATTGCTCCATGCTATATTATCTACTGTTTTAGGCAATATTTGGCTTTATTATCCGCTTTTATATTATTTTTGGGACTAACCTATTAACTGGAGGCCCAGCCCAGATTCATTTTTTATGCCTATTTCAGTGTTTCGAGGAAAAGGAATATCAGACGGAGTCAAAACGGAACAAAATCAACTGGACAAGTTATTTTTGGAAGGAAACCCACCTGATGGACTTGGACTCCACGTCAGAAGATACGGGAGGTGCTCACAAGGGTGGGGGGCGCGCCCACCCCCTAGGGCGCGCCCCCTGCCTCATGGGGCCGCCGTAGCTCCACCGACGTACTCTCTGCACCCATATATACCTATGTACCCTAAAACTTCCAGAATAGAAGATAGATCGGGAGTTCCACCGCCGCAAGCCTCTGTAGCCACCAAAAACCTTTCGGGAGCCCGTTCCGGCACCCTGCCGGAAGGGGAACCCATCACCGATGGACATCTTCATTATCCCGGCGCTCTCCATGACGAGGAGGGAGTAGTTCACCCTTAGGGCTGAGGGTATGTACCAGTAGCTATGTGTTTGATCTCTCTCTCTCTCTCTCTCTCTCTCTCTCTCGTGTTCTTGAGGTGATACGATCTTGATGTATCGCGAGCTTTGCTATTATAGTTGGATCTTATGTTTCTTCTCCCCCTCTACTCTCTCGTAATGAATTGAGTTTTCCCCTTGGAGTAATCTTATCGGATTGAGTCTTTAAAGATTTGAGAACACTTGATGTATGTCTTGCCATGCGTATGTGTGGTGACAATGGGATATCACGTGCCACTTGATGTATGTTTTGGTGATCAACTTGCGGGTTTCGTGACATTGGGAACCTATGCATAGGGGTTGGCACACGTTCTTGACTCTCCGATGGAAACTTTGGGGCACTCTTTGAAGTACTTTGTGTTGGTTGGATGAATCTCAAATTGTGTGATGCATATCGTATAATCATGCCCATGGATACTTGAGGTGACAATGGAGTATCTAGGTGACATTAGGGTTTTGGTTGATTTGTGTCTTAAGTTGTTATTCTAGTACAAACTCTTTTATAGATTGATCCAAAAGAATAACTTTGAGGTGGTTTCGTACCCTACCATAATCTCTACGTTTGTTCTCCGCTATTAGTGGCTTCGGAGTGACTCTTTGTTGCATGTTGATGGCTTGTTATATGATCTATCTATGTTATTATTGTTGAGAGAACTTGCACTAGTGAAAGTATGAACCCTAGGCCTTGTTTCCTATCATTGCAATACCGTTTACACTCACTTTTACCACTTGTTACCTTGCTGTTTTTATTATTTCAGATTACAAAAACATATATCTACTATCTATTTTTCAATGTATCACCATCTCTTCGCCGAACTAGTGCACCTATACAATTTGCCATTGTATTGGGTGTGTTGCGGACACAAGAAACTCTTTGTTATTTGGTTGCAGGGTTGCTTGAGAGAGACCATCTTCATCCTACGCCTCCTACGGATTGATAAACCTTAGGTCATCCACTTGAGGAAAATTTGCTACTGTCCTACAATCCTGTGCACTTGCAGGCCCAACAACGTCTATAAGAAGAAGGTTGTGTAGTAGACATCAAGCTCTTTTCTGGCGCCGTTGCCGGGGAGGTGAGTTCTTGAAGGTATATCTTTAGATCTTGCAATCGAATTTTTTTGTTTCTTGTTTTAGCACTTGTTTAGTTTATAAAAGAAAACTACAAAAAAAATGGAATTGAGTTTGTCTCATACGCTTCATCTTTTTAATATCTTTCGTGAGTATGATGGAAAGGAAAATTGTGCCCAAGTGTTAGAAGAAGAATGCATTAAAAAGTTTGGCACTAAATCTTTGAATGATGAGCATGATTGGAATGTTGTTAGTATGAATTCCTTGAATATCCATGATGCTAATGATATGCAAAGCCACAAGCTTGGGGAAGCTATGTTTGATGAAGATGATATTTTTTGTCCCCCAAGCTTTGATAGGCAAATTTACTATGATGAAAGCATGCCTCCTATCTATGATGATTATTGTGATGACACGTATGCTTTAAAGAATCTTATATTTACTAATTGGAAGCACCATATGAGCTCCCACGTTAATCCTCATAAACTCATTTTAAATAACCATTAGATCTTAATCCTACGTCTATAATTAAACAAGACATGAAAACTCTTTTTCCTTATGTTTAGAAGTCCATGCGTTACAAATGAGATCCAATCCAGCCAAGATTCCATGTGTATTACGTTTGCTTGGAAGGAAACGTGTGGTGTAAAAAAAGAAACGTGCAATTCCCTAAAAAAAGAAACGTGCATGAAAAAATCAGCTACCAAGTTGAAGTTTTTTCCTGGAAACGTGTTGATGAATTTACACACGTAACACAGCTAGACGTCATTCCACTGAAAAGGTATGGGTACATCATGGATGGAGAGTGTTATCTTTCCTAAGAAAATAGCGTGCGTTACTTCAGTGTATTTTGCAAAAATCTAGGTACATGAACTAATTTTTCTTATTAATAAATCACCAGGCAAACAACCAGAACAGATATATGCATGGACTATACTAATCCCGTCCACAAGTCACACGTATGTTTATATTCCCAAATTTGCATGTGACATACGCATAATGTTTTCTGTAGATATACAGAAATTAGTATAGAAGAAGGTCTTAATGTGCGTCACAAACACAATTAATAAAAATAATCCTAGATTATACTAAAAAGTTCTAAAATTGTAAATTACGGGAGTGCATCAGAAACTTTCAAAAACCCAAAAATTGCTAAACCTCGCGAGTGCATCAGAAACCGACTGATTTCAGGATTTTTGGGCACATGGTGTAAGTTACATATACTATACTAATCACGTCCATCAATCACACTTATATATATATATATATATATATATATATATATATATATATATATATATATATATGACAAATTTTATCTACCACCAGTGGTAGTTACCACCACTTGAGTTTCATATGTAGTATGTAGTATTTATCAAATCGAGAGTATGTACGTGTAGTATGTAGTATATAAGAATGTTTAGGTAGTATATATAATATTTTTTTGGTAGTATGTATCATATTTTGAGTATGCTCTCTTTTATGTACAAATATGTACGTATTTCACAAATATAATAAAAACCATGGGCCAACTTGAAATTTTTTCATGCAACTCACTTTGGAGTATCTTATATATAGTATATGAACATACTTAAAATGATAAAGTAGGATATATACTACCATAAGATAGTATATGAGACATGTGGGGTAACTACCCCGAGGTGGTAGGATGGATTTTCTCTCTCTCTCTCTCTCTCTCTCTCTCTCTCTCTCTATATATATATATATATATATATATATATATATATATATATATATATATATATATATATATATCCGAATATGCATATGACAAGCACGTAGTATTTTGGAAAATATAAAAAAATTATAAAAAAAGTTTTGAATCTATATCACAAATATATTTCATAAATAAATCCTAAAATACATTTTCAAAATCCAAAATTGCTGCCGCGTGAGTGCATTAGAAAATGACTAATTTAAATGTTCAGAGACCATTCTTTTAAGATATTAAAGGAATACGTGGAAATGTGGGAGAACTTGATGAAAATGCAATTTAATAGGATTCAGAAAGAGAGAAGTGTTGCAGATAAATCTATAAATCATGGACTAGGATACGGCCTTCTCACAAAAAAATAATGGGATAAGAGCTAGCAATCATGGCCTAAATAAAATCATCATTATTACTTTTTTGATGTCTCACTTGGGATGTCAAAAGGATAAGTTCAAAAAAATGTAAAGTAACTATACGACAGACATCGAATAATTAGGGGAATTCTCAGACAGAACAAAAGGGTAAGCCTATAGAAATATATGTGCCTACGCTAAAATATTCGAGCAGACTTCAACCTATTAGTGTTGAAATTTGAAAGAAAAAAAAATCCGAGGATGTATTCTAGAACATTACAGTCCAAGTAAAAGAATGATCTGATTTGAACACTAGAAATATAGTGAATTATTAAAAAGACACTTAGGGATTCCGTGAATTTGAAGAGAAACTTCAAGAATCAAGAAGTTTAACCATCTTCCAAACATTTAAAACTACAAGGATATGGTTGAATTGGGGCACATACAGTAGAAAGGCATGCAGCTCATCGGCATGTTGAACTGATGAGCACTTGGGATATGTGCGGCGACAAGTTAGATTAGCATATATTTCTATGTAACACACATAACGAGAGAGAGCACACATGGACGGATCTAAGAGTGATCAGCGTAACTAACTGTTCGGAGAATGGTTGTTCGTTACACATGTTTTGGAACAATATTTTATTCGCATGTACGCAAGCAGAAACATAGAGTACCCAGCCAATAGTTAATGCTAGGGAGCAAAATCATAGATGATATATGTATAATTACATTTAAAAGATAGGACATCTTCGTATGCCTTTAGTCATTACTAAATAAGAACCATTAAATATGTATAATGGTCTCATCATATTTTGTTGTAATATGATATTCTAAAAGATATGTGATGATCCACTATGTTTTAAGTATAGGGCGTATGCAAATATAATATTTTCGCTCTACCAAAATAAGTAGTCAAAATAATAATAATAATTCCATACTTTAGATTTGTATGAGATTTAAAGTAAATAATAATATAAACTATTTATGTAAAATATTATTCCTTTTCAAAAATTCCTAGCTCATCCAGTAGCACGGGTTGACGACTAGTAATGATAACCATGAAACTTGTCATCTTGATCTTAATTTTCAATCATATGATAGTTATTTTGTTGAGTTTGCTCCCACTACTATTGATGAGAAGAATTTTGCTTATGTGGAGAGTAATAAAATTTCTATGCTTGTAGATTATGAAAAGAATGCTTTAGGTGCTGGTTATATTGTTGAATTCATTCATGATGCTACTGAAAATTATTATGAGGGAGGAACATACGCTTGTAGGAATTGCAATAATATCAAGTTTCCTCTCTATGTGCTTAAAATTTTGAAGCTATGCTTGTTTTACATTCCTATGCTTGTTGATTATTGTTCCCATAAGTTGTTTGCTCACAAAATCCCTATGAATAGGAAGAGGGTTAGACTTAAATGTGCTAGTCATGTGCTTCATGATGCTCCCGTTATGTTTCAATTCTTATCTTTTATGTGAGCATCATTGCCATCATCATGCCTAGCTAGAAAGGCATTAAAGAAAAGCGCTTGTTGGGGGACAACCCAACATTTATCCTTACTGTTTTTGTGTGTTCACATGATTATGCTACTTTAGTAATCTTGTTTTATAGCTTTTGTTTCAATAAAGTGCCAAGTAAGACCTTTAGTATAGCTTACGGTGATAGTTGTGTTGATCCTGCTGAAAATCAGAAACTTTTGCACCCAGTAATTTAGTTTTTTTAATTCACAGGAACGTGCTTCTGATCTGATTATTTTTTCTCTGGATTTTTACACGAATTTCTTAGGACTTCCTAATTTGGTAAGATGTTTGTAGTTCCATAAGTATACGTTTGATACAGATTACTACAGACTGTTCTGTTTTTGACAGATTCTGTTTTCTATGTGTTGTTTGCTTATTTTGATGAATCTATGAGTAGTACCGGAGTGTATGAACCATAGATAAGCTGAAGTACAGTAGATATTACACCCATATGAATTTAGAATGAGTTCATTACAGTACCTAAGTGGTGGTTTTATTTTATTATACTAACGGAGCTTACGAGTTTTCTGTTGAGTTTTGTGTTGTGGACTTTTCAAGTTATGGGTAAAGATACGATGGACTATGGAATAAGGAGTGGCAAGAGCCTAAGCTTGGGGATGCCCAAGGCACCCCAAGGTAATATTCAAGAATAGCCAAAAGCCTAAGCTTGGGGATGCCCCGGATGGCATCCCCTCTATCGTCTTCGTTCATCGGTAACTTTACTTGGAGCTATATTTTTATTCACCACATGATATGTGTTTTGCTTGGAGCGTCATTTTATTTTCTTTAGCTTTGCTTGCTGTTATTTATATTAGTGTTTTGCATCTTTAGTTTCAATAAAAATGTCAAGGATAGCCTTTACCATGCTTATTTTGCTAGTATACATGTTGCTGTTTGAAAACAGAAAGTTTACCGCTGTTGCAAAAATTCCCTAGAAAAGTCAGAGCACGATATAATGTTGAAACTTTTTGCATAATGAGCTCTGATAAATTTATTACAGTGGTAATTTTAGTTCATAATTTTTGATGTCAGGGATGTATTGATACTCTTGCATTCTTTACAGACTGTACTGTTTTGGCAGATTGCTGTTATGGTTGCATTGTTTGCATATGTTTGCTTGATTAATGATTCTATTTGAGGATAGGAGTATTAAATATGCAGAGGCATTTAGTATGAAATGTTGAATAATTATTTAAGTGATTTTTTAAAGTAGAAAATGATAAGGTTTTGCATTGGTTTATACTAACCTATCTCACGAGTTCTTGTTGAGTTTGTTGTGAATGAAGCTTTTGATAAAAAGAGAAACCATGATATGAGAGGAATTAAGGAGACACAAAAGCTCAAGCTTGGGGATGCCCAAGGCACCCCAAGATAATATTTCAAGAAGTCTCAAGCATCTAAGCTTGGGGATGCCCCGGTAGGCATCCCACCTTTCTTCTTCAACAACTTTCCGTTAGTATCGGTTGAGCCTAAGTTTTTGCTTCTTCAAATGAGTTGTGCTATCCTTGCATTGTAGTTTTCTTTAGCTTTGTTTGCTGTTCGAATAAGTATCAAGATCTGAAATTCTTAAATGTTAGAGAGTCTTCACATTGTTGCACAATTATTCGACTACTCATTGATCTTCACTTGTATCTTTCGGAGTAGTTTGTCATTTGCTCTAGTGCATCACCTATATCTTTTAGAGCATGGTGGTAGTTTTATTTTTAAGAAATAGATGAACTCTCATGATTTACTTATATTATTTTGAGAGTCTTAAACAGCATGGTATCAATTTGATACTTTATAATTGTTTTAATAAAAACTATCATAGAAAGTGAATTGGATGCTATGATCAATTTGATACTTTATAATTGTTTTGAGATACGGAGGTAGTGATATTAAAGTCATGCTTGTTAGGTGATTATGAATTTAAAGAATGCTTTTGTTTAAGTTAGCAAGTCCCGTAGCATGCACGCATGGTTAAAGTTGTGTAACAAATTTGAAACATGAAGTGTACCTGGCTTGTGCATCCTTATGAGTGGTGGTCGGGGACGAGCGATGGTCTTTTCCTACCAATCTACCCCCCTAGGAGCATGCGCGTTATTACTTGATTTTTGATGACTTCTAAATTTTTGCAATAAGTACATGAGTTCTTTTGACTAATGTTGTGTCCATGGATTATACGTACTTTTACCTTTCCGCCATTGCTAGCCTCTTCAGTACCGTGCATTGCCCTTTCTCACCTTGAGAGTTGGTGCAAACTTCGCCAGTGCATCCAAATCCCGTGATATGATACGGTCTATCACACATAAACCTCCTTATATCTTCCTCAAAATAGCCACCATACCTACCTATTATGGCATTTCCATAGCCATTCCGAGATATATTGCCATGCAACTTCCATCATCATATTCATGACATACATTACTTTTGTCATATTGCCATTACATGATCATGTAGTTGACATCGTATTTGTGGCAAAACCACCATGCATTATTTTTCATACATGTCACTCTCGATTCATTGCACCATCCCGGTACACCGCCGAAGGCATTCATATAGAGTCATATCTTTGTTCCAGTTTCGAGTTGTAATTCATAAGTTGTAATGAATGAAAGTGTGATGATCATCATTATTAGAGCATTGCCCACAAAGAAAAAACAAGAAAAAAGAAGAAAGGCCAAAAAGAAAAAAAAGAAAGGCCCAAAAAAAAGAAAAAAGAAAGAAAAAAAAAGAAAATAAATAAAAAGGGGCAATGTTACTATCTCTTTTTCCACACTTGTGCTTCAAAGTAGCACCTTGTTCTTCGTGTAGTGAGTCTCATATATTGTGCTTCAAAGTAGCACCATGTTTTTCATATAGTGAGTCTCATAAGTTGTCTTTTTCATACTAGTGGCAATTTTTCATTATAGAACTTGGCTTGTATATTCCTACGATGGGCTTCCTCAAATACCCTAGGTCTTCATGAGCAAGCGAGTTGGATGCACACCCACTAGTTTTCTTTAGTTGAGCATACATAGCTCTAGTGCATCCGTTGCATGGCAATCCCTACTCCTCATGTTGACATCAATTGATGGGCATCTCCATAGCCCGTTAATTATCCTCGTCAATGTGAGACTTTCTCCTTTTTTGTCTTCTCCACACAATCCCCATCATCATATTCTATTCCACCCATAGTGCTATATCCATGGCTCACTCTCATGTATTGCGTGAAGGTTGAAAAAGTTTGAGATTATCTAAGTATGAAACAATTGCTTGGCTTGTCATCGGGGGTATAGAAGTTGGGAACATCTTTGTGTGACGAAAATGAAGCATAGCCTAACTATATGATTTTGTAGGGATAACTTTCTTTGGCCATGTTATTTTGAGAAGACATAATTGCTTTGTTAGTATGCTTGAAGTATTATTATTTTTATGTCAATATGAACTTTTGTCTTGAATCTTTCGAATCTGAATATTCATATCACAAGTAAGAAGAATTACATTGAAATTATGCCAACTAGCATTCCACATCAAAAATTATCTTTTTTATCATTTACCTACTCGAGGACGAGTAGGAATTAAGCTTGGGGATGCTTGATACGTCTCCAACGTATCTATAATTTTTGATTGCTCCATGTTATATTATCTATTGTTTTAGGCAATATTGGGCTTTATTATCCGCTTTTACATTATTTTTGGGACTAACCTATTAACCGGAGGCCCAGCCCAGATTTGCTATTTTATGCCTATTTCAGTGTTTTGAGGAAAAGGAATATCAGATGGAGTCAAAACGGAACGAAATCAACTGGAGAAGTTATTTTTGGAAGGAAACCCACCTGATGGACTTGGACTCCACGTCAGAAGATACGGGAGGTGCTCACGAAGGTGGGGGTCGCGTCCACACCCCCAGGGCGCGCCCCCTACCTCGTGGGGCCCCCGTAGCTCCACCGACGTACTCCCTGCACCCATATATACCTACGTACCCTAAAACTTCTAGAACAGAAGATAGATCGGGAGTTCCGCCGCCGCAAGCCTCCGTAGCCACCAAAAACCTTTCAGGAGCCCGTTCCGGCATCCTGTCGGAAGGGGAACCCATCACCGGTGGCCATCTTCATCGTCCCGACGCCCTCCATGACGAGGAGGGAGTAGTTCTGTTGGAAATATGCCCTAGAGGCAATAATAAATTAGTTATTATTATATTTCCTTGTTCATGATAATCGTTTATTATCCATGCTATTATTGTATTGAAAGGAAACTCAGATACATGTGTGGATACATAGACAACACCATGTCCCTAGTAAGCCTCTAGTTGACTAGCTCGTTAATGAATAGATGGTTAAGGTTTCCTGACAATGGACATTGGATGTCGTTGATAACGGGATCACATCATTAGGAGAATGATGTGATGGACAAGACCCAATCCTAAGCCTAGCACAGAGATCGTGTAGTTCGTATGCTAAAGCTTTTCTAATGTCAAGTATCTTTTCCTTAGACCATGAGATTGTGCAACTCCCGGATACCGTAGGAATGCTTTGGGTGTACCAAAGCGTCACAACGAATCGGGTGGCTATAAAGGTGCACTACAGGTATCTCCGAAAGTGTCATTGGGTTGGCACGAATCGAGCGGGATTTGTCACTCCGTAAGCGGAGAGGTGTCTCTGGGCCCACTCGGTAGGACATCATCATAATGTGCACAATGTGACCAAGGGGTTGATCACGGGATGATGTGTTACGGAACGAGTAAAGAGACTTGCCGGTAACGAGATTGAACAAGGTATCGGTATACCGACGATCGAATCTCGGGCAAGTACAAAACCGTTAGACAAATTGAATTGTATACGGGATCGATTGAGTCCTTGACATCGTGGTTCATCCGATGAGATCATCGTGGAACATGTGGGAGCCAACATGGGTATCCAGATCCCGCTGTTGGTTATTGACCAGAGAACGTCTTGGTCATGTCTACATGTCTCCCGAACCCGTAGGGTCTACACACTTAAGGTTCGATGACGCTAGGGTTATAAAGGAAGTTTGTATGTGGTTACCGAATGTTGTTGAGTCTCGGATGAGATCCCGGACGTCACGAGGAGTTCGGAATGGTCTGGAGGTAAAGATTTATATATGGAAAGTTGTTGTTGGGTTCCGGAAAAGTTTGGGTTTTTCGGTATTGTACCGGAAGCTTCGAGAAGGTTCCAGAGGATTCGGAGGGGTCCGGAGGGCGGAAGTGTTCCACCACGCCCAATACAGTAGCATGGGCTGTAGGCGCGCCCTAGCCTTAATGGGCCAGGGCACCAGCCCCCAAGGCCCATGCGCATGGGAAGGAAAACCCTAAGGGGAGGGCCTCCACTTGACTTGGGAGGCACTCCCCCCCTGGCCGCCGCCCCTCCTCGATTGGATCCGAGGGCCGGGCCCTCTCCCTTGCCCCTATATATATGTGGGGGTGGGAGGGCAGCCGCACTACAAGTTCTGGCGCAGCCCTCCCCCTCTCCCAAGTACTCCTCCTCTCCCGCGGTGCTTGGCGAAGCCCTGCAGGATTGCCACGCTCCTCCACCACCACCACGCCGTTGTGCTGCTGCTGGATGGAGTCTTCCTCAACCTCTCCCTCTCTCCTTGCTGGATCAAGGCATGGGAGACGTCACTGGGCTGTACGTGTGTTGAACGCGGAGGTGCCGTCCGTTCGGCACTAGGATCTCCGGGATTTGGATCACGAAGAGTACAACTCCTTCAACCCCGTTCTCTTGAACGCTTCCGCTTAGCGATCTACAAGGGTATGTAGATGCACTCTCCTTCCCCTCGTTGCTGGTTTCTCCATAGATAGATCTTGGTGACACGTAGGAAAATTTTGAATTTCTGCTACGTTCCCCAACAAGTTCACCCTCGGGGCTGAGGGTATGTACCGGTAGCTATGTGTTTGATCTCTCTCTCTCGTGTTCTTGAGGTGATACGATCTTGATGTATCATGAGCTTTTCTATTATAGTTGGATCTTATGTTTCTTCTCCCCCTCTACTCTCTTGTAATGAATTGAGTTTTCCCCTTGGAGTAATCTTATCGGATTGAGTCTTTAAAGATTTGAGAACACTTGATGTATGTCTTGCCGTGCGTATCTGTGGTGACAATGGGATATCACGTGCCACTTGATGTGTGTTTTGGTGATCAACTTGCGGGTTTCGTGACATTGGGAACCTATGCATAGGGGTTGGCACACGTTCTTGACTCTCCGATAGAAACTTCGGGGCACTCTTTGAAGTACTTTGTGTTGGTTGGATGAATCTGAGATTGTGTGATGCATATCGTATAATCATGCCCACGGATACTTGAGGTGATAATGGAGTATCTAGGTGACATTAGGGTTTTGGTTGATTTGTGTCTTAAGGTGTTATTCTAGTACAAACTCTTTTATAGATTGATCCGAAAGAATAACTTTGAGGTGGTTTCGTACCCTACCATAATCTCTACGTTTGTTCTCCGCTATTAGTGGCTTCGGAGTGACTCTTTGTTGCATGTTGAGGGCTTGTTATATGATCTATCTATGTTATTATTGTTGAGAGAACTTGCACTAGTGAAAGTATGAACCCTAGGCCTTGTTTCATATCATTGCAATACCGTTTACGCTCACTTTTACCACTTGTTACCTTGCTGTTTTTATTATTTCAGATTACAAAAACCTATATCTACTATCTATTTTGCACTTGTATCACCATCTCTTCGCTGAACTAGTGCACTTATACAATTTGCCATTGTATTGGGTGTGTTGGGGACACAAGAGACTCTTTGTTATTTGGTTGTAGGGTTGCTTGAGAGAGACCATCTTCATCCTATGCCTCCTATGGATTGATAAACGTTAGGTCATCCACTTGAGGGAAATTTGCTACTGTCCTACAAACCTGTGCACTTGCAGGCCCAACAACGTCTACAAGAAGAAGGTTGTGTAGTAGACATCACTCACCTTTGAAATGCTTGCCTTTCTTTCTTACAGGATGCCTGCTCGGAAGAAATCGACGATGTCCCAGGTACACATTATTCTTACAATTATCCCAATATATACGGCCGGTATCATCCAAACAGTGCGTGCATGCGCAGTATCCCTTGTTTGTCTGTCCTGAGAGGTTACTGAGAGCATGCCAACCACTGATGGTGACAAACAGCAACGCATGTAGGTAAAATTCTTCCTGTTTGTGCTCATCCCACGCACGTACACCTTTTCCATTCCACAGCTGTAAGAGTTCTTCAACTAATGGCCTTAGGTACACATCAATGTCGTTGTCGGGTTGCTTAGGGCCTTGGATGAGCACTGGCATCATAATGAACTTCCTCTTCATGCACAACCAAGGAGGAAGGTTACACATACATAGAGTCACAGGCCAGGTGCTATGGTTGCTGGTCTGCTCCCCAAAAGGATTAATGACATCTGCGCTTAGACCAAACCGTACGTTCCTTGCGTCACTTGCAAAGTCCTCCCAGTACTTTCTCTCGATTTTTCTCCACTGCGACCCGTTAGCGGGTACTCTCAACTTCCCGTCTTTCTTACGGTCTACTCTATGCCATCACATTGACTTGGCATGCTCTTTGTTTTGGAACAAACGTTTCAACTATGGTATTATGGAAGCATACCACATCACCTTGGCAGGAATCTTCTTCCTGGGGCGCTCGCCCTTAACATCACCATGGTCATCGCGGCTAATCTTATAGCGCAATGCACCGCATACTGGGCACGTGTTCAAATCCTCGTACTCAGCAAGGCAGAGAATGCAGTCATTAGGTCATGCATGTATCTTCTGCACCTCTAATCGTAGAGGGCAGACAGCCTTCTTTGCTTCATACGTACTCTCAAGCAATTTTTTGTCCTTTGGAAGCATCTTCTTTAACATCATCAACAACTTTCCAAATCCCTTGTCAGATACACCATTTTCTGCCTTCCATTGCAGCAATTCCAGTGTGGTGCCCAGCTTTTTCTTGTCAGCTTCGCAATTCGGTTACAACAATTTCTTGTGATCCTCTAACATGCGCTGCAACTTCTTCTTCTCATTTTCACTTGCGCAGTTTCTCTTTGCATCGGCAATGGCCCGACCTAGATCATTAGCGGGCTCATCTGATGCCTCTTCTTCAGCTTCTTCCCGCATTGCCGGCTCATCTTCTTCCACCATTATTGCACCATAGTATTCAGGGAACCCATGGACAGGATAGCTGTCATCGTCCTCTTCTTCTTCATTGTCTTCCATCATAAACCCTCTTTCTCCGTGCTTGGTCCAAACATTATAGTGGGGCATGAAACCGGACTCAAACATGTGGACGTGAATGGTTCTTGACTTAGAGTAATTCTGATCATTCTTACAGCCAGCACATGGACAAGGCATAAAACCATCCGCTGGCTTGTTTGCCTCGACTGCAAGCAGAAAAGTACGCAGCCATTAATGAACTGGGGAGAGCATCAGTCATCGTACATCCATTGCCGGCTCACCTTCATTACACAGCACCGAATAGACCAAATTAATACAAGTTCATACATAAAGTTCATACAACACTTATTCTCATAAAACAAACATACAAATAACTCTCTAGCTAAAGCATTTAAATGCAACAACAAATGCGATCAAGATCACAACTAAGGTAACAATTGATCCAACAGCATAATGATACGAAGCCTCACTATCAATGGCATATTTTTTAATCTTTCTAATCTTCAAGCGCATTTACTCCATCTTGATCTTGTGATCATCGACGACATCAGCAACATGCAACTCCAATTCCATCTTCTTCCCCTCAATTCTTTTCAATTTTTCTTTCAAATACTCATTTTCTCTTTCAACTAAATTTAACCTCTCGACAATAGTTGGAATTTCCGGTTCACATACCTCCTAGATAAAAATATCTATGTCAACTTGATGGGCACAATTTGTCATAAGCACGAAATGCAACAAATAGTTATAAAAGAGAATATACCACATCCGAATCATAACCCGGACGAGGGCCGACCGGGATGGATATCAAAACCATGGCAGTATGTATAACAAATAACATACAGGCAAGATAATTATAGAAGTAACTATATATATAAGTCACACAAACATGAACTTTTTAAAAAGATAAGAACAATAGGCTCACCACAAGGTGGTGCCGGCGACGGGACGGTGCGGGCGATCGACGGTGGTTAGGACGGAGATGGGAAGGCACTAAGTAAACCACACCTACATATGCAAACTAAGAGTTTATATAAATTGCATATAAATCAAATACTACCACATATAATTCCTCCCAAAATAAAACCCACAAATCACTATACTTATAGAGCATTGCAAGAGCTAATCTAGCAATGAGAGATGAAAGGACAAAGTTGCTAACCTTTGTGATCACTTGTATGGATGGGATGCTTTCAAATCTTGGACAAATTTTGGCAAAATGGAGGTGACCTCGAGCAAGAGGGGAAGAAAACAGAGAGGAGGGGAAAACAGAGCGCTTCGGCTCGAGCTGGACGAAGCACTATATATAGTGATATCTTTAGTCCCGGTTGGTTATACGAACCGAGACTAAAGGTGCATATCTAGTACCAGTTCGTGGCATGAACCGGTACTAAAGGTGTTGGTGGGGCCCCAACCTGACAATAGCCTGCCACCACCTCTTTAGTACAGGTTCATGGCACAAACCGGTACCAAAGGTTCGCCACCAACCTGTACTAATGAGCGCCGCCCGCCTAGCCGTTGGAACCGGCACTAATGGTCATATTAGTGTCGGTTAAGTTACAAACCGGGACTAATGTGCTTCACATTAGGCCATTTTTCTACTAGTGATTAGAAGTTATCAATCAACTAATTTTGAATATACTGTGTGAACGTGCTTGATTGGTCAACAATGAAACTAATAATTTTGCAGTTCGTGTACAAGTACATTGTTTTCAATATTAGAATCTTTTTGATTAATCTATCTTAATTTTGTAGCTCCATAGCTACCTCATGTATGTAGGCGTGTCTAGATCTTTCATAAAACTAGATTAATTGTTGATATTTCCTCATAAGTAAAAGGGTCAACTTTTGCATTAGTTGTTTACTTGGACCCAAACTGTTCATTACTGATTGTATCTGGTTGCAATTTCATATACCCCCTCCGTTCCATAATGTAGTGCATACAGATTTCTACAAAGTCAAACTTTATAAACTTTGACCAAGTTTATAGACAAAACTATTTATATCTACAATACCAAATATATATGATATGAAAGTATGTCTTGTGATGTATCTAAGCATATGTATTTGGTATTCTAGATGTATATGATTTTCTCTACAAATTTGGTCAAAGTTTATAAAGTTTGACTTTTAGAAAAATCTATATGCGCTACATTGTGGAACGGGGGAGTATAAGACATCGCGTAGTGTGCATTCCAACAGTAGATACAGAGTTTGGCCTCTCTGTCTTTATTTTCTGTACATTTCATTCATTCCTGCCGCCAACGTGTCCTTGTGATTCCCAAAATTTTGCTATATCTAATTTTGAATTTTTGGTTCTCTTCCAACCGGTGTATGCTTTTCTCTGATACATATCAACCCCTCTCATCCAAATAACTATTTGGGGATTGGTAGTCACATACTCACTACAAATTACATTTGAAGCATGTATATATGAGTGTATAATTGAATATCTTTGTCACAAGATATATCTTTGTTGGATGGCTTGGTTTAAGAACCCATTAGCTAGTTTATCCAATATTTGTCCCCTTATTTTTTTGATCTTTTCAGTTTTAGTTTTAGTCCTCTGTGGAACAAACGTGCAGTTCAAAGGCAGGTCGTGTCAAATATATACATCAAATAATTAGGCAATCAGTGCATGTTTCTGTTGCTCTTACTGTATTTTAGTTATGATGATTTTGCCATCACAACAAGCCGTGCGTGACAATCTGGGTAGATTGATTATGCTCTTTTTTATGGTATATTGTCTTGAAGTTACTAAGGTTGCTTCATGATTTATGGATAAATGATCCTCTAAAGAACAATCTTGTTGAGTGATTTTGGATCCTTAGATGTGTCTGATGAAAAATATTACAAAGAGATTAGTCCAACATTTGGTGAAATTTTTTGTTCTATAAATAAATTTTGCCATTTTGCAAGTTTTGCTGATTTAATGTGTCAGTTTTCATCAAAATTTGTTTTAGTTGTCCCCACCCTCCATTCGTCACTTTTGCATGCTTAGCTGAAAGCAGAGCTCATTAAAAATTTGACGGTTCACATGTTTGCTTAATCATTTCCATATGTGCTCTAGATTAAAATTAGATCTTTTACCTATGAGTTTGAAAAACGATCGTATAATGTGAGAATGACATCCAGTTTGCCTCATGTTCTCGTTTACATGATTACGTCACAAGCCACACCATGGAGGCTCGTAGCATCGGCAGATCTCCAAGCAATTCTCATCGGACAGGTCCACCCAGGTTCCTTCTCCATGCTTTTGGGTACACTCGCTTCTGCCCTGTAGTGTCTTTGCTATTTGGCCATTTTGGTTGTTCCTTTTATTGGTTCCTCCGTTGTCCCTTGCTCCTTCTATGAATTGTCAATGGGTTTACAAAAAAAATCGCAGGTTGCTCTCTCGGGGTTTCCTTTTGTCACTGTGGGGCTTGATGCACACAACAATATTGTCTTCTTGGAGGAATGCCTCTTTATATTGGTTCCACTTTATCTTATTGGTTGTTGCTTGAGTTTCTGTGGTTGCCACTACACAATCACAACAAAGAATATAATGAAAAGGTCAAATTACTAAAAAAACAGTTAGCCTAAGGGATGAACCGCAAAGTCTAAAGAGTATGGCGGCCCATTCATAAAATTCATTAAGCCAGAGGGCTTAACCGCAAAAATTTGCGACCTCCGGCAGCTTCTCCATGTCAATGGGGAGGTTCTTGTCCCTCTCAATGGCGTCGACGACCGGTGCTAGCGTCTGCACATCCATCTCGTCGTCGGAGAGTACAACTAGCTCCTCCACCTCGTCGTCAGAGAACTCATCGTTAGAGTCGTCAGATAACTCCACCTCGGAGTCATTGTCTGGTTCGAGGACAAATGGATTACACCTCTCCCAGTAGGCGGTGTTGATGGGGGCTGGGAGAGCAGCAACGACATCGGTCACGTGCTCTGTCCTAGACGCAACGCATGCAGGATCCTCGGCTGCCGGCGGAGTGGTGGATGAGCGGTACATCCACCAATGGGTGCGCTGCCTGGGGTGGGGGAGCGCTGCACCTCGCGCATTGCCCACAGCAGAATGGTCACCGGTGGGACGGTGAAGCCACGAGGGAAAGCACGATGCTTTTTCAGCAGTCGTCATGACCTTGACAAGGCCACGGGCGTGGTTCCTCATCATCTCCACACTAGGGAACTAGCGCGCAATCTCCCTGTACTGCGAGCGCAACTCTTGGTTGTTGTCGGTGAGCTCTTCGACGACCTTCTGCCAGCCGAGGCTCCGGTCCATGGTGACGATAGTGGGGTGGTTGTCGGCGAGGATTTCGACAGGAGAGAGGGGAGATGGTAGTGGGTGGTGCGATCGACGAGTGGGTAGGGAGAGCGGTCGGCGGACACGTTTTAATGCCTGGGAATCAGAAACGACAAGTGATATGCAATGCATGCTCACAACCCAGCCGAGCGCAATGCACGCTAAACACAATAGGGCCCCACTACCTAATAATAACTAGGATGGCCGATGCTAGTCAAACAAATCACTCGTACTATCCCATTGGCATTGAACGCAGGGTTACAACCCACTAGTCCCGGGTTCGAGCCCATGCCAAGATATTTTTGTTTTTTATTTGGTTTTTTCTAGTTTTTGAAAATTAAGTTGATTGTAACTACTGATTCATATGAACATTTCTGAACTGTAGAAATGCTAAGTGGGAAAAACAAATTCAAACATCCAAGTAGCACAAATTCAGACATGCACTTGCCACTATCACAAATTTACTAGCTCAATTTCACCATTCAAGTAGCACAACACAAATTCAGTAGCATACATTCAAAGTCACAAGCACAATTTAACCATTCAAGTAGCACAACACAAACTTAGTAGCATACACTCAACATTCAAGTAGCACAACACAGTTTCAATGGTTTCCACTTGCAGTGAAATAGGCTTCAAACTTGCTAGTAGGTTTCCTTTTCCTCTTGCGTGTTAATATCTCAGCTGCTCCAGTGGATGTTCAAGGTGCATTGAATCCCCTTACTGCATTTGGAGCTCTTGTTGATGCTGATCCTCTTGAAGGTACTGGTGAAGACCACAATATGTATATCTATGGCCTTGTAGACCACAATTGCTGCATGTAATTGTTCCCATCCTACTTGTGTCCTTTGGTGCAGGCACCTCAAATTGGCCCTCCTAGCTATCTGTTTCTTGCGTGCTTTTTCTTTGAACATTGGGGGCTCAATAACCTGGGTATGGGTGTCAGCCAGAATTCAGGACCAGGGACAGGGTACACAATGTCTTTGTATGCTTCAATATATAGTGGCTTTAAAAAAATTCATGGACAAAGTCCTCTGGGTGCATATGAAGCTTGCTCATTGCTGCTATTGCATGACTACATGTCACACATGTCATGTCCCACCTCCTGCAGTCACATGATTTAGTAGCTATGTTTGCCAATACTGTTTCTCACCACTGGACACTTGCCAAATGTCAGGACTAGCCCTATGTGCCTGGCAAAATTTGGCATACTTTTTATTCTCCTCTAGTTTCTCTGAATAGTTGGGTGTGACTATCCACCTACTGGTCTTTGTCTTTTCCCTAATCTTTTGCCTTTTGATCATCTTCTTAGTCCTAATTCCTTCAAACATTGTCCTAATTGGTTTGGCCCTAACATCAAGGATCATTTTGTTGAAAACTTCACTCAGGTTGTTCACAACAAGATCAGTTTTGCTATTTTAATCCATTGCAAACCTACAACAAGTCTCCTTAGGAATTTTTTAAGCCACTTCCAGGCACCCTCACACTCTGCTTTTAGCTCGGTCATTGCTAATTCATGGCCATGTTTGGTGAATGACTAGCTAGCCGGATCTACTAGCTTCTTTAGTTCTTGTCCTCTGAAGCCAGCTGACAGAAATTTGCATATATGTGCCTAAGGCAGTATCTCTGAGGGGAACCAGGGAACACTTCATTTATAGCCTTAAGAAGACCCTATTTATAAATTCATAACCATGGTCATGAACAAAAAGAAATTAAGCCATTACTAGCAATATTTCTGAACTACAAGCAGAGATAGGGTGCATACCTTTTGCGTGTCAGGAATAATGGTGTAGGTTCCAAATTTGCTCCCACTTCCAATGCAGCATCTTAATTAGCTGGGTTAGGAACCATATCCAACTATCAGAATCTTCCTTGTCAACCACACCAAATGCTATGGGGTAGATGTTGTTATTGCCATCTCTTCATGTGGTTGCAAGAATTTGTTGTCTAGTGGTTAGCTTGATGAAGCAACCATCAAGCCCTGCATCCATACCTAAATTAGCTACCATAATTTTCTAAACAAGATATTTTGAAGAAAATACAGTTGTAAATTTACCTATAAAGGCCCTGCAACCATAAAAAAATCCTTGCTTTGATGCATGCAAGATGTAGAACATGTACTTAAATCTAGGAGTTTGTGCAGGGTTTTCTGGGTCCTCAAATGTTGTAACTATACACCTGCTACCAGGGTTTGTATCAAGAACTGCTTGTCGGTAGTCCCTCAGTCTATAGTACTGCTCCTTCTAGTCACCTTGCACAACCTTAATAGTCTTCCTCCTTGCCCTATAGGCCACACTCCTTGATACATCAACTGAAAACTTGACTTTGCTGTTTTTAATAAGCGCATCCACAGGTGCTCTAGGATCTGGTCTAAGAGAAGGCCCAACTTCTTTGGAAAGCAACTTAGTAGTAACCTTTGTGTTCTCTGGTGATGCTGGACAAGTGTGCTCCACATGTTACACTTCTTAAGTTCTTTCATGAGCTATCCTGGAGGCACACATGTAAAATTCACATCCATTCTCTCTCTGTGAACACCAAACAATAATTCTTGTTGGGAAGTTCCTGTGGTAGTGAAAAGACCTCAAAGTCCTTATATGAAAATCTCTTGATGCTTCTCTGAATTGGTAAACAGTCTCAAAATACAAGGTCTTGCACAACAGTAAATGTGAATTGGGAATTGAGGTTACCTTGCCATCTCATTGTCCAGAAATAGCATCTGCAAACATGCTATCCATGTAGATGGACAACAAGAAATTGCATGATACCATGAAATATAATGTGTGAACATACATATCTGCAAAATGTATGATCTATCTAAACCTTTGTCCTTTTTCTCCTTTGCTGCCCGTGGGCATGCTTGTGCTGGTGTACAGACTTATTTGTGCATGGAGCTATGCTGGCAATGTAGGGTCTAGAGGCATGTATAAGGCACAAATGACAGCTCAATGGCAATTTTCTTTTATAAATGGGAAGAAAACGTTTGGAATCTGTTCCTTTTTTCAGAAGGGATCTTTCATTTTATGCCAAACTAAACATGCTTGGATTGAGGTGGCCAACCAGACTCTCATTTTTCCTTTGTTTTATGATCAGGTTGTCATGCAACCAGAGAAGCAAGATTAAACAATCTGGAAAAACTTTTGGCCATTCAAAAACTGGATGATCATGACATCATTAAGAGCAATTCATCTGTATGAGAACATCATTCTCATTGTTGCTTAGTCTGTACAAATATAACTAATTGTCCGCTATTGCACAAGTACCATGTGTTGCATTATGTTTGTTACAAAATTATGGTGTTGCTGTGAAAGATCACTGATGAGATATTATTGATTCCAAGTCATGTTGATTATGAGAAATCATGTTCTTGTTGTGATATAATTGATATTGTTGTGATGAGATATTATCTAAAGTCAGGCAAAAGTTATGTTGTTGCTATGAAGAATTGCTGCAAAATTATTCTCCTATAGCAAGCTCTTTTTAATATGATGTTGTTTTACTTGTAAAGGTTGCATTTTTAGAAATTTGAACTATCTTATCTGAATATGGGAATCCCTACAAGATTTTCATATGAAGGGGATTGTGGCTGGAGGGGTTTTTGGGGGGGTTCAATTGGTTTTGAGGGGATTAGGTGGAAGGAAGGGATTCACCAAATCCTCTAAAATCCCCCCCCCAACCTTCCCAATCCACTTCAACCAAACAAAGCCTAATGGAAATTAGGGGTATTAATACTCAGTACATGGTGGCTTACAAAAGGGGTGGTTGCCGAAAAGGACAACCGACATAGCATTAATTAATTACATAATTACCATTGTACATACTCCCTTTGTTTCTAAATATAAGTCTTTTTAGACATTTCAAATGGATACAACATACAGTTGTATGCAGACATATTTTAGAGTGTAGATTCACTGATTTTGCTCTATATGTAGTCACTTGTCGGAATCGAACATATAAACTCTTCTAGACAACCCGCCCATGCGAGGCCATTGCGTTCTGCGCTCGATCTGGTTCACCCAATTAGCATCGCTGTAAAGTTTTCAATACTTTTTGACTGGCTGTCAAAGATCCGGTCATCAGTTCCAACTCACTCTATGTTTTTACAGTTTAGTGGAATACACATGGGCCAGGCATCTGTGTGGGCCATCCGTGCAGTGTGTGTTGCATTCCTGTGTGTGGTTGAGAAAAAGAGGCGCTCTGCGGTAAAAGGGGTAAAGTTTTTAGTACTTTTTGACTGGCTGTCAAAGATCTGGTCATCAGTTCCAACTCACTCTGTGTTTTTATGGTTTAGTGGATGACACATGGGCCAGGCATCTGCGTGGGCCATCGGTGCAGTGTGTGTTGCATTCCTGAGTGTGGGTGAGAAAAAGAGGCGCTCTGCGGTAAAAGGGGTAAAGTTTTCAGTACTTTTTGACTAGCTGTCAAAGATCCGGTCGTCAGTTCCAACTCACTCTGTGTTTTTACGGTTTAGTGGATGACACATGGGCCAGGCATCTGCGTGGGTCATCGGTGTAGTGTGTGTTGCATTCCTGCGTGTGGGTGAGAAAAAGAGGCGCTCTGCGGTAAAAGGGGGAGGTGGACTGGACGGCTTGGCGACCGGGCGTCTCTCACCACGACGCTCGTTCTCTCTTGCCCCGCCGGCTTCTCTGCTCTCCCCGTCGGCGCGAGCGTGCGGGTAGTGTGAGGATCAAATTGACCAGCGGAAATCGATCATCACGAATTCTTGAATATCACAGAAAATTGTAGCAATTCAGGGATACAATTTTGGAGGAGTAGGGCGAGATCAGAGACCCCGTCTTGGTTCGATAGCTAGGGTTCTAACTACTACAGCATATGCGAGGATTCTTCTTTTTCCTTCCCTCCCCTCATGTGCCTTTTAAGCCACAGGACAGCTCACACCTAACGTGCTAACAGCTAACAGCCATCGTTACAATTCTCGACGGTGTCGACAAAAGTAACAAGAACGCCGATGTGGCGAAGATGAAATCTGAGCCGTCGATCTCTTCTGGATTTCATCTGGACCGTCTTTTCTCTGAACTTCATGTAGCTGCCTCGCCTCTTCAGTACACTCTTGGCTTGGGTCCTGACAATGTCGCCGCCATGACAATCGCCTTGTCCTCGTGGCGAAAAAGCTTGTGCCCTGGAAATGTCCTGTTGAGAAACGCTGCGTCCTCCCAGGTTGCATCATCTGGAGCCAAACTTTCCCACTGTACCAAGCATTGACCCACTGGTGTCTTGTTCCTTTGTATGACGCGACGATCTAACACTGCAACTGGTATGGTTTTGACGTATCCTTGTGGGGTCACCAGCGGCACGTGAGGAAGCGGTACCGCTTTGTGACCTATATGTTTCTTCAGTTGGCTAATGTGGAACACGGGGTGGATGTTAGTACCCTCTGGCAGATCCAGCTTGTATGATACTTCCCCAATTCTTTCCAGTATCTTGTATGGACCATAGAACTTCGACCGTAGTTTGAGTGAGCCCCTCAGGCCGAATGCATTATGTCTGTATGGTTGAATTTTTAGGAACACTCTGTCTCCCACTTCTAATTGTCTCTCTGCCCTTTTCCTGTTTGCAAAGTATTTGATCCTGTTCTGGGCATGCTCCAAGTTTGCTTTCAGACGTTGCATCATGTGTTCTCTTTCAGAAATTGTCCGAGTTGCTTCAGGCGACAGTAACTGGTCGGAAGCATACTCCCCAATTTGAGGAGGTTTGTATCCATATAATGCCTGAAAGGGAGTACATTTCAGGGACGAATGGTAGCTAGTGTTGTACCATAGTTCTGCCAAGGGTAGCCATCGTAGCCATTTCTTTGGTTCCTGAAAAACCAAGCCCTTGAGATACGCTTCCAAACACTGATTTACTCTCTCGGTTCGCCATCCGTTTGAGGGTGTGATGCAGTACTGAATCTGATTTGTACTCCAAAAGCACTAAAGAGTTCTTGGTATAGTGCACTAGTGAAAATGGCATCCCTATCAGACACTATGCACACTGGTAATCCATGCAGTTTAATGACATTATCCATTAATGCCTGTAACACTTTTTGAACTGTGAAAGGATGTGCTAAATGAATGAAGTGAGAGTACTTGGTTAACCTGTCCACAACCACCAGAATCACTTCCTTGCCTTGAGAGTTAGGCAGTGTAGTAATGAAATCCATGGTGATATGGGACCAAGCCATATCAGGCACGGGCAGTGGCTGCAACAGTCCAGGAGGATAGATGTGTTCTACTTTGTTTAACTGACACACAGGGCACTGTCTGACAAATTCCTCAATGTGTTTCTTGATGTTGGGCCAGTAAAATACCTTTTTGATTCTGTAGTAGGTTGCTTTCATGCCGAGTGTCCCCCTAAAGCAGAGGAATGAAATGTCTGTAACAATTCTGCTGAAATTTGTGCTGGCCCCTACATAAATCATGTTGTTATACTTAAATAACCCATTGTGTGTGGAGAACTTTGGGGTGGGATCAATGTCTGCAGCCACTTTGTTCAAGATTTTGTCAGTGTCTGCATCTCCCTGATAGCTTTTCATCACATCTTCAGTCCATGCTGGAATTACTGTAGTCACACTGTGGCAGTGTATTTGAAATGTGCTATCCCTTCTAGATAAGGCATCTGCTACTCTATTTTCTTTCCCTTTTTTGTATTCAATGGAGTAATCATACTCCAAGAGTTTAAGAAGTAGCTTGTGTTGCACTCCTTCAGTGAGCCTCTGAGTGGTCATATACTTTAAGGACTGTTGGTCTGTCTTAATGATCAGCTTGTTCCCCCACACATAATGCCTCCACTTTTTAAGAGCTACCAAAATTGCCATTGCCTCCTTTTCATAAATAGATTGAGCTGCAGACTTGGGTCCCAAACTTTTGCTGAGATATGCAATAGGTCTTCCTTTTTGCATTAGAACTGCCCCTATTCCTTTTACACATGCATCAGCTTCTATTGTGGAAGGCAGGGAGAAATCTGGCATAGCAAGCACAGGACAAGAAGTCATGGAATCTTTTAGAGTTTGGAAAGCCTTGCTTTGTTCAGGTCCCCACTGGAAAGCATCTTTCTTTAACATTTCATCGAGAGGCCTGCAAATGTGGCCATAATCTTTCACAAATCTCCTGTAATATCCAGTCAAACCAAGAAAACCTCTTAGTTTAGTGACATTTTCAGGTTCTGGCCAGTCCTGCACTGACTTTATCTTGTCTGGATCTGTAGAGACTCCATTTTCAGATATTATGTGTCCCAGGTATGCAACTTGGTCTGTTGCAAAGGTGCATTTGGCTTGTTTCACATAAAGCTCATGTTTCCTTAAGACAGTGAAAGTGCCCTCTAAATGCTTGTAATGTTTCTCCATGGACTTACTAAAAACTAGCATGTCATCAAAGAAAACCGAATGCACTTCTCTCCCTCAGATTCATTTATTTCCTCACACACATTGTTCATTAAACTTTGGAAAGTACCTGGTCCACAAGCCAGTCCAAAAGGCACCAAAGTGTATTCATAATGTCCCATGTGAGTTCTGAAAGCAGTTTTTGGAATATCTTCTACTGCCATTCTGATTTGGTGGTATCCAGACCTCAGATCTAATTTGGAAAATACTTTTGCCCCATGTAACTCATCTAGTAGATCCTCAATAATAGGCATTGGAAACTTGTTTTTCACAGTGAGAGCATTTAACTCCCTATAGTCCACACATAATCTCCATCCACCATCTTTTTTCCTTACCATAATTGCAGGAGATGAAAAGGGGCTGAAACTTTCTTGAATTTCTCCCTTTTTAATTAATAGTTTTACGATCTCTTCCATAGCTGCTTTTTGATAATGTGGGACTCTATAGGGCCTTAAGTTGGGGGTTTTGCTCCTTCTTGCAGTATAATCTTGTGATCACAAGATCTTTTTGGAGGTAGTGAAGTAGATTCTGCAAATATGTCTGCATAAGCATTCAGCAGAGGTTGGAGAGCCACTGGAGGAGGTGCGGGATTTTTGTTGTTCTCAGTTTGTATCTCATTGATTTGCTAAATATATCCCATGACACCTTTTTGTAGTAACTTTTCCATTCTAGCTGCACGACAGTACACAGTGTTTTTCTGGTATTGAATGGTCATATAAGGTTACTGGTTGTCCTTGTTTAGTAACCACCAACAGTCTTTCAACTAAATCTAGTCAAATAGGGCTGTACTGGTAAATCCAGTCTGCTCCTAATATAATGACATAAGATTGCAACTCTAGTACTTTAAAACTACTACAGAAAGTATGCCCTTGAATTTTAAAATCCCTTGTTGGCACTTTGGACAGTGACATGAGTTTCCCTCCACCAGCAACAGTTACTTTTCTTGGCTGGATTGGTTGTTGATAGCAGTTGCTCTTTACTACAAAATCTTTGTTGATAAATGTGTCTGAAGATCCACTGTCAAACAAAGTTGTAGCTTTCTTTCCTGCAATCTCTACAATCAAAGAGAATGTGTTTGGTCCAGGAGTGCCTTCTGCAGCATGTATAGAAATATGCATGGCCTGTGCTGGTTTCTCTACAGTGTTGCTGCTCTTTTCCTTATCAGGAGTATTAGGAGCAGTGTGGTAAGTCAGATCTGCACCCACTCCTTCTTCTGCATTATCACTGTCCTCATCTTCATCCATTTCCTGCAAAATATGCAGTGTTTTTCCTATTTTACACTTGTGTTGTCTTGTCCATGGTTCCCTGCAGTACCAGCAAGGTCTGGCCTCTTTAGGAAAAGGAGCATTAGACTTTTCTGGGGATGGAACTTGTACTTGTAAATGTGTTGACTGATTTCTGTAGGAAGGAGAATAACTCCTAGGTTTGTAAGTGGTAACACCCTGAACCTTCCTAGCAGCTGCAGCCTTTTAATATACTTTTGCATACCAATAGGCTTCTATAATCCCAGTAGGTTTTTGTCCACAGACTTCATGCTTTATGTCACTCCTTAAACCTCCAATGAAACAGCTCAAAAGAAAATTTTCTTGGAGACAGGGATGATCCCTTTTACCAGTGCAACACATTCTTCAAAATTGTCTATGTACTGAGTGACAGTGTTTGTGTGCTGAATATTCTTCAATAATTTGACTGCTTCATGAACACTTGCCTCTGAGAATTTGTCAGCAATCATCTGGCAGAACTGATGCCAAGTAACCATCTGCCATGGTACACAAATGTTTTTCAACCAGTTAGAGGCTCTACCTTGTAAGTGTCCAGTAGCCAAATTCACCCACTGCTCATATGGAGTGCCAGGCATTTCAAAGAATTTTTCACAGGATATAAGCCATCCAATGGGATCTTCTCCATTAAAGAGGGGAATTTCCAACCTTGGCCCTTTTAGAACTGCTTCTGCAAAGTATGATGGACCTCCTAATTGAGTGGAATGTTGATTTCTCTGCATATCATAGAGATTTCCCACTGCCTGGTATACAGGAGAGACCCCTTGAGCTATGGTTGAAGTATTGATGTATTGTCTGTGATGGGATTGTATGTATGTGGTGGGGAAAACAGAGGAGCACTAACAGGGGCAAAATACCCACTGTTTCCTGAGAAACCCAGTGTATGAGGCTGTACAGTTGCACTGACACCTGCAAGAACACTTCTGGATTGTCCTATAACTGGAATTTCTTGTTGTGAGACAGCACTAACTCTGGTGCTTTCGGTTACTAACTGTGATACTGGTAATCCAATAGATTGACCGGCTGCTTTTGTGACTGGAGCTTGCTCTTGGCCTCTGAACTCTTGTTCTAGATTTCTGCTCACTGTATCTGTGTCTTTCTGTCCATTGTTCTGCATGGGTCCTGGTATATGACCACTAGCAGCTGTCTGATTTTGCTTTGCTTTCAGCTCTGAAGAACTGGGCTCTGTTTTCTGCGTTGAGATGCTCATCTTCTGCAAAATCAACTGCAATGTTTGTTGAATTCCCTCGTTCATTTCCGACAGTTTGGCCTCTACCTTTGGCATAGTAACCATCTCTGACCGGAGTTTTGACACCTCCTGTTTCAGCTCTTGCAAACCTTCCACCTCTGCTCTCAGATTGGCCACCTCTTTCTCCACTCGATCCACTGTGATCTGGACCTTGGCTCTTGTATCTGCCATCTGCGACTGAGGACTGATCCGCTAGGCTCGCTTCACAGAATTCCTCTTGACGCACGGATCCCGTCAGATCCCGGGATTTCACTACCGAGAGGAGATCTCTCAGCAACCGGATCGGACTCGGAGATCTGCGCCCGAACTTCACCGCCGCCGTGTCGCCGCCACCTGACGCCACCGCCGCCGCAAACTGGGAGGGATGGGAGGGATTTTACGAGAGAACCCAACCTCCTTCTCTCCACAGCCTGATTTGCCTCCGTTGATTCACCGCCGAGGATTAAACCTGGCGCTCTGATACATTTGTGAGGATCAAATTGACCAGCGGAAATCGATCATCACGAATTCTTGAATATCACAGAAAATTGTAGCAATTCAGGGATACAATTTAGAGGAATAGGTGCGAGATCAGAGACCCCAACTTGGTTCGCTAGCTAGGGTTCTAACCACTACAGCATATGCTAAGATTCTTCTTTTTTCCTTCCCTCCCCCTCGCGTGCCTTTTAAGCCACAGGACAGCTCACACCTAACGTGCTAACAGCTAACAGCTACTGTTACAATTCCTGATGGTGTCGACAAAGTAACAGTAACGGCCAGTGACGGCGAAGATGGAATCTGAGCCATCGATCTCTTCTAGAGTTCATCTGGACCGTCTTTTCTCTGAACTTCATGTAGCTGCCTCGCCTCTTCAGTACACTTTTGGCTTGGGTCCTGACAGGTAGCGAGCGTGAGTAGAGCGAGGAGAGGGAGGGGACAGATGCGTTACGAGGAGGCCGTGGCCGTCGCCTCCTCTCCTCTCCCCGTCGGCGCCAGCGTGCGGGTCGTGGGGCGTGAGGAGAGTGAGGAGAGGGAGGGGGCCAGATGCATGAGGAGGAGGACGACTAGGTGGTGGCGCGCCCGCCGGATCCGAGGTGCGCGAGCGGGGAGGCGAGCTTCTCCTGCAGATCCCCGCCGATCAGGTATACGAGCGCAGAGTACTAATCTTTCGAGTCTCTGATCTTTTGAGTAAGAGGGGAGTAGCAGCCGCTGTGGGCTCCGACCTCTTCTTCACGCACGGCGGCAGGAGCAGCTCCACCTCTCCACCCCCACCCCCCCACGCCCACCCCCACGCCCACCCCCACGCCCACGCCGAGGTGGTCGGCGCTCGCGTAGGTGAGCTCCCTCCCACGCCCTCCTCCTTGCTCTCCCCGACGGCGCCGGTGAGATCCATCCGGTGCCTTCCCTCCCGTCGCCGCCGCGTCACCCTCCCCCACAGCGGCCCTCTCTGTCGATGGAATCCATCTCTTTTGTTCTCTTCTTCTTCCCCTTGCCTGGCTCCCCGGCTCTCCCTGATCCCATCTATTTGTACATACTAAGCTAGCTCAACCACACAGGCAGCTTGATTGATTCCTATACTAGCAGCAGTACGTTTGTGAGCCATCTAGCTCTAGATAGATGCCACTGGACTCCCAGGTTCTTTCCTGTGTAGGAGCATGATTAAATTTTGTAGTTTGCAATGATTGTTTGTGTGACATCTCAGGTTCCCTTTGAGGTCCAGTATGCGCCTTGTTCAACTTGTTGGCCCAGACCCGACGCCGAGTACTTTCCGGCAACGGCGACGACGAACGACGATGAAACAACCAACGCTTCTACCAAACTCGACGAAGTTCCTTTACGCCGAGATGCAACGCACCGTAGAGCTAGCTTCCGATTTGTTGTACACGCTCGTACACAACAGCCAAGGATCCGATCGATCCGGCCGGAATCACACGTAACGCACACACACAAATCGCCGGATTGATAGCCACAGGCTCGTGTCGAGCCTGTTATCTTTTCTATTGATTCCACGGTACAAGGATTACAAGGGGTAGGTACTTGTATATATACTAATCATAGCTAGCTCTATACTAGTACTAATCCTATTCGATGTCCAACATCAATTCTACACGGACACGATACACACATGTATACGTAGCAGACACGGACACGGACAGGACGTTGGGTTTAATCCACTATGGTTCATTTTCACATCATAGTTGGTCCTGCTGCATGATGAAACTAGATACGGTGGTTGTTGTTTGCTACCGAATGGGCCATAATCTTTTAATCTTTTTCGTTTCCAGGTTCTGATAGATGCGTGATGACTAATGGTTGATGCAACGGAGGAGGCGTACTGATGGAAGTTGGTAGCAAAATATGCGAGACTGGATAGCTTTGGGTAGTTATTTGTTCTATAAACTGCAACTTGTCTTCTCTTCCCACTAAACCTTATACTAAAACCAAGTTCTATGTTCTGATGCACTACAGCAGTATGTGATTGTTGAGGAGTTGATACTCAGCTACTTCTTTGCTTGCTGTGATTGTGGTGCAGCGATTGCATATGTGCCTTTTACACTCTTATTATATGACATGTTGTTTTGTTTTGTGCTTATGAACTTCTTTATGGATATGAATGACCGTACATAGATTTATGCAGGAAAGAATAATGGACTCAATGATCTGGAGAGAGAAAGATGAATTACCGTAGTGAGCAAAAACACATCCTGAACTTATAAGGAACCCTTTCTAAAGAGTGGCAGTAGAAAGCATGAAGGACCTTCTACTGGTCAATCTCAGAGGAAATCTTCAAATTCTTGTGCAGGTAATTGTGCAGAGTTTCCTTATATAACTATCTGTTCCCATCACTCCTTTTTCTCTGTTCATTCTAATTATCAGTAAACTTGTGGCATGTCTGCAGCTTCAGGTGTCTTTTCAAAAAAAAAAAAAAGATTACGCTGAGCAGCTTGGACCTATTTGAAAATTTAAAATCATATGAACGCTTTTACTTCTTCTTAGGATCCTATTTGAGCTCAAGGTAGTTAGTCCTGACGCAGATATGTCTCAATTGGCAATTTCTTATTGTGTCATCACACGTTAATATTTGACTTCGCCACATGCGAGGATCTAGATATCCATTTTTTTTGAAATGGAGGCAAAGAATTGCCTCATCTATTAATTAAGCAGAAGAGAATTGCCCAGTTAATTACGGAAATCCGGGCAAAAGCCGGAACAACAAGGACCAATCCCACTCCCAAAGACAGACACACTGGGCAAAGCCCACCCTTATCGACAACATGTCGACCTGCGGCCAAACAACGCAGCTCCGACTCTGACGGAGAACTCAGATAAACAAAAGCTGGCGCCATGGAATATCGCCGAACAGGCCACTTGCAGCCAGTCATCGTATACCATAGGGCCCTGCCGCCGCAGCTCCGACTGCACACCAACAAACAAACCGAGGCAAAACCGCAGACACACTGGAGAAGAGCCGATTACCGCAACCATTGCCGCGTCGCCGACATTGCTCCCACCATCATCGTTGCCACAGAAGCCTGGTCGCCACAGAGATCCTCTTGAGGCCGCCGCCCCGACATCCACCGCTCCGTCGCGCTCAGCGCACTCCATCGGTGCCGCCGCCCTGACATACCAGCGCTCCCCTCGACCAAGGCAACCACTTGCAGACCACGAACGTCGCACCACATCCGGCGCCGCCGCCCCGACATAAAGTCGGACCGCCCCCTCTGGGGCGCATCGACCAAGCCGACACCCCTACCGCCCAAACGAGACAAGGATGCCACCCAACTAGTGTCGAGATAGAGCCCCACCTCATAGAGCTGCCACTCGCATTGTTCCCGAGATCACCATCTCGGCGCACAAACAGAAATCACCCGAAGCCTCCGCCTCGACGTCCACTGTCCCCGCCGACAAAGATGTCCGTGCAAACCACAAAATGTTAACTCTCCATGGCGATGCCTGAAAGAAGGAAACGATGTAGCCGCCGTCATCGCCCACTTCGACCATCTGAAGCTTGAGATTTCTCCCAGAGAGTCATGTAATGGAGCTTCACGGCAACACCTTCAAGAAGGGGGCCGACACAACGGCCATGGCGCCGCTGTTGCCGGCACCGACCCAAAGTCAGTGCTGGACTTTCGCCCGGAGCTCCTCCACACCTCTGAATCCAAGCAGATCCGAAGCACTGCACAACACACAATCCCCCCATCGACGTCCACCGGCTCCACCCCGTGGTGCCGCAGCTGCTGCACCTCACAAACGCGCGGACCCGTCAAATCCGTGGCCTCCCTGTCGCAGCCGTGCTGCGCGCGCCTCCCTGTGCTCGAATGCAGCCGCACAGCGCCAGATCCGCCGCGTCCGCTCGCCGCACATCCGGCCGCCCCTGGGCCAGCGCCCCACGCCGACGACCCCACACCGGCGCGCCAGCCCAAGACACCGAAGCGTCGCCGCCCGATCGCCATGCCGCGCCGCCTTGCCGCGTCACCCGCAGCGACCATGAGCCCGAGCTCCCCCCGATGTGACGGCCCGTGCCGCGCGACCAGGAGTAGGAAGAGGGCCCCGCCGCCACCGAGCTGCGCGGGCTTCGCTCGGCGACCCCTGCCGGCGGCAGCGAGGGGTGGGAAAGCCGGTGAGAGGCGCTGGCGGCGGGGTAGGATTCGCTCCCTGGTCGCCCACGGGAGCGACCGAGGGAGCCTATCCTCAGATATCCATTTCAAATACATAGAACGAGCTGCAAGGACTGGACAGATCAAAGAAGTTAAGCAAGTCAGCAGAGAGTCTAACTTTTTATGATGCTGGTAAACTCACCCTTTCATACTAGTCATCTATAGACCTGTGTTCAGTTCCAAATCTGTTTTCTTATATTATCAAATATAAAATCCTGCCCATGTTTTCCCATTGTAACTCCTAGATAAAGCCACACATAATTAGATAGACTTCATAATCTTACTGCTTGTTTGCAGATGCTCCCAGTCAAACAGGAGGAACTCGACGGTACCAATGATGTCGACATCAACCATATGACCCAGGCTCATGCCAATAGTTATCGCTATGGTAATTGTGTTATTCCAATTCTAGATAATTCGCATCATTCCACCCAAGCTTAATACCCCTCTTACTTGTCATTTATAGAACCGCCGTGCTGCCGCAAGCACAAGCAGCCCCTAGAATATATTCATCGCCCACGCAAGGCCGGGTCAGTTCCAAAGTTCAAAGGGAAAAAAATCCATTTGAAAGCTGGGAAATACATTACTCACGGTAAAAACTCTATTGCTTTCCTGTTTGCAGCATCTCCTCCGACAAATACTAAATACTATAGTTCTGTGTAAATTGGCAGGCAAGCCCAGTGAGCACTACTTAGATGAGTTGGCTGCCCACTGTGTGTGGGGAAATACAGTTAAGCTGTATAACAAAAATGTTGGCAATCTGCGAAATATCATCAAAGACAAGAAAACACCTGACCATTACTACATATGCCACATGGCAGAAACATTTGCTACTCATGGCAAAAGAATGGTAATCTTAAACAAATGCATTCTTGTGTTTCCTACAAGAACATGCCGGCAAACCATATACTGAATAACCTTTATCCTCATTTGCAGTACTTTAGCACACACTTCTCTAAGAGAAGCCTCTTCCGGCACATGGATGCTGATCATGATGAGCTACCAATCAGTACAGGAGATGGGACCACCAATGTCATGGCTCGCTTTATCAAGGGCGTCATGGCTTGCTTTATTAAGGGCGTCATGGCTCGCTTTATCAAGGGCGTCGACAATAGGGCTACACTCACAAAGAACTGGAGCAGCTTCTTCCATAAGGCAAACATGAAAAAAGGGTGTGCATATGCTTTCGCCTTCAAACTTGGTATTACAATAAGTACTTACCGAGACTTCTATATCTGGCATCATTTTGGATTCTTATGTAAAAAAAATATGAAAATTCTGTCCGTATGAATCTGGCATCATCTTGGATCTTATGTAAAAAAATATATGACAATTCTGTCCGTATGACTATCATCAATCCGTACTTATTTTCATATATTTTTTCTGTGTCTACATATTTTGATGCACACTCTTCCAATAATTGGCTTGCTCTCGGCCTTTGCGCCATGGGCGCAATGAGTCATCTAGTCTCTATAAAGACTGCCGGGCTAGCGGCTAGCCATGTGGCACATCCCAGCCAAGATATGGACGTGAGTTGCATGCACACTTACGTACTGACCACTACTCTAAACCCGATGGTCATGCTTTCGTGGCGGGACGACAGCCGAGTGTACCCGTCATGCTTCAAGCTCCACATCGCTAGCACAAGCAGGGTTTTACATTGCAGGCCGCCGACCCGCCCCCTCGCCCCACCTCCTACCCGCCAGACCACCAAGGTCCCTCAACACTTTTCCGTTGCACTGTTTCCACAAATGACAGCAGATGAGAGTCGAATCCTCGAAAGATGTCAAGTTTCTTCTCAAACTCTCACCAATCTGCCCGACTCAGACTTAAACATATATAATTGGTAGGAGATGTTTGCTAATGTGGCCGCGAGTGAAGGTCGGGGGTACATATACGGGCATCATATGTAACTTTTGGTACCTCCAATATCCTAATAAAATCCTACTCAAGAAACAGTGAGTCTTTTGGCATTCTTATCATGACTGCTCTTTCCTCTAAGAACTTTGCAGGCTATTAAATAGTGCCATGCTTCATGTGGTCACACAATTTTTCACTCATTTTGGCACCACATGTTTTAGAAGGTGTCACACAAAATGGGGTGCAAACGCTTTCTCGTGAAGATTTTGTTGTTCTAGTAGAGTCATAGTATCAAATAAGTGATAAACTGATGATCCATTTCCCAGTAAGTAATATCCAATTATGAATTCTCACGTTTTAGCAAAGTGATATTTAGGCGTGCACGAATTAATAGTTTAAGCTTTTATATGTAACAGACTAGAGGGTGTTGCCCAAGTTTGTGTGGAAAGATTTTATTGGTGTTTTCATAAATAATTGATTATTAATAATAGATATAAAAAACAAAGTACAAAGGTGAACACGGTTTCACGCCCACTCACGTGAATAGTAAATTAAAAAAAATACTAGGAAAATTGAAAACAATCTAAATTTTCGGGGTAACAAACTCGGTCGACCATTCTACTAATGTGTGAAGTTTAATGAAGTATTGACACCCGTGGTATTCTTAGTGAAGGAAATACAATTGGGACCTTACTGCTCATTAAATAGTGTTTATTAATATAGCTTCGATTTTGTCATTTTTTCAAAATAATAAGGATGCAATTTCTTTATGAAACTTCATGGACGGGTATATCGGTTGAATAGGTATGTTACAAAAAATATTCAGATATTTTTTGTTTTCTTCTAGTATTTTTTATGAATTTACTGTCCATAAGGGATGCGCGTGGAACCATGTTCACCAAATTCGTGTCCATATGAAAACTCATATAGTGTACTATATGTTATATAATAACACAGAGGTAAAAACCATGGTGAAAAAATTACATTGTATTCACTTGACTAATCTAAATAATTATACCTCTTGAAAATCAAAATGATTAAATATACAGCCTGTTTCAAAGAACTAACAAACTTTAGACTCACATATTTGATCAAATTGATCAATCTTGGAGCGGTCTTGGGGAGTCCGTACGTCAACCACGTTGGCGTACGACAATCCGGATCCAACCCAAAACCATCTTTGTGTTCAAAATCGTCGCAACATTCACACCGGCTACCGACCTTACGCCTACTCGCATTCACACTAGCTACTAGCCGTGATGCATTCTTGGTCGGGCAGTTGGTGAGCCGCCCGAGAACCCTACCCAACTATTTAAACAACCAGCTGACCACTGCCAAACCCTGCCTCCCATTGTTCCCATTTTTTCACATCCCTTTGACGTCGTTCAAGCCCCTCTAGTTTATCATCAACCATTCCTCATCGCTATAGTGCGGTCCTAGATCACCTATTACAAGATGTTGATGTCCGCACTCCGCGGACGGCCGATGCCAGGCTTGCATTGTAACGGGCCAACCTCGGAGCTAGAGGAAAGAGGAGGAGGGCAACCACATTGCCACGGTGGAGGTCACGGAGCAGGAAGAGGAGGCGATGGTCATTAACGTCGTGGCTTCGGCTAGCGGTCCAGGCGACATCTTCTCCATGGCACTTACGGAGGAGCACCGCATGGTCGTGGTACAACCTAATGCGGAGGCCATGAATGGTACTGCCGTCGCGGCACTCGCTGATGCGCCAGAGCTCATCGGCGTGAATGGGACGGTCTACACATCCATGTAAAGTGCCATCATGCTCTACTAGGAGCGCTGTCTGGTCCGCATCGACAAGGTGCGACATGTACTCCTCTTCGCGGTCCTCGAGGCCTAGAACGACGAGGCGCTAGAGCAGAACGGAAGTGGTGCCAAATAGGTACACGTCGGCGGCTCCGACTAGTTCGTGTTGGCCGCCAACAATGTCGAGGCCGCCGGCACCAGCACGGGGGTCAGCAACCTCACCTCCGACAGGGAGGAGTTGGATTTATTATAGTAGTTTTTAGTTGTTTAGGGATCTTTTGCATGGTAAAATACCTGCGAACTAGTATGAATCAATATAGAAAGACTCGGTGTCCATTGGATGGCGTCCTCCCGGCTTGATATCTAACCTATGAACCTAGTATAGAATCAACATTGAACGACTCGGTCTCCGCCTTGTATGAGGGATAGGGTTGGATGGTGTCCACTCGATTTCGGAGGACACCCATACGTGTCAGTGAACATTTGTTTTTTCTTGTGGGTGGTGAACATTTGGTGACGTATGTATAGTCATTGCCTTTGGAGATGCTTGTGCCATATGCCACGTTGATGACTCATTCTGTTTCAAAAAAATGTTCACAATTTTTCTTAAAATAGTTTCATGAAATATTAAATAAATCTTTAGAAAATTCTAGAAATGGCAGTGAATTTCTAAAAATGTTCGTGACTTACAAAATATTCCCGAGTTGAAAAATGTGTTTGCAAATTTGAAAATTATTCCTTAGTTTTAAAATCTAATCGCAAATCTAAAAATGGTCACGATTTACAAAAAGTTTGCAATTTCTAAAAAAAATATTCATGAATTTTTAAAATTCTTTTAATTTATAAGATCTTACAAAATAAATTAAATACATACAAAATTTGAAAAATCACAATCTTAAAAAATCATAAATAAAAAATATTGATTTTTTAAAAAAAATCATCAATTTTGAAACAAAGTAATAAAAAAGGACAAAAGATTCACAAAAATATTGAAAAGGAAAAACAACATAAGGAAAAGAGATGAAAGAAACAAAAACAAAAAAAACACAAGCTCTCTCTTTGTTGGGCCGGTCTATGTGCGAGTGGGGGTGTTCATTCATTGATATTGGCCGCGTTACGCATGGAATAGGATCCACACATATTTCAGCTTGACTATAAGAACCGACCGGGGAGGGGGGTACGTCGATCCGTGTGTTGAAGATAGCGGTGGTGAGGCCGACCGCGCCGACGATCTGCATTTGATGGATGATGACATCGACCACAATATCACGGCACAAAGTTATGATGCCTCTGATGTTTGAAGGGAGAATGCGACACCAAATGAGAAGCTGATGCGTCTTATGAAATGGTTATTCTGCGAGCCAAATCCGGTCGGTCTCAACACCGCCCTAGCCCCGCTCGGCGTGGTGAGGCAGGTTTTCAGGTTACCATACACTCCCCTTCCGCTTGAAAAGAGGGTGGAGTTTGTCTGGAGTGTGGAAGCTATCGGACGAGAGATCTTTGTTGGACACAAGGAGGCGCGGGTTCTGGATGACGATTATTTCGTGTTGGGCAGCAGGTATTGAACAAGTGATTTCTTTGTGCCCCGGTGTTAGTTGACGAACGACGGCACGCAGTAGTGTCACACTGTCCATTGCCGTTATTATTTTAGACGCTTCATTTTCTCAACAGACATTTGTTGGTGTCCATGTGGTTCCTTTGCACCTTTTGATCCAGAAACCATGAACCCCTTGCTGGTATCTTTCGTCTTCGCGCTCTCCGTTTGGCAAGGGGTGGCCGTGTCCTGGGGGGTGGATTCATGCCTCCAAGGCCTACGGACGAGCTCGTGGAGTGGTCCAAAGCATTAGAGCCCGGAATCAGGAAGAGGAAGGGTTTGCTGGTATGGTATGCCTCATAATGTGGATGTTCTGGAAGCATCGCAACGCCATCGTCTTTGAGAATGCAGCACCCAATGTGCAACTCCTGGTTCACAAGATCATTGAGGAGGGTAAAGCATGGGCGACGGTAGGGCTGATCAAAGGGGACCTGTAACATTTCTTCCAAAGAACCTTTTAGGTGCATTACCCGGAGAGGATCCGGCGCGGCTAGGCCTGCGTTCTACCGATCGACTCGAGGTGGTTCGCCGGATTGTTCACCGGAGAACGGCGGCGACGGCGATCCGACCATGGAAAGGGCCTCTGCCTAAGGTACGCGTTCAGCCTATAACTTTGTCTGATTTTTTTCCGCAAAATGATTGGAACGTGGTTACTCGGAAGAAGAAGAAGAAGGGAGGGCGGCCAGATCCAGCACCTCCGCCGCCGGCGACCATGGTGGCGGACGGGATCAGGGCGGCCAGATCCTTGCGTTTGAATTCGTTGCTCGGCTCTGAGTGGGCCGGTATGGTGTGGGCCGGTCCTCGGACCATGCATGGGCATGAGGCCCATCATGGGGGTGTAGCGGCCGGCTTTGATTGTGACGCCTCCAATGGGTATGTGGCCCAGGAGGAATCCGTCCAGTTTGTTCGGCCCGTCGAAGGCGCATGCACGAACGTCGATCGCCCTCTGTCTTTGGTTTGCCTGCCGCCGGGTGGGGTTCGCAAAACGGGCACGAAGGGTTTCCCGTCCTGCGGGGATAGACGTGCGAGGCGCATCCTGCCCGGGACGGCCATGGCAGGTCGAGGGGAAGCTCCTCCGCCGCCGAAACGGCCCTTGTCTGGCGCTGCAAGTCGGGGTGGGGTGCCTCCACCACCGGCAGCGAACGCCGGACGGGGGGGGTCGATCGCAGATCGGGCAAAGGCCGCCGGCGGGAGGAGGCGGCGCCGCCGGTACCGCGGGACGAGGTGTTCCCACCGGGGGTGCGCAGCCGCCGAGGCCAGCCCAGCCGCAGCCGGCTCCTGGGAAGAATGGCACGAGGCCGACGGCTCCGGTCTCGGCGCCCACGGCGACTTCTGCCGGTCGGGGGATCGGGAGACCAGCGCCGCCCCTTGCTACTCAGGCTGCGGGCCGAGGGGGATCGAGGCCCCCCGCGCCGGGTGCTGCTGGTGTTTGGTTTGCTGGCCGCGGCGATGGTCAGCGGCAGGTTCGAGCTGAGCCGGCAACCACGGGAAAACCACCACCGCATTATGTTGCCAGGCCGGTGCAGAACAGGTCCACTCAGCCTAATGCTCCTCCCCGAGGCCAGTGGGGTGACGACGGTTATGATGCATACGGCGAGGGATAGCACCGCGGCTCCTCGTCGACGGGAGGAGGGCGTGGTTACGCTTGGCAGAGTGACGGGTCAGCCGAGAGATCCTTTCTCGGGCCGGCTGGCGGATTTGTTGAGGGGGCCTCTGGCCCGGATAATCGTCAGAGAGGAGGTTTTCGTGGTAACCGAGGTGGTCGAGGCTGGGGTCACGGGAGATTTCGCCGCCAACAACCTAGGGGGACTATTCATACTGATGCTACGGTTGAGACTCAGCTTTCCTTAGAGCTACCTCCACAGGCGATGGAGGTGGTGAAGGAGTTGGCCACTGTTGATGTTTCTGAGGCTGGGACGGTGGATGAGGCTACTGACAGGTCTGATGCAGAGAGGGCGTCCAAGTATGCCCGTAAGAAGGAGAGGATGATTTGCTATCGATGTGGGGACAAGGGCCACTTCATTGCTGAGTGTGTGGCCCAATTGTGTGTCATGTGGCAAACTTGCCCATGAGTCGGGTGAGTGCCCGATTTTGCGTGACGTTCCTCCGACTCTAAACATCTATGGAGTCTATTGTGCTGAGCTCATGTTTTTTGAGTCCCCGGAGGCGAGAGAGGTCCCGGAGGATAACCAGACTACGACTACTGGCATTGTCAGAGCGACACAGGGAGCGGTGACTGAGGCACAGATTGTGAGGAGGTTGCAGGAGTTAGCTCCCGGTGATTTTGTTTGGGAGTTAGTACCCATTGAGGACAGAGTTTTTAAGGTTGATTTCCCATCTGTCGAGGACTTGCAGAAATTGTTAAGTTTTGGCTTGTGTAAAGTTCCCGGTACTAAGTGTATTCGGAGTTTAACGAGTGGAAACAGGTTGAGCCTAAAGGAAAACCGCTTACGTGTATGGCTGAGGTTTTGGGGCTCCATCAAAGCCTCTCGCGGGGACGCCGTGTTGTGGCCGTTTGGGTATCCTCGTTGGAAAAACTGAAAAAGTGGACATGGTTTTCACTCGTGCCAATGGGATTGCCCGGATTCTTGTGAGCATTTTGGATATTGAGTATGTGCCCAATAAGGTCAACTGGACATATAAGGGTGAGGTCTTCCCGCTAGATATTGAGTCTGAGGACACCGACTTATTTGACGATGCAGTTAACGGTAATGATGTTGATATGCACGACCGTGAGGGAGGTGCTGGGACTAAACCCGGGCATGGGCAGCCCGGCCCGACGACCCGGCCCGAGCCCGGCCCGAAAAACCCGGGCCGGGCCGGGCCGGGCTTGACACTCGGGCCGGGCTCGGGCTTCGTTTTGCAGCCCGGAAGGTAGTTCGGGCCGGGCTCGGGCTTCTCTTTTTCTATTTTTTGGGCCGGGCTTTCAGGCTTTGGGCCGGGCTTGCACGTACATGTACTAAAAAACAGCGTTCGGGCCGGGCTTTGGGCCGGGCTTAAGTTCGGGCGGGCTCGGGCTTGAATCGGGAGTATTTGGGCTTCGGGCCGGGCTCGGGCTTGAGAAATGAAGGTCGGGCTTTTACAAGCCCGGCCCGAAACCCGGCCCGGCCCGACGTTTGCCCAGGTTTAGCTGGGACTAAGGGGGCCCCGTCAGATGAGACCATGCGAGAGGGATCCAACGGATCTCACCCTCAGTCGACCGGGACTGGACCGGAGGCTAAGCCCACTGACTCACCGGCGGTACCCATGGCTACTTTGCATTTCGGTTCTTTCGATCCAGCTTCGGCACCTCCCAGGCTTTGGAGTGACAGGGTGGAGTCGGACGATGCTCTTGAGCACACGCTTCCTTCACTGGAGGTTGAGAGGGAGGTTGGTGCAGATCAAGGGCACAAGTGATAGCCCTCTTGGATTGCCGACCGCTGCTGGGGAGTGACTTCGTGTCGCCGAGCACGGGCCGAGGGGTTGTGGGGGAGGGGGTTCGGGACCTGGAGTCCATTCTCCCCCCGTCCCGAGGACGTTGCAGGTTTCGCCGGTGGCCTTGACCCCTAGGGGGACAGTTCCAGCGGCTGGAGGGCCCTCGAGGCAGGCGGCCTTGACGACCTCCGCGACGGTGGTGGCTACCACTGTCGCTGCTGCTGCGGGAGGGGGGACGCCAGGGCAGGTGGCCCGGTCTCCTCCCTCTGCCCGGGTGGTCAGGCGGACCACCCCTCCGAGGGCTACTTCGTCTGAGTCGCAGGTTGGGGTGGGAGGAGACGGCGGGCAGGTGGCCCCGGTCGTTCTCTCCTCCCCATTGCCTGTGGTGGGGCACTCGTCAGACGGGATCGGGAGCCCGCAGATGCCTCCGCTAGTGACCTCGGCACCACCTGGAGTTTTGGTGCCAGGTTATAGTAGGGAGGAGGTGATCGCGTTTGGCGGAATCCCGGACCCTACTTCCGGGGGCAGACGGATGAGTGCTCGCATCCTCGACGTCCCGGAGGTTGATGATATGCAGCAGCGGTGCGCTATGAGGACGGCCAAGCTTCAGGAGGCTGCTTGTTCATCGGGTATGTCCGTTGACTTGTCTAATTCTTTATTGCATTTTTCTAATGAGGACATTATAAATAATGCAAACCAATTAGGAGTTTCACTAGGTGCTACAGATAGTGAAATTACCAAATCGGTGAATGATATTTTAGACCTGGAAGCGGAACGGGCTTTAGAGACTATTCGTAATCTTGCAGCAGTTAAACCTATGAATGATGATGAGATAAATGCGTTAGGAGTTAGAGTGCTTGATAGCCTGTGTGAGGATCTCGCACCCACTAACCAGGAGGCTGACGAGGACGATGTGCCTCTTCAGAATGACGCTAGCAATATTTCAGAACCCGGTCATGAGGAACGGGGACTCGAGCCTAATAAACCTAAACGTAAGTGGAAACGGAAGATTTATCCCGATTCCGCAGTCCGTAGGAGTGCTAGGATTCGAACCACCAAAAAATTCCATGATGAACTATGAGAGGAATTTTTTGGAACAGCAGAGGTCTTAAGGACTTGGCTAAAAGAAGATTCCTGGCTGAGACTTCTATTGAGCAGAAGCTAGATTTTGTTGCTCTATCGGAGACGGGTAGAGATAACTTTGCACCTCAGTTTCTCTCCTCACTAGTTGGTGGTATAGATTTCGATTGGCATTGCTTACCTCCGCGAGGAAGATCGGGGGGCATCTTACTAGGTGTGAGATGCGATTCACTGGAAGTCTGTACTGTAGTGATGGGCGACTTCGCCGTAAAGTTTCGAGTTAGGTCTAAGATTGATGGCTTTAACTGGGCTTTGGTGGCGGTATATGGTGCCGCGCAGCCTGAGTTTAAAGCGGAGTTTCTAGCTGACCTTGTTCGAATTTGTGGGTCAGAACAACTACCGATTTTAGTCGGAGGTGATTTCAATATCATCCGGAGGCGGGAGGAGAAGAACAATGACAACTTTGATGGTAGATGGTCCTTCATGTTCAACACCATTATTGAGAGCTTGGATCTGAGAGAGATAGAACTCTCGGGTCGAAAGTTTACATGGGCCAACGCTATGCCAAACCCAACTGACGAAAAACTTGATCGGGTTGTTGCAAGCGTGGAGTGGGAACAAAAATTCCCGTTGGTCACGGTGCAAGCCCTTTCGAGGGGAATATCTGATCATACCCCATTGTTCGTGGACTCAGGGGAGCCGAACCACGTGGGGAATAAGAACACCTTCTCATTTGAGACGTCATGGTTCGAACGTGAGGGGTTCTTTGACTTGATTGCCAGGGAATGGGCTAAGGAGGTTCGCGGTAAAACACCCATTGAGCGTTGGCAGAATAAGATTAGGAATTTGAGAAGCTTCTTGAGGGGTTGGGCTAAGCATCTTAGTGGTGTGTATAAGATTGAAAAGGATAGACTCCTTTCTCTTGTACATGACTTGGACGTAAAAGCCGAGTTTAGTCCCCGCAGAGCTTCAGGTTAAAAATGAGGCGGAAAAGCGGTTGAAAGAACTACTACGTGAAGAAGAACTGAAGTGTGCTTTACGTGCTAAGGTTCGTAGAGTGGTCCAGGGGGACGCGAATACTCAGTTCTTTCATTTAATTGCTAATGGCAAGCACAGAAAGAAGCGAATCTTTCAGCTTGAGCAGGACGAGGGTACAATTTTAGGTCAGGATAACCTGAAAACATATATCACTGAGTATTATAAGCAGTTATTTGGTCCACCGGAGGAGAATACGGTGTCACTTGATGAGTCCATGACTGAGGATATACCTCAGCTTTCGGCTGCTGATAATGACATTCTGCTTGCCCCGTTCTCAGAGAAGGAGGTTCTTGAGGCAATTGCTCAAATGAAAAATAATAAGGCTCCTGGTCCGGATGGTTTCCCGGCCGAGTTTTATAAGAAGTGCTGGCACATTATTAAGGGGGATTACTACCTATGTTTCATGATCTATTCTTTGGACAGCTTCAATTATTCCACCTGAATTTTGGGACTATCACATTACTACCTAAGAAGACGGATGCGGTCAGAATTGAGCAATTCAGGCCGATCTGTCTCCTAAATGTTAGTTTCAAAATTTTCAGAAAGGTCGGGACCAACAGGCTCACACAGATTGCGCATTCTGTGGTGCATCAATCCCAAACCACGTTCATGCCAGACAGGCACATTCTAGAAGGGGTGGTAGTTCTGCATGAAACGCTCCATGAAATCCACTCCAAAAAATTGGATGGAGTGATTTTTAAAGTGGATTTAGAGAAAGCGTATGATAAGATAAAGTGGCCATTTCTCCAACAATCTTTGCGTATGATAGGGTTTGATGAAGCCTGGCGAAGGCAGGTGCAATCATTTACGCAAAAAGGTAGTGTGGGAATTAAAGTTAATGATGATATAGGTCATTACTTTCAGACTCATAAAGGCCTACGACAAGGAGACCCAATGTCCCCTATCTTGTTTAACATTGTGGTAGATATGTTGGCAATTCTGATAGGACGGGCTAAGGAAAATGGTCAAGTAGGTGGATTGGTGCCTCATCTGGTTGATGGAGGCATTTCTATCCTACAATACGCTGATGATACGATCATCTTTATAGAGCATGACGTGGTTAAGGCTAGGAATATGAAGCTGGTTTTATGCTTATTCGAGCAATTGACCGGATTGAAGATCAACTTTCATAAGAGTGAGTTGTTCTGCTTTGGTAGGGCCAAAGATGAGCAGGAAGCCTACAGACAATTGTTTGGGTGTGAGTTGGGACAGTTACCTTTCTCGTACTTAGGGATTCCTATCCACCATCGTAGGCTAACGAACAGAGAATGGAAGTGCATTGAAGACCGATTTGAGAAGAAACTGAGCTGCTGGAAGGGCAAGCTCTTATCTTATGGAGGCCGGTTAATCCTAATTAATTCGGTGCTCACAAGTTTGCCGATGTTTCTTCTTTCGTTCTTTGAGGTACCAGTTGGAGTCAGGAAGAGACTGGACTTCTATAGATCGCGGTTCTTCTGGCAGGGTGATGAGCTGAAAATAAATACAGACTTGCTAAGTGGGACATTATTTGTAGACCGAAGGACCAAGGGGGTCTAGGTACTGAGAATCTCGAAATTAAGAATAAATGCCATCTTAGCAAGTGGCTGTGGAAGCTCTCGTCGGAGACGGATGCTGTGTGGGCGCAGATCCTTCGCGGCAAGTACCTCCAGTCAAAAACTTTGTCGCAAGTCTCTGTAAGGCCGACTGACTCGCCTTTCTAGAAGGGGCTCATGAAGGTCAAGCAGGCTTTCGTTAATAGGACAAAGTTTGTTGTAGGAAACGGCTCGAGCACGCGTTTCTGGGAGGACACTTGGCTTGGTGACGCACCACTGGCCATCCAATATCCCTCCTTGTATCGTATTGTTCAACGAAAGGAGGTGGTCATTGCTTCGGTTTTCCAATCTATCCCCCTTAATATTCAGTTCAGACGAGTGCTAGCGGGCAATCGTTGGGAACAATGGCTCCATCTAGTTAGAAGGCTGATGGATATCCAGCTGTCTCAACAACCTGATGAATTGCGCTGGAAGTTGACTAAGTCTGGAGGCTTCACGGTTAAATCAATGTATATTGATGTTATTAATTCGAGCTGCATTCCTACGTCCAAACATGTTTGGGATGTCAAAGTTCCTTTGAAAATAAAAGTGTTTATGTGGTTTGTTCATGAACAAGTAATTTTAACTAAGGATAACTTGAAGAAGCGCAATTGGACAGGACCTACTAGGTGTAGTTTCTGTGATCGGGATGAGTCTATTAAACACCTCTTTTTGATTGTCCGTCAAGAAGGTTCTATGGCAGACGGTCCACATTGCTTTTAACATCAAACCACCGAATTCTGTTAATACTTTATTTGGGACATGGCTTAATGGGATTGAGCCCAACTTAGGGAGACATATTCGGTGGGGTTTGTGCTTTGCTGTGGACCATCCGAACTGCGAAACGATTTGGTCTTTAACAGAATATCATGTATACATTTTTGCAGGTTTTATTCCAACTACGGCTCTGATTTGTTCGTGGTCGCTACTCACCCAGCACGGAGGCCAGGGAGCATTTGGTTACTGGGTCTGTCCGCTGGGAGATGGTAGCTCGATATCTTCAACCGGTTTGATGGCGGTCATGTAATAGGATAGGCATTTAGTATTCCTATCTAGTTTGCCCAGCCGGTTGTGGCACATTGATGTGGCTAGTTTGATGTATCTAGCTTATCCGGGCTCTGTGTGAGCTTGTTTTGCTTCTTTTTTTTAATTTTCAAGACCTTTGGAACCATGTTGATACTACTTTATTTTGTTAATAAGAGGGCCGTATGCATCATGCTGATGCAGAGGCCGGGGTATCCCCCTTTTCGAAAAAAAAAGGTGGGATACGATTGAGTAGTCATCTTGTTTTGCAACCATGGACGATGTACTCTTGGTGGTTGGGTTTGTACAACCCTTTCTTCAATAAAAGATGATACATATGCTTATGTGTATTCTAGAAAGAAAAACAGGATGTGTTGGACATGAGCGGGTTAAGTGCTACACTGACAAAGACATAAAAATATGGAGAGGCAACAATGACGACTCAAGGTGGAAATACGAATATACGATGCTACTGGAGTCATTTCTGTAGCAACTAACCTCGTCCCTGGTCTCATGCACAGCCTCATGTTTCCAGGGGAGAACGCGGCCCTAAACGAGAAGCTACCACCTCTGATGAAATGCTCTTCTGCGAGCATAACCCGTTTGTTCTCAACACCGCCCTAGACCAGCTCAGTGTAGTGCGGCCTGTTTTCAGGTTGCCATACACTCCCCTCCCTCTTGAGAAGAGGGTTGGGTTTGTCCAGATTGTCGAAGCCATCGGCTGGGAGAATTTTGTGGGACAGAAGGAGGCCCGGGTTCTGGACGACGATGATTTCGTGTTGATCAGCAGATATTGAGTAAGTGTATGAGTTCTTTGTGCCCAGTGTATGCTGACAAACAGCGCTAGTGTCGCGTTATCCGTCTATGGTTATCTTTTTAGATGTTTCATTTGTTCACCAGTCGTTTGTTGATCTTGTCTGTGATTGGAAGTTAACTTGGAACCCATTTAGTTTGTTCACACCTTATGATGCCAGTTCGAGTGAGAAATGAGAATAGCCTGAGACATGTACAATTCGGTTGTTACTCGTGTTGATGTCTTGGTGGGAGCCAGTCAATCCACTCTTTGTTTCCCTTCCTCTTACGTTGGCGCTCATGTTACATCCACATAGCATCACTCGTATCAACAGCGAAATGGCGCTAGATTTTGGGTAGAGCTGAGCCATGGTTTGATAGAAATGGCACCTAAAATTCCCAACCTTTTGACTTGAGTGGGCTAGCTTACATGTTGGAACGGAGCAACAAGTGTAGGTCAACCCTGTTCACGTGTGGAAGAACATGGGTTATGGGAATGGGATACTGCTCCGCCTCCACTAACAGAAGCAAGTCAACAACCGGCCGCTCCGCCGCTGCGACGTAAGATGAGCGTGCACACATGGGGAGATGATATGTTGACACCTACCGGGAGGTGGGAGAGTTCAGAGGTGACCTGTCTTGTCTGTCGTGGCGGAGGCGGCGCTGCTGCTGCTGTCGATGCGGGCAGCTCCGGCTGAGCCGTCGTCTCCCACCTGGAACTGCTAAAAGCCTAAAACGAAAAAAAAATGTTCAAGGGATGTTGGATTTTGAGACTTACAAATACGTATATGTCAAACTGTCAAAGCTATGTGTAGTGAACATGGATGCTGGACGTGTTTGTGCATTGTCCGGAAGTGGTCCAACATGGGGGAGGTGCTCTCCGACTCCCAAAGTTCCATGTGGGCTCTTAAGTAAACAAGAAACCCAAAGGAGAACCTGAGCTGCCACTCCCGGTACAGATCTCCTCCTCTTCCATAAATCGACCACGAAACCACAACCATTCTCGATGGAAGACAAAGGCACGGCCCAGCGAGTCCCCCGCTGTCCCACTCTTGTCGCCTGGCCTTTTTCCTGGGTAGCATAGCCTCCCCGTTGCCGGAGATGAGGAGCTTGACAACGTCTCTCGTGGCGGCGCTGCTGCTGCTGTCGGCGCGGGCAGCTATGGCGGAGCCGTCGACTGCCACCCCGGAACCTACCGCCTGTGACGACAATTACTCGTGCCCGGAGGGCACGACCTGCTGCTGCATCTATCGGCAGGGCGACGATTGCTTCACCTGGACCTGCTGCCCGCTCCAGGGCACCACCTGCTGCGACGACAGCTACAGCTGCTGCCCCCATGACTACGGCCTCTGCAACACCAATCTTGGAACCTGCCTCATGGTAACATATAGATCAGCTGACCATTTTGTTGTGCTCTCATCAACGTGATTACAAACCATGTCAATAACTAGTGAGGGTTAGTTTCAGTTCTCTAACTTGTTTTGTTGCTTGATGATGAACACAGGGCCAGGACAGCCCGCTGTCAGTGAAGGCTCTGAAGCGTACCATGGCCAAGCCGCATTGGGCTTTCTCGTCAGGACCCAAGACTACCATGTCTGAATCTACCCAAGAATTCGAAACTTGCTACAACAGTGATCAGATCTGTAGCACATTATAACGGTCTAGTGAACGGCTGGGATATTATGAAGGACAATCTGACAGCATAGATTAAGTTTTCTCTTCTTCTTTTTTGAGAAAAGTTTTTTCTCTTTTAGCTTTCACTTCAGATGTTCTTCATTTTTTTTTCGAAAAGGGGATCCCCGGCCTCTGCATCAGCATGATGCATACGGCCATCTTATTAATAATAAAACATCCACAAAGTCTCGAAGTCTCAGTAGTAGCAAACTAAAAAGAAAACGAAAAGGCTCACACAGAACCCAAAGGCTAGATACATAAGCTAGCCCAACAAAGGATAAACCACAGCCGGTTGGCTCAACAAAAGACAGGTAAACTAATTGCCTATCCTATTACATGACCGCCATCCAAACCGGCTGAAGATATCCCGAGCTACCGTCTCCCATCGGATAGCACCAGTAACCAAACGCTCCCTGGCCTCCGTCGGAGTGAGTAGCGACCAGGAACGGATAAATGCCGTGGCTCTGAAGATAACCTGCAAAACATGAGTGTTTGTTGTTCTGTTAAAAACAAGATCATTTCTGCAATTCCAAAGCGCCCACACTAAGGCGCACACCCCCACGCGAATATGTTTAGCTAACCCGGGCTCTACCCTGTTAAGCCAAGCTCCAAACATCATGTTCACCGAATTTGGTGGATTAATATCGAAAGCAACATGAACAGTTGTCCAAAGAATTCTAGCTAGTGGGCAATCAAAGAATAAATGCTTAATGGTTTCACCCTGATCACAGAAACTACACCTAGTAGGACCTGTCCAATTGCGCTTTGTTAAATTATCCTTTGTTAAGATAACTTGTTTATGTAGAAACCACATAAACACCTTAATCTTCAAAGGAACTTTGACATCCCACACATGCTTGGTGGTAGGAATCGAGCTGGAATTAATAACAGCAACATACATTGATTTAACTGTGAATTCCCCCGACCTAGTGAGATTCCAGCGCAGTTTATCATGTTGTTGTGAAAGCTGGACCTGCATCAGTCTCCTAACTAGATGCAGCCACTGTTCCCAACGATTGCCCACTAACGATCTTCTAAATTGAATATTAAGTGGAATGGAACGAAAGACTGTTGCAACCAGAGCATCGCGCCTTTGTACAACACGATACAACGCCGGATACTGGATTGCAAGGGGCGTATCACCGAGCCAACAATCCTCCCAGAATCTTGTGCTGGCACCATTTCCAACAACATGTTTTGCCCTCTGAAAGAATGAAAGCTTAACTTTCATTAGCCCTTTCCAAAAGGGTGAATCAGTCGGTCTAACCGTGACCTGAGACAAAGTTTTGGTTTGAAGATACTTATTACGAAGGATTTGAGCCCAAGTGGCTTCAGTTCCTGAAGATAACTTCCATAACCACTTGCTAAGAAGGCATCGGTTCTTGACCTCGAGATTTTCAATCCCCATACCCCCTTGGTCTTTTGGCCTACAAATGATATCCCACTTCGCTAACCGGTATTTTCTTTTTAGCTCATCTCCCTGCCAAAAGAACCGCGATCGATAGAAGTCCAGTCTTTTCCTTACCCCAACCGGTACTTCAAAGAAAGACAAAGGAACATGGGCATGCTCACAGCACCGAATTAATAAGAATTAACCGCCTCCATATGACATGAGCTTACCCTTCCAACAGCTTAGCTTTTTCTCAAATCGATCTTCAATACACTTCCATTCATTGTTCGTGAAGCGTCTAAATGATGTATAGGAATTCCTAGGTATGTGAATGGCAGCTCCCCCAAACCACACCCAAACAATTGTTTATAGGATTCTTGTTCCTCTTTGGCTCTACCAAAGCAGAACAACTCGCTTTTATGGAAGTTAATTTTGAGCCCACTCAATTGCTCAAACAAACAAAGCAACAGCTTCATATTTCTCGCTTTTACCAAGTCATGCTCCATGAAGATGATAGTGTCACCAGCGTACTGCAGGATGGAAATACCTCCATCCACTAAATGAGGCACCAAGCCTCCAACTTGGCCTGCCTCCTTGGCTCTCCCTAACAGAACTGCCAACATGTCCACAACTATGTTTAACAGAATAGGGGACATCTGATCTCCTTGCCGCAAGCCCTTGTGTGTCTGGAAGTAATGACCAATGTCGTCATTCACTTTAATACCAACACTACCCTTCTGCGTGAACGATTCAACCTGGCTCCTCCAGCCCTCGTCGAACCCTTTCATACGCAAAGCTTGTTGCAGGAAAGGCCACTTAGCTTTGTCGTACGCTTTCTCAAAGTCCACTTTAAAAATGACTCCATCGAGTTTCTTTGAGTGGATTTCATGGAGCGTTTCATGCAAAACCACCACCCCTTCTAGGATGTTTCTATCCGCATGAAAGCTGTCTCGATTGCTGCACCACGAAACGCATAATCTGTGTGAGCCTATTCGTCCCAACCTTGGTAAAAATTTTGAAACTAACATTCAAAAGACAGATAGGCCGGAACTGCTCAATCCTCGAGCATCTGTTTTTTGGTAGCAACGTTATGGTTCCAAAGTTCGTGAAATAGATGAAGCCGCCCAAAGAAAAGGTCATGAAACATGGGTAAAAGATCCCCCTTGATAATATGCCAGCATTTTTTTATAAAACTCCGCCGGAAACCCATCCGGCCCAGGAGCCTTATTGTTCTCCATCTGGGAAATGGCATCGAAAACTTCCTTTTCCGTAAACGGTGCAGTCAAGATAGCATTATCAGAAGCAGTTAGTTGAGGCACATCCTCAATCCTGGACTCATCGAGGGACACCGCGCTATCCTCCGGCGGTCCAAATAACTGTTTATAATATTCGGTGATGTAGATCTTTAGATTATCGTGACCCACAATTGTGCCTTCATCTTGCTCGAGCTGAATTTTTTTCTTTCTATGTTTGCCATTTGCAATAAGATGAAAGAATTGAGTGTTCGCATCCCCTTGGATTACTTTGCGAACCTTTGCTCTGAGCGCCCACTTCAGCTCTTCTCCACGGAGAAGTTCCTTCAACCTCTTCTCCGCATCAAGCTTACAAGACAATTCAGCAGTCTGCAGAATTGTAGATTCAGCTTTAACATCTAGGGATCGTATAAGATCTAGGAGTCTATCCTTTTCAATCTTATAAACTCCACTTAGGTGTTTGGCCCATCCCGAGAAAGCTCCTCAAATGCCCGATCTTATTCGCCATCTCTCGACGGACGATCTTCCCCAAAGATCCGTAGCCCACTCCCTAGCTACGAGATCCAGAAACCTTCTCGCTCAAACCACGCCTGCTTCGAAGAGAAGGTATTTTGTTTCCCACATGCCTTGGTTCACCGGAGTCACGAACAAAGGCGTGTGGTCCAAATCCCACGTGAGAGCCCGAACCATGACGAGAGGGAATTTCTGTTCCCATTCGCACTTGCTAGCACCGATCCAACTTCTCATATGTCGGATTGGGTAAAGAGTTAGCCCAGTGAATTGGCGACGTAAAGCTCGATCTCTCTCAGATCCAAGCTCTCAATGATGGTGTTAAACATAAAAGACCATCGGCCATCAAAGTTATCATTGTTCTTCTCATCCTCCTCCTAATGATGTTGAAGTCCCCCAACCAAAATGGGAAGTTGTTCAGATCCGCAAATACGAACCAGGTCTGCCAAAACTCGGTTTAAGCTCAGGTTGTGCGCCCCATAGACCGCCACCGTAACCCAGTTAAACCCATCTAATTTAGACTGACTCAAATTTGACCGCGAAGTCACCCATAACAACGCTCCGGACTTCCAGGGAGTCACATCTCACACCAAGCAAGATGCCACCGGACCTCCCTCTTGGAGGAAGACAATGCCAATCGAACTCCACTCCTCCCGACAAAGTGTTAAGAAACTGTGGAGCAAAATTATCCCTACCAGTTTCAGAGAGCGCAATGAAGTCTAAACTGTGCTCTAAAGATGCCTCCGCTAGAAACCTATGTTTAGCCAAGTCCTTAAGACCTTTGCTATTCCAGAAGATTCCTTTCATAGGTCATCATGGAATTTTTTGGCAGTACGAATCCTAGCACTCCTACGTACCGCGGATGCGGGATACACCTTCTGCTTCCACTTACGTTTAGGAATGTTATTTCCCGCAACCCGGTCCTCATAACCGGGCTCCGGTTGTGCAATTACTACTTCATCCACTCCGACTTCCTCCTCGTCAGACTCCGCAGACGGAGGAACAAGATCCGCACAGAAATTGTCAAGCACCCTTACCCCCAATGCGTCAATCTCCGCATCATTCATAGGTCTTACAGCCGCTAGGTTTCTAATGGTTTCTAAGGCTTGTTCCGCTTCCAAGTCTAAGAGATCATTAATCGAATTTGAAATTTCAGAATTATCATTCCCAAGTGAAACCCCTACTTGGTTGGCATTATTAATAATCTCGTCCTTAGAAAAGTGCAGAATGGAATTAGATAAATTAACTGACATACCAGTTGTGACCTCAACATCACGGAGCTTGGCCGCCCGCATAGCGCACCGCTGCTGAATGTCATCCACCTCCGGAAGGTCCTGGATACGAGAGCTCATCCGTCTCCCCTCGGAAACCGGGTCTGGGATCCCCCCGAAAGCAATTACCTCCTCCCGAGTAATGGCACTCGGAGGGGGCCGGAAGGAGGGAGACCTCCGAAGGTCGGGGGAGAAGCCAGAGGGGGTATGCGCCAGGGCCGCCTGCCCTAGTCCCTCCCCCCAGCTCTCACCCCCGCAGCCGAGAGCACCACCGGTTTGACCGCCGCCGTGACAAGTGGGTCCAGGGCCACCTGCCCCAGACCACTGCCCATCGCCTCCGGCGGGCTCTCCACACGCAAAGCTCCCGAGTAGCAATCATCCAGTGCCACCCGCCCCAGAGATGGATCACCAGCACCGACCCCAGGCGCCACAGGAGTCGACACCTGTGACAAGGTAGCAAGAGAGGTAGTCGTGGCCGCCTGCCCCGACACCCCTTCCCTCGGAGAAAGAGCCAAGCCGAGCTCATGCCGGCTGCTCGATGGCACCGAAGGCCGTGGGAGCACCGGCGACCCCTGAGACTCCACCGCGCGTACAACCGTCGCTCGAGTGCCATCCGTACGCCGAAGAGCCGGTCCAAAGTCCAAGACCGGGAGCGAGTGCTCAAAAGCCTCGTCAGAGTCCACCCGATCACTCCACAGGCGAGGAGGGGCTGACGACGACTGAAAGGACCCAAATCGCAAAGAGTTATGAGGCGTGGATGAAGTGTGAGACGGCTCCACTCCGGATCCGCTCCTGTGCTCCGAGCTATAGGTCCCGAACCGCTGGACTCTGTCCAGCCTCCTCGCCGGTCCCCAGAGCCAGCAAGATCACCTCCCCTTCGTGCATGTCCACATCAGTACCCACAGCCACCTCAGCAAACAGCTCCGCATCCTCAAACTCGATGTCAAGGGGAAATACCTCTCCCCTATATGTCCAATTGACGACATCCGGAACATACTCTATGTCCAAAATACTGACTCGCAGTCTGGCCACCCTCGCCGATCAACGCCATATCAACCTTCTCCGCCTTACCAACCAAAATCCCCAAACTCGCCACCACACTAACATCAGCCGAGCCTCGGAAGGTGCTCCAAAAACGAGCCACACCGAGTAAGCGGCTTCCCTTAGGCTCAACTTTCTTCCATTCATGAAACTCCAAAATACCATTAGTGCCTCGCACCTTACACATCCCAAAGCTCAGCAATCGCTGCAAGTCCTCAATCAAGGAACTCAACTCAACACTCTTTCCTCAATGTAAACAAGGTCCCATCGAAAATCACCCGAGCCACTGCCGCAGCCTCTGCACAATCTGAGCCTGTGAGACATCTCCCTGGGTGACCTTCACCAAACCAGTAGTAAGACTCTGAGCATCAACTGGAATCTCCCTCGCAGCTGTTGACTCAAAAAAAATAAGCTCAGCACAGTACACGCCGTAGACTGTAAGAGCTGGAGTCTGCTCCCTCAAAAAAGGACACTCTTCCGACGCATGAGCCGGCTTGCCACAAGAGTCACAAAGTTGGGCCACGCATTCCGCAATGAAATGACCTTTCTCACCGCACCGGTAACAGAGCATCCTCTCTTTCTTGCGAGCATACTTGGATGCCCGCTCTACCTCAGCCCGGTCAGCAGCCTCGGTGTCCTTTGCAGTCCCAGGAACATCAACAACGGCAACAGCATTAACCACCTCCATAGCCTGGGATGGTAACTCCTGGGCAACCTGGTCCGTCTCCATTGCCGCATCGGTAGGGTCAGCCACCCTGGGTGGAGGCGGCCGGGGAAACCTCCCTCGGCCTCCACCACGACCACGGTATCCGCGAAACCCTCCTCTCTGTCTGTGATCCGGCCCTAAGGCCCCCTCAACAAAGCCTCCAGCTGGGCCTAGAAACGGTCTCTCAGCCAACCCGTCACTCTGCCAAGCATACCCACGGCCTCCTCCCATGGAAGAAGAACCTCGATGTTGACCGACACCATATGCGTCATAACCGTCATCTCCCCACTTGCCTCGTGGAGGAGCATTATGACCCCCATTGTTGTTAACCTGCCCGGCCTGAGTCTGAGTCTGCCCAAGCCTGCTTTGCGCCCGCCGAACGGCCAGATGAGGCGGTGGCGCACGCTGTTGACCACCAAGATGCACACTCCCGGCCTCGGTAGACCCTCCCGCTCGGCCGGCCGAAGCTAGCCCCGGCGCCACGGGTCTGGTCCCGGTCGAACCCACCGCCGCCGTCATAGTGGAAGTGGCCACCGGAAGGGGGGGCCGCTGCTCACCCCGGTGAGCCGGCGCCATGGGTCTCTGCTCGCCCCGACCCGCCGTCGTCGGCACCGTCACCGAGACCCGGGCTCCCTGGGTCGAGGGGCCTTGGTTGCCCACCGGCTGCCGCAAAGGAGGGGGCGGAGCACCGCGGTTGTGCTGCGGCAGGGGCGCACCACCACGCCCAGCAGCGCCAGCGACCGGCGCGGGCGACCGTAGCCCGGTCGGAGGGGCACCGCGACCAGTCCCCTGAACCGGCGGAGCAGCACCTCCGCTTCCCGCCGCACTGCTCGCCGCGGGCGGGGGCGCATTCCCCCGGCCAGCCATCGCGCACAGCGGTGGAATCCTCTTGGCCCGGCGCGCACCGCAGACAGGGATGCCTCGATGCCCCGACCTACGAACCCTAGCGCCTTCCACCGACGGCGTAGGGGCGATCGCAACTCTTTGATCGAACGTGCATGGCTCGAGAGACATACCGGTATGGGCTACAGAACAAACATGGGCCTCATACCCATGTTGATCCGGCCCAACACCCACATCGGTCGCAACCGAACGCCCCGGCCCAGCCGCGCACAACAGCCGATCGAGTGCTTCCGCCCTCGAGGTTTGAATCGAGGCCGCTGCGGTTGCCATGGCCGGCGCCGGCGATCCCAAACCCCGGGGCGATCTCCGCATCTTCTTTTTCCGTTTTACCATAACCCAATCTTCCGGACGAATCAAATCAAAAACCGTAAGTTTCGGCAAACTAACCTTGGGAATTGGACCTTTCCATGGCCAAAGCGCCGTAGCCGCCGTCTTCCGATGAACTATCCGACGAATTATCTCGACCTTGTCTCCAGCTTGCAGCCCTGCGCGAGCCGGATCCTCCGAGGGTACAACCCGATCCACCGTAGTCGCCACTTCCTCTTCGGAGTACCTGGAATGAAAGAACTCGCAGATTAGGTCGGACGGTGAAGGGGACGGCGGCGACTCCACCGGCGGCTCCACCCCATCGTCTTCCGCGTCCTCCTCGTCATCATTCGCCAACGCCCAGAACCTGCCCCCCACCTGCCGCCGATCACCGGCGCAGGCCGGCGGGTTCGCCGTCAGACCCAGAGCGCCCTCGCGAGCGCCCTCGCGAGCGCCTTCAGAGCGCCCCCGCCGTGTGAGAGACAGAGCGCCCCCTCTCTCCCTCGCCTTCCTCCCCTGTCTCTCACACAGCTCCCCCTCTCTCTTCGTCGTGCATGTGACCATGCTTGTTGGATTAAAGAGAGGCACGAAGTGAAGGGTTGGTGAATGACTGAATGGTGTGATCGATCGACAGCCGGTGCGACATCATTCTTCATTTTTAACTAGCTACCTTTTACTTTTACCACAATGATTCGTCTTGTGGATATAAAGCCGATTAAAGAGAACTCCTTCAAAGATTTCATTAGGGCATCTCCAACGCTGACCCGCAAACCGGACACCGCATTGTCAACAAGAATAGTGAGGAGCAAATTCCACGTTATGCTGAAATGCCAAATTTGACAAATAGCTATAAAGAGACATCGCTGTTAAACTTGGTACTCCCTCCGATTCAAATTAAATGTCGCAACTCTGGAAAACTTTAATTTGGATTGGAGGGAGTATTTTTTGTGTTGGTGTTGCAATTACTAGTTAGGTGGTCTCTGGATTGACATAAATCAACATCAAAGGCTATGTTCCACTCCTGCTACCCTTCTTCTACGCATTGGATGAGGCGATGGGGGGCGACCACTAGGGCGACCACGGGCGCCCCGCCCTCATCTCCCGGGGATCGCCGGCGGGTGGGCGGCCGGTTTTGGGCTCTAGCGGATTCCGACGATGACGACGAGGACGGGGACTCGCCGGCGTCTTCTCCGGCATCTCCAACCCCGTCCGATGTCATTTGTGAATTCTCCACTCCCGGCTATGACGAAGATGATGTAGCGACGACGGTAGACAAAGTCTTGCCACCCGAAGATCCGGCGAGGCTTGGACTACACGCTGGAGAGAGGAAAGAGATGGTTCGTCGTGTCGTGCATCGCAGAACGGTGGTGACGGCGATTAGGCCATGGAAGGGCCCCTTGCTTAAGGTAAATCTCCCTAACTTAACGTTGTTCGATTTGATTCGCCCGGAGTCGTGGATTACGGTTAAGAGAAGGAAGAAACCATGCCGGAAAGGGCCGCGATCGGCGCCAGGGTTGGCCGCGGCGGCGATGCTGGCGAGGAAGCCGATCCAGATCACGGCGGATCGCCAGGAGCGTTTGAAATCGCTCCTGGGCCGAAGTGGGATGGGTTTGGACGATTTGTCGCTTGAGGTCGTTGGGCCAGGGACTGTTGGGTATGAGGCCCAAGTGAGTTCGGGTCCTATCGATAGCGAACGTGACGTTGCATGCATCCGAGTGCCATCTACATCGCGATCATCTTCCCCGCGTACTAGGGTGTTTCTGCATCGGGCACCCTGGCTTCGTTCTTCGGGACCTGGTCGCGCTAGGCCGATACCTCCCCTGGTGGCCATGGCGGGCGGCGGGGCTGGTCTGCAGCCGGGAAAGAAGGCCGCCGTGCAGACCGAGGCTGGCCGCGCCGGGGGTGCGCCGCCGCTGGGCGGTGGCTCTGGCCATGGTACGCCGCCGCAGGGCGTTGGCTCTTGCCGTGGTGCGCCGCCGCTACCGGTCTCTAGTTCCGGTCACGGTGTGCCGCCGTCGACAACCGCTGTTGGCCGGGGTACTGCGGTAGGCCTTGGGACGGCGCGTGTGGCTGCAGGACGTGGTGGTGGTGCCCTTCCAGGGATTCGGCCGCCGTCGCTGCGTTCGGTGGGGCTACATGCCGCGGGTCGAGGCGGGATGGCCGGCGGTCCTCGCCCGCTGGTGCCCGGTCTGGCTAGGGTGGCCGCAGCGGGCCGGGGTGGTGTGATCGCACCCAGGCTGCCTGCACCGGGGAACCAGGGTGTGACACCCGGTCAGCCTCTCCCCCCGCCGCACTACGTCGCGAGGCCGACACAGAATCGGTCTGGGCCGATGCAAACGCAGGCGCCGCCACCTCAAGACACGGGTGTTGGAGGTGCTTCTGGACCTCCCCGGGGTCAATGGGGTGATGATGGGTACAATGCCTATGGGGATGTCCAGCACCGTGGCTCTTCATCGACGGGCGGTGGTCGAGGATATGCCTGGCAGAGTGATGGGACTGCAGAGAGACCTTTTCTCGGTCCTCTGGGTGGTTTCGTTGAGGGGGCGTCTGGCCAAGCCTATCGTCATCGGGGAGGCTACCACGGTCATCGTGGTGGTCGAGGTGGTTGAGGTGGTCGAGGTGGTCGGTTTCGTCAACGGCAGCCTCCTCCGCCTGTGGTCGTCGAGCTGACTCCCGCCACTAGGGTTGCCAAGGAGCCGGTGCTATCCGGTCAGGCTATGGATGTGGTGATGACGCTAGCTAATGCTGACATACCCAGGAATGAAACCATGGTGTCGGCGTCTGTGGAGGCGACAGACAAGGCTGACTCGGACAGGGCGTCCAAGTGGGCGCGCAAGAAGGAGAAAATGTTGTGCTGTCGGTGTGGAGAGAAGGGTCATTTTATTGCTGAGTGAGTGGCTGACCTACGTGACACCTATGGCAATCCGGCTCATGATATGGGGGATTTTCCAATTTTGCGAGATCAGGCACCATCTCTTATGATGTATGGAGTGTACTGTGCTGAGCTCACGTTCTTTGAGTCTCCTAGTGCGAGGGAGATCCCTAACAAGACCCAGAGTCTGACGACTGGGGTTGTCAAAGTTACCAGAGGAGAGGTCTTTGAGACTCAGATTGTGCAGAGGCTGAATGAGTTAGCTCCTGGTGACTTACAGTGGGAGCCTGTTAGTCTCGAGGCAAAAATGTTTAGGGTTGAGTTCCCTTCAGTTGAGGATTTGCAGAGACTTCTGAGTTTTGGATGTGCAAAGTGCTGGGTACAGATTGTATCCTCGAGTTTCATGAGTGGAAGAAGATCGAACCTCAGGGTAAGCTGCTTACTGCTACCTCTTGAGCACTGCGTTGGATTTCCCCGAAGAGGAGAGGATGATGCGGCAAAGTAGCGTAAGTATTTCCCTCAGTTTTTGAGAACCATGGTATCAATCCAGTAGGAGACCACACACAAGTCCCTCGTACCTACACAAAACGATAGCAACTCGCAACCAACGCTTAGGGGTTGTCAATCCCTTCACGGTCACTTACGAGAGTGAGATCTGATAGAGATAATATTTTTGGTATTTTTGATAGATAGATGCAAAGTAAAAAGTAAAGGCAAAGCAAATAAAAAAAGTGATATAGATTGATATGATGAGAATAGACCCGGGGGCCATAGGTTTCACTAGTGGCTTCTCTCAAGAGCATAAGTATTCTACGGTGGGTGAACAAATTACTGTTGAGCAATTGACAGAATTAACCATAGTTATGAGTATATCTAGGCAATGATCATGTATATAGGCATCACGTCCAAAACAAGTAGATCGAAACGATTCTGCATCTACTACTATTACTCCACTCATCGACCGCTATCCAGCATGCATCTAGAGTATTAAGTTAAAAACAGAGTAACGTCATAAGCAAGATGACATGATGTAGAGGGATAAATTCATGCAATATGATAAAAACCCCATCTTGTTATCCTCGATGGCAACAATACAATACGTGCCTTGTTGCCCCTTCTGTCACTGGGTAAGGACACCGCAAGATTGAACCCAAAGCTAAGCACTTCTCCCATTGCAAGAACTACCAATCTAGTTGGCCAAACCAAAAAGGATAATTCGAAGAGACTTGCAAAGATAACTCAATCATACATAAAAGAATTCAGAGAAGAATCAAATATTTTCCATAGATAATACTGGATCATAAACCCACAGTTCATCGGTCTCAACAAACACACCACAAAAAGAAGATTACATCGAATAGATCTCCACGAGAGAGGGGGAGAACATTGTATTGAGATCCAAAAAGAGAGAAGAAGCCATCTAGCTACTAGCTATGGACCCGAAGGTCTGAAGTAAACTACTCACACTTCATCGGAGGGGCTATGGTGATGATGTAGAAGCCCTCCGTGGTGGATGCCCCCCGTGAGCTCGAACAGGCCCCAAGATGGGATCTCGTGGATACAGAAGGTTGCGGTGGTGGAATTAGGTTTTTGGCTCCTGTTCTGATTGTTCAGGGATACGTAGGTATATATAGGAGGAAGGAGTTCGTCGGTGGAGCTCCGAGGGGCCCACGAGGTAGGGGGCGCGCCCTCCACCCTCGTGACCTCCTCGGGCACTACTTGGAGTAGGGTCCAAGTCTCCTGGATCACGTTCGGTTGGAAAATCACGATCCCGAAGGTTTCATTCCGTTTGGACTCCGTTTGATATTCTGTTTCTTCAAAATACTGAAAAAGCCAAAAAACAACAATTCTGGGCTGGGCCTCCAGTTAATAGGTTAGTCCCAAAAGTAATATAAAAGTGGAAAATAAAGCCCAATATAGTCCAAAACAGTAGATAAAGTAGCATGGAGCAAAAAAAAATTATAGATACGTTGGAGACGTATCAGGCATCCCCAAGCTTAATTCCTGCTAGTCCTCGAGTAGGTAAATGATAAAAAAGAATTTTTATGCGGAGTGATACTTTGGCATAATTTCAATGTAAATCTTCTTAATTGTGATATGAATATTCAGATCCGAAAGATTCAAGACAAAAGTTCATATTGACACAAAAATAATAATACTTCAAGCATACTAATCAAAGCAATCATGTCTTCTCAAAATAACATGGCAAAAGAAAGTTCATCCCTACAAAATCATATAGTTAGGCTATGCTTTATTTTCGTCACACAAAGATGTTCCCAACTTCTATACCCCCGATGACAAGCCAAGAAATTGTTTCATACTTCAATAATCTCAAACTTTTTCAACCTTCACACAATACATGAGCGTGAGCCATGGATATAGCACTATGGGTGGAATAGAATATGATGATGGGGATTGTGTGGAGAAGACAAAAAGGAGAAAGTCTCACATTAACTAGGCGTATCAACGGGCTATGGAGATGCCCATCAATAGATATCGATGTGAGTGAGTAGGGATTGCCATGCAACGGATGCACTAGAGCTATGAATGCTCAACAAAAGAAAACTAGTGGGTGTGCATCCAACTCGCTTGCTCACGAAGACCTAGGGCATTTGAGGAAGCCCATCGTAGGAATATACAAGCCAAGTTCTATAATGAAAAATTCCCACTAGTATGAAAAGACAACTTATGAGACTCACTACATGAAGAACAAGGTGCTACTTTGAAGCACAATATATGAGACTCACTACATGAAGAACAAGGTGCTACTTTGAAGCACAAGTGTGGAAAAAGAGATAGTAGCATTGCCCTTTTTTATATTATTTTATTATTATTATTTTCTTTTTTTTGGGGCCTTTCTTTTTTTTCTTTTGGCCTTTGTCTTTTTTTATTTGGGCAATGCTCTAATAATGATGATCATCACACTTCTATTGATTACACAAGGATTACAACACGAAACTTAGAACAAGATATGACTCTATATGAATGCCTCCGGTGGTGTACCGGGATGGTGCAATGAATCAAGAGTGACATGTATGGAAAATAATGCATGATGGCTTTGCCACAAATACGATGTCAACTACATGATCATGCAATGGCAATATGACAAAAGTAATGTATGTCATGATGATGATGATGGAAGTTGCATGGCAATATATCTCGGAATGGCTATGGAAATGCCATGATAGGTAGGTATGGTGGCTGTTTTGAGGAAGATATAAGGAGTGTGATAGAGTATGTCATATCACGGGGTTTGGATGCACCGGCGAAGTTTGCGCCAACTCTCAAGGTGAGAAAGGGAATGCATGGTACCGAAGAGGCTAGCAAAGGCGGAGAGGTGAGAGTGCGTATAATCCATGGACTCAACATTAGTCAAAAGAACTCATATACTTATTGCAAAAATTTAGAAGTCATCAAATATTCAAGTACTACACGCATGCTCCTAGGGGATAGATTGGTAGGAAACGACCATCGCTCGTCCCCAACCGCCACTCATAAGGATGCACAAGCCAGGTACACTTCATGATTCAAATTTGTTACACAACTTTAACCATACGTTCATGCTACGGGATTTGCAAACTTCAACACAAGTACTTCTCAAATTCATAATCACCCAACTAGCACGACTTTGATATTATCACCTCCATATCTCAAAACAATGATCAAGCATCAAACTTATCTTAGTATTCAACTCACTCATAAGAAAGTTTCACATATCTTGAACACCAAGTATATTAACATTAGGCAAATTACCATGCTATTAAAGACTCTCAAAATAATCTAAGTGAAGCATGAGAGGTCAATAGTTTCTTTAAAACAAATCCACCACAGTGCTCTAAAAGATCTAAGTGAAGCACTAGAGCAATTATCACGCTCAAAAGATATAAGTGAAGTACTATGAGCAAAACTATCAAGCTCAAAAGATATAAGTGAAGCACCTGGAGTATTCTAACAAATTCCAAATCATGTATGGCTCTCTCAAAAGATGTGTACAGCAAGGATGATTGTGGTAAACTAACAAGAAAATACACAAATAATACAAGATGCTCCAAGCAAAACACATATCATGTTGGTGAATAAAAATATAGCTCCAAGTAAATTACCGATGGAAGTGGACGAAAGAGGGGATGCCTTCCGGTGCATCCCCAAGCTTTGACTTTTTGGTGTCCTTGGATTATCTTAGGGTGCCATGGTCATCCCCAAGCTTGGGCTCTTGCCACTCCTTGTTCCATAATCCATCAAAAGAATTCACCCAAAACTTGAAAACTTCACAACACAAAACTCCACAGAAATCTCGTGAGCTCTGTTAGAGAAAGAAAACAAAAGACTACTTCAAGGTACTGTAATGAACTCATTCTTTAATTATATTTGTGTTAAACCTACTTTATTCCAACTTCTCTATGGTTTATAAACTAATTTACTAGCCATAGATTCATCAAAATAAGCAAACAACACACGAAAAACAGAACAGTCTGTAGCAATCTGTAACTAACACAAACTTCTGGAACTCTAAAATTTCTACCAAAATAGGAAGTCCTGGAAACTTTGTTTGTTGATCAGCATCAAAAGGAATCAACGCAAAAGAACGTTCCTGTGATTTATCATAACTAAATTCGTGCGCGCAAAGTTTCTGTTTTTCAGCAGAATCAAATCAACTATCATCGTAGGTTATCCTATAGGTTCTACTTGGCACAAACACAAATTAAAACATAAAACCACATCCAAACAGAAGCTAGATGGATTATTTATTCCTAAACAGAGGCAAAAACAAAAAATACAAAATAAAATTGGGTTGCCTCCCAACAAGCGCTTTTCTATAAAGCCTTTTTAGCTAGGCAGTGAGAATTTTAATGATGCTCACAAGAAAGACAAGAATTGAAGCGCAAAGAGAGCATCATGGAACACGTGACAAACACATCTAAGTCTAACATACTTCCTATGCATAGGCATATTATAAGTAAACAAATTTGCAAGGCAAACAAAAACTAGCATATGCAAGGAAGAACAAAGAGATGATACCAATCTCAACATGAAGAGAGGTAATTTAGTAACATGAAAATTTCTACAACCATATTTTCCTCTCTCATAATAATTACATGTAGGATCGTAAGAAAATTCAACAAAATAATTATCACATAAAATATTTCCAACACGATCCACATGCATGCGAAGTTGACACTCTTCCAAAATAGTGGGATTAATATTAACTAAAGTCATGACCTCTCCAAACCGACTTTTATCAAAAATACCATAAGATTGAACATTCTCCAAATATGTGGGATGTAAAGTTGACACTCTTCCAAACCTACTTTCAAAATTATTGCAAACACTATTATCAATTTCATATTCATCATGGGGCTTAAATAAATTTTCAAGATCATAAGAAGAATCACCCCAATCATGATCATGGCAACAAGTAGTAGACATAGCAAAACTAGCATCCCCAAGCTTAGGGTTTTGCATATTATTAGCACAATTGACATCAAGAGAACTTATAGTAACATCATTGCAATCATGCTTTTTATTCAAAGATCTATCGTGAATCGCTTCATAAAGTATTTCATCACAATGTTCAGATTCACGAAATTCAAGCAAAACCTAATAAAGATAATCTAGTGCACTCAATTCACTAGTAATAGGTTCATCATAATTGGATCTCTTAAAGAGATTAGCAAGTGGATGAGGATCCATAAACTTTTAGCAAGCAAAGATGCAAGCAAAAAGAAGGCACAAGCAAACATAAGATCGAACGGAAGAAGGGCGAATAAAATGGCAAGGGTGAAGTGGGGGAGAGGAAAACGAGTGGCAAATGGCAAATAATGTAATGCGAGAGATAGGGATTGCGATGGGTACTTGGTATGGTTGACTTGCATGCGTGAGCCTCCCCGGCAACGGCGCCAGAAATTCTTCTTGCTACCTCTTGAGCACTGCATTGGATTTCCCCGAAGAGGGGAGGATGATGCAGCAAAGTAGCGTAAGTATTTCCCTCAGTTTTTGAGAACCAAGGTATCAATCCAGTAGGAGACCACGCACAAGTCCCTCGTACCTACACAAAATGATAGCAACTCACAACCAACGCTTAGGGGTTGTCAATCCCTTCATGGTCACTTACGAGAGTGAGATCTGATAGAGATAATATTTTTGGTATTTTTGATAGATAGATGCAAAGTAAAAAGTAAAGGCAAAGCAAATAAAAAAAGTGATATAGATTGATATGATGAGAATAGACCCGGGGGCCATAGGTTTCACTAGTGGCTTCTCTCAAGAGCATAAGTATTCTACGGTGGGTGAACAAATTACTGTTGAGCAATTGACAGAGTTGACCATAGTTATGAGTATATCTAGGCAATGATCATGTATATAGGCATCACGTCCAAAACAAGTAGATCGAAACGATTCTGCATCTACTACTATTACTCCACTCATCGACCGCTATCCAGCATGCATCTAGAGTATTAAGTTAAAAATAGAGTAACGTCGTAAGCAAGATGACATGATGTAGAGGGATAAATTCATGCAATATGATAAAAAACCCATCTTGTTATCCTCTATGGCAACAATACAATACCGCCTTGTCCCTTCTTACACCTCGGGTAAGGACACCGCAAGATTGAACCCAAAGCTAAGCACTTCTCCCATTGCAAGAACTACCAATCTAGTTGGCCAAACCAAAAAGGATAATTCGAAGAGACTTGCAAAGATAACTTAATCATACATAAAAGAATTCAGAGAAGAATCAAATATTTTCCATAGATAATACTGGATCATAAACCCACAGTTCATCGGTCTCAACAAACACACCGCAAAAAGAAGATTACATCGAATAGATCTCCACGAGAGAGGGGGAGAACATTGTATTGAGATCCAAAAGAGAGAAGAAGCCATCTAGCTACTAGCTATGGACCCAAGGTCTCAAGTAAACTACTCACACTTCATCGGAGGGGCTATGGTGATGATGTAGAAGCCCTCCATGGTGGATGCCCCCCGGCGTGAGCTCCTAACAGGCCCCAAGATGGGATCTCGTGGATACAGAAGGTTGCGGCGGTGGAATTAGGTTTTTGGCTCCTGTTCTGATCGTTCGGGGATACGTAGGTATATATAGGAGGAAGGAGTACGTCGGTGGAGCTCCGAGGGGCCCACGAGGTAGGGGGCGCGCCCTCCACCCTCGTGACCTCCTCGGGCACTACTTGGAGTAGGGTCCAAGTCTCCTGGATCACGTTTGGTTGGAAAATCATGATCCCGAAGGTTTCATTCCGTTTGGACTCCGTTTGATATTCTGTTTCTTCGAAATACTGAAAAGGGCAAAAAACAGCAATTCTGGGCTGGGCCTCCGGTTAATAGGTTAGTCCCAAAAGTAATATAAAAGTGGAAAATAAAGCCCAATATAGTCCAAAACAGTAGATAGAGTAGCATGGAGCAATAAAAAATTATAGATACGTTGGAGACGTATCACTTACTCAGGTTTGGCTGCGTTTTTCCGGGGCTCGCTCGAATCCGATGCAGGATGCTAGGGTCGTGGCTAGCTTGGGCATTATTGTGGGGAAGACTGAGAGAGTGGATATGGCATTTACCAAAGCTCACGGGATTGCCCGACTGCTGGTCAGTGTTCTGGATATTGAGTTCGTGCCTGATGTGGTCAAGTGGACATATCGAGGCCAGATTTATAACCTCGTGATTGAGTTTGAGGATGAGCATCTGTTCACCGAGGCGGCTAACGGGACTGATGTTGACATGCACGAGGGAGATAACAACTCGGGAGCTAAGGAGGCACCGTTCGATGGTGCTGGACGAGAGTTGTCCAGTGGACCGGGGCCCATTTCTGAGACGCCCGGGGATAGGACAGTATCACCCTCCTCGGTGCCTATGACCTCTCTGAGATTTGGGTCTTTCGAGCCTGCCACTGCGCCTCCGAGACTTTGGAGTGATCGGATGGAGTCTGACGAGGTTTTTGAGTGCACATTACCTGCTTTGGATTTTGAGGATGTTGTGAGTCCCGTTCTTGGGGCCTTGCTGACCACGGTCAGGGGAGAGGAGGAGGAGTCTAGGCAGGTGGCCACTCCCTCTCTTGCACAGCTCGTGGAATCTCGTCACGACGAGGTTCCTGTGGTGGCAGTCTTACCTTCGGGAGGGGGTCTGAGGCAGGTGGCCTCGATTCCCTCTTCTCCTCTCGCGGTGCCGGAGCTGCAGGTGGCAGTTCCGCCTTCTGAGGGGGCTTGGGGCAGGTGGCCTTGGTGCCCTCTTCTCCTCTCATGGTGGAGGAAGTTTCGGTGGCGGAGGCATTATCTTTGGGAGGGGGTCCGGGGCAGGTGGCCTCAGCACCCTCTTCTCCTATCGCGGTACCGGAATTGCAGGTGGCGGCTCCGCCTTCTGGAGGGAGATCGGGGCAGGTGGCCTCGGCGCCCTCTTCCCCTGGGGCGCCTAGGGTGGCCGCCCCTGCTGTGGCGCCGGTGAGCTCCCCTTGCCAAAGGGCCGGGGTGGTGGGGAGTACGGGCAGGTGGCCCATGCATTCCCCTCCCCACCGCTTTCTGGCGTCCCCGATGTTTCATCAACGGAGGCCAACCGACTGCGTGTTTTGGGTGAGGCAGGAGGCCCCACCCCGAGAAGGGTCACTCAGGAGGAGGTTATTGCATTTGGAGGCATTCCGGATCCGGTCTCTGAGGGGCGACGGTTGAGCTGTCGTCTCCAGGATCGTCCGGAGGTTGACGACATACATCAGCAGTACGCCATGAGGGCGGCCAAGCTTCGTGACGTTGAGGTCACTACTGGTATGTCGGTTAATACCTCTAATTCCATTTTGCATTTTTCTAATGATGAGATTATTAATAATGCAAACCAGTTAGGAGTTTCACTAGGTAGTAATGATAGTGAAATTTCAAACTCCGTCAATGATATCCTGGATTTAGAGGCAGAGTGGGCTTTAGAGATGATTCGTAACTTAGCTGCGGTTAAACCCATGAACGATTCTGAGTTTGATGCTTTGGGGGTTAGGGTGCTCAATAATTTTTGTGCGGATCTTGTAACAGCCCTATCGGAGTCTGAGGAGGAGGATGTTACATCTAAGAATGCCGTGGTTAGATCCTCTGTGCCTGGTTGTGAGGACCAGCTGGAGTGTCAGAACAAACCTAAACGCAAGTGAAAGCGGGAGATATACCCGGCTTCCCCAGTGCGTAGGAGTGCTAGGATCCGTACGGCTAAAAAATTTCATGACGAAATATGAAAGGAATCTTTTGGAATAGCAGAGGTCTGAAAGACTTGGCTAAGAGAAGGTTTCTTGGAGAGGCTTCTATTGAGCATAAGTTGGATTTTATCGCATTGTCGAAAAATGGTACAGATAATTTTTCACCACAATTTCTCAATACTTTATCGGGAGGGATGATTTTGACTGGCATTGTCTGCCACCGAGAGGAAGATCAGGTGGGATCTTACTCAGAGTTAGATGCGATTCGCTCGAAGTCTGAAGTGTGGTGATGGGAGACTTTGCAGTTAAGTTTCGGGTGAGGTCGAAGGCCGATGGGTCTAATTGGGCTCTGGAGGCGGTATATGGTGCCGCACAGCCTGAACTCAAACCTGAATTTTTGGCTGATCTGGTTCGGATTTGCGGCTCTGAGCAGCTTCCTATCCTGGTGGGGGTGATTTCAACATTATTAGAAGGCGTGAGGAGAAGAACAATGATAAGTTTGACGGGAGATGGTCCTTCATGTTTAATACTATCATTGAAAGCTTGGATTTGAGAGAGAGAGAGAGCTTTCGGGAAGAAAATTCACATGGGCTAATGCGTTGCCAAATTCGACGTTTGAAAAGTTGGATCGAGTGCTGGCTAGCGTCAAATGGGAACAGAAGTTTCCCTTCGTAATAAACCTGGGCAAACGTCGGGCCGGGCCGGGTTTCGGGCCGGGCTTGTAAAAGCCCGACCTTCATTTCTCAAGCCCGAGCCCGGCCTGAAGCCCGAAATACTCCATATTTTCAAGCCCGAGCCCGGCACGAAATCAAGCCCGAAGCCCGAAAGCCCGGTCTGAATGCTGTTTTTTAGTACGCGCACGTGCAAGCCCGGCCCGAAGCCCAAAAGCCCGGCCCAAAATACAGAATAAATGAAGCCCGAGGCCGGCCCGAACTATCTTTCGGGCTGCAAAACAAAGCCCGAGCCCGGCCCGAATGTCAAGCCCGGCCCAGCCCGGCCCGGGTTTTTTGGGCCGGGTCGTCGGGCCGGGCTGCCCATGCCCGGGATTACTTCGTAATAGTTCAGGCACTTTCCCGTGGTATTTCTGACCACACGCCTTTATTTCTAGATTCATGTGAGGCTACCCTCGTGGGAAACAAAAATCGTTTTTGTTTGAGCTGGCTTGGTTTGAATGAGAAGGCTTCTTTGATCTTGTAGCCAGGGAATGGGCTAAGGATGCAGGAGGTAGGACTGCGCTTGAGCGTTGGCAGAATAAGATTAGGTACTTGAGAAGTTTCCTACGTGGGTGGGCTAAGCATCTTAGTGGGATTTATAAGGTCAAAAAGGGAAAGGCTCCTTACCCTTATTCAGTCCCTAGATGTAAAAGCAGAAACCACGGTTCTGCCCGCATCGGAGCTTCATGCTAAGCTTGATGCGGAGATGAGATTGAAAGAGCTTCTTCGTGAAGAGGAATTAAACTGGGCGCTGCGGGCCAAGGTCCGACTAGTTGTCCAGGGGGACGCGAACACTCAATTCTTTCACATGATCGCCAATGGCAAGCATAGAAAGAAGAGGATCTTTCAGCTTGAACAAGATGAAGGAACGATTTTAGGACAGGAGAACCTAAAATTATACATTACCGAGTATTACAAGCAGTTGTTTGGGCCTCCAGAGGAGAACTGTGTTTCTCTGGATGAGTCTAGTGTTGAGGATGTTCCTCAACTTACTGCTATTGAGAATGATATTTTGGCTGCCCCTTTTTCTGAGAAAGAGGTGTTTGAGGCCATCTCGCAGATGAAAACTAATAAGGCTCCCGGCCCGGATGGATATCCAGCAGAGTTCTATAAGAAGTGCTGGCATATTATTAAGGGGGATTTGTTGCCGTTGTTCCATGATTTATTCTCTGGACAGCTTCAGCTCTTTCATCTGAATTTTGGAACGATAACACTACTTCCTAAGAAAACAGAGGCTGTGAGAATTGAGCAATTCAGGCCCATCTGTCTTTTTAATGTTAGTTTCAAATTTTTTACCTAGGTCGAATAATAGGCTCACGCAGATTGCGCATTCTGTGGTGCAGCATTCCCAAACCGCTTTCATGCCGGAGAGGAACATCCTTGAAGGGGTTGTGGTCCTTCATGAAACGCTTCACGAGATTCACACGAAAAAACTAGATGGAGTTGTTTTCAAGGTGGATTTCGAGAAAGCGTACGATAAAGTCAAATGGCCTTTCCTTCAACAGGCCTTATGCATGAAGGGTTTTGATGAAGCCTGACGCTGCCAGCTAGAATCCTTCACGCAGAAAGGGAGTGTTGGAATTAAAGTGAATGATGACATAGGTCATTATTTCCAGACACACAAGGGCCTGAGACAACGTGATCCAATGTCTCCTATTATATTCAACATTGTGGTTGATATGTTGGCAATTTTGATAGGTAGGGCAAAGGAGGCCGGTCAGGAGAGTGGCTTGGTGCCTCATCTAGTTGATGGAGGTGTGTCCATCCTGAAGTACGCTGATGATACGATCATTGCTACATCTTGAGCTTGCATTGGTTTTCCTTGAAAAGGAAAGGGTGATGCTCAATAGTAGCATAGGTATTTTCCTCAGTTTTTGAGAACCAAGGTATCAATCCAGTAGGAGGCTCCTCAAAAGTCCCATGCACCTACACAAACAAACAAGAACTCGCAACCAACGCAATAAAGGGGTTGTCAATCCCTTCACGGCCACTTGCGAAAGTGAGATCTGGTAGAGATAGTATGATAAGATAAATATATTTTTGGTATTTTCTAATATAGATTGGAAAGTAAAGATTGCAAATAAAAGATAGATTAAAAGCTTCTATGATAAAAGATAGACCTGGGGGCCATAGGTTTCACTAGTGGCTTCTCTCAAGATAGCATAAGTATTACGGGTGGGTGAACAAATTACTGTCAAGCAATTGATAGAAAAGCGAATAATTATGAGATAATCTAGGCATGATCATGTATATAGGCATCACGTCCGTGACAAGTAGACCGACTCCTGCCTGCATCTACTACTATTACTCCACACATCGACCGACTCCTGCCTACATCTAGAGTATTAAGTTCATAAAGAACAGAGTAACGCATTAAGAAAGATGACATGATGTAGAGAGATAAACTCATGCAATATGATATAAACCCCATCTTTTTATCCTTGATGGCAACAATACAATACGTGCCTTGCTGCCCCTGCTGTCACTGGGAAAGGACACCACAAGATTGAACCCAAAGCTAAGCACTTCTCCCATTGCAAGAAAGATCAATCTCATAGGCCAAACCAAACTAATAATTCGAAGAGACTTGCAAAGATAACTTAATCACACATAAAATAATTCAGAGGAGATTCAAATATTTCTCATAGATAAACTTAATCATAAACCCACAATTCATTGGATCTCGACAAACACACCGCAAAAAGAGTTACATTGAATAGATCTCCAAGAAGATCAAGGAGAACTTTGTATTGAGATTCAAAGAGAGGGAAGAAGCCATCTAGCTAATCACTATGGACCCGAAGTCTGTGGTAAACTACTCACAACTCATCCGAGAGGCTATGGTGTTGATGTAGAATCCCTCCGTGGTTGATTCCCCCTCCGACGGAGCGCCGGCGAAGGCTCCAAGATGGGATCTCGCGGATATAGAAGGTTACGGCGGTGGAAATAGTTTTTCGTGGGCTCCCCTGATGTTTTTGGGGTACATGGGTATATATATAGGAGGAAGAAGTAGGTCGGTGGACGCCCGAGGGGCCCACAAGATAGGGGGGCCCGCCTAGTGGGGGGGGGGGCGCCCTCCACCCTCGTGGCCGCCTCGGTTGTTTCTTGACTTCCACTCCAAGTCCTATGGATCACGTTTGTTCCAAAAAGATCGCTCCCGAAGGTTTCATTCCGTTTGGACTCCGTTTGATATTCCATTTCTTCGAAACACTGAAATAGGCAAAAAACCAGCAATACGGGCTGGGCCTCCGGTTAGTAGGTTAGTCCCAAAAATGATATAAATGTGTAAACTAAAGCCCATAAACATCCAAAACGGGTAATATAATAGCATGGAACAATCAAAAATTATAGATACGTTGGAGACGTATCAATCATCTTTATGGAGCACGACTTGGCAAAAGCGAGAAATATGAAGCTCGTCTTATGCTTATTTGAAAAATTGACCGGGTTGAAGATTAACTTTCATAAAAGTGAGTTGTTCTGTTTTGGTAGAGCCAATGAGGAACAAGATGCTTATAGGCAATTGTTTGGATGGGAATTGGGGACTTTACCTTTCACGTACTTAGGTATACCCATTCACCATCGTAAGCTAACAAACAGAGAATGGAAGTGTATCGAGGATCGGTTTGAGACGAAACTGAGTTGCTGGAAGGGCAAACTCATGTCATACGGAGGCCGATTGATTCTTATTAATTCGGTACTCACTAGTATGCCTATGTTTCTCTTATCCTTCTTTGAAGTCCCAGTTGGTGTTAGGAAAAGGCTGGACTTCTATCAACCCCGATTCTTCTGGCAGAGTGATGAACTAAAAAGAAAATACAGACTCGAAAAATGGGATATCATCTGTAGACCAAAGGACGAGGGGGGCCTTGGCATTGAGAATCTTGAAGTCAAGAACAGATCTGTTCTCAGTAAATGGTTGTATAAGTTATCAGGAGAGAGTGAGGCCACGTGGGCGCAGATTCTCCGTAGTAAGTATCTGCAGTCCAAAATTTTGTCCTAGGTGACAGTGAAACCGACTGACTCGCCTTTTTGGAAGGGGTTTATGAGAGTCAAAGCAGCCTTCTTTAACAGGACGAAGTTTATAGTCGGTAATGGCACTACTACGCGCTTCTGGGAGGATACTTGGCTTGGAGAAACGCCGCTGGCGCTTTAGTATCCGTCCCTCTATAGTATTGTCCAACGACGTGATGCCTTTGTTGCCACAATAATGCAGTCCATCCCCCTTAATATTCATTTTAGGAGGGCGCTTGTTGGAAACCAGTGGTAAGCATGGCTTCATTTGGTGAGTAGATTGATGGAGGTTCAGCTATCTCATCGGTCCGATCAGTTGTGCTGGAAACTTACTAGGTCTGGAGAGTTCACAGTTAAATCGATGTATATCGATGTCATCAACTCTAGCGATATTCCTAGTTCCAAATATGTTTGGAAAGTCAAAGTTCCTTTGAAAATTAAAGTGTTTATGTGGTTTGTACATAAACAAGTCATATTAACAAAGGATAACTTGGTAAAGCGCAACTGGACAGGATCTACTAGGTGTAGTTTTTGTGATCGGGATGAAACTATCAAACACCTGTTCTTTGATTGCCCGCTGGCCAAAGTTTTGTGGCAGACGGTGCACATTGCCTTTAACATTTCTCCTCCGAATTCTGTCAGTACGTTGTTCAGAACGTGGCTTCTTGGGATAGAGTCCAAAACAGCTAGACACATTCGCGTAGGAGTATGTGCTTTGTTGTGGGCAATTTGGAATTGCAAAAATGATTTAGCTTTTAACAAAACAACAAATATTCATTTTTTATAGGTTATATTCCGAGCCACTTCGCTGATCTCTATGTGGTCGTTACTCACTCCGACGGAGGCCAGGGAGCGTTTGGTTATTGGATCTATCCGGTGGGAGATGGTAGCACGGGATATCTTCAACCGGTTTGGATGGCGATCATGTAATAGGATAGGCAATTAGTTTTCCAATCTTTGTTATGCTAGCCGGTTGTGGCCTCTTGGCCTTTTGGTTTTTGGCTTTGTGGCTCTTTGTGAGCTTGCCGTTACTTTACTTTCAGACTGTAAGACCTTGTTGAACCTATTTGTTTTCTATAAAGGTGACCGTATGCATCGTTCTGATGCAGAGGCCTGGGAGTCCCCCCTTTTAAAAAAAAACTGGATGTGGAGGAGGTGCCTGCGAAGGGAAGGAGGGTGCACGTGGTAAAACAAAAGGAGGGTGTACGTGCCGAAGGAGTGGACGGGAGTTCTGAAAGAGTAGTGCAAGGGAAGGGGAAGTATCCTCGACTCTGCCTCGTGTTGCATGCGTTACGTAGTACATAGTACATACTCTGCCCTACTCTGCATATAATTGGAGTACATGGCTCTCATTCTTGAATATATTTCTCTAGTACGTAAATGATCACTTACATTTGCACATGCCAGCCGGGAGGACGGTCAACTGCGGTCGGCGGGTGTAATTTATGAAACCGGGTATTGGGTGATCATGTAACGCAAATAGGTGTGGAAATATTGGGTAACCCATCAAACGTTACGTGGTTTAAGTGGGATCACAGTTTCCCACTTAATGCAAGACATTGTATGAAGGACAACTACAAAGCGTCACACTCTCATATTACAACTGCACCTATAGCCAATACAAGGCATTGTAATCATCAGAATACCATGTGATGGGCTAAAACTACAAGACACGTCAGAACAATTTATGGGCAGTCATCACTAAGCCGCATTTCTCTCAAACTACAAGCCACTACAATGTCATTCATCATTAAGCTGCATTTCTCACAAACTTAAAGACTGAACTTGGTAGCAAGAGGAACAACAACACCCAGTGTGACACCAAATATACAACATGAGATGGAGAACGCAACACTTCTCTCCTGCCACTAGAGCCTTCCTTTGTCATGTGCTTCTTGCCGCCACACGGATCCATTGGAATCGCAACTGGCAGAGGAGAAATGAGGCACCATTAACGACAAAATGGACAAAAGAGCATAAAAAATACAATACATTGTGATATAAAAGATTCAGAGAATATGCAAGTTATTCTATAAAGCTACAGAGCTGATTCAACCATGGTACAACACCGATTCAGCAAAAATATAATCTGATTCCCAAATCAAAAAGAAAATTTTTCTATAAATAGTCAGAGCAGATTCTGCAGATAGAAAACTGAGAATTATAAGGTACAAGAGACATGAATAAACAACACAATTTCTTTGTGCTTCCTGTCTAAAGCACAAATGTATTACATCCTCAACTAGTACTTCACGTCAATACAATGAAAGATCAGTCATCATCGATGTCCTAATGAGTTAAAAAATTACCACAGGAAAGCAAAGAATGATTTTATCCAATATCGAGGTTTATTTTTGTTCCCAGCTTTACATTTCCCGTGACACAAAAAAAAGTGAACAGCTGACATCTCCTGGTCCAGGAAACCTCAAAATCATGGGTTGAATTCGTATTCAAAAGTACATAGTTTGATGATGATTACTCCTCACTTATGGCATGGGAAATTACATTCAGTTTTGAAACAAACAATTAAGATCCTACATAGTAAATAAGCGAGCACAGAATTGAGTTCTGACTGCTACGAATTCTGTTTTCAGATACCAGCAATTAGGATCCTACACAGGAGCCAAACAAGTAAAATTAACCAAAAACAAAAGAAATTTCTTCCGAAACAAAGTTAAGAAAGAAAGAATGTGATGTACTACTGATTCGTAGGCTCGTGGAGTATCATTCTATCAACACGCATACATAAATACATGGTCGTTCTCGATTAAGAAACAAAGAACCCGCTGAAACAATTTAAGTGGTACATTGATATATCCTACTGCATTATTAAAATATAATATGGTACCGATTGATGCCACTGTTTCTATCAGGCCAAATGATGAGGCACATGAAGGAAATGAACAAAAGGTTATATTGAAGTAATATACATTTAGAATAGTTTTGTATTGAGAAAATAAAAAAGATATTGGTGGAAAAGAATGAGTAAAATAAAGGAAAAAAAATGAAAATTACATGCTTTTGCATGGCGAGCCATATACTTCAGTGCCTATTGTCTTCATTTATCACACCAAGATGAATCTTAATAGCAATACGTTAATTCTAATACAAGAGTCATACCAAAAAAATTATCATGTTCCTTTGAAACATAGTTATTTGGCGACAATAATTTTCTATATTTTGGTTGCCAAGCTAATATAGTGGTGAATTAAATCGCAGAATGGTTTGGGAGGAGCATATAAGTGGTAGAGAAAAAGTGGTAACTATAACTCTTGTCATATGGAAAGAAACATCTTAAAATGTGTGCAATTATATTTTTTCCTAAGGCCAGATCTTGATGTATAAAAAATAACTTGGATTGATCAAGGTCATTTTTTAAATCTTATAGAGAAAGTAATTATATTGTAACAACATCAAGAAAGTTTGGCCGCATATATTTGCATGTCGTTCCTTGGTTTGCTATGTAAGAAAAGCTTAAATTACTAATTTGTGCATGATATGAATATTAATTTTGTAACACATGAGAGAAGCTCATAATTCAAGATCACTTATTTGATATGTCTCTACTAGAACAATCAAATCATCACTTGTTAATGTGTTCATTTCCATAGTAACCTTCAGAAACGTGTGATGAAAAAGCTTGGCTACAAAGTGTGTGGCCACATTAAGGATGGCACTATTTAAGAGTTTGCAGAGTTCTTGTAGAAAGTTAAAGTTAAAATGGAGTGCCTAACCTTCTAGGTTCTACACAACAAAAATGCCCAATGATGTTACTGTCGAGGTTGGGGATATTTCTTTCCACCTTCATAAGGCAATGTGCATTTCCAAAAGTGTTGTTCTTGAACAGTTGATCGAGGAGAGTTCAGACCAAGAAGAGTGCATCATCAACCAAGTGATATCCCGGGGGTGCAAAATCATTTGAGGTGGTGGCAAAATTCTGCTATGGAGTGAAAGTATAACTTTCTTTTGCAAATGTTCCCACCTATGTTGTGCCTCTGAGCATCTCCAGATGACTGAAATGATATATTGTTTTTGAAACAGGACAAAAGATTTGCCATTTTCATTGAATCGAGAAATAAGAATGCCGGTCATCCTCCCGCTTCCTCAGCGATTTGGGCTTCCTGGCCGTTGGATCTGGTTGTTTGATGCGATCTGGGCCGTCTGATCGACCCCTGGAACGACCTCGTCCGTCGGATAAAAAAAAGTTACTCTTGCAATGAACAGTTTCACCTCGACCGTGCCACCGCGCGTAATTATACTGCCCCGCCGGGGGCATTTTTGTCATTTCGCGTCGTGGGGGTATAAAAGGCGCCGTCCCGCGTGGAGATGACCTAGCCCGCACTCGCGCCCCCTCCCTCGTCCTCGCCGCCCCGCCCGGATCGCCCCGCCCTCTCCTCTCCCTCTCCCGCCCGCATCACCGCCGCCCCGCCCGCATCGCCTTGCCCTCTCCTCTCCCTCTCCCTCCCTTACTCCTCATCGCCCCGCCCCGCCCCGCCCCGTTTGGATGCCCCCGCTCGCCCCGCCCTCTCCTCCCCCTCTCCCTCCCGCAGACCTCGCGGCCACGGAGGAGGGCGGCGGGTCAGCGGCGCCGGCGATGGCGTCTGTGGCAGCGGTAGAGGGCGCGGCCGCGGCACTCGGCGACGTAGCCGGGGCGCGCGTCGGAGTCGGTGTGCGTGGTGGCCGTGAACAAGACGAAGCCCGTGGGCGTCATCCACGGCGTGTACGACGCTGGCCACCGCTGCTTTGGCTAGAACTACATCCACGAGCTCATCGACAAGGCCCCCCAGGTTGTACCCCCAGCTGAGAAGAATGAAATTTTTATCCCCTTTCACCGCGTGAAAGAACTGCTGATTGGGGAATCCAGCTGATTGGAACGTGAATGGAAAACAAGTCACTCTCTCTCTCTCTCATGCTTCTGCTCGCCCGGGATGCAGCTCTTCAGTGAGCTCGACAAGGTCTGTCTTCTCTTCCCCATCTCTCTCTCTCTCTCTCTCTCTCTCTCTCAAATCCCCAGCGCTCACATTTGGTCTTCTCTTCTCTTGTAGATGTGCTTGAAGAAAAGGGCCATTGGATTGTACAGGAAGAATGGGATGTTGTTCTTTGCTGCTTCACCTAGCCTTGCTGCTCAACCACGTTGCCCCTGGTAAGCTTGATGCTCTCCATCCTCCTTAGATTTGTATATGTCTGCTGCTAAAACAACAACCACCACCAATTACCCTGGCATGCCACTGTTTGGGTATTTAATTGCTGCACCATTCCAGTTGAACTGACATATCTCTCTCATGAGGTTTGCTTGTGTTATGTTCCTTTCCACTAACATGAAATTAACTGTGATGTCCTTCTAATTATCTTGTACCAGGAATTTTAGCTAGGACATAAAAGGCATAAAACCTTGAGGAAGGAATTGTGTGTGCTGCAACTGGATAATTTGTGTGAGTTGGATGTATCGTTAGGTGACCAACCTGAATTGTTCTTATTGTTGTTGCATATGTGAAATGAAATTTCTTCTCTTGCTATGTGCTAGCCTGCAATACATGATAAGCACACCTGTCACCATTGGTTCATGTTGTACTATTGAGACTTACTGATTAATTTATGGTCTCCCACTCCATTATCCCCTTTTGATTAATGGTTTGATGTACTCTGCTATGATGCTTCTTGGGTCTATTTAGTTAATTTTTGGCGCTCTTGCTTTATTTACCTCTGCTATGATCTATGTTTTTTAGATATATTTGTTTAAACCCTTCTGATTGTCGCTCTTCTCTGTCTTTTGCAGGTGTTGTTGCTGTGGGTTGGTGCTGCTGATGTTGCAGGGGCAGCAGTGTCTCCAAGCAAACAGGTTGTTGTGTACCTACGACATATTTCTGTGCTCCTGGATGTGCTACATCACCTCATCCTCTCATTGGCCGCCTCGGTGCCCGTGGCATTCGTGCTCATCGGCGGGACGGTGCAAGGCACAACTCCGATGCAGCGGCGTGGATGTGCGGTGTAGGAAGTGGTTCCTCGCCGGCTGGACGGCGTTCAGGCGCAACCCCGGTGCCCACTAAGTACTGCCTCGGCTACAACCTCCCTCGGTGAGCTCCATCTTCCTCCTGCTCTGCTTCAGCTACTGCATGGGACATGGCTAGGGCTACGATGATCAGTTATGGCTGATATAGGCATGCTCTTGAGCAATCGAGGCAATTGTTGTGGGTATTAATTTGGATCCCCCCTCATTTCTTTGATCTATTTTGATCACGTTCTTATTTTAGTGGCTTTGTCCTTGGATGGTCATTTCTGATGAGTGATAACCAGGGCAGTTTCACCCTCATAAGAACATATTGATCTAGTGATCCATCAGGAAATAAGGATGACGGTCATCCTCCCGGCTCCTCAGCCGTTTGGGATTCCTGGCCATCGGGTCGGGTGGCTTGAGCGGACCTGGGCCGTCGGATCGACCCCTGTAACGACCTCGTCCATCGGATAAAAAAAGTTACTGCTGGAATGAATAGTTACTCCCGTTTCGTGCCACCGCTCGTAAATAGCCTGTCCTGCCGGGGGCATTCTCCCCATTTCGCTTTGTCTGTGGCGGTGGCGTTCGTGCTAGGGCGATGATGATTAACTGTGGCTTGAATAAGTGTGCCTTTGAGCAATCAAGGCACCTGTGGGTATCAAGTTGGATCCTCCTTGTTGTCTCTAGAATCCTTTTTGATCCTGTGATACCTATTGATCTGTCCTTGGATGGTCATTCTTGTTGAGTGATAACCAGGGCAGCTCCATTGTGTAAACAGATTGATCTGGTGATAAGAGATGACGGGGTAGGTTATATGATCGAGGAAAGGCGAATCTGAGCCCTCTATGCAATGAACACTAAACCCTTTTTATTTTTATTTAAAGGTGTTGCTTATTTATGTTCCAGTGTTTATAGCCGTTTAAAGTAAAGTTTTCTTCTCTCTCATACCTTTATTGTTTGTTGTTGTTCTTTGATTTAATCTGGTTAAGAGTAAGTTGCACTTTGTTATACTAGAAAGACTCACTCCCAGCAAGTTATCGGTTGAATGACTTGTTTTAATTCGTTGTGATACTATTACTTCTATTTTTTTGCAAGTTACCAGTTGCAACTATTTGTTCATGCTACAGAAATTAATACTACAGGATTTTTTTGAGATTTTTCTTGAGATAATGCTGGATTGTTCATGTAAAGAGTGACCAAGGTAGCGTGTCCCATTTTGTATCCATCAACAATTTTTCGACTGATGTGATTAAGTTGATTGGTTAATCCAAGCCATTGAGCGGACATTTCCTTTCGTTTTCTTTAATTTGTTCCCCAATTCTATACATCACCACTCCATTTTTTGGGATCCTGCAGTTTGAACAAACTTCCAACTATAGGGTTTAAAATATGCTACCTACATAAAGAGGAGTTAAATAAGGATGAACTTACACAGCTTATCCTTATTTTAGCAATGAGAGTATTTTGTATATAGAGCTGATACTCTGAAACTTCTGTTTTTATTACTGTATTATATTATGAAGGTTCAAGTATTTGGGTTCTAGCTCCTACTTGGATATGGTAGACGCTTATTCATTTTCCTATTAGTCTAGCAGGATTACATCATTGATGTTACTTCCCAACCAATATTAAGCTGGCAGTTGTTTATTTTCTCTTTTGCCTAACACATCAAAATCTAGAGCAACACTTTTGTTGATTGATATTTCGACAGATACTGATTACTCCTCTTTATTTTATTGTATTGTTAGCCAATTAAAAAGGTTTTGTTGTAGGTATATATTTTTTCTGTATGGTATATATTATGCGAGTTATTTCTAATGCATCTTGAAATTTTCTTAGAATCATCTGACTAGACTCTCGGTCCTTCGAGCATAGTTAACTAAAGCATCTTTTATATCAGATATCAAATTATCTATACTTGTACTAAGATATTAATATATCTAACTAGATTTTCACTTCTTGAATGGAGTTTTTAGCACTCAAATTTATTTGAAATAGCTGCTCCTATGTTTTTGTCAGTGCTTGCTGTACTTTCTTTAAATGTTTCTTCTTGGTAGGATCAGTTCTAAGTAGTGGATGTAAGCATGCCTTTTCAAGCTTAAGCATTTGATTTTTGGCGATATGGTGTTCTCTCCTTACAGATGACCTTCTGCTTTCTTATTTTGACAAAATAGACAAGTTGGATGCAGTTGCCGCCACTCATGTTGCTACAGGGGGAGTGCGCGCAGGGGGGAGTGGTGGGTCAAGGTGAGCTCATCGGCACCGCTGCTGACCGGCAGATCCAGGCGCACCCTCTCGATGCACGCAGGGGGGTGATCTATGACGACCTCCTGGGCACGACACCGCTAGAGACGGTGAGAAACACACACTCCGTCCACCATCGGTCACCGGCAGTAGCAGGACGAACCATCGCCGTAGCCGCCAGGTGTTTATATTCTCTAGCTGGTTAATGTTTTCTTTCTTGCCTGTAGTGCATTTGGCATTTGAGGTGATCACAAATAGGAGTTGGGGGGGGTATAAAAATGTCGTTTTATTTCCTCTCATGTGACTAGCCAGTTTTGCCTTCATGCCCAGAGTCTTGCAAGTTGTACCCGTGTCGAGATTTGCTATGGTTTCTTATGTCTTTGTTTCATGTTTATTTCAGGTTTTGCTTTGTGGCCTCAAGTCCAGCGTATCCTTGGTTTTATATTGAATAAATGCCTGCAGTTTGCACTCATTTCTGTAATATAGCTAGAAGTTTATACTTCTCCTCTTCATCTTATGCTTTGTAGTGGACTTGATACGTATGTTTAGTGTCTATGCCAATACCTGTGGTTCTGAAGTGTATTTGAGATGTATTTTCCTTCTGGAAAGGCCACACTATTCCTTCCAAGTATATTCATAGTAAATGAGAATGCATGTGTTTCCTGTATGTAATAGTGCGACACACGCATTCTTATTTACAAATTGAATCATGCTACTAGGTATTTACAATGAGAGCTGTAGGTTTAGTTTTTAGTTAAAGCAGTATCTATTAGGTATTGTATATGCAGCACCACATTTTGAATCATTCAATAGAAGTTAGGTTCAAGTTCAGATTGTTTAAGTAGCGGGTGGTAACATATGCACACCCCTAAGGTATACTAGCCAGTGTTTGTTAGTGTGGCAACGTGTGCCGTAGTTGTTAGGAGCCGCTGGTGAGCTCATCTTCTCTTTATTTTTCCACTCCATTCTTTTAACGCTTAATTTTGTTGTCCTTTCTTACAGATATTCATTGTTTCTTCTTTTTATATGTTCAAACTGTAATGGAGATGAAATGCACATATATATCCTTGATAAAGATCTCTGTAATTTTTAAATGTGCTGACAAGGACAGTGCTATTGCATTTGAATCAACAAGTTGTTGAATAATATGGTCTCCTTGTGCTTACCTGCAAATCTGTTGTATCTTATATTTGTTGGATAAACAAAAAGGACTGGTGGTTGATTGTCTCAACCATCAGCTGAGAACATATAGATTTTCAGTTTACAAGTTAAGGGGTTTGGCTCCTGTGCCTTCTTTATTCCTTTGTGCGTGTGTTTAACCTTTTTTTGGTGCATGTGGTGGTCCTGCCCGACTGTTGTGACTGTTGTTTCTGATTCATGAAAGCAAGAGCCTGACTGTATTATGAAGACCATAAATAGATAAGTACAGATTGTTTGCCAGTAAGTCAGGATTATATGAGGTGATTTATCCTTTTTAGAGTTTTATTAGTATATCCATAAAGGGATCCATAGCATACTAATTGTGTTGAGGTTTATTTCACACTATAAGAGAAATTATTCATGTACCCGTGAAGCGGATATTATTATATTTTATAACTGGGACAAGAAAGCTACATATTGGTCCTTGGAGCTCCAATCATTTCTTTCATTTGTGATGAGCTAACTTATGGTTACCTATTGCTGTCAATTATCAGAACTGCTACTTTCCGTTTCCTTATATTGAAAGTGACTGGAATGCATTCCTTAATCGCCCTCATTGTGTGCACAAGGAGTTGCTATTACATGTATTAAATAGATTGATATATATTTGTTGTCTAAAAATATGTTCCTATTTTCGTTAAGAACACACCACTTCATCATTTCTGTTGTATAGCTTTCCTAGGTTTATTAGCCCATTGTAATGATTTTTTAGAGGTTTCACAGTATCCTTAGGAAAATGAAGCCCGAGGATGCTACATATCCTTTGCTTTCAAGTATCCGTCACTACAAGCTGCATTAGCTTCTCCTTGGAACATGGAAAGAGGAAATAGGAGTTCTCATTGATGATCATCTAAAAGCACAGTACATGTTCTTTGATTAATAACGAAGACAAAGGCCCTACCACTATCTATGTTTGGATGGCATCGCTTCCAACTGCTTGACCCAAATGTTGGGACCGGCACCCTCGCGCCAAGGCGCGCTCCCTATCTAGTAAGGAGTATTATAGTGGTCTTGGCCAAAGGCCAAATAAAACATATCACTCTTGCGGCATTGATACTACATAAATGTTTCGCACCGGCCAGAAACGATATCTGAATAACAACTTGATTGCATACGCATAAGTGTTTTTTAACCAAGTGGTAGAAAGCAACACGGAAAGAAATGCCTGTTTTAAATTGGACATTTTCCCTCGCAACAGGAGATATTTCCCCATCCCATTCTTGATTAGGTTTCTTTTAGCCGCATGTAATGTAGGAATCACTACGTGTCCAAATGATTTCACACGTCACCGAACGCCTGTCTTTATACGCAAGCGGTAGCTGCAGATTCCCGGTTAAGTTAAGGCGGCAGTGTGGCCTCAGTTTCAGTTGCTGGCTCGTAATTTCTGTATGGCTGATGAAGTCTGAAGCAAACACTTTTCTGAAACCGTGGGTGTCTGCAAGAAGGGCTTCGTCTGAATCCCACTACTTCAGGCACTGCATATATCTTAATACGGTTGGTTATTTTCGGATGGTCCTTTGGGACGTCGGACGGTTAAACATTCGAGATCGTATACACTTTCCATCTGACGGTGGATTCCGTTCCGTCCATACTCCATAGCGGTGACCTTTGACTCGCGAAAGGGGCACAGCCCCACACGTTCATCTCATCAGCTCAATGAGCAAGCTTCAACGATCGTGCATGCATCAGCAACAATCCACCTGACCGATCGACGTCCAGAATCCAGATCCCGTGTCCGTTGCCTAGCACTGGAATTGGAAATATCGGGGCGGCCGTAGAGGTAGAACTCGATCGGGCCAACCCATCTTCAGTTTCCAGACGCCAGGAATGTAGGTAAGTAGTTAGATTCGTTGGCATGGCACTGTTTTGGCACTGTTGGAAGTACGTACGTCGACCCGCTGAACCGGAGCCGACCGAAGAGTGCAGAATTAGATACCTGTGGGACGACCCGTCTCGATCATCCGGTGGAGTACGTGGTGGTAAATAACATGGTTGCGTGCCGAACAGCTCGATCGACGTGCGTGGCTGGCTTTTTCACCGGTGCAACTCCGTGATGCGGAGGAAGTGCGTGGGAAGGGGGGTGCACGTGCTGAGGCCACCTCCACCGCTAGCCCCCATCCGGACGTCCGCTCTCGTCCGTTTGGGGTGCAATTTGGCGGACGTCCGGGGCCGGACAGGTGATGGATGCATCCCCACCCAACGCTGCAGGGCTTGATTTTATCCCAAACGGACGCGCTCGCCCCGCCCAGCTCTTCGTGCCGCCTTACTTCGCGCCGGCCACCGCGCGCCGCCCCGCCGCCGGCATGCCCCGCTCCGCTTCGCCGTCACTCCGCCCCGAGCTTGCTGTAGCGCGCGTGCCGCCGCAGCCACGACACGCCCGCACCATCCCGCCCGCCCTTGCTGCTCGCCGTGCCGCCTCGCCCTCGCTGCCCCGCCCCGAGCTTGCCCTGCGCCACCCCGCGCTGTCCCGCTCAGCCCCGAGCTTGCCCTGAGCTCGCCCTACGCCGCCCCGCCCCTTCCCGAGCCATCCCGCCCCGAGCTCGCAGCGGACGCAGCGAATCCGGCGACAGCGGCGGGCGCACTGTCCTCCAGCCGACGGCAGCGGGCGCACTGGCCTCCAGTGCGCCCCGATGGCGGCGACGCGGAGGTACACGAGATTGGGCGAGAAGTATACATTGGCGCGCGTGGAGGCGACGGCCGACGGAACAGCCGCGCAATGCGCATCGGAATGCCAGGTGTCGGTGTCAAAACCGGCGGATCTCGAGTAGGGGGTCCCGAACTGTGCGTCTAGGCGGATAGTAACAGGAGACGAGGGACACAATGTTTTACCCAGGTTCAGGCCCTCTTGATGGAGGTAAAACCCTACGTCATACTTGATTAATATTGATGATATGGGTAGTACAAGAGTGGATCTACCACGAGATCAAGGAGGCTAAACCCTAGAAGCTAGCCTATGGTATGATTGTTGTAATGGATGTCGTCCTACGGACTAAAAGCCCTCCGGTTTATATAGACTCCGGAGAGGGCTAGGGTTGCACAGAGTCAGTTACAATGGTAGGAGATCTACATATCCGTATCGCCAAGCTTGCCTTCCACGCCAAGGAAAGTCCCATCCGGACACGGGACGGAGTCTTCAATCTTGTATCTTCGTAGTCTTGGAGTCCGGCGAACGATGATAGTCCGGTTGTCCGGACACCTCCTAGTCCAGGACTCCCTCAGTAGCCCCTGAACCTGGCTTCAATGACGATGAGTCTGGCGCGCATAATGTTCGGCATTGCAAGGCGGGTTCCTCCTCCGAATAATCCATGACGTATTTTGCGGCATGACGTCACGCCACTACCAAGCCTTTACTTGAATCGTTTTTTATTATACCACCTCAGCGTGTTTAGCGAAGCGGTTTCCTTGGCACGTCTTGTCGAAGCAGAGATCGTGTTCCCCTTATTCCGGGATTCTTATCAATACGGACGTGGGTAACCAAACCGCGCCCGTCGCCACGCCTCCTCTATCGAAGGCGAGTCCCGAACGGTCACGGAGACGGCTCTTGGTATTCTCCTTCTTTATAATAGGACCAAGGCTCGTTTCTTTTCTTCAATCTTCATCGAATCCTCTCCTTGCTCCAAGTTCCAACACCCAGAGCCCCAGATTCGAGCGCTTCGGACCTTCAACAATGTCCGGTTCCGGCCTTCAGGACCAGTGGATGCCTTCCTCCGTCACGGAGGAAGACGTGCTAAAGCTGCGGGAGCCCAGGTACCTGTCCTACAAGATTTGGCACAGGCTGCCCGCCGAAGGGCAGGCCATCCCCACCCCCGAGCCCGGCGAGTATGTCATCTTTGTATCCCACCTCCGTCGGGGTTTAGGCTTCCCGATGGATCCTTTTGTGAGAGGGCTCATGTTCTACTATGGGTTGGAATTCCATGACCTGGCTCCGGAGTCTATCCTCCATATTTCCGCATTTATCGTTGTCTGCGAAGCCTTCCTCCGCGTCACCCCCCACTTCGGCCTGTGGCTAAAGACCTTCAATGTGGAGCCGAAGATGATCGGGGGGCGTCAAGAAGAGTGCGGCGGGGCGGCCGTAAGTAGGAGGGCCGATGCCCCGTGGCCCGAGGGCTCCTTCCAAGAGGAGCTCGGCTTGTGGCAGAAGGTGGTTCTATATCACCGCTCGAAGGCGGCAAGCGAAGCCGCCGCCCGTATTCCGCTCGGGACCTCCTCGACGGTTGATGTCATGGGTCAACCAAGGGCTCAACTGGGGGCCGTCAAAGGATGTGCCCCTATTGCAGGGCCGGATTCGAGACCTCCAGGCGAGGGAGATCGATCTGGTCGCGGTGATGCAGGTTATGCTGATTAGGCGTCTCCTGCCCTGCAAACGCCGCCCTCTCCGGCTGTGGGAGTTTAATCCGGAGGGACCACAGATTCTTCAACACTTCATGGGTATGACACCCATGGAGATGTATAAATTATTCTTCGGACCACAAGTAACGTGTACGGAATTGACCGAGGACGCCGGCCTAAGGTGCAATCGCCCGGATACACAAGTAAGTAGTTTCGAATCCGGACATACCTTCTGTTTGCCTTTCTATGATTCGCATTTTAACCCGTTGCCCCTTAACAGGAGTGGATAGCACAAGCAAAGCTGATACGTTGTCCGGCCCCTCTCCTAGAGACCGTGTCGGATACCATGCTGGTCAGGATGTTGGAGGTTGCGCCTTCAGAAGAAGGCGAAGGGGAAAATAGGGGAGCTACCGCCTCACCCAAGGAGGCTTTTGAGGAAGGGGGGATCGAGAATCCCTCCCTCCTGGGGGAGAAGAGGACCGCCTCCGAAGATCCGGAGGCCAAAGCCCCTAAGCGGGGAAAGAAATCTTCACCAGAGGGTCCTGCGTCCGGGGAGGTCCCGGCCGCACAGTCTTCTCTAAAGAATCAGCCCTCCAGCGAGCCGTGAGTAGAAAAAGGGGGAGTTCATTAATAAGAAACATCCCTATTTGTGCTTCTGAGGATAACCGAAATTTTTACCTTGTAGTTCGGATCTGCGACCTTCTCAGATGAGCTCGTCTTCGGGGGATCTTCGTCCGGAGATGATGGAGAGCGAGACGCCTCTGTCTGCTGCGCCGTCGGATAGGGCGGACGAGCCTGAAGTGTTGTCACGGAGGGTATCCCCGAGCCTGGCAGAGCCAAAGAGTTCGGCGCCGACTAGTGTTCGGCCGGGGGAGCTGAAGGATCTGCTTGAGAGGGCGTCCATCTCTGAAGATCACCGTGTATTGATGAGTACGGTGATTAGAAGGATTTCGTCCGCCGAAAGCGGATTGCATAATGCCGTCAGGAGTTTGCTGGCGGGGTTTGACGTATGTAAAAATGACACCCCTTTTTAACAGTTTTACACATAAAGTGCGCCCTGTATAGATAGTATCCCCTGTGACACGGTGGGTTGTCGAAAGCGATAGCGTGCCGAGGATCAAAATCGCAGGTATTGAGTGTCGCCTTTCCTATGCAGGTGGCGAATAGTCCGGGGGCTAGCCGGACTGATAGAGTTGTTGAATTAATGCGACAACTCGATGTTGCGGATGCGGACATCACGCTAGTCAACAAGCGACTTGACGAGTCGCAAGGTAAATTGTGTCTCCGCAGTCACCTATTAAGGGAGCAAAAGCCCACCTCTTACAATGTTTATGCTTGACGCAGATGGTGCTGCTGCTGTGGAGAGCCTTCGGGCAGAACTTGCTCAAGCCAAGGAGCAAGCCAGAAGGAGTGATGCGGCTGCCTCGAGGGCGGCCGAGGAGTTAAAAGCCGGAAGGGCTGCACACTGCCGAAGCAGGGAAGAGATGGCCGAATTGGCCGTTAAATTGAAGGATGCTACCGACCGCAATGAGGCTCTTGAAAAGGAGCGCCTATCGGCGAGAAGACACAGGGAAGGCCTTTGCGAAGCCAAGGATGCCCGTTCATGTCACGGGCTATAAAGGAGGAGCTGCGTCAGGCCGGAGACATTGTGGCTGGCAAGCCTTTTCTGCTACGCCGCAGGTTTACGGATCCAAAGTATGCCCAGCTTGGCCAGCTGTGGGGTCCGGTGATCCATATATGGACTTAGCGGCGAGTGCGGCGGATGCCGTTGTGCACTTCCGAAGTCAGAAGGATCACAAGACGGAAGAGCTATTTTGGTCTCCATTCCATAGTCCGGATCGTTCACTTCTGCTGACCGATCGGTTGGCCGAATGGGCTGAGCTGAATAGGTTGTCCGGACTTTCCATGACGGATATCGTGACTCATGTCTGGCCGGAGAGGCCCAACCCGACGAGCTATTTTGGCTTATTGCAGCAGTTTCTTGGGGCGGTGCCGCATATCAAGGTGATGAAGCGGTCGGCCTGCATAGAGGGTGCGCGGATGGCCCTTGCCCGTGTGAAGACACATTGGACAGAGATGGATGCCACCGCTATTGCAACCCAGGGTTCGGACGAAAGTCGGTTACCCGCCGAGCACTATTTTGGGGAAGTTATGCGTGGTGCTCGTATAATAGAGTCGCAGTGCTCGAAAAATGTCACGTTCAAATGAACGTGTTATCTTGTAAAACAATATTTATGATATAGGCACTTTTTGTACTTGTGCTTTCAAGTATTGAAATATCTCCTGTGCGACCGTTTATGTATACGTGTGTATAACCTGAAAGATGGCAGTCGTCGGCTTCAGCCCCCACGCACAAGGTGCGGGGGTGTTTGCAAAAATAGCGCATTTTCACACTTAATCCGACGTCTCGGTCCTGTTAAGGAGGTGGTAGCGTAGCAAACGAGGCAACCGGACTATAACGCTTTATCACTTTCACTTAGCCATTGGAGTTCGAGGGTGGGGCCACGATATAGCCCCTGGGGGCACCGCGCTCTCCGAATTCGGGGTGTGTATGTGCTCGACCGAAGCGGTCCTTCGTCCAGCGGAGGAATTCTAAACATTCCGGTGGTTGATCGAGTGGTTGACCAGTCTCTCATTGTATCATGACGATCAGTTTCGGCTTTCTCTCTTGAGGTGCTCGCCCAATTAACGGGGCACAATCGCAGATAGTTCTCCGGTGTCGCGTTAGACGATGATACGGAACGTAAGGCAGCAAAACACAGGAGCCGGGCAAACCCAACATTTGACCAAAGACATGATTCGGAGCTGATGCATATAAGGCCTAACTCGAGACGCCGAACACTTCCTAAGGTGTTCGGTCTTTTATAATAACGGGCAAACCAATGCCCTAAGCCCCTTGTGTCCAGGTACGGGCGAGGTCCTCTGATGCGGCCGATGCCAAAACGTCAGTATCCTCTCTGGTTATCATGAAAAACCAGGGGATTCTAGCAACAAGAGACAGTAAAAAAAGGTTTATGCAGGCTCTTAATCTGAAAAGAATCCTAGCAATGGGTCCCTACTGCATGTCTGCGCTTGTGTCTCCGTTGTGCCGTTATCCTGGACGGGTGTGCACGGTGTTCATCTGTAAAAAGAGTGGAACTTAGTTTGAAAAGAAATCGTGCGAAAAGTGCATAAAGATTAAAATATTAATAAATTAATAAAGCTGAGCCTATATTAGCCCATTGTTGCTTATATGCGCAGCCCCCTGTGAAGGGGTGTGCGGCTAGGGAGCCCCTAGCTTATTTATGCCGGACTCGTCTAGCCGTGTCCGGGGTCGTTAAATGACCCTCTTAATGAAATGATGCCTCGTGGACCGGGCATTTTGAGTGTAAGAGACGCGTAATGTGGTACGGCGTTAAAGCGGACAAAAGCTTCACGTCCCAATAGTGCTTGATAGCTACTTTTGAATGGGGCGATATGAAAGATTAGTTTTTCGCGTCGAAAGTTGTTCGGTGACCCGAACACAACTTCTGGTAATAAGGAGCCTGTGCACTTGGCGTAAGGGCCTGGCGTCACTCCTTTAAAGGAAGTGCGGCTATGTCGAATTGTAGTAAGGTCTATCCCCAACTTGCGGATTGTGTTCGGATATAGCAGGTTTAAATCGCTGCCGCCGTCCATCAAGACTTGTGTAAATTTTAGTCCGTCGATTATAGGATCCAATATCAGAGCAGTCCATCCTGCATTTGAACATTCGGAATAATCCGGTGGTTAAAAGTGATTGGTTTGACATCCAATCTCGAGGTTCCGCTGGGGTGGACCGTGCGAGACCCATCTTAGCGGGTGCCGCATTGTTTTTCCGTATTATCACATGAAGTGAGTTTACTGCTTTGACTTCTTGTGGGAAAGTCTTTTGTTTTCCGGTGCCCTGCTGGTGGGGTTCGTCGTCGTCCTCACTTGGTGCGTCAAGCCCCTTGTGTTCGGCGTTGAGTCGGCCGGACTATTTGAAAACCCAACAATCTCGGTGCGTGTGGTTTGCGGGCCTTCCGGAGGTACTGTGGATTTGACATATCCGATCCAAAATCTTGTTTAAGTTGGATAGCTCGTTGCTGTTGTCCTTAAGAGGCAGTGTTTTGTTGTTTGGCCGCGAGCTTTTGAATCCGGCGTTGACCGCCGTGTTCTTTGGGCTTTTCTCTTTATTCCGGCGCTGATCTTTTATGCGCCGTGATTTTCCGTTTCCATCTCTGATCTCGGATGTACTTGGGTCGTTGGTGCTGCATCTTGCTAGCCAGCTGTCTTCCCAGCAAAAGCGGGTCATGAGGCTTGTTAGCGCGGACATTGTCCTCGGCTTCTCTTGGCGAGGTGTCCGCGAGCCATTCATCTCGGACGTTGTGTTTGAAAGCTGCTAAGGCTTGGCGTCCGGACGATCGACTATTTGGTTCTTTTTAGTAAGGAACCTGTTCTGAATTTTGACCTTGACTCTCGGGCTGTTGAGTTATATGACTTAGATAAATGCGCATCTAGAGGCGGACATAAGTCCCTTGAAAATTTGCTCTAAACGCGTCCTCAAGCTCTTCCCAACTTCCAATGTGTTTTTCGGGAGGCTTTTGAGCCAATGCCGAGCTGGCCCTTTGAGCTTGAGGGGTAGATATTTTATGGCGTGGAGGTCATCTCCTCTAGCCATGTGTATGTGTAGTATATAATCCTCTATCCAGACTCCCGGGTCTGTTGTTCCGTCATAATCCTCTATGTTTATGGGTTTAAACCCTGCTGGGAATTCATGATACAGCACCTCATTGGTGAAACATAGTGGGTGTCTTGGCGCCTATATTTGGGTGTACGCTGTCTTCGAACACTTGACGTGTTGTGTTGCTTCCTGGGGCCCTCTTTTTTGGCCCGTAAATGGACCTGGCTGGGCCATCTGTTTTCCCAGGATCATGGGCCGGCTTGTGTGCGGCACCGCTTATAGTTTTTGTCCTATCATCTGGCCGTCTATTCGGCCAGGCGGCCTCTTTGTTTTTTGACTGTGGGGGCTCTATGGCTTCCTCGTCGAATTCTGGCAGCAGCTTGCGCTTCGGGTAGCTCTTTGATTGATGGCCATTGCCCTATTTTTCTGCGGTTTTGTGCACTTTGCTCCACCTCATTCTGAGTATGTCTTCCGCTGTTTTGAGCTTCCGTTTTTCCTTCTTCAGACTTCTTGCAGTGGTGACGAGTCTTTTGCGAAGGCTCTTATTCTCCGGTGGTGTGTCCGGCGTGAGGTCGTCTGGACTGTTGGTTTCGCCGGGCATTGATTGATTATCCGATTCGTTCTGTTCGGACGGTTGCTTGGCTGCATGTTCGTCGTCCACCGGTTTTCCCTGCTCCATTGCTGGGTCATTAGGAGCACTGTTGTTGTCGAGGCGGGACTTAGGGCGGTGTCTGCGTTGCCGTTTTGGTTGTTTATCGGCAGGATTATCTTTTGCTGCTCCCCGTTGGTCCTCGTTATCACTTCCTTTTGGGGTATCCACCATATATACATCATGGGTGATTTTGAATTTCTTCATCGTTCGCATCCCAACCATCCTGGCCATAATCCGGCCAGGGCTCTCCGGATAGCGAGAGATGCTTTAGCGAATTGAGGATATCGCCAAAGGGTGAGTATTGGAAGATGTCCGCGGCGGTGAACTCCATGACCGGCGCCCAACCAGATTCGATTGGCAAGGGCGCGGGAGGTTCGGAGTCTGGCAGGGAGTCCGGCACCTCGGAGTCACGAGCTTTGTAAGGGACAAGGTTAGTGTTCGGCTCCATCGCCGTGGAAGTTGCAGCCCCCGAGGCGGTGTCCAGCCACCGGTCCTCGATTTGCGTGATCGGCTCTGAACCATCGGTCGGAGCGGATTCATGTGCGGACTCCAACGCGCTGTCCGGTGGCAGAGCTAGATCGTGCCCATCGCGACAGTGCGGCATGCTCGGCTGCGGATCGAATCCATCGAAGATCAAGTCTCCGCGGATGTCTGCCGTGAAGTTTAGGCTTCCAAATCTGACCTGACGGCCAGGAGCGTAGCTTTCGATCTGCTCCAGGTGGCCAAGTGAATTAGCCCGCAGTGCGAAGCCGCCGAATACGAAGATCTGTCCGGGGAGAAAAGTCTCACCCTGGACAGCGTTGTTATTGATTGAAGAAGCCATCACGCCTATCAGTGACGACACAGAGGAACTCTCAATGAAAGCACCAATGTCGGTGTCAAAACCGGCGGATCTCGGGTAGGGGGTCCCGAACTGTGCATCTAGGCGGATGGTAACAGGAGACGAGGGACACAATGTTTTACCCAGGTTCGGGCCCTCTTGATGGAGGTAAAACCCTACGTCCTGCTTGATTAATATTGATGATATGGGTAGTACAAGAGTGGATCTACCACGAGATCAAGGAGGCTAAACCCTAGAAGCTAGCCTATGGTATGATTGTTGTAATGGATGTCGTCCTACGGACTAAAAGCCCTCCGGTTTATATAGACACCGGAGAGGGCTAGGGTTACACAGAGTCGGTTACAATGGTAGGAGATCTACATATCCGTATCGCCAAGCTTGCCTTCCATGCCAAGGAAAGTCCCATCCGGAAACGGGACGGAGTCTTCACTCTTGTATCTTCATAGTCTTGGAGTCCGGCGGACGATGATAGTCCGGCTGTCCGGACACCCCCTAGTCCAGGACTCCCTCACCAGGCCTCCGGGAACGCCTCGTCGGCCTGGGTCCCGAGCTAGGCCGACAGCATGATCTCGCTGCGGTGGAGCTTCTCCCCGCGCTTGCCGTCGAGCCTGTACCACTGGGGCGCCAGCAGGGAGTCCGGCGGCACGCGGACCCGCACCTCGGAGAGGTCGAAGGCCATGCGGCCGACCATCTCGTCGCCGCCGCCGAGATCCTTGGCCTTGACGGCGACCTCGAGCAGATGCGATGGAGGTGCGTGGCCGAGAAGGCGAAGACCTGGTGCCAAGAAGGGCTGTGGTGGCCAGCGAGGATGGCGGTGGTGCCCTTGAAGTTGCCGAGCTTGACCTCGACGAAGGGATCTCACTGATTTGTGGGCCAGAGAGAGACATGGGCGGACGGGAGCGGACGAGAGGGGACGAGGAGAGCGTCCGTCTCTGTCCGCTCGGGAGCATTTCTGGCGCAAGTTTGGTCTAATTTTGGGGTTGGGCCGGACAAAAACGGACGCCAACGGACATGCTTGTCCGTTTGGGTATGCCCGTTGGGCCAGATTTTACCCCATACGGACAAAACCGGACCGGATGGGGTCTAGTGGTGGAGTTGGCCTGAAGGTGTAGATGAGAATTCTGAAAGGGTAGTGCAAGGGAAGGAGGGGAAGTAGCCTGAGAGCATCTCCAGCCGCGCCCCCAGAACGGCCTCCCGAGGCAATTTTTTGCGTCGGTGCCGAAAAAATGGCCCAGTCGCGCCCCCAGGAGCCCGATTTTCGCCGGCCTGGTCCGAAATCATCGCCAGCGGACCCAGGCCGAACCCGACGCGCTGGGGGGTGCCCGGGGGCGCCGGGGCAAGTGGTTTTCGCGCGAAGTAGCCGTGGGCCCACCGAGTCAGTGAGACGGGCGCTTCATCGCCCTCATCGCGTCGGTTCCCGCGAGAATCAATGCCAAGGGCTCCCCGCCGGGAAGATGGAGCACGGCGACGTGGAGCTCGATGACAAGGCAGACCTGAAATGGGTGCGCAAGGACTACCTGAAGATGGAGAGGGAGCGCCAGTGCGCTGCCCTGCAGCGCTTCGAGCAGCGCCGCCGGGCCGCGACGAAGGAGAAGGAGTCGTCCTTGACGACACCGACAACGATGACGCGCCGCCGCCGCCGCCACCAGTCCACCATGGCGACGCCGGGCAGGGGCCAGCAGGGACGGCCGGGTCAAGGAGGAGAAGGCCGAGGACGACGACGACGACGACTACTCCGCATTCAGGGATTTCTTTTTTTTAGATATATTTGCTATGTAAGCCGCGAACATCTAATATATGCCAAAGTTCGCCGAAATTTAGTCGTGTTTAACCGAACTTCGCCAAAAGTTTTTTTTTAAAAAAATTAGACGCGTCTGGGGGCGGCCCTGGGACCGGCGACTGGGGCCCAACTCGCCCCCAGGCCGTTTTTTTGCACCGGTTCGCCCCCAGGCAGCGATTTTAGGCGTCCCCTGAGGGGCCAACGGCTGGAGATGCTTTGAGTACCGTGCAGTAGTAAAAAATATCCATGCGAGTAAGAGTACCATGCAGTAGTTGACAGTCCTGTAAACATGGCTTTCGCCATGATCCACGACTCTACCTCGTGTCACATGCGTTACGTAGGAGTAATGCGTACTCTGCTCTACTCTGCATAATTGGAGTAAGGGCATCTCCAACGCAATTCACGAAAATCCTCCTGCACCCATCCGTGGATAGAGGAGACCAACCGGCAGACACGTATGTGAAGGACGCCATCCTACCATAGCCGCATACATTTTAAACCGTATTTTAATGAACCGGATGAAATTCATGCAAAGCGGCCGATATTCATCAAAGTTCGGATAGAAAATAGTACAAATTATTCATAGATAGCATGCAAATTAAGTCTAGTACAATAGTGTCTCTATTTAGACTAGATCCTGGATGTCCAACAAGTTTTTCATGAACGGATCATGTTGTTCCACACATACTCCCATTTCAGCTTCATTCAACAGTGTGTGCACGTAAATGGTCATCCCACTATCCTGTGGTACACCACGGCGGTGCGTACAGGCTACATATAATTAATGTGTAGACCAACATTGAGTGAATAAATCAATCAACAAGTTGAGGAAGAGGAAGTAAAACTTACAATCTCGTCCTCTGCCACATGCAATGGCCACCTTTCCTCGAGCTGATGAACCATGTTGCAAAACTTGATGACGCTGACCTGGATAGCGTGCTAGCGATCGCATTGCATGGCTGAATGATGTACATGTCGTACGGCGCAATGTGCTTCTTGCGTGAACCTTATCATGCACTTGCTCCCAGAAGGGCTCCCCTCTTCTCCTGCCTATGCAATCCGCGGATACGGCTAGCCACACATTGCACAACAACTCATCCTCCATGGTTGAGTAGCTCACCATACTTCATACTCTAAAAATGACATACCATTTGAAAATAAGCTCAATGGCATTTGACCAAACACCTGTCGAGCATGGTGTCTGCCATGAAGGTTGTCGATGGGGGGCGAGTGTACTTGGTTACAAACGGCTCCAGGGTGGGAAGCTTCGTCGTAGGCACATCGCTGCTGGTTGCGGACGTCCGACAATGGCTCTGTGGCAGCCGGAGACGTACAACAGCGGCGGCGGAGGTGGAGGGTGCGGATTTAAAGGGAAAGAAGGGCGGTGACGGTGTCCTCGACTATGGGGGTGCCAACCTAATTGACCCTTAGTCCATGGGCCGAGCTTATGGCCCCCCGTTCTTGCAAGGAAGGACTCCGGAAGCCTCATACTTTGGCGTGATCAAGGTGGAATTCGCTGAAGACTTGGCGTACACTCCAAGGACTGCATCACCCGTCGGCATGTGTATCCCTAGATTGGCAACCGACCATGTGTAACCCTAGGTACCCTGGTGTCTATATTAACTGAGGGGTTTAGTCCGTAGAGACCATGGTCACAGTTACAACCATCTAGCTTTAGGGTTAGAACACAACTTATGATCTCGAGGTAGATCAAGCTTGTACACGATACATCATCATTAATATAATCAAAATAGGACGTAGGGTAATACCTTTTCGAGCGGGCCCAAACCTGGGTAAATATTGTCCCATTCGTCTCCTGTTACCCATAGATTCAAGGTCCACAGCTCAGGACCCCCTACCCAAGGTATGCGGTTTTAGTACCGACATTGGTGCTTTCATTGAGAGCTCTGTTGTATGATCAACAAAAAGGGTCAATGGCTCATCTGCAGATCAACTACAACACCAGTCGTGGAGACATCTTCATCTCTGGCCAGCTCTTTGCGTTCGGCAGCATTGTCCTACACGCCAACTCGGCAGGTCGCCTCTGTTGGGGAACGTAGTATTTCAAAATTTTCCTACGATCACGCAAGATCTATCTAGGAGAAGCATAAAAACGAGTAGGGAGAGTGTGTCCACGTACCCTCTTAGACTGAAAGCGGGAATGTTTAGTAACGCGGTTGATGTAGTCAAACGTCTTCGCGGTACAACCGATCCAAGCATCGAACCTACGGCACCTCCGTCTTCAGCATACGTTCAGCTTGATGACGTCCCTCGTGCTCTTGATCCAGTTAAGTCCGAGGGAGAGTTCCGTCAGCACGATGGCGTGGCGACGCTGATGATGATGTTACCGGCGCAGGGCTTCGACTAAGCACTATGATGATATAACCGAGGTGTGTAACTGTGGGGGGGGGGGGGGGCACCACACACGGCTAAGAGAAACTTTTGTGCGCCTTTGGGGTGCCCCCCTCCCAAGTATATAAAGGAGGGGGGAAGCGGAGGACGGCCCTGGAGGGGGCGCGCCAAAATGGGGAGTCCTACTTGGACTCTCGGTCCAAGTAGGATTCGTCCCCCCCCCTTTCCTATTCCAACTAGGAGAAGGAGGGAAGGGAGAAGAGGGGAGAAGGAAAGGGGGCCGCCCCCTCCCCAACCCTAGTCCAATTCGGTTTGGGCTTGGGGGCGCGCTCCTCCACCTGCCGCTGCCTCCTCTCTCCACTAGGGTCCATGAAGGCCCGTTAACTCCCCGGGGGGTTCCGGTAACCTCCCGGTACTCCGAAAAAATGGCCGAACATCCCGGAACTATTCCGATGTCCAAATGCAACCTTACAATATATCAATCTTTATGTCTCGACCATTTCGAGACTCCTCTTCATGTCCGTGATATCATCCGGGACTCCGAACATTCATCAAATCACATAACTCATAATACAATCGTCATCGAACGTTAAGTGTGCGGACCCTACGGGTTCGAGAACTATGTAGACATGACCGAGACACATCTCTGGTCAATAACCAATAGCGGAACCTGGATGGTCATATTGGCTCCTACATATTCTACAAAGATCTTTATCGGTCAAACCGCATAACAACATACGTTGTTCCTTTGTCATAGGTATGTTACTTGCCCGAGATTCGATCGTCAGTATCATCATACCTAGTTCAATCTCGTTACTGGAAAGTCTCGTTACTCGTTCCATAATGCATCATCCCGTAACTAACTCATTAGTCACATTGCTTGCAAGGCTTATAGTGATGAGCATTACCGAGAGGGCCCAGAGATACCTCTCCGATACACGGAGTGACAAATCCTAATCTTGATCTATGCCAACCCAACAAACACCTTCGGAGACACCTGTAGAGCATATTTATAATCACCCAGTTACGTTGTGACGTTTGATAGCACACAAGGTGTTCCTCCGGTATTCGGGAGTTGCATAATCTCATAGTCAGAGGAACATGTATAAGTCATGAAGAAAGCAATAGCAATAAAACTAAACGATCATCAGGCAAGTCAACCAAAGTCCACACTTTGTTCTCATACATGGATCCCATCTCAGACTTCATGGCCTCAAGCCATTTCGCGGAATCTCGGCTCATCATTGCTTCCTCATAGTTCATAGGTTCGTCATGGTCTAGTAACATGACATCCAGAATAGGACTAGCATACCACTCTGGTGCGGAGCATACTCTGGTTGACCTACGAGGTTCGGTAGTAACTTGATCTGAAGTTTCATGATCATCATCATTAACTTTCTCATTAATTTGTAGGAATCACTAGAACTGATTTCTGTGATGAACTACTTTCCAATTCGGGAGAAGGCACAATTACCTCATCAAGTTGTACTTTCCTCCCACTCACTTCTTTTGAGAGAAACTCCTTCTCTAGAAAGGATACATTCTTAGCAACAAATATCTTGTCTTCGGATCTGTTATAGAAGGTGTACCCAACAGTCTCCTTTGGGTATCCTATGAAGACACATTTCTCCGATTTGGGTTCGAGCTTATTAGGTTGAAGTTTTTTCACATAAGCATCGCAGCCCCAAACTTTAAGAAACGACAACTTGAGTTTCTTGCCAAACCACAATTCATATGGTGTTGTCTCGACAGATTTAGATGGTGCCCTATTTAACTTGAATGCAGCCGTCTCTCAAGCATAAACCCAAAACCATAGCGGTAAATCTGTAAGAGACATCATAGATTGCACCATATCTAATAAGTACGGTTATGATGTTCGGACACGCCATTACGCTGTGGTGTTCCAGGTGACGTGAGTTGCGAAACTATTCCGCATTGTTTCAAATGAAGACAAAACTCATAACTCATATATTCTTCTCCACAATCAGATTGTTGAAACTTTATTTTCTTGTTACGATTATTTTCCACTTCATTCTGAAATTCTTTGAACTTTTCAAATGTTTCAGACTTTTGTTTCATCAAGTAGATATACACATATCTGCTTAAATCATCTGTGAAGGTCAGAAAATAACGATACCCGCCGCGAGCCTCAACACTCATCGGACCGCATACATCAGTATGTATTATTTCCAATAAGTCGGTTGCTCGCTCCTTCCGGAGAACAGAGTCTTAGTCATCTTTCCCATGAGGCATGGTTCGCAAGCATCAAGTGATTCATAATCACGTGATTCCAAAAGCCCATCATAATGGAGTTTCTTCATGCGCTTTACACCAATATGACCTAAACGGCAGTGCCACAAATAAATTACATTATTATTATTAACTTTGTATCTTTTGGCTTCAATATTATGAATATGTGTATCACTACTATCAAGATTCAACAGCAATAGACCACTCATCAAGGGTGCATGACCATAAAAGATATTACTCATATAAATAGAACAACCATTATACTCTAATTTAAATGAATAACCGTCTCGCATCAAACAAGATCCAGATATAATGTTCATGCTCAACGCTGGCACCAAATAACAATTATTCAGTCTAAAACCAGTCCTGACCGTAGATGTAGAGGTAGCATGCCGAACACGATCACATAGACTTTGGAACCATTTCCCACGCGCATCGTCACCTCGTCCTTAGCCAATCTTCGTTTAATCTGTAGCCCCTGTTTCGAGTTGCAAGTATGAGCAACAAAACCAGTATCAAATACATAGGCGCTACTACGAGCATTAGTAAGGTACACATCAATAACATGTCTATCAAATATACCTTTCACTTCTCCATTCTTCTTATCAACCAAATACTTGGGGCAGTTCCGCTTCCAGTGACCAGTCCCTCTGCAGTAGAAGCACTTAGTCTCAGGCTTAGGTCCAGACATGGGCTTCTTCACTTGAGCAGCAACTTGCTTGCCGTTCTTCTTGAAGTTCCCCTTCTTTACTTTGCCCTTTTTCTTGAAACTAGTGGTCTTGTTAACCATGAACACTTGATGCTCCTTCTTGATTTCTACCTCCGCAGCCTTTAGCATTGCGAAGAGCTCAGGAATAGTATTTTCCATCCCTTGCATATTATAGTTCATCACGAAGCTTTTGTAGCTTGGTGGCAGTGATTGAAGAACTCTATCAATGACACTATCATCAGGAAGATTAACTCCCAGTTGATTCAAGTGGTTGTGGTATCCCAACATTCTGAGTATATGTTCATTGACAGACTATTCTCCTCCATCTTGCAGCTATAGAACTTATTGGAGACTTCATATCTCTCAATCCGAGCATTTGCTTGAAATACTGACTTCAACTCCTAGAACATCTCATATGCTCCATGACATTCAAAACGTCGTTGATCCCGGTTCTAAGCCATAAAGCATGGCACACTGAGCTATCGAGTAGTCATCAGCTTTGCTCTGCCAGACGTTCATAACGTCCGGTGTTGCTCCTGCAGCGGGTCTTGCACCTAGCAGTGCTTCCAGGACGTAATTCTCCTATGCATTAATGAGGATAATCCTCAAGTTATGGACCCAGACCGTGTAGTTGCTGCCATCATCTTTCAACTCACTACAAGAAATATGTCAACTTGTGACCCTCACTATTGGTCGCTGAAAGGTCATAGTTTTTCATTTGCGACCTTTTTGTGACCAAAAACAGAAGGTCAAAAGCTGAGGGTCATTAACTGACTATAGCGACCTTCTCTGTGATATGTAAAAGGTCGTTGGTTCTTTGACCAAAATTTTGGTCACTAGCAACTTCCTCAGGCCACGTAGGCATCCAGCGTGGCAAGCTGATGTGGCACAAGATTCAGCCCGGTCCAATTCGGTTTTCTAAATGGGCCTAGCCCATTTATTCAGCCCATTTATATTTTTTTTCTATGTATTTTTTGTCAGCTTCATGGACCAAGCCCAACATTGCAGCCTTTTTTTTGGCCCATGGCCTACATTGCAGCCTTTTTATTTTTGGCCCATGGCCTTTTTGTCTCAACAGTTTCATTTTTTTCTTTTTTTGTCAGGGTCACATTCTTCATTTTCCAATTTAACGTAAATAAATACGCAGTATTTAAATTGGCTGAAAACACACAAAATACTTCAAATATTACCAGCTAGTGTTCTTCTTTGTACAAATATTACCGGTCAATCTGAGTTGCTTCTTTGTACAAATATTACTAGTCAATACAGTGTTGCTACCTAATATTCCCACGTTGGGTAGTATTAAAAAACGCTGGTAGGCTTTGGGCCTTGGCCCATCACCCGCTCCAGACACCCTCCAGACCGCTCGCCTCGCACCTCCCACTTTGCTCGCTCGCCTCTCCAGGTCGCGCTCAACAGCAGCTCCAGATCGCCCTCGGCAGTAGCTGCAGGTCACTCCAGATTGCCCTCAGCAGCAAGCCAGCAACTCGCCTGCCGGATGAAGAGCCTCTTCTCTGAGCAAGTCCAGCTGCTCCTCCACGCCTCCGATTTATCCTATGCCTCCGAGCTCGCACCTTCAGAACTCGCGGCAACGACTCCGCTTCCCTCTCCTTGTCCCCGCCAGTGATGGATGCCTCATTTTCTTCCTCCTCCACCTTCGGATCAAGTGTTGCGCCATCTTCTTCCTCCTCTTGCCTCCGGATCTTCAAGTGCAGCTCCATCTTCCTCCTCAGCCTCCGGATCAGCAGTAGGTACTCCTGCACAAGATATACATCCAGTTTGTAAAGAGAGCATCTTGCAAAAAAAAGGTTTGTAAAGAGAGCTTGATCAATTAAAACTGTAGCGTAAACTGGAGTAAGAATTCAAACTGAATAAAATAGGCCATGTGGGAATAGAAAACATGGAAGAATTGCATTGAGAATGTCAGGATGAGAGAGGAGTACCCAAACTAGCATTACTCAAACATATACTCCACAATCAACTTGAGAGTTCACCAAATGCCAGGTTGGACCACATTAGCAAAGCATGTTCCACAATCAACTTTAGAGTTGAAACTTACAAAAAAAGAATTTATAATAGTATATAGATTTCTCTGTGTTGCATGCTATAGATGCATAGAGCAATGTTATCGAGAATTCAGTAAATGGTGGTACACAAAAGGAATTTTTTTAGTTGATTCTTTCAGATCCTTGGTTCAGTTCTTGGTACAGAAAGAACTGCGTGCATTGTCAATTATGGAGTCAGATGTAAAGATCAAATATACAAACAACTGCAGCATACAAAACCAATGACCAATACAGGAGTGCGGTCTATAAATATCTTTCTCATGAAAAAAAACTATAACATCTTAACCGAAGAAAGGGAGGTTGCTTAGAAAATATCAGCAATGATTTCTTTGGAAATATTTGGGTAAAATAAATTGCTTCTCATTTGTAAAGTAGATAAGGAAATTCTAGGGAAGCAAGGGGGAGAGACAAAGAAAAAGTGAATATCACATGAGCATCTAAAGGCATACTCAAACTCAGGCAATTAGTAAGAATCTGACAGGTTCAGCAAGATAATGTGGAAACAATTATCAGAAAAGCATCTGCACTAATCATTCCAGACATCTCAGTTGTCACACTTGTAGTTGGGAAGCGAAGAGTATGCAAATGTCTCCAAGTGAATTAAGCAGTAACGGTTTCCAAGTGAATTAGTCCTTCTGAATATAAACACATCAGGAATCTGAGCCAAACAAACGGTGCTCCAGCTGTAATTCTTGCACAAAGGCAAAGAGTATGAACTCTAACAGAGTCCAACAGTCCAACAGTCAGCTAAATTAGTGAATTTCACAGCAGACAAGGCAACTTTAAGTGTGTGTACACACTCCAACAAGGTTGCAACCTAGCATAGCAAGCTAAAACACCACTAATCAGAACTCCATGTACCAAAAGACTACATGATATGCTTATCTAACACAGCAAAAGTAGCAGCACAGCACCAATCAAGAAGCTGATTCCACTAACAAGCAGTCTAGCAACACATCCGAGTCGAGTAATTGCAAAGCAGGGAGGAACGAGGAAGCGGCAGCGCATACCTTCATCTTGGACTTCTTGGCCTGCAGCTTCTTGGCCTGCTCCTCATTGGCCTTCTTCTCCCCTGTAAACACACACACACACGCACACGATCAATTCAAACCCAAACAAATCAAATCACGCTCTTCATCTGAACCGCTACTGATCCATGGAGAAAGAAACCGACATGGAGGGGAGAAAGAGCACGAGTAGGCGGTCGAACACGATGATCGGGAGCGCCGCGTCCTCGGGCACCTCCTTGGACAGGTACAGCGGGCACCTCTCGGCCGCCTCGCTCCCCTCCTTGGGCAGCATCACGCCGTCCTCCTGCGCGTCGGCCTCCTCCACCGCCGCCGCCAAGTACCTCCCGATGGCCCGGCTCCTCCCACTCCTCCCGTCGATCCCGACCCCCTACCACCGCACGCCACGCGCTGGGCTCGTCGCCGCCGAGATCTTGGTTGGAGGGAGGGGCATGGCAGCGCGGTGGTGGGGAACTGGTCGGAGGTTGTAAGGGGAACTGGTTGCCCGGAGCAGGAGGGAGGAGGGCGTTGATGGGACATCGATGGCGAGTGAGGGAGATGGGGAGCTGGGTGGCGGCGATGGGAGGATCTAGATCTGGCGTTAGGGTTTCGCTGAGAGAGAGAGGAGTGGTGTCTTGTAGGGCTAGAGGTGGAGGTGGAGGCGCGTGAGGCGGGCGAGGATGGGGCACGCGCAGAGGCTGGCGAGGACAGGGTGCGATGGATGGAGGAGGCGGCGGCGGATCTGAGGGAGGGAGAGGGAAGACGGTGGATCCGGGCGGGGCTGGGGACGGGACCGGGGGAGGATGGTATCTACACGAGGCCATCGCCGGGGTTTGTGGCGTGGTGGAGGCGACCGTGAAGAGGGAAGGAGGAGAAGGCGAGGGAGGGAGGGCGCCGCCGCCGGCGATGGGAAGCTAGGGTTAGAGAGGGGTGGCGGCGTCGATCTGGATCGGATCGAGATCTGAGCGAGGGAGAGGGCGGCGGCTGTGGGTGCGGGTTGTGTTAGGTCTAGTTAGGTGAGACAGTGGGGGGTCAAGTCTGCCATTAGATCAGGGACGATCGGACGGTTCAGATCGCCTACGGTAGGGTGGTCCGGGAGAGACGTCCTGATTGGTTGAAGACTATGGCTGTAATTTAAAATATAGTCTTTAAGTGCTAAAAACAAAGGGGTTTATGAAGCAACTACCAATAATATTTTGCAAAATGGAACCACTAAAATTTTCACTCAAGTTACACCACATTTTATGGATGATGATAACCAACTTGTATGCATTTCCAATCGTTCTAGCCTTTTTGGCCATTTAAGTTTTGTAAGATTCCATCCGCAGCTACGAACGGTTATGCCCATGATTTTAATCGCGTTTTGAAATTGGCATAAAGAATTAAAGAAATCAAAAAATGGAAAGCCTTCGCATTGTGTGATCTAGTGTCTAGGAAAAAACAAACTTCTAACACGATAATTACTTTTAAAAAGTCTACTTAAATAGTCAATCTTATGGTCACATTCTTGGCATAGTCTACTCAAATGACCTCATATCGTGCACAAGGGTGCATCCTGGAATGGTAAACAATTTTGCCTAAGGAATCTTTTATTTTCTTTGGACGAAAAATCAGTTTTCCATTTTTTTCGATTGCCCAAAATGAGTTTTTTTGTGAATGGCATAGTTTGTTCAAATGATCTCATATTGTGCACAAGGGTGCATATTGGAATGGCAAACAATGTTGCCTAAGGAAGTTTTCATTTTCTTTGGACAAAAAAACCATTTTCCATTTTTCGAGTGCCCGAAAGGAGGTTTTTTGTGAAGGACCTCCAAAATAATTGGTGCAAAATTGGACCAAATCATTTTTCTAAAATACTAGGCCATATATAATGCACAATTGACCAAATGGTTGGGTGTAAAAAGTTTTGATCCACGTCTGTTGAAAAAGACAAATTTCCGCCGATTCAGCTGGAAGCGGGTCAAATTTGAACTGCAGCTGCCTCAAAGTTTGCTATTTATTTTTTCCAAAAATCATTTCTAGGTACATAAGTATCTATTTAATCAGAGAAACACCAAAAAAAATCCAAGATTCAAGCACTAGCTAGGAGCGGTCATTCCCGCCGTTTTGACCGCATTTTGGAACGGGCATAAAAAATTCAAACAAAATCAAAAAATTGGGAAACCTTCGCATTGTGTCATCATATGTGGCCAAGTTCCTAGGAAAAATAACAAACTTGTGTCGGCAATTATTTTAAAAAGTGTTCTCGAAACGAGCTATCATGTGTGGAGATCAATGGCTTTCAAGCCAAATGATCAATCTTATTGCCACATTCATGGCATAGTTTGTTCAAATGATCTCATATTGTGCACAAGGGTGCATATTGGAATGGCAAACAATGTTGCCTAAGGAAGTTTTATCTTCATTGGACGAAAAAACCATTTTCCATTTTTGAGTGCGAAAGGAGGTTTTTTGTGAAGGAACTACCAAATAATTGTTGCAAAATTGGACCAAATCATTTTATAAAATACTAGGCCATATTTAATGCACAATTGACAAAATGGTTGGGTGAAAAAAGTTTTGATGCACCACTGATGAAAAAGACAAATTATCGCCGATTCAATTTGAAAGCAGGTCAAATTTGAACTGTAGCTGCCTCATAGTTTGCTCTTTATTCTTTCCAAAAATCATTTCTAGGTACATAGGTATCTATTTAATCATAGAAACACCAAAAATTCCAAGATTCAACCACTAGCTAGAACGGTCAAGCCCGCGTTTTGACCGCATATTAAAACGGGCATAAAAATTCAAAAAAATCAAAAATTGGAAAACCTTCGCGTTGTGTCATTATATGTGACCATGTTTCCAGGAAAATAATAAACTTGTAATACGGTAATTATTTTAAAAAAGTGTTCTCAGAAATGAGCTATCAAGTGTGAAGATTCATGGCTTTCAAGCCAAATGATCAATCTTATGGCCACATTCATGGCATAGTTTGTTCAAATGATCTCATATTGTGCACAAGGGTGCATATTGGAATAGCAAACAATGTTGCCTAAGGAAGTTTTCATTTTCGTTGGACGAAAAAACCATTTTCCATTTTTCGAGTGCGAAAGGAGGTTTTTTATGAAGGAACTACCAAATAATTGTTGCAAAATTGGACCAAATCATTTTATAAAATACTAGGCCATATTTAATGCACAATTGACAAAATGGTCTGGTGTAAAAAATTTTGATCCACCTCTCGTGAAAAAGACAAATTTCTGCCGATTCAGTTGGAAGCGGGTCAAATTTGAACTGCAGCTGCCTCATAGTTTGCTATGTATTTTTCCAAAAATCATTTCTAGTTACATAAGGACCTATTTAATCATAAATACATGGTTTGGTGGCGATACGTCGAGGTTTGGGCGGTGGCCGAGGGCCCCAACTCTAGATCGCAGAACTTCGCATGCTCGCCGTGGTCACGCGTGACCGTGGCGTTGCCATGTGTTCTCAGGCGGCCTAGGCATGTCTAGTGGGTTGGGCACTCCCAGGTTGGTGCTAGGAAGAAAATTACAACATAAGATTCTCATGAGGAGACCAATCGATGCTCAAACATGAATTAGCAGCCAAGTGTTTGATTAGTGGTACGGGAAATGTACATGGATAATGGGCGTGAGTTTTGGCTGAGGATGATCAGTTACTAAGAAGACCGTTTTCACAAATTTTCAGCTCAAAAGGAGGAGCCTAGGTGGTACTTGCTTTGCAAACCACCACACTGGACATAAATCTGAATGTTGAAGCTCGGCTCAAAATAATGAATGGATTGAGCTGGCATTTGGTGGAGGATGGTTATTTGGGCATAGGAAAGCCTTTGAGAAAATGGATACTATTTGGACATGCCAAAGTGGTACTTCCTTCAAAAACTGTTACTCTGAATAAAATAGGAAAATGAATATTTTGAATTATTTTGAACTAGGAAAGGAAGGTTTTTACATATTTGACGATGATATGACCCAAAGAATTTATGAGATTTTTTGGGAATTTTGGGAATGACAGAAATATAGGTTGCTTCACAACCTAGGGCAAAACTGCCACATGGACATGACACATAGGCAAAACCGATGAGGTGGCGCCTAGTCATAGCAACCCACCACAATTTACAAGGCTATGACCATCTATATTGGTCGTTAACAACTAGAAATAAGGCAGCGGACTAGCACTATTTGCTTTGTGACCATTTAGTGTAAGGAAATTCGACCTTCGACCAAAATGGTCGCAATGGTTCGAGGTTTGGAGCCCCCTGAACAGCTTTTGACCAATTGGTCTAAAATGGTCATAGATTTATGACCAATTCTTCGAGGGTCACTGACAGAAGGTCATAAGTTGACATATTTCTTGTAGTGACTTAGCTTTCTCTAGGAACGCATTAAAATTCAAGGGAACGGTAGCGTGGGCCATTGATCTACAACAACATAGACATGCAAAAACTATCAGGTACTAAGCTCATGATAAATTAAAGTTCAATTAATCATATTACTTAAGAACTTCCACTTAGATAGACATCCCTCTAGTCATCTAAATGATCACATGATCCAAATCAACTAAACACTACTAGGAAAAAGGCTACTAGCAGCGCGGGTAAAATGGCTACTAGCAGCGCGGGTACCCCGCTACTAGTATCGGGCTACAGCTAATAGTTAGTAGCAGCGCGGGTGAAACCCACGCTACTACTAACATTTTAGTAGTAGCGCGGGTGCAACCCGCACTACTAGTAATGAAATAGTAGTAGCGCCTCAGGTTTTTCCCACGCTACTACTAAAAAGTTAGTAGTAGCCTGGATGCAAACCCACGCTACTACTAACGAAGTAGTAGTAGCGCGTCTGGTGTTCTCCCACGCTACTACTAACTAATTAGGAATTAAAAAAATAAAATCCACCAATTACATTCTATGCATACAATTCCAACTAAAACAAACACATATTTGTAATAAACCAACAGCATTACACATCATTACTAATCCAAGATTTATAATAAACCAGCGGCATTAGAGCACATCCTATAAGAGCATACATATTGTCATGGCTTTTCATGCCTTCAATTAAAACACCTACACTTCTTGAAGTCACTTACTCCCAGCTAGTGCAAACACAGTTACAAGCAAACCAAAATGCATAAAAACACCAAACAGTGGCATCCTATCTCTCCAAATGGTCCGCTCCCTCTGCATCCTTGCAAGCATCTTCACGATAAGCAAATCCGCAAATCCGCAGGAAAAAAGTCAACTTAGCATGTACTCCCTCTGTCAACTATCCAGAGTAGATTTTATCCATTGCCCTGGCCATGTTCAAGAAACACTAAATTAAGAATATTTCTACTCTAAATACAGGAGGCATTGGACAAAAAACAAAAGATGAGCAATATCATATGAGCAAAACAAAAGATTAGCATGTACTTCCCTTTTATTAGTTTGAGAACGGGGCAAGCAACCAGAAAAATATCCATACATCAATGTGTGGCTCTGCCATCCCAATGCTGGCGGACACCTGCTTGACAAAGAGGTTGAACTTCGGCTTCAAAGACTCGTTAACTATTCTATGGAGTGAATATGTGTTACTAGTCTTCCCAAAAAGCATTTCTAGCTGAATTAAGCACCAAACTAGACACTATAAGCAATATGTTGGAAACTACACAGAACCGATTGAAAATAACTTCAGTAATTGTTTTTTCAGTCCATATACTGCATGGATTGAGTAAGGGAAACTGTATCAAGAATGCACCATCCTAAAATTGTGAATGGATCATACAACAATTGATCAATAAAGAAGCATGCATGAGCTAACACAAAGTGGAGAGGGACCATCAGCTGGAATTGGTACCTTCGTCCTTCCTATGATATGTCTGAGCGAACAAGAACATCTACCAATGTCTTGTTTTTCTCCGCATTCTTCTTGCCTGAAAAGGTTAATTTGATCAATATACTATAATTTGAATAGAAGCAGCAACAACACTAATGTAGCAAAATATATAACAGTATATATTCATGGCATCACATACAAGAATTAAGATAGCAAAAAATATATTGGTGGCTAAGAGATCAATCCATTGTTTAAATCCAAGAAAATAAACAGGGACAAAAGTGGGGATAATAATTTGTGTTTTGGATATGATTGATTACAGCTTATGGAATGATATCTTAGTGACTAGTAAGAGACCGCTGCATCACCAACAATCTTAGCCCACTCCATTGCAACCAAAACTCTTTTAGGGAATAAAAGAGAAGAGCCCATTTTAGTAAAGCAGGGAGGGTATTTGTGAAGTCAGTCCTGCAATCTTTTCAAATGCAGAAAACATGGGAGACTTTCAGAGGTTTCCTGAGTCGGCACTACATTACTGCTTGAAATGAAGAGCATCAGCTGCTAACAATCTATACCATATGAAAAATCAACTAGACTTCACCGTGTGTGTACTACCAAGTAGCAACAAATTGAATGGCTAAGTAAGTACCAAGCTTCAGTTGTACATCTCTACATGTTGTATATTTAGCAACCCACCCACAGAGCGATTCAAAGTTTTTGTAGCTTATAGATTAAACCTAGGGATCAAAGGAAATAGACACATTCAGAATGCTAGGTACTTGTGGTGTCAGCACTAGAACGTTTCACACTTATTTTTCGCAAAAAACATAGGAGGTTTGCTGTACTGAATTAGGAAACAGTGACAATGGCGGGGTGAATAATTTATTTTGTGCATATACAAGGATGAAATCGTGAGGTACTAGTTTAAGCGCCAAGCTCCGGCTCTACATTTCTACATGTTGTTGAGCTGGAAGAGTCACACCATATCATATCAGCGACTAATACTTAAACCACGGTGAGCACGTCTTAGGTAATTCTAGAGCTGTGCATAGAACCAGCAGACTCAGACCAGCCTTATCCCATCAAATAGCAGGCAATTGCAATCCAATCGACGGCCAAAATGCCGGAACAAAAAAAAGTAATACCTGTCGATTGACGGTGTGAAGGTAGGGCAGTCCCGGCGCAGCTCGACCAGCCTGGGCCGCTTCTCCGGAGTTCTTAGATTCTCTTTTTCTTCTTTGAAGTTCTTAGCTTCGCATGCAGTGTGTTCAAGAGCCATGACATAAACTCTACTGGATCAGATTGTACACCAATCTGAAACTTCTTCTCACTAGCCTTCATAACATCTTGAAGGAACTCATGTGGACTAACTTGTCCCTTGAAGTTCCTAGCATGCCAAATCTTCCGAGTTAGTTCTCCAAACCAATGAACCAGTGGGGATTTGCTATGCTGATAATTTTCAGGTATAAGAAAGAAATTTCTCAAAGGGGTAATCCTCATCAGTGATTGTATTGTGACGTTCACAAAGTCAGTCTCCTTAATGTTGTTAAGACCAACCTGCAGATTTAATCAGAAAGTGATTAATAAAGACATGGTTGTGCTGGATTAGGAGACACCGAAACAGTGACAATAGCGGGTGAATAGAACTGGCAAGTAGGCTCAGACCAACCTTATCCCATCCTAGAGAGGGCAATTGCAACCGAATCAACATGTAAAATGCCAGTACCAAAGGATTTCATACCTATCAGTTGACAGTGTCGAGGTAGGGGCAGTCCCGGCGCAGCTCGACCTGCCTGGGCCGCCTCTCCGGAGCCCTCCTCTCGTCCTCCTCCTCCTCATCGTCTTCCTCCTCCTCCTCCCTGGGTCGGCCGTTCACGTGCCCCCTCGAGGCCCCGCGCTCCTCCTCCTCGTCTGCGTAGTTGGCGAGCCCCAGCAGCGAGGTGCTCTCCGACTCGTTGGCCGTGCGCGGGCGCTTCTCGTCGGCGGCTGTGGGCTCCTCCCCCTCCTCGCGCTCGCGCTTCTGCGCGGGGGACCGGTGCTCCTCCTCATCCGCGCCCATCACTGGCCGCTGGGAGGAAGGAGGAGAGAGAAGGGTCGGGCGGAGGAGGAAGGGGAAGGGAGGGGGAGGAGGAGGTGGTGGGGTGTTGCACGCGGTCGGTGCTTGCCGGAACCGGCCGGTGTGGATGGGGCGGCGGCGAGGAGATCGCGGGGAGAGGAGCCGGGGTGGGGTGGACCGAGGAGATCGTGCGGAGTTCGTGAGAGAGGTTTTTTTAGACAGACGGGGGGGTGGGTGGTGTGGGAGGTGGTGGTGGGGTGGTAGTGTGGATCGGGCCGGGGGTGGACACGCTTAGCAGTAGCGTGGGGGTCTTACCTGCGCTACTACTACTTATTTAGTAGTAGCGCGGGTTTTATACCCCTCGCTACTACTATGGCTTATCCCGGGGGCATTGTTAGAGACCATTTAGTAGCAGCGCGGGTTTATACCCCTCGCTACTACTATCAACTTAGTAGTAGTGCGGTTTTTATACGCCTCGCTACTACTAAATAGCAGTAGCGCCCATTTTTAAACCGCGCTGTTGATAAACTTTTGTGTATAAGGTTTTTCCTAGTAGTAAAACCATGTCCGATCATCACGTGAGATGGAGTAGGTTTCAATGGTGAACATCACTATGTTGATCATATCTACTATATGATTCACGCTCGACCTTTAGGACTCAGTGTTCCGAGGCCATATATGCATATGCTAGGCTCGTCAAGTTTAACCCGAGTATTCTGCGTGTGCAAAAACTGGCTTGCACCCGTTGTATGTGAACATAGAGCTTATCACACCCGATCATCACGTGGTTTCTCGGCACGACGAACTGTAGCAACGGTGCATACTCAGGGAGAACACTTATACCTTGAAATTTAGTGAGGGATCATGTTATAATGCTACCGTCGTACTAAGAAAAATAAGATGCATAAAGGATAAACATCACATGCAATCAATATAAGTGATATGATATGGCCAACATCATCCTGTGCCTTTGATCTCCATCTCCAAAGCACCGTCATGATCACCATTATCACCGGCTTGAAACCTTGATCTCCATCGTAGCTTCGTTGTCGTCTCGCCAACTATTGCTTCTACGACTATCGCTACCGCTTAGTGATAAAGAAAGCAATTACATGGCGATTGCATTTCATAAAATAAAGCGACAACCATAAGGCTCCTGCCAGTTGCCGATAACTTTTACAAAACATGATCATCTCATACAACAATTTATATCTCATCACGTCTTGACCATATCACATCACAACATGCCTTGCAAAAACAAGTTAGACGTCCTCTACTTTGTTGTTGCAAGTTTTACGTGGATGCTATGGGCTTCTAGCAAGAACCGTTCTTACCTACGCATCAAAACCATAATAATTTTTTGTCAAGTGTGTTGTTTTAACCTTCAACAAGGACCAGGCGTAGTCAAACTCGATTCAACTAAAGTTGGAGAAACAGACGCATGCTAGCAACATGTGTGCGAAGCACGTTAGTAGAACCAGTCTCATGAACGCGGTCATGTAATGTCAGTCTGGGCCGCTTCATCCAACAATACCTCCGAATCAAAGTAAGGCATTTCTAGTAAGCAGTATGACTATTACCGCCCACAACTCTTTGTGTTCTACTCGTGCATATAACACCTATGCATAGACCTGGCTCAGGTGCCACTATTGGGAACATAGTATTTGAAAATTTTCCTACGTACACGCATGATCTATCTAGAAGAAGCATAGCAACGAGCAGGGAGAGTGCATCCACGTACCCTCATAGACCGAAAGCGGAAGTGTTTAGTAATGCGGTTGATGTAGTCGAACGTCTTCGCGATCCAACCGATCCAAGCACCGAACATACGGCACCTCCACATTCAACAAACGTTCAGCTCGATGACATCCCTCGAGATTTTGATCCAGTTGAGGCCGAGGGAGAGTTCCGTCAGCACAACAGCGTGGGTATGGTGATGATGATGTTACCGGCGCAGGGCTTCACCTAAGCACTACGACAATATGACCGAGGTGTGTAACTGTGGAGGGGGGCACCGCACACAGCTAAGGGAAACTTTCGTGTGCCTTTGGGGTGCCCCCTCCCACATATATAAAGGACGGGGGAAGAGGAGCTCGGCCCTAGAGGGGGCGCGCCAAAAGGGGGAGTCCTACTTGCTCCCGGTCCAAGTAGGATTCCCCCCTCCCTTTCCAATTCCAACTAGGAGAAGGAGGGAAGGGAGAAGAGGGGAGAAGGAAAGGGGGCAGCCCCCCCCCAACCCCAGTCCAATTTGGTTTGGGCTGGGGGGGCGCGCCTCCACCTGGCCGCTGCCTCCGCTCTCCACTAGGGCCCATGAAGGCCCATTAACTCCTCGGGGGGTTACGGTAACCTCCCGGTACCCCGGAAAAATGCGCAAACATCCTGGAACCATTCCGATGTCCAAATGCAACCTTCCAATATATCATTATTTATGTCTCGACCATTTCGAGACTCCTCGTCATCTCCGTGATCTCATCTGGGACTCCGAACAAACTCCGGTTCATCAAATCATATAACTCATAATACAAATCGTCATCTAACATTAAGCATGTGGACCCTACGGGTTCGAGAACTATGTAGACATGACCGAGACACATCTCTGGTCAATAACCAATAGCAAAACTTGGATGCTCATATTGGCTCCTACATATTCTACAAAGATTTTTATCGGTCAAACCGCATAACAACATACGTTGTTCCCTTTGTCATCGGTATGTTCATACTTGCCCGAGATTCGATCGTCGGTATCATCATACCTAGTTCAATCTCATTACCGACAAGTCTCTTTACTCGTTCCTTAATGCATCATCCCGTAATTAACTCATTAGTCACATTGCTTGCAAAGGCTTATAGTGATGAGCATTGCCGAGAGGGCCCAGAGATACCTCTCCGATACACGGAGTGAAAAATCCTAATCTTGATCTATGCCAACCCAACAAACACCTTCGGAGACACCTATAGAGCATCTTTATAATCACCCAGTTACGTTGTGATGTTTGATAGCACACAAGGTGTTCCTCCGGTATTCGGGAGTTGCATAATCTCATAGTCAGAGGAACATGTATAAGTCATGAAGAAAGGAATAGCAATAAAACTAAACGATCATTATGCTAAGCTAACGGATGGGTCTTCTCCATCACATCATTCTCTAATGATGTGATCCCGCTCATCAAATGACAACACATTACTATGGCTAGGAAACTTAGCCATCTTTGATTAACGAGCTAGTCAAGTAGAGGCATAGTAGGGACACTCTGTTTGTCTATGTATTCACACATGTACTAAGTTTCCGGTTCATAAAATTCTAGCATGAATAATAAACATTTATCATGATATAAGGAAATATAAATAACAACTTTATTATTGCCTCTAGGGCATATTTCCTTCAGCCTCGACCACATCAAGAATTTCTCCCCAGACCAGGTCGTCGCATTTGGAAGCTCGGAATACACCACTGATTCATGTGGTGATCTCGTCCTCTCTATGGACGTTAGATCGGCTCAAGAACTTGTCGACCGTCACGGGCTTGACCTCGGAGCCAACCCCCGATCCAAGCCACGGATCGGATCTCGCAATGGATCTTAGTTTATAACCGCCATGTGTAAACGCTAGATACCCCCAGGTTTGTATAAGCCATGGGGTTTAATCTGTAGAGGCACGGTTGCAAGGTTTAGAGCTTAGAACATCTTCATACAATCTTGAGGTAGATCGTATTGTACTCTATACCCCATAACAATCAATATATCAGAAGCATGACATATGTTTTACCTCATCAGGTGGGCCCAAACTTGGGGTAAAACATTGTGCCCCTACTTTGTCATGTTACCATCTAGCTCAGATCACCAAGCCTGGCACACCCTACCTGACATCTGCTGGTTCTAGCACCGACATGCTTGTCCCATTGTGTGATCACAAGAGCTCGATGGTGAATCTTCAGATCGATAACAGCATTGGCTGCAGGGATACCTTCGTCCTCGGCCAGCCTTTTGCTTTTGGTAGCAACGTGCTGCACGCCAACTCGACTGGCCATCTCGACCAAGCAGAGACTCCCCCCCCCCTTGGCCAAGCCATCCAGTTCAGCAATCTGGAGTCCGCCGCAGATTCACGCAGCGAGCTCGCCTTCTCGGGTTGGGTTTAGAACCAGCCTGAGAACTCAACGGATGTTCCTGCCCGTGCACCATATTGAATCTTGGAGCCGGCCCCCGAAACAATTTGTACCTCAGATTCGTCCTCGAGTTCGGCTCCGAGCGTCACCTCACCGGTTCAGGTGTCAAACCTCCATGGCGAGAACTCCAAGGTCGCGTCAGGCGACACCTCGCCTAATTAAACTGCAGGTATGTCCCACCTACTGTCAAGAGATGAGCAAAACCGACCTCTCCGCTCTAAACGAGATGGTGGACCAGATCAAAGGTCCGGGAATCTCCGATGGACAATCCTCGGTCTATGAACAAATCGGAAGAAAATTCGAGGGTGCGGAAATTTTCGTACCCGAGATCTTCCGGTTTTAGCACCGACACTTCTTTTCTACCTGCACATGCAAATACAGGGCAAAAGTTTGTTGAAACAATCCATTCGCTAAAAAAATACAGACTAATTGGTATCATTGCATTGTGTCAATGTAATCTTGTTCTTTTGGAAGCTGTGTAATAGGAATGTTTAGGTAGACGGTCTCATTGACAGTGGCCATGTGCATGCAGATGAGCTTGTCTACCATCCCAGGGACCGGCTCTCATCCGGACGTCCTACAATGGCACCTTCATGCTCCCTCTCGGTAGCCCTTGGGGCACGGCAGCAACGCCTGCTTCCGCCTGCACTCTTGGTCCGTCAGTGCTCCATTCCGTAGAGATCGACAAAAGCCGTCGGATCACCTGCACGATGGGACAGGTGCTGTCGTGACATGGATGTACCTGTACGATCTGCACCCTCTCGACAACCACGACTGGAGCGTGGCCCATGCCGACACGGTGTTGTTCCAGACTTCCAGCCGAGCAGTTGGAAGCTGCCATCATTGGCCACGTACTGCATGAGTGACGCACCACCGGACATGGTGAAGGCCATGGATCTCTTCATCGTTGTGTTGATGACTGGGTCGGAGCTGACGTAGTTGCATGTCGAGAAGCATCCCTGTGTCGAAGGACCCTGTCAAGGAGGACAATAGCGATGGTGTCTCGGTCCCTTGGTGCTCGGAGGATCTTTGGGGCGCGTTAGTATAGACGCTTCCGGCCTTCCTAGAACAATGGCGCCCGTCCAATTGATAGCCAGGAAAGGAGAAGCAGGCGCCCAGTGGACGACGTCGATGACCAGATCGAGGTAGGGATTATTTAGGGATCTCTTGTACCAGCGTGATTGAGAGGAGCGGCAGAGTTCCTAGTTTTTAGGGTCGTTTGAGCTTGGATACGTCAATGAGTTTGTATTGAAATCAGTTCCTGGTGTTTGTATTGGATATGTGCGCTTCGTGGGTTGTTACGCAAGTGACCGAGGAGAAACGTAGGTGACAAGACTGCCCACTTACGTAAAACGGAAAACGACTAATAAACGAATGAAGAAATAAGAAAACCTCCTCCCTTTATTATTAGGTAAAGATAAGCAGCTTGTAGTGGTATTGAAAGGATTTCTTAACCACTCCTTGTTGGAGAACTAATTTGTGTTAACATTTCATCTTTAAAAAGAATGTGCATGAAATTTGTTAACTTTCGCTCATGCATCTTTACAGGCTGGCTGTTTTTCCTCCTGAACGTTGGCTGTCCTCTTTGCAGTTCCCTTTACTTTCCAAAAACTGGTTCTTAAAGAGTTGGTCGAGGACAGGTAGAGTGTGCATCATAAAACTAGGTGATATCCCAGGGGGTTCAAAATCATTTGAGATGGTGGCAAGATTGTGCTATGTAATGGAAATAGAACTTTCTTTTGCAAATGTTGTCCTGCCTACATTATGCCTCTGCGCATCTCCAGACGACTGAAGAGATATATGATGACAATTGCACAGATAGAAATGTTTCTTAACCAAGTGTTGAGACTATCCCCTGTTCAGAAGGGTTTGGTACCTACGGAACTTTTGCTCGGCCTGCTTAAAACATCCATGATTCTGAAAGCCAACTCCACTTGCATTTCCAACTTAGAGAAATGCGTTGGCATGCAACTTGACCAGGCCCGTCTGAGGATCTGTTACTGCCAAGTTACTCTTATACAATGGAAACACTGTGCAATGTCGAGTGCGTGCACAAATTTCTTGAGCACTTTTTGGCAATGGACCAAGCCAACAGCGGTTGCTCCCCGTGCATGGACTAAGCCAACGGCGGACGCAGCCTGTCATCTTTGGCATCTTTGGCTGAATGAGACCAAGCTGCTTCCCCTGTTACACTCCCCACCTCTAAGCTAGGAGCTATTTACTACTGCGGACATGAATACAATCAACGGACATGAACCCTGTAATGTGTTGAACAATATCATATATAGTTCTTGGTACCTCCAATATCTTAATCCTCCTAAAGAAGCAGGGAGTCTTTTGGCACTGCTTTCATGGCTGCTCCTTTCTCTAAGAGCTTTGCAAGCTATTAAATAATGCCATGCTTCATGCGGCCACACAATTGTTCACTCAGTTTGGCATCACACATTTTTGAAGGTGTCATCGAAAGTGGGGTGCAAACGCATTCTCGTGAGCTTTTGGTTGTTCTAGTTGAGTCATCTCAGATAAATGATAAACTGATGATGCATTAATTAATAAGAGGAAGAAAAGAGGGAGTCTAGATCATGCACTAATTGATAGTTTAAGCTTTTATATGTAACAAATTAGAGGGTGTCCCACCAATTTGTGTGGCTAGATTTGTTATTGGTGTTTTCATAAATAATTGATTATTGATAGGTATAACTCATAAACTATATTTTATATAGTATAATGGAGATAAAAACCATGACAACAAAATAACATTGTATTCACTTGATCAAACTAAATAATTATACCTCTTAAAAATCAAAATGATTATATATACATCCGATACAAAAAACTAACTAAATTTAGAGCCACATATTTGATTAAAATGATCAATCTTGGGGCCCTCTTCAGGGGTCCATATGTCCACCACGTCGGCATCTGACAATCCAGATCCACCCCAAAACTCACTTCGTGTTCAAAATTGTTGCCATGTTCACACGTGCTCCCGACCACACCTACCTGCATTCACACCAGCTACCGGCCTTGCTGCATTCATGGCCAGTTAGTCGGTGAGGCGCCTGAGAAGCCTACCCAACTATTTAAATAGCCAGTCGACCACTCCCAAACCCTACCTCCCATTGTTCCCATTTTCCCATCCCGTCGACGTCGCCTGAGCCGCCTAGTTCATCATCAGCCGTCCGTCGTCGCTACTATGAGGACCTGGATCACCTATTACAAGTGTTGACGTCCATGCACTGCGGACACCCGATGCCAGGCCCGCATTGCGATAGACCAACAAGGAGGCAACCACATGGCCATGGCGGAGGTGGCGGAGGAGGAGGAGGTGATAGCCATTGACAACGTGGCTCCGGCTGGCGGTCAAGATGACATCTTCTACATGGAGAAACCGGAGGTGGAGGGCGTGAATGATGCTGCTGTCGCACCGCTCGTTGATGCACCGGAGCTCATCGACTAATCGACGTGAACAGGATGGTCTACACGTACATGCAAAGTGCAAGTACGGTCCTGTGCGAGCGCCGTCTTGTCCGCATCAACTAGTCGCGGCATGTACTCCTCTTCGGAAAAGCTCGAGGCCTAGAACGACGAGCCGCTAGAGTAGCATGACGATGATGCCAAAGAGGTAAACGTTTATGGCCCCGACTAATTCGTGCTGGCCGCCAACTATGACGAGGCCGCCGGCTCCAGCGCGGGGTCGGCAACCGCACCGACTGGGAGGAGTAGAATTTATTATAGTAGTTTTATGTTGTTTAGGGAGCTTTTGCATGGTAAAAATACCTACGAAGTATGAATCAACGTTGAACAACTCGGTGTCCATTGGATGGCATCCTCCTCGCTTGATTTTTTTTTTGAACTGTCACCGGGAGAGGGATAGCGATCCCTCCACCTGAATTTTATTGCCAAATCACCACTAGGGGGAGGTCCTCATTTTTACAAACAGCAGCACACACTTGGGGGTGGGGGGGGGGGGACCTAACAAAGCTTAGACCAGATCACCGCGTCAACGCACGCACCCACGCATCAACATCCGCACGATCCCGTGGACGTAGCCGTTCCCGCCAGAGAACAGCATCCTCGCTTGATATTTAACATATGAATGAACTAGCAGTATGAATCAACATTGAACGACTCGGTCTCTGCCTTGTTCGATGGATAGGTCTGGTGTCGCGCTAACTGCCACACGTGTGGCAGGAAGGGAGACGCACCACACGTCTCTAATGTAAACAGATTGTCACGTCATCGCATGCATGCATGCAGGAATCTTTTTGGATTTTCAGTTTTTAAAATGTTTTATCTCTTAAACGAAAAATCCGATTGAAAATCCGTTTTCACCATTAAATCCCTCGCGATGAGATCTTCGAAACTAGATCCCATGTTGATATGTTTTGATAAAAAAAATTGGATTAAAAGTTGCCATGTCTATTGCATATGAATTGCCATGATGTTTACACTGAAGTTGCCATGATATGTTTCAGCTATTTCCTTCTACATTTAAAAGTAAAATTTGACATTTATAAAACGGGGAATTAAGAAACTAGACTTGCCATGAACCATAAACTAAAATTGCCATGATACATGCACGTAAAATTGCCATGGTTCATACAAAAAATAATTTTCATGGTCAAATTACTGGAGTTGCCATCATCAAAATACGAACTTAGTTTTGAAGATCTCGTCGATACGAATTTAATGGTGAAAACGGATTTTTTAGTTCTTTTTTTATTTAGGAGATACAACATTTTTAAGCCGAAAACCAAAAAAAAATTCTGCTGATGTCATCTATTCATACGTGGCAAAATGAGTGGTGTTGGAGGCGTGTGGGCGATGTGCAAACGCCCACACGTGTGGGCGTTAACATTTCCGTAGGTCTGGACGGCATCCGTCTATCTCAATTTCTGAGGAAACGTCCGTAAGTGTCAACGAACACTTGCTGGCCTCTATGTGGTGATTGTCTTTGGAGATGCCCTTATGCCACATGCCATGTTGAGTGACTTATCCTTTTTGGAAAAGAAATGCTCACATTTTTTATTAAAATAGTTTGATGGAATTATAAATAAATCTTTAGAAATTTCTAAAAATGTATTGAATTTGCAAAAATGTTTGTGAATTTAGAAAATAATCCCGAGTTGAAAATTTTGTTCGCAAATTTAAAGAGGATTCCTGAGTTTAAAAATATGTTCGCACATAAAAAAAATTCATGATTTGCAAAAAGTTTGCACATTTCAAAAAAATTGTTCATGAATCTTAAAAGGCCTTGTAAATTTTAAGATTTCAAATATATCAATAATAATTAAAATTTTAAACTATAATAACAAATTCTAAAAATGTTCATGGTCTAAAAAATCATAAAATGCAAAGCAATCACGATTTTTTTAAAAAAACTTCCATAAATTTTGATACAAAGTAGTAGAAAAACACAAAGGAAAAAGCATTTAAATAATAATAAATAGGAAAAAATAACAAATGGAAACGAGACGAAAGAAACGAAAACGAAAAAGCCACAGGTGCAGTGACCAGTGATCATTCGTTTTCATTTGTTGGCATCGGCCGCGTTATGCACAAACCATAATTGGATCCACGGATGTTTTAGCTTGATCATAAGAACCGGCAGCGGGTACGTCGACCCATGTGATGAAGATAGCAGCAGCGAGGTAACCACGGCGATGATCTCCGTTTGATGGATGATCACATTGAACACAATATCACGACACTAAGTTATGAATATGATGCATGTGATGTTTGAAGGGGGAATGCAGCGAATGAGAACCTGCTGCCTCTGATGAAATGACTATTCGGCGACCCTAATCCGATTGGTCTCAACACCGCCTGGCCCAGTTCGGTGTCGTGAGGCCGATTTTCAGGTTACCATACACTCCCGTTCATCTTGAGAAGAGGGTGGAGTTTGTTCGAATTGTTGAAGCTATCGAACGGGAGAATCGGATTCTGCATGACGATGATTTCGTGTTGATCAATAGGTAGTGAATAATCAAGCTCATTGCGCTGTGGCCAATGTATGTTGCGGAACGGCGGTAATGTCACAGTGCCCTTTGTGGTTTTTCCTTTTAGACGCTTCATTTGTTCACCCGTCATTTGTTGATCTTTCTGGTGATTGGAATTTGGAATTCGATTTGGAACATGTTTGGTTTCTTCCCACCTTGTGATGCCAGTTCCAGTTAGAAGTGAGAACAACCTGAGACATGTACAATCGGGTTGTTACGTGTTGATGTTTTGCACCAAATTCAGGCCTTTCCTCGGAGTCTAGTCAATCCACTATTCGCTGCCCTTCCTCGTAAGTTGGTGCGCACGTTACATCCACATGTTATCACTTGGTATTAACAGCGAAATGGCGCTGGATTTTGGGTGGAGCTAAGCCATGGTTGGATAGAAATGGCACCTGAACTTCCCAACCTTTTGACTGGAGTGGGCTAGCTTAGATGTTTGAAAGGGGCAACAGGTGTAGGTCAACCCTTTTCACGTGTCGAAGAACATGCGTGATGGGATACTGCTCCACTAACAAAGGCAAGTCAACAACCGGCCGTTGCGACTTGCGACGGAAGATGAGCGTGCACACATGCGGAGATGATATGTTTACACCTACCGGGAGGTGGGAGAGTTCAGAGGTGCCCTGTCTGTCGCGGCGGAGGCGGCGCTGCTGCTGCTGTTGTCGATGCAGCTAACCCGTCGTCTCCCACATGGAACTGCTAAAACGAAACAAAAAAGATGTTGAGTTGCGATGTTTGGTTTTGCTAGACATACAAAGACTTACACGCTTTTACACGCTTCTTTCGTCTAACAACCAATCCCAAATCCCCGATTTTCAGGGGGTGGACCGCCCCGCTCACCTATTGACCAATCAAGATTAACCATCATGTAAAAGTCTATAAATCGTTTGTATGTGTAGCATTGCCGCTTACAAATATGTACTGTTTTGAGACTTACAGATAGGACATGTTTGGTTGCCGTTGTCAACAGTTTCTGCATCGCATACAGATAGGGCGTGTTTGGTTGCCGTTGTGAACCAAACACATCTATGCCTTGTATTTTGACAGTTTTTAGGGTAGTATTTTTTACAGATTTTTGACATGTATATGTTAAAAAATACAAAGTCTAGTGACAATTATGCATATATGTGACATTATTCTTACGAAATATGTGACAAATGCCTTTCATTATGTAGCTCCAACCAAACGCCCAAATGGAACCATTCCATTACACCTACTTGCCCCAACAAAACATAGGAACAGAATCAACCCATTCCGGTGGAATGAAATGTCACGGAACCATGACATTCCATTCCACTTGGTTCCTCAACCAAACACACCATAATACGCCATCTGCTAGCTGTTTGATTGCCTGCATCTAGTGTCCCTGCATTAGGTAATACGCAAGTGCACTTTGTTTGCTTGCCTGCATTGGCCCGAGCGGCACATGAACACGGCGTTTGGTTGCATACGGCGTATATGTTATGCTTACCTTGTACCCCAGTTGATGAGCTTACCCACACCTAGCACACCAACGCCACAGCACAGCAATGGCGATGAACTGGGCGAAGATGGTGAAGTTCTTCAGCTTCAGCCAAACTGACGATCCACCTTGACACCTCCAACCATGCGACTATCAACACTGCTGCCGTGCTGTTGCACCCACTCGGAGTAAGCTTTTTCTGCTGCCTGCCTAGTCTTGAACCCTCTATGGTTGCTGTTGCTATACGATGCCACTTGTGCACTGGGTTCTTCCCATGAACTATATGAAGGAAATATGCCCTAGCGGCAATAATAAAGTTATTATTTATTTCCTCATATCATGATAAATGTTTATTATTCATGCTAGAATTGTATTACCCGGAAACATGATACATGTGTGAATACAAAGACAAACATAATGTCACTAGTATGCCTCTACTTGACTAGCTCATTAATCAAAGATGGTTATGTTTCCTAACCATAGACATGTGTTGTCATTTGATTAATGGGATCACATCATTAGGAGAATGATGTGATTGACTTGGCCCATTCCGTTAGCCTAGCACCTGATCGTTTAGTATGTCGCTATTGCTTTCTTCATGACTTATACAAAGTTCCTACAACTATGAGATTATGCAACTCCCGTTTACCGGAGGAACACTTTGTGTGCTACCAAACGTCACAACGTAACTGGGTGATTATAAAGGTGCTCTACAGGTGTCTCCGAAGGTACATGTTGGGTTGGCGTAATTCGAGATTAGGTTTTGTCACTCCGATTGTCGGAGAGGTATCTTTGGGCCCTCTCGGTAATACACATCACTTAAGCCTTGCAAGCATTATAACTAATGAGTTAGTTACGGGATGATGTATTACGGAACGAGTAAAGAGACTTGCCGGTAACGAGATTGAACTAGGTATTGGATACCGACGATCAAATCTCGGGCGAGTTAGATACCGATGACAAAGGGAACAACGTATGTTGTTATGCGGTTTGACCGATAAAGATCTTCGTCGAATATGTAGGAGCCAATATGAACATCCAGGTTCCACTATTGGTTATTGACCGGAAACAGTTCTAGGTTATGTCTACATAGTTCTCGAACCCGTAGGGTCCGCACGCTTAACGTTACGATGAAAGTTTTATTATGAGTTTATAAGTTTTGATGTACCGAAGGTTGTTCGGAGCCCCGGATGTGATCACGGACATGACGAGGAGTCTCGAAATGGTCAAGACATAAAGATCGATATATTGGACGACTATATTCGGACGCCGGCAATGCTCCGGGTGATTTCGGAGAAAACCGGAGTGCCGGAGGGTTACCGGAACCCCCCCCCCCCGGGAGAAGTAATGGGCCTTATGGGCTTTAGTGGAGAGAGAGAGGGGCAGCCAGCATGGGCGCTCCCCTCCTCTCTGGTCGAATTGACTAGAGAGGCGGCGCCCCTCTTTCCCTCTCCCTCTCCCCCTTCCTTTCCCCCTCCTAGTAGGAGTAGGAAAGAGGAAGTCCTACTCCTAATAGGAGGAGGACTCCTCCTCCCTGGCGCGCCCACAAGGGCCGGCCGGCCTCCCCCCTTGCTCCTTTATATACGGGGGCAGGGGGTACCCTAGAACACAGAAGTTGATCATCGTGATCGTTCCTTAGCCGTGTGCGGTGCCCCCCTCCACCATATTCCACCTCGTTCATATCGTCGCGGAGTTTAGGCGAAGCCCGGCCTGCGTCGGTAGAACATCATCATCGTCACCACACCGTCGTGCTGACGAAACTCATCCCCGACACCCTGCTGGATCGGAGTCCGGGGATCGTCATTGAGCTGAACGTGTGCAGAACACGGAGGTGCCGTACGTTCGGTGCTTGGATCGGTCGGATCGTGAAGACGTACGACTACATCAACCGCGTTGTCATAACGCTTCCGCTTACGGTCTGCGAGGGTACGTGGACAACACTCTCCCCTCTCGTTGCTATGCATCACCATGATCTTGCGTGTGCGTAGGAAATTTTTTGAAATTACTACGTTCCTCAACAATGGTATCTGAGCCAGATTTTATGTGTTGATGTTATATGCATGAGTAGAACACAAGTGAGTTGTGGTCGATACAAGTCATACTGCTTACCAGCATGTCATACTTTGGTTCGGCGGTATTGTTGGATGAAGCGGCCTGGACCGACATTACGCGTACGCTTACGCGAGACTGGTTCTACCGACGTGCTTTGCACACAGGTGACTGGCGGGTGTCAGTTTCTCCAACTTTAGTTGAACCGAGTGTGGCTACGACCGGTCCTTGCGAAGGTTAAAACAGCACTAACTTGACGAACTATCGTTGTGGTTTTGATGCGTAGGTAAGAACGGTTCTTGCTCAGCCCGTAGCAGCCACGTAAAACTTGCAACAACAAAGTAGATGATGTCTAACTTATTTTTGCAGGGCATGTTGTGATGTGATATGGTCAAGACGTGATGCTAAATTTTATTGTATGAGATGATCATGTTTTGTAATCAACTTATCGGCAACTGGTAGGAGCCATATGGTTGTCGCTTTATTGTATGAAATGCAAACGCCCTGTAATTGCTTTACTTTATCACTAAGCGGTAGCGATAGTCGTAGAAGCAATAGTTGGCGAGACGACAACGATGCTACGATGGAGATCAAGGTGTCGCGCCCGGTGATGATGGTAATCATGACGATGCTTCGAGATGGAGATCACAAGCACAAGATGATGATGGCCATATCATATCACTTATATTGATTGCATGTGATGTTTATCCTTTATGCATCTTATCTTGCTTTGATTGACGGTAGCATTTTAAGATGATCTCTCACTAAATTATCAAGAAGTGTTCTCCTTGAGTATGCACCGTTGCCAAAGTTCGTCGTGCCGAGACACCACGTGATGATCGGGTGTGATAAGCTCAACGTCCATCTACAAAGGGTGCAAGCCAGTTTTGCACACGCAGAATACTCAGGTTAAACTTGACGAGCCTAGCATATGCAGATATGGCCTCAGAACACGGAGACCGAAAAGTCGAGCGTGAATCATATAGTAGATATGATCAACATAGTGATGTTCACCATTGAAAACTACTCCATCTCACGTGATGATCGGTTATGGTTTAGTTGATTTGGATCACATGATCACTTAGATGACTAGAGGGATGTCTGTCTAAGTGGGAGTTCTTAAGTAATATGATTAATTGAACTTAAATTTATCATGAACTTAGTACCTGATAGTATTTTGCTTATCTATGTTTGTTGTAGATAGATGGCTCGTGCTGTTGTTCCGTTGAATTTTAATGCGTTCCTTGAGAAAGCAAAGTTGAAAGATGATGGTAGCAATTACACGGACTGGGTCCGTAACTTGAGGATTATCCTCATTGCTGCACGTAAGAATTAAATCCCGAAGCACCGCTGGGTGCCGTGCCTGCTGCAGAGCAACGCCAGATGTTATGAATGTCCGCGAGCAAAGCTGATGACTACTCAATAGTTCAGTGTGCCATGCTTTACGGCTTAGAACCGGGTCTTCAACAACGTTTTGAACGTCATGGAGCATATGAGATGTTCCAGGAGTTGAAGTTAATATTTCAAGCAAATGCCCAGATTGAGAGATATGAAGTCTCCAATAAGTTCTATAGCTGCAAGATGGAGGAGAATAGTTCTGTCAGTGAGCATATACTCAAAATGTCTAGGTATAATAATCACTTGATTCAACTGGGAGTTAATCTTCCGGATGATAGCGTCATTGACAGAATTCTCCAATCACTGCCACCAAGCTACAAGAGCTTCGTGATGAACTATAATATGCAAGGGATGAACAAGACAATTCCCGAGCTCTTCGCAATGCTGAAAGCTGCGGAGGTAGAAATCAAGAAGGAGCATCAAGTGTTGATGGTCAACAAGACCACTAGTTTCAAGAAAAAGGGCAAAGGGAAGAAAAAGGGAAACTTCAAGAAGAACAGCAAACAAGTTGCTGCTCAAGAGAAGAAACCCAAGTCTGGACCTAAGCCTGAAATTGAGTGCTTCTACTGCAAGCAAGCTGGACACTGGAAGCGGCACTGCCCCAAGTATTTGGCGGATAAGAAGGATGGCAAGGTGAACAAAGGTATATGTGATATACATGTTATTGATGTGTACCTTACCAGAGCTTGCAATAGCACCTGAGTATTTGATACTTGTTCTGTTGCTAATATTTGCAACTCGAAACAGGGACTACGGAATAAGCGAACACTAGCCAAGGACGAGGTGACGATGTGTGTGGGAAACGGTTCCAAAGTCGATGTGATCGCGGTCGGCACGCTACCTCTACATCTACCTTCGTAATTAGTTTTAGACCTGAATAATTGTTATTTGGTGCCAGCGTTGAGCATGAACATTATATTTGGATCTTGTTTGATGCGAGACGGTTATTCATTTAAATCAGAGAATAATGGTTGTTCTATTTATATGAGTAATATCTTTTATGGCCATGCACCCTTAAAGAGTGGTCTATTTTTGATGAATCTCGATAGTAGTAATACACATATTCATAATGTTGAAGCCAAAAGATGCAGAGTTGATAATGATAGTGCAACTTATTTGTGGCACTGCCGTTTAGGTCATATCGGTGTAAAACGCATGGAGAAACTCCATACTGATGGACTTTTGGAACCACTTGATTATGAATCACTTGGTACTTGCGAACCGTGCCTCATGGGCAAGATGACTAAAACGTCGTTCTCCGGTACTATGGAGAGAGCAACAAATTTGTTGGAAATCATACATACAGATGTATGTGGTCCGATGAATGTTGAGGCTTGTGGCGGATATCGTTATTTTCTCACCTTCACAGATGATTTAAGCGGATACGGGTATATCTACTTAATGAAGCATAAATCTGAAACATTCGAAAAGTTCAAAGAATTTCAGAGTGAATTTGAAATTCATCGTAACAAGAAAATAAAGTTTCTACGATCTGATCGTGGAGGAAAATATTTGAGTTACGAGTTTGGTCTACATTTGAAACAATGCGGAATAGTTTCGCAATTTACGCCACCTGGAACACCACAACATAATGGTGTGTCCGAACGTCATAATCGTACTTTACTAGATATGGTGCGATCTATGATGTCTCTTACCGATTTACCGCTATCGTTTTGGGGTTATACTTTAGAGACGGCCGCATTCACGTTAAATAGGGCACCATCAAAATCCGTTGAGACGACTCCTTATGAACTATGGTTTGGCAAGAAACCAAAGTTGAAGTTTCTGAAAGTTTGGGGCTGCAATGCTTATGTGAAAAAGCTTCAACCTGATAAGCTCGAACCCAAATCAGAAAAATGTGTCTTCATAGGATACCCAAAGGAGACAGTTGGGTACACCTTCTATCACAGATCCGAAGGCAAGACATTCGTTGCTAAGAATGGATCCTTTCTAGAGAAGGAGTTTCTCTCGAAAGAAGTGAGTGGGAGGAAAGTATAAATTGATGAGGTAACAGTAACAGCTCCCTTATTGGAAAGTAGTTCATCACAGAAATCGGTTCCTGTGACACCTACACCAATTAGTGAGGAAGTTAATGATGATGATCATGAAACTTCAGATCAAGTTGTTACTGAACTTTGTAGATCAACCAGAGTAAGATCCGCACCAGAGTGGTACGGTAATCCTATTCTGGAAGTCATGCTACTAGATCATGGTGAACCTACGAACTATGAAGAAGCGATGGTGAGCCCAGATTCCGCAAAATGGCTTGAAGCCATGAAATCTGAGATGGGATCCATGTATGAGAACAAAGTGTGAACTTTGGTTGACTTGCTCAATGGTCGGCAAGCAATAGAGAATAAATGAATCTTCAAGAAGAAGACTGACGCTGACGGTAATGTTACTGTTTACAAAGCTCGACTTGTTGCAAAAGGTTTTCAACAAGTTCAAGGGGTTGACTACGATGAGACCTTGTCACCCGTAGGCCGTAGCGATGCTTAAGTCTGTCCGAATCATGTTAGCAATTGCCGCATTTTATGATTATGAAATATGGCAAATGGATGTGAAAACTGCATTCCTGAATGGATTTCTGGAAGAAGAGTTGTATATGATGCAACCGGAAGGTTTTGTTGATCCTAATGGAGCTAACAAAGTGTGCAAGCTCCAGCGATCCTTTTATGGTCTGGTGCAAGCCTCTCGGAGTTGGAATAAACGCTTTGATAGTGTGATCAAAGCATATGGTTTTATATGCACTTTTGGAGAAGCTCAGATTTACAAGAAAGTGATTGGGAGCTCAGAGCATTTACGATATTATATGTAGACGACATATTGTTAATTGGAAATGATATAGAATTTCTGGATAGGATAAAAGGATACTTGAATAAAAGTTTTTCAATGAAAGACCTCGGTGAAGCTGCTTACATATTGGGCATCAAGATCTATAGAGATAGATCAAGACGCTTGATTGGACTTTCACAAAGCACATGCCTTGATAAAGTTATGAAAAACTTCAATACGGATCAGGCAAAGAAAGGATTCTTGCCTGTATTACAAGGTGTGAAGTTGAGTCAGACTCAATGCCCGACCACTGCAGAAGATAGAGAGAAAATGAAAGGAGTTCCTATGCCTCAGCCATAGGCTCTATCATGTATGCGATCTTTGTGTACCGCACTGATGTGTGCCTTGCTATTAGTTTAGCAGGAGGTACCAAAGTAATCCAGAGTGGATCATCGACAGCAGATCAAGAACATCTGAAATACCGAAAAGGACTAAGGATATGTTTCTTGTTTATGCAGGTGACAAAGAGCTTGTCGTAAAGGGTTACGTCGATGCAAGCTTTGACACTGATCCGGACGATTCTAAATCGCAAACCGGATACGTATTTATATTAAACGGTGGAGCTGTCAGTTGGTGCAGTTCTAAACAAAGCGTCGTAGCGGGATCTACATGCGAAGCGGAGTACATAGCTGCTTCGGAAGAAGCAAATGAAGGAGTCTGGATGAAGGAGTTCATTTCCGATCTAGGTGTCATACCTAGTGCATCGGGACCAATGAAGATCTTCTGTGATAGTACTGGTGCAATTGCCTTGGCAAAAGAATCCAGATTTCACAAGAGGACCAAGCACATCAAGAGACGCTTCAATTCCATCCGGGACCAAGTCCATGTGGGAGACATAGAGATTTGCAAGATACATACGGATCTGAATATTGCAGACCCGTTGACTAAGCCTCTTCCACGAGCAAAACATGATCAGCACCAAGACTCCATGGGTGTTAGTAGGCTAATTCATTTAGTTAATTTAGTTGACTTAGAACATTTTGATTTAGTTGATTTAGTAGGCTAGTTGATTTAGTTGACAGAGAATATTTTGATTTAGTTGACTTAGTAGGCTAGTTGATTTAGTTGACTTAGAACATTTTGATTTAGTTGATTTAGTAGGCTAGTTGATTTAGTTGACTTAGAACATTTTGATTTAGTTGATTTAGTAGGCTAATTCGTTTAGTTAATTTCGTTGACTTAGAACATTTTGATTTAGTTGATTTAGTAGGCTAGTTGATTTAGTTGACTTAGAACATTTTGATTTAGTTGATTTAGTAGGCTAGTTCATTTAGTTGACTTAGAACATTTTGATTTAGTTGATTTAGTAGGCTAGTTCATTTAGTTGACTTAGAACATTTTGATTTAGTTGATTTAGTAGGCTAGTTGATTTAGTTGATTTAGTAGGCTAGTTGATTTAGTTGACTTAGAACATTTTGATTTAGTTGATTTAGTAGGCTAGTTGATTTAGTTCACTTAGAACATTTTGATTTAGTTGATTTAGTAGGCTAGTTCATTTAGTGGACTTAGAACATTTTGATTTAGTTGATTTAGTAGGCTAGTTCATTTAGTTGACTTAGAACATTTTGATTTAGGTGATTTAGTAGGCTAGTTGATTTAGTTGACTTAGAACATTTTGATTTAGTTGATTTAGTAGGCTAGTTGATTTAGTTGACTTAGAACATTTTGATTTAGTTGATTTAGTAGGCTAGTTGATTTAGTTCACTTAGAAAATTTTGATTTAGTTGATCGTTAATCCTTTGCTCATATTGCTTTAGGAAGAATGGCGCCACCACCACCACCACTATGTCAACTGTGCAAGTCAAGATGCGCCAGCAGCCTTCCAACTGGCAAGCTGTTCGGCATCTACTTCCAGCCGAGTTTTTGTCATGCGGCGGTAAGAAATTAGATGAAATGTAATAACTATTTTATTTTTAGTGTTGGCATTACTGCATTGTGTCATTTTGCTTATTTTGCACAGATCGTCCCATGCAATGTGAGGTTGAAATTCAACAAGATGACAGGAGACACTGTGACATTTGAGGCTCCTGGGGGGCCGTACACTATGGAGGTCGAGAAAGGACGCAATATGTCGCAGATTGGAGGAGATGGATGGGCCCGTTTCGTCGCTCGCATGCATCTTACTGGTGGTGAGTTGATCAGCTTCAACTTCTGAGCAGAAAGACCCAAGCTAGCTGTCATTTATCTCAACCTAGTGGAAGATGATGAAGATGATGAAGATGACGAAGATGATGAAGATAATGAGGACCCACTCGATGAAGATGATGAGGACCCACTTCATGAAGCCATCGTAGCTCAAAGAACAAGGCTGAGTGAGGAGGAGGTGTGCAACCTTTGGGACATAATTCCGCCACGTGCTGACTTTGTTGGGGTGCCATTCGTGACCCGCTTGACAAATACCATGGTTGATCGACAAGATATGGTATGTTATACTTACAAATGCAAATTAATAGTGTGAATTACTTAGTGTACAGTCCAATGATATGGTATGTTGTGTGGAATCTAGTCGATGATATATATGTGTTAGTGTAGAGTTCGATCACATGCTTATTAATTGATATGTTTTTCTTATTCAGAAATTGGCAAAGAGCATATCTATGAGTTATGGTATCGAGCCTGATGAAGAAGGCTCAGCTGGACTACACCTTACTGCAAGGGGCTCCGTCACAACCTGTACTTACCGCGTGGACACGGACGGTCGCACACACTTAAACTCGGTTGGGTGGAAGAAATTCCTCGATGGCAAGAATCTTCGTGTTGGACAGGCCATCCTAATTACTCTCAGGAACACCAACCGCCCGGGCTTGAGGATGATGATTGTCTTCGATATCATCTAGAACTACATATGTGTGTGTGGCTATATCTTCTAGAACTACATATGTGTGTGTGGCTATATCATCTAGAACTACATATGATGATCGTCGTCGATATCATCTAGAACTACATATGATGATGGCCGTTGATATGACCTTGTACTGCTTGAGGATGCATGTTGGCTATGCATGAAATTGTTATCTAGTACTCCCTTTGTTCCAAATTACTCGTCGTGGTTTGAACTAAAACCACGACGAGTAATTTGGAACGAAGGGAGTACTACCGTACCTAGTAATGGTTTATGAATTTGATATCTACTAGAAGTACCTAGTATCTAGTATCCGAAAGGAGAAATGAAAGGGAATGGGGCAGTGGGAAAATGATGAAAGATATAGCAGTAGCGAGGGATGGCGAAATCGCTACAACTAGTTAATAGTAGCGCGTTCACAAAAAGCGCTGCTGATATCGTCAATAGTAGTAGCGCGGGTTAGGGCCGCGCTACTACTATGAGTTAGCTATAGCGCCTTATTAGTAGCGCGGCCACCTGCGCTGCTGCTAGCCTAAAAACCCGCGCTGCTGCTAGCCTTTTCCCTAGTAGTGATACCATTTGAAAATAAGCTCAATGGCATTTGACCAAACACCTGTCGAGCATGGTGTCTACCATGAAGGTTGTCGACGGGGGGCGAGTGTACTTGGTTACAAACGGCTCCAGGGTGGGAAGCTTCGTCGTAGGCACATCGCTGCTGGTTGCAGACGTCCGACAATGGCTCTGTGGCGGCCGGAGACGTACAACAGCGGCGGTGGAGGTGGAGGGTGAGGATTTAAAGGGAAAGAAGGGCGGTGATGGTGTCCTCGACTATGGGGGTGCCAACCTAATTGACCCTTAGTCCATGGGCCGAGCTTATGGCCCACCGTTCTTGCAAGGAAGGACTCCGGAAGCCTCATACTTTGGCGTGATCAAGGTGGAATTCGCTGAAGACTTGGCGTACACTCCAAGGACTGCATCACCCGTCGGCATGTGTATCCCTAGATTGGCAACCGACCATGTGTAACCCTAGGTACCCCAGTGTCTAAATAAACTGAGGGGTTTAGTCCGTAGAGACCATGGTCACAATTACAACCATCTAGCATTAGGGCTAGAACACAACTTATGATCTCGAGGTAGATCAAGCTTGTACTCGATACATCATCATTAATATAATCAAAACAGGACGTAGGGTATTACCTTTTCGAGCAGGGCCCAAACCTGGGTAAATATTGTCCCATTCGTCTCATGTTACCCATAGATTCGAGATCCATAGCTCAGGACCCCCTACCCAAGGTATGCAGTTTTAGTACCGACATTGGTGCTTTCATTGAGAGTTCTGTTGTATGATCAACAAAAAGGGTCAATGGCTCATCTGCAGATCAACTCCAACACCAGCCGTGGAGACATCTTCATCTCTGGCCAGCTCTTTGCATTCGGCAGCATTGTCCTACACGCCAAATCGGCAGGTCGCCTCTTTTGGGGAACGTAGTATTTCAAAATTTTCCTACGATCACGCAAGATCTATCTAGGAGAAGCATAGAAACGAGTAGGGAGAGTGTGTCCACGTACCCTCTTAGACTGAAAGCGGGAATGTTTAGTAACGCGGTTGATCTAGTCGAACCTCTTCGCGGTACAACCGACCCAAGCATCGAACATACGGCACCTCCGTCTTCAGCATACGTTCAGCTCGATGACGTCCCTCGTGCTCTTGATCCAGTTGAGTCCGAGGGAGAGTTCCGTCAGCACGACGGCGTGGCGACACTGATGATGAAGTTACCGGCGCAGGGCTTCGACTAAGCACTACGATGATATAACCGAGGTGTGTAACTGTGGAGGGGGGCACCACACATGGCTAAGAGAAACTTTTGTGTACCTTTGGGGTGCCCCCCTCCCATGTATATAAAGGAGGGGCGAAGAGGAGGACGGCCCTGGAGGGGCCGCGCCAAAAGGAGGAGTCCTACTTGGACTCCCGGTCCAAGTAGGATTCGCCCCCCCCTTTCCAATTCCAACTAGGAGAAGGAGGGAAGGGAGAAGAGGGGAGAAGGAAAGGCCCCCCCCAACCCTAGTCCAATTCGGTTTGGGCTTGGGGGCGTGCGCCTCTACCTGCCGCTGCCTCCTCTCTCCACTAGGGCCCATGAAGGCCCGTTAACTCCCCGGGGGGTTCCGGTAACCTCCCGGTACTCTGAAAAAATGCCCGAACATCTCGGAACCATTCCGATGTCCAAATGCAACCTTACAATATATCAATCTTTATGTCTCGACCATTTCGAGACTCCTCGTCATGTCCGTGATCTCATTCGGGACTCCGAACAAACTTCGGTTCATCAAATCACATAACTCATAATACAATCGTCATCGAACGTTAAGCGTGCGAACCCTACAGGTTCGAGAACTATGTAGACATGACCGAGACACATCTCTGGTCAATAACCAATAGCGGAACCTGGATACTCATATTGGCTCCTACATATTCTACGAAGATCTTTGTCGGTCAAACCACATAACAACATACGTTGTTCCCTTTGTCATAGGTATGTTACTTGCCCGAGATTCGATCGTCAGTATCATCATACCTAGTTCAATCTCGTTACTGGCAAGTCTCGTTACTCGTTCCGTAATGCATCATCCCGTAACTAACTCATTAGTCACATTGCTTGCAAGGCTTATAGTGATGAGCATTATCGAGAGGGCCCAAAGATACGTCTCCGATACACGGAGTGACAAATCCTAATCTTGATCTATGCCAACCCAACAAACACCTTCGGAGACACCTGTAGAGCATATTTATAATCACCCAGTTACGTTGTGACATTTGATAGCACACAAGGTGTTCCTCGGTATTTGGGAGTTGCATAATCTCATAGTCAGAGGAACATGTATAAGTCATGAAGAATGCAATAGCAATAAAACTAAACGATCATCAGGCAAGTCAACCAAAGTCCACACTTTGTTCTCATACATGGATCCCATCTCAGACTTCATGGCCTCAAGCCATTTCGCGGAATCATGGCTCATTATCGCTTCCTCATAGTTCATAGGTTCGTCATGCTCTAGTAACATGACGTCCAGAATAGGATTACCATACCACTCTTGTGTGGAGCGTACTCTGGTTGACCTACTAGGTTCGGTAGTAACTTGATCTGAAGTTTCATGATCATCGTCATTAACTTTCTCACTAATTTGTGTAGGAATCACTGGAACTGATTTCTGTGATGAACTACTTTCCAATTCGGGAGAAGGCACAATTACCTCATCAAGTTGTACTTTCCTCCCACTCACTTCTTTTGAGAGAAACTCCTTCTCTAGAAAGGATACATTCTTAGCAACAAATATCTTGCCTTCGGATCTGTTATAGAAGGTGTACCCAACAGTCTCCTTTGGGTATCCTATGAAGACACATTTCTCCGATTTGGGTTCGAGCTTATTAGGTTGAAGTTTTTTCACATAAGCATCGCAGCCCCAAACTTTAAGAAACGACAACTTGGGTTTCTTGCCAAACCACAGTTCATATGGTGTTGTCTCAACAGATGCCCTATTTAACGTGAATGCAGCCGTCTCTAAAGCATAACCCCAAAACGATAGCGGTAAATCAGTAAGAGACATCATAGATCGCACCATATCTAATAAAGTACGGTTATGATGTTCGGACACACGATTACGCTGTGGTGTTCCAGGTGGCGTGAGTTGCGAAACTATTCCACAATGTTCCAAATGAAGACCAAAATCATAACTCAAATATTCTCCTCCACAATCAGATTGTTCAAACTTTATTTTCTTGTTACGATTATTTTCCACTTCACTCTGAAATTTTTTGAACTTTTCAAATGTTTCAGAATTTTGTTTCATCAAGTAGATATACACATATCTGAAAATAACTATACCTGCCGCGAGCCTCAACACTCATCGTACCGCATACATCGGTATGTATTATTTCCAATAAGTCTGTTGCTCGCTCCTTTCCGGAGAAGAGAGTCTTAGTCATCTTTCCCATGAGGCATGGTTCGCAAGCATCAAGTGATTCATAATCAAGTGATTCCAAAAGCCCATCAGCATGGAGTTTCTTCATGCGCTTTACACCAATATGACCTAAACGGCAGTGCCACAAATAAGTTGCACTCTCATTATTAACTTTGCATCTTTTGGCTTCAATATTATGAATATGTGTATCACTACTATCAAGATTCAACAGAAATAGACCACTCATCAAGGGTGCATGACCATAAAAGATATTACTCATATAAATAGAACAACCATTACTCTCTAATTTAACTGAATAACCGTCTCGCATCAAACAAGATCCAGATAGAATGTTCATGCTCAACGCTGGCACCAAATAACAATTATTCAGTCTAAAACTAATCCTGACCGTAGATGTAGAGGTAGCGTGCCGACCGCGATCACATCGACTTTGGAACCATTTCCCACGCGCATCGTCACCTCGTCCTTAGCCAATCTTTGTTTAATCTGTAGCCCCTGTTTCGAGTTAAGAGTATGAGTAACAAAACAAGTATCAAATACATAGGTGCTACTACGAGCATTAGAAAGGTACACATCAATAACATGTATATCAAATATATCTTTCACTTTTCCATCCTTCTTATGAACCAAATACTTGGGGCAGTTCCGCTTCAAGTGACCAGTCCCTTTGCAGTAGAAACACTTAGTCTCAGGCTTAGGTCCAGATATGGGCTTCTTCACTTGAGCAGCAACTTTCTTGCCGTTCTTCTTGAAGTTCCCCTTCTTTACTTTGCCCTTTTTCTTGAAACTAGTGGTCTTGTTAACCATGAACACTTGATGCTCCTTCTTGATTTCTACCTCCACAGCCTTTAACATTGCGAAGAGCTCAGGAATAGTATTTTCCATCCCTTGCATATTATAGTTCATCACGAAGCTTTTGTAGCTTGGTGGCAATGATTGAAGAACTCTATCAATGACACTATCATCAGGAAGATTAACTCCCAGTTGAGTCAAGTGGTTGTGGTATCCCAACGTTCTGAGTATATGTTCATTGACAGACTATTCTCCTCCATCTTGCAGCTATAGAACTTATTGGAGACTTCATATCTCTCAATCCGGGCATTTGCTTGAAATATTGACTTCAACTCCTAGAACATCTCATATGCTCCATGACATACAAAACGTCGTTAAAGTCCCGGTTCTAAGCCATAAAGCATGGCACACTGAACAATCGAGTAGTCATCAGCTTTGCTCTGCCAGACGTTCACAACGTCCGGTGTTGCTCCTGCACCAGGTCTTGCACCTAGTGGTGCTTCCAGGACGTAATTCTCCTGTGCAGTAATGAGGATAATCCTCAAGTTATGGACCCAGTCCGTGTAGTTGCTACCATCATCTTTCAACTTAGCTTTCTCTAGGAACGCATTAAAATTCAAGGGAACGGTAGCACGGGCCATTGATCTACAACACATAGACATGCAAAAACTATCAGGTACTAAGCTCATGATAAATTAAAGTTAAATTAATCATATTACTTAAGAACTCCCACTTAGATAGACATCCCTCTAGTCATCTAAATGACCACGTGATCCAAATCAAGTAAACCATGTCCGATCATCACGTGAGATGGAGTAGGTTTCAATGGTGAACATCACAATGTTGATCATATCTACTACATGATTCACGCTCGACCTTTCGGACTCAGTGTTCCGAGGCCATATCTGCATATGCTAGGCTCGTCAAGTTTAACCCGAGTATTCTGCGGGTGCAAAAACTGGCTTGCACCCATTGTATGTGAACATAGAGCTTATCACACCCGATCATCATGTGGTGTCTCGGCACGATGAACTGTAGCAACGGTGCATACTCAGGGAGAACACTTATACCTTGAAATTTAGTGAGGGATCATCTTATAATGCTACTGTCGTACTATGCAAAAAAAGATGCATAAAGGATAAACATCACATGTAATCAATATAAGTGATATGATATGGCCATCATCATCCTGTGCCTTTGATCTCCATCTCAAAAGCACCGTCATGATCACCATTATCACCGGCTTGACACCTTGATCTCCATCGTAGCTTCGTTGTCGTCTCGCCAACTATTGCTTCTACGACTATCGCTACCGCTTAGTGATAAAGTAAAGCAATTACATGGCGATTGCATTTCATAAAATAAAGCGACAACCATAAGGCTCCTGCCAGTTGCCGATAACTTTTACAAAACATGATCATCTCATACAACAATTTATATCTCATCACGTCTTGACCATATCACATCACAACATGCCTTGCAAAAACAAGTTAGACGTCCTCTACTTTGTTGTTGCAAGTTTTACGTGGATGCTATGGGCTTCTAGCAAGAACCGTTCTTACCTACGCATCAAAACCATAATGATTTTTTGTCAAGTATGTTGTTTTAACCTTCAACAAGGACCAGGCGTAGTCAAACTTGATTCAACTAAAGCTGGAGAAACAGACGCCCGATAGCAACCTGTGTGCGAAGCACGTTAGTAGAACCAGTCTCATGAACGCGGTCATGTAATGTCGGTCCGGGCCGCTTCATCCAACAATACCGCCGAATCAAAGTAAGACGTTGCTAGTAAGCAGTATGACTATTACCGCCCACAACTCTTTGTGTTCTACTCGTGCATATAACACCTACGCATAGACCTGGCTCAGATGCCACTATTGGGGAACGTAGTATTTCAAAATTTTCCTACGATCTCGCATGATCTATCTAGGAGAAGCATAGCAACGAGCGGGGAGAGTGTATCCATGTACCCTCATAGACCAAAAGCGGAAGTGTTTAGTAACGCGGTTGATGTAGTCGAACGTCTTCACGATCCAACCAATCCAAGCACCGAACATACGGCACCTCTGCGTTCAGCAAACGTTCAGCTTGATGACGTCCCTCGAGCTCTTGATCCAGTTGAGGTCGAGGGAGAGTTCCGTCAGTACAACAGTGTGGGGATAGTGATGATGATGTTACCGGCGCAGGGCTTCACCTAAGCACTACGACGATATGACAGAGGTGTGTAACTGCAGAGGGGGCACCGCACACGGCTAAGGGAAACTTTTGTGTGCCTTTGGGGTGCCCCCTCCCACATATATAAAGGACGGGGGAAGAGGAGGCCAGCCCTAAAGGGGGCGCGCCAAAAGGGGGAGTCCCACTTGGACTCCCGGTCCAAGTAGGATTCCCCCCCCCTTCCAATTCCAACTATGAGAAGGAGGGAAGGGAGAAGAGGGGAGAAGGAAAGGGGGCAGCCCCCCCAACCCTAGTCCAATTCGGTTTGGGCTGGGGGGGCGCCTCCACCTGGCCGCTGCCTCCGCTCTCCACTAGGGCCCATGAAGGCCCATTAACTCCTCGGGGGGTTCCGGTAACCTCCCGGTACTCCGGAAAAATGCCCAAACATCCTGGGACCATTCCGATGTCCAAATGCAACCTTCCAATATATAAATATTTATGTCTCGACCATTTCGAGACTGCTCGTCGTCTCCGTGATCTCATCCGGGACTCCGAGCAAACTTCGGTTCATCAAATCACATAACTCATAATACAAATCGTCATCTAACGTTAAGCATGTGGACCCTATGGGTTCGAGAAATATGTAGACATGACCGAGACACATCTCTCGTCAATAACCAATAGCGCAACTTGGATGCTCATATTGGCTCCTACATATTCTACGAAGATTTTTATCGGTCAAACCGCATAACAACATACATTGTTCCCTTTGTCATCGGTATGTTAATACTTGCCCGAGATTCGATCGTCGGTATCATCATACCTAGTTCAATCTCGTTACCGGCAAGTCTCTTTACTCGTTCCTTAATGCATCATCCCGTAATTAACTCATTAGTCACATTGCTTGCAAGGCTTATAGTGATGAGCATTACCGAGAGGGCCTAGAGATACCTCTCCGATACACGGAGTGAAAAATCCTAATCTTGATCTATGCCAACCCAACAAACACTAGTAGAAAAAGGGTCAAACGTGAAGCACATTAGTGCCGGTTTGTATTAGAGCCGGCACTAATGTATACATTAGTGCCGGTTCCAACGGCTAGCCGGGCCGCTCTCATTAGTACCGGTTCGTGGCTAACCTTTAGCACCGGTTTGTGCCACGAACCGGTACTAATGAAGGTGGTGGCAGGATGTTGTCAGTCTGGGCCCCCTCCAGCTCCTTTAGTACCGGTTCGTGGCACGAACCGGTACTATAGGTCGACGTACATAAACCCTTCGTCCACCCGAGCCACTCTGTTCTTCCCCTTTCCCCTCACTTCTCCTCTGTTCTTCCCCTTTCCCCTCGAGCTCCTCACAAATTTTGCCCAAAATTTGTCAAGATTTGAAGGCCCCCATCCATTCAAATGATCACAAAGCTTAGCAACTTTGTCCTTTCAACTCTCATTGCTAGATTAGCTCTTCCCATGCTTTGTATAGTTACTAATTTGTGGGTTTAGTAATTTGGGAGGAAATATATATATGTGCTAGTATTTGATTTATATGCAATTTGAGGTCAAAAATAACACTTAGTTTGCATATGTAGGTGTGGTTTACTTAGTGCCTTCTAAATCTTCGTCGTAACCACCGTCGATCGCCCGCACCGTCCCGTCACCGGCACCACCTTGTGGTGAGCCTCTTGTTCATGAAATTTTATATAAAAAAATGATGTTTGTGTGATTTCGATATATAGTTAATCATGTAATAATTATCTTACCCGTACGTTGTTTGTTATACATAGTGCCATGGTTTTGATATCTGTCCCATCGGCCCTCGTCCTTGTTATGATTCGGATGTGGTATATTCTCTTTTAAAACTATTAGTTGCATTTCGTGTTTATGACAAATTATGCCCATCAAGTTGACATAGATATTTTATCTAGGAGGTATGTGAACCAGAAATTCCAATCGACCCTATTGTCGAGAGGTTAAATTTAGTTGAAAGAGAAAACGAGTACTTGAAAGAAAAATGGAAAAGAATTGAGGGGGAGAAGATGGAATTGGAGTTGCATGTTGCTGATGTCGTCGATGATCACAAGATCAAGATGGACAAAAATGCGCTTGAAGAATAGAAAGATTAGAAAATATTCCATCGATAGTGAGGCTTGGTATCATTATGTTGTTGGATCAATTGTTACCTTAGTTGCGATCTTGATATCATTATGGTGTTGCATTTAAATGCTTTAGCTAGAGAGTTATTTGTTTGTTGCATTTAAGTGTTGTATGAACTTTATGTATGAACTTGTATTAATTTGGTCTATTCGGTGTTGTGTAATGAAGATGAGCCGGCAATGGATGTACGATGACCGATGCTCTCCCCAGTTCGTTGAGGGCGTGCATACTTTTTCGCTTATGGGTGAGGCAAACAAGCGGGCGGATGGTTTTATGCCTTGTCCATGTGCTGGCTGTAAGAATGGTCACAATTACTCTCGTCAAGAACCATTTATGTCCACTGTTTGAGTCGGTTTCATGCCCCACTATAATGTTTGGACCAAGCACGGAGAAAGAGGGGTTATGATGGAAGACAATGAAGAAGAAGAGGACGACGACATCTATCCCGCCATGGGTTCCCTGAATACGATGATACAACAATGGGGAAGAAGCTGAGCGGTAATGCGGAAGAAGCTAAGCCGGCAATGCGGAAGAAGTTGAAGAAGAGGCATCGATGAGCCCGTTGATGATCTAGGTCGGGCCATTGCCGATGCAAAGAGAAAGCGCGCAAGTGATTTGGAGAAGAAGAAGTTGCAGCGCATGTTAGAGGATCACAAAAATTGTTGTACCCGAATTGAGTAGGTGACAAGAAAAAGCTGGGCACCCTGCTGGAATTGCTGCAATGGAAGGCGAGAATGGTGTATCGACAAGGGATTTGGAAAGTTGCTAGTAATGATAAAGGATATGCTTCCAAAGGACAACGAATTGCCCGAGAGTACGTCTGAAGCAAAGAAGGCTGTCGCCCTCTAGGGTTAGAGGTGCGAAGATACATGCATGCCCTAATGATTGCATCCTCTACCACGGTGAGTACGAGGATTTGAACGCTTGCCGGTATGTGGTGCATTGCGCTATAAGATCAGCCGCGATGAGCTCTGGTGATGTCGGCGGCGCCCGGAAGAAGATTCCTGCCAAGGTGATGTGGTATTCTCCTATAATACCACGGTTGAAACGTTGTTCCAAAACAAAGAACATGCCAAAGCGATGCGATGGCACGAGAAGACCGTAAGAAAGACGGAAAGTTGAGAGTACCACGACGGGTCGCAGTGGAGAAAAATCAAAAGAAAGTACGGGAAGGAGTTTGCGGATGGCGCAAGGAGCATATGGTTTGGTCTAAGCGCAGATGGCATTAATCCTTTTGGGGAGCAAAGCAGCAACCATAGCACCGGCCTGTGACTCTATGTTTGTATAACCTTCCTCCTTGGTTGTGCATGAAGCGGAAGTTCATTATGATGCGGTGCTCATCCAAGGCCCTAAGCAACCCGGCAACGACATTGATGTGTACCTAAGGCCATTAGTTGAAGAACTCTTACAAGCGTGGAATGGAACAGGTGTACGTCGTGGGATGAGCACATGGGGAAGAATTTGACCTCAAGGCGTTGCTGTTCGTGACCATCAATGATTGGCCTGCTCTCAGTAACCTTTCAGGACAGACAAACAAGGGATATCGCGGATGCACGCACTGTTTGGATGATACCGACGATATATATTTGAATAGTTGTAAGAAGAATGTGTACAGGACATCGTCGATTTCTTCCGAGCAGGCATCCGTAAGAAAGAAAGGCAAGCATTTCAAAGGTGAGGCGGATCACGGACGAAGCCTCGCCACCGCATCTTGGTGCTGATGTACATGATATGGTCAAGGATTTGAAGGTGATATTTGGAAAGGGTCCTGGCGGACAACCTGTTCCGAAGGATGCGGACGGACGCGCACCCATGTGGAAGAAGAAATCTGTATTTTGGGACCTGCCATATTGGAAAGACCTAGAGGTCCGCTCCGCAATCGACGTGATGCACGTGACGAAGAATCTTTGCGTGACCCTGCTTGGCTTCTTGGGCGTGTATGGGAAGACAAAAGATACACCTGAGGCACGGGAGGACCAGCAACGTATGCACGGAGAAGACGGCATACATCAGGGTCATGGAAGCTACGCTCTTACCAAAGATGAGAAGGAAATCTTCTTTGAATGCCTGCTCAGTATTAAGGTACCGTCTGGCTTCTCGTCGAATATAAAGGGAATAATAAACATGGCAGAGAAAAAGTACCAGAACCTAAAGTCTCATGACTGCCACGTGATTATGACGCAACTGCTTCCGGTTGCATTGAGGGGGCTTCTACCGGAAAACGTTCGATTAGCCATTGTGAAGCTATGTGCATTTCTCAATGCAATCTCATAGAAGGTAATTGATCCAGAAATCATACCAAGGTTACAGAATGATTTGGTGCAATGTCTTGTCAATTTCGAGTTGGTGTTCCCACCATCCTTCTTCAACATCATGACGCACGTCCTAGTTCACCTATGCGAAGAGATTAATGTTTTGGGTCCTGTATTTCTACACAATATGTTCCCCTTTGAGAGGTTCATGGGAGTCTTAAAGAAATATGTTCATAACCGTGCTAGGCCAGAAGGAAGCATCTCCAAGGGCCATCAATGAGGAGGTCATTGAGTTTTGTATTGACTTTATTCCTGACCTTAAGCCGATTGGTGTTCTGAATCGCAGCATAAGGGCGGATCGATGGAAAAGGCACGCTAGGGGGAACAAATAATATGTATGGACGGACATTCTCTCACTTGAAGCACACACTACAGCTTCTCTGAATTCCACCTTGGTGGCTCCGTATATGGATGAACACAAGAATTTGCTACGCTCCAAACACTCGGAGCGGTCTGATGAGTGGATTACACATGAACAAACCAGGAGTTTCGCCAACTGGTTGCAGACACCTCTATTGAAGATGACCTATACTTGCTGTCCCAGTTACCATCTTCGAATATAATGACTTTCAAAGGGTACGAGATAAATGGTAATACATTTTACACGATCGCCCAAGATAAGAAGAGCACCAACCAAAACAGTGGTGTCCGCTTTGATGCAGAAACCAAGACGGGAAAGGAAACATATTATGGTTATATACAGGACATATGGGAACTTGACTATCGACGTGGTTTAAAGGTCCCTTTGTTTCAGTGCAAATGGGTCAATATGACACGAGGCGGGGTAACGGAAGACCCGCAGTATGGAATGACAACAGTGGATCTCAACAATCTTGCGTATGCAGACGAACCATTCGTCCTAGCCAATGATGTGGCACAGGTTTTCTATGTGAAGGACATGTCTACCAAGCCAAGAAAAAGAAAAGATAAGGAAGCGAATGCATCGTACGATGAGCCAAAGCGGCACATAGTTCTTTTTGGGAAGAGAAACATCGTGGGAGTGGATGACAAGATGACAAGTCAGAAGATTATGAAAAGTTTGATGAAATTGCTCCATTCACAAGTGAATATTGACCCGAGCATCCGGTTAATTGATGAAGATTTTCCATGGTTACGGCGCAAAGGGACACACGCGAAGAAAAAGTTTCACACCCAAAGATCTGGGATGTGATCGGCTTCACTATCATCACTTTCTTCTGTGTTTCACACCCAGGAGGGAATGTCTGTAATAGTTAGGGTAGTTATGTGTTTTGGCATTTGAAACACGAAGAAATTTTATGTGCAAACAAATTCTTTTCATGTATTTACTGATTTTTTTCCAGCTAAATGACCCTGAAACTGAAAAGCAATTCAAATGAACTCAGAAAAGGTTGAAAGTTGGCATGGTATCATAATTTCATACAAATAGCATGTGCAAGAAAGTAGAGAGGGTTACGGCAAAAACTGGATGCACTTCGTGTACAAAATGGACAATCTCTTTCGAAGTATCAGGGTTTCAATTAAAACTGAACTGTTACAAAGGCATTTCATTTTTAAATAACCTAAGCATTACTAAATTGAATATAATGATAAAACACACTAATATTAAACATAAGAAAAAGAATCACTGAAAAACTTTTTTCAAAGTTAAGTTATTCACAAACTAGTGATTCACACAAATTTCAAATAATTCAAAATTTAAACTATTCAAATTTGAAATCTACCGGCACTAACAGAAAGTTTGTAATTTTTTGTACCTAAAGCAAAAATATTCACAAAGAAACTCTAAATACAACAAAAAACCTCAAAAATAAATAAAACAAAAATAAATAAATCAAAAAAATAAGAAAATAAAAAAGCCCGCCTATTGCGCCATAGCGGCCTGCATACGACTAGAAACCCAACCTGTAGTTGGGCCAGGATGCAGAGCCCGCAAATGAGAGGCCCACAGTAGAGTAGGAGAGGTAGGCCTGTAAGGCCTGCTATTGAGAGGAGTTCAATGCAAGTGCAGCGCCGGGCTTATAAACTGGTCTGGCGCTCCTAAACTAGCGAGGTGGGACTAAACCTGCGCCCTCGCTGGCAGAAGACACCCTTTAGTACCGGGTCGTGGCTCCAACCGGTACTAAAGGGAGGGCCTTTAGTACCGGTTTGTGCCACCACCCGGTACTAAAGGGGGTCGCTTCCCGCCGCTTGGCCTGGCCAAAACAGACCTTTAGTACCGATTGGTGGCTCCAACCGGTACTAAAGGTGTCTTCTATATAAGAAAACACTTCAAAATTTCGTCAGTTTCTCATCTCTCCCTCTACTTCTTCTCCTCTGCACTGTCGCCCGCCGCCCCCGCGTCTCCATATCCCTCGACGCCGCCCCGGCCTGTCGCCGCCCCCGTCGCCGCCCCGTCCCCGTCGTCGCCGCCCGTCGTCTCGTCCCGTCGTCCCGTCGTCACCGCCGCCCTGCCCGGCAGCGTCGTCACCGTCCCGTCGTCTGTCGCCGCCCGCCCGTATGTCCCGTCCCGTGCCGCCGCCTGCCCAGTCGTCCCGTCCCGTCGTCGCCGCGCCCATCGCCGTCCCCGTCGCCGCCCCGTCGCCTCTCGCCTCGCCGGCCGGTGAGCGCGCACACACACATACATTTTTAGTTATAGATTTTTCTGTTTTTAAGAAATTGTTAGACATTTTTCTGTTTTTTAGAAATAGTTAGAAATGTTAGAATTGTTAGAATTGTTAGAAATGTTAGAAATTGTTAGAAATTTTTCTGTTTTTTAGTTATAGAAATAGTTATAAAAAAGTTAGAATTGTTAGAAATTTTTTCTGTTTTTTAGTTATAGAAATAGTTATAAAAATGTTAGTTATATATATAGAAATGTTATAATTTTTTTCTGTTTTTTAGTTATAGAAATATTAGAAATGTTATAGAAATGTTAGTTATATATAGCATTGTTAGAAATGTTATAGAAATGTTAGTTATATAGAAATGTTAGAAATTTTAGTTATCAAAATCCAATCATTAAAAATGTTACTTTTTGCGGGCATATAGAAAGTATTTGTTCTCGGCGATGCCGCCCGCATCCTCGCCGTCGACCCGTCATGACGACGCCCAGCCGACCCATGTCCGGACTGGCTCACTGGCTTGCTTTGGGAGGTGCTGCTTGGAGGGGCGTGCCGCTTGACGAGGAACCCGGCCGCGGGTCCCGTCGTCGACCCTGATTTCGTTTGGTGGCATTCGCGTGGGCCAGTTTCGGTGCGGAGGGACCCGGCCCCGCCGGAGGTGGTACGTCGCCGTGTCAGGGAGGAGGACGAGCACGTCCATCGCTACATGGTTGCGTTAGAGGGCGGCAGGTTCTCCAATACGTGGCAGTATCTTCGGGGACCTCACTTCAGCTATGATCCTGTGAGGGTTCCATTTCTTTGGGTGTCCAGCGCCCACGCTGGAGGAACCGCGAGTGTCCTAGATTCTTCTGTAGTATTCGATCTTTATTAGCGAATAGCCAGTGATGTACTATTCAATATTATATATTATTCGAGACGATGTATTCGAGATTATATCTATTATTCTGGACGATGTATTCGAGATTATATCTATTATTCGAGATTTGAATACTAAATTGTTTTATATTTCTTTTGGATTAGTTAAACAAAAGCTATGGCGCATAATACCGACAGAGAGGAGAACAGACCATGTTTGATATGATACGCGGGGCAGATGATAATCAGAATGAAGAAGATTATGACGGCTCCGAATTTCTAAACAACACCGGAGAGGGTGATATGATATTCGATCGCGACGAAGTCATGAACTATGATTATGACGATGATGAAGAACATGTTGATCCTGAAACAACAAACACCGACGAGGTATATATATTTATATAAGCAGGCATCTGGTGATCTTCACATGTTTTAAATGACTTGAAGATATATTAACGAATCGATCTTTGTTCTTTCAGCCATCCGGATCGAGCAAATCTTCAGGAAAAATGACGAAACGAGGCCCGAACAAAAAGTTGAAGCCGGGCGAAAGTACAATATCGAGGCATGCGGCCCTCTTGGCAAACCATTAGCGCCTAAGAAGATTGCGGACAAGTTCGTTAAATCGGTCGCGGAGTTCTTGTGAAGGACCAACTCGATCAAACTTCAAGAATGGAGAGCGCCAGCAAAGCCACGTCCAGATGTTACTTTTGTCGACAAGAATCAAAAAGATCTGCTTTGGGATACTCTCATGGAACATTTCACCCTACCAGATCATTTCACAGAAGCAGATGTGTAGAAAGTCGAAGATGCTGCTCTTAGGATGATGGCGACTGCATTCAAGAACTACAAGAATTGTGAATGGAACAAGTACGTCAACGGAGGAAGGAAGACTCCAGTATTTAAGGGAACACTGGAGAACCAACGTGATCATTGGGACGATTTCGTGAAATTCAAGGATTTGGAATTAGCTAAGGAACGGTCGAGAATAAACAAGAAGAATGCGAAAAAAGGATAAGTTCCATAAGTGGGGCGGTGGCTATGCGGTGGCAATGCCTAAGTGGGATAAGTCTGAGAAAGAGATGGAGGATGCAGGTGTCACTCCGGCTACTAAGAGCTGACCCCCCAAGGTCAGGACTTGGTTCTATGCGCATGGGGGGGAGTTGGACCGGGAGACAGGCAATGTTTCGACGAGGGCAAGTCTGAAGGAGCCGACGATGCGATACTTGTTGCAATAGAAGAGGCACGGACGGGGTGTTCCAGCCCAACAGAGAGAACGAGCGAGCTTCGCGCGTGCTCGGGAAATCCTAAACACCGGGAAGAACACGAGGCAAGGGCGCTATGCCGTGGTATGAGGGGTTTTCAGACTGGAACAACGACTACCGAACCCGTGCGAGAAAGAAGATTGCGGAGGAGAAGAAGAGGAAGATGGAGGAGGAGCAGAGGAAGCGGGACTATGAATGCCTTCAAGGCCTAGAAGCAAGTCAAGCGGAATTGGCAGTCAAATTCCAGCGGCAGCAGGAGCAGATCGACTCACTTACCCATCAAAGGGGGTCTCAGCAGCTGCAGCAGCTAGCGGATGATCCAGCATTGGATAGCACCGGCCCATCCATGCCGAGAAGCAGCGTGGGTTCCATCCCGGACGACGCAATGCTGGGTAGATACCCCGTGGATGACATCACGGAGAACACTAACTGCGAGCTACACGTCAAAATGAAGAACATATCCATGAAGGTGGCGGACGGCTGTGCTTTCACAAATCCCCCCGAGGCAACCTTTCATTGCAAGCCGATTCCAGCGGGCTATGCTCGTGTATTGGTTGATGAGGTGGTGGACCCACCATATTCGGGGCTACAGCTTGACATTGATGGAGGTGACGGCGAGCGCTTTCTCGGAGAGGCCAAACATCGTATCATCCTATGGAAAAAGGATTGCATCATCTTTCCAAGGCCACCGACACCGCGTCACCTGAGTCCTCGTCGAAGTCCGCCACCGAGTCAGCAGACTCCCGCTCCTCCAAGTCCGGCAAAGTGTCAGGACAATCCTCCTCGTCCAAGTCCGGCAAAGTGTCAGGACAATCCTCCTCCTCCAAGTCCGCCACAGCGTGGGACGCCCTCCTCCTCCAAGTCCGGCACAACCTCAGGCCACTCCTCCTCGTCCAACTCAGTCCGTCGGCCGTCTCCGCCGCCAAGCAATCGCAGAAGAGACACCCCACAGCTATGGTGCGTAGCGGTACGAGTCGAGGTAGTACAGGAAGTACAGGCGAAGGCAAGCGATATAAATATGGTCCAAGCCTCAAGCCTCTTCCGCAGTGGTCTTATGACAGGTCCGAGGAGGAAATCACAGCCATATCGAAGGCCGAGGTGGAAGCCCATTTTGCACCGAAACCGCCACCGCCGCCAAGGGAGAAAGTGCCTAAGGAAACGATTGACCACTTCATTCGTATGGCTCAACCACCAGCTTCCAAGCCTGTTGACACAGAGTATGAGCGCCACATCAGGAAGTTAAATCGAGCACGTCTACAAAGGGAGACGAGCACGTCTACAAAGGGAGACGAGCACGTCTACATCGGGATCGAGCAAACAAGAAGCAGCTGCCAAAAAATGCGGGAAAACCATTCCCCAGCTGGGAGAACAAAGGCGAATCGATCCCTCGCTTGTTGTGCCAACAACAGGTGGCAATACGCGCCCCAATATTATTGTGGGCAAACAGTGCATGTTCCCGAGGTGGGCAATGTGGTAATAACGGAGGAGCATATAATGCAGGCTGAAGTTCTCAACATCACTGTTGGACAACTCCTCGAGATCGAGCCCATGCCTTTGCTTAGAGAGGATGATGTAAAATGGAAATATGTCCGGGGCCAACCTTTGGTCGTGCCAGACAAGGTCAAGAACCTCCCAATGAGAATGTATGAATTGCATCAATGGTACATGAACATTACCAAGATTTTAGAGCGAGTGTCCCTCATGGTGAATGTTAAGCAGGACCATTACTACCATGAGAAAGCTGGGTCCATTGAGTATTCAGAACTGTTTCAGTTATACAATCAGGGCCTTTTCGACAAATCTATCGTCGATTGCAATTGTGCGTAAGTGATTTCTTTCTATAATTTAAGTCTCAAGCTAGCTGTAGTGATCCTTTTGATCAATCATTACCTGTAATTATCCTCACTATATTCTTTTCTGTGGTATTATGCAGGATGAAGATATATGAAATGAGAAAAGGTGGACGCTTTGGCATTGGGTTCATTGACCCAAACACCGTTAATGAATTCACATGGAAGATAAATGAACGTCTTGCAAAGGAAGTAGAGGACAGCATGCTAGAGTTCTTGAAGCGCCTCATACAATGAAGATATACTACTTCCTTACCATTTTGGGTGAGTCACACTGTCTTGTACTACAAATTCTCTGTTTTTGCCTACTAGCTAGTTACATGTTTTTGCTTACATATGCCCGCTTAATTAAGACATGTAAACGTGTGTGCATGCAGATTTCACTGGGTCTTGTGTATCATTAAAGTTGGCCTTGAACAGTTGAAATCTTGGACTCACTAATCTCAAAAAACTGACTTTAACATCTTGTATGGGATAGTCAAAAGGTAATTTCAATCATTATTAACTATATATCTCGGCCTATTTAGTTCGTCATTTCATGATATGAACTATTTAATAACCCCTTTATTCATTTTCTTTGTCGGCGGGCAGGGCTTGGGCAAGATTCATCAGCGTCACGGAAGGTGAATGAAAACAAAAGCTTCAATGGGTTCGACCCAAGGTAAGTAATTAAGTAGTACTAGCTAGCTAGCTAGCTGCCATCTCTTTAATTATCATGCTTGATTAATTTTTATCTGATCAAATTCCATTCTCGTAAAGGCCCTGAAGCAGGCGCAGGGGACTGATTTGTGTGCATTCTGCCTTTGCAAGAACATTCGCATGATGGCGTCCGAAAGGAGCAGATCTCAAAGACAGCAATGGGTACGCTTGTCAGAACACAATTCACAATTTTTACACCATTATCGATATCTAGTCACACAACTAATACACATGCATATTGATCTCCTTCTTAACAGTTCAAAGAGGTGCGGGAGAAGCTCATAGAAAGGGAGCGCGTAGAAGCACTTCAAGACGAAATAGCGGGATTTTTGCTCGACCAGATCATAAATCCGAATGGAGAATTCTATTACCTGCTACCGCCCCCATGAAAACCACTTTCAATTATCATCGTGCTCCGAAGGCACCAATTAGGCTAATGCCACTGGCTCCGAAGGCAACATTCATATGTAGGAGAAATTGTATATAGCTATACATGTGTGTATGTGTGAATTAATTAATATGGTGGTTTAATTTGTGAGACATTGATGTGATATATATATATATATATATATATATATATATATATATATATATATATATATATATATATGCATGATTGGTTCTACTAGAAATTCTATTTAACGTGTACAATGTGTAGTATCGTAAAATACCAGCAAACGAAAAAGAATAAAAATGGAAACACAAAATTAAATGAAAAAGAAATCATAAAACTAAAAAACCCCTAAACCTTATAGTACCGGTTGGTCTTATCAACCGGTCTAAAGAGCTCCAGGTCCCCGGAGCTGGCTCGTGCCACGTGATTGCCCTTTAGCACCGGTTCGTGCTAAACCGGTACTAAAGGGGGGCCTTTAGTGACCACAAATTAGTGTCGGTTATGTAACCGGCACAATAGGGCCTTACGAACCGGTGCTAATGCCCGGTTCTGCACTAGTGAAACACCTTCAGAGACACCTGTAGTGCATCTTTATAATCACCCAGTTACTTTGTGACGTTTGATAGCACACAAGGTGTTCCTCAGGTATTCGGGAGTTGCATAATCTCATAGTCAGTGGAACATGTATAAGTCATGAAGAAAGAAATAGCAATAAAACTAAACGATCATTATGCTAAGCTAATGGATGGGTCTTCTCCATCACATCATTGTCTAATGATGTGATCCCGTTCATCAAATGACAACACATTTCTATGGCTAGGAAACTTAGCCATCTTTGATTAACGAGCTAGTCAAGTAGAGGCATACTAGGGACACTTTGTTTGTCTATGTATTCACACATGTACTAAGTTTCCGGTTCATATAATTCTAGCATGAACAATAAAAATTTATCATGATATAAGGAAATATAAATAACAACTTTATTATTGCCTCTAGGGCATATTTCCTTCAGCCTAGACCACATCAAGAATTTCGCCCCGGACCAGGTCGTCGCATTTGGAAGCTCGGAATACACCGTTGATTCACGTGGTGATCTCGTCCTCTCTGGCTGGACGTCAGATCGGCTCAATGACTTGTCGACCGTCACGGGCTTGACCTCGGAGCCAACCCCCGATCCAAGCCACGGATTGGATCTCGCAATGGATCTTAGTTTATAACCGCCATGTGTAAACGCTAGATACCCCCAGGTTTGTATAAGCCGTGGGGTTTAATCTGTAGAGGCACGGTTGCAAGGTTTAGAGCTTAGAACATCTTCATACAATCTCGAGGTAGATCGTACTGTACTCTATACCCCATAACAATCAATATATCAAAAGCATGACATATGTTTTACGTCATCAGGAGGGCCCAAACTTGGGGTAAAACATTGTGCCCCTACTTTCTCATGTTACCATCTAGCTCAGATCACCAAGCCTGGCACACCCTACCCGACATCTGCTAGTTTTAGCACCGACATTGGTGGCACATGCTTGTCCCATTGTGTGATCACAAGAGCTCGATGGTGAATCTTCAGATCGATGACAGCATTGGCTGCGGGGATACCTTCGTCCTCGGCCAGCCTTTTGCTTTTGGTAGCAACGTGCTGCACGCCAACTCGACTGGCCATCTCGACCAAGTAGAGACTCCCCCCCCCCTTGGCCAAGCCATCCAGTTCAGCAATCTGGAGTCCGCCGCAGATTCACGCAGCGAGCTCGCCTTCTCGGGTTGGGTTTCGAACCAGCCTGAGAACTCAAAGGATGTTCCTGCCCGTGCACCAGATTGAATCTTGGAGCCGGCCCCCGAAACAATTTGTACCTCGGATTCGTCCTCGAGTTCGGCTCCGAGCGTCACCTCACCGGTTCAGGTGTCAAACATTCATGGCGAGAACTCCAAGGTCGCGTCAGGCGACACCTCGCCTAATTAAACTGCAGGTATGTCCCACCTACTGTCAAGAGGTGAGCAAAACCGACCTCTCCGCTCTAAACGAGATGGTGGACCAGATCAAAGGTCCGGGAATCTCCGATGGACAATCCTCAGTCAATGAACAAATCTGAAGAAAATCCGAGGGTGCGGAAATTTTCGTACCCGAGATCTTCCGGTTTTAGCACCGACACTTCTTTTCTACCTGCACATGCAAATACAGGGCAAAAGTTTGTTGAAACAATCCATTCGCTAAAAAAATACAGACTAATTGGTATCATTGCATTGTGTCAATGTAATCTTGTTCTTTTGGAAGCTGTGTAATAGGAATGTTTAGGTAGACGGTCTCATTGACAGTGGCCATGTGCATACAGATGAGCTTGTCTACCATCCCAGGGACCGGCTCTCATCCGGACGTCCTACAATGGCACCTTCATGCTCCCTCTAGGTAGCCCTTGGGGCACGGCAGCAACGCCTACTTCCGCCTGCACTCTTGGTCCGTCAGTGCTCCATTCCGTAGAGATCGACAAAAGCCGTCGAATCACCTGCACGATGGGACAGGTGTTGTGGTGACATGGATGTACCTGTACGATCTGCACCCTCTCGACAACCATGACTGGAGCGTGGCCCATGCCGACACGGTGTTGTTCCAGACTTCCAGCCGAGCAGTTGGAAGCTGCCATCATTGGCCACGTACTGCATGAGTGACGCAGCACCGGACATGTTGCAGGCCATGGATCTCTTCATCGTTGTGTTGATGACTGGGTCGGAGCTGACGTAGTTGCATGTCGAGAAGCATCCCTGTGTCGAAGGACCCTGCCAAGGAGGACAATAGCGATGGTGTCTCGGTCCCCTGGTGCTCGGAGGATCTTTGGGGCGCGTTAGTATAGACGCTTCCGGCCTTCCTAGAACAATGGCGCCCGTCCAATTGATAGCCAGGAAAGGAGAAGCAGGGCGCCCAGTGGACGACGTCGATGACCAGATCGAGGTAGGGATTATTTAGGGATCTCTTGTACCAGCGTGATTGAGAGGAGCGGCACAGTTCCTAGTTTTTAGGGTCGTTTGAGCTTGGATACGTCAATGAGTTTGTATTGAAATCAGTTCCTGGTGTTTGTATTGGATATGTGCGCCGTGGGTTGTTACGCAAGTGACCGAGGAGAAACGAGGTGACAAGACTGCCCACTTACGTAAAGCGGAAAGCGACTAATAAGCGAAAGAAGAAATAAGAAAACCTCCTCCCTTTATTATTAGGTAAAGATAAGCAGCTTGTAGTGGTATTGAAAGGATTTCTTAACCACTCCTTGTTGGAGAACTAATTTGTGTTAACATTTCATCTTTAAAAAGAATGTGCATGAAATTTGTTAACTTTCGCTCATGCATCTTTACAGGCTGGCTGTTTTTCCTCCTGAATGTTGGCTGTCCTCTTTGCAGTTCCCTTTACTTTCCAAAAACTGGTTCTTAAAGAGTTGGTCGAGGGCAGGTAGAGTGTGCATCATAAAACTAGGTGATATCCCAGGGGGTTCAAAATCATTTGAGATGGTGGCAAGATTGTGCTATGTAATGGAAATAGAACTTTCTTTTGCAAATGTTGTCCTGCCTACATTGTGCCTCTGCGCATCTCCAGATGACTGAAGAGATATATGATGACAATTGCACAGATAGAAATGTTTCTTAACCAAGTGTTGAGACTATCCCCTGTTCAGAAGGGTTTGGTACCTACGGAACTTTTGCTCGGCCTGCTTAAAACATCCATGATTCTGAAAGCCAACTCCACTTGCATTTCCAACTTAGAGAAATGCGTTGGCATGCAACTTGACCAGGCCCGTCTGAGGATCTGCTACTGCCAAGTTACTCTTATACCATGAAAACACTGTGCAATGTCGAGTGCGTGCACATATTTCTTGAGCACTTTTTGGCAATGGACCAAGCCAACAGCGGTTGCTCCCCGTGCATGGACTAAGCCAACGGCGGACGCAGCCTGTCATCTTTGGCATCTTTGGCTGAGTGAGACCAAGCGGCTTCCCCTGTTACCCTCTCCACCTCTAAGCTAGGAGCTATTTACTACTGCGGACATGAATACAATCAACGGACATGAACCCTGTAATCTGTTGAACAATATCATATACAGTTCTTGGTACCTCCAATATCTCAATCCTCCTAAAGAAGCAGGGAGTCTTTTGGCACTCCTATCATGGCTGCTCCTTTCTCTAAGAGCTTTGCAAGCTATTAAATAGTGCCATGCTTCATGCGGCCACACAATTGTTCACTCAGTTTGGCATCACACATTTTTGAAGGTGTCATCGAAAGTGGGGTGCAAACGCATTCTCGTGAGCTTTGGTTGTTCTAGTTGAGTCATCTCAGATAAATGATAAACTGATGATGCATTAATTAATAAGAGGAAGAAAAGAGGAAGTCTAAATCATGCACTAATTGATAGTTTAAACTTATAGTATAATGGAGATAAAAACCATGACAAAAAAATAACATTGTATTCACTTGATCAAACTAAATAATTATACCTCTTAAAAATCAAAATGATTATATATACATCCGATACAAAAAACTAACTAAATTTAGAGCCACATATTTGATTAAAATGATCAATCTTGGGGCCATCTTCGGGGGTCCATATGTCCACCACGTCGGCATCTGACAATCCAGATCCACCCCAAAACTCACTTCGTGTTCAAAATTGTTGCCATGTTCACACCGGCTCCCGACCTTACACCTACCTGCATTCACACCAGCTACCGGCCTTGCTGCATTCATGGCCAGTTAGTCGGTGAGGCGCCTGAGAAGCCTACCCAACTATTTAAATAGCCAGTCGACCACTCCCAAACCCTACCTCCCATTCTTCCCATTTTCCCATCCCGTCGACGTCGCCTGAGCCGCCTAGTTCATCATCAGCCGTCCGTCGTCGCTACTATGAGGACCTGGATCACCTATTACAAGATGTTGACGTCCATGCACTGCGGACACCCGATGCCAGGCCCGCATTGCGACAGACCAACAAGGAAGGCAACCACATGGCAATGGCGGAGGTGGGCGGAGGAGGAGGAGGTGATGGCCGTTGACAACGTGGCTCCGGCTGGTGGTCAAGATGACATCTTCTACATGGAGCAACCGGAGGTGGAGGGCGTGAATGATGCTGCTGTCGCACCGCTCGTTGATGCACCGGAGCTCATCGACTGATCGACGTGAACAGGATGGTCTACACGTACATGCAAAGTGCAAGTACGGTCCTGTGCGAGCGCCGTCTTGTCCGCATCAACTAGTCGCGGCATGTACTCCTCTTCGGACAGCTCGAGGCCTAGAACGACGAGCCGCTAGAGTAGCGTGACGATGATGCCAAAGAGGTAAACGTTTATGGCCCCGACTAATTCGCGCTGGCCGCCAACTATGACGAGGCCGCCGGCTCCAGCGCGGGGTCGGCAACCGCACCGACTGGGAGGAGTAGAATTTATTATAGTAGTTTTATGTTGTTTAGGGAGCTTTTGCATGGTAAAAATACCTACGAAGTATGAATCAACGTTGAACGACTCGGTGTCCATTGGATGGCATCCTCCTCGCTTGATATTTAACATATGAATGAACTAGCAGCAGTATGAATCAACATTGAACGACTCGGTCTCTGCCTTGTTCGAGGGATAGGTCTGGACGGCATCCGTCTATCTCGGTTTCTGAGGAAACGTCCGTAAAGTGTCAACGAACACTTGGTGGCCTCTATGTGGTGATTGTCTTTGGAGATGCCCTTATGCCACATTCCATGTTGACTGACTCATCCTTTTAGGAAAAGAAATGCTCACATTTTTTATTAAAATATTTGATGGAATTATAAATAAATCTTTAGAATTTTCTAAAAATGTAGTGAATTTGCAAAAATGTTTGTGAATTTAGAAAATAATCCCGAGTTGAAAATTTTGTTCGCAAATTTAAAGAGGATTCCTGAGTTTAAAAATATGTTCGCACATCAAAAAAATTCATGATTTGCAAAAAGTTTGCACATTTCAAAAAATTGTTCATGAATCTTAAAAAGTCTTGTAAATTTTAAGCTTTCAAATTTATCAATAATAATTAAAATTTTAAACTATAATAACAAATTCTAAAAATGTTCATGGTCTAAAAAATCATAAAATGCAAAGCAATCACGATTTTTTAAAAAACTTCCATAAATTTTGATACAAAGTAGTAGAAAAACACAAAGGAAAAAGCATTTAAAAATAATAAATAGGAAAAAATAACAAATGGAAACGAGACGAAAGAAACGAAAACGAAAAAGCCACAGGTGCAGTGACCAGTGATCATTCGTTTTCATTTGTTGGCATCGGCCGCGTTATGCGCAAACCATAATTGGATCCACGGATATTTTAGCTTGATCATAAGAACCGGCAGCGGGTACGTCGATCCATGTGATGAAGATAGCAGCAGCGAGCCACGGCGATGATCTCCGTTTGATGGATGATCACATTGAACACAATATCACGACACTAAGTTATGAATATGATGCATGTGATGTTTGAAGGGGGAATGCAGCAAATGAGAACCTGCTGCCTCTGATGAAATGACTATTCGGCGACCCTAATCCGATCGGTCTCAACACCGCCTTGCCCAGTTCGGTGTCATGAGGCCGATTTTCAGGTTACCATACACTCCCGTTCATCTTGAGAAGAGGGTGGAGTTTGTTCGAATTGTCGAAGCTATCGAACGGGAGAATCGGATTCTGCATGACGATGATTTCGTGTTGATCAATAGGTAGTGAATAATCAAGCTCATTGCGCTGTGGCCAATGTATGTTGCGGAACGGCGGTAATGTCACAGTGCCCTTTGTGGTTTTTCCTTTTAGACGCTTCATTTGTTCACCCGTCATTTGTTGATCTTTCTTGTGATTGGAATTTGGAATTTGGTTTGGAACATGTTTGGTTTCTTCCCACCTTGTGATGCCAGTTCCAGTTAGAAGTGAGAACAACCTGAGACATGTACAATCGGGTTGTTACGTGTTGATGTTTTGCACCAAATTCAGGCCTTTCCTCGGAGTCTAGTCAATCCACTATTCGCTGCCCTTCCTCGTAAGTTGGTGCGCACGTTACATCCACATGTTATCACTTGGTATGAACAGCGAAATGGCGCTGGATTTTGGGTGGAGCTAAGCCATGGTTGGATAGAAATGGCACCTGAACTTCCCAACCTTTTGACTGGAGTGGGCTAGCTTAGATGTTTGAAAGGGGCAACAGGTGTAGGTCAACCCTTTTCACGTGTCGAAGAACATGCGTGATGGGATACTGCTCCACTAACAGAGGCAAGTCAACAACCGGCCGTTGCGACGGAAGATGAGCGTGCACACATGCGGAGATGCTATGTTTACACCTACCTGGAGGTGGGAGAGTTCAGAGGTGCCCTGCCTGTCGCGGCGGAGGCGGCGCTGCTGCTGCTGCTGCTTTCGATGCAGCTGAGCCGTCGTCTCCCACCTGGAACTGCTAAAACGAAACAAAAAAGATGTTGAGTTGCGATGTTTGGTTTTGAGACTTACAAATACGTAATGTTTTGAGACTAAAACTAAACAAGAAACCCAAAGAAGAATCTGAGCTGCCACTCCCGCTACAGATCTCCTCCTCTTCCATAAATCGACCACGAAACCACAACCATCCTCCATGGAAGACAAAGGCACGGCCCAGCGAGTCCCCCGCTGTCCCACTCTTGTCGCCTGGCCTTTTTCCTCGGTAGCATAGCCTCCCCGTTGCCGGAGATGAGGAGCTTCACGACGTCTCTCGTGGCGGCGCTGCTGCTGCTGTCGGCGCGGGCAGCTGTGGCGGAGCCGTCGACTGCCACCCCGGAACCTACCGCCTGTGACGACAATTACTCGTGCTCGGAAGGCACGACCTGCTGCTGCATCTATCGGCAGGGCGACGATTGTTTCACCTGGACCTGCTGCCCGCTCCAGGGCACCACCTGCTGCGACGACAGCTACAGCTGCTGTCCCCATGACTACGGCTTCTGCAACATCAATCTTGGAACCTGCCTCATGGTAACATATAGATCAGCTGACCATTTTGTTGTGCTCTCATCAACGTGATTACAAACCATGTCAATAACTAGGGAGGGTTAGTTTCAGTTCTCTAACTTGTTTTGTTGCTTGATGATGAACACAGGGCCAGGACAGCCCGCTGTCAGTGAAGGCTCTGAAGCGTACCATGGCCAAGCCGCATTGGGCTTTCTCGTCAGGACCCAAGACTACCATGTCTGAATCTACCCAAGAATTCGAAACTTGCTACAACAGTGATCAGATCTGTAGCACATTATAACGGTCTAGTGAACGGCTGGGATATTATGAAGGACAATGTGACAGCATAGATTCAGTTTTCTCTTCTTCTTCTTTTTGAGAAAAGTTTTTTCTCTTTTAGCTTTCACCATCAGATGTTCTTCATTTTTAACTAACTACCTTTTACTTTTACCACAATGATTCGTCTTGTGGATATAAAGCCGATTAAAGAGCACTCCTTCAAAGATTTCGTTAGGACATCTCCAGCGCTGACCCGCAAACCGGACACCGCATTGTCAACAAGAATACCGAGGAGCAAATTCCTGGCTTTGCCACTGGATATGGAGGAGGTGCCTGCGAAGGGGAGGAGGGTGCACGTGGTAAAAAAAAGGAGGGTGCACGTGCCGAAGGATTGGACGGGAGTTCTGAAAGAGTAGTGCAAGGGAATGACAAGTACCCTCGACTCTACCTCGTGTTGCATGCGCTACGTAGTATGTAGTACATACTCTGCTCTACTCTGCATATAATTGGAGTAACATGGCTCTCATTCTTGAATATATTTCTCTAGTATGTACATGATCACTTACATTTGCACATGCCTGCCGGGAGGACGGTCAACTGCGGTCGGCGGGTGTAATTTATGAAACTGGGAGTTGGGTGATCATGTAACGCAAATAGGTGGGAAATATTGGGTAACCCACCAAACGTTACGTGGGTTAAGTGGGATCCTAGTTTCCCACTTAACGCAAGACATTGTATGAAGGACAACTACAAAGCGTCAAACTCTCATATTACAACTGCACCTACAGCCAATACAAGGCATTGTATTCATCAGAATACCATGTGATGGGCTAAAACTACAAGACACATGAGAACAATTTATGGTAGTCATCACTAAGCCGCATTTCTCTCAAACTACAAGCCACTACAATGTCAGCATCATTAAGCTGCATTTCTCACAAACTTAAAGACTGAACTTGGTAGCAAGAGGAACAACAACACCCAGTGTGACACCAAATATACAACATGAGATGGAGAACGCAACACTTCTTTCCTGCCACCAGAGCCTTCCTTTGTCATGCGCTTCTTGACGCCACATGGATCCATTGGAATCGCAGCTGGCAGAGGTGAAATGAGGCACCATTAACGACACAATGGACAAAAGAGCAAAAAAAAATACAATACATCGTGATATAAAAGATTCAGAGCAGATGCAAGTTATTCTATAAAGCTAGAGAGCTGATTCAACCATGGTACATCACCGATTCAGCAAAAATATAATCTGATTCCCAACACAAAAAGAAAAAATATCTATAAATATTCAGAGCAGATTCTGTAGATAGAAAGCTGAGAATTATAAGGTACAAGAGACATGAATAAACAACACGATTTCTTTGTGCTTCCAGTCCAAAGCACAAATGTATTGCAACCTCAACTAGTACTTCACGTCAATACAATGAAAGATCAGTCATCATCGATGTCCTAATGAGTTAAAAAATTACCCCGGGAAAGCAAAGAATGATTTTATCCAATATCCATGTTTATTTTTGTTCCCAGCTTTACCTTTCCCGTGATACAAAAAAAAAGTGAACAGCAGACATCTCCTGGTCCAGGAAACCTCAAAATCATGGGTTGAATTCGTATTCGGAAGTACATAGTTAGATGATGATTACTCCTCACTTATGGCATGGGAAATTACATTCAGTTGTGAAACAAACAATTAAGATCCTACATAGTAAATAAGCGAGCATAGAATTGAATTCTGACTGCTACTAATTCCGTTTTCAGATACCAGCAATCAAGATCCTACACATGAGCCAAACAATTAAAATTAACCAAAAAAAGAACTTTCTTTCGAAAGAAAGTTAAGAAAGAAAGAACCTGCTGTACTACTGATTCGTGCGGCTCGTGGAGTATCATTCTATCAACACGCATACATAAATACATGGCCATTGTCGATTAAGAAAGAAAGAACCCGCTGAAACAATTGAAGTGGTACATTGATATATCCTACTGCATTATTAAAATGTAATATGATGGACTACAAATATGTAGTAATGAGCATGCAGACTACAACTTTTCTTCCATTCAATGGTAAGGAAAGAACTTGCGTGATCCATGGAATCCTACAAGGCTACAACTTTCACAACTTGTCAGTTACAGACTACCAATTTTCTTTTCACTAGAATCAGTACATTTCTAACAGAAATAAAAGGGGGAAAAATAATTTCAGTAAATCTTGACTCTGTACTTGGAAGGAAAGCAAACATCGGAATTCATGAGCAATCCATCAGCATCTTAATCTTGACTATTAACAGAAACAGGAACAAGAATCTTGCAAATTATCACTAGAATCCATGAGCAATCCATCAGCATCTGAATCGTACATGGTACATGGAATGGAAAGCAAGCATCTGAATGAATCTGGTGGACTACCTGTAGCCGGCGAGCTGGGGGTCGGGTTTGGGGCACCCGGTGGGCTGGAGGTCAGGCTTAGGGCTGCCGGCGACCTGACCATCGCGTCCGACCGGGGTCGAGGGGATTTGCGAGTCTTGATTGGGACGGCGATGTGACACACGGAGCAGCAAGAAGCTATGAGGGAGGGGAGGCCGGGAGGTGCTGAGTGCAAGGCGAGAGAAGATGATGCGGCGGCGGCGGCAGGAGTGCGCCTGCGCCGCAGCGCCCCCTCTGTCCAGTGAGAGAACCTATCGGGGCATGGATGCTGGTGGGATAAGGTGGGGTTCCACTGGGCTAATAGGGATAGCCCACTTAGTTTTCTACCTGTCGAGTGGGAGCCCACTAAAGCAGTTTAAGTGGGATGGGATGGTGAATCCCACTTAAACCCACCTCCACTTGCAGCGTGAGGTGATTGTGATAACCGACCATGTAGTAGATAAATTGGAGGTAGGCCACGTTGGCTCCAACAATCGATGTCTCTGTTGCTACTTGTAGCCATCGCTCCTGTGGACCAGTGACTCGATGTGCAATCACTCCTGCGTGTGGGCCCAGCACTAGCGTCGGTGAGAGATATCGTGACAGCCATTACTGCTGCAAGTTTATATTGAGCAACGAGCAATATTATTATTTCTTTTGTGTATGGTACTAGCAGATGTTGCACGGTTGAGGTGTTCACTGAGGTAGCTTGTGCTCTCGGGCTGACAATGACGTCATTCTTTTTCTTTTGAGGCGAGCTGAAGGCGACGTCTACACACGAAAATGGAAACATATAGAAAACTGCTACTGGTAACCGCTTGCAAGTGAATAAATGATAAGTCGCGCAACAGGTTCAACCTACTTATCACAAACTGCAGAGATATACCACTTGCAAGAGGAGATGGTTCATATGGGTGCTATACATGGCTTATTTCTTCTGTCCTATATTATGAACAATAACTCTTCTATTCATAGTTCACTCTTCCTATAAACTGGGAAGAACATATACTATCTTACTTAGTTTTACTTCATTTTCTTTCTCCGTTTACTGGTATGAACATATACCACTTGATCTTGACTCCTCTTACTTCTTGTCTATCTTTCTCTCCTTGGAATAATAACATAAGTTGTCTGATCTTAGCTAGCAATTGATGCTGGTCTGAGGCACCTCACTTTGTTTCTACTGATGCTATAAGTTTTCCTAAAATCTTGTGATGCCATGCATAGCACTTCTATGCAATCCTAGCAATTATCTCTATCAAATACTACGAGGTAATCTTCTATAGCTAGGTCATGTGGCTCTGGTTAACCTTCTTTTTGTGGTTAGCCTCCACCATCTCCCTGCTTGAGTTGTAACAATTTTGGAGATCTCCTGCTTTTGGTACAAGAGTACCTGGTGTTGCTAAAGGTTTTGGTGGTGCGGTTGGTCTTCTATTTATAGCCTCCTGGGCGTCCTGGGGTCTTGACACCTCACTGGTGATTCATCTGGTTGCATGTTTGTGTATGTTGCTTGTGTTGTCCTCGCATGAGATTTCGGTGATGGTGGTGTTGACAGCAACAAATACTGCTTGTGGTGATCCACCTGACCTGCTGGGTGGGTAATTGGGTTGGGACATGCACCTTGGCCGGCTTGCCTTGATGTTTATCTGTCTGGGCTTTAGTGGCATACCTCTATTGCTTACTGGTTTTCCTATAGTGGCTAGCTTTACTTACTGAACTTGCTGGGCTGCCTATTGTCCCATGATTTTGGTTCTGGTGGCTTCTATTTGATCAATCTCTCTCATTTAAGTGGATCCTGACCACTATTGTCAAAGATTCATAGTGCTAGATCCTATATAAACTATACATTTCCAGAAATGGAAATGCTACATTCCTAGCAATCAACAACTCATTGTTTCTGGTTCTTTATTTTTTAGGTTTGGAAAAGAAGGAGATCTTGAAGACTTAGATAGGAATAGTTTAGGGAAATAGATAGTTTTAGTTTAGGTTTGTTTTCTTTCTCAAGTTTTGTAACTCAACAATGTAATTAGATGAATTATTTCTTTATTTTTTTCTTTGTAAAGCGACTTTGTATTATTTATTCCAAACGGTTGATATGTTATGCATGTTTTTTAAAATATTTGAATGGTTGATGATCTGATGTGAAATTGTTGGCAATACATGTGTCTTAGCTAAAACAATTGATGAACAAAATTTACTCTACTAACTTTAGGGGATTGGCTAGGTCCGGCCACTTTAGAGGAGTAAAATTTTACACCTCCAAAGATACTCGGTAGTTTACTCCTCTAAAGTTTAGGACTTGGCTAGAGATGTTGTAAGTGTGATAAACATCCGGAATGCCATGCTACCCCGCATTAGTCCCATGGATATGCAGCCATGAATTCAATAAAAAAATCTAGAAGACTAACTCTTATTGACAATGAAGCATACCATTATAGGAGAATACACAAGGTGAATATATATAAAATTAAAATGATATGCTATGATAATACATGACACGGTTAGATATAATTAAACAATGTACAAGGTTAATAGAAATAATTAAAACAATGTACTAGGTGCAATCCATAGTGCTCTTAACTCACCGTGCATTTAAGCATTATCTTTTAAGTTCTACAAATATGGTATCGATTGATGCCACTGTTTCTATCAGGCCAAATGATGAGGCACATGAAGGAAATGAACAAAAGGTTATATTGAAGTAATATACATTTAGAATAGTTTTGTATTGAAAAAATAAAAAAGATATTGGTGGAAAAGAATGGTTAAAATAAAGGAAAAAATTACATGCTTCTTCATGGCGAGCCATAAACTTCGGTGCCTATTGTCTTCATTTATCACACAAACAAGAATCTTAATAGCAATACGTTAATTCTAATACAAGAGTCATACCAAAAAAAATATCATGTTCCTTTGAAACATAGTTATTTGGCGACCATAATTTTCTATATATTGGTTGGCAAGCTAATATAGTGGTGAATTAAAACGCATAATGGTTGGGGAGGAGCATATAACTGGTAGAGAAAAAGTGGTAACTATGACTCTTGTCATCTATAAAGAAAACATCTTAAAAATGTGTGCAACTATATTTTGTGCATGGTCGTTCATTGGTTGTTCATTGGTTACAAAATCAAGAAAGTTTGGCTACATAAATTTACAGGTCGTTCATTGGTTTGCTATGTAAGAAAAGCTTAAATTACTAATTTGTGCATGATATGAATATTAATTTTGTAACACATGAGAAAAGCTCATAATTCATGATCACTTGTTTGATATGACTCAACTAGAACAATCAAATCATCACTTGTTAATGTGTCCATTTCCATACTAACCTTCAGAAACATGTGATGAAAAAGCTTGGCTACAATGTGTGTGACCACATTAAGGATGGCACTATTTAAGAGTTTGCAGAGTTCTTATAGAAAGTAAAAGTTAAAATCGAGTGTCAAAAGACTCACTATTTCTTGAATGTAGGGTTTTAAGATTTGAGATATTGGAGGTACCATGAAGTAGATATGATGTCTTTCGATATATTTCCTTTTGAACCTTCTAGGTTCTGCATAACATACTGCACAATGATGTTCCTATTGAGGTTGGGGATATGTCTTTCCACCTTCATAAGGCAATATGCATTTCCAAAAGTGTTGTTCTTGAACAGTTGATCGAGGAGAGTGCAGACCAAGAAGAGTGCATCATCAAACCAAGTGATATCCCGGGGGTGCAAAATCATTTGAGATGGTGGCAAAATTCTGCTATGGAGTGAAAGTATAACTTTCTTTTGCAAATGTTGCCACCTATGTTGTGCCCCTGAGCATCTCCAGATGACCGAAATGATATCTTTTTTTTTTGGAACAAGGCAAAATATTTGTCATTTTTATTGAATAATGAGTATTAGGGGTTTTGGCCAAAGGCCAAATACAACATATCACTCTTATGGCATGATATTACATAAATGTTTCGCACCGGTCAGAAACGATATCTGAATACAAGCTTCATTGCATACACACAAATGTTTTTTTAACCAAGTGGTGCTTTAATGGAAAGCAAGACGAAAAAAATGCCTGTTTTAATTGGACATTTTCCCTGGCAACAGGAGATATTTCCCCATCTCATTCTTGATTAGCTTTCTTTTAGAGCATCTCCAACAGCCGCGCTAAACTAGCGCCGCGCCGCAAATAAGTCCGTTTTAGCTGCAAGAACGCCAGGTCGCTCAGCGGGCGCATAAAAACAGCCTTGCGCGCTTATAACGAAGTTAGGCGCTGTCGGAAACACTGTCCCGCGCGGTTTATTTCGGGCGCCCGCTACTGCGCGCGGCACACTCAAGCGCTCGCGCCCGCACTTCCTCTCCCACTTCCACCCCCATCCGGCCGCGCCGCCGCCACCGCCACCGCCCCCCAGCGACCGTTCAGGCGCTTCCCCGGCCTATCCCCGCGTCGCCGCGCTTCTGCCCCATCCCCTCCTAGTCCCGCCGGCGCTCGCGCGCCTCCGTCGTCCGAGGAACAGCGCCCGAGCGCTCGCTGCCGCGCCGCGCCCGCAAGGTGTTTGACAAAACGCCTACAAGGTATGTATTGCTCAAACTTCATGAATTTGGTGCATATTTTGAATTGTAGTTTTTATAGTATAGTATTGAACATTGTAGATGAGTTCGTCGTATGATTCTTCCGAAGAAGAATTTGATATGGAAGAGGAGGAGGATCTTGCAATAATCCTAGCTATGCATATCAATAAAAACCCGAAGCACAGTGGTTCGGTTATGGGTCGGGAGAAAATTTGGAGAGATAGGATTGATGCCCATAACAGATTAATGAAGAACTATTTCCTGGAGAATCCCACATACCCGGAGTCGTATTTTCGTTGCCGGTTTAGGATGAGCACCGACTTGTTCAGGCGCATTGCAGAGAAACTAGCGAGCCATGACCGGTTTTTCCAGCAAAGGAGGGATGCCGCCGGAGAGCTCGGGCATAGCACCTTTCTGAAGGTGACAGCCGCTTTGCGTATGTTGGCATACGGTATCCCGACTGATCTAGTTGATGATCACTTGGCTATGGGTGAGAGCCAAGCCATCATGTGTGTCAAGCGCTTTGCAGTGGGAATTGTGCAAGTGTTTGGCGAGGAGTATTTGAGATCTCCCACTGCTGAAGACGCCGCAAGGCTATTGGCGATGAACAAAGCGCGCGACTTTCCTGGCATGCTTGGCTCAATAGATTGCATGCATTGGAGTTGGAAGAATTGTCCAAAGGCATGGCATGGGCAATTCCACGGCCAAAAAAAGGGTTCCACTATAATACTTGAAGCGGTGGCCGATCAGGAGACTTGGATTTGGCATGCATTTTTTGGAATGCCTGGATTTTTGAATGACATCAATGTTGTCAACCGGTCACCACTGATGAATAAGATTGTAAACGGTGAGTTGCCACCTGTGCAGTTTGTAGCAAATGGCCGTACATACAACTATGGCTATTATCTAGCGGATGGCATCTATCCAAAGTGGCAAACCTTCGTGAAGCCATTCAAAAAGCCGGAAGGTAAGGAAAATCTTGATTTTCACAATGCTCAGGCGGCGGCTAGAAAAGATATGGAGAGAGCATTTGAGATTTTGCAAGCCCAATTTGCTATCGTGAGAGGACCAACTAGATTTGGGATCAAAAAATGCTTTGGTACATCATGCACGCTTGTGTGATCATGCACAACATGATCATCAAGAATGAGCGTGGCCAAGATTTAGACTGCAACGGAGGGCTGAAAGGGTAGCTCGTTTTATTGCCTCCTATCATGCCATTTGGCGTCCCGCAACGCACAATGAACTTCAGAATGATCTGATTGAAGAGTGGTGGGCATGGCCTGGACGACAAAGAGCATGATGATTTCTGCATTCGACATTGTATTGTTCATGAACTATTTGTTGTGTATATTGCATTAGTTATTGTACTGAACGATAAACTATTTGTTTGAGTTGTAATGATAACGAAATTGAACTATTTATTGTTGATTTATTTTATTTGTTTGATCATTTTTGCTCCTCTTCTTTGAAATGTATATGTGGTTTGTGCGGCGCGTGTGCTGTATTTTTGCGCTCTGCTGGAGCGGCGCGCGCGCTGCATTATAGCGCGGCTGCTGGAGCCAGCGCTGGCGGCCGCGCTAAACCAGCCGAAGCGCGCGCGGCAAACAGGTTTTTTGCGCGCGGCGCTTAGCGCCGCTGTTGAAGATGCTCTTAGCCGTACGTAATGCTGGAATCACTAGGTCTCCAAATGATTTCACATATCACCGAACGCCTGTCTTTTATACACAACCGGTTGCTGCAGATTCCCGGTTAAGTTAAGCCGGCAGTGTGGCCTCAGTTTCAGCTGCTGGCTAGTAATTTCTTTGTGGCTGCAGAAGTCTGAAGCAAACACTTTCTGAAACCGTCCGTGTCTACAAGCAGGGCTTCGTCTGAATCCCACTACTTCAGGTACTGCATATATCGGCATACGGTTGGCTATTTTCATCATCAGACGGTTAAACTTTCCAGATCATATACACTTTCCATCTGACGGTGGATTCCGTTCCGTCCATACTCCATACCGGGGGCCTTTGACTCGCGAAAGGGGCACAGCCCCACACGTTTCATCTCATCAGCTCAACAAGCAACCTTCAACAACCGTGTGTGTATGTCCTTCAAAAAAAACGACCGTGTGTGTATCAGCAACAATCCACCTGATCGATCCCCGTCCAGAATCGAGACCCCGTATCTGTCGCCTAGCACTGGAATTGGAAATATCCCGGCGGCCGTCGAGCTCGATCGAGCCAACCGATCTTCATTGCCCAGACGCCAAGAAGGTACTGTAGGTCAGTAGTAGTTCGATTCGTTCACGCCGTCAGAAATTGGGTCGAGCGGCTGAAGAGTGCAGAACTAGATAACTGTCAGACGACGCGTCTCGATCATCCATCCGGCGGAGTACGTGATGGTAAATAACATGGTTGCGTGCCGGGCAGCGCAGCTGGATCGACGTGCGTGCCTGGCTGGGTTTTTCACCGGTGCAGCTGCGTGATGCGGGGGAGAGGAGGTGCGTGGGAAGGAGGTGCACGATCAAGAACTGCAAGGGAAGGTAAAGTATACCGTCTTGGCCTGGACACATGGTTTTGTGATGATCCACGACTCTACCTCGTGTCACATGTCACATGCGCTACGTACTCTGCTCTGCTCCGCATAATTTTGAAGTAACATGGCTCTCATTCTTGAATATATTTCTCTACGTACATGATCACTTACATTTGCACACGTCAACCACGGACATGTGATTTGTGTAAGTAAACACTAACTGGATATTGGGTGATTGTAATCAACCGGCCGGGTAGTAGATAAATTGGAGGCAGACCACGTTGGCTCCAACCTCCAACAGTCCAAGTCTTTGTTGGTACTTGTAACTATCGCCATGCCACTACTTTGCTCTTTTACCAGCATCAAGTGGGTGGGTCCACATGGGTCGACAAAATCTATTGCCATTGCTGTTTCGTACCAGTGACTCGAGGACCAATCACTCGTGCGTGTGGGGCCAGCGCCCGCGGCGGTGAGAGCTATCGTGACGGCCATTACCACTGCATTTTAATATTGATGTATGCAAAGTACTCGGTATTACTATTTCTTTTGTGTGTAGTAGTAGCAAACCTTGCACGGTTGAGGTGTTCACTGAGGTAGCTTGTGTTTCTGAGCTGAAAGCGACGTCATTTTTTTTTTCCTTGCGGGCAGCTGAAGGCGATGTCTATGCACGAAAATGGAAACGTATAGAAAACTGCTACTCGTAACCGCTTGCAAGTGAATAAATGATAAGTCGCGCAGCAGCTTCAGCCTACTTATCACAAACTCAGAGATAACGCGCTGCATGTACATACTGCAGACTTGCCAAACACAACTATAGTGCCCTCATGTAAAGTAAAACTCATGTACGTACGCATGAAAATCTAGTAAGTTTGGACAGGGATTCGGCAGAGTAGAACTCATGTAAAAAAGTGCAGCGTTTCATGTGAAAAAATCACGCCAGGCACTGGTTAAACTGGCAGGTCCGAGACGGTGAACGTGTCCTCATGTAACCTGCAACCACGAAGGCTAATTTAGTGTTGGAATCGCTAATGGCTCACGCTAGCCTGTCGCATTTTCCGTCTATCGCTTTCGGAGTGCACCAAGATTTCACATCTCCTGATCATCCTCCACAGCCAGCACGACCAAGGACCGCCGCACAGCTTGCAGCAGCCAACACACCAACTCCAGTTAGGCAGCAACACAGCGGCCGTGGCCCAGGGCCCGCATGGATTCAGAACGAGCATCCATCTCCAACACCTGCTCCCACAACAGCATGATGCCTCCGCCGCACACCATCCAACTCAGTTGGATCATGCTGCCACCACCAAGGGGTCGCCGCCGCACACCAGGGCAAGCGCAGCCGCCACCCTCTCCTACGCCGGCGTCACCAGGGCAGCAACACGCTCCTGCACCTCCTCTACGAGATCAGGGTGCACTCCTCCCTGCCGCTTCGCCCTGGCTGTGCATGACCACACTAGGGAAACCAACCCGTGCCGCCTGCTGATGCTGCTCCACCGCGCGACGGTAATACGTCTCCATCGTATCTACTTTTTCAAACTCGTTTGTTCTTGTTTTGGACTTTAATTTGCATTATTTGAATGAAACTAATTGGGTGACGTTATTTTCAGCAGAATTGGCTTGGTGTTATTTTTATGCAGAAATAGAAGTTCTCGAAATGACCTAAAAATTCATGGAGAATATTTTTAGAATAAATAAAAATATTGATGAAAGAATCAACCAGAGGGGACCCAACAGCTGTCCACAATGGTGGGAGGGGCGCCCGCCTTGTGGGTCCCTGGACCTCCATCGACCTCAACCCCAACTCCATATATTCACGTTCGGGCATAAAAAAAATCAGAGAGAAGGATTCATCGTGTTTTACGATACTGAGCCGCCGTCACCCCCTGTTCTTCATCGGGAGAGCAAATATGGGGTCCGTTCGGGGCTTTGGAGAGGGGAAATCATCGTCATCATCATCACCAACCTTCCTCCATCATCAATTTCATGATACTCACTGCCTTGCATGGGTAATTTCATCGTAGGCTTGTTGGACGGTGATGGGTTGGATTTATCATGTAATCGAGTTAGTTTTGTTAGAGTTTGATCCCTAGTATCCACTATGTTCTGAGATTGATGTTACTATGACTTTGCTATGCTTAATGCTTGTCACTAGGGCCACTAGGGCCCAAATGCCATGATTTCAGATCTAAACCTATTATGTTTTATGAATATGTTTGTGTTCTTATCCGATCTTGCAAGTTGTAGACACCTATTACGAGTTATGATCTGCATACTCCAAGGTGACAATAATTGGGATTCTTTCCGGTTATTACCGTAGTTTGAGGAGTTCATGTATTCAATAAGTGCTAATGCTTTGTTCTGGTTCTCTATCAAAAGGAGGCCTTAATATTCCTTAGTTTTCATTAGGATCCCGCTACCATGGTGGGGGGTAGGACAAAAGATGTCATGCAAGTTCTTTTCTATAAGCACGTATATATACGGAATAAATGCCTATATTTTATTGATGAATTGAAGCTAGTTCTGTGTCACCCTAGGTTATAACTGTTACATGATGAATGACATCGGACATAATTATCCGTCACTGGTCCATTCCCTATGAGTTCGTTTCACATTGATCTTTGCTAAGTTACTTTTCCGCGCCACTGTTACGATTGTAACAAAACTGCTACTGTTACTTTTGCCACCGTTACCGTACTTCCATACTACTTTACTACTAAATACTTTGCTGCAGATATTAAGTCTTTCAGGTGTGGTTAAATTGACAACTCAGCTGCTAATACTTGTGAATTTTTTTGGCTCCCCATGTGTCGAATTAATAAATTTGAGTTGAATACTCTACCCTCGAAAATTGTTGCGATCCCCTATACTTGTGGGTTATCAAGACTTTTTCCTGGCGCCGTTGCCGGGGAGCATAGCTCTATTCTCTTAGTCACTTGGGATTTATATCTGTTGATAACTATGAGGAATCTAAAAGACAACAAAACCAAGATCTATCGCTCTACTACGAGAGGAGGTAATGAATTGTCATCTAGCTCTGCACTTGATTCACATTATGTTTTGAGTAAACTTGCGACACCTACACCTGCTATTAATTCTGATATGTTGCATGTTATTGATGATGCCACTTCTGCTATGCATGATGCTTATGATGATACTACTTCTTTGCTTGATAATACTGTGTCGGTAGGTGAATTTCTTGATGAACAAATTGCTAGGGTTAGAGAGAATGAAATTACTAAAACTGATGATATTATTGAAATTGAAGATTATGATTCTCCCCCTAGATATGAATTGCCTAAGGTATCTGAGGGTTATATTATGGATGAAGAAACTGCTAGAAATTTTTTGCTTGCAATGATAGAGATGATCTTAAGAAACTGTTAGCTAAGCTCAAAGAAAAATCTCTCAATGCTAGAATGCAATATGATCCTAAGTTTGCTACTTCACCTATATTTGTTACTGATAAGGATTATGAATTCTCTGTCGATCGTGAGTTAATTACATTGGCTGAAGCTGATTCTTTTCATGGTTATGAATCTGAAACTGTTGTGGCATATCTTACTAAATTGAATGATATAGCCATCCTATTTACTCATGAGGAAAAAATTCGCTATTACTACATTATTTAGTTGTTTCCTTTCTCATTAAAGGGTGATGCTAAGATATGGTTTAATTCTCTTGCTCCTGGTTGTGTGCGTAGTTCCCAGGATATGATATATTACTTCTCCTAAAAATATTTTCCTGCTCATAAGAAACAAGCTGCTTTACAAGAAATATTTAACTTTGTGCAAATTGAAGAAGAGAGTCTCCCACAAGGTTGGGCGAGGCTTCTCTAATTAGTTAATGCTTTGCCTGATCATCCTTTCAAGAAAAATGAAGTACTTGATATCTTTTATAATGGACTAACCGATGCTTCTAGGGACCACCTAGATAGTTGTGTTGTTTGTGTTTTCAGGGAACAAACGGTTGAAAAAGGTGAAGTGCTACTGAATAATATATTGAGCAATGATAATGATTGGACTCTTCCCGAAACACCTCCTAAGCCAACTCTAAAGAAAAGATGTATCTTATTTCTCAGTCCTGAAGATATGCAAGAGGAAAAGAAATGTATGAAAGAAAAAGGTATTAAAGCTAAAGATGTTAAGAATTTACCGCCTATCGAATAGATACATGGTCTTAATATTCCGACACAGGTAGTAGAGGTAAATTCTCTCTATAGATTTGATGAAGGTGATATTCCTTATAATAAGTCTGCTAGTCAATGCTTGGATGAAATTGATAACTTCATTGTTAAACAAAAAAACTTCAATGTGTATGTTAGTAGATAGTTGAAATGTAATGCTTATATGCTTGAACGCTTGGGTGATTATTTGTGTAGAATTGTTAATGATCTTAAGCTTATTAGTAAACATGCTTCTACGGTAAAAACTCAAGTAGAACAAGTACTTAAGGCACAAGGTGATTTTCTCAATGAGATGAATAGTAAGAACATGATCATGTTGTTAGAGTTATGACTAGAGGTAGTAAAATGACTCAGTAACCTTTGTATCCTGAAGGTCTTCCCAAGAGAATTGAGCAAGATTCTAAAAGAATTAATCTTGATGCACCTAGTCCTTCTAATAAAAAGAAAAGGAAAAGCGATAGGACTTTGCATGCTTCTAGTGAACCTGTTATAGACACACGAGAATCCCAATGATATTTCTATTTCTGATGCTGAGACACAATCTGGTAATGAGCATGAACCTAGTGATAATGTTAATGATGATGTTCATGATGATGCTCAACCTAGTAATGATAATGATGTGGAGATTGAGCCTGTTGTTGATCTTAATAAACCCACAATCTAAGAATCAACGTTATGATAAGAGAGACTTTGTTGCTAGGAAACATGGTAAAGAAAGAGAACCATGGGTTCAGAAACCCATGCCCTTTCCTCCTAAACCACCCAAGAAAAGGGATGATGAGGATTTTGAGCGCTTTTTGAAATGCTTAGGCCTGTCTTTTTGCGTATGCGCTTGATGATATTCCAAAAATGTCTCTTTATGCCAAGTATATGAGTTCCGTCAGCACGACATCATGGTGAAGGTGATGGTGAAGTGATCCTTGCAGGGCTTCGCCTAAGCACTACGAAAATATGACCGGGGGAGTAAACGATAGAGGGTGACGCCGCACATGGTTAAACAATTTTCTGGGGTGTGCTAGGCGCCCCCTCCTCATATATATAGGTGGGAGGGAGAGGGGAGAGGCCAAAGGGTCCGAATCCTACTTGGGTTCCTGCCCTTGGCCACGCCCCTGCCATATTTGTCGGAGGGGGAAGGAAAAAGGGGGGGGAGAGGGAAGGAAGTGGGAATCCTAATCCACACTTACCTTTTCCTTCTCACCTTTCCTTCTCCTCCTTAGGTCGGCCCATATGGTGGCGCACCAGCCCCTTGTGGCTGGTGTGTTTCCCCTCTTGGCCCATAAGGACCATATCTTTTGTTGGGGGTGTCCGGAACCCCTTCCAGTTACCCGATAAGTATCCGGTACCCCCCAAAACATTTCTGGTGTCCGAATACCATCGTGCTATATATCAGTCTTTACCTCTCGACCATTTTGAGACTCCTCTTCATGCCCGTGATCTCATCCGGGACTCCAAACAACATTCGGTCACCAAATCACATAACTCATATAATACTATCACTACATGAAACAGGTAATTTGCCGTCTGTGGATTACAGACGGCAAAGACGTAAATCCAGACGGCAAAGTGTTTGACGTCAGGAAGTAGATGGCAAAGTATACTTTGTCGTCTGCTATTTTTTCTGGATGACGGCAAAGACTTTGTCGTCTGTCTATTCTGTTGGCCGTCAGCCGGTAAAATCAGAAGGCAAAATATGGCAACAGACGAAACGAACGGACTGACGGACGGCGTCAAGTGTTTTGCTGTCTACCGGTCGTCCAGCTAGATGGCAAATTCTCATAACTTTGCCGTCAACCATCAATGTAGGCAGATGGGAAAGATCCAGGACTTTGCCGTCTGCGACTCGAGGCCTAGTGGGCAAAACGGCAGGACTTTGCCATCTGTTGTTCGTGGCCCAGTGGACAAAATGGCAGGACTTTACCGTCACGTAGAGCCTGGCCCAGACGGCAAATCGCCACCTCTTTGCCGTCAGCCTACCACTTGGCCAGACGGAAACATGCCGGGCTGTCGGGCCAAACAGCAGGTAGCACAGGCTAGCGACATGTGGTAGGTTTGCCATCTGTACCTAGATGGCAAAGATTCTTTGCTGACTGTCTCCCGATGGCAAACTCTGTGCCGTTTTTTTAGAATCAGAAATTTAACAGTATAATACACAATATAATAATTGCCTTGATCCATTCCAAAGATCCACATAGCACAAAACCATAACAAGATAGCATAGTTCCATAACAAATATAAGGAACAATGAACAAAGTTCCATAGCGTATAGTCCCATAACAAAGTTCCACGGCATATAGTCCCATACATATAATACACAATGAAAAAAGATGGCATCACTACGTAAGATTTGGCACTACAACAAATGCCTTCATGTCCATGTCATAGTCCAAAGAGCATCCAGGTGGCAACCTACAAGATTGAATGGTGTCTGTCACATTTTGGCACAAGAACAAATAATGTGCTTGAAATCATCAATATGCCAAATAGACAAAAGAAAGTACTTTGACACAGCAAAATAAATAGTGATCCATATTCCATAGTGAGTTTCCAAAATAAATAGCTTCTACTACATATGGAGTTTCTTGAACACTTATCCAATTCTTAACATGTTAATTTAACACTCTAGATCAGGAAGATCTTCAAAAATGGTCTCTAAATCATGAAAAAATAAATAGCTACTTGTGTCTACTTATATGATTGGTTCAATTCAACACTCTAAATCATGAATATCTTCGAGTGCTCTCTAAATCATGAAAATAAATAGCTTCAAGTGGTCTCTAAATCATGAGAATAAATGGATCATGGTTTCAAATGGTCTATACTTGTCTCTACTTATAAGTCTGATCTTTAAATGGTTCAAACGGTCTCTACTTACAAATTTCTAAATCATGGAGATCTTCAAATGGTCTCTAAATCATGAAAATAAGTAGCTACTTGTCTCTAAATCATGAATATCTTCAAGTGGTCTCTAAATCATGAAAATAAATAGCTTCAAGAATGCATATAGCTAATTAAGATCATGGTTGAAATTGTTCAAATGGATTATAGTTTGAAATGGTTCAAATGGTCTCTACTTGTCTCTACTTATAAGTTTGATCTTCAAGAATCCAGATAGCTACTTGTCTCTACGTTGACGAATTTGAGACCTATGTTAATGAGACATGTACGCACTAACCATAATCGATCTCAAACATTCGGAGAACCACCAAGGTTGTTGCCGCTTGGGCCTCATGCATGTGAAGATCCATCAATATTACATCCATGGCCTGATTGACGAGGCATCTGCATAGCGGGCATACCATTCTGGGTACAATAAGCCTGCAAGTTATGTTTGAGTAAAGATTAAGTACTGGTAGTAGAAGAGTTCATGTATGTGTTTGGCAATTAAGGAACTAACTGCAAACATTGCAAAGCATTGACTAGTTTGTGCCAACACCGCCTGTTGCATCCTCTCATCAGCCAGTCGCCTCTCCTAGGCCAACACCACTTGCCACTTCGCCTCCGCCAGTTGCCTCTCCTCCGTTGCCACTCACCTCTCCTCTGCCTTCTCCTCTGCCGCCACTCGCCTCTCCTCCCCCAGTCGGGCCTACAAAATATGGCATGGCAATCGCATCTTCAATCCAATAGTAAGTAAGAATTACGGCAAACATATATAGAAGGACTTGTATAGAATACCTCCATCACAACCATAGCTGGAATTGAGTGTTTACATGTAGAAGATTTTGAGATACCTAACAGAGCTTTTTATTCAGGGAGACAGCTACTGGAGGAGCTAGGAAACATGCCTCCTGCAATTGCTTCCTTGCCATGTTTCCTGCCTTCTCCAGAGATCGTAACCAATGCATGGTCAAGGGGCTCTATTGTCACATCATACTCGAGCCCTTTCAACTCTTTTGCCGTCCCTTTAAATTTCTCCATCCGATCATAGGCGGTCTTGCTAGAGTACGCGGACGATGTGTCATTCTCATCGTAAGGCGTGGCTGATCTGTATTTCCCCTTATGGGCCAAAGCATACGAGACAAAAAGGTTGGACACTGGAGTACTATGGTGAGACGCCTACAACCAAAGCAACATGATTAAGATTTTATCACAAGGATTGGCAACATGTATGACAAGGAAAAGCTTATGGAGTGCCCGAAGCAACATGTATCACAAGGATTGGCAACATGACCAATTAGTACCCTTACAACAGATCATAAAACATGCATTAGTCGCAAGTACCCCATATGTCCTATTTTTAGCAAAGTCATGCTAAAATTCACGGAAAATTTCAGCATGACCTTTTGCTGAAAATAGGACATATGGAGTGCCAATTTGCGGAATGGAAGTTAATCGACATTACAGCAAACTCAAGAACCTCTCGGGTACCTGCAAATTCATCACGACACAATGGTCGGAGACAAAACCCAACAAACTAGCAAGTCTTTCTCAATGTGATCACAAGTAATTCAGAGGCATCACAATAAAGCAACACCTGCACTAGCCTAAAAACAATATATGCATCTTAATATAACACCATCTCCTAACAGAAATAGTATCCAGGTTTCCATCTTAATACCACAAAGAATTACATAAAAAAGCCGGGATCATTTTTCTAGATATCATTCTAGCCATGAAACCCTACCCCGATTCTCCTTTCTTCCTCTTTTTCACTTAAACCTTCAAACATGTAGGAAAGCAATTAATACAAGGCACAAAAATGGCATGCTATGTAGCCTTAATGCTAGAGAACATATGAAATACATGCCAACAATATATATGATATAAAATCCAATAATTTTTGAATAAAAACAGTAGCTAAAAACAGTAGCAAGCAAGCAATTCATTTGACTAACTATTTAAAACAGTAGCAATCAAGCTATTTTCATGGCTGTGCATGGCTCACTTGATACCATGCAAGGTTTATTAATTCATGGGAAACTAGAAGAGACCTGGTCTCTGTCTCTACCATTGGTGGCATGAATTAGTTAACACCGTAAACAAAGCTACTTTTTTGCTAGCAAACAAGCAAGTATATAAACAGCTCAAGCAAGCTTCCTGAAGAATATTAACAAATTTATCTGTACCAACGAACTAAATCTATCTGTTACCACCTCTCGGCCTCTTGCCAAAGAAGATAAGAGGAAGCATATGAATGAACTAAATCTATCAGTTTTGCTGAAATAATAAAGCTCTAACAAAAGTGATTTTAGCACCCAGATACAAGCATATGAAGCAAATTTTATGACAGTATATACAACAACTTATCCTCTAAGCCAAAACAACTTTGTAAAACCCAGATGCAACTTCTTGAGCTAATTTTGAGCAGAACTCCTTGAGGAACTAGCAGCAAGGAGTGGCTAGAACTGCAAACAGTGGCTAGAACTGTAGATTTACACAGCAAGGAGTGACTATCATTTGTATTCTTGTTGCTAAAACTTGCCAAGTTTATGTCTACGTAAGGAGCAGAAAGAAAATTCCTAGCAATTCAAGAACTGACAGAAAACTTGCAACTGCGTGACTATCATTTCTATAACTAGCAGTTGAAAGAAAATTCCTAGCAGTTCTGACCAATTTTTGGTTCCTAAATTAAGCCCCATTCTAAATAAAATCATCGCCATGCCTACACAGGAAGATGGACACTTGCTACAGAGCAAGAAGATGGACATGGCTGGGAGGGATTTGACCTAAACCTAGCAAAAGAGAGAAGAAGAGGGCATGGTCGAGAGGGAGGAGAGGAGGAAGAGAGGAGAAGAGAGGCAGAGGGAGGAGGGCAATGAAGATTACCCGACCACGATGAGGTGGTGGCGGAGCGGAGACAGCGGAGGCGGAGGCAGCGAGCTTGGGGAGGCGGGAGGTCGCGGGCCTCCTATCCTAGTGGACGTGGGGCCTCCTCTCTTGGTGGACGTGGGGCGGCGCCGAGGCTCCAAGTCTCTGGCGGCTCCGAGGGTTAGGGAGGGAGGCGAGGGAGGCGGCGTTCGCAGCGGGGACGGGGCTCGGGAGGAGGCGGCGCCGAGGGGAGGAAGGGGAGAGGAGGCGGCGGGCGCGTGGCGGCCAAGGACGACGGAGGGGGGGCGGGCTCGAGGGGAGGAAGGAAGGAGAGGGAGGCGGCGCGTGGGCAGCTGCGGCCAGACGGAGGGGGTGGCGGTGTACGGTTGGGGACCGAGGCCACAGTGAGGTGAGTAGGTGGTGTGGGGAGGGTTCTAATGGCGCACCTAAACCTAGTGCGCCATAAATCTACGATCTGGTCAGTTATATACAACCTAACCTATAACTAAATTAGAACAAGCCCACTAGCCCGGTGGTCAAGACTTGACACACACACCAGAGGTCCTTTTTGATTCCCCAGGCTCCCCATTTTTGTATTTATGCATTTAAAATGTTGTTTGATATTTATTTTGTTTAAATATGTTCAAACTTGTTTAAATCATAACAGTAATATTTTTTATAAAAATAGTAATAATTTTTAAAAATATCATCAAATTCGTTATTTGAAAATATTTATGAATATGAAAAATATCATCAAATTTATTATTTGAAAATATAATCAAATTTGTTATTTGAAAATATAATCAAATTTGTTTTTTCTTTGCAATTTTAGTTGCATTCATTTGTGACGGTGGAGCGGGCCGGGATGGTGCGGGGAGAGGTGCGGGTGGTGGTCGGCGGTGGTGGAGTGGGGGACGGTCTTGGGCGGGTGTGGTGGCGGTGGAGGTGGGCGGGGTGCGGTGGGGACGTCGGCGGTGGAGGGGGAGGTGCGGGGGTCGGCGTGGCGGTGGAGTGGGGAGGTGCAGGCGGGGGTCGGCGGTGGAGTGGGAATGGTGTTTTTATATTTATTTTTGTTTAAATATGTTCAAACTTGTTTAAATTATAACAGTAATATTTTTATGAAAATAGTAAAAAAAATTAAAAATATGTTCAAAAGTCTTGGTCTTGGGGGCGGGTGCTCGGCGGTGGAGCGGGGAGGTTGCGATGGGTGGAGCTAGCGGGAGGTCTTGGGTGCGATCGAGATGGAGGGGAATCGAGATCAAGTGTCCTCATGAATTAAAAAGTGCCCATGAAATTTAAAAATATTCATGATATCAAAAGTGCCCATGAAATACAATCGAGAAATGAAGACTACGATTTAAAGTGCCCATTAGTAGTTTTGCAAAAAAGTAAAAATAATAAGTATATATACTAATGGCGCACTGCCTGCTTGATGTGCCATTAGTAGTTATAGATAGTAATGGCGCATTACGGACCGGATGCGCCATTAGTATGTATGGGAAAATGAAAAAAGTAATTCATACTAGTGGCGCACTCTGTTTACGGTGCGCCATTAGTGTCTTACACACTAATGGCGTACCACAAACAGGTGCGCCATTAGTATATAGTAGTGGCGCACTGCTTCCCTGGTGCGCCATTAGAATCAATCCTATCTATAGCCCTTTTCCTAGTAGTGCATGTTCTTCTTGGAAGAATTCTCCATCATATGTGTCAGGGTTGATGTGAGGTTGATAATCCTCTTCACTGGGGGAAGGATGTTTACCATGTGGCGGCACATCATACACGACATCCCAACCCTTAAGGTACTTCTTTTGGCATGTGTACTTGAGATAAAAAACTTGCGTCGACAGTTGAGCCATAATATAGACATCTTCACATTCTAATTTGTTGTCTTGTCGAATTTCGACTTGCCCAATATCATCCCTCCGCCTAAACTTCTCCGGATCAAACCAATGGCATTTGAAGACAACGACTTTTGGAGGATTTGCCCCAAAGTAATGCAGTTCGTATATTTCATCAAGTCTTCCATAATACTCAACTCCATTGCAAATAGCCAACACTCCCTTGTTTCTTGATTTTAGAACATCACGACGTTCCTCGTTCCCATGTGTGCGGAAGCGATACCCATTGATGTCGTATTTATCAAATGTACTGACCTTATAGTCAAACCCATTAGCAACTTGTTTCAACTCTTTGTCCAATATTGACGTAGCCTACAAGTTTAAGAGGGAAGGATAGGTGTATTAGTTGCACGTAATACCAACTTCAAGTGTTCCAAGAAGTATATCTTACCTTTTCTCTGAACCAAGAAATGAAACCGTAATTGTCGTCTCCTTCACCAGCAAGAAGCTCATACTCTTCGAGTGAATCACGTTCGACCCCTCCATTCGAGAATTGGGCAATGAATTCACTGCCCAATGAGAATCCTGGTGAGTAAATGTTACATAATGTACCAACAATTACTCAATGTATGGCCGCACTTCTTGAAGGTTGGTGAGGATATACAACATAAGAGATTTCCACTCTTTCGGATCCAAATTCTTTGAACCAGAAGCACCCACAGGTCCGAGTTGCCCTTTGAAGAGGCTGACTTGGATTCATGTTTAGGGTCGCCAGTGTTGTATCTAGACTTTGCATTATGCAGGCTTGGAATATTGGCCGCATAGCGTGATGTTGTGAAGTTTGTAATCTCCTCCACCAAGAATGCCTCGGCTATGGAGGCTTCAATTCTACATTTAGCTCGAAGAGTCTTCTGCATTCTCTCAAGTCCATAGCACCAACATTTCTGCACAGGGCCACCCATTCTTGCCTCATAAGGGAGGTGTAAAATCATATATTCCATCGGATTAAAGAATCCTGGTGGAAAGATCTACTCTAGGTTGTAGAGAAACTCGGGGCCCCGTTCTTCCATCTCATCTACCAAAGTAAGAGATACTTCTTTAGGACAAAGAACACGGAAGAAATAGCTAAGCTCTGCCAATACTTCCCAATTGTCCTCAGGGATATAGCCTCGAATCATCACCGGCATTAACCGCTCAAGCCATATGTGCCAATCATGACTCTTCCATCCCGTTGAGCTTCAATTTATCAAGATTCGCTGCCCTCGTAAGATTCGCTGCATACCCATAAGGGAACAACAAAGTTTTGAACCACATGAGTATCTCCTTCTTTTGTTCCCTAGTAAGAACAAACCTCGCCTTCGGCGTCCTCCATTTTTCTTGCCCTCGGGTTGTCACAAGTTTTGTTCGGGTCTATCACATAGCTACATTACATCAAGTCTAGCCTTAGTATTATCCTTCATCTTCTCAGCAATGTTGAACAATGTGCCAAAAATGGTGATATTCTTTTCAGTGTGCATTACATCAGTGTTATGTGGAAGCTCGAGCTGGTGGAAGTAGGGGAGATCCCATAAGCATGGCGTATGAGTCCACGCGTGTTCTTTGTTATATCCCAAGAAATACCCTGGATGTTTGGGATCAGGTTGGAGAGCATTTAGTTGATCACGAATTTGTTCACCCGTCATCTCAGGTGGTGCCGAGTGTTGAATGACTTCACCTTTCATCAAGTTCTTCTTGTCTTGTCTGAATGGATGGTCAGGACGCAAATGTTGTCTATGAAAATCAAAGCAAGAATACTTGCGACCATGCGGCAACCAACGACACTGCATGCTTGACTTGCACCTTGGGCATGGGAACCTCCCATGCACAGACCACCCCATGAAAAGTGAATACCTAGGTACGTCATGAAGTGAGTACTGGTACAAACATGCATTGTGAAGCTATTTTTGCCAGCAGCGTCGTATGTCTGTATCCCGTTGACCCAAGCTACTTTCAACTCATCTATCAGTGGTTGCATGTACACACCTATATTCCTCCCCGGATACTTGGGCCCTGGAATTATCAACGACAAGAACATGTGCTTGCGTTGCATGATGGCACCAGGGGGATGTTGAGGGGAACAACAAACTCGGGCCAACAACTATATGTCTTTGACACCATACCAAACGGATTGAACCCATCGAGTCTGATGGCAACTTGTGCATTCTTTGCCTCTTTTGCTTTCTCATGATGTATTCGATCGAAACTCTTCCATTCTTGGGCACAAGACGGATGTATCAGCATCGGTCTCCCATGATCATCTTTGTCGCATCTTATCCCATATTTGTGCCATGTCATATGTTTGGTTGTATCTTCGTTCAAGTAAAGACATTGAATTCTTGGCAAGATTGGAAAATATCGAAGAACATTTGCGAGGACTTTGCTGTACTTCTTCGTACCATCACTGAGGTCTCTCTCAACATACCTAGAGGCTTTGCACTTGGCGCAATACTTGTCATCGACATACTCTTTCGTAAATAAGACACATCCGTTTGGACAAACATGTATGTGCTCATAGGGCATCTTAAGGGCACGAAGGATTTTCTTCGCTTCATACCAGCTTTTAGCCAGTTTGTGACCTTTGGGGAGAGAGTGACACCAAGATGTCACCATCGAATTAAAGCAATCTCTACTCATGTTGAACTGGGTCTTTATAGACATTGCTTATGCAAATGGCATCTAGCTAACATTGGTTTGTGTGGACATGAAGAGGTTGTTGTGAGGAATTCAGCATTTCTAAGAAGGCCCTCGCAGACTCCTCCGGTTCTTCCTCTGATCCCTCTTCACGTGCATCGTTGAAGTCAGCTACGATGTGAACGACCCCGGTACCATTGTTGTTGGTTCGCTGATGCACCACCTCCTCTCTGCTACGTTCAGGCTTGGCATGAAGGGTCCACCGGGTATACCCACGCTTAAACCCATGCTTCTACAAGTGCACACACATCGTCTTCTTCACATGTTCTCTGCCGTTGCCACACTTCAAGCAGGGCCCCAACTTTTTCTTTGGCCTCTAGCAATTGTCGCCTCTACGAATTCATTGGTCTTCGTCACCCATTCAAAGTGGTCATGCCAGCGACTAGTGTGGCGGTGTACATCCACTCACGATCATCCATCTTTGGTACTTACTACCGACAAAGAGGCACACCAAATAATGTAATTAATACTAGATACACAACTAAATACCATTGTCATATTATTTACGCCATGGTTTTAATATTTTACCATACAAAAGGGAAACGGACATTCTTGGATTGAATCATCTCTCTAATAGGTAAAGATGGGTCCTAATCCCACCTGAGGACGTGTAGATTGGGTTCGTTTCCCATGCTCTACTCTGGTCCTCGGCAAAATTTCGGCAACACCTCCCTGCTATTCTCCAGATACAAGTCTCGATAACAAGCCGAGAGAATGTGCACCCGGAGAACAACGAGGTGGCACTAACAAAATTTTGCCGAGGACTGAAGTAGAGCACGAGAAATGAAACCTAATCTACACGTACTCGGGCTGTCCATGGATAACGTGGACAATTCGAAAGGATGACGGTTATAAAGATGCAAAGACATCCATATTTATAGATGCCACCCTTTCTAACGGGAGACGCATAGGTTACGAGACTTGACATGAAAATAAAATCTAGTGGCATCGGCACGATGACCGGAACAAAGCAAATAGGGGAGGGGGAGGAGATGATAGTCAAGCTCACCCCTAGACCGTAGAGGCGGTAGTCGAACGACGATGGCAATGGCAACGGGACGGACAGTGCTCCTGGAGGTGAAGAGAAAATCCCTGCACATGAAAAGCACCGACACAACCAACATAAGCACTCGTAGAAGAATCTAATAAAAACATCATCAACATCATCTCGCAGTTCAACGACGTCTAACCTAAAGAAAATAAGCAAGAAAGAAACCACGGAAGTGACCGGCCTCTCGTGCAGGGTGGTACTTGGTACAGTAATGAAAACATTGAAATTTGATTCATATTTACAGATTATTTGCAGGGAAACAATGGCTCCCTTGCATTCTACTACTACTAGACTCCCTGGCTTGTCTTCTCCAATCTAAGCATGTTGCAAAAAAATGTGCATTTAATTTCCTATGAGCATCAATCAAAAATGAAATTTTGGCTTGCAGAACAACTATATTATGGACACCCACAAGACTGCCTTGTACTAAAATTTTAGGCAGAAGAAAATGGAAAGGGATACATCCATTAGCAAATCATCCATACATCGATCTACGCATCCATCCTTACATACATCTGTAAATACATCCACATATACTGCAATCCATACATTTATCCATCTAAAAGAACACAAACAGAGATGGGAACAGAGATGTGGAGCGGTGCTCACCGTGGGGAGGGGCAGAGGGGGCTGAGGGCAGAGGAGGAGATGGTGCCCGGCTTCGGTGGCGACTAGCGGCGACGGATGCGTATGCGGGAACCGGCGGCGGTGCTGCCAATGGTAGCTGTGGCGCTAGGGCTGGGGAGGACGGCCCGGTGGCAGTCGCGCCATTGGAGGAGGATGGCTGAGGGGCCGCAGTGGACAAGGGCCCCGACGGCGGCGCAGTGGAGGCGGGGACCAGCTGCGGCGACGCGGTGGAGGCAGAGACGGGCGGCGGCGGCGCGGTGGAGCCGGGGACGGGCGATGGCGGCAGCGGGGATAACCTAGCACGGTCGAGATAGAAGAATCAGGATGATGCGGTCGGGTTGGGGGATTTTCATTTTTTGTTTCTAATTTGCCGTCGGTGGGACCAAAAGGAGACGGCAAAGCAAGGCTCAGTGCCAGTTTTTTTCTATTAGTTCGCCGTCAGCAGGAGAGAAGACAGATGACACAGGAACTAACTTTGCCGTCAGTAGATAACAAAAACAGACGGCAAAACTAGGGTACCGTTACCTACTGTCAGACTGGACATGTGTCTATCCTTTGTCGTCACCCTACAAAACAACAGACAGCGAAGAGCCGGTTTGCCGTCTTGTTTTCTTTGTCGTCATCCTTTCACTAGATTTGCCGTCAGTCACCCCGCGCACAGACGGCAAAGCAGAGATTTGCCATAAGGCATACTTTGCCTTCAGCAGATGACAACAAAACTTCCTTTGCCGTCTACCCCGACGATATGCGGACGGCAAAGACGCTCACTTACGACAAACTAGCAGTTTCTTGTAGTGTATATCGTCATCGAACATTAAGCGTGCGGACCCTACGGGTTCGAGAACTATGTAGACATGACCGAGACACCTCTCTGGTCAATAACCAATAGCGGAACCTGGATGCCCATATTGGCTCCTACATATTATACGAAGAGCTTTATCGGTCGAACCGTTATGACAAAATATGTAATCCCCTTTGTCCATCGGTATGTCACTTGCCCGAGATTCGATCATCGGTATCTTCATACCTAGTTCAATATCGTTATCGGCAAGTCTCTTTACTCGTTCCGTAATACACCACCTCGTGACTAACTCCTTAATTGTTTGCTTGCAAACTTATGATGTGTATTATCGACATGGCCCAGAGATACCTCTCCGATACAGGAGCGACAAATTCTAGTCTCGATCTATGCCAACTAAACAAACACCTTCGGAGAGCATCTTTATAATCACCCAGTTATGTTTTGATGTTTGATAGCACATAAAGCATTCCTCCGGTATCCGGGAGTTGCATAATCTCATAGTAGAAGGAACATGTATTTGACATGAAGAAAGCAATAGCAATAAAACTGAACGATCATTATGCTAAGCTAACAGATTGGTCTTGTCCATCACATCATTCTCCTAATAATATGATCCTGTTATCAAATGACAACTCATGTCCATGGTTAGGAAACCTTAACCATCTTTGATCAATGAGCTAGTCTAGTAGAGTCTCACTAGGGACATGGTGTTTGTTTATGTATTCACACATGTATTATGGTTTCTGATTAATACAATTCTAGCATGAAAATAAACCTTTATCACGAATAAGAAAATATAAATAAAAATTTTATTATTGCCTCTAGGGCATATTTCCTTCAGTCTCCCACTTGCACTAGAGTCAATAATCTAGTTCACACCGCCATTTGATTAACACATATAGTTCACATTGTCATGTGACTAACACCCAAAGAGTTTACTAGAGTCAATAATATAGTTCACGTCGTCGTGTGATTAATACACATATAGTTCACGTCGTCGTATGATCATGTTTTGCTTGTGAGAGAGGTTTAGTCAACGGGTCTGCCACATTCAGATCCGTATGGAGCTACTCTAGCTAATTGCTCCCATAATTATTAGAGGAATTACTAGGAAACGGCCTAGGATTAAAATTACCTCTATAAGTGTTGTTACCAAAATTGTTTGTACCAACAAAATTCACATCCATAGATTCATTATTATTCTCAATCAAAGTGGACAAAGGCATATCATTAGGATCAGAAGAAACACTTTTATTAGCAAAAAAATTCATAAGTTCATCCATCTTTCCACTCAAAACATTAATCTCTTCAATCGCATGAACTTTTTTACTAGTGGATCTTTCGGTGTGCCATTGAGAATAATTAACCATAATATTATCTAGGAGTTTAGTAGCTTCTCCTAAAGTGATTTCCATAAAAGTGCCTCCCGTGGCCGAATCTAAAAGATTTCTAGAAGCAAAATTCAATCCGGCATAATTTTTTTGTATAATCATCCACAAATTCAAACCATGTGTAGGGCAATTGCGTATCATTAATTTCATCCTCTCCCAAGCTTGAGCAACATGCTCATGATCAAGTTGCTTAAAATTCATAATATCATTCCTAAGAGAGATGATTTTAGCAGGAGGAAAATACTTAGAGATAAAAGCATCTTTGCACTTATTCCATGACTCAATACTATTTTTAGGCAAAGAAAAGAACCAAGTATTAGCACAATCTCTAAGCGAAAACCGAAATAGCTTCAATTTAACAATATCACTATCCACATCTTTCTTCTTTTGCATATCACACAAATCAATGAAGTTGTTTAGATGGGTTGCAGCATCTTCACTAGGAAGGCCAGAAAATTGATCTTTCATAACAAGATTCAAAAAAGCGGTATTAATTTCACAAGATTCAGCATCGGTAGTAGGAGCAATCGGAGTGCTAATAAAATCATTGTTGTTGGTATTAGAAAAGTCACACAATTTTGTTTATCTTGAGCCATCGTGACAAGCAATCAATCCAACACACAAGCACACCAGAAGGAAGTGAAAAGAGACAAACGAAAGAGGGGCGAAGAAAAGGCAAATGTTTTCAAAAATCTTTTTAGAAGTGGGGGAGAGGAAAACGAGAGGCGAATGGCAAATAATGTAATGCGAGGGAGAAGAGTTTATGATGGGTACTTGGTATGTCCTGACTTGGCGTAGATCTCCACGGCAACGGCGCCAGAAATCCTTCTTCCTACCTCTTGAGCATGCGTTGGTTTTGCCTTGAAGAGGAAAGGGTGATGCATCAAAGTAGCGTAAGTATTTCCCTCAGTTTTGAGAACCAAGGTATCAATCCAGTAGGAGACTACGCACAAGTCACCTAGTACCTCCACAAACAATCAACAACCTTGCAACCAACACGATAAAGGGGTTGTCAATCCCTTCACGGTCACTCGCAAAAGTGAGATCTAATAGAGATAGTAAAGTAAATATTTTTTGTATTTTTTTATAGATTGGAAAGTAAAGATTGCAAAATAGTAAATGAGATGCAAATATAATGGAAAAGAGACCCGGGGGCCATAGGTTTCACTAGTGGCTTCTCTCAAGATAGAATATATTATGGTGGGTGAACAAATTACTGCCGAGCAATTGATAGAAAAGCGCATAATTATGAAGATATCTAAGGCAATGATCATGAACATAGGCATTGAGGGAGTCCTGGACTAGGGGGTGTCCGGACAGCCGGACTATCATCGTCCACGGACTCCAAGACTCTGAAGATACAAGATTGAAGACTCCGTCCGTGTCCGGATGGGACTTTCCTTGGCGTGGAAGGCAAGCTTGGCGATCTGGATATGTAGATCTCCTACCATTGTAACCGACTCTGTGTAACCCTAGCCTCCTCCGGTGTTTATATAAACCGGAGGGCTTTAGTCCGTAGGACAACATACATTACAACAATCATACCATAGGCTAGCTCTAGGGTTTAGCCTCCTTGATCTCGTGGTAGATCCACTCTTGTACTACCCATATCATCAATATTAATCAAGCAGGACGTAGGGTTTTACCTCCATTGAGAGGGCCCAAACCTGGGTAAAAACATCGTGTCCCTCGTCTCCTGTTACCATCCGCCTAGACACACAGTTCGGGACCCCTACCCGAGATCCGCCGGTTTTGACACGGACATTGGTGCTTTCATTGAGAGTTCCTCTGTGTCGTCACCGATAGGCTTGATGGCATCTTCAACCAACGACGCCGTCCACGGTCGGACTTTTCTCCCCGGACAGATCTTCAGATTGGCGGCCGCTTTGCGGGCTAATTAAGCAGCCATCTGGAGCAGATCGAAAGCTACGCCCCTGGCCGTCAGGTCAGATTCGGAAGCCTAAACTTCACGGTAGATGTCCGCGGAGACTTGATCTTCGACGGACCCGAGCCACAGCTAAGCGCACCGCACTGTTGCGATGGGTATGATCTAACTCTGCCGCCGAACAGTGCCTTGGTGGCCGCACACGAATCCGCTCCGGCCATTAGTCCGGAGCCGATTGCCTAGATAGAGGAACGGTGGATGGACACCGCCTCGGGGGCTTCAACTGCCACGGCAATGGAGCCGAACACTAATCTTGTCCCTCGCAAAACTCGTGATTCCGAGGTGCCGGACTCCCTTCCGGACTCCGAACCTCCCGCGCCCCTACCAACCAAACCGGATTGGCCGCCGGTTATGGAATTCACCGCCACGGACATCTTCCAATACTCGCCTTTTGGCGACATCCTGAATTCACTAAAGCATCTCTCGTTATCAGGAGAGCCCTGGCCGGACTATGGCCAGGATGGTTGGGATACGGACGACGAAGAAATTCAGAGCCCACCCACCGCCCACTTTGTAGCCACTGTCGACGATCTAACCGACATGCTAGACTACGACTCCGAAGACATCGACGCCATGGACGACGATGTCGGAGACGAACCAGTGCCTACAGGGCACTGGAAGACCACCTCGTCATACGACATATACATGGTAGATACCCCAAAAGAGAGCGATAACGAGGACCAACGGGCCACGGCAGAAGATAACCCCACCGATAAACAACCAAAACAGCGGCGCAGACACCGCCCTAAGCCCCGCCTCGACAACAACAACGCTCCTAAAGACCCCGCAATACAGCAGGGCACAAAAGTGGACGACGAACATGCAGATAAGCAACCGTCCAAACAAGACGAGTCAGATAATCAGTCCAGGCCCGGCGAAAACGACGGTTCGGACGGTCTCACGCCGGACACGCCGCCGGAAGGAAAGAACCTTCGGAAAAGACTCATCAACACTGTAAGAAGCTTGAAGAAGGAAAAGCGGAAGCTCAAAAAAGCGGAAGACACACTCAGAATGAGGTGGAGCAAAGTACTCAAAACCGCGGATAAATACGGCAATGGCCACCAACCAAAGAGCTACCCGAAGCGCAAGCTGCTACCAGAATTCGACGACGAGGCCATAGAGCCCCCATAGTCAAAAAATAAAGAGGCTGCCTGGTTGGATAGACGGCCGGATGACAGGCCAAATTCTAAAAGCGGCGCCACACATAAACCAACCAATGAACTTGGAAGGACAGATGGCCCAGCCAGGTCCATCTACGGGCCAAAGAAGAAGGCCCTAGGAAGCAAGGCAACACGTCAAGTGTCCAAAGATAGTGGCACACCCAAATACAGGGGCGCCGCACACCCACTATGTTTTACCAATGAGGTGCTGGACCATGAATTCCCAGTAGGATTTAAACCAATAAACATAGAGGCCTACGATGGAACAACAGACCCCGGAGTCTGAATAGAAGATTATATACTACATATACACATGGCCAGAGGAGACGATCTCCACGCCATAAAATACCTACCCCTCAAGCTCAAAGGGCCAGCCCGTCATTGGCTTAAAAGCCTCCCAGAAAACACTGTTGGAAGTTGGGAAGAGCTCGAGGACGCGCTTAGAGCAAATTTTCAAGGGACTTATGTTCGCCCTCCGGACGCAGATGATCTAAGTCATATAACTCAACAGTCCGGAGAGTCAGCGCGGAAATTCTGGAACAGGTTTCTCACCAAAAAGAACCAAATAGTCGACTGTCCGGACGCCGAAGCCTTAGCAGCTTTTAAACACAATGTCCGAGACGAATGGCTTGCCAGGCACCTCGGCCAAGAGAAACCGAGGACAATGTCCGCACTAACAAGCCTCATGACCCGCTTCTGTGCGGGAGAGGATAGCTGGCTAGCAAGATGCAGCACCAGCGACCCAAGTACATCCGAGATAAGAGATGGAAACGGAAAATCACGGTGCAGAAAAGAGCAGCGCCGGAATAAAGAGAAAAGCCCAAAACACGGCGGTCAACGCCGGATTCAAAAGCTCATGCCAAACAACAAAACACCGCCTCTTAAGGATGACAGCGATGAGTTGTCCAACTTAAACAAGATTTTGGGTCGGATATGTCAAATCCACAGTACCCCCGGAAGGCCTGCAAACCACACCCACAGGGATTGTTGGTTTTTCAAACAGTCCGGCCGATTAAATGCCGAACACAAGGGGCTCGACGCGTCAAGCGAAGACGATAAACCCCACCAGCAGAGCACCGGAAAACAAAAGACTTTCCCACAAGAGGTCAAATTAGTAAACTCACTTCATGTGATAATACGGAAAAATAGTGCGGCACTTCCTAAAAAGTGCCTCGCACGGTCCAACCCAGCAGACCATAGAAATTGGATATCAAAACCAATCACTTTCGACCACCTGGACTATTCCAGAAGCGTTCGAAACGCGGGATGGACTGCCCTGATATTAAATCCCATAATCGACGGATTACAATTTACTAAAGTCGTAATGAACGGAGGCAGCGACTTAAACCTGCTGTATTTAAACACAGTCCTCAAGATGGGGATAGACCCTACCAAAATTCGACACAGCCGCACTTCCTTCAAAGGAGTGACGCCAGGCCCTTATGCCAAGTGCACAGGCTCCCTATTACTAGAAGTCGTGTTTGGACCACTGAACAAATTTCGGCGCGAAAAACTAATTTTTCATATCGTCCCATTTAAAAGTGGATATCAAGCACTCTTGGGACGAAAGGCTTTTGTCCGTTTCAACGCCATACCACATTACGCGTCTCTTACACTCAAGATGCTCGGTCCGCGTGGCATCATCTCAGTGCGAGGGTCACCCAAAGACCCCGGACACGGATAGACGAGTCCGGCATCAGTAGGCTAGGGGCTCCCTAGCCGCACACCCCTTCACAAGGGGCTGCGCGCACACTCAACCGCGGGTTCATTCAAACCCCGCTTTGCTTGTTTATATTTTTTCTTTCCCACATACCTTTTTTCGCACGAATTGTTTTCAAACTAAACTTTCCTCTCTTTTTACAGACGAACAACGTGCGTACCCATCCAGGATAACGGCACAACGGAGACACAGGCGCAGACGTGCAGCAGGGACCCGTTGCGAGGATTCTTTTCAGATTAAGACCCTGCGTAAACCTTTTTTACTGTCTCTTGTTGTTATTTTCCCTTGGTTTCTTCCTACAACCAAAGCGGAGCCCGACGCTTTGGCATCGGCCGCGTCAGAAGACCATGCCTGTACCTGGACACTAGGGGCTTAGGGCATTATTCTGCCCATTATCATAAAGACCGAACACCTTAGGGAGTGTTCGGCGTCTCGAGTTAGGCATTATATGCATCAGCTCCGATTCATGTCTTTGGTCAAATGTTGGGTTTGCCCGGCTCCTGTGTTTTGCTGCCTTACGTTCCGTATCATCGGCTAACGTGGCACCAGGAGAACTACTTCGATTGTGCCCCGATTAATTTGGCGAGCACCTCGATGAAAGCCGCTGATTGTCATGATATAGCGAGAGACTAGTCAACCACTCGATCGACCACCGGAATGTTTAGAATTCCCCGCTTTGACGAAGGACCGTTTCCCGGTCAGGCACACACGCGCCCCGAAATCGGAGAAGTTCGGTGCCCCCAGGGGCTATATCGTAGCCCCAATCTCGAACTCCACTGGCTAAGTGAAAGTGATAAAGCATTATAGTCCGGATTGCCGCGTTCGCTACGCTACCACCTCCTTAACAGGAACGAGACGTCGGATTAAGTGTGAAAACGCGCTATTTGCGAACACCCCCGCACCTTGTGCGTGGGGGCTGAAGCCGAAGACTGCAATCTTTCAGGTTATACAAAAAGTATACGCAAATGGCCGCATAGGAGAAGTTTCACTACTTGGGACGCACAAGTATAAAAAGCAGTTATAGTATAATCCTCGTTTTACAAGATAAAAACGTTCATTTGAATGTATTTTTGAGCACTGCGACTCTATTACACGAGCACCACGCATAACTTCCCCGAAATAGTGCTCGGCGGGGAGCCGGTTTTCATCCGAACCCTGGGCAGCAATAGTGGTGGCATCCATCTCTGTCCAATGCGTCTTCACGCGGGCAAGAGCCATCCGCGCGCCTTCGATACAAGCCGACCGCTTCATCTCCTTGATATGCGGCACCGCCCCAAGGAATTGCTGCGATGGCGAAGTAGCTCGTCGCCTTGGGCCTCTCGGCGGACATGAGCCACGATGTCGATCATGGCAAGTCCGGATAATCTATTTAGCTCGGCCTATTCGGCCAACCGGTCGGTCAACGAAAGTGAGCGATCCGGACTATGGAATTGAGACCAAAATAGCTCTTCCGTCTTGTGATCCTTCTGACCGGAAGTGCTCAGCGGCATCGATCGCACTTGCGCTAAGTCCATATCACGGATCCTCCGGACTCCTGACCGATCAAATTGAGCATACTTTTGATCCATAAACGGCGACACAGCAGATAAGGCTTGCCAGCCACGATATCTCCGGCCTGGCGCAGTTCCTCCCTCATGGCCCGCATTGCAGAGCGGGCATCCTTGGCTTCGGCGGTGGCCTTCCTCAGGTCTTCCCGCTCCGATAAACGCTCCTTTTCAAGAGCCTCATTGCGGTCGGCAACATCTTTTACTTTTACGGCCAATTCGGCCACCTCTTCCCTGCTTAGGCAGTGAGCAGCCTTTTCGGCTTTTAACTCCTCGGCCGCCCTCGAGGCAGCCGCGTCACTCCTTCGGGCTTGCTCCTTAGCTTGAGCAAGTTCGGCCCGAAGGCTCTCCACAGCAGCAGCACCGTCTGTATAACAGCATATAATTTGTCAGAGGAGGGCTTTGACCCCATTAACAAAGCGGCTATGGAGAATTCATTTACCTTGCGACTTGTCAAGTCGCCGGTTGACAAGTGCGATGTCCGCATCTGCCGCGTCAAGTTGCCGCATTAACTCGGCAACCCCACTAGTCCGGCTAGCCCTCGGACTATCCGCCACCTGCATTGGAACGGCGACATTCATCACTTGCGATTTCGATCCTCGGCACGCTGTCGTCTTCGACAACCTACCGAGTCTCAGGGGCTACTATCTATACAGGGCACACTTTTATGTGCAAACTGTCAAAATTAGAAGGTGCGTCATTTTCGCGTACCTTAAATCCCGCCAGCAAACTCATAGCGGCATTACGCAATCCGCTCTCGGCGGACGAAATCCTTCCAATCACCATGCACATCAACGGACGGTGATCTTCTGAGATGGACGCCCTCTCAAGCAGATTCTTCAGTTCTCCCGGCCGGATACCAGCGGGCGCCGAATTCTCCGGCCCCTCCGGACTCGGGGATACCCTCCGTGGCGATACTTGAGCTTGTGCGCATTATCGACGGCGCGAAGGCGGAGGCGTTTCGCTCTCCATCATCTCCGGAAGAAGGTCCCCCGGAGACGAACTCATTTGAGAAGGCTGCAAATCCGAACTGTAGGATAAAAACTTCGGTTACCCACAGAAGCACAAATGGAGGTATTTTCTTACTAATGAAATCCCCTTTTCATACTCACGGCTCGCTGGAGGGCTGATTCTTTGACGATGATTGTGCGTCCGGGTTCTCCCCGGACGCCGGACCCCCCGGGGAAGATCTCTTCCCCCGCTTAGGGGCTTTGGCCTCCGGATCCTCGGAGGCGGTCCTCTTCTCCCCCTGGAAGGAGGGGTTTTTGATTCCCCCCTCTTCAGACGCCCCTTTGGGCGAAGTAATAGCTCCTCTGTTTTCCCCATCGCTCCCTGCTATGGATGCGACCTCCAACATTCTGACCAGCACGGGCTCCAGTGCGGTCTCTAGGAGGGGGGCCGGACACCTTATCAGCCTCGATCACACCACCCACTCCTGTGAAGAGTAATGGCTCAGGAGGCGAACTCCAGAAAAGCAGATAAACAGAACGTCCGGACTCTGAGCTATTTACCTGAGTATCTGGGCGATTGCGGCTTAGGCCTGCGTCCTCGGCCAATTCCGGACACGCCACCTGCGGTCCGAAGAACAACTTGTACATCTCCACGGGTGTCGCACCCATGAAGTGTTGGAGAATCCGAGGTCCCTCGGGTTGAACTCCCATAGGCGGAGAGGGCGGCGTTTGCAGGCGAAGATGCACGATTAGCATAACCTGCATCACCACGAGCAGATTGATCTCCTCGCTTGGAGGTCTCGAATCCGGCCCTGCAGAAGGGCACGTCTTGACGACCCCAATTGAGCCCTTGGTTGACCCACGACATCAGTCAACGTGGAGGTCCCGGGCGGAATGAAGGCGGCGGCTTCTGCTTGCTGCCCTTCAGAGCGGTGATATAGAACCACTCCTGCTGCCACGGTCCGAGTTCCTCTTGGAAGGAACCCTCGAGCCACGGGGCATCGGCCTTTTTGCTTATGGCCGCCCGCGACTCCGCAGCGCCCCGATCATCTTCGGCTCCACCTTGAAGGTCTTCAACCACAGGCCGAAGTGGGGAGTGACGCGGAGGAAGGCTTCGCAGACGATAATGAATGCGGAGATATGGAGGATGGACTCCGGAGCCAAATCTTTAAAATCCAGCCCGTAGTAGAACAGGAGCCCTCTCACAAAGGGGTCCGTCGGGAAGCCTAAACCCCGACGGAGGTGGGATACGAAGACAACGTATTCGCCGGGCTCGGGGGCGGGCACGGCCTGCCCTTGGGCAGGCAACCTGTGCGAAATCTCGTAGGCCAGGTACTTGGCCTCACGTAGCTTCAATATGTCCTCCTCCGTGACGGAGGAGGGCATCCACCGGCCCTGGAGGTCGGAGCCGGACATGGTTGATAATCCGAAGCGCTTGAATCTGAGGCCCTAGGTGTTAGAACTGGGAGCGAGGAAGAGATTCGATGCGAGATTGAAGAAAAAGAACGAACCTTGGTCCTCTTATAAAGGGGAGAAATACCAAGAGCCGTCTCCATGACCGTTTGGGATTCACCTTCGATAGAGGAGGCGTGGCGACGGGCACGGTTGGGTTACCCACGCACGTATTGATGAGAATCCCGGAATAAGGGGACCACGATCTCTGCTTCGACAGGACGTGCCAAGGAAACCGCTTCGCTGAACGTGCTGAGGTGGTATAGTAAAAAACGATTCAAAAAAAGGCTTGGTAGCGGTGTGACGTCACGTCGCATAATACGTCAGCAGATTGGATTGGTGTACATTTTATTCTCTCTACGGTGGAATGTGGAATTTATTTTGCTTCTCTAGATTATTCAAGGGAGGAACCCGCCTTGCAATGCCGAACATTATGCGCGCTGGACTTATCGTCATTGAAGCCTGGTTCAGGGGCTACTGAGGGAGTCCTGGACTAGGGGGTGTCCGGACAGCAGGACTATCATCGTCCGCCGGACTCCAAGACTACGAAGATACAAGATTGAAGACTCCGTCCCGTGTCCGGATGGGACTTTCCTTGGAGTGGAAGGCAAGCTTGGCGATACGGATATGTAGATCTCCTACCATTGTAACCGACTCTGTGTAACCCTAGCCTCCTCCGGTGTTTATATAAACCGGAGGGCTTTAGTCCGTAGGACAACATACATTACAACAATCATACCATAGGCTAGCTCTAGGGTTTAGCCTCCTTGATCTCGTGGTAGATCCACTCTTGTACTACCAATATCATCAATATTAATCAAGCGGGGCGAGGGTTTTACCTCCATCGAGAGGGCCGAACCTGGGTAAAAACATCATGTCCCTCGTCTCCTGTTACCATCCGCCTAGACGCAGATTCGGGACCCCTACCGAGATCCGCGTTTTGACACCGACAGGCATCACGTCCATGTCAAGTAGACCGAAACGATTCTGCATCTACTACTATTACTCCACACATCGACTGCTATCTAGCATGCATCTAGAGTATTAAGTTCATAAGAAGGGAGTAACGCATTAAGCAAGATGATATGATGTAGAGGGATAAACTCAAGCAATATGATATAAACCCCGTCTTTTTATCCTTGATGGCAACAATACAATACGTGCTTTGCTGCCCCTACTGTCACTGGGAAAGGACACCGCAAGATTGAACCCAAAGCTAAGCACTTCACCCATTGCAATAAAGATCAATTTAGTAGGTCAAACTAAAATGATAATTCGAAGAGACTTGCAAAGATATCAAATCATGCATATAAGAATTCAGAGTAGAACCAAATAATATTCATAGATAATCTTGTTCATAAATCTACAATTCATCTGATCTCGGCAAACACACCGCAAAAGAGTATTACATCAAATAGGTCTCCAAGAACATCGAGGAGAACTTTGTATTGAGAATCAAAGAGAGAGAAGAAGCCATCTAGCTAATAACTATGGACCCGAAGGTCTGTGGTAAACTACTCACGCTTCATCGGAGAGGCAATGGTGTTGATTTAGAAGCCCTCTGTGATCGATTCCCCCTCCAGTAGATCGCCGGAAAAGGCCCCAAGATGGGGATCTCATGGGTACAGAAGGTTGCGGTGGTGGAAAAGTGGTTTCATGGCTCCCCTTGATGTTTCTAGGGTATAAGAGTATATGTAGGTGAAAGAAGTATGGTGGAGCTACGAGGGGCCCACGAGGGTGGGGGCGTGCGTACCCCCTGGGAACGCCCTCCAGCCTTGTGGACGCCTCGTGGTGATCTGACTTCAACTCCAAGTCTTCTGGTTTCCTTTCAGTCCAAGAAAGATCATCGCGAAGGTTTCATTCCGTTTGGTATTCCTTTTCTGCAAAACTGTAAAATAGGCAAAAAAAAAAAACTAGCACTGGGCCTCCGGTTAATAGGTTTGTCCCAAAAATAATATAAAAGAGCATATTAAAGCCCATTAAACATCCATAAAACATAATATAATAGCATGGAACAATCAAAAATTATAGATACGTTGGAGACGTATCAAGCATCCCAAGCTTAATTCCTGCTCGTCATCAAGTAGGTAAATGATAAGAACAGTATTTTTGATGTGGAATGTTACCTAGCATATTTATCAATGTAATTTTCTTTATTATGGCATGAATGTTCTAATGCGAAAGATTCAAGACAAAAGTTTAATATTGACATAGAAACAATAATACTTCAAGCATACTGACAAAGCAATCATGTCTTCTCAAAATAACATGGCCAAAGAAAGCTATCCCTACAAAATCATATAGTTTGGTTATGCTCTATCTTCATCACACAAAGTATTTAATCATGCACAACCCCGATGGCAAGCCAAGCAATTGTTTCATACTTTTGATGTTCTTAAACTTTTTCAATCTTCACGCAATACATGAGCGTGAGCCATGGACATAGCACTATAGGTGGAACAGAAGGGTGGTTGTGGAGAAGACAAAAGGAGAAGATAGTCTCACATCAACTAGGCGTATCAACGGGCTATGGAGATGCCCATCAATAGATATCAATGTGAGTGAGTAGGGATTGCCATGCAACGGATGCACTAGAGCTACAACTGTATGAAAGCTCAACAAAAGAAACTAAGTGGGTGTGCATCCAACTTGCTTGCTCACAAAGACCTGAGGCACTTTGAGGAAGCCCATCATTGGAATATACAAGCCAAGTTCTATAATGAAAAATCCCCACTAGTATATGAAAGTGACAACATAGGAGAGTCTCTATCATGAAGATCATGGTGCTACTTTGAAGCACAAGTGTGGTAAAAGGATAGTAGCATTGCCCCTTCTCTCTTTTTCTCTAATTTTTTTATTTGGGCCTTTTCTCTCTTTTTTTGTGGCCTCCTTTTTATTCACTCCCTTTTTTTATTTATTTATTTAGTCCGGAGTCTCATCCCGACTTATGGGGGAAACATAGTCTCCATCATCCTTTCCTCACTAGGACAATGCTCTAATAACGAAGATCATCATAGTTTTATTTACTTTCAGCTCTAGAATTACAACTCAATACTTAGAACAAAATATGACTATATGTGAATGCCTCCGGCGGTGTACCGGGATGTGCAATGATTCAAGAGTGACATGTATAAAAAATTATGAATGGTGGCTTTGCCACAAATACGATGTCAACTACATGATCATGCAAGGCAATATGACAATGATGGAGCGTGTCATAATAAACGGAATGGTGGAAAGTTGCACGACAATATATCTCGGAATGGCTATAGAAATGCCATAATAGGTAGGTATGGTGGCTGTTTTGAGGAAGGTATATGGTAGGTGTATGGTACCGGCGAAGGGTGCGTGATATTTGAGAGGCTAGCAATGGTGGAAGGGCGAGAGTGTGTATAATCCATGGACTCAACATTAGTCATAAAGAACTCACATACTTATTACAAAAATTTATAAGTTGTCGAAAAGAAGTACTACGCGCATGCTCCTAGGGGGATATATTGGTAGGAAAAGACCATTGCTCGTCCCCGACCGCCACTCATAAGGAAGACAATCAATAAATAAATCATGCTCCAACTTCATCACATAACGGTTCACCATACGTGCATGCTACGGGAATCACAAACTTTAACACAAGTATCTCTCAAATTCACAACTACTCCACTAGCATGACTCTAGTATCACCATCTTCATATCTCAAAATAATCATAAAGAATCAAACTTCTCATAGTATTCAATGCACTTCATATGAAAGTTTTTATTATACCCATCTTGGATGCCCATCATATTAGGACTAATTTTATAACCAAAGCAAATTACCATGATGTTCTAAAAGACTCTCAAAATAATATAAATTAAGTATGAGAGATAAAAAATTTCTAATAAAATCACCACCATGCTCTAAAAAGATATAAGCGAAGCACTAGAGCAATATTATCAAGCTCAAAAGATATAAGTGAAGCACATAGAGTATTCAAATAAATTCCAATTCATGTGTGTCTCTCCCAAAAGGCATGTACAGCAAGGATGATTGTGGTAAACTAAAAAGCAAAGACTCAAATTATACAAGACGCTCCAAGCAAAACACATATCATGTGGTAAACAAAAATATAGCCTCAAGTAAAGTTACCGATAGACGAAGACGAAAGAGGGGATGCCTTCCGGGGCATCCCCAAGCTTAGGCTTTTGGTTGTCCTTGAATTTACCTTGGGGTGCCTTGTGCATCCCCAAGCTTAGGCTCTTGCCACTCCTTATTCCAAAATCCATCAAATCTTTACCCAAAAACTTGAAAACTTCACAACACAAAACTTCAACAGAAAATCTCATGAGCTATGTTAGTATAAGAAAATAAACCACCACTTTAAGATATTGCAATAAACTCATTCTTTATTTTTGTTCGTGTTAATCCTACTGCATTCCAACTTCTCTATGGTTCATACACCCCGATACTACTCATAGATTCATCAAAATAAGCAAACGACACACGAAAAACAGGATCTGTCAAAATCAGAACAGTCTGTAGCAATCTGTAACTTCGAATGCTTATGTAACTCTAAAAGTTCTGAAATAAATTGGAGGACATGAGGAATTTGTCTATTAATAATCTGCAAATAGAATCAACCTAAAAGCAATCTTCTGTAAAAAATGACAGCTATTCTCGTGAGCGCAAAATTTTCTGTTTTTTACAGCAAGATCGCAAAGACTTCACCCAAGTCTTCCCAAAGGTTCTAGTTGGCACAAAAACTAATTAAAACATAAAATCAAATATAAACAGAGGCTAGATGAATTATTTATTATTAAACATGAGCAAAAATTAAAGAACAAAAATAAAATTGGGTTGCCTCCCAACAAGCGCTATCGTTTAACGCCCCTAGCTAGGCGTAAAAACACGAATAGATCTAGGTATTGTCATCTTTGGTATGCAATCCATAGGTGGCTCTCATAATAGATTCATAAGGCAATTTAATTTTCTTCCTAGGAAAGTGTTCCGTGCCCTTCCTTAACGGAAATTGGAATCTAATGTTTCCTTCTTTCGTATCAATAATTGCACCAATCGTTCTAAGGAATGGTCTACCAAGAATAATAGGACATGTAGGATTGCAATCTCTATCAAGAACAATGAAATCTACGGCACATAATTCCTATTTGCAACAATAAGAGCATCATTAATCCTTCCCATAGGTTTCTTATTGGTGGAATCCGCAAGATGCAAATTTAAAGAACAATCATCAAATTCACGGAAACCTAGCACGTCACATAAAGTTTTTGGAATCGTGGAAACACTAGCACCCAAATCACACAAAGCATAACATTAATAATCTTTAATCTTAATCTTGATAGTAGGTTCCCACTCATCATAAAGTTTTCTAGGATAGAAACTTCTAGTTCAAGCTTTTCTTCATAAGATTGCATCAAAGCATCAACGATATGTTTAGTAGAAGCTTTATTTTGATTATAAGCATGAGGAGAATTTACCATGGATTGCAACAAGGAAATACAATCTATTAAAGAGCAATTATCATAATTAAATCCCTTGAAATCCAAAATAGTGGGTTCATTGCTATGTAAAGTTTTGACCTCTTCAATCCCACTTTTATGAATTTTTGCATCAAGATCTAAAAACTCCGAATCATTGGGACGCCTTTTAACTAAAGTTGAATCATCTCTAGTCCCATCTTTATCAAGATTCATATTGGAAAACAAAGATTTAATAGGAGTCACATCAATCACTTTTATATCTTAATCATTATTATCATGAAAACTAGAAGAACACGCGTTCACAAACCAATCTTTTTTAGCACGCATCCTAGCGGTTCTTTCTTTGCACTCATGAATGGAAATTCTCGTGGCTTTGAGAGACTCATTGATATCATGATTAGGTGGAATAGATCTAAGTTTCAAAGAATCAACATTAAGAGAAATTCTATCCACATTCCTAGCCAACTCATCAATCTTAAGCAATTTTTCTTCAATCAAAGCATTGAAATTCTTTTGCAAACTCATAAATTCTTTAACACTATTCTCAAAATCAGAGGGCATCATATTAAAAAACTTCATAAGAGTTGTTGTAGGAATTACCATAATTATTAGAGGAATTACTAGGAAACGGCCTAGGATTAAAATTACCTCTATACACGTTGTTACCAAAATTGTTCCTACCAACAAAATTCACATCCATAGATTCATTATTATTCTCAATCAAAGTGGACAAAGGCATATCATTAGGATCAGAAGAAACACTTTTATTAGCAAACAATTTCATAAGTCCATCCATCTTTCTACTCAAAACATTAATCTCTTCAATCGCATGAACTTTTTTACTAGTGGATCTTTCAGTGTGCCATTGAGAATAATTAACCATAATATTATCTAGGAGTTTGGTAGCTTCTCCTAAAGTGATTTCCATAAAAGTGCCTCTCGCGCCTGAATCTAAAAGATTTCTAGAAGCAAAATTCAATTTGTCATAATTTTTTTGTATAATCATCCACAAATTCAAACCATGTGTAGGGCAATTGCGTATCATTAATTTCATCCTCTCCCAAGCTTGTGCAACATGCTCATGATCAAGTTTCTTAAAATTCATAATATCGTTCCTAAGAGAGATGATTTTAGCGGGAGGAAAATACTTAGAGATAAAAGCATCTTTGCACTTATTCCATGAATCAATACTATTTTTAGGCAAAGAAGAGAACCAAGTTTTAGCACGATCTCTAAGCAAAAATAGAAATAGCTTCAATTTAACAATATCATTATCCACATCTTTCTTCTTCTGCATATCACACAAATCAACGAAGTTGTTTAGATGGGTTGCAGCATCTTCACTAGGAAGGCCAGAAAATTGATCATTCATAACAAGATTCAACAAAGTGGTATTAATTTCACAAGATTCAGCATCAGTAGTAGGAGAAATTGGAGTGCTAATAAAATGATTGTTGTTGGTATTTGAAAAGTCACACAATTTAGTATTATCTTGAGCCATCCTGACAAGCAATCAATCCAACACACAAGCACACAAGAAGCAAGCGAAAAGAGATGAACGGAAGAGGGGCGATCAAAAGGCAAAGGTTTTTGAAAATTGTGTTAAAAGTGGGGGAGAGGAAAATGAGAGCCGAATGGCAAATAATTTAATGCGAGGGAGAAGAGTTTATGATGGGTACATGGTATGTCTTGACCTGGCGTAGATCTCCCCGGCAACGGCGCCAGTAATCCTTCTTGCTACCTCTTGAGAATGCGTTTGTTTTCCCATGAAGAGGAAAGGGTGATGTAGCAAAGTAGCGTAAGTATTTTCCTCAGTTTTGAGAACCAAGGTATCAATCTAATAGGAGACGACGCACATGTCACCTAGTACCTACACAAACAATCAAGAACCTTGCAACTAACGCGATAAAGGAGTTGTCAATCCTTCACGGTCACTCTCAAAAAGAGATCTAATAGAGATATTAAAGTAAATATTTTTGGTATTTTTGTTGTATAGATTGGAAAGTAAAGATTGCAAAATAGTAAAGGAGATGCAAATATAATGGAAAAGAGACCCGGAGGCCATAGGTTTCACTAGTGGCTTCTCTCAAGATAGCATATATTACGGTGGATGAACAAATTACTGCTGAGCAATTGATAGAAAAGCGCATAATTATGAAGATATCTAAGGCAATGATCATGAACATAGGCATCACGTCCGTGTCAAGTAGACCGAAACGATTCTGCATCTACTACTATTACTCCACCCATCGACCGCTATTCAGCATGCATCTAAAGTATTAAGTTCATAAGAACAGAGTAACGCATTAAGCAAGATGACATGATGTAGAGGGATAAACTCAAGCAATATGATATAAACCCCATCTTTTTATCCTCGATGGCAACAATACAATACGTTCCTTGCTGCCCCTACTGTCACTGGGAAAGAACACCACAATATTGAACCCAAAGCTAAGCACTTCTCCCATTGCAAGAAAGATCAATCTACTAGACCAAACTAATAAACCGATAATTCGAAGAGACTTGCAAAGATATCAAATCATGCATATAAGAATTCAAAGAAGAACCAAATAATATTCATAGATAATCTTGTTCATAAATCCACAATTCATCGGATCTCAGCAAACACACCGAAAAAGAGTATTACATCAAATAAATCTCCAAGAACATCGAGGAGAACTTTGTATTGAGAATCAAAGACAGAGAAGAAGCCATCTAGCTAACAACTATGGACCCGAAGGTCTGTAGTAAACTACTCACGCTTCATGGGAGAGGCAATGGTGTTGATGTAGAAGCCCTCCATGATCGATTCCCCCTCAGGCAGATAGCCAGAAAAGGCCCCAAGATGGGATCTCAAAGGTATAGAAGGTTGCGGCAGTGGAAAAGTGGTTTTGTGGCTCCCCTGATGTTTCTAGGGTATAAAAGTATATAGAGGCGAAAGAAGTACGTCAGTGGAGCTACGAGGGGCCCACGAGGGTGGAAGCGCGCCTACCCCCCTGGGCGCTCCCTCCTGGCTCATGAACACCTCGTGGCATTTCTGACTTCAACTCCAAGTCTTCTGGTTTCCTTTCGGTCCAAGAAAGATCATCACGAAGGTTTCATTCCGTTTGGACTCCGTTTGGTATTCCTTTTGTGCAAAACTCTAAAATGGGCAAAAAACATAAACTGGCACGAGGCCTCGGGTTAATAGGTTTGTCCCAAAAATAATATAAAAGAGCTCATTAAATCCCATTAAACATCCATAATAGATAATATAATAGCATGGAACAATCAAAATTATAGATACGTTGGAGACATATCAAGAATAACAGGCAAGAACCCTTTCTTTGAGTGATCCATTTTGAACTTCTTCAAAACTTTGTCAAGGTATGTTCTTTGTGAAAGTCCTATTAAGCGTCTTGATCTATCTCTATAGATCTTGATGCCCAATATATAAGCAGCTTCACCGAGGTCTTCCAATTAAAGAACTTTTATTCAAGTATCCTTTTATGCTATCCAGAAATTATATATCGTTTCCAATCAACAATATGTCATCCATATAATATTAGAAAAGCTACAGAGCTCCCACTCACATTCTTGTAAATACATGCTTCACTAAAAGTCTGTATAAAACCATATACTTTGATCACCTCATCAAAGCGCATATTCCAACTCCGAGATGCTTGAACCAGTCCATAGATAGATCGCTGGAGCTTGCACACTTTGTTAGAACCTTTAGGATCGACAAAACCTTCTGGTTGCATCATATACAACTCTTCTTTAATAAATCCATTAAGGAATGCAGTTTTGATGTCCATTTGCCAAATTTCATAATCATAAAATGAAGCAATTGCTAACATGATTCGGACTGACTTAAGCATTGCTACATGTGAGAAGGTCTCATCGTAGTCAACCCTTGAACTTGTCGAAAACCTTTCACGACAAGTCAAGATTTGTAGATGGTGAGATTACCATCAGCGTCAGTCTTCTTCTTCAAGATCCATTTATTCTCAATGGCTTGCCGATCATTGGCCAAGTCCACAAAAGTCCAAACTTTGTTCTCATACATGGATCCTACCTCAGATTTCATAGCCTCAAGGCATTTATCGAAATCTGGGCTCATCATAGCTTCTTCATAGTTTGTAGGTTCGCCATGGTCTACTAACATAACTTCCAGGACAGGATTACCGTACCATTTTGGTGCGGAACATGCTCTGTTTGACCTATGAGGTCCAGTATTAACTTGATCTGAAGTTTTATGATCATCATCATTAGCTTCCTCTCTAGTTGGTGTGGGCATCATGGGAATGGATTTCTCTGATGTACTACTTTCCAAATGGAGAGAAGGTATAATTTCATCATCAAGTTCAACTTTCCTCCCACTCACTTCTTTCGAGAGAAATTCCTTCTCTAGAAATGTTCCATTCTTGGCAACCAAGATCTTGCCTTCAGATCTGTGGCAGAAAGTGTACCCAATTGTTTCCTTACGGTATCCTAAGAAGACGCACTTCTCTGATTTGGGTTCGAGCTTATCAGGCTAAAGCCTTTTGATATAAGTGTCACAACCCAAACTTTAAGAAACGATAGCTTAGGTTTTTTGCCAAACCATAGTTCATATGGTGTCGTCTCAATGAATTTACATGGTGCCCTATTTAACGTGAATGCAGCTCCCTTTAATGCATAACCCCAAAACGATGTGGTAAATCGGTAAGAGACATTATTGATCGCGCCATATCTAATAAAGTACAGTTACAACATTTGGACACACCATTACGCTGTGGTGTTCCAGGTGGCGTGAGTTATGAAACTGTTACATATTGTTTTTAAATGAAGGCCAAACTCGTACCTCAAATATTCGCCTCCGCGATCAAATTGTAAAAACTTTATTTTCTTTTTACGATGATTCTCCACTTCACTCTGGAATTCTTTAAACTTTTCAAATGTTTCAGACTTGTATTTCATTAAGTAGATATACCCACAGCGCCGTGAGCGGCCATGGCCATGGCCACCCCTGGGACTGCTGGCGCGTGAGCGCCGCTCGTGGGAGAGGCCTCGCTGGCGATAGGGATGGGCCGACAGTATCGCTGCAGATGGCTGGCTTTGGGTGTGGCCTCGAGCCCTTCCGATCTATGTGGATGCAGGACGAGACGGTCGCGTCGACCACCTGGGAGCGTCGCTGCGTGAGTGGTCGCGGTGGTGCAACCATGAGTCACCGTTGATGCTCTTTGGGACGTCGCCGACCTTGGTCTTCCAATTCGCCTTTTGAGGCCGATGGGATCGCTTCGCTAGGAGCATGCTGATAATAATGTGTAAAGAGTGAAACTGAGAGGGAAAAGAGCGAACAATTGGAATAAACAATGAAAACACTAGACCTACGTAAACTTACATTCTTTTCCTTCCTACTAGTAAATGCGCACGTGCAATGCACGTTAATATTTAGGCAATATATTAATTGCATGCGGATATTAGGTATGCTATTATTTGTGCGTTAATTCTTGATTTGTGCAATATTTGGTATGATATTAATTGCACGTTAAACGCTCGCCATTGGAGCAGTCTAGATCGTTGGATTGAGTTAGTTTGATGGCCGAGATCTCTTTGGGTCTTTTTATATTGATATAGATATAGATATACTAGAAGAACGCCCGTGTGTTGCAACGAGGCCACATTAACTTTAAGAGTTTAATATTACGACATTGGCGACCCTTTTTACCATCAAATCCTCACACACACACTCTCTCCCCCCTCCCTCTTCCTCACTCTCTCTCCCTCTCTTCTCTAACACACACACACACACACACACACACACACATAGCCTATTCTCCCCGTTAATAAGACTTACTCAATTGGCAATAATGTGTGGACTTGTGGTGAGCTTTACTGAACTAATGGATAGTGTGATATATTCCCCAATCATTTAACAATAAAATTTCAGAAATGGGAAGATTATGTAACACCTCAAGTCCTTAGCTACAGTGACCTCCCCCTAATGATGCCATGTCATCAGGCTTGCTAAGCCAAACTGCCACATGATAAAACAAAGCCCAATTCAAATTTAAAATAAAGTCAAATAAATTATTTCGTCAAACAGTAAAACTAAAATGTTCACCATATTCTATAAATTCCACTGATCTTTGACATGTTGAGCCCAACATTATTTGACCCAAAAATTAAATCTTTTCAAATTAATAAGAGGTCCAACAGTAGTTAAAATAACCAATTAAATATAAACCTAATTTTATGTATTTCCTTTTGGCCCCAAACTTTTGTGCCACCTAAAATATTGTGCTCAATTGTGTGCATAGTTTCACAATTAACAAAACCCATTTAGTTGATATAAGAATAAATAGAAAGCGGTGCTAAAAGGAGAAAGCGGATTAGAATACATTAAAACCGAAGGGCGATGAAAAGGGATTCCCCTACCCCCCCGGGCCTTGCCACCGAACCAACCCAGTGGTCCAGTCCCCGAACGGTCGTCTTCTCCTGTTCCCCGAGCCCGTCGCTACAGAGCTGGGCTCCCGCCCGACCACCTCACCGTCATCGAAGGGGAATGGATAAGGGTGACGCCCTGCCTCCCCTTCCCCCATGGCCTCACTTCTCCTCGACGCCCCCTCCCAGATCCACTTCTCCTCCTCGCTCGCTCGATCCCGATGATCTGGACGAAGTCAGATGCCACGGCCACCATGACCGACCCCGTCCACATGGCCACTGCCCTCCCTGCTGGCTAGGAGCTTGTCGAGGAGCTCTGAATGCCTTCGCTACTTCATCTGTGCCAACGAGATCAAGTCCAGCACCCCCAGATCGACGTCGTTGCCGTCTTCCTCAACCTTTGGCTACCGCGACATTCTCGTTCGATCCGTGCCGCCCCGAGCTCCCCTGTCTTCCCCTAGGGTGCCACTGACACCGCCGTGATCTCCTCTTGCCTTTCCCTAGTTTCCCCTCTCATTTGCTCTCGTTAGGTATTTCACCATGGCAAAGAACCGCCGTCCGCCATGGCCATTGCAGGGGTAGCCACTGAGCTCCTCAGATTGACCCCGTGGCACATGCCCGCTCCTATGCGCGCCCATGCCCGAGCCTTCAACTCTTCTTCCACGCCTGTGGGGCCACTCCCTCTTTGGCTCTCCATGCCCACGCACGTGCCACACCGCATCTGTCATGCCCGCTGTTGCCATCACGCTTGCCACAGCCACCGCACCATCTGCTTGTGCCCATGCAGACGCACGCCTGCCTGCGTCACACTCTCGCTGGCTGTGCTCGCCCTGTCTGTTGCCGCCTATCCCTTCGCTCGCCCTGCTGTCGCGCCCTGCCTCGCGCCGCCTCCTGTCGCGGCCATCTTCTGCCGGCCTCCCCCTCAGCCACGCCGGCTGCATCTCTACCCTCCACTGTCGGCCGCTCGCCTCGCCTGCTGCATGCTTCTTCCTGGTGCTATGCGCTGCTCTACCACTAGTACACTATTGCGCCATGCCTTCGACACCGCCGTGGACAAACGTGGCGGAGGGATTGTCAATGGAGTACGAGGAGGAGGTGGCGTAGAAGGTGTGGACAGGCAAGAGGTCTAGGGTGGCGTCAGCTGGCTGTGGTGGAGGTGATTATGCGAGAAGGAGCCGGAGCGGAAGGAGATGTCACAATTGGAAAGAATCGCAAAAAATAATAACCCGAGATCTCATTCCAAAAAATGCTAATATCGATGGAGGGGTGATTTCCTTCAATAGGTGGAAAACATAGGAAATATTAGATGTTATCAAGGAACGGTAAAAATTTAGGAAAGTTAGGATTTTGAACTGATTTCTATGCAAATGGGGTTTTATTGTTTGGTAACATGATACCAGTACCTGCCCGTTTGTGATGTGTCTGATTAGGAAAGTTTGCAAATGTTAAGAAACTATTTATTGGGAGGAAAGTTTGTGACGTGTCTGTTATTTGTTTCCAAAACAAATTTCACTAAGAGAGAAACCGATTGATTTAGATAAGTTAGGAAAGTTAGATTCAAATCTATTATTTGTTTCTTAAAAATTTGTTATTTGTTTCCTAAGACAAATTGAACCAATAAAAGGAATCGATTGATATGAATTAATTTAAGGAAGTTAGATCCGTGATTTGTTATACGTTAGGAAAGTCCTGGTTGTAATAAAGAGTGGAGAGAAAAATAAACAGATGGACCAGGATGGGAGGGGGTGGTGGGAGGAGAGACAAAAAAAACCAGCGAAAATAAACCGTGAAGACTATTCACCAACTGCTCCATTAGAAGTAGAGATAAAACTAATCACCCCTGATTTTCAGGGGTGGGCCTGGGCCTCTTTCTAATCCAATCCAATTAATCCTGATCAACTAGTATGTAATTTTACGTAAATAATTTACATAGGTGTAGCAAAGCTCAATAAAAATCATCATCTCATTGATGAAAATTAGGGGTATATCCAGCACATGGCGGTTTATAAGGGATGGTGTCCAAAAAGGACAACCGACACAGGAATCGTTTTCCTACACTAGCCGTCGCCGCCACCAGGCGACTAGGGAGGCGAGTTCTTTCCTCCGATCTCCACCGGCCGGGCCGCTGGCCCCCTCTCCCTTCGGCCGCTGCTCTGGCGGCAAGAGGGAGGGGGGGCCCATTCCTCCGCTCTGTAGTTAGGTTTTGGGTTTGTGTGTCGTGTTGCGTCGTTGGGGTGGTGGGAGCAGCGTCCGGACGAATATATTTGCCTCAACTCCACTCCCACACCGGCAGTGTCCTTCATGGAGGCGTTTCGGAGTTGATGGCATCGTGTCTCTGCCTATCCCTCAGATCGGCAGCGTTAGGGTTCATGGATTGTGTTGGCGAGGCGGCGACGGCGACTCCATCAGGTGTGTCTCTCCTTCTGCTCTACCCCCATTGTTGTGGCGTTGTCTCCGACGTCATGGTGGAGCAGTGAGGTTTTGTCGCTCAGGAGTACGCGCAGGCGGTTGTCTATGCAAGTGACAGCTGGAAGATGTAGTATCTTGTGCTGGGTCTGTGGTCGAAGGTTGACAGTAGTGGTTTCCTCCTCCGACATCGTCGTCATGCGGGGGTTTCAGTTCTGAAGTTCGATGGCGTGTCTGGGGACATGTTGCTCCGGTCTGATTCTTTTAACGGCTATGGTTTTGCTTCTGGCAAACTACTTTAGAGGTTCGTAAAGCTGCTGATCGGCAATGGAGCCGCATCGAGCTTGGGTGAAGAGATGATCTGTTTTTTTTTCTTTGGTGGCCGCTTCGGTGGCGTCGAAGAAAAGGAACAGCCGCGGGTATTTTGCATAGGATTTTTCTATCTTTTCAGTCATGTATGATCGGTGCTTACGTGCCTTGTAACTTGATCATTATTCTATATAAATTATTATTATTTTTTGTGGGAATTTATTCTATATAAATTAGACACGCATTACCATGAAAAAAAGACAACCGACATAGCATTGATTAATTACATAATTACTACATATTAATTATTACTAACTGTGGCCAGGCGACCAACAGGAAGTGATTCAGCCGGCGCTTCAGTAGTCCACTCCGGGAGTCTCGCGGGATGCGGACGCCGGGCTAGCGGCTGGCCATGCAGGACATGCACACACACGAGTTTGGCTCGCCGGGCTAGCGGACGCCGCATGAAACGTGTGACACCGGGAAGCACTGACCAACTCGTGGAGTTTCATGCTAGGCTCTAAACCCGATGGTCATGTTTTCTTGGCGGGACGAGTCCTCCAGACACTCCGCAACGCTTTGAGCTCCAGTCCGCTAGCAGAAGCAGGGTTTTACATTACAGGCCGCCGTCCCGCCCCCCCTCGCCACGCCTCCTGCCCGCCAGACCACCAAGGTCCCTCAACACTCTTGCGTTGCACTGTTTCCACAAACGCCAGCAGATGAGAGTCAAATCCTCGCCGGATGTTAAGTTTCTTCGCAAACTCTCACCAATCTGCCATGGACGAGGCGGACTCTGTGTGGTCCACCCAGACTCAGACTTAAACATATAAGATTTCTAGGAGATGTTTACTAATGCGGCCGCGAGTGAAGCTCGGTTGTAAATACATAAACGGGCATCATATAGTATGTTTGGTACCTCCAATATCCTACTAATATCCTACTGAAGAAGCAGCGAGTCTTTTGACATTCTTATCATGATTGCTCCTTCCTCTAAGAGCTTTGCAGGCTATTAAATAGTGCCATGCTTCATGCGGTCACACAAATTTTCACTCATTTTGGCATCACACGTTTTAGAAGGTGTCACAAAAAATGGGGTGCAAACGCTTTCTCGTGAAGATTTTGTTGGTCTAGTAGAGTCATAGTATCAAATAAGTGATAAACTGATGATCCATTTCCCAATAAGTAATCTCCAATTATGAATACTCACGTTTTAGCAAAGTGATATTAAAGCGTGCACCAATTAATATTTAAGCTTTTATATTGTGTGGCAAGATTTTATTGGTGTTTTCATAAATAATTGATTATTAATAGATATGAAAACCAAAATACAAAGGTGAACATGGTTCCACGCCACCTCACGTGAATAGTAAATTAAAAAATATACTAGGAAAATTGAAAAAATCTAAATTTTCGGTGACAAACTGTGTCGACCATTCCACTAACGTGTGAAGTTTCATGAAGTATTGACACCAGCGAATTCTTAGTGAAGGAAATACAATTGGGACCTTATTGCTCACTAGTAGAATGCCCGTATGCGTTGTCATGGGCATTTGGAAATTGAAATTTTTGCCATAATGCATGTTAAATTTTACATGTTAATGTTAGTTGATATTTTTAAATATCATCCAAATCCATCACTTCTTATCTCTAACGAACAAAAGTGGAATAAATTTTATACTACATTATATAAGTATATATGTATAGTATATAAAAACTAAATGTGAGACTAACACAACTGCGTTTATTTGCAAAAAAAGGCTACCTGAAATTACACACAAATATATAAACATATATAAATGATATTTTATATTAATAAACATGAGAAAATAAATAAATTATTTTTCACCTACTCAGTTTTTTAGCTTAACTACCCTATCGTATCACCCTCGCTCTCTCACCCTCCCAGTCCTTCTCTCCGCCGTGACGTCGGCCCCACCATCCCTCTCTGTCATGGCGTCCCGGCCACATCCCCCGTGGTATGTCTCTGCCTCCTCCCCTCCATTCTCACCACCCCCTCCCCTCCATGCTCATCGGCGCCTCCCAACCCCTCCATCGGGATCTCGCCCGCCTTCTCCACTCCCAGGCACGTGTCTGGGTGAGCAGCCGGATCCGACCGCCGTCAAGCCGTGCCGTCGATCTGGCCAACCTGGGCCAATTTTCGGTGCCAACGGTGACTTTCAGGATGATTGTACATCAGGCAAGCCGCACCGTTGATCCGCCATCATAGGCCGATTTCTGGTGCCGAGGGCGTCGCGTTCCCCCTCCAAGATGCATGGTGAAAAAGCTTGGAGAGATCGAGGAAGACCTCACCGTCGGTGGAAATATGTGGTGTCGCGGCTGGGGTCGACGCAGCAGCGCGGCAGGCAACAGGGGAGACGGATCGTACATGGGATTGGATCAGGAGGAGGAGGGATGAGGCATTCATGATTTGGGTTTTTTTTATTTTATCGACGACTATATTTTCCTAGTTTGAACGAATCGAGAAAAGGCGGAGCCGCTCAGGATGGTTCTTTCCTGATTTACGAGTCTTCCCCCAATATCTATGAAGGAGAGGGGTATGTGCGTGTGTTCTTTCCTGATTTTCTTCCATGCGAGACAGAGGTGGAGGTAGGCACTTTATTTGGAAAAAAATCGGTGGGGATGTCTCTCCATCGATGGGAAGGGGATCGATCAGTGGGGAAATGAACGAAACCAACAAACGACAGACTTTAGGAGTAGAGATAATACTTTCACAGTAAGATTTGTTTCTCATGTTTTACTTGTTAATATCCTTTAAATCCATTATTTGTTTCCTGAAAACCTATTATTTGTTTCCCAAAACAAAGCATTCATGAGAGAGACCGGTTGATTTGGATAAGTTAGGAAAGTTGGATCTATGATCTTTTGTACGTTAGCAAAGAGCTAATTTTTCTAAAGAAAAGAGTGGAGAGAAAAATAAACCAATGGATTAGAAAACCAGTGGGAGGGGGTGGTGGAAAGAAGAAAAACCAGCAAAAATAAACCATACCAGGCTACCAAGTGCTTCATTAGAACTTTTCCTAACTTTTGTCGTATCACCTCAACACCTCTCTCACCGCATGCCTTGTCTATGCCACAACGTCTCCCCCACCATCCCTTACTGCCATGGCGTCCCGACCGCACATCCCCCCCCATGGAATGTCCCTGGCTCCTCCCCTCTATTCTCTCCATCCCCTCCCCTCCATGTTCACCGGGGCCTCCCATCCCCTCCATCGGGATCTCGCCCGCCTTCTCCACTCCCAGCCACGTGTCCGGGTGAGTAGCCGGATCCGAATGCCGTCAAGCCATGCCGTCGATCTGGCCAGCCCAGGCCGATTTCTGGTGCCAACGGTGACTTTTAGGACGATTGTACATCAGGCGAGCAGCACCGTCGATCCGCCATCATAGGCCGATTTTTGGTGCCGAGGGCATCGCGTTCCCCCTCCAATGCATGGTGACAGAGCTTGGAGGGATTGAGGAAGGCCTCACCGTCGGTGGAAATGTCGGGCGTCGCGGCTGGGGTTGACGCAGCAGCGCGGCGGGAGTCATGGGAGGCGGATCTTCCGGGGGATTGGATCAGGAGGAGGAGGGATGGGGTGTTCATGAGTTGGTCTTTTTTAGTTTATCAATGACTATTTTTTCCTAGTTTGAACGAATCGAGAAAAGGCGGAACCACTCAGGATGGTTCCTTCCTGATTTATGATTCTTCGCCCAATATCTATGAAGGAGAGGGGTATGTGCGTGTGATTCTTTCCTGGTTTTCTTCTATGCGAGAGAGAGGTGGAGGCAGGCACTTTATTTGGAAAAATATCGGCGGGCATTTCTCTCCATCAATGGGGAGGGGATCGATCGGTGGGGAAATGAACGAAACCAACAAACGACCGACTTTAGGAGTAGAGATAATACTTTCACAATAAAAAAATGTCATGTTTACTTGTTAATTTCCTTAAAATCCATTATTTGTTTTCCTGAAATCTATTCTTTGTTTCCCCAAAAAAATTGCATTACTGAGAGAGAAAGGTTGATTTGGATAAGTTAGGAAAGTTAGATTCGTGATCTTTTGTACATTAGGAAAGAGCTAATTTTTTGAAAGAAAAGAGTGGAGAGAAAATTAAACCAATGGATTAGAAAACCATTGGTGGGGGTGGTGGGACGAACAAAAACCGGACAAAAATAGACCGTACCAGGCTACCATGTGCTCCATTAGGAGTAGAGATTAAATAGTGTTTATTAATATAGCTTCAATTTTGTCATTTTTCCCCAAAATAATAAGGATGTAATTTGTTTGCGGAACTTCATGCACGGGTATATCGGTTGAATAGGTATGTTAAAAAAATATTCAGATACTTTTTTGTTTTCTTCTAGTATTTTTTATGAATCTTCTATATCTAAATAGGGACACCCCACTAGCTGATTTTCCTGGATCCTCGTGAAGCCACGTCATCTGGATTGGTATAGCCGTCGATGTAGTATAACTAAGCACTGCCAGCCGTTTGATCATAAGTGAACGAAATTACTGAAACTTGCCACCGCGAAGTGGAATATACCGCTTCGTTCTTTCGAGCGGTCCTGCTCGCTGGCTGCCTCCTCCTAGCGCTACGACTCGATTTTTTGTTGGCTGGGCCGCAGGTGTATTCACGCGTAAGCCAATGACTGGGCTGCCAGGTCCAATTTGCAAGCCCATGTAGGCTTGGCCAGGTTTTTGGTGCGTGAGGTGAGCCCATGTAATTGTAGTTGATCGATGCGACCAGGCTTCATCTTCCTCGCTCCAACATCGCTCGCCGCCGCTCTTTCTTCCAACCGACACCCTATTCACTCACGATATGAAACGCCAGCCATTAATGCACATGAAAGAAGAGGATTAATCGCCCCTCACTATTTGCCTTCGGTGCTAGATTTAACAGAGGGGCTCTTCCCCAACATTTGCTCTTCCACCCACCGAATCATATCTCTCTTCACCTTCTCCATCAAATCTTACTCCTCTGCCTCCCATTGCAGGAGTAACCGATGCAGCTTCTCCCCAATCAGTGTCGGTGGCTTGATGGTTCTGCCTTGATATATACTGCGCGTCCATTACAGGTCTTGCCTCTCGAAATTCAAGAAGGCGCCTAGGAGGAGTAGGTCGGAAGGATTCCAGGTGAGCGATTCTTGCTGCTGCCCATGTCTGATCTATCAGTCACCTTACTTCTTTGTGGAGCAAGAACAGAGATTGACTGGTGGTTTTTTTTTGCGGCCCAACAAAAACATAAAAAAGTTGCGTTTTGGAAATAGATCTACCTTGCCTGATCCTTGGGGGAGAAGTGATCCTGGTCGTGATGAAGATGCCAGTGAGCAAGTGCTGGAAGACTAAGGAATATTAAGAAAAGGACCAGTGATGAGGTACCAATTAAAGAGGTGGCAGGAATTTACCATATACTAGCTTCAGTTTTATGTTTCTTTTGTATACAGTTACATCTCTTGGTTACCTTGCTGAACCCTTCTGTTTACAAGATGTCAAGATTGTACAAAACAGGGTATCGCTGTTCGATGAGGTAATGCTGTCCACGCGGACCACACCACTGATCATCAGCACCTATTTTAGTCGCTCAACCTACAGCGGCAGGTATATGTAACTTAACAGATGTTAGTTAGGTTCATAAGGTCCCCTGAAATCTTCAATGACGTGGTATGATATCTATCTATTTCTCAATAACCATTTGATCACTCATTTGAGAATTTTCTTCAGTTAGTGATAAGAAGTTCATTAGTTCATGTAGTAGTTCATATTCAATTTTGGAGCAGAAAGAGGTTAATTATTTTATGATCTGTATGTTCCTAATCTTTATGTGGAGTTATAAAGGCTTAATGTCCGACATACAAGAGCATGACATTGCAGCCGGCCTGTATCCTCTACCTCGACATTCCTGTCAAAGAGGTAAATACAGTCCAAAATTCATGATTTCCCATCATTCTTTAATTCCCTGTCCTTTTACAGTTCATCATCTGTTTCTTGTGAAGCTTTTGTTTATACTTCTATTACTGATTTAAATGCCCCATGTTCATCTTGCTTAATTATGTCCCATGTTCATCTTGCTTAATTATAAACTTTGGTCACTTGACATTTTTCAAGTCTGATGGATACAGCCAAGAAGTTTGCAAATTTAAAAGTTTTTCGCGCACTAAATCTCTACTGATACACTACCAATTGTCTTATTCCTTCAATGGTTATATTCATCTTACATTAATGTATTAAGGTCATCTCGCCTTTGTATCAGCTACCCTATATCTCTCTAACAGTGGCATATATATGTATCAAACTGCGGCAGACATTGCCTTTCTGGCCAGTAAACTTATTTTTACGGTTCCGGTCATTTGTTGTAGATGTACTTATATTCTAAAGATGTGGAGAAATATCTCTCTACAAGAAATTATGCATTGTAACATAATTTGTATGTATGAAATTGGGTTAGTTTGTACTAGAATAAACTTCGTAACATTGCAAGTGAAGTAGATGATTTTCGTATGAGTCAACATCTATATCTGTATAAATACACCAAGCTTGCTTGAGCTGATTGTATTATTCATATATGTATATATTTGAACTTAGCAAGAATTTCCACATGTTGTATTGTAAGTGTGCTTACATGATCAAGCTGTTATAGTCCTCGAAGTTGATTATTGTCCATCTATATATATAAATTTATTACGTGTGCTTACATGACCAAGCTGTTATGGTCCTCACTACAATTGCTTCATTGATTTGACAAGCTTCCTGTAATTTGCATGACTGAAAGTATAAAACTATACTAAGTATGATGACAGTCACTTATACATTTTCCAACAGTTGTTCGCGAGACCTCACAAACATACTACTTCAGTGATTTGTTCATTTTCCTTTTATCTCTTATCTACATTCTAAGAATGCACCTCATGAATGTTTACAATATGGCATACTAATATCCCGCAGCAACGCGCGGGGTATCACCTAGTTTACTATCAATAAGGGGTGCGCGTGGAACCATGTTCACCAAATCCGCGTCCATATAAAAACTCATATAGTGTACTATATGTTATACAGTAACATAGAGGTAAAAACCATAATGAAAAAATGACATTGTATTAACTTGATTAATCTAAATAATTATACCTCTTGAAAATCAATATGATTAAATATACAGCCTGTTTAAAAGAACTAACAAACTTTAGACTCACATATTTGATCAAAATGATCAATCTTGGAGCGGTCTTGGGGAGTTCGTACGTCCACCACGTTGGCGTACGACAATCCGGATCCAACCCAAAACCATCTTCGTATTCAAAATTGTCGCAACATTCACACCGGCTACCGACCTTACGCCTACTCGCATTCATACTAGCTACCGGTCGTGATGCATTCATGGTCGGGCAGTTGGTGAGCCGCCCGAAAAGCCTACCCAACTATTTAAACAGCCAGCCGACCACTCCCAAACCTTGCCTCCCGTTCTTCTCATTTTTTCACATCCCTTTGACGTCGTCAAGCCCCCCTAGTTTGTGTTGGCCGCCAACAATGCTGAGGCCTCCGGCACCAGCGCGGGAGTCGGCAACCTCACCTCCGACTGGGAGGAGTAGGATTTATTATAGTAGTTTTTAGTTCTTTAGGGATCTTTTCCATGGTAAAAGACCTGCGAACTAGTATGAATCAACATAGAAAGACTCGGTGTCCATTGGATGGCATCCTCCCGGCTTAATATCTAACCTATGAACTAGTATGAATCAACATTGAATGACTCGGTCTCCGCCCTGCATGTGGGATAGGGTTGGATGGTGTCCGCATGACTCGATTTCGGAGACACATCCGTACGTGTTTTTTTGTTTTTTTTTGTGGGTGGTGAACATTTGGTGACGTATGTATATTCATTGCCTTTGGAGATGCTTATGCCATATGCCACGTTGATGACTCATCCTACCTCAAAAAAAAAATGTTCACAATTTTTCTTAAAATAGTTTCATGAAATATTAAATAAATCGTTAGAAATTTCTAAAAATGGTAGCAAATTTCTAAAAATGTTCATGATTTACAAAATATTCCTGAGTTGAAAAATGTGTTCGCAAATTTTAAAAGTATTCCTTAGTTTAAAAATATATTCAGTAAATCTAAAATGGTCATGATTTACAAAAGTTTGCGATTTCGAAAAAACATTCATGAATTTTTTAAATTCTTTTAATTTATAAGATCTTACAAAAGAAATTATATACTTACAAAATTTGAAAAATTACAATCTAAAACATCTTTAATAAAAAATATCAATTTTTTAAAATTTTCATCAATTTTGAAATAAAGTAATAAAAAGGGACAAAAGATTCACAAAAATATTAAAAAGGAAAAGTAACATAAGGAAAAGAGACGAAAGAAACAAAAAAAAACCACAAGCTCTCTCTTTGTTGGGCCGGTCTATGTGCGAGCGGGGGTGTTCATTCATAGACATTGGCGCCGTTACGCATGGAATAGGATCCACATGTTTCAGCTTGATCATAAGAACCGACGGGGGGTACGGCGACCCGTTTGTTGAAGATAGTGGCGGTGAGGCGGACCGCGCCGATGATCTCCATTTGATGGATGATGACATCGAACACAATATCACATCGTTATGATGCCTCTGATGTTTGAAGGGAGAATGCGACACGAAATGAGAAGCTGATGCATCTTATGAAATGGTTATTCTCTGCGAGCCAAATCCGACCGGTCTCAACACCGCCCTAGCCCCGCTCGGCGTGGTGAGGCATGTTTTCAGGTTACCATACACTCCCCTTCCTCTTGAAAAGAGGGTGGAGTTTGTCCGGAGTGCGGAAGCTATCGGACGAGAGATCTTTGTTGGACACAAGGAGGCGCGGGTTCTGGATGACGATGATTTCGTGTTGATCAGCAGGTATGAACAAGTGAGTTCTTCGTGCCCCGGTGTTAGTTGACGAACGGCGGCACGGAGTAGTGTCACACTATCCATTGCTGTTATTGTTTTAGACGCTTCATTTGCTCAACAAACATTTGTTGGTGCCCGTGTGGTTCCTTTGCACCTTTTGATCCAGAAACCATGAACCACTTGTTGGTATCTTGCGTCTTCGCGCTCTCCATTTGGAAGGGGTGGTTGTGTCCTAGGGGAATGGATTCACTAGTAGAAAAACACCTAATAGTCCTGGTTCGTAAGGGCCTTTAGTCCCGGTTCATGAACCGGGACTAATGGGTCGTTACTAATACCTCCACCCATTAGTCCCAGTTCAAACACGAACCGGGACCAATGTGCCTCCACGTGGCCCTGTGCGCCGAGCCCAGTCAGGGGGCCTTTGGTCCCGGTTGGTGGCTCCAACCGGGACCAAAAGTCAATTTTTTTTACAAAAGTGGCTGCTTTAGGGGTTTTGGGTGTTATTTTTAGGTTGTTATTATAGCTAGGTAATAGAGAGAAGTGTCCTCTCTTATATCTTCGTCCTTGGTTTATCAACCCTGCTGCTATGTTCATTGCACCCGCAGATATAACATGCTCATGCATGCTTGCGTCATACATCATCATATATATATAATAACAAGTCCTACTAATCATGCATCATCATACAACTTCTACTCGTTATTAATAATAAGTCATACGATCATCATCCTCATAGTCATCGAACCCAACCCTACATAATTGTTCTTAGCACATGATCATCGATGATCGGTAGGACCTAAACACCCTTAAGGTAAAATAGCATAAAACAATATAGACCCTGACTCTCCATTATGAAGAATGGCGATCATCCTGTCTCCAATTCTTGCCCTTCGTTGTTTATTGCTTCCAAGAAGCTCCTTACGACTGTCCATACATTTTTCCATTCTTTGATTGTTATGTCTCCACTTCTTTTAGAAACCCGGTATGGACAGTTGAGATTAGAGGGACGACCTGGTTGTATGTTCAAAACATGAAGGCTACCATGCGTATACATCAGATGAGGCACACAATCATTCGGGATTATCTGTTGAAAAACATAGTAATAACTTCGTAGTTACCAATGATGTACTAGTTTTAGAAGTGTGCAAAAGATGCACGGATGTCGTAATAGTAAAAATAATCTTACCAGGTATCTCCATGGTAGTTACCGTAGTTCAACACGTGCACTAGTGGCACGTATTGACCATAATGTTGAGGAGTTCGATTGTAGATATTGTAATTCTCAAGATCAGTACAAAATTCGACCAGATGATTTTTCTCTGATAAGTTAATTCGAGCCTTCGTGTAGTACGTTTTGTCTACCATCTTCCGCACATTCTTTGAAGAATGAAAATAAGCTGTCAATGGAGATAAGTTGTCAACTATTTTGAAATAAACAATATAAATTACTTAATAACTATGTTAAGCTCACATGGGGGAAGAATTGGAGGTGTATCTACAAGGACCCAAATCGAAGGTCTCTCTTGCTCGATTGTAGGATCATCAAGATCCATGGTAACAAGCATACCCTCATCAAGACCATACATGTTGCAAAGTGCTTCCCAATTTTTGCAACCAAAATGGGTTACACTCTGAGCATTGTACAGCTTTACTTGAAAATCCACACCATGATGGGTACTTAGGATAATTTTCTTGGTTTCGAAACTTTCATGGTCTTCAAAACCCATCCTCTCCAAGACATAGCGTCTTGCAAAGCATGGGATAAGCTAGTCGAATTGGAAAAGATCAAAAATATTGTCATGATTAAAATAGTTGAAGTCAAGATTAATTACGAAAAAAACTATTGTCGTCGGTTACGTACCGTATGAACATCGAAGGTCTCCTCGAGCTTAATGCTGAAGCGACGATCTTCGTCCAGCTCAATGAACATGTCGCAGATACCTCGGTCGTCGTGGCACCAGTCGCACTCCCCCAGGCGGTTTTCGTCGTCCGATGAGTACGACATTTCCGGCCTATGTTCATAATTCAAATATTAAACTAGATCATTATTATTAATCACGGGTTGACTATCGGTGATGTACGTAGCTCCTCCTTTCATTCCCGAGTGCATTATTACATCAAATTGTCTAGCACACGGAATGAAGGAGGACTTATCAATATGAGCATTCAATAATCAAATCCAAATCATAAAATAAGAAAAACCAAATCATAAAATAAAGCAGTATTCAAATTAGCATGCATTCAATAATTATAAGCAAAAGTACATCATCTCTTGGTGTCCGTACATCGTCTAATATTATCACTAATACAACTAGAACCGTGGCGCCCGACGGTATCGACGCTGGCGGTGGACACCCAAAGATACGGAACCATCAAAGGAGCATAGCTCGGTGAGATCCTCAAGAACCTGCTAGGTATTGTCGAACCTGCCCTCCAATGCAACCATGTAGCGACGGACGTGCTCGTCCTAAATCATCGACACGATGACGTACCACCTCCGCGGTGTCCGGAAGCCTCGGCACCGTCACTGCCCACGCGACCGCCACCAAACAAGGATCGGGTCAACAACGGGCTGCCTCCTCACCAACCTCGTCCCCGAAGGTAGCACCTCCCAATACCAGCCAGTGGAGCCAGGTCCGAACATGGCCCTGATCAAGCAAGCCTCCACCGCCGAGTCGGCGGCAGCGAGGATGGATAGGCATCACCGACGTCGATCGGGAACTACTTCTATATATAGTTAAATAAGGTAGTTTTATTAATTAAATCAACTATCTAGTTCAACTACTAATTAATTACTTACTATAAATAAATAAAGTAGCTAGTTCAACTATATATAAACTACTTCTTATTTTTTTTTCCTTTTTAAATACTATGAACAAAGAAAACATTAAAATTCTATGAACAAAATTAATTACACAATCTAAATATCACCAAAAATCTATTAACAATAATATGAACAAATTAATTACACAATCTAACATAATATAATACATATCTAAATTACTACACATCTAATCTAACAAAAAGATCTAAATTACACAATATGAACAAATCTAACAGAAAAAAATCTAACATAAAAATCTATTAACAGAAAAAATCTAACATAATATAATACATATCTAAATTACTACACATCTAATCTAACAAAAAGATCTAAATTACACAATATGAACAAATCTAACAAAAAAAATCTAACATAAAAATCTATTAACAGAAAAAAATCTAACATAATATGAACAAATTAATTACACAATCTAAATTACAAAATATGAACTACATATCTAAATTACTACACATCTAATCTAACAAAAAATCTATGAACTACAAAAAAATCTAAAAACAAATCTAACAAAAATAAAAAAGTTGCTCACAGCCAGCAACGGCGATGGCGACGGCGAGTCTTGTGTGGCGGCGACGCCGTCGAGGCGGCGCAGCTGGGCGGCGACGTCGATCGGGCGGGCGGGCGGGCGGCGGCAAGGCGGGCGGCGGCGGCGCGGCGTCGGGCGGGCGGTGACGGCAAGGTGGCAGCAGGGGACACGGCGACGGGAGAGGAGAAGAGGCCGGAGAGATCAAAGTCGGAAGAGGAGGACGGCGCGCTAAGTGCTGCATATATAGCAAAGGCATTGGTCCGGGTTCGTGGCACAAACCGGGACCATGATTTTAGTAGTCCCGGTTGGTGCCGCCAACCGGGACCAAAGGCCTCTTTTCAGCAGCCCAAAGGGCCGGAAACAAAGACCTTTGGTCCCGGTTGGCGCACCAACCGAGACTAAAGAGGGGCATTGGTCCCGGTTAGGCCCACCAACCGGGACTAAAGAGGGTCATTGGTCCCGGTTGGAGCCACCAACCGGTACCAATGGTCCCGTCTAATTATTTTTTTATTTTATGCAGCTGTTTTTTAGTTGATTCTTTCTGCAGCTGCTTTTTTAGTCCCACCTCACCAAGCGAGAGGCACTCGCAGCTGTTTATAAGCCCTGAGTGCAGAGACGATGAAGAAGAGGCTCAATGCTCACCTGCAAGTTGGTTAGCTTCAAGCCTTGAGGAATAGGGTAGACTGCACAGAGCTATGTGTAGTGCAGTTGACACTATTCCGAAAGGCTTGAAACAAATTAACAAGCATTGCGCCTATTTTTTATTTTTAATGCATTTTTTAATAGTTGTGATTAACTGTACTAAAAAAGGAGCATATATGCTTATTTTTAATGACTTATTACAACTCAGAAATAAAAATAAAAAAATAAATACAGCAGGAAAGAAAAAAACTATAAGGAAAACTACTCAGAAATGAATAGAAGCAAAAAATAGTTGTGATTAACTGTACTAAAAAAGGAGCATATATGCTTATTTTTAATGGCTTATTACCACTTAGAAATAAAAAGAAAAAAAATTAGCAGAAAAACAAAACTATATAAAAAACTACTCAGAAACGAATAGAAGAAAAAATATTTGTGATTAACTGTACTAAAAAAGGAACATAGTGTTGGGGAACGTTGCAGAAAATTAAAATTTTTCCTACGGTTTCACCAAGATCCATCTATGAGTTCATCCAAGCAACGAGTCATGGGAGAGAGTTTGCATCTACATACCACTTGTAGATCGCGTGCGGAAGCTTGCAAGGTGATGATGGAGTCGTACTCGCCGTGATTCGAATCACCGATGACCAAGTGCTGAACGGACAGCACCTCCGCGTTCAACACACGCACGTGCGGTACAGGTGGCGTCTCCTCCGTCTTGATCCAGCAAGGAGGTGAGAGGTTGAGAAGACAGCTCCACCGGCAGCACGACGGCGTGGTGATGGTGGAGAAGCGGTACTCCGACAGGGCTTCGACGAGCACACAACAGAGGAGGAGAGGTGTCGGGGAGGGGAGGGCTGCGCCTTGGCTTGTGGTGCTGCTGCCCTTCCCTCACCCCTCTAGTTATAGGGGGAAGGGAGTAGGGGGCCGGCCCCTCTAGATGCATCTAGAGGCGGCGGCAAGGGAGGGGACTTGCCCCCAAGCAAGGCGCGCCTCTAGGGTTTCCCCTCAACCCTAGGCGCAAGGGCCCAAGGGAGGGTGCGCCCAGCCACGAGGCTGGCTAATTCCCCACGCAGCCCAAGTGGCCCCGGGAGGTGGCCCTCCCGGTGGACCTCCGGAACCCTTCCGGTGGCCCCGGTAGAATACCAGTACGCCCCCGAAATTTTCCGGTTATCTTTTAACAACTTCCCATATATAAATCTTTACCTCCGGACCCTTAGGAACTCCTCGTGATGTCAGGGATCTCATCGGGACTCCAAACAACATTCGGTAGTCACATACTAGTCTTCCTAATAACCCTAGCGCCACCGAACCTTAGTGTGTAGACCCTACGGGTTCGGAGACATCTGAGACATGACCGAGACGACTCTCGGGCAATAACCAACAGCGGGTCTGGATACCCATGTTGGCTCCCACATGCTCCTCGATGATTTCATCGGTTGAACCACGATGTCGAGGATTCGATCAAACCACTGTATGCAATTCCTTTGTCAATCGATGCGTTACTTGCGAGACTCGATCGTCGGTATCCCAATACCTTGTTCGGTCTCGTTACGGCAAGTCACTTTTTACTCGTACGTGTTTTTGTTTTTTTGTGGGTGGTGAACATTTGGTGACGTATGTATATTCATTGCCTTTGGAGATGCTTATGCCATATGCCACGTTGATGACTCATCCTACCTCAAAAAAAAAATGTTCACAATTTTTCTTAAAATAGTTTCATGAAATATTAAATAAATCGTTAGAAATTTCTAAAAATGGTAGCAAATTTCTAAAAATGTTCATGATTTACAAAATATTCCTGAGTTGAAAAATGTGTTCGCAAATTTTAAAAGTATTCCTTAGTTTAAAAATATATTAAGTAAATCTAAAAATGGTCATGATTTACAAAAAGTTTGCGATTTCGAAAAAACATTCATGAATTTTTTAAATTCTTTTAATTTATAAGATCTTACAAAAGAAATTATATACTTACAAAATTTGAAAAATTACAATCTAAAACATCTTTAATAAAAATATCAATTTTTAAAATTTTCATCAATTTTGAAATAAAGTAATAAAAGGGACAAAAGATTCACAAAAATATTAAAAAGGAAAAGTAACATAAGGAAAAGAGCGAAAGAAACAAAAAAACCACAAGCTCTCTCTTTGTTGGGCGGTCTATGTGCGGCGGGGTGTTCATTCATAGACATTGGCGCCGTTACGCATGGAATAGGATCCACATGTTTCAGCTTGATCATAAGAACCGGCGAAGTGCGGCGACCCGTTTGTTGAAGATAGTGGCGGTGAGGCGGACCGCGCCGATGATCTCCATTTGATGGATGATGACATCGAACACAATATCACATCGTTATGATGCCTCTGATGTTTGAAGGGAGAATGCGACACGAAATGAGAAGCTGATGCATCTTATGAAATGGTTATTCTCTGCGAGCCAAATCCGACCGGTCTCAACACCGCCCTAGCCCTTCGGCGTGGTGAGGCATGTTTTCAGGTTACCATACACTCCCTTCCTCTTGAAAAGAGGGTGGAGTTTGTCCGAGTGCGGAAGCTATCGGACGAGAGATCTTTGTTGGACACAAGGAGGCGCGGGTTACGGATGGCGATGATTTCGTGTTGATCAGCAGGTATGAACAAGTGAGTTCTTCGTGCCCGGTGTTAGTTGATTTGACGGCGCACGGAGTAGTGTCACACTATCCATTGCTGTTATTGTTTTAGACGCTTCATTTGCTCAACAAACATTTGTTGGTGCCCGTGTGGTTCCTTTGCACCTTTTGATCCAGAAACCATGAACCACTTGTTGGTATCTTGCGTCTTCGCGCTCTCCATTTGGAAGGGGTGGTTGTGTCCTAGGGGAATGGATTCACTAGTAGAAAAACACCTAATAGTCCTGGTTCGTAAGGGCCTTTAGTCCCGGTTCATGAATCGGGACTAATGGGTCGTTACTAATACCTCCACCCATTAGTCCCGGTTCAAACACGAACTGGGACCAATGTTCCTCCACGTGGCCCTGTGCGCCGAGCCCAGTCAGGGGGCCTTTGGTCCCGGTTGGTGGCTCCAACCGGGACCAAAAGTCAATTTTTTACAAAAGTGGCTGCTTTAGGGGTTTTGGGGGTTATTTTAGGTTGTTATTATAGCTAGGTAATAGAGAAGTGTCCTCTCTTATATCTTCGTCCTTGGTTTATCAACCCTGCTGCTATGTTCATTGCACCCTTGAGATATAACATGCTCATGCATGCTTCGTCATACATCATCATATATATATAATAACAAGTCCTACTAATCATGCATCATCATACAACTTCTACTCGTTATTAATAATAAGTCATCGATCATCATCCTCATAGTCATCGAACCCAACCCTACATAATTGTTCTTAGCACATGATCATCGATGATCGGTAGGACCTAAACACCCTTAAGGTAAAATAGCATAAAACAATATAGACCCTGACTCTCCATTATGAAGAATGGCGATCATCCTGTCTCCAATTCTTGCCCTTCGTTGTTTATTGCTTCCAAGAAGCTCCTTACGACTGTCCATACATTTTTCCATTCTTTGATTGTTATGTCTCCACTTCTTTTAGAAACCGGTATGGACAGTTGAGATTAGTAGGGCGACCTGGTTGTATGTTCAAAACATGAAGGCTACCATGCGTATACATCAGATGAGGCACACAATCATTCGGGATTATCTGTTGAAAAACATAGTAATAACTTCGTAGTTACCAATGATGTACTAGTTTTAGAAGTGTGCAAAAAGATGCACGGATGTTGTAATAGTAAAAAATAATCTTACCAGGGTATCTCCATGGTAGTTACCGTAGTTCAACACGTGCACTAGTGGCACGTATTGACCATAATGTTGAGGAGTTTGATTGTAGATATTGTAATTCTCAAGATCAGTACAAAATTCGACCAGATGATTTTTCTCCTGATAAGTTAATTCGGAGCCTTCGGTGTAGTACGTTTTGTCTACCATCTTCCGCACATTCTTTGAAGAATGAAAATAAGCTGTCAATGGAGATAAGTTGTCAACTATTTTGAAATAAACAATATAAATTACTTAATAACTATGTTAAGCTCACATGGGGGAAGAATTGGAGGTGTATCTACAAGGACCCAAATCGAAGGTCTCTCTTGCTCGATTGTAGGATCATCAAGATCCATGGTAACAAGCATACCCTCATCAAGACCATACATGTTGCAAAGTGCTTCCCAATTTTTGCAACCAAAATGGGTTACACTCTGAGCATTGTACAGCTTTACTTGAAAATCCACACCATGATGGGTACTTAGGATAATTTTCTTGGTTTCGAAACTTTCATGGTCTTCAAAACCCATCCTCTCCAAGACATAGCGTCTTGCAAAGCATGGGATAAGCTAGTCGAATTGGAAAAGATCAAAAATATTGTCATGATTAAAATAGTTGAAGTCAAGATTAATTACGAAAAAACTATTGTAAATCGGTTACGCATCGTATGAACATCGAAGGTCTCCTCGAGCTTAATCTGAAGCGGCGATCTTCGTCCAGCTCAATGAACATGTCGCAGATACCTCGGTCGTCGTGGCACCAGTCGCACTCCCCCAGGCGGTTTTCGTCGTCCGATGAGTACGACATTTCCGGCCTATGTTCATAATTCAAATATTAAACTAGATCATTATTATTAATCACGGGTTGACTATCGGTGATGTACGTAGCTCCTCCTTTCATTCCCGAGTGCATTATTACATCAAATTGTCTAGCACACGGGAATGAAGGAGGACTTATCCAATATGAGCATTCAATAATCAAATCCAAATCATAAAATAAGAAAAACCAAATCATAAAATAAAGCAGTATTCAAATTAGCATGCATTCAATAATTATAAGCAAAAGTACATCATCTCTTGGTGTCCGTACATCGTCTAATATTATCACTAATACAACTAGAACCGTAGCGCCCGACGGGTATCGACGCGGGCGGTGGACACCCAAAGATACGGAACCATCAAAGGAGCATAGCTCCAGTGAGATCCCTGAAGAACCTGCTAGGTATTGTCGAACCTGCCCTCCAATGCAACCATGTAGCGACGGACGTGCTCGTCCTCGTCACTGACACGGTGACGTACCACCTCCGCGGTGTCCGGAAGCCTCGGCACCGTCACTGGCCCACGCGACCGCCACCAAACAAGGATCGGGTCAACAACGGGCTGCCTCCTCACCAACCTACGTCCCCCGGAAGGTAGCACCTCCCAATACCAGCCCGGCGGAGCCCAGTCCCGAACATGGCCCTGATCAAGCAAGCCTCCACCGCCGAGTCGACGACGACGAGGATGCGGGATAGGCATCACCGACGTCGATGCGGGAACTACTTCTATATATAGTTAAATAAGGTAGTTTTATTAATTAAATCAACTATCTAGTTCAACTACTAATTAATTACTTACTATAAATAAATAAAGTAGCTAGTTCAACTATATATAAACTACTTCTTATTTTTTTTTTCCTTTTTTAAATACTATGAACAAAGAAAACATTAAAATTCTATGAACAAAATTAATTACACAATCTAAATATCACCAAAAAATCTATTAACAATAATATGAACAAATTAATTACACAATCTAACATAATATAATACATATCTAAATTACTACACATCTAATCTAACAAAAGATCTAAATTACACAATATGAACAAATCTAACAGAAAAAATCTAACATAAAAATCTATTAACAGAAAAAATCTAACATAATATAATACATATCTAAATTACTACACATCTAATCTAACAAAAGATCTAAATTACACAATATGAACAAATCTAACAAAAAAAATCTAACATAAAAATCTATTAACAGAAAAAAATCTAACATAATATGAACAAATTAATTACACAATCTAAATTACAAAATATGAACTACATATCTAAATTACTACACATCTAATCTAACAAAAAATCTATGAACTACAAAAAAATCTAAAACAAATCTAACAAAATAAAAAAGTTGCTCACAGCGGCAGCGGCGATGGCGACGGCGAGTCTTGTGTGGCGGCGACGCGCCGAGGCGGCGCAGGCTGGGGCGGCGACGTCGATCGAGGCGGGCGGGCGGGCGGCGACGGCGTCGGGCGAGGCGGGCGGCGACGGCGCGGGCGGGCGGTGACGGCAAGGTGGCAGCAGGGGACACGGCGACGGGAGAGGAGAAGAGGCCGGAGAGATCAAAGTCGGAAGAGGAGGACGGCGCGCTAAGTGCTGCATATATAGCAAAGGCATTGGTCCGGGTTCGTGGCACAAACCGGGACCAATGACTCCTTTAGTCCCGGTTGGTGCCGCCAACCGGGACCAAAGGCCTCTTTTCAGCAGCCCAAAGGGCGGGAAACAAAGACCTTTGGTCCCGGTTGGCGCACCAACCGAGACTAAAGAGGGGCATTGGTCCCGGTTAGGCCCACCAACCGGGACTAAAGAGGGTCATTGGTCCCGGTTGGAGCCACCAACCGGTACCAATGGTCCCGTCTAATTATTTTTTTATTTTATGCAGCTGTTTTTTAGTTGATTCTTTCTGCAGCTGCTTTTTTAGTCCCACCTCACCAAGCGAGAGGCACTCGCAGCTGTTTATAAGCCCTGAGTGCAGAGACGATGAAGAAGAGGCTCAATGCTCACCTGCAAGTTGGTTAGCTTCAAGCCTTGAGGAATAGGGTAGACTGCACAGAGCTATGTGTAGTGCAGTTGACACTATTCCGAAAGGCTTGAAACAAATTAACAAGCATTGCGCCTATTTTTTATTTTTAATGCATTTTTAATAGTTGTGATTAACTGTACTAAAAAGGAGCATATATGCTTATTTTAATGACTTATTACAACTCAGAAATAAAAATAAAAAAATAAATACAGCAGGAAAGAAAAAAACTATAAGGAAAACTACTCAGAAATGAATAGAAGCAAAAAATAGTTGTGATTAACTGTACTAAAAAAGGAGCATATATGCTTATTTTTAATGGCTTATTACCACTTAGAAATAAAAAGAAAAAAATTAGCAGAAAAACAAAACTATATAAAAACTACTCGTAAAGCGAATAGAAGAAAAAATATTTGTGATTAACTGTACTAAAAAAGGAACATAGTGTTGGGGAACGTTGCAGAAAATTAAAATTTTTCCTACGGTTTCACCAAGATCCATCTATGAGTTCATCCAAGCAACGAGTCATGGGAGAGAGTTTGCATCTACATACCACTTGTAGATCGCGTGCGGAAGCTTGCAAGGTGATGATGGAGTCGTACTCGCCGTGATTGAATCACCGATGACCAAGTGTTGAGCGGACAGCACCTCCGCGTTCAACACACGTACGGTACAGGTGACGTCTCCTCCGTCTTGATCCAGCAAGGAGGAGTGAGAGGTTGAGAAGACAGCTCCACCGGCAGACGACGGCGTGGTGATGGTGGAGAAGCGGTACTCGGCGAGGCCGCCGAGCACACACAGAGGAGGAGAGGTGTCGGGAGGGAGGGCTGCGCCTTGGCTTGTGGTGCTGCTGCCTCCCTCACCCCTCTAGTTATAGGGGAAGGGAGTAGGGGCGGCCCTCTAGATGCATCTAGAGGGGGCGGCCAAGGAGGGGGACTTGCCCCCAAGCAAGGCGCCCTCTGGGGTTTCCCCTCAACCCTAGGCGCAAGGGCCCAAGGGAGGTGCGCCCAGCCACCGGGGCTGGCTAATTCCCCACGCAGCCCAGTGGCCCCGGGAGGTGGCCCCTCCAGTGGACCTCCGGAACCCTTAGGTGGCCCAGTAGAATACCAAGATCGCCCCGAAATTTTCCGGTTATCTTTTAACAACTTCCCATATATAAATCTTTACCTCCGGACCCTTCCGGAACTCCTCGTGATGTCCGGGATCTCATCTGGGACTCCAAACAACATTCGGTAGTCACATACTAGTCTTCCTAATAACCCTAGCGTCACCGAACCTTAAGTGTGTAGACCCTACGGGTTCGGAGACATGAGACATGACCGAGGCGACTCTCGGGCAATAACCAACAGCGGGTGCGGATACCCATGTTGGCTCCCACATGCTCCTCGATGATTTCATCGGTTGAACCACGATGTCGAGGATTCGATCAAACCCTGTATGCAATTCCCTTTGTCAATCGGTACGTTACTTGCCCGAGACTCGATCGTCGGTATCCCAATACCTTGTTCAGTCTCGTTACCGGCAAGTCACTTTACTCATACCGTAATGCATGATCCCGTGGCCAACTCCTTGGTCACCTTGAGCTCATTATGATGATGCATAACCGAGTGGGCCCAGAGATACCTCTCCGTCATACGGAGTGACAAATCCCAGTCTCGATCCGTGTCAACCCAACAGATACTTTCGGAGATACCTGTAATGTACCTTTATAGTCACCCAGTTACGTTGTGACGTTTGATACACCCAAGGCACTCCTACGGTATCCGGAGTTACGATCTCATGGTCGAAGGAAGAGATACTTGACATTGGCAAAGCTCTAGCAAACGAACTACACGATCTTTGTGCTATGCTTAGGATTGGGTCTTGTCCATCACATCATTCTCCTAATGATGTGATCCCGTTATCAACGTCATCCAATGTCCATAGTCAGGAAACCATGACTATCTGTTGATCACAACGAGCTAGTCAACTAGAGGCTCACTAGGGACATATTGTGGTCTTTGTGTTCACACGTGTATTACGATTTCCGGATAATACAGTTATAGCATGAACAAAAGATAATTATCATGAACAATGAAATATAATACAGTTATAGCATGAGCAGAAGTCAACTAGAGGCTCACTAGGGATGGACTTCAGCTTCACTACGGGAGAGAATGTCTCGTCGTAGTCAATCCCTTGAACTTGTCGATAACCCTTAGCGACAAGTCGAGCTTTATAGATGGTAATATTGCCATCCGCGTCCGTCTTCTTCTTAAAAATCCATTTGTTTTCTATCGCTCGCCGATCATCGGGCAAGTCTGTCAAAGTCCATACTTTGTTTTCATACATGGATTCTATCTCGGATTTCATGGCTTCAAGCCATTTGTTGGAATCCGGGCCCGCCATCGCTTCTTCATAGTTCGAAGGTTCACCGTTGTCTAACAACATGATTTCCAGGACAGGGTTGCCGTACCACTCTGGTGCGGAACGTGTCCTCGTGGACCTACGAAGTTCAGTAGTAACTTGATCCGAAGTACCTTGATTATCATCATTGTCTTCCTCTTCTGTTGGTGTGGGCATCACAGGAATGGTTTCCTGCGCTGCACCACTTTCCCATTCGAGAGGTAGTACTTCATCGAGTTCTATTTTCCTCCCACTTACTTCTTTCGAGAGAAACTCTTTTTCCAGAAAGCATCCGTTCTTGGCAACAAAGATCTTGCCTTCGGATCTTAAGTAGAAGGTATACCCGACAGTTTCCTTAGGGTATCCTATGAATACGCATTTTTCCGACTTGGGTTCGAGCTTTTCAGGTTGAAGTTTCTTGACATAAGCATCGCATCCCCAAACTTTTAGAAACGACAGCTTAGGTTTCTTCCTAAACCATAATTCATACGGTGTCGTCTCAACGGATTTAGACGGTGCCCTATTTAAAGTGAATGTAGCTGTCTCTAGTGCGTATCCCCAAAATGATAGCGGTAAATCGGTAAGAGACATCATAGACCGCACCATATCCAATAGAGTGCGACACGACGTTCGGACACACCGTTTATTTGAGGTGTTCAGCGGCGTGAGTTGTGAAACGATTCCACATTTCCTTAAGTGTGTACCAAATTCGTGACTTAAGTATTCTCCTCCACGATCTGATCGTAGGAACTTTATCTTTCGGTCATGTTGATTCTCCACCTCATTCTGAAATTCATTGAACTTTTCAAAGGTCTCAGACTTGTGTTTCATTAAGTAGACATACGCATATCTACTCAAGTCATCAGTGAGAGTGAGAACATAACGATATCCTCCGCGAGCCTCAACGCTCATTGGACTGCACACTTCGGTATGTATGATTTCCAACAAGTTGGTCGCTCGCTCCATTGTTCCGGAGAACAGAGTCTTGGCCATTTTGCCTAAGAGGCATGGTTCGCATGTGTCAAACGATTCATAATCAAGAGCCTCTAAAAGTCCATCAGCATGGAGCTTCTTCATGCGCTTGACACCAATGTGACCAAGGCGGCAGTGCCACAAGTATGTGGGACTATCGTTATCAACTTTACATCTTTTGGCATCCACACTATGAACATGTGTAATATTATGCTCGAGATTCATTAAGAATAAACCATTGACCATCGGAGCATGACCATAAAACACATCTCTCATATAAATCGAACAACCATTATTCTCAGACTTAAATGAGTAGCCATCTCGTATTAAACGAGATCCAGATACAATGTTCATGCTCAAACTTGGCACTAAATAACAAATATTAAGGTTCAAAACTAATCCCGTAGGTAAATGTAGAGGAAGCGTGCCGACGGCGATCACATCGACTCTGGAACCATTCCCGACGAGCATCGTCACCTCGTCCTTCGCCAGTCTCCGTTTATTCCGCAGCTCCTGCTGTGAGTTACAAATATGAGCAACGACACCGGTATCAAATACCCAGGAGTTACTACGAGTACTGGTAAGGTACACATCAATTACATGTATATCAAATATACCTTTGGTGTTGCGGCCTTCTTATCCGCTAAGTATTTGGGGCAGTTCCGCTCAAAGTGACCCTTCCCTTGCAATAAAAGCACTCGAGTCTCGGGCTTGGGTCCATTCTTTGACTTCTTCCGGCAACAAAGCTTACGGGCGCGACAACATCTTTGCCGTCCTTCTTGAAGTTCTTCTTACCCTTGCCTTTCTTGAACTTAGTGGTCTTATTGACCATCAACACTTGATGTTCTTTCATGACTTCAGCCTCTGCTGACTTCAACATCGAGAACACTTCAGGAATGGTCTTTACCATCCCCTGCATGTTGTAGTTCATCACAAAGCTCTTGTAGCTTGGTGGGAGCGACTGGAGGATTCTGTCAATGACCGCCTCATCTGGGAGGTTAATGTTCAGCTGGGTCATACGGTTGTGCAACCCAGACATCTTGAGGATGTGCTCACTTGTGAACTGTTTTCCTCCATTTTACAACTGTAGAACTTGTCGGAGACATCATATCTCTCGACCCGGGCATGAGCTTGGAAAACTAGTTTCAGCTCTTCGAACATCTCATATGCTCCGTGATGCTCAAAATGCTTTTGGAGCCCCGATTCTAAGCTGTAAAGCATGCCGCACTGAACGAGGGAGTAATCATCAGCACGAGCTTGCCAAGCGTTCATAATGTCTTGGTTCTCTGGGACGGGAGCGTCACCTAGCGGTCCTTCTAGGACATATTGCTTCCTGGCAGCTATGAGGATGATCCTCAGGTTCCGGACCCAGTCCGTATAGTTGCTGCCATCATCTTTCAGCTTGGTTTTCTCTAGGATCGCGTTGAAGTTCATGTTGACATTAGCGTTGGCCATTGATCTACAAGACATATTTGCAAAGGTTTTAGACTAAGTTCATGATAATAAAGTTCTAATCAAATTATGAACTCCCACTTAGATTAGACATCCCTCTAGTCATCTAAGTGTTACACGATCCGAGTCGACTAGCCCGTGTCCGATCATCACGTGAGACAGACTAGTCATCGTCGGTGAACATCTTCATGTTGATCGTATCTTCCATACGACTCGTGTTCGACCATTCGGTCTCCGTGTTCCGAGGCCATGTCTGTACATGCTAGGCTCGTCAAGTTAACCCTATGTGTTTTTCGTGTAAAACTGTCTTACACCGTTGTATGTGAGCGTAAGAATCCATCACACCCGATCATCACGTGGTGCTTAGAAGCGACGAACTGTAGCAACGGTGCACGCTTAGGGAGAACACTTCTTGAAATTTTGTAAGGATCATCTTATTTACTACCGTCGTCCTAATTAAACAAGATGCATAAACATAATAAACATCACATGCAATTATATAGTTGTGACATGATATGGCCAATATCATAAAGCTCCATTGATCTCCATCTTCGGGGCTCCATGATCATCTTGTCACCGGCTTGACACCATGATCTCCATCATCGTGTCTTCATGAAGTTGTCACGCCAACGACTACTTCTAGTTCTATGACTAACGCGTTTAGCAATAAAGTAAAGTAGTTTACATGGCGTTCTTCAATGACATGCAGGTCATACAAAAATAAAGACAACTCCTATGGCTCCTGCCGGTTGTCATACTCATCGACATGCAAGTCGTGAATCCTATTACAAGAACATGATCTCATACATCACAATTCATCATTGATCACAACTTCTGGCCATATCACATCACATGATCAATCGCTGCAAAAACAAGTTAGGCGTCCTCTAATTGTTGTTGCATCTTTTACGTGGCTGCGATTGGGTTCTAGCAAGAACGTTTTCTTACCTACGAATAACCACAACGTGATTTTGTCAACTTCTATTTACCCTTCATAAGGGCCTTGTTCATCGAATCCGCTCCAACTAAAGTGGGAGAGACAGACACCCGCCAACCACCTTATGCAACTAGTGCATGTCAATCGGTGGAACCGGTCTCACGTAAGTGTACGTGTAAGGTTGGTCCGGGCCGCTTCATCCCACAATACCGTTGAAGCAAGAAAAGACTAGTAGAGGCAAGTAAGTTGACAAGATCCACGCCCACAACAAATTGTGTTCTACTCGTGCATTAGAGAACTACGCATAGACCTAGCTCATGATGCCACTATTGGGGAACGTTGCAGAAAATTAAAAAATTTCCTACGGTTTCACCAAGATCCATCTATGAGTTCATCCAAGCAACGAGTCATGGGAGAAAGTTTGCATCTACATACCACTTGTAGATCGCGTGCGGAAGCTTGCAAGGTGATGATGGAGTCGTACTCGCCGTGATTCGAATCACCGATGACCAAGTGCTGAACGAACAGCACCTCCGCGTTCAACACACGTACGGTACGGGTGACGTCTCCTCCGTCTTGATCCAGCAAGGAGGAAGGAGAGGTTGAGGAAGAAAGCTCCACCGGCAGCACGACGGCGTGGTGATGGTGGAGAAGCGGTACTCCGACAGGGCTTCGCCGAGCACACAACGGAGGAGGAGAGGTGTTGGGGAGGGGAGGGCTGCGCCTTGGCTTGTGGTGCTGCTGCCCTCCCCTCACCCCTCTATTTATAGGGGAAGGAGAGGGGCGGCCCTCTAGATGCATCTAGAGGCGGCTGCCAAGGGAGGGGACTTGCCCCCCAAGCAAGGGGGGCGCCTCCTCTAGGGTTCCCCCCTCAACCCTAGGCGCAAGGGCCCAAGGGAGGGGTGCGCCCAGCCCCCCAGGGGCTGGCTAATTCCCCACGCAGCCCAAGTGGCCCCCCGGGAGGGGTGGCCCCTCCCGTGGACCTCCGGAACCCTTCCGGTGGCCCCGGTAGAATAGCGGTACGCCCCTAAAATTTTCCGGTGTCCTTTTAACAACTTCCCATATATAAATCTTTACTTCCGGACCCTTCCGGAACTCCTCGTGACGTCCGGGATCTCATCCGGGACTCCGAACAACATTCGGTAGTCACATACTAGTCTTCCTAATAACCCTAGCGTCACCGAACCTTAAGTGTGTAGACCCTACGGGTTCGGGAGACACGCAGACATGACCGAGACGACTCTCGGGCAATAACCAACAGCGGGGTCTGGATACCCATGTTGGCTCCCACATGCTCCTCGATGATTTCATCGGTTGAACCATGATGTCGAGGATTCGATCAAACCCTGTATGCAATTCCCTTTGTCAATCGGTACGTTAATTGCCCGAGACTCGATCGTCGGTATCCCAATACCTTGTTCAGTCTCGTTACCGGCAAGTCACTTTACTCGTACCGTAATGCATGATCCCGTGGACAACACCTTGGTCACCTTGAGCTCATTATGATGATGCATTACCGAGTGGGCCCAGAGATACCTCTCCATCATACGGAGTGACAAATCCCAGTCTCGATCCATGTCAACCCAACAGATACTTTCAGAGATACCTGTAATGTACCTTTATAGTCACCCAGTTACGTTGTGACGTTTGATACACCCAAGGCACTCCTACGGTATCCGGGAGTTACACGATCTCATGGTCGAAGGAAGAGATACTTGACATTGGCAAAGCTCTAGCAAACGAACTACACGATCTTTGTGCTATGCTTAGGATTGGGTCTTGTCCATCACATCATTCTCCTAATGATGTGATCCCGTTATCAACGACATCCAATGTCCATAGTCAGGAAACCATGACTATCTGTTGATCACAACGAGCTAGTCAACTAGAGGCTCACTAGGGACATATTGTGGTCTTTGTGTTCACACGTGTATTACGATTTTCGGATAATACAGTTATAGCATGAACAAAAGACAATTATCATGAACAATGAAATATAATAATACTTTTATTATTGCCTCTAGGGCATATTTCCAACACATAGATGCTTATTTTTAATGACTTATTACAACTCAGAAATAAAAAGAAAAAAAATAAATATAGCAGAAAAAAACTATATAAAAAACTACTCAGAAATGAGCATAGATGCGCTTATAGAGGAAATTCAACTTAAATTCATAACAAATTTCAAGAGAAATTCGTATGAATTTAGGCTAAATTCCCTATATAAGGGCATCTATTTTCATTTTCAGAGGAGCTCAATAAGGCAGAGAGGGAGGGGCTTATATACCGGTCTGATTCCCCTTCGGTTGGCGATGTGGGACTAAACTCTGGCCGCAACAAGGACCAACCCTTTAGTCCCGGTTGGTGGCATGAACCGGGACTAAAGGGAAGCCTTTGGTCCCGGTTCGAGCCAGCAACCGGGACCAATGGTGGTGGTCCAGGAGCGAGGCCATTGGTCCCGGTTCGTCCCACCAACCGGGACCAATTGGTCCAAACGAACCGGGACCAATGGCCCACGTGGCCCGGCCGGCCCCTGGGGCTCACGAACCGGGTCCAATGCCCCCATTGGTCCCGATTCTGGATTGAACCGGGACTAATGGGCTGGACCGGCCTGGACCATTGGCCCCTTTTCTACTAGTGATTCATGCCTCCAAGGCCTACGGACGAGCTCGTGGATGCTGCAACACATCAGAGCCCGGAATCAGGAAGAGGAAGCATCGCAATGCCATCGTCTTTGAGAATGCGGCACCCAATGTGAAACTCCTGGTTCACAAGATCATTGAGGAGGGTAAAGCATGGGCCACGGTAGGGCTGATCAAAGGTAAGGCTGATCAAATGGGTCCTGCAACGTTTCTTCCAAGAACCTTTTAGGTGCATTAGGTGGGATACGATTGAGTAGTCATCTTGTTTTGCAACCATAGTCAACCGTAAGGTCACTTTGTACTCTTGGTGGTTGGGTTTGTTCAACTGTTTCTTCAATAAAAGATGATACACATGCTTATGTGTATTCTAGAAATCAAAAAAGAATGTGTTGGACATGAGCGGGTTAGCTGCTACACTGACAAAGGCATAACAATATGGAGAGGCAACAATGACAACTCAAGGTGGAAATACGACGCTACTGGAGTCATTTCTGTAGCAACTAACCTCATCCCTGGTCGCATGCACAGCCTCATGTTTCCAGGGGAGAACGCGGCCCTAAACGAGAAGCTACCACCTCCGATGAAATGGCACTTCTGCGAGCATAACCCGTTTGTTCTCAACACCGCCCTAGACCAGCTCAGTGTAGTGCATGTTTTCAGGTTGCCATACACTCCCCTCCCTCTTGAGAAGAGGGTTGGGTTTGTCCAGATTGTCGAAGCCATCGGGTGGGAGAATTTTGTGGGACAGAAGGAGGCCCGGGTTCTGGACGACGATGATTTCGTGTCGATCAGCAGATATTGAGTAAGTGTATGAGTTCTTTGTGCCCCGTGTATGCTGATAAACAGCGCTAGTGTCGCGTTATCCGTGTGTGGTTATCTTTTTAGACGTTTCATTTGTTCACCAGTCATTTGTTGATCTTGTCTGTGATTGGAAGTTAACTTGGAACCCATTTAGTTTGTTCACACCTTATGATGCCAGTTCGAGTGAGAAATGAGAATAGCGTGAGACATGTACATTTCGGTTTTTACTCGTGTCGATGTCTTGGTGGGAGCCAGTCAATCCACTCTTTGTTGCCCTTCCTCTTACGTTGGCGCGCATGTTACATCCACATAGCATCACTCGTATCAACAGCAAAATGGCGCTAGATTTTTGGTAGAGCTGAGCCATGGTTTGAGAGAAATGGCACCTAAAATTCCCAACCTTTCGACTTGAGTGGGCTAGCTTACATGTTGGAACGGAGCAACAAGTGTAGGTCAACCCGGTTCACGTGTGGAAGAACATGGGTTATGGGAATGGGATACTGCTCCACTAATAGAATCAAGCGAACAACCGGCCGCTCCGCCGCTGTGACGTAAGATGAGCGCACACATGGGGAGATGATATGTTGACACCTACCGGGAGGTGGGAGAGTTCAGAGGTGACCTGTCTTGTCTGTCGTGGCGGAGGCGGCGCTGCTGCTGCTGTCGACGCGGGCAGCCCTGGCTGAGCCGTCGTCTCCCACCTGGAACTGCTAAAAGCCTAAAACGAAAAAAGAAATGTTCAGGGGATGTTGGATTTTGAGACTTACAAACGTATATGTCAAACTGTCAAAGCTATGTGTAGTGAACATGGATGCTGGACGTGTTTGTGCATTGTGCGGAAGTGGTCCAACATGGGGGAGGTGCTCTCCGACTCCCAAAGTTCCATGTGGGCTATAAAGTAAACAAGAAACCCAAAGGAGAATCTGAGCTGCCACTCCCGGTACAGATCTCCTCCTCTTCCATAAATCAACCACGAAACCACAACCATTCTCCATGGAAGACAAAGGCACGGCCCAGCGAGTCCCACGCTGTCCCACTCTTGTCGCCTGGCCTTTTTCCTCGATAGCATAACCTTCGCGTTGCCGGAGATGAGGAGCTTGACGACGTCTCTCGTGGCGGCGCTGCTGCTACTGTCGGCGCGGGCAACTGTGGCGGAGCCGTCGACTGCCACCCCGGAACCTACCGCCTGCTGCCCGCTCCAGGGCACCACCTGCTGCGACGACAGCTACAGCTGCTGTCCCCATGACTACGGCTTCTGCAACATCAATCTTGGAACCTGCCTCATGGTAACATATAGATCAGCTGACCATTTTGTTGTGCTCTCATCAACGTGATTACAAACCATGTCAATAACTAGGGAGGGTTAGTTTCAGTTCTCTAACTTGTTTTGTTGCTTGATGATGAACACAGGGCCAGGACAGCCCGCTGTCAGTGAAGGCTCTGAAGCGTACCATGGCCAAGCCGCATTGGGCTTTCTCGTCAGGACCCAAGACTACCATGTCTGAATCTACCCAAGAATTCGAAACTTGCTACAACAGTGATCAGATCTGTAGCACATTATAACGGTCTAGTGAACGGCTGGGATATTATGAAGGACAATGTGACAGCATAGATTCAGTTTTCTTCTTCTTCTTTTTGAGAAAAGTTTTTCTCTTTTAGCTTTCACCATCAGATGTTCTTCATTTTTAACTAACTACCTTTTACTTTTACCACAATGATTCGTCTTGTGGATATAAAGCCGATTAAAGAGCACTCCTTCAAAGATTTCGTTAGGACATCTCCAGCGCTGACCCGCAAACCGGACACCGCATTGTCAACAAGAATACCGAGGAGCAAATTCCTGGCTTTGCCACTGGATATGGAGGAGGTGCCTGCGAAGGGGAGGAGGGTGCACGTGGTAAAAAAAAGGAGGGTGCACGTGCCGAAGGATTGGACGGGAGTTCTGAAAGAGTAGTGCAAGGGAATGACAAGTACCCTCGACTCTACCTCGTGTTGCATGCGCTACGTAGTATGTAGTACATACTCTGCTCTACTCTGCATATAATTGGAGTAACATGGCTCTCATTCTTGAATATATTTCTCTAGTATGTACATGATCACTTACATTTGCACATGCCTGCCGGGAGGACGGTCAACTGCGGTCGGCGGGTGTAATTTATGAAACTGGGAGTTGGGTGATCATGTAACGCAAATAGGTGGGAAATATTGGGTAACCCACCAAACGTTACGTGGGTTAAGTGGGATCCTAGTTTCCCACTTAACGCAAGACATTGTATGAAGGACAACTACAAAGCGTCAAACTCTCATATTACAACTGCACCTACAGCCAATACAAGGCATTGTATTCATCAGAATACCATGTGATGGGCTAAAACTACAAGACACATGAGAACAATTTATGGGCAGTCATCACTAAGCCGCATTTCTCTCAAACTACAAGCCACTACAATGTCAGTCATCATTAAGCTGCATTTCTCACAAACTTAAAGACTGAACTTGGTAGCAAGAGGAACAACAACACCCAGTGTGACACCAAATATACAACATGAGATGGAGAACGCAACACTTCTTTCCTGCCACCAGAGCCTTCCTTTGTCATGCGCTTCTTGACGCCACATGGATCCATTGGAATCGCAGCTGGCAGAGGTGAAATGAGGCACCATTAACAACAAAATGGACAAAAGAGCATAAAAAATACAATACATCGTGATATAAAAGATTCAAAGCAGATGCAAGTTATTCTATAAAGCTAGAGAGCTGATTCAACCATGGTACATCACCGATTCAGCAAAAATATAATCTGATTCCCAACTCAAAAAGAAAAAAATATCTATAAATATTCAGAGCAGATTCTGTAGATAGAAAGCTGAGAATTATAAGGTACAAGAGACATGAATAAACAACACGATTTCTTTGTGCTTCCAGTCCAAAGCACAAATGTATTGCAACCTCAACTAGTACTTCATGTCAATACAATGAAAGATCAGTCATCATCGATGTCCTAATGAGTTAAAAAATTACCCCGGGAAAGCAAAGAATGATTTTATCCAATATCCAGGTTTATTTTTGTTCCCAGCTTTACCTTTCCCGTGATACAAAAAAAAGTGAACAACAGACATCTCCTGGTCCAGGAAACCTCAAAATCATGGGTTGAATTCGTATTCGGAAGTACATAGTTAGATGATGATTACTCCTCACTTATGGCATGGGAAATTACATTCAGTTGTGAAACAAACAATTAAGATCCTACATAGTAAATAAGCGAGCATAGAATTGAATTCTGACTGCCACTAATTCCGTTTTCAGATACCAGCAATCAAGATCCTACACAGGAGCCAAACAATTAAAACTAACCAAAAAAAAGAACTTTCTTCCGAAAGAAAGTTAAGAAAGAAAGAACCTGCTGTACTACTGATTCGTTCGGCTCGTGGAGTATCATTCTATCAACACGCATACATAAATACATGGCCATTGTCGATTAAGAAAGAAAGAACCCGCTGAAACAATTGAAGTGGTACATTGATCTATCCTACTGCATTATTAAAATGCAATATGATGGACTACAAATATGTAGTAATGTGCATGCAGACTACAACTTTTCTTCCATTCAATGGTAAGGAAAGAACTTGCGTGATCCATGGAATCCTACAAGGCTACAACTTTCATAACTTGTCAGTTACAGACTACCAATTTTCTTTTCACTAGAATCAGTACATTTCTAACAGAAATAAAAGTGGAAAAATAATTTCAGTAAATCTTGACTCTGTACTTGGAAGGAAAGCAAACATCGGAATCCATGAGCAATCCATGAGCATCTTAATCTTGACTCTTAACAGAAACAGAAACAAGAATCTTGCAAATTATCACTAGAATCCATGAGCAATCCATCAGCATCTGAATCGTACATGGTACATGGAATGGAAAGCAAGCATCTGAATGAATCTGGTGGACTACCTGTAGCCGGCGAGCTGGGGGTCGAGTTTGGGGCACCCGGTGGGCTGGAGGTCAGGCTTAGGGGTGCCGGCGACCTGACCATCGCGTCCGGCCGGGGTCGAGGGGATTTGCGAGTCTTGATTGGGACGGCGATGTGACACGGGGCAGCAAGAAGCTGCGAGGGAGGGGAGGCCGGGAGGTGCTGAGTGCAAGGCGAGAGAAGATGATGCGGCGGCGGCGGCGGCAGGAGTGCGCCCGCGCCGCAGCGCCTCCTCTGTCCAGTGAGAGAACCTATCGGGGCACGGATGCTGGTGGGATAAGGTGGGGTTCCACTAGGCTAATAGGGATAGCCCGCTTAGTTTTCTACCTGTCGAGTGGGAGCCCACTAAAGCAGTTTAAGTGGGATGGGATGGTGAATCCCACTTAAACCCACCTCCACTTGCAGCGTGAGGTGATTGTGATAACCGACCATGTAGTAGATAAATTGGAGGTAGGCCACGTTGGCTCCAACAATAGATGTCTTTGTTGCTACTTGTAGCCATCGCTCCTGTGGACCAGTGACTCGATGTGCAATCACTCCTGCGTGTGGGCCCAGCACTAGCGTCGGTGAGAGATATCGTGACAGCCATTACTGCTGCAAGTTTATATTGAGCAACGAGCAATATTATTATTTCTTTTGTGTATGGTACTAGCAGATGTTGCACGGTTGAGGTGTTCACTGAGGTAGCTTGTGCTACTGGGCTGACAATGACGTCATTCTTTTTTCTTGCGGGCGAGCTGAAGGCGACGTCTACACACGAAAATGGAAACATATAGAAAACTGCTACTGGTAACCGCTTGCAAGTGAATAAATGATAAGTCGCGCAACAGGTTCAACCTACTTATCACAAACTGCAGAGATATACCACTTGCAAGAGGAGATGGTTCATATGGGTGCTATACATGGCTTATTTCTTCTGTCCTATATTATGAACAATAACTCTTCTATTCATAGTTCACTCTTCCTATAAACTGGGAAGAACATATACTATCTTACTTAGTTTTACTTCATTTTCTTTCTCCGTTTACTGGTATGAACATATACCACTTGATCTTGACTCCTCTCTACTTCTTGTCTATCTTTCTCTCCCTGGAATAATAACATAGGTTGTCTGATCTTAGCTAGCCACTCATGCTGGTCTGAGGCACCTCACTGTGTTTCTACTGATGCTATAAGTTTTCCTAAAATCTTGTGATGCCGTGCATAGCACTTCTATGCAATCCTAGCAATTATCTCTATCAAATACTACGAGGTAATCTTCTATAGCTAGGTCATGTGGCTCTGGTTAACCTTGTTCTTGTGGTTAGCCTCCACCTTCTCCCTGCTTGAGTTGTAACAATTTTGGAGATCTCCTGCTTTTGGTACAAGAGTACCTGGTGTTGCTAAAGGTTTTGGTGGTGCGCTTGGTCTTCTATTTATAGCCTCCTGGGCGTCCTGGGGTCTTGACACCTCACTGGTTAGTCATCTGGTTGCATGTTTGTGTATGTTGCTTGTGTTGTCCTCGCATGAGATTTCGGTGATGGTGGTGTTGACAGCAACAAATACTGCTTGTGGTGATCCACCTGACCTGCTGGGTGGGTAATTGGGTTGGGACATGCACCTTGGCCGGCTTGCCTTGATGTTTATCTGTCTGGGCTTTATTAGGATGGTGAACACTGGATTTTCCTATTGTCACTTTGACAGTAGACCAACTACAGTGATAGTGATCAACTAGTGACACTATACACTATATTTGAGGGGTTTTGCATTACAAGGAGCTAGTACTATTTATGATTTGAGTTGGCTTTAGTGGCATACCTCTATTGCTTACTGGTTTTGCTATAGTGGCTAGCTTTACTTACTGAACTTGCTTGGCTGCCTATTGTCCCATGATTTTGGTTCTGGTGGCTTCTATTTGATCAATCTCTCTCATTTAAATGGATCCTGACCACTATTGTCAAAGATTCATAGTGCTAGATCCTATATAAACTATGCATTTCTAGAAATGGAAATGCTACATTCCTAGCAATCAACAACTCATTGTTTTTGGTTCTTTATTTTTTAGGTTTGGAAAAGAAGGAGATCTTGAAGACTTAGATAGGAATAGTTTAGGGAAATAGATAGTTTTAGTTTAGGTTTGTTTTCTTTCTCAAGTTTTGTAACTCAACAATGTAATTAGATGAATTATTTCCTTATTTTTTTCTTTGTAAAGCGACTTTGTATTATTTATTCCAAACGGTTGATATGTTATGCATGTTTTTTAAAATATTTGAATGGTTGATGATCTAATGTGAAATTGTTGGCAATACATGTGTCTTAGCTAAAATAATTGATGAACAAAATTTACTCTACTAACTTTAGGGGATTGGCTAGGTCCGGCCACTTTAGAGGAGTAAAATTTTACACCTCCAAAGATACTCTGTATTTTACTCCTCTAAAGTTTAGGGACTTGGCTAGAGATGTTGTAAGTGTGATAAACATCCGGAATGCCATGCTACCCTACATTAGTTCCATGGATATGCAGCCATGAATTCAATATAAAAAAATCTAGAAGACTAACTCTTATTGACAATGAAGCATACCATTATAGGACAATACACAAGGTGAATATATATATAATTAAAATGATATGCTATGATAATACATGACACGGTTAGATATAATTAAACAATGTACATGGTTAATAGAAATAATTAAAACAATGTACTAGGTGCAATCCATAGTGCTCTTAACTCACCATGCATTTAAGTATTATCTTTTAAGTTCTACAAAGATGGTACCGATTGATGCCACTGTTTCTATCAGGCCAAATGATGAGGCACATGAAGGAAAAGAACAAAAGGTTATATTGAAGTAATATACATTTAGAATAGTTTTGTATCGAAAAAATAAAAAAGATATTGGTGGAAAAGAATGGGTAAAATAAAGGGAAAAAAATTACATGCTTCTTCATGGCGAGCCATAAACTTCGGTGCCTATTGTCTTCATTTATCACACAAACAAGAATCTTAATAGCAATACGTTAATTCTAATACAAGAGTCATACCAAAAAATTATCATGTTCCTTTGAAACATAGTTATTTGGCGACCATAATTTTCTATATATTGGTTGGCAAGCTAATATAGTGGTGAATTAAAACGCATAATGGTTGGGGAGGAGCGTATAACCGGTAGAGAAAAAGTGGTAACTATGACTCTTGTCATCTACTACCTCCGTCTCGGTGTATAAGTCATTCGCGTAGTTCTAGGTCATCGATTTGAGGAATTAAATATGTGCTATATGTCATGAAAAGTATATCACTAGATTTCTACACGGATGTAGTTTCTAAATATATATTTTTTATCACATATAATACACATTTAGATAGTTAAATTGTCGACCTAGAACTACGCGAATGACTTATACACCGGGACGGAGGGAGTATAAAGAAAACATCTTAAAATGTGTGCAACTATATTTTTTGCATGGTCGTTCATTGGTTGTTCATTGGTTACAAAATCAAGAAAGTTTGGCTACATAAATTTACAGGTCGTTCATTGGTTTGCTATGTAAGAAAAGCTTAAATTACTAATTTGTGCATGATATGAATATTAATTTTGTAACACATGACAGAAGCTCATAATTCATGATCACTTGTTTGATATGACTCAACTAGAACAATCAAATCATCACTTGTTAATGTGTCCATTTCCATACTACCCTTCAGAAACGTGTGATGAAAAAGCTTGGCTACAATGTGTGTGACCACATTAAGGATGGCACTATTTAAGAGTTTGCAGAGTTCTTATAGAAAGTAAAAGTTAAAATCGAGTGCCAAAAGACTCACTATTTCTTGAATGTGGGGTTTTAAGATTTGAGATATTGGAGGTACCATGAAATAGATATGATGTCTTTCGATATATTTCCTTTTGAACCTTCTAGGTTCTGCATAACATACTGCACAACGATGTTCCAATTGAGGTTGGGGATATGTCTTTCCACCTTCATAAGGCAATATGCATTTCCAAAAGTGTTGTTCTTGAACACTTGATCGAGGAGAGTGCAGACCAAGAAGAGTGCATCATCAAACCAAGTGATATCCCGGGGGTGCAAAATCATTTGAGATGGTGGCAAAATTCTGCTATGGAGTGAAAGTATAACTTTCTTTTGCAAATGTTGCCCACCTATGTTGTGCCCCTGAGCATCTCCAGATGACCGAAATGATATTTTTTTTTGGTACAAGGCAAAATATTTGTCATTTTCATTGAATAATGAGTATTAGGGGTTTTGGCCAAAGGCCAAATACAACATATCACTCTTATGGCATGATATTACATAAATGTTTCGCACCGGTCAGAAACGATATCTGAATACAAGCTTCATTGCAGACATACAAATGTTTTTTTAACCAAGTGGTGCTTTAATGGAAAGCAAGACGAAAAAAATGCCTGTTTTAATTGGACATTTTCCCTGGCAACAGGAGATATTTCCCCATCTCATTCTTGATTAGCTTTCTTTTAGAGCATCTCCAACAGCCGCGCTAAACTAGCGTTGCGCCGCAAATAAGTCCGTTTTAGCGCAAGAACGCCTTGGCGGAGTCGCTCCAATGAAGCGCAAAAAGCAGCGCGGCTTATAACGAGTTGGGCACGCTGTCGGAAACACTGTCCTGCGGTGTATTTGGCGCCCTTCTAAATAGCGGCACACTCGGCCTTCGCGCCGCACTTCCTCTCACACTTCCACCCCCATCCGGCCGCGCCGCCGCCGCCGCCCGCGCCCGGCGTCCGTTCAGGCGCTTCCCCAGCCTATCCCCGCGCCGCCGCGCTTCCGCCCCATCCCCTCCTAGTCCCGCCGGCGCTCGCGCACCTCCGTCGTCCGAGGAACAGCGCCCGAGCGCTCGCTGCCGCGCCGCGCCCGCAAGGTGTTTGACAAAACGCCTACAAGGTATGTATTGGTCAAACTTCATGAATTTGGTGCATGTTTTGAATTGTAGTTTTTATAGTATAGTATTGAATATTGTAGATGAGTTCGTCGTATGGTTCTTCTGAAGAAGAATTTGATATGGAAGAGAAGGAGGATCTTGCAATGATCCTAGCTATGCATATCAATAAAAAACCGAAGCACAGTGGTTCGGTTATGGGTCGGGAGAAAATTTGGAGAGATAGGATTGATGCCCATAACAGATTGATGAAGAACTATTTCGTGGAGAATCCCACATACTCGGAGTCGTATTTTCGTTGCCGGTTTAGGATGAGCACCGACTTGTTCAGGCGCATTGCAGAGAAACTAGCGAGCCATGACCGGTTTTTCCAGCAAAGGAGGAATGCCGCCGGAGAGCTCGGGCATAGCACCATTCTGAAGGTGACAGCCGCTTTGCGTATGTTGGCATATGGTATCCTGGCTGATCTAGTTGATGATCACTTGGCTATGGGTGAGAGCCAAGCCATCATGTGTGTCAAGCGCTTTGCAGTGGGAATTGTCACTACTAGGGAAAAGCCTATACACAGAATCTTACCTGCAGCGCGCTTCAAAATACCACGCTACTGCTACTTAGCAGCAGCGCGTGTCTGCCAAACGCGCTACTGACTTTGAAGTAGCAGTAGCGCGTTTGTGGCCTACAGCGCTACTACTATAGTTGCCATGACCTTGGCCCCCCGCTAGCTATAGCAGTAGCACACTATACTGTAGAGCGCTACTGCTATTTACGTTAGCTATAGCGCTTTTTGTCAAACGCGCTACAACTATCCCTCCCTTATCCCACGGGAGGACCGGCCCTTCTCACTCACACTCTCACTCTCGCGTCAACGTCGTAAATCCGTCGTCCGCCGCCGCCGCCGCCTTCGTTAAATCCGCCGAGGTACTCCCTCCTTCCGTCCCTCCTCCATCCTCCTCGCACATCCTCCCCTCCTCTGCTGCCGCCCTCCCTCCTCCTGCCGCCTCCTCCTCCTCCCTCTGGCCGCCCTCCTCCCTCCTCTGCGGCAGCCCTCCTCCCACCGCCCTCGACCTCGCCGCCCTAGCTACCTCTCCGTCGCCCCACCCCTGCCACTAGTTAGTACTAGATTTAGTAGTAGTAGATGTTAATTTAGGGTTAGCTAGTACTAGATGTTAATTTAGTAGTAGTAGATGTTAATTTAGCTTAGTTAGTACTAGATTTTTAGTAGTAGTAGTGGTAGTTGAACTACTTTAGTTGTAGTTGAACTAGTTTAGTAAGTAAATTAATAAACTAGTTGAACTAGTTGAATTAACAGAACTAATCTATTTTTAGTAAGATAATTAATATAACTAGTTGAACTACTTTATTTTAGAAAGAACTAGTTTTTTCTATTTATAGTAAGTTTATATTTAGTAAGAACTAGTTGAATTAATAAAACTAGTTGAACATGTTTTGTTGCTAGTGATAACTTATATGGTTTCAGTGACCTCCGTCGTCCCGTCACCGACCCCTCCGACATCCCGCCGTCATCCCGGTCACCGACGTACCCCTCCGACATCGAGGTGAGACCAGCCAAATATCCTTGTATATTTTGTGTTGTTGCTCAAATAGGATATGTGGTTGCCCAAGTGGCCGTTCATGTTCAGTTTACATCTCCGAGTGGCCTATGTTTTGTCGGAGTGTTGATTAATTTCCGTTCCGGCAAATTTCAGGCGCTCGATATGTCCTTTTTTAGCGAAGGTCATGCCGGATTTTGTCGTGAATTCTGACATGACTTGTGCTAGAATATCTACAAGTTTAATCTTTGAATTATGATTGTAGGAAATGTCGTACTCGGACGACGACGGTCTCCCGGGGGAGTGTAGCTGGTGCCATGACGATCGAGGTATGTGTGACAGGTTCGTTCGGCTGGACGACGATCGCCGCTTCAGCATTAAGCTCGAGGAGACCTGCGATGTTCATACGATGCATAGCAGCGACAATAGTTTTTTCTCCATTAAGCATGACTTCAACTATTTCAACGTCTAATTTTCATATTTTACAATTCGACTAGCTTATCCCATGCCATGCAAGACGCTATGTCTTGAAGAGGATGGGTTTTGAAGACCATGAAAATTTTGAAACAAAGAAAATACACCTAAGGACCCATCATGATATGGATTTTGAAGTAAATCTGTACAATGCTCAGAGCGTAACCCATTTTGGTTGCCAAAATTGGGAAGCACTTTGCAAATGTATGGTTTTGATGAGGGTATGATTATCACCATGGATCTTGGTGATCCTGACAGCGAGGAAGACAATATGGACATTTGGGTCCTTGTTGATACGCTGCCGATTGTACCGCTATGTGAGTTTCTCAAACATAGTTATTAACTAATTTATATTCTTTATTTCAAAATAGTTGATAGCTTATTTCCATTGACAGCTTATTTTGATTCTTCAAAGACTGTGCGGAAGATGGTAGATAAAACCCACTACATCAAGGCACCCAATTAACATATAAGGAGAAAAATCATCGATCGCATTTTGTACTCTTCTTGAGAATTACAATGCCTATTATCGAACTCCTCCAAATTATGGTGAATACGTGCCACTAGTGCATGTGTTGAACAACGATAACTTCTCTGGAGATACCCTGGTAAGATTTTTTATTATTACGACATTCGTGCATTTTTTGCATACTTCTAAAACTAGTACATCATTGCTAACTACAAAGTTATTATTATGTTTTCAACAGAAACTCCCGATGGATTGTGTGCCTCATCGATGTCTCGCATGGTCGCCTCTCGATTCTGCACATACTTGCCGGTAAATCTAGGAGCTCACTGTGCATATCGGATTTTTAAAACCCGTGAACACATGATCATCGAGAGAATGGAAGAAATGTATGGACATTTGCAAGGAGGTTCTTGGAAGTAACATTCAGCTTAAAGGCAAGAATGGGAGCAGGCTAATCTCCATTGTCCATAATGGAGAGTCGGGGCTATCTTGTTTTTGTTATTTTACCTTAGAAAATGTAGTAGGTCTTAACCGAATGTAATAGGTCCTATGAGGTACAATATGTTTATTATGTGGTAATGTATTAGAGTTGATAATGATGATCGGAGGAGGTGTTATGTGATGTCAATGATGAAAACGATGATATTGAGGAGGTGTTATATGACAATGATGTATTATGATGCTAAGTTGTTAATGATATGATGATGATGATGATATTATTATATCATTGGGTGAAAGAACATGATTAGTTTCAAGTGGATGGACATCCACTTGAAACTAGTCCACGATTCTTTCACCCCATGATGTAATAACTCATTATGATGTAAAACAATCTCTAAATTCCTGTTGTATGAAAACTTGTGTAAAGGTGTATGAATACAACATGAAATAGAAAAGAAATAAAATACTAAATAGTAGTAGTAGCGGGTTAGAGAAGCGCTACTACTAATTAACGATAGCGATGTTCTAAAGAACCGCTGCTACTAAGTCAATTTAGCAGTAGCGTGGGTCAAGCCGCGCTATTGCTAAGCATTAGCTGTAGCGCCTTATTAGTAGCGCTTCTGCCCGCGCTACTGATAGGCCCAAAACCCGCGCTGCTGCTAGGCTTTTCCCTAGTAGTGTGTGCAGGTGTTTGACGATGAGTATTTGAGATCTCCCACTACTGAAGACGCCGCAAGGCTATTGGCGATGAACAAAGCGCGCGGCTTTCCTGGCATGCTTGGCTCAATAGATTGCATGCATTGGAGTTGGAAAAATTGTCCAAAGGCATGGCATGGGTAATTCCACGGCCAAAAAAAGGGTTCCACTATAATCCTTGAAGCGGTGGCCGATCAGGAGACTTGGATTTGGCATGCATTCTTTGGAATGCCTGGATCTTTGAATGACATCAATGTTGTCAACCGGTCACCACTGATGAATAAGATTGTAAACGGTGAGTTGCCACCTGTGCAGTTTGTAGCAAATGGCCGTACGTACAACTATGGCTATTATCTAGCGGATCGCATCTATCCAAAGTGGCAAACCTTCGTGAAGCCATTGAAAAAGCCGGAAGGTAAGAAAAATCTTGATTTCCACAATGCTTAGGCGGTGACTAGAAAAGATGTGGAGAGAGCATTTGGGATTTTGCAAGCCCAATTTGCTATTGTGAGAGGACCGACTAGATTTTGGGATCAAAAAATGCTTTGGTACATCATGCACGCTTGTGTGATCATGCACAACATGATCATCAAGAATGAGCGTGGCCAAGATTTAGACTACTCACAGTATGAGCTCTTGGTACATCCCGTGCGAGTGCGACGGAGGGCTGAAAGGGTAGCTCGTTTTATTGCCTCCTATCATGCCATTCGGCGTCCCGCAACGCACAATGAACTTCAGAATGATCTGATTGAAGAGTGGTGGGCATGACATGGACGACAAAGAGCATGATGATTTCTGCATTCGACATTGTATTGTTCATGAACTATTTGTTGTGTTTATTGCATTAGTTATTGTACTGAACGATAAACTATTTGTTTGAGTTGTAATGATAACGAAATTGAACTATTTATTGTTGATTTATTTTGTTTGTTTGATCATTTTTGCTCCTCTTCTTTGAAATGTATATGTGGTTTGTGCGGCGCGCGCGCTGTATTTTTGCGCTCTGCTGGAGCGGCGCGCGCGCTGCATTATAGCGCGGCTGCTGGAGCTAGCGCTGGCGGCCGCGCTAAACCAGCCGAAGCGCGCGCGGTAAACAGGTTTTTTGCGCGTGGCGCTTAGCGCGGCTGTTAGAGATGCTCTTAGCCGTACGTAATGCTGGAATCACTAGGTCTCCAAATGATTTCACACATCACCGAACGCCTGTCTTTTATACGCAACCGGTTGCTGCAGATTCCCGGTTAAGTTAAGCCGGCAGTGTGGCCTCAGTTTCAGCTGCTGGCTAGTAATTTCTGTGTGGCTGCAGAAGTCTGAAGCAAACACTTTCTGAAACCGTCCGTGTCTGCAAGCAGGGCTTCGTCTGAATCCCACTACTTCAGGTACTGCATATATCGGCATACGGTTGGCTATTTTCATCATCAGACGGTTAAACTTTCCAGATCATATACACTTTCCATCTGACGGTGGATTCCGTTCCGTCCATACTCCATACCGGGGGCCTTTGACTCGCGAAAGGGGCACAGCCCCACACGTTTCATCTCATCAGCTCAACAAGCAACCTTCAACAACCGTGTGTGTATGTCCTTCAAAAAAAAACGACCGTGTGTGTATCAGCAACAATCCACCTGATCGATCCCCGTCCAGAATCGAGACCCCGTATCTGTCGCCTAGCACTGGAATTGGAAATATCCCGGCGGCCGTCGAGCTCGATCGAGCCAACCGATCTTCATTGCCCAGACGCCAAGAAGGTACTGTAGGTCAGTAGTAGTTCGATTCGTTCACGCCGTCAGAAATTGGGTCGGCGGCTGAAGAGTGCAGAACTAGATAACTGTCGACGACGCGGCGTCTCGATCATCCATCCGGCGGAGTACGTGATGGTAAATAACATGGTTGCGTGCCGGGCAGCGCAGCTGGATCGACGTGCGTGCCTGGCTGGGTTTTTCACCGGTGCAGCTGCGTGATGCGGGGGAGAGGAGGTGCGTGGGAAGGAGGTGCACGATCAAGAACTGCAAGGGAAGGTAAAGTATACCGTCTTGGCCTGGACACATGGTTTTGTGATGATCCACGACTCTACCTCGTGTCACATGTCACATGCGCTACGTACTCTGCTCTGCTCCGCATAATTTTGAAGTAACATGGCTCTCATTCTTGAATATATTTCTCTACGTACATGATCACTTACATTTGCACACGTCAACCACGGACATGTGATTTGTGTAAGTAAACACTAACTGGATATTGGGTGATTGTAATCAACCGGCCGGGTAGTAGATAAATTGGAGGCAGACCACGTTGGCTCCAACCTCCAACAGTCCAAGTCTTTGTTGGTACTTGTAACTATCGCCATGCCACTACTTTGCTCTTTTACCAGCATCAAGTGGGTGGGTCCACATGGGTCGACAAAATCTATTGCCATTGCTGTTTCGTACCAGTGACTCGAGGACCAATCACTCGTGCGTGTGGGGCCAGCGCCAGGGTGTGAAACTATCGTGACGCCATTACCACTGCATTTTAATATTGATGTATGCAAAGTACTCGGTATTACTATTTCTTTTGTGTGTAGTAGTAGCAAACCTTGCACGGTTGAGGTGTTCACTGAGGTAGCTTGTGTTTCTGAGCTGAAAGCGGCGTCATTTTTTTTTTTCCTTGCGGGCAGCTGAAGGCGATGTCTATGCACGAAAATGGAAACGTATAGAAAACTGCTACTCGTAACCGCTTGCAAGTGAATAAATGATAAGTCGCGCAGCAGCTTCAGCCTACTTATCACAAACTCAGAGATAACGCGCTGCATGTACATACTGCAGACTTGCCAAACACAACTATAGTGCCCTCATGTAAAGTAAAACTCATGTACGTACGCATGAAAATCTAGTAAGTTTGGACAGGGATTCGGCAGAGTAGAACTCATGTAAAAAAGTGCAGCGTTTCATGTGAAAAAATCACGCCAGGCACTGGTTAAACTGGCAGGTCCGAGACGGTGAACGTGTCCTCATGTAACCTGCAACCACGAAGGCTAATTTAGTGTTGGAATCGCTAATGGCTCACGCTAGCCTGTCGCATTTTCCGTCTATCGCTTTCGGAGTGCACCAAGATTTCACATCTCCTGATCATCCTCCACAGCCAGCACGACCAAGGACCGCCGCACAGCTTGCAGCAGCCAACACACCAACTCCAGTTAGGCAGCAACACAGCGGCCGTGGCCCAGGGCCCGCATGGATTCAGAACGAGCATCCATCTCCAACACCTGCTCCCACAACAGCATGATGCCTCCGCCGCACACCATCCAACTCAGTTGGATCATGCTGCCACCACCAAGGGGTCGCCGCCGCACACCAGGGCAAGCGCAGCCGCCACCCTCTCCTACGCCGGCGTCACCAGGGCAGCAACACGCTCCTGCACCTCCTCTACGAGATCAGGGTGCACTCCTCCCTGCCGCTTCGCCCTGGCTGTGCATGACCACACTAGGGAAACCAACCCGTGCCGCCTGCTGATGCTGCTCCACCGCGCGACGGTAATACGTCTCCATCGTATCTACTTTTTCAAACTCGTTTGTTCTTGTTTTGGACTTTAATTTGCATTATTTGAATGAAACTAATTGGGACTGACGTTATTTTCAGCAGAATTGGCTTGGTGTTATTTTTATGCACAAATAGAAGTTCTCGAAATGACCTAAAAATTCATGGAGAATATTTTTAGAATAAATAAAAATATTGATGAAAGAATCAACCAGAGGGGACCCAACAGCTGTCCACAATGGTGGGAGGGCGCGCCCCCTGCCTTGTGGGTCCCCTGGACCTCCATCGACCTCAACCCCAACTCCATATATTCACGTTCGGGCAGAAAAAAATCAGAGAGAAGGATTCATCGTGTTTTACGATACTGAGCCGCCGTCACCCCCTGTTCTTCATCGGGAGAGCAAATATGGGGTCCGTTCGGGGCTTTGGAGAGGGGAAATCATCGTCATCATCATCACCAACCTTCCTCCATCATCAATTTCATGATACTCACTGCCTTGCATGGGTAATTTCATCGTAGGCTTGTTGGACGGTGATGGGTTGGATTTATCATGTAATCGAGTTAGTTTTGTTAGAGTTTGATCCCTAGTATCCACTATGTTCTGAGATTGATGTTACTATGACTTTGCTATGCTTAATGCTTGTCACTAGGGCCACTAGGGCCCAAATGCCATGATTTCAGATCTAAACCTATTATGTTTTATGAATATGTTTGTGTTCTTATCCGATCTTGCAAGTTGTAGACACCTATTACGAGTTATGATCTGCATACTCCAAGGTGACAATAATTGGGATTCTTTCCGGTTATTACCGTAGTTTGAGGAGTTCATGTATTCAATAAGTGCTATTGCTTTGTTCTGGTTCTCTATCAAAAGGAGGCCTTAATATTCCTTAGTTTTCATTAGGATCCCGCTACCATGGTGGGGGGTAGGACAAAAGATGTCATGCAAGTTCTTTTCTATAAGCACGTATATATACGGAATAAATGCCTATATTTTATTGATGAATTGAAGCTAGTTCTGTGTCACCCTAGGTTATAACCGTTGCATGATGAATGACATCGGACATAATTATCCGTCACTGATCCATTCCCTATGAGTTCGTTTCACATTGATCTTTGCTAAGTTACTTTTCCGCGCCCTTTATTACGATTGTAACAAAACTGCTCTTGTTACTTTTGCCACCGTTACGTACTTCCATACTACTTTACTACTAAATACTTTGCTGCAGATATTAAGTCTTTCGGTGTGGTTAAATTGACAACTCAGCTGCTAATACTTGTGAATTTTTTGGCTCCCCATGTGTCGAATTAATAAATTTGAGTTGAATACTCTACCCTCGAAAATTGTTGCGATCCCTATACTTGTGGGTTATCAAGACTTTTTCTGGCGCCGTTGCGGGAGCATAGCTCTATTCTCTTAGTCACTTGGGATTTATATCTATTGATAACTATGAGGAATCTAAAAGACAACAAAACCAAGATCTATCGCTCTACTACGAGAGGAGGTAATGAATTGTCATCTAGCTCTGCACTTGATTCACATTATGTTTTGAGTAAACTTGCGACACCTACACCTGCTATTAATTCTGATATGTTGCATGTTATTGATGATGCCACTTCTGCTATGCATGATGCTTATGATGATACTACTTCTTTGCTTGATAATACTGTGTCGGTAGGTGAATTTCTTGATGAACAAATTGCTAGGGTTAGAGAGAATGAAATTACTAAAACTGATGATATTATTGAAATTGAAGATTATGATTCTCCCCCTAGATATGAATTGCCTAAGGTATCTGAGGGTTATATTATGGATGAAGAAACTGCTAGAAATTTTTTGCTTGCAATGGTAGAGATGATCTTAAGAAACTATTAGCTAAGCTCAAAGAAAAATCTCTCAATGCTAGAATGCAATATGATCCTAAGTTTGCTACTTCACCTATATTTGTTACTGATAAGGATTATGAATTCTCTGTCGATCGTGAGTTAATTACATTGGCTGAAGCTGATCCTTTTCATGGTTATGAATCTGAAACTATTGTGGCATATCTTACTAAATTGAATGATATAGCCATCCTATTTACTCATGAGGAAAAAATTCGCTATTACTACATTATTTAGTTGTTTCCTTTCTCATTAAAGGGTGATGCTAAGATATGGTTTAATTCTCTTGCTCCTGGTTGTGTGCGTAGTTCGAGGATATGATATATTACTTCTCCTAAAAATATTTTCCTGCTCATAAGAAACAAGCTGCTTTACAAGAAATATTTAACTTTGTGCAAATTGAAGAAGAGAGTCTCCCACAAGGTTGGGCGAGGCTTCTCTAATTAGTTAATGCTTTGCCTGATCATCCTTTCAAGAAAAATGAAGTACTTGATATCTTTTATAATGGACTAACCGATGCTTCTAGGGACCACCTAGATAGTTGTGTTGTTTGTGATTTCAGGGAACAAATGGTTGAAAAAGCTGAAGTGCTACTGAATAATATATTGAGCAATGATAATGATTGGACTCTTCCCGAAACACCTCCTAAGCCAACTCTAAAGAAAAGATGTATCTTATTTCTCAGTCCTGAAGATATGCAAGAGGAAAAGAAATGTATGAAAGAAAAAGGTATTAAAGCTGAAGATGTTAAGAATTTACCGCATATCGAATAGATACATGGTCTTAATATTCCGACACAGGTAGTAGAGGTAAATTCTCTCTATAGATTTGATGAAGGTGATATTCCTTATAATAAGTCTGCTAGTCAATGCTTGGATGAAATTGATAACTTCATTGTTAAACAAAAAAACTTCAATGTGTATGTTAGTAGATAGTTGAAATGTAATGCTTATATGCTTGAACGCTTGGGTGATTATTTGTGTAGAATTGTTAATGATCTTAAGCTTATTAGTAAACATGCTTCTACGGTAAAAACTCAAGTAGAACAAGTACTTAAGGCACAAGGTGATTTTCTCAATGAGATGAATAGTAAGAACATGATCATGTTGTTAGAGTTATGACTAGAGGTGGTAAAATGACTCAGTAACCTTTGTATCCTGAAGGTCTTCCCAAGAGAATTGAGCAAGATTCTAAAAGAATTAATACTGATGCACCTAGTCCTTCTAATAAAAAGAAAAGGAAAACTGATAGGACTTTGCATGCTTCTAGTGAACCTGTTATAGACACACCTGAGAATCCCAATGATATTTCTATTTCTGATGCTGAGACACAATCTGGTAATGAGCATGAACCTAGTGATAATGTTAATGATGATGTTCATGATGATGCTCAACCTAGTAATGATAATGATGTGGAGATTGAGCCTGTTGTTGATCTTAATAAACCCACAATCTAAGAATCAACGTTATGATAAGAGAGACTTTGTTGCTAGGAAACATGGTAAAGAAAGAGAACCATGGGTTCAGAAACCCATGCCCTTTCCTCCTAAACCACCCAAGAAAAGGGATGATGAGGATTTTGAGCGCTTTTTGAAATGCTTAGGCCTGTCTTTTTGCGTATGCGCTTGATGATATTCCAAAAATGTCTCTTTATGCCAAGTATATGAGTTCCGTCAGCACGACATCATGGTGAAGGTGATGGTGAAGTGATCCTTGCAGGGCTTCGCCTAAGCACTACGAAAATATGACCGGGGGAGTAAACGATAGAGGGTGACGCCGCTGCAGTTAAACAATTTTCTGGGGTGTGCTAGGCGCCCCCTCCTCATATATATAGGTGGGAGGGAGAGGGGAGAGGCCAAAGGGTCCGAATCCTACTTGGGTTCCTGCCCTTGGCCACGCCCCTGCCATATTTGTCGGAGGGGGAAGGAAAGAGGGGGAGAGGGAAGGAAGTGGGAATCCTAATCCACACTTACCTTTTCCTTCTCACCTTTCCTTCTCCTCCTTAGGTCGGCCCATATGGTGGCGCACCAGCCCCTTGTGGCTGGTCTGTTTCCCCTCTTGGCCCATAAGGACCATATCTTTTGTTGGGGGTGTCCGGAACCCCTTCCAGTTACCCGATAAGTATCCGGTACCCCCCAAAACATTTCTGGTGTCCGAATACCATCGTGCTATATATCAGTCTTTACCTCTCGACCATTTTGAGACTCCTCTTCATGCCCGTGATCTCATCCGGGACTCCAAACAACATTCGGTCACCAAATCACATAACTCATATAATACTATCACTACATGAAACAGGTAATTTGCCGTCTGTGGATCACAGACGGCAAAGACGTAAATCCAGACGGCAAAGTGTCTGACGTCAGGAAGTAGATGGCAAAGTATACTTTGTCGTCTGCTATTTTTTCTGGATGACGGCAAAGACTTTGTCGTCTGTCTATTCTGTTGGCCGTCAGCCGGTAAAATCAGACGGCAAAATATGGCAGCAGCATTTAAGCGAGCGGATGACGGACGGCGTCAAGTGTTTTGCTGTCTACCGGTCGTCCAGCTAGATGGCAAAGTCTCATAAATTTGCCGTCAACCATCAATGTAGGCAGATGGGAAAGATCCAGGACTTTGCCGTCTGCGGCTCGAGGCTTAGTGGGCAAAACGGCAGGACTTTGCCGTCTGTTGTTCGTGGCCCAGTGGACAAAACGGCAGGACTTTACCGTCACGTAGAGCCTGGCCCAGACGGCAAATCGCCACCTCTTTGCCGTCAGCCTACCACTTGGCCAGACGGAAACATGCCGGGCTGTCGGGCCAAACAGCAGGTAGCACAGGCTAGCGACATGTGGTAGGTTTGCCATCTGTACCTAGATGGCAAAGATTCTTTGCTGACTGTCTCCCGATGGCAAACTCTGTGCCGTTTTTTTAGAATCAGAAATTTAACAGTATAATACACAATATAATAATTGCCTTGATCCATTCCAAAGATCCACATAGCACAAAACCATAACAAGATAGCATAGTTCCATAACAAATATAAGGAACAATGAACAAAGTTCCATAGCGTATAGTCCCATAACAAAGTTCCACGGCATATAGTCCCATACATATAATACACAATGAAAAAAGATGGCATCACTACGTAAGATTTGGCACTACAACAAATGCCTTCATGTCCATGTCATAGTCCAAAGAGCATCCAGGTGGCAACCTACAAGATTGAATGGTGTCTGTCACATTTTGGCACAAGAACAAATAATGTGCTTGAAATCATCAATATGCCAAATAGACAAAAGAAAGTACTTTGACACAGCAAAATAAATAGTGATCCATATTCCATAGTGAGTTTCCAAAATAAATAGCTTCTACTACATATGGAGTTTCTTGAACACTTATCCAATTCTTAACATGTTAATTTAACACTCTAGATCAGGAAGATCTTCAAAAATGGTCTCTAAATCATGAAAATAAATAGCTACTTGTGTCTACTTATATGATTGGTTCAATTCAACACTCTAAATCATGAATATCTTCGAGTGCTCTCTAAATCATGAAAATAAATAGCTTCAAGTGGTCTCTAAATCATGAGAATAAATGGATCATGGTTTCAAATGGTCTATACTTGTCTCTACTTATAAGTCGATCTTTAAATGGTTCAAACGGTCTCTACTTACAAATTTCTAAATCATGGAGATCTTCAAATGGTCTCTAAATCATGAAAATAAGTAGCTACTTGTCTCTAAATCATGAATATCTTCAAGTGGTCTCTAAATCATGAAAATAAATAGCTTCAAGAATGCATATAGCTAATTAAGATCATGGTTGAAATTGTTCAAATGGATTATAGTTTGAAATGGTTCAAATGGTCTCTACTTGTCTCTACTTATAAGTTTGATCTTCAAGAATCCAGATAGCTACTTGTCTCTACGTTGACGAATTTGAGACCTATGTTAATGAGACATGTACGCACTAACCATAATCGATCTCAAACATTCGGAGAACCACCAAGGTTGTTGCCGCTTGGGCCTCATGCATGTGAAGATCCATCAATATTACATCCATGGCCTGATTGACGAGGCATCTGCATAGCGGGCATACCATTCTAGGTACAATAAGCCTGCAAGTTATGTTTGAGTAAAGATTAAGTACTGGTAGTAGAAGAGTTCATGTATGTGTTTGGCAATTAAGGAACTAACTGCAAACATTGCAAAGCATTGACTAGTTTGTGCCAACACCGCCTGTTGCATCCTCTCATCAGCCAGTCGCCTCTCCTAGGCCAACACCACTTGCCACTTCGCCTCCGCCAGTTGCCTCTCCTCCGTTGCCACTCACCTCTCCTCTGCCTTCTCCTCTGCCGCCACTCGCCTCTCCTCCCCCAGTCGGGCCTACAAAATATGGCATGGCAATCGCATCTTCAATCCAATAGTAAGTAAGAATTACGGCAAACATATATAGAAGGACTTGTATAGAATACCTCCATCACAACCATAGCTGGAATTGAGTGTTTACATGTAGAAGATTTTGAGATACCTAACAGAGCTTTGTATTCAGGGAGACAGCTACTGGAGGAGCTAGGAAACATGCCTCCTGCAATTGCTTCCTTGCCATGTTTCCTGCCTTCTCCAGAGATCGTAACCAACGCATGGTCAAGGGGCTCTATTGTCACATCATACTCGAGCCCTTTCAACTCTTTTGCCGTCCCTTTAAATTTCTCCATCCGATCATAGGCGGTCTTGCTAGAGTACGCGGACGATGTGTCATTCTCATCGTAAGGCGTGGCTGATCTGTATTTCCCTTATGGGCCAAAGCATCTGAGACAAAAGGTTGGACACTGGAGTACTATGGTGAGACGCCTACAACCAAAGCAACATGATTAAGATTTTATCACAAGGATTGGCAACATGTATGACAAGGAAAAGCTTATGAAGAACAAATAGATATGGGAAGTAAGATAAAACCAACGTTCACTGAACTCCATAAGGTTCAAGTTGCCTTGATGGTGTGGTGGATCTTGCATTGCGGCTCGCCGATTTCTATAATCTTTGTTTTTTGCCCTATACTCTTTGGAACACCAATAGTTCATGATCCACTCCCGACACTCCCCCTTATTGATGCACCATCTCGGAGTAACCTAATTGATCAATTGCATCTCATATATGTCAAAAATAAATTGAGTGCTAGCCTGTTGAGGAAATAACAAGCATGAATATGCTTTACCTGCATGTACTTGTCCTTCTGAAGACGGAGTCTCCTACCGGCTTTCTTATCAAGACTCTTATAACCTTGAGTTGCCATATAAGTGCGGATGGCTAAATGGCGCGCCTCATGCATCAAATTATGCACAAGCTTCGGGCAATGTCCGTTGACAACCGCTTGTGCCTCCTCCAACTTTCCATCCTCGCATCTATAGAAATCCTGCAAATATAGAGAAGATTAGTTTGGTGTAGTAATTTTCTCACCTTTAAGTCTGAGATTTCTTATAAAATCTATTTCATTTGTGTGTCCTCCACCTCACAACGTATTAAATAAGTTAACATCTTGTTAAGAAAAAATAAAGTAAAATCTAAATCTAAGTTTTCTACTGGTTTTTTAAAATATTTGTCTCAATGACCAGAAATATTGCCATGTGTACACTCTTTTGTCTCAAAAAAATATACACTCTTTTCTACAGCACACTATTTCTTGTGAGAAAAGTAAGAAATGCATCCATGCATGTAGCACTCCGTGGGGAGTAGTAAATTGCTACAGTAGTATTATAGTCTGCTAGCCTATATATGCACACTTTTCTAGATAGTTCCAGTCTGTACATGTAAATACTTATGGGTGGAATATTTAGTTCTCCACTGCAGCAGATCAACGGCTAGCGGTTTTGCTACTACAAGACGGTGGAGGGGTAGTCCATGTTCAAAAATTGATGCACTATAGTACCCTGTCCGTTCCAAAATAGATGACTCAACTTTATATTAATTTCTAAAAGTTGAGTCATCTATTTTGAAACAGAGAGAGTAGTAGAGATGCAGTGTGTGAATGAAACTTAATGATTACCCAAAGTTCGGCAAAGACCCGCTCGGCTTTGTTTTGAAACTCGATGTTGTTGGCTACACCAAGATCCTCATAGGCTTTGTAGTGGTCCAAGGTCCGTGCTGGCTCCGGAACTTTGCCCTCCCCAGGCAAAGTAACCATGCCAGGGTAATGCTCCTTAATGAGGATCCCAAGGAAGCCGTTCACGTGTCGGTACTTACCCCCGCTAGCTCCAGCTTTCTTCCAGCCGCTACATAATGAGAAGCCAAAGTTATTAGCAATTGTTGCATACATTGAAGGTAGAAAATGGGAAGCCAAAGTTACTTACGTTTCTCCATATGGGGCAATACATGCCCTCTGCTCGACAGGAAGCCCTTGTTCCGGGAGCCTTGAGGAACCACGTAGGTACATGGACCGACCCTCTTCAACTTGGATGAAACCAGTACCCTCCTCAGCAGAGGTCGAGGCCTCCTTGTTAGAGGTCGGGACCTCCTCACCAGAGGCCTGCGACGACAATCGCTCTTCCTCCACCCTCTCAGACACGGGGAAGTGAGACACCGGCTCGTCCTCCACCCTCTCAGAGATGGGGAAGTGAGACACCGGCTCGTCCTCCACCCTCTCATCCTCTGGCGATACCATGGCAGGTGGTGGCGAGGGAGGCCGAACCAGGTTTCTCTTAGCCTTTCCTCCAAGTGCACCTCTTCCCCGGTATTTTCCTCTTCCTCGATGAGCCTGAGGATGAGACGAAGGCGGAGGATCAGCGATAAAACTGCCAAGCAAAGATCTCGCTAGGGGGAGCGAGGGCTTTTTTGCTGGCTCAGCCCTTTTCCTTTGCGAGCCCACCATGCTTCACTCACCTGATATGACAAAAAGTAAATCAATTAGTACAAATTCAAGATTATAGTTCAAATAAATAAGCATAAGTTCAAACAATTGTCGCAATGAGAATTACTAATGCAATTGTAGTACAAATACATTATAGTTCAAATAAATAAGCATAAGTTCAAAAACCATACACACTGAGAATTACTAGTGCAATTGTAGTACAGATACATTATAGTTCAAATAAATAAGCATACGTTCAAAAAACATATGCAACGGGAATTACCAAGGCAATTATAGTACAAAAACTACATTATACAACAAATAGATAAGCATAAGTTCAAAAATATTACAGATTCAACATTACAACATGTTTGAGATCATCTGGGTCATGGTAAAGCAACTAGTACAAAATCAACATTACAGTTCAACACTACGACTAAAAATAGTCGGCATCATCTGTATCACAATCTGTCTCTTCTTCAAGGTCAGTTCTAGCCTCATCATCAGTATCACACGTCTCGTCAAGGATGTTGTCCTCATGTTGACCGTCATCGTCAACTTCATCGGCAATGCCTAGACGTAACCGTTCAAGCATTGAGAGGTATTCAACGTTCATAACCTCTTCTTCTTCCTCTTTGGCTTCTTCTTCTTCACTATCATGTTCTTCTTGCATGGATGGATGTTGAGACGGCCTTTAGGCCCATCACTACTAGGAAAAGGCATGCTAGTAGCGCACCAGTTTTGCCTTCTAATGGCGCATGGCTGGTGCGCCACTGGCATCACGCCATTAGAATTTTTTTCTAATGGCGCACCACATATCGCCATTAGAATCTGGTATTCTAATGGCGCGCTGTGCGATCGCCATTAGTACTGCCCATAGTGCGCCACTATTATCTGCTATACTTACAGTATGACACATGGTAGTCGCCATTAGTAACAACTTTTTAATTCTTTTCTTCTTAATCTCAGGTCACTATTTCACATATGAGATATTCAACACATATATATACAACAAGCATCCATATAGCAATCATATCCGACACACAAGTTTCATCATATATACATACATAGCCAACACATAGTTCAAATCGTTACAAAAGTTTCACATTGTTCATCCAACACCGTTATCCATCAATTCACAAAAGTTTCACATTGATACAAAATAAAAACACAAATGGAAAAGAAGCACCCCATCCACGCAAGCTTCCGTCAATTAAATCAAATCTGCAAAATGATAAACAAGAAGTTAGAAGAAGAAAAGAAGAAGACTAGAAGAATACTAGAAGAGGAAGAACACTAGAAGAAGAATAAGAAGAGTTTTGGAAAAGAAGAAGAATAAGAAGAAGACTATAAGCTTATTATGTAAACTTGATCATTTTGTGCTAACATAAGTTATTTTGGAGCTAACCTATAGGAAACTAAGCATATAAGGTCTAAGTTAGTATATTAGAGCCAACTTAGGTAAAATGAAGCTAACCTATGTCATTTTGGAAAAGAAGAAGATTAAGAAAAAGACTATAAGCTTATTATGTAAACTTGATCATTTTGTGCTAACATAAGTTATTTTGGAGCTAACCTATAGGAAACTAAGCATATAAGCTCTAAGTTAGTATATTAGAGCCAACTTAGGTAAAATGAAGCTAACCTATAGGAAACTAAGCATATTAGAGATAACATAGGTAACTAAGTATATATATATCATTTTGGATAGCTAACCTATAGGAGATCGACATACACGACAAAGTAGGCAGTTCTTCTCCTTCTTCTCCTTCATCTCACGATCGCCTAGGCGGCGAGGCGGTGGAGGCGAGTGGAGGTAGTGGGATGTAGTCTTCTACCACAATTGGCGTGGTCATGTCGCCCACTGTGGGATCGCCCGGCGCCACCACCGGTGCGTGGTCATTGTCGAGCACCACCACCATCGCGAGGCCACCTTGAGCACGACCATCGCTAGGTCATCCTCAGCCACCTCCATCTCTTGCCCATGGTCAGCCACCACCATCTCTTGCCCTTGGTCAGCCACCACCAGCGCTAGGTCATCCTCAGCTTGATGCCCATCGTCATGCAGCTCCTCATCCTCACTCTGCTCCTCTTCTCCCGCACTCCAGTCCGGATCATCCTTCTTGTTGTCTATCTTTGGTGCGAGAATCGCTCTTTGCTTCGCTTCTGACCAGAATCATTCTTTGCTTCGCTTCAGACCATAGTCGCTCTTTGCTTTGGCTGTACCTAGTATCACCGCTGCTGCTCCTACCTGTCCAAAATGCAACAATGACCATTAACAATCGATGTGAGACAAAGCCAAATGTAGAGGAATAAGAAGAGGCGAGCGTCTGGCATCATCATCGGCGGCGTATCGCATGCGACACATAGTCTTGTTGTACACCTTCACGATGAGCATGTTGGTGTGGTCGCGTGCACGAAGACAAGGAAGTACCCCAGCTGCAGTCGTGAGGCGCGGTAGAACTTCTCCCACCCACGAGACAAGTACATGTGGCCCTTCTTGATCATGTTGCACATCCCATCGCTTGTGAAACCCGCTGCCGGCCTGTCGCAGCTTCACATTATTGGCGGATCTTCACCCATCAGCATGTTCATAAAACTGTCAGGCAGCCTCTGCAGTTTGGGAAAATGAGTGATGTAGCAAACAACAGATATCATAATGAGATGGGTGAAGGGGAGATCTCTCGTTTTATATACCAGCGTCATGGATGATACTGAAGCCTCAAGTGTTGGGGAACGTAGTAATTTCAAAAATTTTCCTACGCACACGCAAGATCATGGTGATGCATAGCAACGAGAGGGGAGAGTGTTGTCCACATACCCTTGTAGACCCAAGCGGAAGCGATCTGGCGTAGAGAAGTAGTAGTCGACGTTCTCCTCGCGATCCGACCGATCCGGCGCCGTTACTCCGGCCCCGAGTTCTTGACACACGTACAGCTCGATGGCGTCCCTCGTACTCGATCCAGCCGAGTGTCGAGGAGAGTTTCGTCGAAGACGACGGCGTGGTGGCGATCTTGATGTTTCACCGGCGAGGCTTCGCCTAAGCTTGCGACGGTATGACCGAGGTGGAATATGGTGGAGGGGGCACGACACGGCTAAGGAACGATCTGTAGATCAATACTTGTGTGTTCTAGGGTGCCCCTGCCCTGTATATAAAGGAGGAGGGGAGGCGGCCGGCCCCTATAGGCGCGCCAGGGGGAGTCCTCCTCCTGGTTGGAGTAGGACTCCCTTTCCTAGTCCAACTAGGAAGGAGAAGGGGAAGGAAGAGAGGAGAGAGAGGAAGGGGGGCGCGCCCCCTCCTTGTCCTATTCGGACTCCCACAGGGCGCCACCTCTGGTGCGGCCCTCTCTCTCCCTCTTGGCCCACTAAGGCCCATATTCCCCGGGGTTCCGGTAACCCCTCCGGCACTCCGGTTTTCTCCGAAAACTCCGGAACCTTTCGGTGTCGAATATAGCCGTCAATATATCAATCTTTATGTCTCGACCATTTGAGACTCCTCGTCATGTCCGTGATCACATCCGGGACTCGAACTTCTTGGTACATCAAAATACATAAACTCATAATAAGCATCGCCGAAACCTTAAGCGTGCGGACCCTACGGTTCGAGAACAATGTAGACATGACCTAGAACTATTCTCGGTCAATAACCAATAGCGGGACCTGGATGCCCATATTGGTTCCTACATATTCTACGAAGATCTTTGTCGGTCGGACCGCATAACAACATCGTTGTTCCTTTGTCATCGGTATGTTACTTGCCCGAGATTCGATCGTCGGTATCAATACCTAGTTCAATCTCGTTCTTGGCAAGTCTCTTTACTCGTTTCAGTAATACATCATCTCACAACTAACTCATTAGTTGTTATGCTTGCAAGGCTTGATGATGTGCATTACCGAGAGGGCCCAGAGATACCTCTCCGACAATCGGAGTGACAAAACCTAATCTCAAATCGCCAACCCAACATCTGCCTTTGGAGACACCTGTAGTACTCCTTTATAATCACCCGATTCGTTGTGACGTTTGGTAGCACCAAAGTGTTCCTCCGTAAGCAGGAGTTGCATAATCTCATAGTTACAGGAACATGTATATGTCATTGATAAAAGCGGTAGCAACATACTAAGCGATCGTGTGCTAAGCTAATGGAATGGGTCATGTCAATCAGATCATTCTACTAATGATGTGACCTCGTTAATCAAATAACAACTCTTTGTTCATGGTCAGGAAACATAACCATCTTTGATTAACAAGCTAGTCTTGTAGAGGCATACTAGTGACATGTTGTTTGTTTATTCATTCACACATGTATCATGTTTCCGGTTAATACAATTCTAGCATGAATGATAAACATTTATCATGAAATAAGGAAATAAATAATAACTTTATTATTGCCTCTAGGGCATATTTCCTTGATCTCCCACTTGCACTAGAGTCAATAATCTAGATTACATAGTAATGATTCTAACACCCATGGAGTCTTGGTGCTGATCATGTTTTGCTCGTGGAAGAGGCTTAGTCAGCGGTTCGCAACATTCAGATCCGTATGTATCTTGCAAATCTCTATGTCTCCCACGGACTAAGTCCGGATGGAATTGAAGCGTCTCTTGATGTGCTTGGTCCTCTTGTGAAATCTGGATTCCTTCGCTAAGGCAATTGCTCGATATTGTCACGAGAAGATTTTCATTAGACCCGATGCACTAGGTATGACACCTAGATCGGATATGAACTCCTTCATCGAGACTCCTTCATTAGCTGCTTCGAAGCTGCTATGTACTCCGCTTCACATGTAGATCCCTTTCTGACGCTTTGTTTAGAACTGCACCAACCGACAGCTCCTCCGTTTAGTGTAAATCGTATCCGGTCTGCGATTTAGAATCGTTCGGATCGGTGTCAAAGCTTGCATCAACGTAACCGTTTACGATGAGATCTTTGTCACCTCCATATCTGAGAAACATATCCTTAGTCCTTTTCGGTATTTCGGGATGTTCTTGACCGCTGTCGATGATCCACTCTGGATTACTTTGGTACCTCCTGCTAGGCTTATAGCAAGGCACACATCAGTGCGGTACACAGCATTGCATACATGATAGAGCCTATGGCTGAAGCATAGGAACATCTTTCATTTCTCTCTATCTTCTGCAGTGGTCGGGCATTGAGTCTTACTCAACTTCACACCTTGTAACACAGGCAAGAACCCTTTCTTTGCTTGATCCATTTTGAACTTCTTCAAAATTTTGTCAAGGTATGTGCTTTGTGAAAGTCAATTAAGCGTCTTGATCTATCTCTATAGATCTTAATGCCCAATATGTAAGCAGCTTCACGAGGTCTTTCATTGAAAAACTCTTATTCAAGTATCCCTTTATGCTATCCAGAAATTCTATATCATTTCCGATTAGCAATATGTCATCTACATATAATATCGAAATGCTCTGAGCTCCCACTCACTTTCTTGTAAATCTGAGGCTTCTCCAAAAGTCTGTACAAACCCAAATGCTTTGATCACACTATCAAGCGTTTATTCCAACTCGAGATGCTTGCACCAGTCCATAGATGGATCGCTGGAGCTTGCATACTTTGTTAGCTCCCTTTGGATCGATAAAACCTTCGGTTGCATCATATACAACTCTTCTTCGTAAATCCATTCAGAATGCAGTCTTTACATCCATTTGCCAAATTTCATAATCATAAAATGCGGCAATTGCTAACATGATTCGGACAGACTTAAGCATCGCTACGGGTGAGAAGGTCTCATCGTAGTCAATCCCTTGAACTTGTCGAAAACCTTTTGCGACAAGTCGAGCTTTGTAAACGATAACATTACCGTCGGCGTCAGTCTTCTTCTTGAAGATCCACTTGTTTTCTATTGCTTGCCTACCCTCGGGCAAGTCAACCAAAGTCCATACTTTGTTTTCATACATGGATCCCATCTCAGATTTCATGGCCTCAAGCCATTTTGCGGAATCTGGGCTCACCATCGCTTCTTCATAGTTCGTAGGTTCATCATGATCTAGTAGCATGATTTCGAACAGGATTACCGTACCACTCAGTGCGGATCTTACTCTGGTTGATCTACGAGGTTACGTAGTAACTTGATCTGAAGTTTCATGATCAACATCATCAACTTCCTCACTACTTGGTGTAGGTGTCTCAGAAACCGATTTCTGCGACGAACTACTTTCAAGTAAGGGAGAAGGTAATATTACCTCATCAAGTTCCACTTTCCTCCCACTCACTTCTTTCGAGAGAAACTCCTTCTCTAGAAAGGATCCATTTTTAGCAACAAATGTCTTGCCTTCGGATCTGTGATAGAAGGTGTACCCAACTGTTTCTTTTGGGTATCCTATGAAGACACATTTCTCCGATTTGGGTTCGAGCTTATCAGGTTGAAGCTTTTTCACATAAGCATCGCATCCCCAAACTTTTAGAAAGCGACAACTTTGGTTTCTTGCCAAACCACAGTTCATAAGGTGTCGTCTCAGCAGATTTCGACGGTGTTCTATTCAGTGTGAATGCGGCCGTCTCTAGAGCATAACCCCAAAGCGATAGCGGTAAATCTGTAAGAGACATCATAGATCGCACCATATCTAGTAAAGTACGATTCGACGTTCGGACACACCATTACGCTGTGGTGTTCGGGTGGCGTGAGTTGAAACTATTCGCATTGTTTCAAATGTAGACCAAACTCGTAACTCAAATATTCACCTCCACGATCAGATCGTAGAAATTTAATTTTCTTATTACGATGATTTTCAACTTCACTCTGAAATTCTTTGAACTTTTCAAATGTTTCAGACTTATGTTTCATTAAGTAGATATACCCATATCTGCTTAAGTCATCTGTGAAGGTGAGAAAATAACGATATCCGCCACGAGCCTCAACATTCATCGGACCACATACATCTGTATGTATGATTTCCAACAAATCTGTTGCTCTCTCCATAGTACCGGAGAACGGGGTTCTGGTCATCTTGCCCATAAGGCACGGTTCATAAGTGCCAAGTGATTCATAATCAAGTGACTCCAAAAGTCCATCGGTATGGAGTTTCTTCATCGCTTTACACCGATATGACCTAAGCGGCGGTGCCACAAATAAGTTGCACTATCATTATCAACTCTGCATCTTTTGGTTTCAACATTATGAATATGTGTATCACTACTATCGAGATTCATCAAAAATAGACCACTCCTCAAGGGTGCATGACCATAAAAGATATTACTCATATAAATAGAACAACCATTATTCTCTGATTTAAATGAATAACCGTCTCGCATCAAACAAGATCCAGATATAATGTTCATGCTCAACGCAGGCACCAAATAACAATTATTTAGGTCTAAAACTAATCCCGAAGGTAGATGTAGAGGTAGCGTGCCGACCGCGATCACATCGACTTTGGAACCATTTCCACGCGCATCGTCACCTCGTCCTTTGCGGTGTTAAGCAATCCGTAGTCCTGTTTGAGTTGCAAATATTAGCAATGAACCAGTATCAAATACCAGTGCTCTGCGAGCTCTAGTAAGGTACACATCAATAACATGTATATCACATATACCTTTGTTGACCTTGCCATCCTTCTTATCCGCCAAATACATGGGGCAGTTCCGCTTCGGTGACCGATCGCTTGCGGTAGAAGCACTCGATTTCAGGCTTAGGTCCAGACTTGGGTTTCTTCTCTGAGCAGCAACTTGCTTGCTGTTCTTCTTGAAGTTCCTTCTTCTTTCCTTTGCCTTTCTTCTTGAAACTGGTGGTCTTATTGACCATCAACACTTGATGCTCCTTCTTGATTTCTACCTCCGCAGCCTTTAGCATTGCGAAGAACTCAGGCATAGTCTTTACTAACCCTTGCATATTATAGTTCATCACGAAGCCTTTGTAGCTTGGTGGCAGTGATTGAAGAATTCTGTCAATGACACAATCATCCGGAAGAATAACTCCCAATTGTGTCAAGTGATTGTAGTACCCGGACATTACGAGTATGTGCTCACTAATGAACTATTCTCCTCCATCTTGCAGCTATAGAACTTATTGGAGACTTCATATCTCTCAATCCGGGCATTCTTTGGAATATTAACTTCAACTCTGGAACATCTCATATGCTCCATGGCGTTCAAAACGTCGTTGAAGTCCCGGTTCTAAGCCGTAAAGCATGGCACCTTGAACTATAGAGTAGTCATCAGCTTTGCTCGCCAGCGTTCTTAACGTCGTCGGTTGCATCAGCAGCAGCTGGCACCCAGCGGTGCATCGGGGCGTAACTCTTACGTGCAGCAATGAGGATAATCCTTAGGTTACGGACCCGATCCGTGTAATTGCTACCATCATCTTTCAACTTTGCTTTCTCAAGGGCGCATTAAAATTCAGCGGAACAACAAAGACGAGCCATCTATCTACAATCAAACATAAACAAGCAAGATACTATCGGTACTAAGTTCATGATAAATTTAAGTTCAATTAATCATATTACTTAAGAACTCCCACTTAGAAAAACATCTCTCTAGTCATCTAAGTGATCACGTGATCCAAATCAACTAAACCATAACCGATCATCACGTGAAATGGAGTAGTTTTCAATGGTGAACATCTTATGTTGATCATATCTACTATATGATTCACGCTCGACCTTTCGGTCTCTGTGTTCCGAGGCCATATCTGCATATGCTAGGCTCGTCAAGTATAACCCGAGTATTCTGCGTGTGCAAAACTGGCTTGCACCCGTTGTAGATGGACGTAGAGCTTATCACACCCGATCATCACGTGGTGTCTGGGCACGACGAACTTTGGCAACGGTGCATACTCGGGGAGAACACTTCTTGATTATTTTAGTGAGAGATCATCTTATAATGCTACCGTCAATCAAAGCAAGATAAGATGCATAAAAGGATAAACATCACATGCAAATCAATATAAGTGATATGATATGGTCATCATCATCTTGTGCTTCGTGATCTTCATCTCTGCAGCACCACCATGATCACCATCGTCACCGGCGCGACACCTTGATCTCCATCGTAGCATCGTTGTCATCTCGCCAATCTTATGCTTCTACGACTATCTCTACCGCTTAGTGATAAAGTAAAGCATTACAGGGCGATTGCATTGCATACAATAAGCGACAACCATATGGCTCCTGCCGATTGCCGATAACCGGTTACAAAACATGATCATCTCATACAATAAAATATAGCATCACGTCTTGACCATATCACATCACAACATGCCCTGCAAAAACAAGTTAGGCGTCCTCTACTTTGTTGTTGCAAATTTTACGTGGCTGCTACGGGCTTAAGCAAGAACCGGTCTCACCTCGCATCAAAACCACAGCGATACTTCGTCAAATAGACTCGTTTTAACCTTCTCAAGGACGGGCGTAGCCACTTTTCAGTTCAACTAAAGTGAGAGAGACAGCACCCACCAGTCACCTTTAAGCAGCGAGTGCTCGTGGCGGTGAAACCAGTCTCGCGTAAGCGTCTGGCGTAATGTCGGTCTGGGCGCTTCATCTCACAATACCGCTGAACCAAAGTATGACATGCTGGTAGGTAGTATGACTTGTATCGCCCACAACTCACTTGTGTTCTACTCGTGCAAAACATCAAACCATAAAAACCTAGGCTCGGATGCCCTTTGTTGGGGAACGTAGTAATTTCAAAATTTTCCCACGCACACGCAAGATCATGGTGATGCATAGCGAGAGGGAGAGTGTTGTCCACATACCCTTGTAGACCAAGCGGAAGCGATCACAGCGTAGAGGAAGTAGTCGACGTTCTCCTCGCGATCCGACCGATCCCGCGCCGTTACTCGGCGCCCCGAGTTCTTGACACACGTACAGCTCGATGGCGTCCCTCGTACTCGATCCAGCCGAGTGTCGGGGAGAGTTTCGTCGGACGACGGCGTGGTGAGCGATCTTGATGTTTCACGGCGCGAGGCCGCCTAAGCTTGCGACGGTATGGTGAGGTGGAATATGGTGGAGGGGGCACCGACACGGCTAAGGAACGATCCGTAGATCAATACTTGTGTGTTCTAGGGTGCCCCCTGTCCCGTATATAAAGGAGGGAGGGGAGGCCGGCCGCCCCTATAGGCGCGCCAGGAGGGGGGAGTCCTCCTCCTAGTTGAGTAGGACTCCCTTTCCTAGTCCAACTAGGAAGGAGAAGGGGAAGGAAAGAGAGGGAGAGGAGAGGGAAGGGGGCGCCCCCTCCTTGTCCTATTCGGACTCCCCTGGGGGCGCCACCTCTGGTGCGGCCCTCTCTCTCCCTCTTGGCCCACTAAGGCCCATATTCCCCGGGGTTCGGTAACCCCTCCGGCACTCGGTTTTCTCCGAAAACTCCGGAACCTTTCCGGTGTCCGAATATAGCCGTCCAATATATCAATCTTTATGTCTCGACCATTTGAGACTCCTCGTCATGTCCGTGATCACATCCGGGACTCGAACTTCTTGGTACATCAAAATACATAAACTCATAATAAGCATCATCGAAACCTTAAGCGTGCGGACCCTACGGTTCGAGAACAATGTAGACATGACCTAGAACTATTCTCGGTCAATAACCAATAGCGGAGCTGGATGCCCATATTGGTTCCTACATATTCTCTGAAGATCTTTGTCGGTCGGACCGCATAACAACATCGTTGTTCCTTTGTCATCGGTATGTTACTTGCCGAGATTCGATCGTCGGTATCAATACCTAGTTCAATCTCGTTCTTGGCAAGTCTCTTTACTCGTTCAGTAATACATCATCTCACAACTAACTCATTAGTTGTTATGCTTGCAAGGCTTGATGATGTGCATTACCGAGAGGGCCAGAGATACCTCTCCGACAATCGGAGTGACAAAACCTAATCTCGAAATCGCCAACCCAACATCGCCTTTGGAGACACCTGTAGTACTCCTTTATAATCACCCAGTTATGTTGTGACGTTTGGTAGCACCCAAAGTGTTCCTCCGGTAAACGGGAGTTGCATAATCTCATAGTTACAGGAACATGTATATGTCATGGATAAAAGCAGTAGCAACATACTAAATGATCGTGTGCTAAGCTAATGGAATGGGTCATGTCAATCAGATCATTCTACTAATGATGTGACCTCGTTAATCAAATAACAACTCTTTGTTCATGGTCAGGAAACATAACCATCTTTGATTAACAAGCTAGTCTTGTAGAGGCATACTAGTGACATGTTGTTTGTTTATTCATTCACACATGTATCATGTTTCCGGTTAATACAATTCTAGCATGAATGATAAACATTTATCATGAAATAAGGAAATAAATAATAACTTTATTATTGCCTCTAGGGCATATTTCCTTCATCAAGTATGATAGTGAAGAACTCGGAAGCATCCAACTCAAATGCTGCGGTGTCATGATCGGCGGTGGCTGCTTCCGCCATCTCGATAAGCAAGCGAAGAGACCAATTAGTACCCTTACAACAGATCATAAAACATGCATTAGTCGCATAAGTACCCCATATGTCCTATTTTTAGCAAAGTCATGCTAAAATTCACGGAAAATTTCAGCATGACCTTTTGCTGAAAATAGGACATATGGAGTGCCAATTTGCGGAATGGAAGTTAATCGACATTACGGCAAACTCAAGGGCCTCTCGGGGTACTGCAAATTCATCACGACACAATGGTGGGAGACAAAACCCAACAAACTAGCAAGTCTTTCTCAATGTGATCACAAGTAATTCAGAGGCATCACAATAAAGCAACACCTGCACTAGCCTAAAAACAATATATGCATCTTAATATAACACCATCTCCTAATGAAATAGTATCCCAGGTTTCCATCTTAATACCACAAAGAATTACATAAAAAAGCCGGGATCATTTTTCTAGATATCATTCTAGCCATGAAACCCTACCCTGATTCTCCTTTCTTCCTCTTTTTTCACTTAAACCTTCAAACATGTAGGGAAAGCAATTAATACAAGGCACAAAAATGGCATGCTATGTAGCCTTAATGCTAGAGAACATATGAAATACATGCCAACAATATATATGATATAAAATCCAATAATTTTTGAATAAAAACAGTAGCTAAAAACAGTAGCAAGCAAGCAATTCATTTGACTAACTATTTAAAACAGTAGCAATCAAGCTATTTTCATGGCTGTGCATGGCTCACTTGTTACCATGCAAGGTTTATTAATTCATGGGAAACTAGAAGAGACCTGGTCTCTGTCTCTACCATTTGGTGGCATGAATTAGTTAACACCGTAAACAAAGCTACTGTTTTTGCTAGCAAGCAAGCAAGTATATAAACAGCTCAAGCAAGCTTCCTGAAGAATATTAACAAATTTATCTGTACCAACGAACTAAATCTATCTGTTACCACCTCTCGGCCTCTTGCCAAAGAAGATAAGAGGAAGCATATGAATGAACTAAATCTATCAGTTTTGCTGAAATAATAAAGCTCTAACAAAAGTGATTTTAGCACCCAGATACAAGCATATGAAGCAAATTTTATGACCGTATATACAACAACTTATCCTCTAAGCCAAAACAACTTTGTAAAACCCAGATGCAACTTCTTGAGCTAATTTTGAGCAGAACTCCTTGAGGAACTCGCAGCAAGGAGTGGCTAGAACTGCAAACAGTGGCTAGAACTGTAGATTTACACAGCAAGGAGTGACTATCATTTGTATTCTTGTTGCTAAAACTTGCCAAGTTTATGTCTACGTAAGGAGCAGAAAGAAAATTCCTAGCAATTCAGGAACTGACAGAAAACTTGCAACTGCGTGACTATCATTTCTATAACTAGCAGTTGAAAGAAAATTCCTAGCAGTTCTGACCAATTTTTGGTTCCTAAATTAAGCCCCATTCTAAACAAAATCATCGCCATTCCTACACGGGAAGATGGACACTTGCTCTGAGCAAGAAGATGGACATGGCTGGGAGGGATTTGACCTAAACCTAGCAAAAGAGAGAAGAAGAGGGCATGGTCGAGAGGGAGGAGAGGAGGAAGAGAGGAGAAGAGAGGCAGAGGGAGGAGGGCAATGAAGATTACGACCATGATGAGGTGGTGGCGGAGCGGAGGCAGACGGAGGCGGAGGCAGCGAGCTTGGGAGGCGGGAGGTCGCGGGCCTCCTATCCTAGTGGGCGTGGGGCCTCCTCTCTGGTGGGCGTGGGGCGGCGCCGAGGCTCCAAGTCTCTGGCGGCTCGAGGGTTAGGGAGGGAGGCGAGGCGGCGCTCATAGCGGGGCAGGGGCTCGGGAGGAGGCGCGCCGAGGGGAGGAAGGGAGAGGAGGCGGGGCGCGTGGGCGGCGTGGCCGGCGGGAGGGGGGGGCGCTCGAGGGGGAGGAAGGGGAGAGGGAGGCGGCAGGGGCGCGTGGGCGGCTGCGGCGGACGGAGGGGGTGGCGGTGTACGGTTGGGGACTGAGGCCACAGTGAGGTGAGTAGGTGGTGTGGGGGGAGGGTTCTAATGGCGCACCTAAACCTAGTGCGCCATAAGTACGACTGGTCAGGTTATATACAACCTAACCTATAACTAAATTAGAACAAGCCCACTAGCCCGACTGGTCAGCACGCAGCACACACACCAGGAGGTCCTTTTTTGATTCCCAGGCTCCCCATTTTTTGTATTTATGCATTTAAAATGTTGTTTGATATTTATTTTGTTTAAATATGTTCAAACTTGTTTAAATCATAACAGTAATATTTTTTTATAAAAATAGTAATAATTTTTTAAAAAATATCATCAAATTCGTTATTTGAAAATATTTATGAATATGAAAAAATATCATCAAATTTATTATTTGAAAATATAATCAAATTTGTTATTTGAAAATATAATCAAATTTGTTTTTTCTTTGCAATTTTAGTTGCATTCATTTGTGATGATGGGGCGGGCGGGGATGGTGCGGGGAGAGGTGCGGGTGGTCGTCGTGGCGTGGTGGAGTGGGGGACAGTGGGCGGGGTGTGTGGCGGTGGTGGAGCGGGGAGGTGCGGTGGGGACGTCGGCGGTGGAGTGGGGAGGTGCGGGGGTCGGCGTGGCGGTGGAGTGGGGAGGTGCAGGCGGGGGTCGGCGGTGGAGTGGGAATGGTGTTTTTATATTTATTTTTGTTTAAATATGTTCAAACTTGTTTAAATTATAACAGTAATATTTTTTATAAAAATAGTAAAAAAATTAAAAATATGTTCAAAAAGTCTTGGTCTTGGGGGCGGGTGCTCGGCGGTGGAGGCGGGAGGTTGCGATGGGTGGAGCTAAGCGGGGAGGTCTTGGTGCGATCGAGATGGAGGGGAATCGAGATCAAGTGTCCTCATGAATTCAAAAAGTGCCCATGAAATTTAAAAATATTCATGATATCAAAAGTGCCCATGAAATACAATCGAGAAATGAAGACTACGATTTAAAGTGCCCATTAGTAGTTTTGCAAAAAGTAAAAATAATAAGTATATATACTAATGGCGCATCTTGCCGCTTGATCGCCATTAGTAGTTATAGATAGTAATGACGCATTACGGACCGGATGCGCCATTAGTATGTATGGGAAAATGAAAAAAAAAGTAATTCATACTAGTGGCGCAATCTGTTTACGGTGCGCCATTAGTGTCTTACACACTAATGGCGTACCACAAATAGGTGCGCCATTAGTATATAGTAGTGGCGCACTGCTTCCCTGGTGCGCCATTAGAATCAATCCTATCTATAGCCCTTTTCCTAGTAGTGCATGTTCTTCTTGGAAGAATTCTCCATCATATGTGTCAGGGTTGATGTGAGGTTGATAATCCTCTTCCTTTGGGGAAGGATGTTTACCATGTGGCGGCACATCATACCGACATCCCAACCCTTAAGGTACTTCTTTTGGCATGTGTACTTGAGATAAAAAACTTGCGTCGACGGTTGAGCCATAATATAGACATCTTCACATTCTAATTTGTTGTCTTGTCGAATTTCGACTTGCCCAATATCATCCCTCCGCCTAAACTTCTCCGGATCAAACCAATGGCATTTGAAGACAACGACTTTTGGAGGATTTGCCCCAAAGTAATGCAGTTCGTATATTTCATCAAGTCTTCCATAATACTCAACTCCATTGCAAATAGCCAACACTCCTTGTTTCTTGATTTTAGAACATCACGGCGTTCCTCGTTCCCATGTGTGCGAAGCGATACCCATTGATGTCGTATTTATCAAATGTCTTGACCTTATAGTCAAACCCATTAGCAACTTGTTTCAACTCTTTGTCCAATATTGGCGTAGCCTACAAGTTTAAGAGGGAAGGATAGGTGTATTAGTTGCACGTAATACCAACTTCAAGTGTTCCAAGAAGTATATCTTACCTTTTCTCTGAACCAAGAAATGAAACCGTAATTGTCGTCTCCTTCACCAGCAAGAAGCTCATACTCTTCGAGTGAATCACGTTCGACCCCTCCATTCGAGAATTGGGCAATGAATTCACTGCCCAATGAGAATCCTGGTGAGTAAATGTTACATAATGTACCAACAATTACTCAATGTATGGCCGCACTTCTTGAAGGTTGGTGAGGATATACAACATAAGAGATTTCCACTCTTTCGGATCCAAATTCTTTGAACCAGAAGCACCCACAGGTCCGAGTTGCCCTTTGAAGAGGCTGATTGGATTCATGTTTAGGGTCGCCAGTGTTGTATCTAGACTTTGCATTATGCAGGCTTGGAATATTGGCCGCATAGCGTGATGTTGTGAAGTTTGTAATCTCCTCCACCAAGAATGCCTCGGCTATGGAGGCTTCAATTCTACATTTAGCTCGAAGAGTCTTCTGCATTCTCTCAAGTCCATAGCACCAACATTTCTGCACAGGGCCACCCATTCTTGCCTCGTAAGGGAGGTGTAAAATCATATATTCCATCGGATTAAAGAATCCTGGTGGAAAGATCTACTCTAGGTTGTAGAGAAACTCGGGGCCCCGTTCTTCCATCTCATCTACCAAAGTAGGAGATACTTCTTTAGGACAAAGAACACGGAAGAAATAGCTAAGCTCTGCCAATACTTCCCAATTGTCCTCAGGGATATAGCCTCGAATCATCACCGGCATTAACCGCTCAAGCCATATGTGCCAATCATGACTCTTCCATCGCGTTGAGCTTCAATTTATCAAGATTCGCTGCCCTCGTAAGATTCGCTGCATACCCATAAGGGAACAACAAAGTTTTGAACCACATGAGTATCTCCTTCTTTTGTTCCCTAGTAAGAACAAACCTCGCCTTCGGCGTCCTCCATTTTTCTTGCCCTCGGGTTGTCACAAGTTTTGTTCGGGTCTATCACATAGCTACATTACATCAAGTCTAGCCTTAGTATTATCCTTCATCTTCTCAGCAATGTTGAACAATGTGCCAAAAATGGTGATATTCTTTTCAGTGTGCATTACATCAGTGTTATGTGGAAGCTCGAGCTGGTGGAAGTAGGGGAGATCCCATAAGCATGGCGTATGAGTCCACGCGTGTTCTTTGTTATATCCCAAGAAATACCCTGGATGTTTGGGATCAGGTTGGAGAGCATTTAGTTGATCACGAATTTGTTCACCCGTCATCTCAGGTGGTGCTGAGTGTTCAATGACTTCACCTTTCATCAAGTTCTTCTTGTCTTGTCTGAATGGATGGTCAGGACGCAAATGTTGTCTATGAAAATCAAAGCAAGAATACTTGCGACCATGCTGCAACCAACGACACTGCATGCTTGACTTGCACCTTGGGCATGGGAACCTCCCATGCATAGACCACCCCATGAAAAGTGAATACCTAGGTACGTCATGAAGTGAGTACTGGTACAAACATGCATTGTGAAGCTATTTTTGCGATGGCGTCGTATGTACGTATCCCGTTGACCCAAGCTACTTTCAACTCATCTATCAGTGGTTGCATGTACACACCTATATTCCTCCCCGGATACTTGGGCCCTGGAATTATCAACGACAGGAACATGTGCTTGCGTTGCATGATGGCACCAGGGGGATGTTGAGGGGAACAACAAACTCGGGCCAACAACTATATGTCTTTGACACCATACCAAACGGATTGAACCCATCGAGTCTGATGGCAACTTGTGCATTCTTTGCCTCTTTTGCTTTCTCATGATGTATTCGATCGAAACTCTTCCATTCTTGGGCACAAGACGGATGTATCAGCATCGGTCTCCCATGATCATCTTTGTCGCATCTTATCCCATATTTGTGCCATGTCATATGTTTGGTTGTATCTTCGTTCAAGTAAAGACATTGAATTCTTGGCAAGATTGGAAAATATCGAAGAACATTTGCGAGGACTTTCTTTGTACTTCTTCGTACCATCACTGAGGTCTCTCTCAACATACCTAGAGGCTTTGCACTTGGCGCAATACTTGTCATCGACATACTCTTTCGTAAATAAGACACATCCGTTTGGACAAACATGTATGTGCTCATAGGGCATCTTAAGGGCACGAAGGATTTTCTTCGCTTCATACCAGCTTTTAGCCAGTTTGTGACCTTTGGGGAGAGAGTGACACCAAGATGTCACCATTGAATTAAAGCAATCTCTACTCATGTTGAACTGGGTCTTTATAGACATTGCTTATGCAAATGGCATCTAGCTAACATTGGTTTGTGTGGACATGAAGAGGTTGTTGTGAGGAATTCAACATTTCTAAGAAGGCCCTCGCAGACTCCTCCGGTTCTTCCTCTGATCCCTCTTCACATGCATCGTTGAAGTCAGCTACGATGTGAACGACCCCGGTACCATTGTTGTTGGTTCGCTGATGCACCACCTCCTCTCTGCTCCGTTCAGGCTTGGCATGAAGGGTCCACCGGGTATACCCACGCTTAAACCCATGCTTCTACAAGTGCACACACATCGTCTTCTTCACATGTTCTCTGCCGTTGCCACACTTCAAGCAGGGCCCCAACTTTTTCTTTGGCCTCTAGCAATTGTCGCCTCTACGAATTCATTGGTCTTCGTCACCCATTCAGTGGTCATGCCAGCCTGACTAGTGTGGCCAGTGTACATCCACTCACGATCATCCATACTGGTACTTGCGCTGACAGTAGGCACACCAAATAATGTAATTAAGACTAGATACACAACTAAATACCATTGTCATATTATTTACGCCATGGTTTTAATATTTTACCATACAAAAGGGAAACGGACATTCTTGGATTGAATCATCTCTCTAATAGGTAAAGATGGGTCCTAATCCCACCTGAGGACGTGTAGATTGGGTTCGTTTCCCATGCTCTACTCCGGTCCTAGGCAAAATTTCGGCAACACCTCCCTGCTATTCTCCAGATACACGTCTCGATAACAAGCCGAGAGAATGTGCACCCGGAGAACAACGAGGTGGCACTAACAAAATTTTGCCGAGGACTGAAGTAGAGCACGAGAAATGAAACCTAATCTACACGTACTCGGGCTGTCCATGGATAACGTGGACAATTCGAAAGGATGACGGTTATAAAGATGCAAAGACATGCATATTTATAGATGCCACCCTTTCTAATGGGAGACGCATAGGTTACGAGACTTGACATGAAAATAAAATCTAGTGGCATCGGCACAATGGCGGAACAAAGCAAATAGGGAGGGAGGAGATGATAGTCAAGCTCACCCCTAGACCGTAGAGGCGGTAGTCGAACGACGATGGCAATGGCAACGGGACGGACAGTGCTCCTGGAGGTGAAGAGAAAATCCCTGCACATGAAAAGCACCGACACAACCAACATAAGCACTCGTAGAACAATCTAATAAAAACATCATCAACATCATCTCGCAGTTCAACGACGTCTAACCTAAAGAAAATAAGCAAGAAAGAAACCACGGAAGTGACCGGCCTCTCGTGCAGGGTGGTACTTGGTACAGTAATTAAAACATTGAAATTTGATTCATATTTACAGATTATTTGCAGGGAAACAATGGCTCCCTTGCATTCTACTACTACTAGACTCCCTGGCTTGTCTTCTCCAATCTAAGCATGTTGCAAAAAAATGTGCATTTAATTTCCTATGAGCATCAATCAAAAATGAAATTTTGGCTTGCAGAACAACTATATTATGGACACCCACAAGACTGCCTTGTACTAAAATTTTAGGCGAAGAAAATGGAAAGGATACATCCATTAGCAAATCATCCATACATCGATCTCGCATCCATCCTTACATACATCTGTAAATACATCCACATATCTGCAATCCATACATTTATCCATCTAAAGAACACAAAGCAGAGATGGGAGCAGAGATGTGGGCGGTGCTCACCGTGGGGAGGCAGAGGGGCTGAGGCGAGGAGGAGATGGTGCCCGGCCGGTGGCGACTAAGCGGCGACGGATGCGTATCACGGGAACGGTGGCGGTGCTGCCAATGGTAGCTGTGGCGCTAGGGCTGGGGAGGACGGCCCGGTGGCGATCGCGCCATTGGAGGAGGATGGCTGAGGGCGCGATGGACAAGGGCCCGACGGGGGCTTGATGGAGGCGGGGACCAGCTGCGGCGACGCGGTGGAGGCAGAGACGGGCGGCGGCGGCGCGGTGGAGCCGGGGACGGGCGATGGCGGCAGCGGGGATAACCTAGCACGGTCGAGATAGAAGAATCAGGATGATGCGGTCGGGTTGGGGATTTTCATTTTTGTTTCTAATTTGCGTCGGTGGGACCAAAAGGAGACGGCAAAGCAAGGCTCAGTGCCAGTTTTTTTTCTATTAGTTCGCCGTCAGCAGGAGAGAAGACAGATGACACAGGAACTAACTTTGCCGTCAGTAGATAACAAAAACAGACGGCAAAACTAGGGTACCGTTACCTACTGTCAGACTGGACATGTGTCTATCCTTTGTCGTCACCCTGCAAAACAGCAGACAGCGAAGAGCCGGTTTGCCGTCTTGTTTTCTTTGTCGTCATCCTTTCACTAGATTTGCCGTCAGTCACCCCGCACACAGACGGCAAAGCAGAGATTTGCCATAAGGCATACTTTGCCTTCAGCAGATGACAAAAAAACTTCCTTTGCCGTCTACCCCGACGATATGCGGATGGCAAAGACGCTCACTTACGACAAACTAGCAGTTTCTTGTAGTGTATATCGTCATCGAACATTAAGCGTGCGGACCCTACGGGTTCGAGAACTATGTAGACATGACCGAGACACCTCTCTGGTCAATAACCAATAGCGGAACCTGGATGCCCATATTGGCTCCTACATATTATACGAAGAGCTTTATCGGTCGAACCGTTATGACAAAATATGTAATCCCCTTTGTCCATCGGTATGTCACTTGCCCGAGATTCGATCATCGGTATCTTCATACCTAGTTCAATATCGTTATCGGCAAGTCTCTTTACTCGTTCCGTAATACACCACCTCGTGACTAACTCCTTAATTGTTTGCTTGCAAACTTATGATGTGTATTATCGACATGGCCCGGAGATACCTCTCCGTCTGAGGAGTGACAAATTCTAGTCTCGATCTATGCCAACTAAACAAACACCTTCGGAGAGCATCTTTATAATCACCCAGTTATGTTTTGATGTTTGATAGCACATAAAGCATTCCTCCGGTATCCGGGAGTTGCATAATCTCATAGTAGAAGGAACATGTATTTGACATGAAGAAAGCAATAGCAATAAAACTGAACGATCATTATGCTAAGCTAACAGATTGGTCTTGTCCATCACATCATTCTCCTAATAATATGATCCTGTTATCAAATGACAACTCATGTCCATGGTTAGGAAACCTTAACCATCTTTGATCAATGAGCTAGTCTAGTAGAGTCTCACTAGGGACATGGTGTTTGTTTATGTATTCACACATGTATTATGGTTTCTGATTAATACAATTCTAGCATGAAAATAAACCTTTATCACGAATAAGAAAATATAAATAAAAATTTTATTATTGCCTCTAGGGCATATTTTCTTCAGTCTCCCACTTGCACTAGAGTCAATAATCTAGTTCACATCGCCATTTGATTAACACATATAGTTCACATTGTCATGTGACTAACACCCAAAGAGTTTACTAGAGTCAATAATATAGTTCACGTCGTCGTGTGATTAATACACATATAGTTCACGTCGTCGTATGATCATGTTTTGCTTGTGAGAGAGGTTTAGTCAACGGGTCTGCCACATTCAGATCCGTATGGAGCTACTCTAGCTAATTGCTCCCATAATTATTAGAGGAATTACTAGGAAACGGCCTAGGATTAAAATTACCTCTATAAGTGTTGTTACCAAAATTGTTTGTACCAACAAAATTCACATCCATAGATTCATTATTATTCTCAATCAAAGTGGACAAAGGCATATCATTAGGATCAGAAGAAACACTTTTATTAGCAAAAAAATTCATAAGTTCATCCATCTTTCCACTCAAAACATTAATCTCTTCAATCGCATGAACTTTTTTACTAGTGGATCTTTCGGTGTGCCATTGAGAATAATTAACCATAATATTATCTAGGAGTTTAGTAGCTTCTCCTAAAGTGATTTCCATAAAAGTGCCTCCCGTGGCCGAATCTAAAAGATTTCTAGAAGCAAAATTCAATCCGGCATAATTTTTTTGTATAATCATCCACAAATTCAAACCATGTGCAGGGCAATTGTGTATCATTAATTTCATCCTCTCCCAAGCTTGAGCAACATGCTCATGACCAAGTTGCTTAAAATTCATAATATCATTCCTAAGAGAGATGATTTTAGCAGGAGGAAAATACTTAGAGATAAAAGCATCTTTGCACTTATTCCATGACTCAATACTATTTTTAGGCAAAGAAGAGAACCAAGTATTAGCACAATCTCTAAGCGAAAACCGAAATAGCTTCAATTTAACAATATCACTATCCACATCTTTCTTCTTTTGCATATCACACAAATCAATGAAGTTGTTTAGATGGGTTGCAGCATCTTCACTAGGAAGGCCAGAAAATTGATCTTTCATAACAAGATTCAAAAAAGCGGTATTAATTTCACAAGATTCAGCATCGGTAGTAGGAGCAATCGGAGTGCTAATAAAATCATTGTTGTTGGTATTAGAAAAGTCACACAATTTTGTTTATCTTGAGCCATCGTGACAAGCAATCAATCCAACACACAAGCACACGGAAGAAAGTGAAAAGAGACAAAGCGAAAGAGGCGAAGAAAAGGCAAATGTTTTCAAAAATCTTTTTAGAAGTGGGGAGAGGAAAAGCGAGGCGAATGGCAAATAATGTAATGCGAGGGAGAAGAGTTTATGATGGGTACTTGGTATGTCGACTTGGCGTAGATCTCCACGGCAGCGGCGCCGAAATCCTTCTTCCTACCTCTTGAGCATCGTTGGTTTTCCTTGAAGAGGAAAGGGTGATGCATCAAAGTAGCGTAAGTATTTCCCTCAGTTTTGAGAACCAAGGTATCAATCTAGTAGGAGACTACGCACAAGTCACCTAGTACCTCCACAAACAATCAACAACCTTGCAACCAACGCGATAAAGGGGTTGTCAATCCCTTCACGGTCACTCGCAAAAGTGAGATCTAATAGAGATAGTAAAGTAAATATTTTTTGTATTTTTTTATAGATTGGAAAGTAAAGATTGCAAAATAGTAAATGAGATGCAAATATAATGGAAAAGAGACCCGGGGGCCATAGGTTTCACTAGTGGCTTCTCTCAAGATAGAATATATTATGGTGGGTGAACAAATTACTGCCGAGCAATTGATAGAAAAGCGCATAATTATGAAGATATCTAAGGCAATGATCATGAACATAGGCATTGAGGGAGTCCTGGACTAGGGGGTGTCCGGACAGCCGGACTATCATTGTCCGCCGGACTCCAAGACTACGAAGATACAAGATTGAAGACTCCGTCCCGTGTCCGGATGGGACTTTCCTTGGCGTGGAAGGCAAGCTTGGCGATACGGATATGTAGATCTCCTACCATTGTAACCGACTCTGTGTAACCCTAGCCTCCTCCGGTGTTTATATAAACCGGAGGGCTTTAGTCTGTAGGACAACATACATTACAACAATCATACCATAGGCTAGCTCTAGGGTTTAGCCTCCTTGATCTCGTGGTAGATCCACTCTTGTACTACCCATATCATCAATATTAATCAAGCAGGACGTAGGGTTTTACCTCCATTGAGAGGGCCCAAACCTGGGTAAAAACATCGTGTCCCTCGTCTCCTGTTACCATCCGCCTAGACACACAGTTCGGGACCCCCTACCCGAGATCCGCCGGTTTTGACACGGACATTGGTGCTTTCATTGAGAGTTCCTCTGTGTCGTCACCGATAGGCTTGATGGCATCTTCAACCAACGACGCCGTCCAGGGTGGGACTTTTCTCCCCGGACAGATCTTCGTATTCGGCGGCTTCGCACTGCGGGCTAATTCGCTTGGCCATCTGGAGCAGATCGAAAGCTACGCCCCTGGCCGTCAGGTCAGATTCGGAAGCCTAAACTTCACGGTAGATGTCCGCGGAGACTTGATCTTCGACGGACCCGAGCCACAGCTAAGCGCGCCGCACTGTTGCGATGGGTATGATCTAACTCTGCCGCCGAACAGTGCCTTGGTGGCCGCACACGAATCCGCTCCGGCCATTAGTCGGAGCCGATTGCCTAGATAGAGGAACGGTGGATGGACACCGCCTCGGGGGCTTCAACTGCCACGGCAATGGGCGAACACTAATCTTGTCCTCGCAAAACTTCGTGATTCCGAGGTGCGGACTCCTTCCGGACTCCGAACCTCCGCGCCCTACCAACCAAACCGGATTGGCGCGGTTATGGAATTCACCGCCACGGACATCTTCCAATACTCGCCTTTTGGCGACATCCTGAATTCACTAAAGCATCTCTCGTTATCGAGAGAGCCTGGCGGACTATGGCCAGGATGGTTGAGATCTGAGACGACGAAGAAATTGAGCCCACCCACCGCCCACTTTGTAGCCCTTGTCGGCGATCTAACCGACATGCTAGACTACGACTCAAGACATCGGCGCCATGGGCGGCGATGTGGGATTTAACCGATGCCTACGAGGCATTGGAAGACCACCTCGTCATACTACATATACATGGTGGATACCCCAAAAGAGAGCGATAACGAGGACCAACGGGCCGCGGCAGAAGATAACCCCACCGATAAACAACCAAAACAGCGGCGCAGACACCGCCCTAAGCCCCGCCTCGACAACAACAACGCTCCTAAAGACCCCGCAATACAGCAGGGCACAAAAGTGGACGACGAACATGCAGATAAGCAACCGTCCAAACAAGACGAGTCAGATAATCAGTCCAGGCCCGGCGAAAACGACGGTTCGGACGGTCTCACGCCGGACACGCCGCCGGAAGGAAAGAACCTTCGGAAAAGACTCATCAACACTGCAAGAAGCTTGAAGAAGGAAAAGCGGAAGCTCAAAAAAGCAGAAGACACACTCAGAATGAGGTGGAGCAAAGTACTCAAAACCGCGGATAAATACGGCAATGGCCACCAACCAAAGAGCTACCCGAAGCGCAAGCTGCTACCAGAATTCGACGACGAGGCCATAGAGCCCCCATAGTCAAAAAATAAAGAGGCTGCCTGGTTGGATAGGCGGCGGATGATGAGCCAAATTCTAAAAGCGGCGCCACACATAAACCAACCAATGAACTTGGAAGGACAGATGGCCCAGCCAGGTCCATCTACGGGCCAAAGAAGAAGGCCCCAGGAAGCAAGGCAACACGTCAAGTGTCCAAAGATAGCGGCACACCCAAATACAGGGGCGCCGCACACCCACTATGTTTTACCAATGAGGTGCTGGACCATGAATTCCCAGCAGGATTTAAACCAATAAACATAGAGGCCTACGATGGAACAACAGACCCTGGAGTCTGAATAGAAGATTGTATACTACATATACACATACGCCATAAAATACCTACCCCTCAAGCTCAAAGGGCCAGCCCGTCATTGGCTTAAAAGCCTCCCAGAAAACACTGTTGGAAGTTGGGAAGAGCTCGAGGACGCGTTTAGAGCAAATTTTCAAGGGACTTATGTCCGCCCTCCGGACGCAGATGATCTAAGTCATATAACTCAACAGTCCGGAGAGTCAGCGCGGAAATTCTGGAACAGGTTTCTCACCAAAAAGAACCAAATAGTCGACTGTCCGGACGCCGAAGCCTTAGCAGCTTTTAAACACAATGTCCGAGACGAATGGCTTGCCAGGCACCTCGGCCAAGAGAAACCGAGGACAATGTCCGCACTAACAAGCCTCATGACCCGCTTCTGTGCGGGAGAGGATAGCTGGCTAGCAAGATGCAGCACCAGCGACCCAAGTACATCCGAGATAAGAGATGGAAACGGAAAATCACGGTGCAAGAAAAAAGCAGCGCGGAATAAAGAGAAAAGCCCAAAGAGCACGGCAGTCAACGCCGGATTCAAAAGCTCGCGGCCAAACAACAAAACACCGCCTCTTAAGGATGACAGCGATGAGTTGTCCAACTTAAACAAGATTTTGGGTCGGATATGTCAAATCCACAGTACCCCCGGAAGGCCTGCAAACCACACCCACAGGGATTGTTGGTTTTTCAAACAGTCCGGCCGATTAAACGCCGAACACAAGGGGCTCGACGCGTCAAGCGAAGACGATAAACCCCACCAGCAGAGCACCGGAAAACAAAAGACTTTCCCACAAGAGGTCAAATCAGTAAACTCACTTCATGTGATAATACGGAAAAATAGTGCGGCACTTCCTAAAAAGTGCCTCGCACGGTCCAACCCAGCAGACCATAGAAATTGGATATCAAAACCAATCACTTTCGACCACGGACTATTCGAAGCGTTCAAAGCGGGACGGACTGCCACGATATTAAATCCCATAATCGACGGATTACAATTTACTAAAGTCGTAATGAACGGAGGCAGCGACTTAAACCTGCTGTATTTAAACACAGTCCTCAAGATGGGGATAGACCCTACCAAAATTCGACACAGCCGCACTTCCTTCAAAGGAGTGACGCCAGGCCCTTATGCCAAGTGCACAGGCTCCCTATTACTAGAAGTCGTGTTTGGACCACTGAACAAATTTCGGCGCGAAAAACTAATTTTTCATATCGTCCCATTTAAAAGTGGATATCAAGCACTCTTGGGACGAAAGGCTTTTGTCCGTTTCAACGCCATACCACATTACGCGTCTCTTACACTCAAGATGGTCGGTCCGCGTGGCATCATCTCAGTGCGAGGGTCACCCAAAGACCCCGGACACGGATAGACGAGTCCGGCATCAGTAGGCTAGGGGCTCCCTAGCCGCACACCCCTTCACAAGGGGCTGCGCGCACACTCAACCGCGGGTTCATTCAAACCCCGCTTTGCTTGTTTATATTTTTTCTTTCCCACATACCTTTTTTCGCACGAATTGTTTTCAAACTAAACTTTCCTCTGTTTTTCTGAGACGAACAACGTCGCGTACCCATCGAGATAACGGCTGCGGAGACCTGGTAGCAGCGTGCAGCGAGGACCCGTTGCGAGGATTCTTTTGATTAAGACCTGCGTAAACCTTTTTTACTGTCTCTTGTTGTTATTTTCCCTTGGTTTCTTCCTACAACCAAAGCGGAGCCCGACGCTTTGGCATCGGCCGCGTCAGAAGACCATGCCTGTACCTGGACACTAGGGGCTTAGGGCATTATTCTGCCCATTATCATAAAGACCAAACACCTTAGGGAGTGTTCGGCGTCTCGAGTTAGGCATTATATGCATCAGCTCCGAATCATGTCTTTGGTCAAATGTTGGGTTTGCCCGGCTCGTGTTTTGCTGCCTTACGTTACGTATCATCGGCTAACGTGGCACCGGAGAACTCTGCGATTGTGCCCGTTAATTTGGCGAGCACCTCGATGAAAGCGAAAACTAAGCTGTCATGATATAGCGAGAGACTAGTCAACCACTCGATCGACCACGGAATGTTTAGAATTCCCGCTTTGACGAAGGACCGTTTCGGTCAGCACACACGCGCCCGAAATCGAGAAGTGCGGTGCCCCTGGGGCTATATCGTAGCCCCAATCTCGAACTCCATCGCTAAGTGAAAGTGATAAAGCATTATAGTCCGGAGTGCCTCGTTAAGCTCGCTACCACCTCCTTAACAGAGCGAGATGTCGGATTAAGTGTGAAAAGCAGCTATTTGCGAACACCCCGCACCTTGTGCGTGGGGCTGAACCAAGACTGCAATCTTCGGGTTATACAAAAGTATCATAAGCGGCCGCATAGGAGAAGTTTCACTACTTGGGACGCACAAGTATAAAAAGCAGTTATAGTATAATCCTCGTTTTACAAGATAAAAACGTTCATTTGAATGTATTTTTGAGCACTGCGACTCTATTACACGAGCACCACGCATAACTTCCCCGAAATAGTGCTCGGCGGGGAGCCGGTTTTCATCCGAACCCTGGGCAGCAACAGTGGTGGCATCCATCTCTGTCCAATGCGTCTTCACGCGGGCAAGAGCCATCCGCGCGCCTTCGATACAAGCCGACCGCTTCATCTCCTTGATATGCGGCACCGCCCCAAGGAATTGCTGCAGTAAGCCGAAGTAGCTCGTCGCCTTGGGCCTCTCTGGCCAGACATGAGCCACGATGTCAGTCATGGCAAGTCCGGATAATCTATTTAGCTCGGCCCATTCGGCCAACCGGTCGGTCAACGAAAGTGAGCGATCCGGACTATGGAATTGAGACCAAAATAGCTCTTCCGTCTTGTGATCCTTCTGACTCCGGAAGTGCTCAACGGCATCAGTCGCACTTGCTGCTAAGTCCATATAAGGATCCTCCGGACTCCACAGCCGATCAAATTGAGCATACTTTTGATCCATAAACCGGCGACACAGCAGATAAGGCTTGCCAGCCACGATATCTCCGGCCTGGCGCAGTTCCTCCCTCATGGCCCGCATTGCAGAGCGGGCATCCTTGGCTTCGGCGGTGGCCTTCCTTAGGTCTTCCCGCTCCGATAAACGCTCCTTTTCAAGAGCCTCATTGCGGTCGGCAACATCTTTTACTTTTACGGCCAATTCGGCCACCTCTTCCCTGCTTAGGCAGTGAGCAGCCTTTTCGGCTTTTAACTCCTCGGCCGCCCTCGAGGCAGCCGCGTCACTCCTTCGGGCATGCTCCTTAGCTTGAGCAAGTTCGGCCCGAAGGCTCTCCACAGCAGCAGCACCGTCTGTATAACAGCATATAATTTATCAGAGGAGGGCTTTGACCCCATTAACAAAGCGGCTATGGAGAATTCATTTACCTTGCGACTCGTCAAGTCGCCGGTTGACAAGTGCGATGTCCGCATCTGCCGCATCAAGTTGCCGCATTAACTCGGCAACCCCACTAGTCCGGCTAGCCCTCGGACTATCCGCCACCTGCATAGGCACGGCGACATTCATCACTTGCGATTTCGATCCTCGGCACGCTGTCGTCTTCGACAACCTACCGAGTCTCAGGGGCTACTATCTATACAGGGCACACTTTTATGTGCAAACTGTCAAAAATAGAAGATGCGTCATTTTCGCGTACCTTAAATCCCGCCAGCAAACTCATAGCGGCATTACGCAATCCGCTCTCGGCGGACGAAATCCTTCCAATCACCATGCACATCAACGGACGGTGATCTTCTGAGATGGACGCCCTCTCAAGCAGATTCTTGATTCTCGGCGGATACCGGTGGCGCCGAATTCTCCGGCCCCTCCGGACTCGGGGATACCCTCCGTGACGATACTTCAGGCTTGTCTGCATTATCTGACGGCGCAGAAGGCGGAGGCGTTTCGCTCTCCATCATCTCCGGAAGAAGGTCCCCCGGAGACGAACTCATTTGAGAAGGCTGCAAATCCGAACTGTAGGATAAAAACTTCGGTTACCCACAGAAGCACAAATGGAGGTATTTTCTTACTAATGAAATCCCCTTTTCATACTCACGGCTCGCTGGAGGGCTGATTCTTTGGCGATGATTGTGCGTCCGGGTTCTCCCCGGACGCCGGACCCCCCGGGGAAGATCTCTCCCCCGCTTAGGGGCTTTGGCCTCCGAATCCTCGGAGGCGGTCCTCTTCTCCCCCTGGAAGGAGGGGTTTTTGATTCCCCCCTCTTCAGACGCCCCTTTGGGCGAAGTAATAGCTCCTCTGTTTTCCCCATCGCTCCCGCTATGGATCGACCTCCAACATTCGACCAGCACGGGCTCGGTCACGGTCTCGGGAGGAGGGCGGACACCTTATCAGCCTCGATCACACCACCCACTCCTGTGAAGAGTAATGGGTCAGGAGGCGAACTCCAGAAAAGCAGATAAACAGAACGTCCGGACTCTGAGCTATTTACCTGAGTATCTGGGCGATTGCGGCTTAGGCCTGCGTCCTCGGCCAATTCCGGACACGCCACCTGCGGTCCGAAGAACAACTTGTACATCTCCACGGGTGTCGCACCCATGAAGTGTTGGAGAATCCGAGGTCCCTCCGGGTTGAACTCCCATAGACGGAGAGGACGGCGTTTGCAGGGCAGAAGATGCCTGATTAGCATAACCTGCATCACCACGAGCAGATTGATCTCCCTCGCTTGGAGGTCTCGAATCCGGCCCTGCAGTAAGGGCACGTCTTCGGACGACCCCCAATTGAGCCCTTGGTTGACCCACGACATCAGTCAACGTGGAGGTCCCGGGCGGAATGAAGGCGGCGGCTTCTGCTTGCTGCCCTTCAGAGCGGTGATATAGAACCACTCCTGCTGCCACGGTCCGAGTTCCTCTTGGAAGGAACCCTCGAGCCACGGGGCATCGGCCTTTTTGCTTATGGCTGCCCCGCCGCACTCCGCTTGACGCCCCACGATCATCTTCGGCTCCACCTTGAAGGTCTTCAACCACAGGCCGAAGTGGGGAGTGACGCGGAGGAAGGCTTCGCAGATGATAATGAATGCGGAGATATGGAGGATGGACTCCGGAGCCAAATCTTTAAAATCCAGCCCGTAGTAGAACAGGAGCCCTCTCAAAAAGGGGTCCGTCGGGAAGCCTAAACCCCGACGGAGGTGGGATACGAAGACAACGTATTCGCCGGGCTCGGGGGCGGGCACGGCCTGCCCTTGGGCAGGCAACCTGTGTGAAATCTCGTAGGCTAGGTACTTGGCCTCATGTAGCTTCAATATGTCCTCCTCCGTGACGGAGGAGGGCATCCACCGGCCCTGGAGGTCGGAGCCGGACATGGTTGATAATCCGAAGCGCTTGAATCTGAGGCCCTAGGTGTTAGAACTGGGAGCGAGGAAGAGATTCGATGCGAGATTGAAGAAAAAGAACGAACCTTAGTCCTCTTATAAAGGGGAGAAATACGAAGAGCCGTCTCCATGACCGTTTGGGATTCACCTTCGATAGAGGAGGCGTGGCGACGGGCACGGTTGGGTTACCCACGCACGTATTGATGAGAATCCCGGAATAAGGGGAACACGATCTCTGCTTCGACAGGACGTGCCAAGGAAACCGCTTCCCTGAACGTGCTGAGGTGGTATAGTAAAAAACGATTCAAAAAAAGGCTTGGTAGCGGTGTGACGTCACGCCACATAATACGTCAGCAGATTGGATTGGTGTACATTTTATTCTCTCTATGGTGGAATGTGGAATTTATTTTGCAGAGCTAGACACTATCCTGGTGTTCATGATCTTCTCTAGATTATTCAAGGGAGGAACCCGCCTTGCAATGCCGAACATTATGCGCGCTGGACTTATCGTCATTGAAGCCTGGTTCAGGGCTACTGAGGGAGTCCTGGACTAGGGGGTGTCCGGACAGCAGGACTATCATCGTCCGCCGGACTCCAAGACTACGAAGATACAAGATTGAAGACTCCGTCCCGTGTCCGGATGGGACTTTCCTTGGCGTGGAAGGCAAGCTTGGCGATACGGATATGTAGATCTCCTACCATTGTAACCGACTCTGTGTAACCCTAGCCTCCTCCGGTGTTTATATAAACCGGAGGGCTTTAGTCCGTAGGACAACATACATTACAACAATCATACCATAGGCTAGCTCTAGGGTTTAGCCTCCTTGATCTCGTGGTAGATCCACTCTTGTACTACCAATATCATCAATATTAATCAAGCAGGACGTAGGGTTTTACCTCCATCGAGAGGGCCCGAACCTGGGTAAAAACATCATGTCCCTCGTCTCCTGTTACCATCCGCCTAGACGCACAGTTCGGGACCCCCTACCCGAGATCCGCCGGTTTTGACACCGACAGGCATCACGTCCATGTCAAGTAGACCGAAACGATTCTGCATCTACTACTATTACTCCACACATCGACTGCTATCTAGCATGCATCTAGAGTATTAAGTTCATAAGAAGGGAGTAACGCATTAAGCAAGATGATATGATGTAGAGGGATAAACTCAAGCAATATGATATAAACCCCGTCTTTTTATCCTTGATGGCAACAATACAATACGTGCTTTGCTGCCCCTACTGTCACTGGGAAAGGACACCGCAAGATTGAACCCAAAGCTAAGCACTTCACCCATTGCAATAAAGATCAATTTAGTATGTCAAACTAAAATGATAATTCGAAGAGACTTGCAAAGATATCAAATCATGCATATCAGAATTCAGAGTAGAACCAAATAATATTCATAGATAATCTTGTTCTTAAATCTACAATTCATCTGATCTCGGCAAACACACCGCAAAAGAGTATTACATCAAATAGGTCTCCAAGAACATCGAGGAGAACTTTGTATTGAGAATCAAAGAGAGAGAAGAAGCCATCTACCTAATAACTATGGACCCGAAGGTCTGTGGTAAACTACTCACGCTTCATCGGAGAGGCAATGGTGTTGATTTAGAAGCCCTCTGTGATCGATTCCCCCTCCAGTAGATCGCCGGAAAAGGCCCCAAGATGGGGATCTCATGGGTACAGAAGGTTGCGGTGGTGGAAAAGTGGTTTCATGGCTCCCCCTGATGTTTCTAGGGTATAAGAGTATATGTAGGCGAAAGAAGTATGGTGGAGCTACGAGGGGCCCACGAGGGTGGGGGCGTGCGTACCCCCCTGGGAACGCCCTCCAGCCTTGTGGACTCCTCGTGGTGATCTGACTTCAACTCCAAGTCTTCTGGTTTCCTTTCAGTCCAAGAAAGATCATCGCGAAGGTTTCATTCCGTTTGGTATTCCTTTTCTGCAAAACTGTAAAATAGGCAAAAAAAAACTGGCACTGGGCCTCCGGTTAATAGGTTTGTCCCAAAAATAATATAAAAAAGCATATTAAAGCCCATTAAACATCCATAAAACATAATATAATAGCATGGAACAATCAAAAATTATAGATACGTTGGAGACGTATCAAGCATCCCAAGCTTAATTCCTGCTCGTCATCAAGTAGGTAAATGATAAGAACAGTATTTTTGATGTGGAATGTTACCTAGCATATTTATCAATGTAATTTTCTTTATTATGGCATGAATGTTCTAATGCGAAAGATTCAAGACAAAAGTTTAATATTGACATAGAAACAATAATACTTCAAGCATACTGACAAAGCAATCATGTCTTCTCAAAATAACATGGCCAAAGAAAGCTATCCCTACAAAATCATATAGTTTGGTTATGCTCTATCTTCATCACACAAAGTATTTAATCATGCACAACCCCGATGGCAAGCCAAGCAATTGTTTCATACTTTTGATGTTCTTAAACTTTTTCAATCTTCACGCAATACATGAGCGTGAGCCATGGACATAGCACTATAGGTGGAACAGAAGGGTGGTTGTGGAGAAGACAAAAGGAGAAGATAGTCTCACATCAACTAGGCGTATCAACGGGCTATGGAGATGCCCATCAATAGATATCAATGTGAGTGAGTAGGGATTGCCATGCAACGGATGCACTAGAGCTACAACTGTATGAAAGCTCAACAAAAGAAACTAAGTGGGTGTGCATCCAACTTGCTTGCTCACGAAGACCTGAGGCACTTTGAGGAAGCCCATCATTGGAATATACAAGCCAAGTTCTATAATGAAAAATCCCCACTAGTATATGAAAGTGACAACGTAGGAGAGTCTCTATCATGAAGATCATGGTGCTACTTTGAAGCACAAGTGTGGTAAAAGGATAGTAGCATTGCCCCTTCTCTCTTTTTCTCTAATTTTTTTATTTGGGCCCTTTCTCTCTTTTTTTGTGGCCTCCTTTTTATTCACTCCCTTTATTTATTTATTTATTTAGTCCGGAGTCTCATCCCGACTTATGGGGGAAACATAGTCTCCATCATCCTTTCCTCACTAGGACAATGCTCTAATAACGAAGATCATCATAGTTTTATTTACTTTCAGCTCTAGAATTACAACTCAATACTTAGAACAAAATATGGCTATATGTGAATGCCTCCGGCGGTGTACCGGGATGTGCAATGATTCAAGAGTGACATGTATAAAAAATTATGAACGGTGGCTTTGCCACAAATACGATGTCAACTACATGATCATGCAAGGCAATATGACAATGATGGAGCGTGTCATAATAAACGGAATGGTGGAAAGTTGCACGACAATATATCTCGGAATGGCTATAGAAATGCCATAATAGGTAGGTATGGTGGCTGTTTTGAGGAAGGTATATGGTAGGTGTATGGTACCGCGAAGGGTGCGTGATATTTGAGAGGCTAGCAATGGTGGAAGGCGAGAGTGTGTATAATCCATGGACTCAACATTAGTCATAAAGAACTCACATACTTATTACAAAAATTTATAAGTTGTCGAAAAGAAGTACTACGCGCATGCTCCTAGGGGGATATATTGGTAGGAAAAGACCATTGCTCGTCCCCGACCGCCACTCATAAGGAAGACAATCAATAAATAAATCATGCTCCAACTTCATCACATAACGGTTCACCATACGTGCATGCTACGGGAATCACAAACTTTAACACAAGTATCTCTCAAATTCACAACTACTCCACTAGCATGACTCTAGTATCACCATCTTCATATCTCAAAATAATCATAAAGAATCAAACTTCTCATAGTATTCAATGCACTTCATATGAAAGTTTTTATTATACCCATCTTGGATGCCCATCATATTAGGACTAGTTTTATAACCAAAGCAAATTACCATGATGTTCTAAAAGACTCTCAAAATAATATAAATTAAGTATGAGAGATCAACAATTTCTAATAAAATCACCACCATGCTCTAAAAAGATATAAGCGAAGCACTAGAGCAATATTATCAAGCTCAAAAGATATAAGTGAAGCACATAGAGTATTCAAATAAATTCCAATTCATGTGTGTCTCTCCCAAAAGGCATGTACAGCAAGGATGATTGTGGTAAACTAAAAATCAAAGACTCAAATTATACAAGACGCTCCAAGCAAAACACATATCATGTGGTAAACAAAAATATAGCCTCAAGTAAAGTTACCGATAGACGAAGACGAAAGAGGGGATGCCTTCCGGGGCATCCCCAAGCTTAGGCTTTTGGTTGTCCTTGAATTTACCTTGGGGTGCCTTGTGCATCCCCAAGCTTAGGGTCTTGCCACTCCTTATTCCAAAATCCATCAAATCTTTACCCAAAAACTTGAAAACTTCACAACACAAAACTTCAACAGAAAATCTCATGAGCTATGTTAGTATAAGAAAATAAACCACCACTTTAATATATTGCAATAAACTCATTCTTTATTTTTGTTCGTGTTAATCCTACTGTATTCCAACTTCTCTATGGTTCATACACCCCGATACTACTCATAGATTCATCAAAATAAGCAAACGACACACGAAAAACAGGATCTGTCAAAATCAGAACAGTCTGTAGCAATCTGTAACTTCGAATGCTTATGTAACTCTAAAAGTTCTGAAATAAATTGGAGGACGTGAGGAATTTGTCTATTAATAATCTGCAAATAGAATCAACCTAAAAGCAATCTTCTGTAAAAAATGACAGCTATTCTCGTGAGCGCAAAATTTTCTGTTTTTACAGCAAGATCAAAAGACTTCACCCAAGTCTTCCCAAAGGTTCTACTTGGCAAAAAAACTAATTAAAACATAAAATCAAATATAAACAGAGGCTAGATGAATTATTTATTATTAAACATGAGCAAAAATTAAAGAACAAAAATAAAATTGGGTTGCCTCCCAACAAGCGCTATCGTTTAACGCCCCTAGCTAGGCGTAAAAACACGAATAGATCTAGGTATTGTCATCTTTGGTATGCAATCCATAGGTGGCTCTCATAATAGATTCATAAGGCAATTTAATTTTCTTCCTAGGAAAGTGTTCCGTGCCCTTCCTTAACGGAAATTGGAATCTAATGTTTCCTTCTTTCGTATCAATAATTGCACCAATCGTTCTAAGGAATGGTCTACCAAGAATAATAGGACATGTAGGATTGCAATCTCTATCAAGAACAATGAAATCTACGGCACATAATTCCTATTTGCAACAATAATAGCATCATTAATCCTTCCCATAGGTTTCTTAATGGTGGAATCCGCAAGATGCAAATTTAAAGAACAATCATCAAATTCACGGAAACCTAGCACGTCACATAAAGTTTTTGGAATCGTGGAAACACTAGCACCCAAATCACACAAAGCATAACATTAATAATCTTTAATCTTAATCTTGATAGTAGGTTCCCACTCATCATAAAGTTTTCTAGGGATAGAAACTTCTAGTTCAAGCTTTTCTTCATAAGATTGCATCAAAGCATCAACGATATGTTTAGTAGAAGCTTTATTTTGATTATAAGCATGAGGAGAATTTACCATGGATTGCAACAAGGAGATACAATCTATTAAAGAGCAATTATCATAATTAAATCCCTTGAAATCCAAAATAGTGGGTTCATTGCTATGTAAAGTTTTGACCTCTTCAATCCCACTTTTATGAATTTTTGCATCAAGATCTAAAAACTCCGAATCATTGGGACGCCTTTTAACTAAAGTTGAATCATCTCTAGTCCCATCTTTATCAAGATTCATATTGGAAAACAAAGATTTAATAGGAGTCACATCAATCACTTTTAGATCTTAATCATTATTATCATGAAAACTAGAAGAACACGCGTTCACAAACCAATCTTTTTTAGCACGCATCCTAGCGGTTCTTTCTTTGCACTCATGAATGGAAATTCTCGTGGCTTTGAGAGACTCATTGATATCATGCTTAGGTGGAATAGATCTAAGTTTCAAAGAATCAACATTAAGAGAAATTCTATCCACATTCCTAGCCAACTCATCAATCTTAAGCAATTTTTCTTCAATCAAAGCATTGAAATTCTTTTGCAAACTCATAAATTCTTTAACACTATTCTCAAAATCAGAGGGCATCATATTAAAAAATTTCATAAGAGTTGTTGTAGGAATTACCATAATTATTAGAGGAATTACTAGGAAACGGCCTAGGATTAAAATTACCTCTATACACGTTGTTACCAAAATTGTTCCTACCAACAAAATTCACATCCATAGATTCATTATTATTCTCAATCAAAGTGGACAAAGGCATATCATTAGGATCAGAAGAAACACTTTTATTAGCAAACAATTTCATAAGTCCATCCATCTTTCTACTCAAAACATTAATCTCTTCAATCGCATGAACTTTTTTACTAGTGGATCTTTCAGTGTGCCATTGAGAATAATTAACCATAATATTATCTAGGAGTTTGGTAGCTTCTCCTAAAGTGATTTCCATAAAAGTGCCTCTCGCGCCTGAATCTAAAAGATTTCTAGAAGCAAAATTCAATTTGTCATAATTTTTTTGTATAATCATCCACAAATTAAAACCATGTGTAGGGCAATTGCGTATCATTAATTTCATCCTCTCCCAAGCTTGTGCAACATGCTCATGATCAAGTTTCTTAAAATTCGTAATATCGTTCCTAAGAGAGATGATTTTAGCGGGAGGAAAATACTTAGAGATAAAAGCATCTTTGCACTTATTCCATGAATCAATACTATTTTTAGGCAAAGAAGAGAACCAAGTTTTAGCACGATCTCTAAGCAAAAATAGAAATAGCTTCAATTTAACAATATCATTATCCACATCTTTCTTCTTCTGCATATCACACAAATCAACGAAGTTGTTTAGATGGGTTGCAGCAGCTTCACTAGGAAGGCCAGAAAATTGATCTTTCATAACAAGATTCAACAAAGCGGTATTAATTTCACAAGATTCAGCATCAGTAGTAGGAGAAATTGGAGTGCTAATAAAATGATTGTTGTTGGTATTTGAAAAGTCACACAATTTAGTATTATCTTGAGCCATCCTGACAAGCAATCAATCCAACACACAAGCACACAAGAAGCAAGCGAAAAGAGATGAACGGAAGAGGGGCGATCAAAAGGAAAAGGTTTTTGAAAATTGTGTTAAAAGTGGGGGAGAGGAAAACGAGAGCCGAATGGCAAATAATTTAATGCGAGGGAGAAGAGTTTATGATGGGTACATGGTATGTCTTGACCTGGCGTAGATCTCCCCGGCAACGGCGCCAGTAATCCTTCTTGCTACCTCTTGAGAATGCGTTTGTTTTCCCATGAAGAGGAAAGGGTGATGTAGCAAAGTAGCGTAAGTATTTTCCTCAGTTTTGAGAACCAAGGTATCAATCTAATAGGAGACGACGCACATGTCACCTAGTACCTACACAAACAATCAAGAACCTTGCAACTAACGCGATAAAGGAGTTGTCAATCCCTTCACGGTCACTCTCAAAAGAGAGATCTAATAGAGATATTAAAGTAAATATTTTTGGTATTTTTGTTGTATAGATTGGAAAGTAAAGATTGCAAAATAGTAAAGGAGATGCAAATATAATGGAAAAGAGACCCGGAGGCCATAGGTTTCACTAGTGGCTTCTCTCAAGATAGCATATATTACGGTGGATGAACAAATTACTGCTGAGCAATTGATAGAAAAGCGCATAATTATGAAGATATCTAAGGCAATGATCATGAACATAGGCATCACGTCCGTGTCAAGTAGACCGAAACGATTCTGCATCTACTACTATTACTCCACCCATCGACCGCTATTCAGCATGCATCTAAAGTATTAAGTTCATAAGAACAGGGTAACGCATTAAGCAAGATGACATGATGTAGAGGGATAAACTCAAGCAATATGATATAAACTGTAGGGGAACGTAGTAATTTCAAAAAATTTCCTACGCACACGCAAGCTCATGGTGATGTATAGCAACGAGAGGGGAGAGTGTTGTCTACGCACCCTTGTAGACCAAGCGAAGCGATCTGGCGTAGAGGAAGTAGTCGACGTTCTCCTCGCGATCCGACCGATCCCGCGCCGTTACTCCGGCGCCCGAAGTTCTTGACACACGTACAGCTCGATGGCGTCCCTCGTACTCGATCCAGCCGAGTGTCGAGGGAGAGTTCGTCGACGACGGCGTGGTGGCGATCTTGATGTTTCACGGCGCAGGCTTCGCCTAAGCTTCATGACAGTATAACCGAGGTGGAATATGGTGGAGGGGGCACCGACACGGCTAAGGAACGATCTAAAGATCAACTTGTGTGTTCCAAGGTGCCCCCTGCCCAGATATAAAGGAGCAAGGGGGGGGGCGGCGGCCAAGGGGAGGCGCGCCAGGAGTCCTACTCCTCTCAGGAGTAGGATTCCCCAATCCTAGTTGGACTAGGATTCCCGGAGGGAAAGAGAGAGAGGGGGCGGCCCTTCTCCTAGTCCTAGTTGGACTAGGGAAGGGGGAGGCGCGCCCACCTAGGGCTGGCCCTTCTCCTTTCCACTAAGGCCCATCGAGGCCCATTTACCTCCCGGGGTTCCGGTAACCTCCGGTACTCGGTAAATTCCGTTTTCGCGGAACCATTCGAACTCCAAATATAGGCTTCCAATATATCAATCTTTATGTCTCGACCATTTCGAGACTCCTCGTCATGTCCGTGATCTCATCCGGGACTCGAACTCCTTGGTACATCAAAATACATAAACTCATAATAAGCATCGCCATCGAAACCTTAAGCGTGCGGACCCTACGGTTCGAGAACAATGTAGACATGACCTAGAACTATTCACGGTCAATAACCAACAGCGGGACCTGGATGCCCATATTGGTTCCTACATATTCTACGAAGATCTTTATCGGTCAGACCGCATAACAACACACGTTGTTCCCTTTGTCATCGGTATGTTACTTGCCCGAGATTCGATCGTCGGTATCCAATACCTAGTTCAATCTCGTTACTGGCAAGTCTCTTTACTCGTTCCGTAATACATCATCTCACAACTAACTCATTAGTTGTAGTGCTTGCAAGGCTTCAGTGATGTGCATTACCGAGAGGGCCAGAGATACCTCTCCGTCAATCGGAGTGACAAAACCTAATCTCAAATCGCCAACCCAACATCTGCCTTTGGAGACACCTGTAGTACTCCTTTATAATCACCCGATTCACGTTGTGACGTTTGGTAGCACCAAAGTGTTCCTCCGTAAGCGGAGTTGCATAATCTCATAGTTACAGGAACATGTATATGTCATGGATAAAAGCAGTAGCAACATACTAAATGATCGTGTGCTAAGCTAAGGGAATGGGTCATGTCAATCAGATCATTCTACTAATGATGTGACCTCATTAATCAAATAACAACTCCTTGTTCATGGTTAGGAAACATAACCATCTTTGATTAACAAGCTAGTCTAGTAGAGGCATACTAGTGACATGTTGTTTTGTCTATGCATTCACACATGTATTATGTTTCCGGTTAATACAATTCTAGCATGAATGATAAACATTTATCATGAAATAAGGAAATAAATAATAACTTTATTATTGCCTCTAGGGCATATTTCCTTGATCTCCCACTTGCACTAGAGTCAATAATCTAGATTACATAGTAATGATTCTAACACCCATGGAGTCTTGGTGCTGATCATGTTTTGCTCGTGGAAGAGGCTTAGTCAACGGTCGCAACATTCAGATCCGTATGTATCTTGCAAATCTCTATGTCTCCCATCCGGACTAAGTCCCGGATGGAATTGAAGCGTCTCTTGATGTGCTTGGTCCTCTTGTGAAATCTGGATTCCTTTGCTAAGGCAATTGCTCGATATTGTCACGAAGATTTTCATTGGACCCGATGCACTAGGTATGACACCTAGATCGGATATGAACTCCTTCATCCAGACTCCTTCATTAGCTGCTTCGAAGCTGCTATGTATTCCGCTTCACATGTAGATCCCGCCACGACGCTTTGTTTAGAACTGCACCAACCGACAGCTCCTCCGTTTAGTGTAAATACGTATCCGGTCTGCGATTTAGAATCGTCCGGATCGGTGTCAAAGCTTGCATCAACGTAACTGCCACGATGAGCTCTTTGTCACCTCCATATCGAGAAACATATCCTTAGTCCTTTTCGGTATTTCGGGATGTTCTTGACGCTGTCGATGATCCACTCTGGATTACTTTGGTACCTCCCAGCTAGGCTTATAGCAAGGCACACATCAGGTGCGGTACACAGCATTGCATACATGATAGAGCCTATGGCTGAAGCATAGGAACATCTTTCATTTTCTCTCTATCTTCTGCGGTGGTCGGGCATTGAGTCGACTCAACTTCACACCTTGTAACACGTGCAAGAACCCTTTCTTTGCTTGATCCATTTTGAACTTCTTCAAAATTTTGTCAAGGTATGTGCTTTGTGAAAGTCCAATTAAGCGTCTTGATCTATCTCTATAGATCTTAATGCCCAATATGTAAGCAGCTTCACGAGGTCTTTCATTGAAAACTCTTATTCAAGTATCCTTTATGCTATCCAGAATTCTATATCATTTCCGATCAGCAATATGTCATCCACATATAATATCGTAAATGCTCTGAGCTCCCACTCACTTTCTTGTAAATACTGAGGCTTCTCCAAAAGTGCAGTACAAACCCAAATGCTTTGATCACACTATCAAAGCGTTTATTCCAACTCGAGATGCTTGCACCAGTCCATAGATGGATCATTGGAGCTTGCACACTTTGTTAGCTCCTTTGGATCGATAAAACCTTCGGTTGCATCATATACAACTCTTCTTCCGAAATCCATTCAGGAATGCAGTCTTTACATCCATTTGCCAAATTTCATAATCATAAAATGCGGCAATTGCTAACATGATTCGGACGGACTTAAGCATCGCTACGGGTGAGAAGGTCTCATCGTAGTCAATCCCTTGAACTTGCCGAAAACCCTTTGCGACAAGTCGAGCTTTATAGACAGTAACATTACCGTCAGCGTCAGTCTTCTTCTTGAAGATCCACTTGTTTTCTATTGCTTGCCGACCTTCGGGCAAGTCAACCAAAGTCCACACTTTGTTTTCATACATGGATCCCATCTCAGATTTCATGGCCTCAAGCCATTTTGCGGAATCTGGGCTCACCATCGCTTCTTCATAGTTCGTAGGTTCATCATGATCTAGTAGCATGACTTCCAGAACAGGATTACCGTACCACTCTGGTGCGGATCTTACTCTGGTTGATCTACGAGGTTCTGCAGTAACTTGATCTGAAGTTTCATGATCAACATCATCAACTTCCTCGCTACTTGGTGTAGATGTCTCAGAAACTGGTTTCTGCGACGAACTACTTTCAAGTAAGGGAGAAGGTACTATTACCTCATCAAGTTCCACTTTCCTCCCACTCACTTCTTTCGAGAGAAACTCCTTCTCTAGAAAGGATCCATTCTTAGCAACGAATGTCTTGCCTTCGGATCTGTGATAGAAGGTGTACCCAACTGTCTCCTTTGGGTATCCTATGAAGACACATTTCTCCGATTTGGGTTCGAGCTTATCAGGTTGAAGCTTTTTCACATAAGCATCGCATCCCCAAACTTTAAGAAACGACAACTTTGGTTTCTTGCCAAACCATAGTTCATAAGGTGTCGTCTCAACGGATTTCGACGGTGTTCTATTCAGTGTGAATGCGGCTGTCTCTAGAGCATAACCCCAAAACGATAGCGGTAAATCTGTAAGAGACATCATAGATCGTACCATATCTAGTAAAGCACGATCACGACGTTCGGACACACCATTACGCTGTGGTGTTCCGGGTGGCGTGAGTTGCGAAACTATTCCGCATTGTTTCAAATGTAGACCAAACTCGTAACTCAAATATTCACCTCCACGATCAGATCGTAGAAACTTAATTTTCTTGTTACGATGATTTTCAACTTCACTCTGAAATTCTTTGAACTTTTCAAACGTTTCAGACTTATGTTTCATTAAGTAGATATACCCATATCTGCTTAAGTCATCTGTGAAGGTGAGAAAATAACGATATCCGCCACGAGCCTCAACATTCATTGGACCACATACATCTGTATGTATGATTTCCAACAAATCTGTTGCTCTCTCCATAGTACCGGAGAACGGTGTTCTAGTCATCTTGCCCATGAGGCACGGTTCGCAAGTGCCAAGTGATTCATAATCAAGTGACTCCAAAAGCCCATCGTATGGAGTTTCTTCATGCACTTTACACCGATATGACCTAAGCGGCGATTGCCACAAATAAGTTGCACTATCATTATCAACTCTGCATCTTTTGGTTTCAACATTATGAATATGTGTATCACTACTATCGAGATTCATAAGAAATAGACCACTCCTCAAGGGTGCATGACCATAAAAGATATTACTCATATAAATAGAACAACCATTATTCTCTGATTTAAATGAATAACCGTCTCGCATCAAACAAGATCCAGATATAATGTTCATGCTCAACGCAGGCACCAAATAACAATTATTTAGGTCTAAAACTAATCCCGAAGGTAGATGTAGAGGTAGCGTGCCGACCGCGATCACATCGACTTTGGAACCATTTCCCACGCGCATCGTCACCTCGTCCTTTGCGAGTTAAGCAATCAGTAGTCCTGTTTGAGTTGCAAATATTAGCAATGAACCAGTATCAAATACCCATGTGCTACTACGAGCTCTAGTAAGGTACACATCAATAACATGTATATCACATATACCTTTGTTCACCTTGCCATCCTTCTTATCCGCCAAATACTTGGGGCAGTTCCGCTTCAAATGACTATCGCTTGCGGTAGAAGCACTCGATTTCAGGTTTAGGGCCAGACTTGGGTTTCTTCTCCTGAGCAGCAACTTGCTTGCTGTTCTTCTTGAGATTTCCCTTCTTCTTCCCTTTGCCTTTCTTCTTGAAACTAGTGGTCTTATTGACCATCAACACTTGATGCTCCTTCTTGATTTCTACCTCCGCTGCCTTTAGCATTGCGAAGAGCTCAGGCATAGTTTTCACTAACCCTTGCATATTATAGTTCATCACGAAGCCTTTGTAGCTTGGTGGCGGTGATTGAAGAATTCATCAATGACACAATCATCGGAAGATTAACTCCCAATTGTGTCAAGTGATTGTAGTACCCGGACATTACGAGTATATGCTCACTAATGAACTATTCTCCTCCATCTTGCAGCTATAGAACTTATTGGAGACTTCATATCTCTCAATCCGGGCATTCTTGGAATATCAACTTCAACTCTGGAACATCTCATATGCTCCATGACGTTCAAAACGTCGTTAAAGTCCCGGTTCTAAGCCGTAAAGCATGGCACACTGAACTATAGAGTAGTCATCAGCTTTGCTCGCCAGACGTTCTTAACGTCGTCGGTTGCATCTGCATCGAGCCTGTCACCTAGCGGTGCATCGGGGCGTAACTCTTACATGCAGCAATGAGGATAATCCTCAAATTACGGACCCGATCCGTGTAATTGCTACCATCATCTTTCAACTTTGCTTTCTCAAGGAAGCATTAAAATTCAACGGAACAACAAAGACGAGCCATCTATCTACAATCAAACATAAACAAGCAAGATACTATCGGTACTAAGTTCATGATAAATTTAAGTTCAATTAATCATATTACTTAAGAACTCCCACTTAGAAAAACATCTCTAGTCATCCAAGTGATCACGTGATCCAAATCAACTAAACCATAACCGATCATCACGTGAAATGGAGTAGTTTTCAATGGTGAACATCTTATGTTGATCATATCTACTATATGATTCACGCTCGACCTTTCGGTCTCCGTGTTCCGAGGCCATATCTGCATATGCTAGGCTCGTCAAGTATAACCCGAGTATTCTGCGTGTGCAAAACTGGCTTGCACCCGTTGTAGATGGACGTAGAGCTTATCACACCCGATCATCACGTGGTGTCCGGGCACGACGAACTTTGGCAGCGGTGCATACCGGGAGAACACTTCTTGATAATTTAGTGAGAGATCATCTTATAATGCTACCGTCAATCAAAGCAAGATAAGATGCATAAAAGGATAAACATCACATGCAAATCAATATAAGTGATATGATATGGTCATCATCATCTTGTGCTTCATGATCTCCATCTTGCAGCACCACCTTGATCACCATCGTCACCGGCGCGACACCTTGATCTTCATCGTAGCATCGTTGTCGTCTCGCCAAACTTATGCTACTACGACTATCGCTACCGCTTAGTGATAAAGTAAAGCATTACAGGGCGATTGCATTGCATACAATAAAGCGACAACCATATGGCTCCTGCCAGTTGCCGATAACTTCGGTTACAAAACATGATCATCTCATACAATAAAATATAGCATCACGTCTTGACCATATCACATCACAACATGCCCTGCAAAAACAAGTTAGACGTCCTCTACTTTGTTGTTGCAAATTTTACGTGGCTGCTACGGGCTTAAGCAAGAACCAGTCTCACCCACGCATCAAAACCACAATGATACTTCGTCAAATAGACTCCGTTTAACCTTCTCAAGGACCGGCGTAGCTACACTTTTCAGTTCAACTAAAGTGAGAGAGACAGCACCCACCGGTCACCTTTAAGCAACGAGTGCTCGCAGCGGTGAAACCAGTCTCGCGTAAGCGCACGCGTAATGTCGGTCAGGCCGCTTCATCTCACAATACCGCTGAACCAAAGTATGACATGCTGGTAGGTAGTATGACTTGTATCGCCCACAACTCACTTGTGTTCTACTCGTGCAAAACATCTAACCATAGAAAAAACCTAGGCTCGGATGCCACTGTAGGGGAACGTAGTAATTTCAAAAAATTTCCTACGCACACGCAAGATCATGGTGATGTATAGCAACGAGAGGGGAGAGTGTTGTCTACGTACCCTTGTAGACCCGAAGCGAAGCGATCTGGCGTAGAGGAAGTAGTCGACGTTCTCCTCGCGATCCGACCGATCCCGCGCCGTTACTCGGCGCCCCGAGTTCTTGACACACGACAGCTCGATGGCGCCCTCGTACTCCAATCCAGCCGAGTGTCGAGGAGAGTTTCATCAAGACGACGGCGTGGTGACGATCTTGATGTTTCACCGGCGCAGGGCTTCACCTAAGCTTCGCGACGGTATAACCGAGGTGGAATATGGTGGAGGGGGGCACCGCACACGGCTAAGGAGCGATCTAAAGATCAACTTGTGTGTTCCAAGGTGCCCCCCTGCCCCCGTATATAAAGGAGCAAGGGGGGAGGGGGGCGGCGGCTAAGGGAGGCGCGCCAAGGGAGTCCTACTCCCTCTGGGAGTAGGATTCCCCCAATCCTAGTTGGACTAGGATTCCCGGAGGGGGAAAGAGAGAGAGGGGCGCCCCCTTCTCCTAGTCCTAGTTGGACTAGGGAAGGGGGAGGCGCCCACCCAGGGCTGGCCCTTCTCCTTTCCACTAAGGCCCATCGAGGCCCATTTACCTCCGGGGTTCGGTAACCTCCGGTACTCGGTAAATTCCGCCGCCGGAACCATTCCGAACTCCAAATATAGGCTTCCAATATATCAATCTTTATGTCTCGACCATTTCGAGACTCCTCGTCATGTCCGTGATCTCATCCGGGACTCCGAACTCCTTCGGTACATCAAAATACATAAACTCATAATAACTATCATCGAAACCTTAAGCGTGCGGACCCTACGGTTCGAGAACAATGTAGACATGACCTAGAACTATTCACGGTCAATAACCAACAGCGGGACCTGGATGCCCATATTGGTTCCTACATATTCTACGAAGATCTTTATCGGTCAGACCGCATAACAACACACGTTGTTCCCTTTGTCATCGGTATGTTACTTGCCCGAGATTCGATCGTCGGTATCCAATACCTAGTTCAATCTCGTTATCGCAAGTCTCTTTACTCGTTCAGTAATACATCATCTCACAACTAACTCATTAGTTGTAGTGCTTGCAAGGCTTGATGATGTGCATTACCGAGAGGGCCCAGAGATACCTCTCCGTCAATCGGAGTGACAAAACCTAATCTCAAATCGCCAACCCAACATCGCCTTTGGAGACACCTGTAGTACTCCTTTATAATCACCCGATTACGTTGTGACGTTTGGTAGCACCAAAGTGTTCCTCCGTAAACGGAGTTGCATAATCTCATAGTTACAGGAACATGTATATGTCATGGATAAAAGCAGTAGCAACATACTAAACGATCGTGTGCTAAGCTAAGGGAATGGGTCATGTCAATCAGATCATTCTACTAATGATGTGACCTCATTAATCAAATAACAACTCCTTGTTCATGGTTAGGAAACATAACCATCTTTGATTAACAAGCTAGTCTAGTAGAGGCATACTAGTGACATGTTGTTTTGTCTATGCATTCACACATGTATTATGTTTCCGGTTAATACAATTCTAGCATGAATGATAAACATTTATCATGAAATAAGGAAATAAATAATAACTTTATTATTGCCTCTAGGGCATATTTCCTTCATAAACCCCATCTTTTTATCCTCGATGGCAACAATACAATACGTTCCTTGCTGCCCCTACTGTCACTGGGAAAGAACACCACAATATTGAACCCAAAGCTAAGCACTTCTCCCATTGCAAGAAAGATCAATCTACTAGACCAAACTAATAAACCGATAATTCGAAGAGACTTGCAAAGATATCAAATCATGCATATAAGAATTCAAAGAAGAACCAAATAATATTCATAGATAATCTTGTTCATAAATCCACAATTCATCGGATCTCAGCAAACACACGAAAAAGAGTATTACATCAAATAAATCTCCAAGAACATCGAGGAGAACTTTGTATTGAGAATCAAAGACAGAGAAGAAGCCATCTAGCTAACAACTATGGACCGAAGGTCTGTAGTAAACTACTCACGCTTCATGGGAGAGGCAATGGTGTTGATGTAGAAGCCCTCCATGATCGATTCCCCCTCAGGCAGATAGCCAGAAAAGGCCCCAAGATGGGATCTCAAAGGTATAGAAGGTTGCGGCAGTGGAAAAGTGGTTTTGTGGCTCCCCTGATGTTTCTAGGGTATAAAAGTATATAGAGGCGAAAGAAGTACGTCAGTGGAGCTACGAGGGGCCCACGAGGGTGGGAGCGCGCCTACCCCCCTGGGCGCTCCCTCCTGGCTCATGAACACCTCGTGGCATTTCTGACTTCAACTCCAAGTCTTCTGGTTTCCTTTCGGTCCAAGAAAGATCATCACGAAGGTTTCATTCCGTTTGGACTCCGTTTGGTATTCCTTTTGTGCAAAACTCTAAAATGGGCAAAAAAACATAAACTGGCACGAGGCCTCGGGTTAATAGGTTTGTCCCAAAAATAATATAAAAGAGCTCATTAAATCCCATTAAACATCCATAATAGATAATATAATAGCATGGAACAATCAAAAATTATAGATACGTTGGAGACATATCAGTAACACAGGCAAGAACCCTTTCTTTGACTGATCCATTTTGAACTTCTTCAAAACTTTGTCAAGGTATGTTCTTTGTGAAAGTCCTATTAAGCGTCTTGATCTATCTCTATAGATCTTGATGCCCAATATATAAGCAGCTTCACCGAGGTCTTCCAATTAAAGAACTTTTATTCAAGTATCCTTTTATGCTATCCAGAAATTATATATCGTTTCCAATCAACAATATGTCATCCGCATATAATATTAGAAAAGCTACAGAGCTCCCACTCACATTCTTGTAAATACATGCTTCACTAAAAGTCTGTATAAAACCATATACTTTGATCACCTCATCAAAGCGCATATTCCAACTCCGAGATGCTTGAACCAGTCCATAGATAGATCGCTGGAGCTTGCACACTTTGTTAGAACCTTTAGGATCGACAAAACCTTCTGGTTGCATCATATACAACTCTTCTTTAATAAATCCATTAAGGAATGCAGTTTTGATGTCCATTTGCCAAATTTCATAATCATAAAATGAAGCAATTGCTAACATGATTCGGACTGACTTAAGCATTGCTACATGTGAGAAGGTCTCATCGTAGTCAACCCTTGAACTTGTCGAAAACCTTTCACGACAAGTCAAGATTTGTAGATGGTGAGATTACCATCAGCGTCAGTCTTCTTCTTCAAGATCCATTTATTCTCAATGGCTTGCCGATCATTGGCCAAGTCCACAAAAGTCCAAACTTTGTTCTCATACATGGATCCTACCTCAGATTTCATAGCCTCAAGGCATTTATCGAAATCTGGGCTCATCATAGCTTCTTCATAGTTTGTAGGTTCGCCATGGTCTACTAACATAACTTCCAGGACAGGATTACCGTACCATTTTGGTGCGGAACATGCTCTGTTTGAACTATGAGGTCCAGTATTAACTTGATCTGAAGTTTTATGATCATCATCATTAGCTTCCTCTCTAGTTGGTGTGGGCATCATGGGAATGGATTTCTCTGATGTACTACTTTCCAAATGGAGAGAAGGTATAATTTCATCATCAAGTTCAACTTTCCTCCCACTCACTTCTTTCGAGAGAAATTCCTTCTCTAGAAATGTTCCATTCTTGGCAACAAAGATCTTGCCTTCAGATCTGTGGCAGAAAGTGTACCCAGTTGTTTCCTTACGGTATCCTAAGAAGACGCACTTCTCTGATTTGGGTTCGAGCTTATCAGGCTAAAGCCTTTTGATATAAGTGTCACAACCCAAACTTTAAGAAACGATAGCTTAGGTTTTTTGCCAAACCATAGTTCATATGGTGTCGTCTCAATGAATTTACATGGTGCCCTATTTAACGTGAATGCAGCTCCCTTTAATGCATAACCCCAAAACGATGTGGTAAATCGGTAAGAGACATTATTGATCGCGCCATATCTAATAAAGTACAGTTACAACATTTGGACACACCATTACGCTGTGGTGTTCCAGGTGGCGTGAGTTATGAAACTGTTACATATTGTTTTTAAATGAAGGCCAAACTCGTACCTCAAATATTTGCCTCCGTGATCAAATTGTAAAAACTTTATTTTCTTTTTACGATGATTCTCCACTTCACTCTGGAATTCTTTAAACTTTTCAAATGTTTCAGACTTGTATTTCATTAAGTAGATATACCCACAGCGCCGTGAGCGGCCATGGCCATGGCCACCCCTGGGACTGCTGGCGCGTGAGCGCCGCTCGTGGGAGAGGCCTCGCTGGCGATAGGGATGGGCCGACAGTATCGCTGCAGATGGCTGGCTTTGGGTGTGGCCTCGAGCCCTTCCGATCTATGTGGATGCAGGACGAGACGGTCGCGTCGACCACCTGGGAGCGTCGCTGCGTGAGTGGTCGCGGTGGTGCAACCATGAGTCACCGTTGATGCTCTTTGGGACGTCGCCGACCTTGGTCTTCCAATTCGCCTTTTGAGGCCGATGGGATCGCTTCGCTAGGAGCATGCTGATAATAATGTGTAAAGAGTGAAACTGAGAGGGAAAAGAGCGAACAATTGGAATAAACAATGAAAACACTAGACCTACGTAAACTTACATTCTTTTCCTTCCTACTAGTAAATGCGCACGTGCAATGCACGTTAATATTTAGGCAATATATTAATTGCATGCGGATATTAGGTATGCTATTATTTGTGCGTTAATTCTTGATTTGTGCAATATTTGGTATGATATTAATTGCACGTCAAACGCTCGCCATTGGAGCAGTCTAGATCGTTGGATTGAGTTAGTTTGATGGCCGAGATCTCTTTGGGTCTTTTTATATTGATATAGATATAGATATACTAGAAGAACGCCCGTGTGTTGCAACGAGGCCACATTAACTTTAAGAGTTTAATATTACGACATTGGCGACCCTTTTTACCATCAAATCCTCATACACACACTCTCTCCCCCCTCCCTCTTCCTCACTCTCTCTCCCTCTCTTCTCTAACACACACACACACACACACACACACACACACACACACACACACACACACACACATAGCCTATTCTCCCCGTTAATAAGACTTACTCAATTGGCAATAATGTGTGGACTTGTGGTGAGCTTTACTGAACTAATGGATAGTGTGATATATTCCCCAATCATTTAACAATAAAATTTCAGAAATGGGAAGATTATGTAACACCTCAAGTCCTTAGCTACAGTGACCTCCCCCTAATGATGCCATGTCATCAGGCTTGCTAAGCCAAACTGCCACTTGATAAAACAAAGCCCAATTCAAATTTAAAATAAAGTCAAATAAATTATTTCGTCAAACAGTAAAACTAAAATGTTCACCATATTCTATAAATTCCACTGATCTTTGACATGTTGAGCCCAACATTATTTGACCCAAAAATTAAATCTTTTCAAATTAATAAGAGGTCCAACAGTAGTTAAAATAACCAATTAAATATAAACCTAATTTTATGTATTTCCTTTTGGCCCCAAACTTTTTGTGCCACCTAAAAATATTATGCTCGAATTGTGTGCATAGTTTCACAATTAACAAAACCCATTTAGTTGATATAAGAATAAATAGAAAACGGTGTTAAAAAGGAGAAACGGATTAGAATACATTAAAAACCAAAAGGACGATGAAAAAGGGGATTCCCCTACCCCCCGGGCCTTGCCACCGAACCAACCCAGTGGTCCAGTCCCCGAACGGTCGTCTTCTCCTGTTCCCCGAGCCCGTCGCTACAGAGCTGGGCTCCCGCCCGACCACCTCACCGTCATCGAAGGGGAATGGATAAGGGTGACGCCCTGCCTCCCCTTCCCCCATGGCCTCACTTCTCCTCGACGCCCCCTCCCAGATCCACTTCTCCTCCTCGCTCGCTCGATCCCGATGATCTGGACGAAGTCAGATGCCACGGCCACCATGACCGACCCGTCCACATGGCCTGCGCCTCCCCGCTGGCTAGGAGCTTGTCGAGGAGCTCTGAATGCCTTCGCTACTTCATCTGTGCCAACGAGATCAAGTCCAGCACCCCCAGATCGACGTCGTTGCCGTCTTCCTCAACCTTTGGCTACCGCGACATTGTCGTTCGATCCGTGCCGCCCCGAGCTCCCCTGTCTTCCCCTAGGGTGCCACTGACACCGCCGTGATCTCCTCTTGCCTTTCCCTAGTTTCCCCTCTCATTTGCTCTCGTTAGGTATTTCACCATGGCAAAGAACCGCCGTCCGCCATGGCCATTGCAGGGGTAGCCACTGAGCTCCTCAGATTGACCCCGTGGCACATGCCCGCTCCTATGCGCGCCCATGCCCGAGCCTTCAACTCTTCTTCCACGCCGGTGGGGCCACTCCCTCTCTGTCATGCCCGCTGTTGCCATCACGCTTGCCACAGCCACCGCACCATCTTGTGCCCGCGACGCCAAGACTTCGCCAGCGTCACACTCTCGCTGGCTGTGCTCGCTTCTGTCTGCTGCCGCTATCCTTCGCTCGCCTCTTTGTCGCGCCCGCCTCGCGCCGCCTCTGTCATGCCATCTTCGCCGGCCTCCCCTCAGCCACGCCGGCTGCATCTCTACCCTCCACTGCCGGCCGCCGCCGCCGCTGCATGCTTCTTCCTGGTGCTATGCGCTGCTCTACCACTAGTACACTATTGCGCCATGCCTTCGACACCGCCGTGGACAAACGTGGCGGAGGGATTGTCAATGGAGTACGAGGAGGAGGTGGCGTAGAAGGTGTGGACAGGCAAGAGGTCTAGGGTGGCGTCAGCTGGCTGTGGTGGAGGTGATTATGCGAGAAGGAGCCGGAGCGGAAGGAGATGTCACAATTGGAAAGAATCGCAAAAAATAATAACCCCGAGATCTCATTCCAAAAAAATGCTAATATCGATGGAGGGGTGATTTCCTTCAATAGGTGGAAAACATAGGAAATATTAGATGTTATCAAGGAACGGTAAAAATTTAGGAAAGTTAGGATTTTGAACTGATTTCTATGCAAATGGGGTTTTATTGTTTGGTAACATGATACCAGTACCTGCCCGTTTGTGATGTGTCTGATTAGGAAAGTTTGCAAATGTTAAGAAACTATTTATTGGGAGGAAAGTTTGTGACGTGTCTGTTATTTGTTTCCAAAACAAATTTCACTAAGAGAGAAACCGATTGATTTAGATAAGTTAGGAAAGTTAGATTCAAATCTATTATTTGTTTCTTAAAAATTTGTTATTTGTTTCCTAAGACAAATTGAACCAATAAAAGGAATCGATTGATATGAATTAATTTAAGGAAGTTAGATCCGTGATTTGTTATACGTTAGGAAAGTCCTGGTTGTAATAAAGAGTGGAGAGAAAAATAAACAGATGGACCAGGATGGGAGGGGGTGGTGGGAGGAGAGACAAAAAAAACCAGCGAAAATAAACCGTGAAGACTATTCACCAACTGCTCCATTAGAAGTAGAGATAAAACTAATCACCCCTGATTTTCGGGGGTGGGCCTGGGCCTCTTTCTAATCCAATCCAATTAATCCTGATCAACTAGTATGTAATTTTACGTAAATAATTTACATAGGTGTAGCAAAGCTCAATAAAAATCATCATCTCATTGATGAAAATTAGGGGTATATCCAGCACATGGCGGTTTATAAGGGATGGTGTCCAAAAAGGACAACCGACACAGGAATCGTTTTCCTACACTAGCCGTCGCCGCCACCAGGCGACTAGGGAGGCGAAGTTCTTTCCTCCGATCTCCACCGGCAGACGCTGGCCCCTCTCCCTTCGGCCGCTGCTCTGGCGGCAAGAGGGAGGGGGGGCCCATTCCTCCGCTCTGTAGTTAGGTTTTGGGTTTGTGTGTCGTGTTGCGTCGTTGGGGTGGTGGGAGCAGCGTCCGGACGAATATATTTGCCTCAACTCCACTCCCACACCGGCAGTGTCCTTCATGGAGGCGTTTCGGAGTTGATGGCATCGTGTCTCTGCCTATCCCTCAGATCGGCAGCGTTAGGGTTCATGGATTGTGTTGGCGAGGCGGCGACGGCGACTCCATCAGGTGTGTCTCTCCTTCGCTCTACCCCCATTGTTGTGGCGTTGTCTCGGCGTCATGGTGGAGCGATGAGGTTTTGTCGCCAGAGTACGCAGCAGCGGTTGTCTATGCAAGTGACAGCTGGAAGATGTAGTATCTTGTGCTTGGGTCGTGGTCGAAGGTTGTGAGAGTGGTTTCCTCCTCCGACATCGCCGTCATGCGGGGTTTCAGTTCGAAGTTCGATGGCGTGTCCGGGGACATGTTGCTCGGTCCGATTCTTTTAACGGCTATGGTTTTGCTTCGGCAAACTACTTTAGAGGTTCAGAAGCTGCTGATCGGCAATGGAGCCGATCGAGCTTGGGTGAAGAGATGATCTGTTTTTTTTTCTTTGGTGGCCGCTTCGGTGGCGTCGAAGAAAAGGAACAGCCGCGGGTATTTTGCATAGGATTTTTCTATCTTTTCAGTCATGTATGATCGGTGCTTACGTGCCTTGTAACTTGATCATTATTCTATATAAATTATTATTATTTTTTGTGGGAATTTATTCTATATAAATTAGACACGCATTACCATGAAAAAAAGACAACCGACATAGCATTGATTAATTACATAATTACTACATATTTAAATACATTACAATCGAGCACTATTCCAGCCCTCTCAGACCATCACTGTTTTCTACCGTCAGATCGACAACTCTGGGCTATTTTGGTCGTTGGATACTCCTTCAACCCCACTGAGAGCGTTAACTGCACTGGGACGATGCTCCCGCGACAAAATCCGTGATCTACCGCTGTTTGGGCCTGTTGGGCCTGTATCATCCAAGGCCTGTTCCCCACCGAAGCCAACCCATTTAAGCAAGGAACCGAACGTGCTTCGGTCGTGAGAAAAAAAATCGCGAAAGGGATCCAACGACGTGGGATAGAGAGAGACGTGTGCAGTCTGCTTCGATCTGGCTCCGGTGCGACGCGCGAGCTGGGATCATTAGAGGCGCGGGATTTGGGTGCAGACGATGCGCTCTAGCGCTTGTTGGGATCGAGCGGAGTCGCGTCATTCGGGACCAGCCGAGGCACCATATCGCGCGATGGGATGCAGCCGATGATCTTCAACGCGTGATCGGATCGATTGCATCCGATGCGGCCGAGCACGCGATGCGGCCGCGAGGGTCTCCTCGTTGGGCGCGAGACCATGGGGGCAGTAACGGGATAGCGAACCGTCCGCTTGTTGATTCAGTCACCAGTGATAGAAATCACCGTTGCAACAGACCTTAATGGCAATTCATGCCCACTCGCCAGGAAATGCTACCAAACTTAATGGCAATCGAAGTGCCCACTCGCCAACGTCCCATAATTGCAGGTCAGTTACCATGTCGATCCGTGCTCTTTGGTACTCCACGGGTAATCACATCTATATATAGTCTCGACGGTCCAGCTGTTCATCTCCAGCCCCTCCTTCCTTCGGCGGGTTGCTACTTCATCTTGTCCGCACCCTCTTCCCCAATTCTTCTCACATCAAATTTTAGATTGAGATTTATTACTGCGTCTTTATTTATGTGAGTTTTTCTACTCCAAACTAAATACAGGTGCTCTGAGTTGATGGATTTGATTTTGGTTCTGCTGGGCTGGGTTCTCTCTTGTCGTTCCAATGGCGTCTACAGCTGGGTGGTAATATTTTTATTCATCCACTATGATTGATTTCTCGAATCTTTATTCTGTCTGGGGACTTTGGCATCCTGATGGACTATTCTGCTGAGGGAACTGTGTCCTACGAATATGATGGAGATGTATAATGATGGCATCCCCACTGTTTATCTTGTTGGACAACAAATTGACATGCTTCCAAAGCCTCTAAATAAACTACTGAAGGCATCCCTTCATGTGTATGACATGCAAGGTGAATTTCAGTATTGCTTCTTGTTGAATTTGAAGAACTCTTGAAGCTGAACAGGTACACAGGCATATATGAAGTATCAGCGCCAAAGCAAGGCAAGTACCTAATGGATTCGATCATAGTTCCATACCCAGTTTTACCATGAACAAATATTCTCTCAATTAACTTTTGTTCAACGAAGAGTAGTTGGAAAAGACATTACATATTTTATCCGACATTTTTGTCTGATCATGCACTGTTGGGCCAACAGGGTCTCCCTTCCTTCTAAACTTCTGCTGTATGTCATCAGTCTTGAATTTCAGTATAGCACTTACTGTTTCAGATGATTTTGAAGCTTAAGGAAGAAGCACATGCTCAATACTTTCTGTAAGCATTTTGTGCTCTTCACATGGGTAATACCACTTCTTAATATGCACGAAGTTTCAGCTCTGACCGCTTCTTGGGACATGATTAGTGTCTTGTGCCATTATGTTTTAAGGGAACAGAAGATGATAAAATAAGTTGTCTTGGCAAAGCCAAGATCAGAAAAGCAACACATGTACTTAAAATCATGTAAGGTAGCAAATAAGCATCTTAATTCACTATTTTTGCAGAATGTTCCGGAGGTAAATTAGCTAGCTACCTGATGCCATGTATAATACGACAAAAATGCATAGTTTTTCAACCATTTTAAATGCAAAACGGTAGGTATTTCTCCCGATGCTTGTATTTATAAATTTCCTGATTGAGTCTATACAAGAAAAATAAAAGAAAACAAAAAAATGGAGAATTTTCTGATCGAGCCTGTATAAGAAAAATAATAGAGAAAACGAAAGAATAGAGAACAACTATTGAATCGAGGAGTTACATATGTAGGTGGTCTTATGTATCATTCCCAACCTGGGAAGTGATGCCCATAAACGCGTTGGCATCTAATATTTCCTAGGCTCAAGTGCGTACTACAAAACTGAAAAGGATTGGGTGTGGGGTGCCTCTTTGATGATGATCATTTATGCAGTTATGCTGGAGCAATCATCCGAGATAGTAATGTTTTTTATAGCTGCTTCAAATATGAAACTCGCTGTTGTCCAGGATGCTCAGAAAGCGGAAGCCTTGAATCCGAGAACATGGTGATGGAAGTAGACATGACTATGAAGGAGGGTGGTCAGTGACACCGCCGGGCAGTGTAAGATGACTACTACCACATATTCACATATTTTATGAAGATAATCTTTGACCATGGTCCCATCAAGATAATGCAGTTGGCCATGAACTTGCTGTGTTGGCGAGATGAAGATCAGTCTCCGTCCGGGCCGAGGATTCCCACCTTGTATTGTACCTCTTCTAGCTTAAGATGTAACTGTTATTAATATTTAATAAAGAGTTTTGCTGTACAAAGAAAGTTTTTACTACATACCCATTCAGTTCGTACTCATTATTTGTGCTATCAATACGTGTACAAATAAGCATTTCTAATGTGTTGTGTGTGTTACATTCATCACTTTACATATCTGGTAATTTATTATTTGTGTTCCAGAAAAGGGCAATTAGATGACCTAAGTTAAGTTACTAGCTAGGGGTGGCTAGAAGATGGAAATCAAGATAACTATACACCGCAATTGGTTGTTCCTTCTGCTAATTGCACATCTTTACTATTAGTTAGAGATAATTCATGTATGTACATGAACGTTTGCTGCTTGAATGAAATTCGCATGAAGAAATAATCTGCTGCTTTAAGGAAATTCTCATGAAGAATTAATCTGTGGCTTTTAATCATATTTCAAATATGAGGATACAAGGAACATTGAAAGTGATCATGATAACATGCAAAGAGAAAAACAGATCATGTCGTTGGGTAATTTCTTTAATTATAATCTTGAGTTTTTGTGAATCAAACAAAATCTTGAGTAACAATATTGGGAAATTTGTGAGGATATTATGTCCTAAGTTTTTGAGGATATTATGTGTTGATGGAGCAGCTGAAGCAAACATATTTACTCTGCTATGTATTTCATCTTTTGGTCTTCTAATATTTATTTTTTTGAGAATTGGTCTTGTAATAATAAGTATCTTCTACTCCCTCGGTTCCAAATTAGTTGATTTGAATTTGTCTAAATACGGATGTATCTATACTTGTTTAGTGTCTAGATACATCCGAGTCTAGATAAATATGGGCCAAGTAATTTGGAACGGAGGGAGTAATAACAAGTATCGGTGCTATGTTTTCTTAATCAATTTAGTTCATCAATCTGCTTAAAAGACAAAAAAAAAAATCCTCGGTTTGTATTATCGTGCCACTGTATATTTACAAAAAATAGAGATATTATAAATATGCACATTTACAACCCTTATTATATGTGCAAAATAGACGGGCGCAGCAACGCGCGCCATCATTATCTAGTTAATTATTACTAACTGTGGCCAGGCGACCAACAGGAAGTGATTCAGCCGGCGCTTCAGTAGTCCACTCCGGGAGTCTCGCGGGATGCGGACGCCGGGCTAGCGGCTGGCCATGCAGGACATGCACACACACGAGTTTGGCTCGCCGGGCTAGCGGACGCCGCATGAAACGTGTGACACCGGGAAGCACTGACCAACTCGTGGAGTTTCATGCTAGGCTCTAAACCCGATGGTCATGTTTTCTTGGCGGGACGAGTCCTCCAGACACTCCGCAACGCTTTGAGCTCCAGTCCGCTAGCAGAAGCAGGGTTTTACATTACAGGCCGCCGTCCCGCCCCCCTCGCCACGCCTCCTGCCCGCCAGACCACCAAGGTCCTCAACACTCTTGCGTTGCACTGTTTCCACAAACGCCAGCAGATGAGAGTCAAATCCTCGCCGGATGTTAAGTTTCTTCGCAAACTCTCACCAATCTGCCATGGACGAGGCGGACTCTGTGTGGTCCACCCAGACTCAGACTTAAACATATAAGATTTCTAGGAGATGTTTACTAATGCGGCCGCGAGTGAAGCTCGGTTGTAAATACATAAACGGGCATCATATAGTATGTTTGGTACCTCCAATATCCTACTAATATCCTACTGAAGAAGCAGCGAGTCTTTTGACATTCTTATCATGATTGCTCCTTCCTCTAAGAGCTTTGCAGGCTATTAAATAGTGCCATGCTTCATGCGGTCACACAAATTTTCACTCATTTTGGCATCACACGTTTTAGAAGGTGTCACAAAAAATGGGGTGCAAACGCTTTCTCGTGAAGATTTTGTTGGTCTAGTAGAGTCATAGTATCAAATAAGTGATAAACTGATGATCCATTTCCCAATAAGTAATCTCCAATTATGAATACTCACGTTTTAGCAAAGTGATATTAAAGCGTGCACCAATTAATATTTAAGCTTTTATATTGTGTGGCAAGATTTTATTGGTGTTTTCATAAATAATTGATTATTAATAGATATGAAAACCAAAATACAAAGGTGAACATGGTTCCACGCCACCTCACGTGAATAGTAAATTAAAAAATATACTAGGAAAATTGAAAAAAATCTAAATTTTCGCGGTGACAAACTGTGTCGACCATTCCACTAACGTGTGAAGTTTCATGAAGTATTGACACCAGCGGAATTCTTAGTGAAGGAAATACAATTGGGACCTTATTGCTCACTAGTAGAATGCCCGTGACGTTGTCATGGGCATTTGGAAATTGAAATATTTTGCCATAATGCATGTTAAATTTTACATGTTAATGTTAGTTGATATTTTTTAAATATCATCCAAATCCATCACTTCTTATCTCTAACGAACAAAAGTGGAATAAATTTTATACTACATTATATAAGTATATATGTATAGTATATAAAAACTAAATGTGAGACTAACACAACTGCGTTTAATTGCAAAAAAAGGCTACCTGAAATTACACACAAATATATAAACATATATAAATGATATTTTATATTAATAAACATGAGAAAATAAATAAATTATTTTTCACCTACTCAGTTTTTTAGCTTAACTACCCTATCGTATCACCCTCGCTCTCTCACCCTCCCAGTCCTTCTCTTCGCCGTGACGTCGGCCCCACCATCCCTCTCTGTCATGGCGTCCCGGCGGCCACATCCCCCCCCCCCCCGTGGTATGTCTCTGCCTCCTCCCCTCCATTCTCACCACCCCCTCCCCTCCGTGCTCATCGGCGCCTCCCAACCCCTCCATCGGGATCTCGCCCGCCTTCTCCACTCCCAGGCACGTGTCTGGGTGAGCAGCCGGATCCGACCGCCGTCAAGCCGTGCCGCCGATCTGGCCAACTGGGCCAATTTTCGTGCCAACGGTGACTTTCGTGATGATTGTACATCAGGCAAGCCGCACCGCTGATCCGCCATCATAGGCCGATTTCGGTGCCGAGGCGCGCGTTCCCCTCCAAGATGCATGGTGAAAAAGCTTGAGAGATCGAGAAGACCTCACCGTCGGTGGAAATATCCGTGTCGCGGTGGGGTCGGGCAGCAGCATACGGGCAGCAACAGGGGAGACGGATCGTACATGGGATTGGATCAGAGGAGGAGGATGAGGCATTCATGATTTGGGTTTTTTTTATTTTATCGACGACTATATTTTCCTAGTTTGAACGAATCGAGAAAAGGCGGAGCCGCTCAGGATGGTTCTTTCCTGATTTACGAGTCTTCCCCCAATATCTATGAAGGAGAGGGGTATGTGCGTGTGTTCTTTCCTGATTTTCTTCCATGCGAGACAGAGGTGGAGGTAGGCACTTTATTTGGAAAAAAATCGGTGGGGATGTCTCTCCATCGATGGGAAGGGGATCGATCAGTGGGGAAATGAACGAAACCAACAAACGACAGACTTTAGGAGTAGAGATAATACTTTCACAGTAAGATTTGTTTCTCATGTTTTACTTGTTAATATCCTTTAAATCCATTATTTGTTTCCTGAAAACCTATTATTTGTTTCCCAAAACAAAGCATTCATGAGAGAGACCGGTTGATTTGGATAAGTTAGGAAAGTTGGATCTATGATCTTTTGTACGTTAGCAAAGAGCTAATTTTTCTAAAGAAAAGAGTGGAGAGAAAAATAAACCAATGGATTAGAAAACCAGTGGGAGGGGTGGTGGAAAGAAGAAAACCAGCAAAATAAACCATACCAGGCTACCAAGTGCTTCATTAGAACTTTTCCTAACTTTTGTCGATCACCTCAACACCTCTCTCACCGCATGCCTTGTCTATGCCACAACGTCTCCCCACCATCCTCACCGCCATGGCGTCCCGACCGCCACATCCCCCCATGGAATGTCCTGGCTCCTCCCTCTATTCTCTCCATCCCTCCCTCCATGTTCACGGGGCCTCCCATCCCTCCATCGGGATCTCGCCCGCTTCTCCACTCCCAGCCACGTGTCGGGTGAGTAGCCGGATCCAATGCCGTCAAGCCATGCCGTCGATCCGCCAGCCCAGCCGATTTCTGGTGCCAACGGTGACTTTTAGGACGATTGTACATCAGGCGAGCCGCACCGTCGATCCGCCATCATAGGCCGATTTTTGGTGCCGAGGGCATCGCGTTCCCCCTCCAATGCATGGTGACAGAGCTTGGAGGGATTGAGGAAGGCCTCACCGTCGGTGGAAATGTCGGGCGTCGCGGCTGGGGTTGACGCAGCAGCGCGGCGGGAGTCATGGGAGGCGGATCTTCCGGGGGATTGGATCAGGAGGAGGAGGGATGGGGTGTTCATGAGTTGGTCTTTTTTAGTTTATCAGTGACTATTTTTTCCTAGTTTGAACGAATCGAGAAAAGGCGGAACCACTCAGGATGGTTCCTTCCTGATTTATGATTCTTCGCCCAATATCTATGAAGGAGAGGGGTATGTGCGTGTGATTCTTTCCTGGTTTTCTTCTATGCGAGAGAGAGGTGGAGGCAGGCACTTTATTTGGAAAAATATCGGTGGGCATTTCTCTCCATCAATGGGGAGGGGATCGATCGGTGGGGAAATGAACGAAACCAGCAAACGACCGACTTTAGGAGTAGAGATAATACTTTCACAATAAAAAAATTTCATGTTTACTTGTTAATTTCCTTAAAATCCATTATTTGTTTTCCTGAAATCTATTCTTTGTTTCCCCAAAAAAATTGCATTACTGAGAGAGAAAGGTTGATTTGGATAAGTTAGGAAAGTTAGATTCGTGATCTTTTGTACATTAGGAAAGAGCTAATTTTTTGAAAGAAAAGAGTGGAGAGAAAATTAAACCAATGGATTAGAAAACCATTGGTGGGGGTGGTGGGACGAACAAAAACCGGACAAAAATAGACCGTACCAGGCTACCATGTGCTCCATTAGGAGTAGAGATTAAATAGTGTTTATTAATATAGCTTCAATTTTGTCATTTTTCCCCAAAATAATAAGGATGTAATTTCTTTGCGGAACTTCATGCACGGGTATATCGGTTGAATAGGTATGTTAAAAAAATATTCAGATACTTTTTTGTTTTCTTCTAGTATTTTTTATGAATTTACTATCAATAAGGGGTGCGCGTGGAACCATGTTCACCAAATCCGCGTCCATATAAAAACTCATATAGTGTACTATATGTTATACAGTAACATAGAGGTAAAAACCATAATGAAAAAATGACATTGTATTAACTTGACTAATCTAAATAATTATACCTCTTGAAAATCAATATGATTAAATATACAGCCTGTTTAAAAGAACTAACAAACTTTAGACTCACATATTTGATCAAAATGATCAATCTTGGAGCGGTCTTGGGGAGTTCGTACGTCCACCACGTTGGCGTACGACAATCCGGATCCAACCCAAAACCATCTTCGTATTCAAAATTGTCGCAACATTCACACCGGCTACCGACCTTACGCCTACTCGCATTCATACTAGCTACCGGTCGTGATGCATACATGGTCGGGCAGTTGGTGAGCCGCCCGAAAAGCCTACCCAACTATTTAAACAGCCAGCCGACCACTCCCAAACCTTGCCTCCCGTCACTGGTGGAAAAACAGGCTTCCGTCCAGCCCCATAAGTCGCGAAGCTGTAGGAACCGCGACTAATGGGACCTTTAGTCATGGTTCGAGGTGAACCGCGACCAAAGGCTGGGCCCAGGCGCTCGGTGGCCAGCTGGTGACGTGAGGGCTTTAGTCGCGGTTGGCAGGACAACCGCGACTAAAGGCTTTCGGCACCTTTTAGTCACAGATTTGCTGTGCCAACCGCAACTAAAGCCCCTCCCCTATATATACCCATCCAGCAGCCAACACTTAGCCATTTGGAGCCATTCTCTTCACAAGTGGGTGTAGGTTTGCTTTTGGTTCCTCTTATGCACATAAGGTGTTTGATGAAATGCCCCAAGAGCATGAAACAAACATGACATGAAGTGTTGGAGCCACACTCTTCGATCGTGGTTAGCAACTTGATGAACCTTTGATGTGTCAATATGCATGTGTGTAGTTCATTGTTTAATTTATATTGTTTGTAGCTAGTTAGTTTAACAAATGCATGATGGTTAATTATATATTTTATATTATAATAATGCAGATGAATCGGCAATGGATGTACGGTAACCGACTCTCCGGCGAGTTCACTACGGGTTTGAAAGATTTCCTCGTAGTGGCTAATGCGAACAAGCGGGGGGGTTTTGTTATCTGTCCATGTGTTATCTGTAAGAATGAGAAGGGTTACTCTTCCTCAAGAGTTGTTCACATGCATCCGCTTCGAAGGGTTTCATGCCAAGCTATAATTGTTGGACCAAGCATGGAGAAAGAGGGTTATAATGGAAGAAGATGAAGAAGGGATGATTTCATCGATGAAAGCTATCTTGCTCATTTCGGTGATACTTTCATGGAGGATGCTGAAGGTGAAGGGAAGGTGAAGAAGAGGCACGTGATGATCCGTTGATGATCTTGGTCGGACCATTGCTGATGCACGGAGACGCCTGAAACCGAAAAGGAGAGGGAGAATTTGGATCGCATGTTAGAGGATCACAGAAAGGCGCTGTACCCCGGATGCGATGATGGTCTGAAAAAGCTGGGCGGCACGAGGGGAGACTAAGTGGAAAAGGCACGATCGGAAGGAAATCAACGATATGTATGGACGGCCATTCTCTGACTGAAGCACACCACACTCTGTCTTGACCAATTCCAGCTTGGTGGCTCCGCACTTTGAGAAACACAAGAATATTTTACGCTCGACAACCCGGGAAGCCTGAATCCTGGATTAAGAAGGCCCACATGGAGACTTTCGCGCTTGGTTGAGAAAACATTTAATGAATGACAATGATGTTGTAGATCAGCTGTACATGTTGGCCAAGACACCATCTTCGACTATAACGACTTTCCAAGGGTACGAGATAAATGGGAATACATTTTACACGATCGCCCAAGATAAAAAGAGCACCAACCAAAACAGTGGTGTCCGCTTTGATGCAGCAACCGATAATGGGCAAAAGGTCACATATTATGGTTACATAGAGGAGATATGGGAACTTGACTATGGACCCTCCTTTAAGGTCCCTTTGTTCCGGTGCAAATGGTTCAAGCTAACAGGAGGTGGGGTAAAGGTGGACCAGCAATACGGAATGACAATGGTGGATTTCAACAATCTTGGTTACCTTGACGAACCATTCGTCCTAGCGAAAGATGTCGCTCAGGTTTTCTATGTGAAGGACATGAGTAGCAAACCGAGGAAACGGAAAGATAAGAAACGATCAAGACATCATGCGATGATTCAAAGCGCCACATTGTTCTTTCAGGAAAAGAAACATCGTGGGAGTGGAGGACAAGATGACATGTCAAGATTATAATATGTTTGCTGAAATTCCGCCTTCAAAGTGAACACCGACCCAAGCATTAAGTTAAATGATGAGGATGCTCCATGGATACGGCACAATCGTAAGCAAGCGAGGGACACAAGGGAAGAATTGATGTGTAATAATTTATTGTACCAAACTTTGTATTTGGTCGATGAACTGAATGATGTATCAAACCTTTGTCAAACCTTCAAGGGATTAGTTTTATTTTTCTGATTTTTGATATATAATTGTATTTTTAAGATTTTAAAATGAATTAGTTTTATTTTTCTGATTTTAAAAGGAAAAAGGAAGAAGAAGAAAGAAGGAAAAGGAAAAAAAGAAGAAAAAACAGAAGAAAAAAGGAAAAAAGAAGAAAAAAAGCAGACATGAAGAAAAAAGGAAAAACAGAAGAAAAAAACAAACAGAAGAAAAACATAAGAAAAAAACAAACAGAAGAAAAACAGAAGAAAAAAGGAAAAAGGAAGAAAGGAAGAAAAAAAGAAGAAAAACAAGAAAAGGAAGAAACAAACAGAGAAAAAAAAGAAGAAAAAAAGAAGAAAAAGGAAGAAAAAAAGAAGAACAACAAGAATTTAAAATGAATTAGTTTTATTTTCTGATTTTTTGATATATAATTGTATTTTTAAGATTTTAATAACATAAATAAATAAGTAATTAGAAACTTTAATAGCAAAAATAATTATCATAAAGTAAAATAAATAAGTAATTAGAAACAAAATAAAATAAAATAAATAAGTTTTTTGTTGTAAGTAGAAACAAAACAAAATAAATAAAGCAAAAATGAAAACAAAAACAGGCAAAAATAAAAATATGCCACCCATCGGGCCACCACGGCCTGAATACGACTAGAAACCCATTAATGGGCCAGATTCAGCCCGCAAGGCCCAATAGGCCCTGAGCTCATAGTAATGAGAATAGGCCCGTAAGCTGCATTTGAGAGGAGCTCGAAGTGGTGGCGCAGCCGCTTATAAACCACTCGTCGAAGCCTCTCGGCTAGCGAGGTGGAACTAAACATCCCACCGCACCGCTAGTTCCAAAGAGACCCTTTAGTCCCGGTTGGGGAGGCGGACCGCGACCAAAGGGTACCCTTTAGTCGCGGTTGTTGTCCCCAACCGCGACTAAAGGGTCTTTCTGCGCGGGAACGAAAGCGGCGGCAAAACCCTTTAGTCGCGGTTGGGGAGGCGGACCGCGACTAAAGGGTACCTTTAGTCGCGGGTCTCGTCGCCAACCGCGACTAAAGGGGGGGGCCTATAAATACAAGCCCTCGACGCCGCCCGCCGTTTCTCGCCTGTTCGTCTCTGCCGCGCCCTCGACGCCGCCCGCCGTCGCCCTCGCCGCGCGCGCCGCCGTCGCCCTCGCCCTCGCCGCGACGCCGCCGTCGCCCTCGCCCACAGCCAGCCGCCGCCCGGCCGCCTCGATCTGCCGCCTCGCTCGCCTCAGAACCCCTCCGCCCTCTCTCGAGCAACCGCCGCCGCCGCCTCCGTTCCGGCCTCCGCCTCTCTCTGAGCAACCGCCGCTGCCGCCTCCGTTCCCGGCCGCTGCCACGTCCGACCTTGCAGCGTGCGTGTGCGTGTGTGTGTGTGTGTGTGTTAGGTGATGATGCAGTAAAAATGTTAAATTGCTAATCTTGTATTTGAAAATTGTTAATCAAGCATCTGAAAATGTTAAATGTTTTTATAGAAAAAATGTTGACCATGTGTTAGAAAATGGTTAATCTTATATTTAAAAAAATGTTAATCCAGCATTTGAAGAACGTTGAAAATGTGCAAAGAAAAAAAAGGTGTGCATGTATTAAAAAAATGCTAAATGTATATTGAAGAAATGTTAACCATGTATTCAAATAATAATAATAATGCATTTCAAAAATGTTAAATATGTATAGAACAAATGTTGACCATGTGTTAAAAATGTTAATCTTGTATTTGAAAAAAATTATTCAAGCATTTGAAAAATGTTTAAAAGTCTGTATAGCTAAAATGTTGACCATGTATTAGAAATGTTAATTTTGTATTTTAAAAATGCTGAAAAATATGTATAATTTTTTGATCATGTATTAAAAATGTTAAACTCATATATGAAAATGGTTAAACGTGTATTTAAAAAATATTCTTGATACAAAAAATGTAGAATGAAAACCAAAATAAAGAAAGAGGAAAATGAAAATAATGAAATCCAAAAGGAAACTAAAGGAAAATGAAAATGAAAAATAAAAGCAAAGAAACAAACGCAAAAAAATAGAAAACTATGAATACCGACAAAGAAACAAAGAAAAACAAAAACTCGCTGAAAACTAAGAAGTAGACAAAAAACCAAAGGAAAAAAGAAGGAAAATTTGAAAAAAGGGAAAATGGATAAAAACCATGAAAGAAACAAAGAGAAACCAAAAGAAAAACGAAAAAAACAAGATATAGCAACAAAAAAAAGAATACCAAAAAACCGAAGAAGAAAGAAAAATGTTTAATTGCTTGCAAAGTTTCTTCACAAAATGACATTCGTGAAGACGTGGTTGTCTGTTGTCCTCGCCTCCCTCTCCGTGTGTGTTGTCCTCGCCTCCCTCTCCGTGACGCCTGCCCTCCGCCGCCTGCCTCTCGCGCTCTACCGCGACACCCTCTCCCACCCCTTCGCTCCCTCCTTTTGCCACCGCCTTTCGCCACCACCACCGCCACCGCCCCTTCTTCACTTAATTAATTTGTTTTACTACATGTTTTCAGGGTGACATAATGGTGGACGATAGAGCTGACCCGATTATGGACAACTATGATCCGGACGGTGAAGCACATATGTTCGCATCATAAACGGCGATATTCAATATGTGCCGACCGGAGAAGAAGAAGATGATATCTCTTCTTATCTGAACCTTGACGGTGAAGATGAAGGGCGCCACAAGAAGATGATGTCAAGAAACGCCGATAAACGACGATCTTCAAATGGAAGTAGCAACCACCTCCGCGCCGAGGTATATATATACATTGAGCCTCTGGTGATACAAACTAACTGATTTGAATAAATATGTGTGTACTAACGCGCGACTCTCTTTCTTATTTTAGCCCTCGCCGGATCGTCAAACAATCGAGTACGTCGTCAAAGCGTGGCGCAACCAAGACGATGAAACAAGGAGAAACATGCACCATCGAGGTTGTCGACAAGGCAACCGCAGGCAGCTGGAGCCCCGCAAGAACGCCACCAAGTTTGTCAGCCAATGCGGAGCCATTGTTAGAGACAACGCCTCGATCATCGCCCAGAGTGGAATGAGCCAAAGAAGGCACGAATTGATGGTTTCACTTTTGTCGATAAGAGAACAAAAAAGATTGCTTCAAGAAGCTTATGGAACATTTCGCTCTACCTCGGAATACAACAAATTCGATGAGGAGGGTAACAAGATTGAGGAAAACAAGGAGAGGAGGAGGCTAGTCAAACAGTTCGCTCTTCATAAGATGGCCGACGATTCGGAAATTCAAGCAAAATCTAGCCCGTGACTTTGTCAAGCGAACAAGACTCGGATTTCAAAGGACAATATGAGAAACTGAAACATGATTGGCCAGAATTTGTGAAGCAAAAGAAATCGGAGCAGTTCATTCAAATATCGAAAAAATAAGGAAAATGCGGCTAAGAAGGAGTACAATCATGTTATGGGGCCAGGAGGGTATCGCATTTGGGTGCCTAGGTTGGAGAAGATGGAGAACGAGCTGAGGGCGCGAGGAATCCGTCCAGGTACGGAGGGATGGGACCCAAGGGCCAAAAGCTGGTGGTACGGGCATGGGGGAACGCTGAACCCGGAGACAGGGGAGTGTGTTTACCGGGGCAAATTACTTAAACCCACCAAGCCCTTATTGACGCAATGAAGGATGCTCAACAGGGGAAGATCAAGTTTAACAGAGAGAACGACGCGCTGACAAAAGCCCTCGGGAATCCTGAACACGGAGGACGTGTACGAGGCATGGGGCACATTCCGTGGAAAATAGGGTTCCCCCAGAACGATGACCCGTACGGTTACAGAAGCCGTAAGAGAAAGATGGATCGGGAAGCAGATGTTGTGGCGCGGTTGGCATCGGAAATGGATGTGATGAAGAAAACCATGAGTGTACTAGTAGCCGAAAGAGATGCAGCTCGGGTGCAGATGAAGATCATCCAGCGGATCTCGAAGCCAGCAGCGGAGAAGCAGCGTGGCTTCCACGGAGGCCCCACCGGCTGGTGCAGATGCACCGACGATCGAAATTACTGCACCGGAGCCTCTGGTGATCGAAATTACTGCACCGGAGCCTCTGGTGGTCGAAATTACTGCACCGGAGCCTCCTCGCTACCCCGTGGACGATATAAAGGAGATGAAAGAATGTCATCTGATTATCCTATCGGGAACATGTCCATGAAGGTAGCCATCGGCAGTGCTTTACCATGTTTACTCGAGCACTCCACCACAACAACCCCATTCAAGATGGCTATGCTCGTGTCACGGTGGAGGACATAGTCCAAGGGTTTGAGGACACGGAGATTGACATTGCTACACCAAGGGGAGAAAAGTCTTGAGATGTCAAGCGCCATTACATTCTATGGCAAAAGAAGTTTATCAAGTTTCAGCGAGGCGCCAAGGACAACAAGTCCACCCCTCACGGTGGTGGTGGTGGCGGTGGCGGCGGTGGTGGTGGTGGTGGTGGTGGCGGTTCACCTACACCTCCGTCACATCAGCCGACGCCCCCAGATCCACAACGTCCGGCGGGTGATCATCCGCCGCCCCCCAGTCCTCGTCCGGCGGGTGATCAGACGCCGCCCCCCAATCCACCTACGGCAAAGAAGCAGAAGCAGTCCTGGATTATTAACCCGGACCCTTATGTACCTAAGACCACAAAGGTACCGGAGCCATCATCAAGCCTCTCCCCACAAGGCCTTGGGAACGAGTGCCGAGGAAGTCGGCGCTGCATGGCTGCTGATTTGGAGAAATAGAAGGCGGACTGCAAGAAGAAAAGAGAGCCCGAGCCCAAGCCAGATTTTCGATGAGCAAAAGAAGTGGGCTAAGTCATTTTTGAGCACACCGTCCCAAGCCGCGAAGAATCGCCTAACGACTATGCACGTGAACTTGCAGCAGGCACTCATGTTCAAGGAGAACAAAGAGCGGAGAAGGCCGAAAGTAAAAAAGCGGAAACAAGTTGCCCAGCTCGGGAACAAAGTAAACAATCGATTGCCCGCTTATAGTGGAAGCCTTCGTCCGGATGCCCCGAGATCATACAAGCTGCGGCAACACAGGATTGATCAGAACGAGTGCCGAGAACAAGCGGCCAACTTAGGTATTACTCTTCGTGAACTATTAGGCCTTGATGAGGCGCCACCAAGGAGGTAGTAATTACATATGTCAAGAATGGGCCTCTCGTCGAGCTCAAGAGAAAAGGATCTACCGACCAAATGAAAGGTCTGCTGAATTGGTACAAGGGTTACATAAAAATAAAAACGCCAAAGAATATATTTATGCGGAAGTTAGACATGAGCATCACTTCAAACATTACTATGTACAAATTGCACTCGAGTGAATTGTTCCAGCTTTTCAATCTGCGAGCTCGACAAATCTATCATCGGTTGCTACGCTCGTAAGTGATTTATTAATTTCTACCCCATCTCGCTCATATTGCCTGCACTATATATATGTCCTAACTATATTGTTGTGTCCGCTATTATACATGCAGAATGAAGATTAAGGAATGCGAGTAAGGAACATCCATGATATTGGGTTCATTGACCCACACATCGTTAATGGAATTGTGTTGAAGCATTACCCGCCGACGCGGAGGCAGACACTGTGGCAGTTTCTCACAAAGCAGGAACTCAAAAGTGATATTCTATTTCCTTACCATTTTGGGTGAGTGTTTCGTCTTGAGCACATTCTCTTTTGTTTACTCCATGCATGGTATGTGGCGGCTAATCGATGAGTTATGCATGACGATCTTGTGCATGTATCGTGTCCGCAGGTTTCACTGGATTCTGCTAGTAATTAAAGTTAACACCTCGTAATGTCTCGCCCACGACTCTCTCAATATGGATCCAAAGCTTTGGGGCGACATGAGAAAAATGCTGCAGAAGTAATTATTTTCATTCATTTGCGCCTATATCGATCGGCCTATTTCGCTCATTTCCTAATATCAAGTAACTAATAACTCTCTTGTTCATTTAATTTTCTTTGCCTCGTAGGGTTTGGAGACGGTTCAGAGATACAAAGGTCGGTGAATTCAAAAAGAGCTAGAATTCAAAAGGTTAAAGCCTAAGAATGCTGGGGATATTCAGCCACCGTTGACCAATCTATGTGGATACTATGTTCAGGAGATGATCCGAGATACACCTCTCGAGCGGGTTCCGAGTGATACCAATGCTCAGAGGAATAACCTCCGTGGATGCTTAGTCCGTAAGCTCGCTTCCCACCACTTCAAGAGGAACTAGCTGGATGGTTCGAAGGAAGTCCTCCATCCTAAAGGAGAACACTATTACGAGGACGTAGAAATTTATATGGATTAAATCATGTATGGAAACTTGTTCAAAATTGTATATGGTCATCCGATGATATTGAATATATATTGTATATTCCTCTTGAATTCTTTTTGGTTCTAATTTCAAATTTATTTGAAATTGTACATTCATATGCATGTATGTAGTACCGTAGAATATATGAAACTCCTTCAAAATTAAAATAAAACACAAAAGAAATAAAACAATACAAATTAAACAGAAAACAGGTTTAGGGGGGCTAAAACCCTAAACTGCGGCGGGCCTTTAGTCGCGGTTGGCGAAGAACCGCGACTAAAGGTCCTCCGCCTGACGACGGTCCTGGCGCCCACGTGGACGGGCCGTTAGTCGCGGTTCTTAAGCAGCCGCGACTAAAGGTGGGGGGCTTTACTCGCGCTTATTTGGTCGCGGTTGCGCAGCCGCGACTAATGGCAGTTGCGAACCGCGACCAAAGGCCTTTTTTCCACCAGTGCGTTCTTCTCATTTTTTCACATCCCTTTGACGTCGTCAAGCCCCCCTAGTTTGTGTTGGCCGCCAACAATGCCGAGGCCTCCGGCACCAGCGCGGGAGTCGGCAACCTCACCTCCGACTGGGAGGAGTAGGATTTATTATAGTAGTTTTTAGTTCTTTAGGGATCTTTTCCATGGTAAAAGACATGCGAACTAGTATGAATCAACATAGAAAGACTCGGTGTCCATTGGATGGCATCCTCCCGGCTTAATATCTAACCTATGAACTAGTATGAATCAACATTGAATGACTCGGTCTCCGCCCTGCATGTGGGATAGGGTTGGATGGTGTCCGCATGACTCGATTTCGGAGACACATCCGTACGTGTTTTTTTGTTTTTTTTTGTGGGTGGTGAACATTTGGTGACGTATGTATATTCATTGCCTTTGGAGATGCTTATGCCATATGCCACGTTGATGACTCATCCTACCTCAAAAAAAAAATGTTCACAATTTTTCTTAAAATAGTTTCATGAAATATTAAATAAATCGTTAGAAATTTCTAAAAATGGTAGCAAATTTCTAAAAATGTTCATGATTTACAAAATATTCCTGAGTTGAAAAATGTGTTCGCAAATTTTAAAAGTATTCCTTAGTTTAAAAATATATTCGTAAATCTAAAAATGGTCATGATTTACAAAAAGTTTGCGATTTCGAAAAAACATTCATGAATTTTTTTAAATTCTTTTAATTTATAAGATCTTACAAAAGAAATTATATACTTACAAAATTTGAAAAATTACAATCTAAAACATCTTTAATAAAAAATATCAATTTTTTAAAATTTTCATCAATTTTGAAATAAAGTAATAAAAAGGGACAAAAGATTCACAAAAATATTAAAAAGGAAAAGTAACATAAGGAAAAGAGACGAAAGAAACAAAAAAAAAACCACAAGCTCTCTCTTTGTTGGGCCGGTCTATGTGCGAGCGGGGGTGTTCATTCATAGACATTGGCGCCAAGCACGCATGGAATAGGATCCACATGTTTCAGCTTGATCATAAGAACCGACGGGGTACGGCGACCCGCTTGTTGAAGATAGTGGCGGTGAGGCGGACCGCTACCGATGATCTCCATTTGATGGATGATGACATCGAACACAATATCACAGCGTTATGATGCCTCGATGTTTGAAGGAGAATGCGATACTAAATGAGAAGGCGCGCGTCTTATGAAATGGTTATTCTCTGCGAGCCAAACCGATCGGTCTCAACACGCCCTAGCCCGCTCGGCGTGGTGAGGCATGTTTTCAGGTTTCCATACACTCCCTTCCTCTTGAAAAGAGGGTGGAGTTTGTCCCGAGGCGGAAGCTATCGGACGAGAGATCTTTGTTGGACACAAGGAGGCGCGGGTTCGGATGACGATGATTTCGTGTTGATCAGCAGGTATGAACAAGTGAGTTCTTCGTGCCCGGTGTTAGTTGGCTTAACGGCGGCACGGAGTAGTGTCACACTATCCATTGCTGTTATTGTTTTAGACGCTTCATTTGCTCAACAAACATTTGTTGGTGCCCGTGTGGTTCCTTTGCACCTTTTGATCCAGAAACCATGAACCACTTGTTGGTATCTTCCGTCTTCGCGCTCTCCATTTGGAAGGGGTGGTTGTGTCCTAGGGGAATGGATTCACTAGTAGAAAAACACCTAATAGTCCCGGTTCGTAAGGGCCTTTAGTCCCGGTTCATGAACCGGGACTAATGGGTCGTTACTAATACCTCCACCCATTAGTCCCAGTTCAAACACGAACCGGGACCAATGTGCCTCCACGTGGCCCTGTGCGCCGAGCCCGGTCGGGTTTTGGTCCCGGTTGGTGGCTCCAACCGGGACCAAAAGTCAATTTTTTTACAAAAGTGGCTGCTTTAGGGGTTTTGGGGGTTATTTTTAGGTTGTTATTATAGCTAGGTAATATAGAGAAGTGTCCTCTCTTATATCTTCGTCCTTGGTTTATCAACGTTGCTGCTATGTTCATTGCACCCGCAGATATAACATGCTCATGCATGCTTGCGTCATACATCATCATATATATATAATAACAAGTCCTACTAATCATGCATCATCATACAACTTCTACTCGTTATTAATAATAAGTCATACGATCATCATCCTCATAGTCATCGAACCCAACCCTACATAATTGTTCTTAGCACATGATCATCAGTATCAGGTAGGACCTAAACACCCTTAAGGTAAAATAGCATAAAACAATATAGACCCTGACTCTCCATTATGAAGAATGGCGATCATCCTGTCTCCAATTCTTGCCCTTCGTTGTTTATTGCTTCCAAGAAGCTCCTTACGACTGTCCATACATTTTTTCCATTCTTTGATTGTTATGTCTCCACTTCTTTTAGAAACCCGGTATGGACAGTTGAGATTCGTAGGACGACCTGGTTGTATGTTCAAAACATGAAGGCTACCATGCGTATACATCAGATGAGGCACACAATCATTCGGGATTATCTGTTGAAAAACATAGTAATAACTTCGTAGTTACCAATGATGTACTAGTTTTAGAAGTGTGCAAAAAGATGCACGGATGTTGTAATAGTAAAAAATAATCTTACCAGGTATCTTCATGGTAGTTATCAGAGTTCAACACGTGCACTAGTGGCACGATTGACCATAATGTTGAGGAGTTTGATTGTAGATATTGTAATTCTCAAGATCAGTACAAAATTCGACCAGATGATTTTTCTCCTGATAAGTTAATTCGGAGCCTTCGGTGTAGTACGTTCTGTCTACCATCTTCCGCACATTCTTTGAAGAATGAAAATAAGCTGTCAATGGAGATAAGTTGTCAACTATTTTGAAATAAACAATATAAATTACTTAATAACTATGTTAAGCTCACATGGGGAAGAATTGGAGGTGTATCTACAAGGACCCAAATCAAGGTCTCTCTTGCTCGATTGTAGGATCATCAAGATCCATGGTAACAAGCATACCCTCATCAAGACCATACATGTTGCAAAGTGCTTCCCAATTTTTGCAACCAAAATGGGTTACACTCTGAGCATTGTACAGCTTTACTTGAAAATCCACACCATGATGGGTACTTAGGATAATTTTCTTGGTTTCGAAACTTTCATGGTCTTCAAAACCCATCCTCTCCAAGACATAGCGTCTTGCAAAGCATAGGATAAGCTAGTCGAATTGGAAAAGATCGAAAATATTGTCATGATTAAAATAGTTGAAGTCATGATTAATTACGAAAAAACTATTGTCGTCGGTTACGTACCGTATGAACATCGAAGGTCTCCTCGAGCTTAATGCTGAAGCGACGATCTTCGTCCAGCTCAATGAACATGTCGCAGATACCTCGGTCGTCGTGGCACCAGTCGCACTCCCCCAGGCGGTTTTCGTCGTCCGATGAGTACGACATTTCCGGCCTATGTTCATAATTCAAATATTAAACTAGATCATTATTATTAATCACGGGTTGACTATCGGTGATGTACGTAGCTCCTCCTTTCATTCCCGAGTGCATTATTACATCAAATTGTCTAGCACACGGGAATGAAGGAGGACTTATCCAATATGAGCATTCAATAATCAAATCCAAATCATAAAATAAGAAAAACCAAATCATAAAATAAAGTAGTATTCAAATTAGCATGCATTCAATAATTATAAGCAAAAGTACATCATCTCTTGGTGTCCGTACATCGTCTAATATTATCACAAATACAACTAGAACCGTAGCGCCCGACGGGTATCGACGCGGGCGGTGGACACCCAAAGATACGGAACCATCAAAGGATCATAGCTCCAGTGAGATCCCTGAAGAACCTGCTAGGTATTGTCGAACCTGCCCTCCAATGCAACCATGTAGCGACGGACGTGCTCGTCCTCCTCACTGACACGGTGACGTACCACCTCCGCGGTGTCCGGAAGCCTCGGCACCGTCACTGGCCCACGCGACCGCCACCAAACAAGGATCGGGTCAACAACGGGCTGTCTCCTCACCAACCTACGTCCCCCGGAAGGTAGCACCTCCCAATACCAGCCCGGCGGAGCCCAGTCCTAACATGGCCCCGATCAAGCAAGCCTCCACCGCCGAGTCGATTTATTTACGAGGATGCGGATAGGCATCACCGACGCCGATGCGGAACTACTTCTATATATAGTTAAATAAGGTAGTTTTATTAATTAAATCAACTATCTAGTTCAACTACTAATTAATTACTTACTATAAATAAATAAAGTAGCTAGTTCAACTATATATAAACTACTTCTTATTTTTTTTCCTTTTTAAATACTATGAACAAAGAAAACATTAAAATTCTATGAACAAATTTAATTACACAATCTAAATATCACCAAAAAATCTATTAACAATAATATGAACAAATTAATTACACAATCTAACATAATATAATACATATCTAAATTACTACACATCTAATCTAACAAAAGATCTAAATTACACAATATGAACAAATCTAACAGAAAAAAATCTAACATAAAAAATCTATTAACAGAAAAAATCTAACATAATATAATACATATCTAAATTACTACACATCTAATCTAACAAAAAGATCTAAATTACACAATATGAACAAATCTAACAAAAAAAAATCTAACATAAAAAATCTATTAACAGAAAAAAAATCTAACATAATATGAACAAATTAATTACACAATCTAAATTACAAAATATGAACTACATATCTAAATTACTACACATCTAATCTAACAAAAAAATCTATGAACTACAAAAAAAATCTAAAAACAAATCTAACAAAAATAAAAAAAGTTGCTCACAGCCGGCAACGGCGAGGTGCGGGCTGGGCGGCGACGCCGATCGGGCGGGCGCGACGGCGCTTGCTGGGCGGGGGGCGGGGCGGCGACGCGCGGGCGGGGGGGCGAGGCGGCGAAGGCGGGCGGGCGGCGACGGCGAGGTGGCAGCAGGGGACACGGCGACGGAGAGGAGAAGAGGCCGAGAGATCAAGTCGGAAGAGGAGGACGGCGCGCTAAGTGCTGTATATATAGCAAAGGTATTGGTCGGGTTCAGGCACAAACCGACCACGACTTTTAGTCTCGGTTGGTGCCAACCGACCAAAGGCCTTTTTCAAAGCAGCCCAAAGGGCGGGAAACAAAGACCTTTGGTCCCGGTTGGCGCCGCCAACCGAGACTAAAGAGGGGCATTGGTCCCGGTTAGGCCCACCAACCGGGACTAAAGAGGGTCATTGGTCCCGGTTGGAGCCACCAACCGGTACTAATGGTCCCGTCTAATTATTTTTTTATTTTATGCAGCTGTTTTTTATTTGATTCTTTCTGCAGCTGCTTTTTTAGTCCCACCTCACCAAGCGAGAGGCACTCGCATCTGTTTATAAGCCCTGAGTGCAGAGACGATGAAGAAGAGGTTCAATGCTCACCTGCAAGTTGGTTAGCTTCAAGCCTTGAGGAATAGGGTAGACTGCACAGAGCTATGTGCAGTGCAGTTGACACTATTCCGAAAGGCTTGAAACAAATTAACAAGCATTGCGCCTATTTTTTATTTTTAATGCATTTTTTAATAGTTGTGATTAACTGTACTAAAAAAGGAGCATATATGCTTATTTTTAATGACTTATTACAACTCAGAAATAAAAATAAAAAAATAAATACAGCAGGAAAGAAAAACCTATAAGGAAAACTACTCAGAAATGAATAGAAGCAAAAAATAGTTGTGATTAACTGTACTAAAAAAGGAGCATATATGCTTATTTTTAATGGCTTATTACAACTTAGAAATAAAAAGAAAAAAAATTAGCAGAAAAACAAAACTATATAAAAAACTACTCAGAAACGAATAGAAGAAAAAATATTTGTGATTAACTGTACTAAAAAAGGAACATAGTGTTGGGGAACGTTGCAGAAAATTAAAAAATTTCCTACGGTTTCACCAAGATCCATCTATGAGTTCATCCAAGCAACGAGTCATGGGAGAGAGTTTGCATCTACATACCACTTGTAGATCGCGTGCGGAAGCTTGCAAGGTGATGATGGAGTCGTACTCGCCGTGATTCGAATCACCGATTACCAAGTGCTGAACGGACAGCACCTCCGCGTTCAACACACGTACGGTACAGGTGATGTCTCCTCCGTCTTGATCCAGCAAGGAGGAGTGAGAGGTTGAGGAAGACAGCTCCACCGGCAGCACGACGGCGTGGTGATGGTGGAGAAGCGGTACTCCGACAGGGCTTCGCCGAGCACACAACAGAGGAGGAGAGGTGTCGGGGAGGGGAGGGCTGCGCCTTGGCTTGTGGTGCTGCTGCCCTCCCCTCACCCCTCTATTTATAGGGGGAAGGGAGTAGGGGGCCGGCCCCTCTAGATGCCTCTAGAGGGGGGGCGGCGGCCAAGGGGAGGGGGGACTTGCCCCCCAAGCAAGGGGGGCGCCCCCTCTAGGGTTTCCCCCTCAACCCTAGGCGCAAGGGCCCAAGGGAGGGGTGCGCCCAGCCCACCAGGGGCTGGCTAATTCCCCACGCAGCCCAAGTGGCCCCCCGGGAGGGGTGGCCCCTCCCGGTGGACCTCCGGAACCCTTTCGGTGGCCCCGGTAGAATACCGGTACGCCCCCGAAATTTTCCGGTTATCTTTTAACAACTTCCAATATATAAATCTTTACCTCCGGACCCTTCCGGAACTCCTCGTGATGTCCGGGATCTCATCTGGGACTCTAAACAACATTCGGTAGTCACATACTAGTCTTCCTAATAACCCTAGCGTCACCGAACCTTAAGTGTGTAGACCCTACGGGTTCGGGAGACATGCAGACATGACCGAGACGACTCTCGGCAATAACCAACAGCGGGTCCGATACCCATGTTGGCTCCTACATGCTCCTCGATGATTTCATCGGTTGAACCACGATGTCGAGGATTCGATCAAACCTCGTATGCAATTCCTTTGTCAATCGGTACGTTATTTGCCCGAGACTCGATTGTCGGTATCCCAATACCTTGTTCAGTCTCGTTACGCAAGTCACTTTACTCGCATCGTAATGCATGATCCCGTACAACACCTTGGTCACCTTGAGCTCATTATGATGATGCATTACCGAGTGGGCCCAGAGATACCTCTCCGTCATACGGAGTGACAAATCCCGCCTCGATCCGTGTCAACCCAACAGATACTTTCGGAGATACCTTTAATGTACCTTTATAGTCACCCAGATTACGTTGTGACGCTTGATACACCCAAGGCACTCCTACGGTATCCGGAGTTACACGATCTCATGGTCGAAGGAAGAGATACTTGACATTGGCAAAGCTCTAGCAAACGAACTACACGATCTTTGTGCTATGCTTAGGATTGGGTCTTGTCCATCACATCATTCTCCTAATGATGTGATCCCGTTATCAACGTCATCCAATGTCCATAGTCAGAAACCATGACTATCTGCTGATCACAACGAGCTAGTCAACTAGAGGCTCACTAGGGACATATTGTGGTCTTTGTGTTCACACGTGTATTACGATTTCCGGATAATACAGTTATAGCATGAACAAAAGATAATTATCATGAACAATGAAATATAATACAGTTATAGCATGAGCAGAAGTCAACTAGAGGCTCACTAGGACGGACTTCAGCTTCACTACGGAGAGAATGTCTCGTCAGTAGTCAATCCCTTGAACTTGTCGATAACCCTTAGCGACAAGTCGAGCTTTATAGATGGTAATATTACCATCCGCGTCCGCCTTCTTCTTAAAAATCCATTTGTTTTCTATCGCCGCCGATCATCGGGCAAGTCTGTCAAAGTCCATACTTTGTTTTCATACATGGATTCTATCTCGGATTTCATGGCTTCAAGCCATTTGTTGGAACCGGCCCGCCATCGCTTCTTCATAGTTCAAGGTTCACCGTTGTCTAACAACATGATTTCCGTGACAGGGTTGCCGTACCACTGGTGCGGAACGTGTCCTCATGGACCCACGGTTCAAGTAGTAACTTGATCCAAGTACCTTGATTATCATCATTGTCTTCCTCTTCTGTTGGTGTGGGCATCACAGGAACGGTTTCCTGCGCTGCACCACTTTCCCGTTCGAGAGGTAGTACTTCATCGAGTTCTATTTTCCTCCCACTTACTTCTTTTGAGAGAAACTCTTTTTCCAGAAAGCATCTGTTCTTGGCAACAAAGATCTTGCCTTCGGATCTTAAGTAGAAGGTATACCCGACAGTTTCCTTAGGGTATCCTATGAATACGCATTTTTCCGACTTGGGTTCGAGCTTTTCAGGTTGAAGTTTCTTGACATAAGCATCGCATCCCCAAACTTTTAGAAATGACAGCTTAGGTTTCTTCCTAAACCATAATTCATACGGTGTCGTCTCAACGGATTTAGACGGTGCCCTATTTAAAGTGAATGTAGCTGTCTCTAGTGCGATCCCCAAAATGATAGCGTAAATCGGTAAGAGACATCATAGACCGCACCATATCCAATAGAGTGCGACACGACGCTCGGACACACCGTTTATTTGAGGTGTTCCAGCGGCGTGAGTTGTGAAACGATTCCACATTTCCTTAAGTGTGTACCAAATTCGTGACTTAAGTATTCTCCTCCACGATCCGATCGAGGAACTTTATCTTTCGGTCACGTTGATTCTCCACCTCATTCTGAAATTCCTTGAACTTTTCAAAGGTCTCAGACTTGTGTTTCATTAAGTAGACATACCCATATCTACTCAAGTCATCGTGAGAGTGAGAACATAACGATATCCTCCATGAGCCTCAACGCCATTGGACCGCACACTTCGGTATGTATGATTTCCAACAAGTTGGTCGCCGCCCATTGTTCCGGAGAATGAGTCTTGGCCATTTTGCCTAAGAGGCATGGTTCGCATGTGTCAAACGATTCATAATCAAGAGACTCTAAAAGTCCATCAGCATGGAGCTTCTTCATGCGCTTGACACCAATGTGACCAAGGCGGCGAGTGCCACAAGTATGTGGGACTATCGTTATCAACTTTACATCTTTTGGCATCCACACTATGAACATGTGTAATATTATGCTCGAGATTCATTAAGAATAAACCATTGACCATCGGAGCATGACCATAAAACATATCTCTCATATAAATCGAACAACCATTATTCTCAGACTTAAATGAGTAGCCATCTCAGATTAAACGAGATCCGGATACAATGTTCATGCTCAAACTTGGCACTAAATAACAAATATTAAGGTTCAAAACTAATCCCGAGGTAAATGTAGAGGCAGCGTGTCGACGGCGATCACATCGACTGAACCATTCCCGACGCCAAGATCGTCACCTCGCCCTTCGCCGATCTCCGCTTATTCCGCAGCTCTGCTGTGAGTTACAAATATGAGCAACGACACCGTATCAAATACCGGGAGTTACTACGAGTATCGGTAAGGTACACATCAATTACATGTATATCAAATATACCTTTGGTGTTGCCGCCTTCTTATCCGCTAAGTATTTGGGGCAGTTCCGCTTCAAAGGACCCTTCCCTTGCAATAAAAGCACTCGGCCTCGGCTTGGGTCCATTCTTTGACTTCTTCCCGCAAAAGCTTACCGGGCGCGACAACATCTTTGCCGCCCTTCTTGAAGTTCTTCTTACCCTTGCCTTTCTTGAACTTAGTGGTCTTATTGACCATCAACACTTGATGTTCTTTCATGATTTCAGCCTCTGCTGACTTCAAAGATCGAGAACACTTCAGAATGGTCTTTACCATCCCTCGCATGTTGTAGTTCATCACAAAGCTCTTGTAGCTTGGTGGGAGCGATCGGAGGATTCTGTCAATGACCGCCTCATCTGGAGGTTAATGTTCACTGGGTCATACGGTTGTGCAACCTGCATATCTTCGTGATGTGCTCACCGATGTAACTGTTTTCCTCCATTTTACAATCAGTAGAACTTGTCGGAGACATCATATCTCTCGACCCGGGCATGAGCTTGGAAAACTAGTTTCAGCTCTTCGAACATCTCATATGCTCCGTGATGCTCAAAATGCTTTTGGAGCCCCGGTTCTAAGCTGTAAAGCATGCCGCACTAAACGAGGGAGTAATCATCAGCACGAGCTTGCCAAGCGTTCATAATGTCTTGGTTCTCTAGGACGGGAGCGTCACCTAGCGGTCCTTCTAGGACATATTTCTTCCTGGCAGCTATGAGGATGATCCTCAGGTTCCGGACCCAGTCCGTATAGTTGCTGCCATCATCTTTCAGCTTGGTTTTCTCTAGGAACGCGTTGAAGTTCATGTTGACATTAGCGTTGGCCATTGATCTACAAGACATATTTGCAAAGGTTTTAGACTAAGTTCATGATAATAAAGTTCTAATCAAATTATGAACTCCCACTTAGATTAGACATCCCTCTAGTCATCTAAGTGTTACACGATCCGAGTCGACTAGCCCGTGTCCGATCATCACGTGAGATGACTAGTCATCGCCGGTGAACATCTTCATGTTGATCGTATCTTCCATACGACTCGTGTTCGACCATTCGGTCTCCGTGTTCCGAGGCCATGTCCGTACATGCTAGGCTCCTCAAGTTAACCCTAAGTGTTTTCGCTGTGTAAAACTGTCTTACACCCGCTGTATGTGAACGTAAGAATCCATCACACCCGATCATCACGTGGTGCTTAGAAGCGACGAACTGTAGCAACGGTGCACGATTAGGGAGAACACTTCTTGAAATTTTGTAAGGGATCATCTTATTTACTACCGTCGTCCTAAGTAAACAAGATGCATAAACATAATAAACATCACATGCAATTATATAGTTGTGACATGATATGGCCAATATCATAAAGCTCCATTGATCTCCATCTTCGGGGCTCCATGATCATCTTGTCACCGGCTTGACACCATGATCTCCATCATCGTGTCTTCATGAAGTTGTCACGCCAACGACTACTTCTAGTTCTATGACTAACGCGTTTAGCAATAAAGTAAAGTAGTTTACATGGCGCTCTTCAATGACACGCAGGTCATACAAAAATAAAGACAACTCCTATGGCTCCTGCCGTTGTCATACTCATCGACATGCAAGTCGTGAATCCTATTACAAGAACATGATCTCATACATCACAATTCATCATTCATCACAACTTCGCCATATCACATCACATGATCAATCGCTGCAAAAACAAGTTAGGCGCCCTCTAATTGTTGTTGCATCTTTTACGTGGCTGCGATTGGGTTCTAGCAAGAACGTTTTCTTACCTACGAATAACCACAACGTGATTTTGTCAACTTCTATTTACCCTTCATAAGGGCCTTGTTCATCGAATCCGCTCCAACTAAAGTGGAGAGACAGACACCCGCCAACCACCTTATGCAACTAGTGCATGTTAATCGGTGGAACCGGTCTCACGAAGCGCACGTAAGGTTGGTCCGGGCCGCTTCATCCCACAATACCGTTGAAGCAAGAAAAGACTAGTAGAGGCAAGTAAGTTGACAAGATCCACGCCCACAACAAATTGTGTTCTACTCGTGCATTAGAGAACTACGCATAGACCTAGCTCATGATGCCACTATTGGGGAACGTTGCAGAAAATTAAAAATTTTCCTACGGTTTCACCAAGATCCATCTATGAGTTCATCCAAGCAACGAGTCATGGGAGAAAGTTTGCATCTACATACCACTTGTAGATCGCGTGCGGAAGCTTGCAAGGTGATGATGGAGTCGTACTCGCCGTGATTCGAATCACCGATGACCAAGTGCTGAACGAACAGCACCTCCGCGTTCAACACACGTACGGTACGGGTGACGTCTCCTCCGTCTTGATCCAGCAAGGAGGAAGGAGAGGTTGAGGAAGAAAGCTCCACCGCAGCACGACGGCGTGGTGATGGTGGAGAAGCGGTATCTCGGCTGAGGCTTCGCCGAGCACACAACGGAGGAGGAGAGGTGTTGGGAGGGAGGGCTGCGCCTTGGCTTGTGGTGTTGCTGCCTCCCTCACCCCTCTATTTATAGGGGAAGGGAGAAGGGGGCCCCTCTAGATGCATCTAGAGGGGGCGGCGGCCAAGGAGGGGGACTTGCCCCCAAGCCAAGGGGCGCCTCTAGGGTTCCCTCAACCCTAGGCGCAAGGGCCCAAGGGAGGGTGCGCCTGCCCCTGTGGGCTGGCTAATTCCCCACGCAGCCCAAGTGGCCCCGGGAGGGGTGGCCCCTCCCGTGGACCTCCGAACCCTTCCGGTGGCCCAGTAGAATAGATGCACGCCTCAAATTTTCCGTGTCCTTTAACAACTTCCCATATATAAATCTTTACCTCCGGACCCTTCCGAACTCCTCGTGACGTCCGGGATCTCATCCGGACTCAACAACATTCGGTAGTCACATACTAGTCTTCCTAATAACCCTAGCGCCACCGAACCTTATGTGTAGACCCTACGGGTTCGGGAGACATGCGACATGACCGAGACGACTCTCGGGCAATAACCAACAGCGGGGTGCGGATACCCATGTTGGCTCCCACATGCTCCTCGTTGATTTCATCGGTTGAACCATGATGTCGAGGATTCGATCAAACCACGGATGCAATTCCTTTGTCAATCGATGACGTTACTTGCCCGAGACTCGATCGTCGGTATCCCAATACCTTGTTCAGTCTCGTTACGCAAGTCACTTTACTCGCACTGTAATGCATGATCCCGTGGACAACACCTTGGTCACCTTGAGCTCATTATGATGATGCATTACCGAGTGGGCCCAGAGATACCTCTCCGTCATACGGAGTGACAAATCCAGCCTCGATCCATGTCAACCCAACAGATACTTTCGGAGATACCGTAATGTACCTTTATAGTCACCCGATTACGTTGTGACGTTTGATACACCCAAGGCACTCCTACGGTATCCGGAGTTACACGATCTCATGGTCGAAGGAAGAGATACTTGACATTGGCAAAGCTCTAGCAAACGAACTACACGATCTTTGTGCTATGCTTAGGATTGTCTTGTCCATCACATCATTCTCCTAATGATGTGATCCCGTTATCAACGACATCCAATGTCCATAGTCAGGAAACCATGACTATCTGTTGATCACAACGAGCTAGTCAACTAGAGGCTCCCTAGGGACATATTGTGGTCTTTGTGTTCACACGTGTATTACGATTTTCGGATAATACAGTTATAGCATGAACAAAAGACAATTATCATGAACAATGAAATATAATAATACTTTTATTATTGCCTCTAGGGCATATTTCCAACACATAGATGCTTATTTTTAATGACTTATTACAACTCAGAAATAAAAAATAAATAAATAAATATAGCAGAAAAAAACTATATAAAAAACTACTCAGAATGAGCATAGATGCGCTTTTATAGAGGAATTAACTTAAATTCATAACAAATTTCAAGAGAAATTGTATGAATTTAGGCTAAATTCCTATATAAGGGCATCTATTTTCATTTTCAGAGGAGCTCAATAAGGCAGAGAGGGAGGGGCTTATATACCGGTCTGATTCCCCTTCGGTTGGCGATGTGGGACTAAACTCTGGCCGCAACAAGGACCAACCCTTTAGTCCCGGTTGGTGGCATGAACCGGGACTAAAGGGAAGCCTTTGGTCCCGGTTCGAGCCAGCAACCGGGACCAATGGTGGTGGTCCAGGAGCGAGGGCCATTGGTCCCGGTTCGTCCCACCAACCGGGACCAATTGGTCCAAACGAACCGGCACCAATGGCCCACGTGGCCCGGCCGCCCTCGGGCTCATTTAACCGGTCCAATGCCCCATTGGTCCCGATTCGATTGAACCGACTAATGGGCTGGACCGGCCTGGACCATTGGCCCCTTTTCTACTAGTGATTCATGCCTCCAAGGCCTACGGACGAGCTCGTGGATGCTGCAACACATCAGAGCCCGGAATCAGGAAGAGGAAGCATCGCAATGCCATCGTCTTTGAGAATGCGGCACCCAATGTGAAACTCCTGGTTCACAAGATCATTGAGGAGGGTAAAGCATGGGCCACGGTAGGGCTGATCAAAGGTAAGGCTGATCAAATGGGTCCTGCAACGTTTCTTCCAAGAACCTTTTAGGTGCATTAGGTGGGATACGATTGAGTAGTCATCTTGTTTTGCAACCATAGTCAACCGTAAGGTCACTTTGTACTCTTGGTGGTTGGGTTTGTTCAACTGTTTCTTCAATAAAAGATGATACACATGCTTATGTGTATTCTAGAAATCAAAAAAGAATGTGTTGGACATGAGCGGGTTAGCTGCTACACTGACAAAGGCATAACAATATGGAGAGGCAACAATGACAACTCAAGGTGGAAATACGACGCTACTGGAGTCAGTTCTGTAGCAACTAACCTCATCCCTGGTCGCATGCACAGCCTCATGTTTCCAGGGAGAACGCGCCCTAAACGAGAAGCTACCACCTCCGATGAAATGGCACTTCTGCGAGCATAACCCGCTTGTTCTCAACACCGCCCTAGACCAGCTCAGTGTAGTGCATGTTTTCAGGTTGCCATACACTCCCTCCCTCTTGAGAAGAGGGTTGGGTTTGTCCAGATTGTCGGGCCATCGGGTGGGAGAATTTTGTGGGACAGAAGGAGGCCCGGGTTCTGGACGACGATGATTTCGTGTCGATCAGCAGATATTGAGTAAGTGTATGAGTTCTTTGTGCCCCGTGTATGCTGATAAACAGCGCTAGTGTCGCGTTATCCGTGTGTGGTTATCTTTTTAGACGTTTCATTTGTTCACCAGTCATTTGTTGATCTTGTCTGTGATTGGAAGTTAACTTGGAACCCATTTAGTTTGTTCACACCTTATGATGCCAGTTCGAGTGAGAAATGAGAATAGCGTGAGACATGTACATTTCGGTTTTTACTCGTGTCGATGTCTTGGTGGGAGCCAGTCAATCCACTCTTTGTTGCCCTTCCTCTTACGTTGGCGCGCATGTTACATCCACATAGCATCACTCGTATCAACAGCAAAATGGCGCTAGATTTTTGGTAGAGCTGAGCCATGGTTTGAGAGAAATGGCACCTAAAATTCCCAACCTTTCGACTTGAGTGGGCTAGCTTACATGTTGGAACGGAGCAACAAGTGTAGGTCAACCCGGTTCACGTGTGGAAGAACATGGGTTATGGGAATGGGATACTGCTCCACTAATAGAATCAAGCGAACAACCGGCCGCTCCGCCGCTGTGACGTAAGATGAGCGCACACATGGGGAGATGATATGTTGACACCTACCGGGAGGTGGGAGAGTTCAGAGGTGACCTGTCTTGTCTGTCGTGGCGGAGGCGGCGCTGCTGCTGCTGTCGACGCGGGCAGCCCTGGCTGAGCCGTCGTCTCCCACCTGGAACTGCTAAAAGCCTAAAACGAAAAAAGAAATGTTCAGGGGATGTTGGATTTTGAGACTTACAAACGTATATGTCAAACTGTCAAAGCTATGTGTAGTGAATATGGATGCTGGACGTGTTTGTGCATTGTGCGGAAGTGGTCCAACATGGGGGAGGTGCTCTCCGACTCCCAAAGTTCCATGTGGGCTATAAAGTAAACAAGAAACCCAAAGGAGAATCTGAGCTGCCACTCCCGGTACAGATCTCCTCCTCTTCCATAAATCGACCACGAAACCAGAACCATCCTCCATGGAAGACAAAGACACCGCCAGGCGAGTCCCTCGCTGCCCACTCTTGTCGCCTGGCCTTTTACCTGGGTAGCATAGCCTCCCCGTTGCCGGAGATGAGGAGCTTGACAACGTCTCTCGTGGCGGCGCTGCTGCTGCTGTCGGCGCGGGCAGCTGTGGCGGAGCCGTCGACTGCCACCCCGGAACCTACCGCCTGTGACGACAATTACTCGTGCCCGGAGGGCACGACCTGCTGCTGCATCTATCGGCAGGGCGACGATTGCTTCACCTGGACCTGCTGCCCGCTCCAGGGCACCACCTGCTGCGACGACAGCTACAGCTGCTGCCCCCATGACTACGGCTTCTGCAACACCAATCTTGGAACCTGCCTCATGGTAACATATAGATCAGCTGACCATTTTGTTGTGCTCTCATCAACGTGATTACAAACCATGTCAATAACTAGTGAGGGTTAGTTTCAGTTCTCTGACTTGTTTTGTTGCTTGATGATGAACACAGGGCCAGGACAGCCCGCTGTCAGTGAAGGCTCTGAAGCGTACCATGGCCAAGCCGCATTGGGCTTTCTCGTCAGGACCCAAGACTACCATGTCTGAATCTACCCAAGAATTCGAAACTTGCTACAACAGTGATCAGATCTGTAGCACATTATAACGGTCTAGTGAACGGCTGGGATATTATGAAGGACAATCTGACAGCATAGATTAAGTTTTCTCTTCTTCTTTTTTGAGAATTTTTTTTCTCTTTTAGCTTTCACCTTCAGATGTTCTTCATTTTTAACTAACTACCTTTTACTTTTACCACAATGATTCGTCTTGTGGATATAAAGCCGATTAAAGAGAACTCGTTCAAAGATTTCATTAGGGCATCTCCAACGCTGACCCGCAAACCGGACACTGCATTGTCAACAAGAATAGCGAGGAGCAAATTCCACGTTATGCTGAAATGCCAAATTTGACAAATAGCTATAAAGAGACATCGCTGTTAAACTTGGTACTCCCTCCGATTCAAATTAAATGTCGCAACTCTAGGACAACTTTAATTTGGATTGGAGGGAGTATTTTTTGTGTTGGTGTTGCAATTACTAGTTAAGTGGTCTCTGGATTGACATAAATCAACATCAAAGGCTATGTTCCACTCCTACTACCCTTCTTCTACGCATTGGACGAGGCGATCGGGGGCGACCACTAGGGCGACCACGGGCGGCCCGCCCTCATCTGCCGGGGATCGCCGGCGGGTGGGCGGCCGGTTTTGGGCTCTAGCGGATTCGACGATGACGAAGAGGACGGGGACTCGCCGGCGTCTTCTCCGGCATCTCCAACCCCGTCTGATGTCATTTGTGAATTATCCAATGCCGGCTATGACGAAGATGATGTGGTGACGACGGTCGACAAAGTATTGCCACCCGAAGATCCGGCTAGGCTTGGACTACACGCTGGAGAGAGGAAGGAGATGGTTCGTCGTGTCGTGCATCGCAGAACGGCGGTGACGGCGATTAGGCCATGGAAGGGCCCCTTGCTTAAGGTAAATCTCCCTAACTTAACGTTGTTCGATTTGATTCGCCCGTAGTCGTGGATTACGGTTAGGAGAAGGAAGAAACCATGCCGGAAAGGGCCGCGATCGGCGCCGGGGTTGGCCGCGGCGGCGATGCTGGCGAGCAAGCCGATCCAGATCACGGCGGATCGCCAGGAGCGTTTGAAATCGCTCCTGGGCCGAAGTGGGCTGGGTTTGGACGATTTTTCGCTTGAGGTCGTTGGGCCAGGGACTGTTGGGTATGAGGCCCAAGTGAGTTCGGGTCCTATCGATAGCGAACGTGACGTCGCATGCATCCAAGTGCCATCTACGTCGCGATCATCTTCCCCGCGTACTAGGGTTTTTCTGCATCGGGCACCCCGGCTTCGTTCTTCGGGACCTGGTCGCGCTAGGCCGATACCTCCCCTGGTGGCCATGGCGGGCCGCGGGGCTGGTCTATAGCCGGGAAAGAAGGCCGCCGTGCAGACCGGGGCTGGCCGCGCCAGGGTGGCGCCGCCGCCGGCCGGTGGCTCTGGCCGTGCTGCACCGCCGCAGGGCGTTGGCTCTGGCCGTGGTGCGACGCCGCTACCGGTCTCTAGTTCCGGTCGCGGTGTGCCGCCGTCGACAACTGCTGCTGGCTGGGGTACTGCTTTAGGCCTTGGGACGGCGAGTGTGGCTGCAGGACGTGGTGGTGCTGCCCTTCCAGGGATTCGGCCGCCGTCGATGGGCTCAGCGGGGCTACCTGCCGCGGGTCAAGGCGGGATGGCCGGCGGTCCTCGCTTGCTGGTGCCCGGTCTGGCTGGGGTGGACGCAGCGGGCCGGGGTGGTGTGATCGCACCCAGGCCGCCTGCGCCTTGGAACCTGGGTGTGACACCCGATCAGCCTCCCCCCTGCCGCACTACGTCGCGAGGCCGACACAGAATCGGTCTGGGCCGATGCAAACGCAGGAGCCGCCACCTCAAAACACGGGTGTTGGAGGTGCTTCTGGACCTCCCCAGGGTCAATGGGGTGATGATGGGTACAATGCCTATGGGGATGTCCAGCACCGTGGCTCTTCGTCAACGGGCGGTGGCCGAGGATATGCCTGGCAGAGTGATGGGACTGCGGAGAGACCTTTTCTCGGTCCTCCGGGTGGTTTTGTTGAGGGGGCATCTGGCCTGGCCTATCGGCATCGGGGAGGCTACCGCGGTCGTCGTGGTGGTCGAGGTGGTCGGTTTCGTCAACGACAGCCTCCTCCGCCTGTGGTCGTCGAGCTGACTCCCGCCACTAGGGTTGCCGAGGAGCCGGTGATGTCCGGTCAGGCCGTGGATGTGGTGACGATGCTAGCTAATGCTGACATACCCAGGAGTGAAACCATGGTGTCGGCGCCTGTGGAGGCGACAGACAGGGCTGAATCGGACAGGGCGTCCAAGTGGGCGCGCAAGAAGGAGAAAATGTTGTGCTGTCGGTGTGGAGAGAAGGGTCATTTTATTGCTGAGTGAGTGGCTGACCTATGTGACACCTATGGCAAGCCGGCTCATGATATGGGGGATTTTCCGATTTTGCGAGATCAGGCATCATCTCTTATGATGTATGGAGTGTACTGTGCTGAGCTCACGTTCTTTGAGTCTCCTAGTGCGAGGGAGATCCCTAACGAGACCCAGAGTCTGACCACTGGGGTTGTCAAAGTTACCAGAGGAGAGGTCTTTGAGACTCAGATTGTGCAGAGGCTGAAGGAGTTAGCTCCTCGTGACTTCCAGTGGGAGCCTGTTAGTCTCGAGGCAAAAATGTTTAGGGTTGAGTTCCCATCAGTTGAGGATCTGCAGAGACTTCTGAGTTTTGGATGTGCAAAGTGTTGGGTACAGATTGTATCCTCGAGTTTCATGAGTGGAAGAAGATCAAACCTCAGGGTAAGCTGCTTACTGCTACCTCTTGAGCACTGCGTAGGATTTCCCCGAAGAGGAGAGGATGATGCAGCAAAGTAGCGTAAGTATTTCCCTCAGTTTTTGAGAACCAAGGTATCAATCCAGTAGGAGACCACGCACAAGTTCCTCGTACCTACACAAAACGATAGCAGCTCGCAACCAATGCTTAGGGGTTGTCAATCCCTTCACGGTCACTTACGAGAGTGAGATCTGATAGAGATAATATTTTTGGTATTTTTGATAGATAGATGCAAAGTAAAAAGTAAAGGCAAAGCAAATAAATAAAGTGATATAGATTGATATGATGAGAATAGACCCGGGGGCCATAGGTTTCACTAGTGGCTTCTCTCAAGAGCATAAGTATTCTACGGTGGGTGTCTGGGTGAACAAATTACTGTTGAGCAATTGACAGAATTGAGCATAGTTATGAGTATATCTAGGCAATGATCATGTATATAGGCATCACGTCCAAAACAAGTAGATCAAACGATTCGCAGATCTACTACTATTACTCCACTCATCGACCGCTATCCAAAGATGCATCTAGAGTATTAAGTGAAAACAGAGTAACGCTGTAAGCAAGATGACATGATGTAGAGGATAAATTCATGCAATATGATAAAACCCCATCTTGTTATCCTTGATGACAACAATACAATACGCACCTTGCTGCTTATACATCACATCGGGTAAGGACACCGCAAGATTGAACCCAAAGCTAAGCACTTCTCCCATTGCAAGAACTACCAATCTAGTTGGCCAAACCAAAAAGGATAATTCAAAGAGACTTGCAAAGATAACTCAATCATACAGAAAAGAATTGAGAGAAGAATCAAATATTTTCCATAGATAATACTGGATCATAAACCCACAATTCATCGGTCTCAACAAACACACCGCAAAAAGAAGATTACATCGAATAGATCTCCACGAGAGAGGGGGAGAACATTGTATTAAGATCCAAAAAGAGAGAAGAAGCCATCTAGCTACTAGCTATGGACCCGAAGGTCTGAAGTAAACTACTCACACTTCATCGGAGGGGCTATGGTGATGATGTAGAAGCCCTCCATGGTGGATGCCCCCTCCGACGGAGCTCCGGAATAGGCACCAAGATGGGATCTCGTGGATACAGAAGGTTGCGGCGGTGGAATTAGGTTTTTGGCTCCTGTTCTGATCGTTCGGGATACGTAGGTATATATAGGAGGAAGGAGTACGTCGGTGGAGCTCCGAGGGGCCCACGAGGTAGGGGGCGCGCCCAGGGGCCTCCACCCTCGTGACCTCCTCGGGCACTACTTGGAGTAGGGTCCAAGTCTCCTGGATCACGTTCGGTTGGAAAATCACGATCCCGAAGGTTTCATTCCGTTTGGACTCCGTTTGATATTCTGTTTCTTCGAAATACTGAAAAAGGCAAAAAACAGCAATTCTGGGCTGGGCCTCCGGTTAATAGGTTAGTCCCAAAAGTAATATAAAAGTGGAAAATAAAGCCCAATATAGTCCAAAACAGTAGATAAAGTAGCATGGAGCAATCAAAAATTATAGATACGTTGGAGACGCATTAGGCATCCCCAAGCTTAATTCTTGCTCATCCTCGAGTAGGTAAATGATAAAAAAGAATTTTTGATGCGGAGTGATACTTTGGCATAATTTCAATGTAAATCTTCTTAATTGTGATATGACTATTCAGATCCGAAAGATTCAAGACAAAAGTTCATATTGACACAAAAATAATAATACTTCAAGCATACTAATCAAAGCAATCATGTCTTCTCAAAATAACATGGCAAAAGAAAGTTCATCTCTACAAAATCATATAGTTAGGCTATGCTTCATTTTCGTCACACAAAGATGTTCCCAACTTCTATACCCCCAATGACAAGCCAAGCAATTGTTTCATACTTAAATAATCTCAAACTTTTTCAACCTTCACGCAATACATGAGCGTGAGCCATGGATATAGCACTATGGGTGGAATAGAATATGATGATGGGGATTGTGTGGAGAAGAGAAAAATTAGAAAGTCTCACATTAACTAGGCGTATCAACGGGCTATGTATATGCCCATCAATAGATATAGATGTGAGTGAGTAGGGATTGCCATGAAACGGATGCACTTGAGCTATGAATGCTCAACAAAAGAAAACTAGTGGGTGTGCATCCAACTCGCTTGCTCACGAAGACCTAGGGCATTTGAGGAAGCCCATCGTAGGAATATACAAGCCAAGTTCTATAATGAAAAATTCCCACTAGTATGAAAAGACAACTTATGAGACTCACTACATGAAGAACAAGATGCTACTTTGAAGCACAATATATGAGACTCAATACATGAAGAACAAGGTGCTACTTTGAAGCACAAGTGTGGAAAAAGAGATAGTAGCATTGCCCTTTTTTTATATTATTTTTATTATTATTATTTTCTTTTTTGGGGCCTTTCTTTTTTTTTGGCCTTTCTCTTTTTTTTATTTGGGCAATGCTCTAATAATGATGATCATCACACTTCTATTGATTACACAAGGATTACAACTCGGAACTTAGAACAAGATATGACTCTATATGAATGCCTCCGGCGGTGTACCAGGATGGTGCAATGAATCAAGAGTGACATGTATGGAAAATAATGCATGGTGGCTTTGCCACAAATACGATGCCAATTACATGATCATGCAATGGCAATATGACAAAAGTAATGTATGTCATGATGATGATGATGGAAGTTGCATGGCAATATATCTCGGAATGGCTATGGAAATGCCATGATAGGTAGGTATGGTGGCTGTTTTGAGGAAGATATAAGGAGGTTAATGTTTGATAGAGTATGTCATATCACGGGGTTTGGATGCACCGGCGAAGTTTGCGCCAATTCTCAAGGTGAGAAAGGGCAATGCACGGTACCGAAGAGGCTAGCAAAGGTGGAAAGGTGAGAGTGCGTATAATCCATGGACTCAACATTAGTCAAAAGAACTCATATAATTATTGCAAAAATTTAGAAGTCATACAAATTTCAAGTACTACACGCATGCTCCTAGGGGGATAGATTGGTAGGAAAAGACCATCACTCGTCCCCGACCGCCACTCATAAGGATGCACAAGCTAGGTACACTTCATGATTCAAATTTGTTACACAACTTTAACAATATGTGCATGCTACGGGATTTGCAAACTTCAACACAAGTATTTCTCAAATTCATAATCACCCAACTAGCACAACTTTGATATTATCACCTCCATATCTCAAAACAATTATCAAGCATCAAACTTATCTTAGTATTCAACTCACTCAAAAGAAAGTTTCACATATCTTGAACACCAAGTATATTAACATTAGGCAAATTACCATGCTATTAAAGACACTCAAAATAATCTAAGTGAAGCATGAGAGGTCAATATTTTCTTTAAAACAAATCCACCACCGTGCTCTAAAAGATCTAAGTGAAGCACTAGGGCAAAAATTATCACGCTCAAAAGATATAAGTGAAGTACTATGAGCAAAACTATCAACCTCAAAAGATATAAGTGAAGCACATAGAGTATTCTAACAAATTCCAAACCATGTATGGCTCTATCAAAAGATGTGTACAACAAGTATGATTGTGGTAAACTAACAAGCAGAGACACAAATAATACAAGACACTCCAAGCAAAACACATATCATGTTGGTGAATAAAAATATAGCTCCAAGTAAATTACCGATGGAAGTGGATTTAAAGAGGGATGCCTTCCGGGCATCCCCAAGCTTTGACTTTTGGTGTCCTTGATTATCTTGGGGTGCCATGGGCATCCCCAAGCTTAGGCTCTTGCCACTCCTTGTTCCATAATCCATCAAAAGAATTCACCCAAAACTTGAAAACTTCACAACACAAAACTCAACAGAAATCTCGTGAGCTCCGTTTGAGAAAGAAAACAAAAGACTACTTCAAGGTAATTTAATGAACTCATTCTTTATTTATATTGATGTTAAACCTACTGTCCAACTTCCCTATGGATTATAAACTATTTTACTAGCCATAGATTCATCAAAAACAGAACAGTCTGTAGCAATCTGTAACTAACGCAAACTTATGGAACTCTAAAAATTCTACTAAAATAGGAAGTCCTGGAAAATTTGTTTATTGATCAGAAGCAAAAAGAATCAATGCAAAATCACGTTCCTGTGATTTATCATAACTAAATTCGTGCGCACAAAGTTTCTGTTTTTCAGCAGAATCAAATCAACTATCATCGTAGGTTATCCTATAGGTTCTACTTGGCACAAACACTAATTAAACATAAAACCACATCCAAACAGAAGCTAGATGGATTATTTATTCCTAAACAGAAGCAAAAACAAAAAACACAAAATAAAATTGGGTTGCCTCCCAACAAGCGCTTTTCTTCAAAGCCTTTTTAGCTAGGCATTGAGAATTTTAATGATGCTCACAAGAAAGACAAGAATTGAAGCGCAAAGAGAGCATCTTGGAACGCATGACAAACACATCTAAGTCTAACATACTTCCTATGCATAGGCATATTATAAGTAAACAAACTTGCAAGGCAAACAAAACTAGCATATGCACGGAAGAACAAAGAGATGATAGCAATCTCAACATGAAGAGAGGTAATTTAGTAACATGAAAATTTCTACAACCATATTTTCCTCTCTCATAATAATTACATGTAGGATCGTAAGAAAATTCAACAAAAGAACTATCACATAAAATATTTCCAACACGATCCACATGCATGCGAGGTTGACACTCTTCCAAAATAGTGGGATTAATATTAACTAAAGTCATGACCTCTCCAAACCCATTTTTATCAAAAATACCATAAGATTGAACATTCTCCAAATATGTGGGATCTAAAGTTGACACTCTTCCAAACCCACTTTCAAAATTATTTCAAACACTATTATCAATCTCATATTCATCATTGGGCATAAATAAATTTTCATGATCATAAGAAGAATCACCCCAATCATGATCATGGCAACAAGTAGTAGACATAGCAAAGCTAGCATCCCCAAGCTTAGGGTTTTGCATATTATTAGCAAAATTGACATCAAGAGAACTTATAGTAACATCATTGCAATCATGCTTTTTATTCAAAGATCTATCGTGAATCGCTTCATAAAGTACTTCATCACAATTTTCAGATTCACGAAATTCAAGCAAAACCTCATAAAGATAATCTAGTGCACTCAATTCACTAGTAATAGGTTCATCATAATTCGATCTCTTAAAGAGATTAGCAAGTGGATGAGGATCCATAAACTTTTAGCAAGCAAAGATGCAAGCAAAAAAGAAGGCACAAGCAAACATAAGATCGAACGGAAGAAGGGCGAATAAAACGGCAAGGGTGAAGTGGGGGAGAGAAAATGGCAAATAATGTAATGCGAGAGATAGGGATTGCGATGGGTACTTGGTATGGTTGACTTGCATGCGTGAGCCTCCCCGGCAATGGCGCCAGAAATTCTTCTTGCTACCTCTTGAGCAGTGCGTTGGATTTCCCCGAAGAGGAGAGGATGATGCAGCAAAGTAGCATAAGTATTTCCCTCAGTTTTTGAGAACCAAGGTATCAATCCCGTACGAGACCACGCACAAGTCCCTCGTACCTACACAAAACGATAGCAACACGCAACCAACGCTTAGGGCTTGTCAATCCCTTCACGGTCACTTACGAGAGCAAATAAATAAAGTGATATAGATTGATATGATGAGAATAGACCCGGGGGCCATAGGTTTCACTAGTGGCTTCTCTCAAGAGCATAAGTATTCTACGGTGGGTGTCTGGGTGAACAAATTACTGTTGAGCAATTGACAGAATTGAGCATAGTTATGAGTATATCTAGGCAATGATCATGTATATAGGCATCACGTCCAAAACAAGTAGATCGAAACGATTCTGCATCTACTACTATTACTCCACTCATCGACCGCTATCCAGCATGCATCTAGAATATTAAGTTAAAAACAGAGTAACGCCGTAAGCAAGATGATAAAAAAACCATCTTGTTATCCTCTATGGCAACAATACAATACGTGCCTTGATGCCCCTTCTGTCACTGCGTAAGGACACCGCAAGATTGAACCCAAAGCTATGCACTTCTCCCATTGCAAGAACTACCAAGCTAGTTGGCCAAACCAAAAAGGATAATTTGAAGAGACTTGCAAAGATAACTCAATCATACAGAAAAGAATTGAGAGAAGAATCAAATATTTTCCATAGATAATACTGGATCATAAACCCACAATTCATCGGTCTCAACAAACACACCGCAAAAAGAAGATTACATAGAATAGATCTCCACGAGAGAGGGGGAGAACATTGTATTGAGATCCAAAAAGAGAGAATAAGTCATCTAGCTACTAGCTATGGACTCAAAGGTCTGAAGTAAACTACTCACACCTCATCGGAGGGGCTATGGTGATGATGTAGAAGCCCTCCATGGTGGATGCCCCCTCCGGCGGAGCTCCGGAACAGGCCCCAAGATGGGATCTCGTGGATACATAAGGTTGCGGCGGTGGAATTAGGTTTTTGGCTCCTGTTCTGATCGTTCGGGGATACGTAGGTATATATAGGAGGAAGGAGTACGTCAGTGGAGCTCCGAGGGGCTGATACGTCTTCGTCGTATCTATAATTTTTGATTGTTCCATGCCAATATTATTCACTTTCATATACTTTTTGGCAACTTTTTATACTATTTTCGGGACTAACATATTGATCCAGTGCCCAGTGCCAGTTCCTGCCTGTTGCATGTTTTTTGTTTTGCAGAAACCCAATATCAAACGGAGTCCAAATGGGATAAAAATGGACGGAGATTTTTTTGGAATATTTATGATTTCCTGGAAGTAAAATCACCGCGAAACGGTGTCCAGGGTGGTCACGAGGTAGGGGGGCGCGCCCTACCCCCCAGGCGCGCCCCTGAACCTCATGGTCCACCCGTAAGGCGGTTGATGCTCTCCTTCTGGCGCAAGAAAGCTAATTTTACTAGGAAGATCTGAGCAAAAGATTCACCCCAATCGGAGTTATGGATCTCCGGATATAAAAGAAACGGTGATGGGGTAGAATCTGCAAACGCAGAGAACGCAGAAACAGAGAGATAGATCCAATCTCGGAGGGGCTCTCGCCCCTCCCAAGCCATGAGAGCCAAGGAACAGAGGGTAAACCCTTCTCCCATCTAGGGAGGAGGTCAAGGAAGAAGAAGAAGAAGGGGGGCTCTCTCCCCCTTGCTTCTGGTGGCACCGGAACGCCGCCGGGGGCCATCATCATCACCGCGATCTTCACCAACATCTCCGCCATCTTCACCAACATCTCCATCACCTTCCCCCTTCTATCTACAGCGGTCCACTCTCCCGCAACCTGCTATACCCTCTACTTGAACATGGTGCTTTATGCTTCATATTATTTTCCAATGATGTGTTGCCATCCTATGATGTTTGAGTAGATTTTCGTTGTCCTATCGGTGATCGATGAATTTCTATGATTGGTTTGAGTTGCATGTTTTATTATTGGTGCTGTCCTATTGTGCCCTCCATGTCATGCAAGCGTGAGGGATTCCCGCTGTAGGGTTTGCAATATGTTTATGATTTTCTTATGGTGGGTGGCGTGAGTGACAGAAGCACGGACCCGAGTAAGTAGGTTGTTTACATATGGGAAAAAGGGGACTTGATGCTTTAATGCTATGGTTGGGTTTTACCTTAATGAATCTTTAATAGTTGCGGATGCTTGCTAGAGTTCCAATCATAAGTGCATATGATCCAAGTAGAGAAAGTATGTTAGCTTATGCCTCTCCCTCAAATAGAATTGCAATAGTGATTACCGGTCTAGTAACATAGTCAATTGCCTAGGGGCAATTCCACAACTCCTACCACCACTTTTCCACACTCGCTATATTTACTTTGTTGCATCTTTATCTAAACAGCCCCTAGTTTTTATTTACGCGTTCTTTATTTTCTCGCAAACCTATCCTATCACACCTACAATGTCCTTCTAGTTTCATACTTGTTTTAGGTAAAGCGAACATCAAGCATGCGTAGAGTCGTATCAGTGGCCGATAGGACTTGAGAGAGTATTTGTTCTACCTTTAGCTCCTCGTTGGGTTCGACACTCTTGCTTATCTAAAGAGGCTACAACTATCCCCTATACTTGTGGGTTATCAAGACCTTTTTCTGGCGCCGTTGCCGGGGAGCAATAGCGTGGGGTGAATATTCTCGTGTGTGCTTGTTTGCTTTATCACTAAGTAATTTTTATTTGCTGTTCTTAGTTGTTCTCTATCTTTAGTTATGGATATGGAACACAAAATACCAAAAAAATTAGGTGTACTTGCTACTCATGAGGATGGGGTAACTCCTAAAACCCTCGATTCTCATCATGAGAAAAATATTTTGTACTACTTTGATAATTCTGAGAAAACCCCATTCAACTTTATAATGGAAGTAACGTTGGATCAACGTGAATACTTTAGGGATTATCGCTCAACACAAAAAGGGAAACTATTATGGGATCAAATTCGTATATTGAAGTGGTATGCTTGGCAACTATGCGTGGAATATGATTATACTTGTTGCTCTAGGATGAATTCTCCGCACCTTCCCTTTTCATGCAAATTCAATGATAATAAAACCTTAGCTTCTTATGCTAATGGTATATATGATTACTATTATGTGGAACAAATAGAAGAATTTGTTGCTTTTATGGGTGCTTATGAAATTGAAGCTATGTGTAAAGAGTTTGAGGATTATGATGATGCTGTTTATAGATCTGAAAATTTAGCTATCCTCAAATATTGCTATGAGAATTATAAATACAATTATGAAATTAATGCACTTATTAAGAAAGTCTCCGCTGTCCAAGAAGAGACTAATATTTTGCAGGAATCTATGGAAGAAGAAATTAATGAAACTATGAGCTCATTGGATGAAAAAGATGAGGAGAGCGAAGAACAAGAGGAGGAAGAGCGGATTGATCACCCGTGCCCACCTTCTAATGAGAGTAACTCTTTAACTCATACATTGTTTAATTCCCCTTCGTGCTTCCCGAAGGATGACTGCTATGATTATTGCTATGATCCCATTGATTCTTTTGAAATATCCCTTTTTGATGATGCTTGCTATGCTTGTGGCCAAGATGCCAATATGAATGATGCTTATGGAGATGAACTTGCTATAGTTCCTTATGTTAAACATGAAATTGTCGCTATTGCACCCACGCATGATAGTCCTATTATCTTTTTGAATTCTCCCGATTATACTATATCGGAGAAGTTTGCACTTATTAAGGATTATATTGATGGGTTGCCTTTTACCGTTGCACGTGATGATTTTGATGAATATAATATGCATGTGTTTTCTTCTCCTACTTGCAATTATTATGAGAGAGGAACTATATCTCCACCTCTCTATGTTTCCCATACTATGAAATTGCAAGAAACTGCTTATACTATGCATTGGCCTTTACTATGTGTGCATGAATTGTTCTTTTATGACATGCCGATGCATAGGAAGAGATTTAGACTTCGTTGTTGCATGATATATGTTACTTTGTGCTCAGTACAAAATTACAAATCATTGTTAATTAAAATTGGCTTTGATATACCTTGGGATCCGGGTGGATCCATTACTTGAGCACTAAATGCCTAGCTTAATCGCTTTAAAGAAAGCGCTGCCAGGGAGACAACCCGGAAGTTTTAGAGAGTCATTTATTTCTGTTGGTGCTTTCATATAGTTTAAAAAAAAATAAAGAGGGGAACCTAAAAATTTTTCAAAAAGGAAAGTGAAAGTGAGAAAGACAAGCATTGTTGAAGTGGGGGAGCTCCTTGAACTTTGTTCATGCTCACGGAAACTTTGTGAATCTTGATTACAGAAACTTTCCAACAAAAATAATTATCCCCTTGTATAATTCCATTGTATTATAAAAATAATGTGCCAAGGTTTGCCTTTAGGATGTTTACAATGCTTGTTGGTTTGTACGGTGCAGGACAGAAACTTTGGCTGCAGTGCGCGATTTTACATTTTTAACTGGAACGTCAATTAGTTCTGATTCTTTTTGCACTGTCTTTCTATACAACCTGTTTATTTTTCATAATTTTGGTAGAATTTTGGGGTACCATAAGTATGGTGGATGTTCAGATTGCTAAAGACTGTTCTGTTTTTGACAGATTCTGTTTTTGATGCATAGTTTGCTTGTTTTGATGAATCTATCAATTTATATCAGTGGATTAAGCCATGGAAAAGTTATATTACAGTAGACACAATGAAAAAACAAAATATGAATTGGTTTGATACAGTACTTAGAATGGTGATTTGCTTTATTATACTAACGGATCTTACCGAGTTTTCTGTTGAAGTTTTGTGTGGATGTAGTGTCTAATCGAGGATGTTTCGATGTGAGAAGAAGGAAGAGGGGCAAGAGCTCAAGCTTGGGGATGCCTGAGGCACCCCAAGTAAATATTCAAGGAGACTCAAGCATCTAAGCTTGGGGATGCTGGGGAGGCATCCCTTTTTTCTTCAACAAGTATCGGTATGTTTTCGAATTCGTTTCTTTCATGCATTATGTGCAAGTCTTGGAGCGTCTTTTGCAATTAGGTTTTTATTAGGTTTTTATTTTTCTTTTATGCACCATGTTGGTATGAGATAGTCCTTGGTTGATTTATAGAATGCTCATTGCACTTCACTTAAATCTTTTGAGTGTGGCTTTATAGAATGCTTCATGTGCTTCACTTATATCATTTGAAGTTGGATTCCCTGTTTCTCTTTACATAGAAAACCGCCATTTGTAGAATGCTCTTTTGCTTCACTTATATTTGTTAGAGCGTGGGCATATCTTTTGTATAAAGAATTAAACTCTCTTGCTTCACTTATATCTTTTTAGAGAGATGACAGGAATTGGTCATTCACATGGTTAGTCATAAAATCCTACATAAACTTGTAGATCGCTGAATATGATATGTTTGATTCCTTGCAATAGTTTTGCGATATAAAGATGTGATATTAGAGTTATGCTAGTGGGTGGTTGTGGATTGTAGAGAAACTTGTGTTGAGGTTTGCAAGTCCCGTAGCATGCACGTATGGTAACCGTTGTGTGACAAATTTGAAGCATGGGGTGTTTCTTTGATTTTCTTCCTTATGAGTGACGGTCGGGGACAAGCGATGGTCTTTTCCTACCAATCTATCCCCCTAGGGGCATTCTTAGTAGTACTTTGCTTCGAGGTCTAATAAACTTTTGCAATAATTATATGAGTTCTTTTTGATTAATGTGAGTCCATGGATTATACGCACTCTCACCCTTCCATCATTGCTAGCCTCTTCGGTACCGTGCATTGCCCTTTCTCACCTCGAGAGTTCGTGCAAACTTCGCCGGTGCATCCAAACCCCATGATACGATACGCTCTATCACACATAAGCCTCATTATATCTTCCTCAAAACAGCCACCATACCTACCTATCATGGCATTTCCATAGCCATTCCGAGATATATTGCCAGGCAACTTCCATCATCATCATATTCATGACTTGAGAATTCATTGTCATATTGCTTTGCATGATCGTAAGATAGCTAGCATGATGTTTTCATGGCTTGTCCGTTTTTTATGTCATTGCTACGCTAGATCATTGCACATCCCGGTACACCGCCGGAAGCATTCATATAGAGTCATATCTTTGTTCCAGTATCGAGTTGTAATATCGAGTTGTAAGTAAATAAAAGTGTGATGATCATCATTACAGAACATTGCCCCATCAAAAAAAGAGGAAAGGCCAAAGAAGCCTAAATAAAAAAGGGGGCCAAAGAAGCCCACCAAAAAAAGGGCAATGTTACTATCTCTTTTTCCACACTTGTGCTTCAAAGTAGCACCATGTTCTTCATGTAGTGAGTCTCATATCTTATGCTTCAAAGTAGCACCATGTTCTTCATATAGATTGTCTCCTATGTTGTCACTTTCATATATTAGTGGGAATTTTCATTATAGAACTTGGCTTGTGTATTCCAACGATGGGCTTCCTCAAATGCCCTAGGTCTTCATGAGCAAGCAAGTTGGATGCACACCCACTTAGTTTCTTTTGTTGTGCTTTCATACACTTATAGCTCTTAGTGCATCCGTTGCATGGCAATCCCTACTCCTCACATTGATATCTATTAATGGGCATCTCCATAGCCCGTTGATACGCCTAGTTGATGTGAGACTTTCTCCTTTTTTGTCTTCTCCACATAACCTCCATCATTATATTCTATTCCACCTATAGTGCTATATCCATAGCTTGCGCTCATGTATTGCGTGAGGGTTGAAAAAGCTGAAGCGCGTTAAAAAGTATGAACCAATTGCTCGACTTGTCATCGGGGTTGTGCATGATGGGGGCATTTTGTGTGACGAAAATGAAGCATGGCCAAACTGTATGATTTTGTAGGGATAAGCTTGCTTTGGCCTTGTTGTTTTGAAAAGACATGATTGCTTTATTGGTACGCTCGAAGTATTATTGTTTTTATGTCAAATGATAGACTATTGCTTTGAATCACTCATGTCTTAATATTCATGCCATGATTAGACATATGATCAAGATTATGCTAGGTAGCATTCCACATCAAAATTATTCTTTTTATCATTTACCTACTCGAGGACGAGTAGGAATTAAGCTTAGATGCTGATACGTCTCCGTCAGATCTATAATTTTTATTGTTCCATGCCAATATTATTCACTTTCATATACTTTTGGCAACTTTTTATACTATTTTGGGACTAACATATTGATCCAATTGGCCAAAGTGCCGCCTCTGTCTCATTGCATGTTTTTGTTTCGCAGAAACCCAATATCAAACGGAGTCCAAACGGGATAAAAACGGACGGAGATTTTTTTGGAATATTTATGATTTTCTGGAAGTAAAATCACCGCGAAACGGTGTCCAGGGTGGTCACGAGGTAGGGGGGCGCGCCCAACCCCCCCCCAGGCGCGCCCCTGACCCTCGTGGTCCACCCGTAAGGCGGTTGATGCTCTCCTTCGGGCAAAAGAAATCTAATTTTAAAAGGAAGATCTGAGCGAAAGATTCACCCCAATCGGAGTTACGGATCTCCGGATATAAAAGAAACGGTGAAGGGGTAGAATCTGCCAACGCAGAAAACGCAGAAACAGAGAGATAGATCCAATCTCGGAGGGGCTCTCACCCCTCCCAAGCCATGGGAGCCAAGGAACAGAGGGGAAACCCTTCTCCCATCTAGGGAGGAGGTCAAGGAAGAAGAAGAAGAAGGGGGGCTCGCTCCCCTTGCTTCGATTCTTGCCGAACGCCGCCGGGGGCCATCATCATCACCGCGATCTTCACCAACACCTCCGCCATCTTCACCAACATCTCCATCACCTTCCCCCTTCTATCTACAGCGGTCCACTCTCCCGCAACCCGCTGTACCCTCTACTTGAACATGGTGCTTTATGCTTCATATTATTTTCCGATGATGTGTTGCCATCCTATGATGTCTGAGTAGATTTTCGTTGTCCTATCGGTGATTGATGAATTGCTATGATTGGTTTGAGTTGCATGTTTTATTACTGGTGCTGTCCTATTGTGCCCTCCGTGTCGCGCAAGCGTGAGGGATTCCCGCTGTAGGGTTTGCAATATGTTTATGATTTGCTTATGGTGGGTGGCGTGAGTGACAGAAGCACAGACCCGAGTAAGTAGGTTGTTTACGTATGGGAGAAAAGGGGACTTGATGCTTTAATGCTATGGTTGGGTTTTACCTTAATGAATCTTTAGTCGTTGCGGATGCTTGCTAGAGTTCCAATCATAAGTGCATAGTCAATTGCCTCTCCCTCAAATAGAATTGCAATAGTGATTACCGGTCTAGTAACATAGTCAATTGCCTAGGGACAATTCCACAACTCCTACCACCACTTTTCCACACTCGCTATATTTACTTTGTTGCATCTTTATCTAAACAGGCCCTAGTTTTTATTTACGCGTTCTTTATTTTCTCGCAAACCTATCCTATCACACCTACAAAGTCATTCTAGTTTCATACTTGTTTTAGGTAAAGCGAACATCAAGCATGCGTAGAGTCGTATCAGTGGCCGATAGGACTTGAGAGAGTATTTGTTCTATCTTTAGCTCCTCGTTGGGTTCGACACTCTTACTTATCGAAAGAGGCTATAACTATCCCCTATACTTGTGGGTTATCAGGGGCCCACGAGGTAGGGGGCACCCCGGGGGGGGGGGGTGGCGCCCCCACCTCGTGACCTCCTCGGGCACTACTTGCAGTAGGATCCAAGTCTCCTGGATCACGTTCGGTTGGAAAATCACAATCCCGAAGGTTTCATTCCGTTTGGACACCGTTTGATATTATGTTTCTTCGAAATACTGAAAAGGGCAAAAAACAGCAATTCTGGGTTGGGCCTCCGGTTAATAGGTTAGTCCCGAAAGTAATATAAAAGTGGAAAATAAAGCCCAATATAGTCCAAAACAGTAGATAAAGTAGCATGGAGCAATCAAAAATTATAGATACGTTGGAGACGTATCACTTACTCAGGTTTGGCTGTGTTTTTTCGGGGCTCCCTCGAGCCGATGCAGGAAGCTAGGGTCGTGGCTAGCTTGGGCATTATGGTGGGGAAGACTGAGAGAGTGGATATGGCATTTACCAATGCTCACGGGATTGCCTGACTGCTGGTCAGTGTTCTGGATATTGAGTTCGTGCCTGATGTGGTCAAGTGGACATATCGAGGCCAGATTTATAACCTCGTGATTGAGTTTGAGGATGAGGATCTATTCACCGAGCCAGCTAACGGGACTAATGTTGACATGCACGAGGGAGATAACAACTCAGGAGCTAAGGAGGCACCGTTCGATGGTGCTGGACGAGAGTTGTCCGATGGACCGGAGCCCATTTCTCAAACGCCCGGGGATGGGATGGTATCACCCTCCTCGGTGCCTATGACCTCTTTGAGATTTGGGTCTTTCGAGCCTGCCTCTGCGCCTCCGAGACTTTGGAGTGATCGGATGGAGTCTGACGAGGTTTTTGAGCGCACATTACCTGCTTTGGATTTTGAGGATGTTGTGAGTCCCGTTCTTGGGGCCTTGCTGACCACGGTCAGGGGAGAGGAGGAGGAGTCTAGGCAGGTGGCCACTCCCTCTCTTGCACAGCTCGTGGGCTCTCGTCACGACGAGGTTCCGGTGGTGGCAGTCTTACCTTCGGGAGGGGGTTCAAGGCAGGTGGCCTCGATTCCCTCTTCTCCTCTCGCGGTGCCGGAGCTGCAGGTGGCGGTTCCACCTTCTGAGGGGGCTCGGGGAAGGTGGCCTCAGTGCCCTCTTCTCCTCTCGTGGTGGACGAGGTTTCGGTGGTGGAGGTTTTATCTTCGGGAGGGGGTCCGGGGCAGGTGGCCTTAGCACCCTCTTCTCCTATCGCGGTACCGGAGCTGCAGGTGGCGGCTCCGCCTTCTGGAGGGAGATCGGGGCAGGTGACCTCGGCACCCTCTTCCCCTGGGGCGCCTAGGGTGGCCGCCACTACTGTGGCGCCGGTGAGCTCCCCTTGCTAGAGGGCCGGGGTGGGTGGGGAGTATGGGCAGGTGGCCCATGCATTCCCCTCCCCACCGCTTTCTGGTGTCCCCGATGTTTCATCAATGGAGGCCGACCGACTGCGTGTTTTGGGTGAGGCGGGAGGCCCCACCCCGAGAAGGGTCACTCGGGAGGAGGTTATGGCGTTCGGAGTCATTCCGGATCCGGTCTCTGAGGGGCGACGGTTGAGCTGTCGTCTCCAGGATCATCCGGAGGTTGACGACATACAGTAGCGGTACGCCATGAGGGCGGCCAAGCTTCGTGACGTTGACGTCACTACTGGTATGTCGGTTAATACCTCTAATTCCATTTTGCATTTTTCTAATGATGAGATTATTAATAATGCAAACCAGTTAGGAGTTTCACTAGGTAGTAATGATAGTGAAATTTCAAATTCCGTCAATGATATCCTGAATTTAGAGGCAGAGCGGGCTTTAGAGATGATTCGTAACTTAGCTGCGGTTAAACCCATGAACGATTCTGAGTTTGATGCTTTGGGGGTTAGGGTGCTCAATAATTGCCGTGCGGATCTTGTAACACCCCTACCGGAGTATGAGGGGGAGGAGGATGTTACATCTGAGAATGCCGTGGTTAGATCATATGAGCCTGGTTGTGAGGACCAGCTGGAGTGTCAGAACAAACCTAAACGCAAGTGGAAGCGGAAGATATACCCGGCTTCCGCAGTGCGTAGGAGTGCTAGGATCCGTACGGCTAAAAACTTTCATGACGAAATATGAAAGGAATCTTTTGGAATAGCAGAGGTCTGAAAGACTTGGCTAAGAGAAGGTTTCTTGGAGAGGCTTCTATTGAGCATAAGTTGGATTTTATCGCATTGTCGGAAACTGGTACAGATAATTTTTCACCACAATTTCTCAATACTTTATCGGGAGGGATTGATTTTGACTGGCATTGTCTGCCACCGAGAGGAAGAACGGGTGCGATCTTACTCGGAGTTAGATGCGATTCGCTCGAAGTCCGAAGTGTGGTGATGGGAGACTTTGCAGTTAAGTTTCGGGTGAGGTCGAAGGCCGATGGGTTTAATTGGGCTCGAGGCGGTATATGGTGCGCTGGCCGAACTCAAACCTGAATTTTTGGCTGATCTGGTTCTGATTTGCGGCTCTGAGCAGCTTCCTATCCTGGCGGGGGTGATTTCAACATTATTAGAAGGCGTGAGGAGAAGAACAATGATAAGTTTGACGGGAGATGGTCCTTCATGTTTAATACTATCATTGAAAGCTTGGGTCTGAGAGAGATAGAGCTTTCGGGAAGAAAATTCACATGGGCTAATGCGTTGCCAAACTCGATGTTTGAAAAGTTGGATCGAGTGCTGGCTAGCGTCAAATGGGAACAGAAGTTTCCCTTCGTAATAAACCTGGGCAAACGTCGGGCCGGGATGGGTTTGGGGCCGGGCTTGTAAAAGCCCGACCTTCATTTCTCAAGCCCGAGCCCGGCCTGAAGCCCGAAATACTCCATATTTTCAAGCCCGAGCCTGGACCGAAATCAAGCCCGAAGCCCGAAAGCCCGGCCCGAATGTTGTTTTTTAGTACGCGCACGTGCAAGCCCGGCCGGAAGCCCGAAAGCCCGGCCCGAAATACAGAAAAAATGAAGCCCGAGCCCGGCCCGAACTATCTTTTGGGCTGCAAAATAAAGCCTGAGCCCGGCCCGAATGTCAAGCCTGGCCCGGCCCGGCCCGGGTTTTTCGGGCCGGGCTCGGGCCGGGTCGTCGGGCCGGGCTGCTCATGCTCGGGTTTACTTCGTAATAGTTCAGGCACTTTCCCGTGGTATTTCTGACCACACGCCTTTATTTCTAGATTCAGGTGAGGCTACCCACTTGGGAAACAAAAATCGTTTTCGTTCGAGCTAGCTTGGTTTGAATGAGAAGGATTCTTTGATCTCGTAACCAGGGAATGGGCTAAGGATGCAGGAGGTAGGACTGCGCTTGAGCGTTGGCAGAATAAGATTAGGTACTTGAGAAGTTTCCTACGTGGGTGGGCTAAGCATCTTAGTGGGATTTATAAGGTCAAAAAGGAAAGGCTCCTTACCCTTATTCAGTCCCTAGATATAAAAGCAGAAACCACGGTTCTGCCGGCATCGGAGCTTCATGCTAAGCTTGATGTGGAGATGAGATTGAAAGAGCTTCTTCGTGAAGTGGAATTAAACTGGGCGCTGCGGGCCAAGGTCCGACTAGTTGTCCAGGGGGACGCGAACACTCAATTCTTTCACATGATCGCCAATGGCAAGCACAGAAAGAAGAGGATCTTTCAGCTTGAACAAGATGAACGAACGATTTTAGGACAGGAGAACCTAAAATTATACATTACCGAGTATTACAAGCAGTTGTTTGGGCCTCCAGAGGAGAACTGTGTTTCTCTGGATGAGTCTAGTATTGAGGATGTTCCTCAACTTACTGCTATTGAGAATGATATTTTGGCTGCCCCTTTTTCTGAGAAAGAGGTGTTTGAGGCCATCTCGCAGATGAAAACTAATAAGGCTCCCGGCCCGGATGGATTTCTGGCAGAGTTCTATTAGAAGTGCCGGCATATTATTAAGGGGAATTTGTTGCCGTTGTTCCATGATTTATTCTCTGGACAGCTTCAGCTCTTTCATCTGAATTTTGGAACGATAACACTACTTCCTAAGAAAACAGAGGCTGTGAGAATTGAGCAATTCAGGCCCATCTGTCTTTTTAATGTTAGTTTCAAAATTTTTACCAAGGTCGGGACTAATAGGCTCACGCAGATTGCGCATTCTGTGGTGCAGCATTCCCAAACTACTTTCATGCCGGACAGGAACATCCTTGAAGGGGTTGTGGTCCTTCATAAAACGCTTCACGAGATTCACACGAAAAAACTAGACGGAGTTGTTTTCAAGGTGGATTTCGAGAAAGCGCACGATAAAGTCAAATGGCCTTTCCTTCAACAGGCCTTATGCATGAAGGGTTTTGATGAAGCCTGACGCCGCCAGCTAGAATCCTTCATGCAGAAAGGGAGTGTTGGAATTAAAGTGAATGATGACATAGGTCATTATTTCCAGACACACAAGGGCCTGAGACAAGGTGATCCAATATCTCCCATTCTATTCAACATTGTGGTTGATATGTTGGCAATTTTGATAGGTAGGGCAAAGGAGGCTGGTCAGGTGAGTAGCTTGGTGCCTCATCTAGTTGATGGAGGTGTGTCCATCCTGAAGTACGCTGATGATACGATCATTGCTACGTCTTGAGCTTGCATTGGTTTTCCTTGAAGAGGAAAGGGTGATGCAGCAATAGTAGCGTAGGTATTTCCCTCAGTTTTTGAGAACCAAGGTATCAATCCAATAGGAGGCTCCTCAAAAGTCCCACGCACCTACACAAACAAACAAGAACTCGCAACCAACGCAATAAAGGGGTTGTCAATCCCTTCACGAGCACTTGCGAAAGTGAGATCTGGTAGAGATAGTATGATAAGATAAATATATTTTTGGTATTTTATAATATAGATTGGAAAGTAAAGATTGCAAATAAAACATAGAATAAAAGCTTATATGATAAAAGATAGACCTGGGGGCCATAGGTTTCACTAGTGGCTTCTCTCAAGATAGCATAAGTATTACGGTGGGTGAACAAATTACTGTCAAGCAATTGATAGAAAAGCGAATAATTATGAGATTATCTAGGCATGATCATGTATATAGGCATCACGTCCGTGACAAGTAGACCGACTCCTGCCTGCATCTACTACTATTACTCCACACATCGACCGACTCCTGCCTGCATCTAGAGTATTAAGCTCATAAAGAACAGAGTAACGCATTAAGAAAGATGACATGATGTAGAGGGATAAACTCATGCAATATGATATAAACCCCATCTTTTTATCCTCGATGGCAACAATACAATACGTGCCTTGCTGCCCCTGCTGTCACTGCGATAGGACACCGCAAGATTGAACCCAAAGCTAAGCACTTCTCCCATTGCAAGAAAGATCAATCTAGTAGGCCAAACCAAACTGATAATTTGAAGAGACTTGCAAAGATAACTTAATCACACATAAAATAATTCAGAGGAGATTCAAATATTTCTCATAGATAAACTTAATCATAAACCCACAATTCATCGGATCTCAACAAACACACCGCAAATAGAGTTACATTGAATAGATCTCAAAGAAGATCAAGGAGAACTTTGTATTGAGATTCAAAGAGAGAGAAGAAGCCATCTAGCTAATAACTATGGACCCGAAGGTCTGTGGTAAACTACTCACAACTCATCGGAGAGGCTATGGTGTTGATGTAGAATCCCTCCGTGGTTGATTCCCCCTCCGACGGAGTGTCGGCGAAGGCTCCAAGATGGGATCTCGCGGATGCAGAAGGTTACGGCGGTGGAAATAGTTTTTCGTGGGCTCTCCTGATGTTTTTGGGGTACATGGGTATATATAAAGGAGGAAGAAGTAGGTCGGTGGACGCCCGAGGGGCCCACAAGATAGGGGGGCGTGCCCAGTAGGGGGGCGCCCTCCATCCTCGTGGCCGCCTCGGTTGTTTCTTGACTTCCACTCCAAGTCCTCTGGATCACGTTTGTTCCAAAAAGATCGCTCCCAAAGGTTTCATTCCGTTTGGACTCCATTTGATATTCCTTATCTTCGAAACACTGAAATAGGCAAAAAACCAGCAATACGGGCTGGGCCTCCGGTTAGTAGGTTAGTCCCAAAAATGATATAAATGTGTAAAGTAAAGCCCATAAACATCCAAAACGGGTAATATAATAGCATGGAACAATCAAAAAATATAGATACGTTGGAGACGTATCAATCATCTTTATGGAGCACGACTTGGCAAAAGTGAGAAATATGAAGCTGGTGTTATGCTTATTTGAACAATTGACCGGGTTGAAGATTAACTTTCATAAATGTGAGTTGTTCTGTTTTGGTAGAGCCAATGAGGAACAAGATGCTTATAGGCAATTGTTTGGATGTGAATTGGGGACTTTACCTTTCACGTACTTAGGTATACCCATTCACCATCATAAGCTAACAAACAGAGAATGGAAGTGTATCGAGGATCGGTTTGAGAAGAAACTGAGTTGTTGGAAGGGCAAACTCATGTCATACGGAGGCCGATTGATTCTTATTAATTCGGTACTCACTAGTATGCCTATGTTTCCCTTATCCTTCTTTGAAGTCCCAGTTGGTGTTAGGAAAAGGCTGGACTTCTATCAACCCCTATTCTTCTGGCAGAGTGATGAACTAAAAAGAAAATACAGACTCGAAAAATGGGATATCATATGTAGACCAAAGGACCAGGGGGGCCTTGGCATTGAGAATCTTGAAGTCAAGAACAGATGTCTTCTCAGTGAATGGCTGTATAAGTTATCAGGGGAGAGTGAGGCCACGTGGGCGCAGATTCTCCGTAGTAAGTTTCTGCAGTCCAAAACTTTGTCCCAGGTGACAGTGAGACCGACTGACTCGCCTTTTTGGAAGGGGTTTACGAGAGTCAAAGCAGCCTTCTTTAACAGGACAAAGTTTATAGTCGGTAATGGCACTACTACGCGCTTCTGGGAGGATACTTGGCTTGGAGAAACGTCGCTGGCGCTTTAGTATCCGTCCCTCTATAGTATTGTTCAACGACGTGATGCCTTTGTTGCCACAATAATGCAGTCCATCCCCCTTAATATTCATTTTAGGAGGGCGCTTGTTGGCAACCGGTGGGAAGCATGGCTTCATTTGGTGAGTAGATTGATGGAGGTTCAGCTATCTCATCAGTCCGATCAGTTGTGCTGGAAGCTTACTAGGTCTGGAGAGTTCACAGTTAAATCGGTGTATATCGATGTCATCAACTCTAGCGCCATTCCTAGTTCCAAATATGTTTGGAAAGTCAAAGTTCCTTTGAAAATTAAAGTGTTTATGTGGTTTGTACATAAACAAGTCATATTAACAAAGGATAACTTGGTAAAGCGAATCGACAGGATCTACTATGTGTAGTTTTGTGATCGGGATGAAACTATCAAACACTGTTCTTTGATTGCCCATCGCCAAAGTTTTGTGGCAGGCGGTGCAAATTGCCTTTAACATTTCTCCTCCGAATTACAAGACGTTGTTCGAACGTGGCTTCTTGGGATAGAGTCCAAAACAGCTAGACACATTCGCGTAGGAGTATGTGCTTTGTTGTGGGCAATTTGGAATTGCAGAAATGATTTAGCTTTTAACAAAACAACTAATATTCATTTTTTGTAGGTTATATTCCGAGTCACTTCGCTGATCCGTATGTGGTCGTTACTCACTCCGACGGAGGCCAGGGAGCGTTTGGTTACTGGATCTATCCGGTGGGAGATGGTAGCACGGGATATCTTCAACCGGTTTGGATGGCGGTCATGTAATAGGATAGGCAATTAGTTTTCCTATCTTTGTTATGCTAGCCGGTTGTGGCCTCTTGGCCTTTTCACTAGTAGAAAAGGGGCCAATGGTCCATGCCGGTCCAGCCCATTAGTCCTGGTTCAATCAAGCGGGACCAATGGGGCACCTTGGACCCGTTCGTGAGCCGAGGGCTGGCAGAGCCACGTGGCCCATTGGTCCCGGTTCGTCTGGACCTATTGGTCACGGTTGGTGGGACGAACCGGGACCAATGGCCCTCGCTCCTGGCCCACCACCATTGGTCCCGGTTGGCGGCTTGAACCGGGACCAAAGGCTGCCCATTAGTCCCGGTTCAAGCCACCAACCGGGACTAAAGGGCTGGTCCTCGCTGCGGCCAGAGTTTAGTCCCACCTCGCCAACCGAAGGGGAATCGGACCGGTTTATAAGCCCCTTCCTCTCTACCTTATTGAGCTCCTCTCGAAAATGAAAATAGATGCCCTTATATAGGAATTTAGCCTAAATTCATACGGATTTCTCTTGAAATTGCTATGAATTTAATTTGAATTTCCTCTATAAGCGCATCTATGCTCATTTCTGAGTAGTTTTTATATAGTTTTTTATTTTCTACTATATTTATTTTTTTCTTTTTATTTACGAGTTGTAATAAGCCATTAAAAATAAGCATATATGCTATTTTTTAGTAAAGTTAATCAAAAATTTTTATATAGTTTTTTTTCTTTTCTCGCTATATTTATTTTTTTCTTTTTATTTCGAGTTGTAATAAGCCATTAAAAATAAGCATATATGCTATTTTTTAGTAAAGTTAATCGAAATTTTTATATAGTTTTTTTATTTTCTCGCTATATTTATTTTTTGTTTTTATTTCGAGTTGTAATAAGCCATTAAAAATAAGCATATATGCTATTTTTTAGTAAAGTTAATCAAAATTTTTTATATAGTTTGTTTTTCTTTTCTCGCTATATTTATTTTTTTCTTTTTATTTCGACTTGTAATAAGCCATTAAAAATAAGCATCTATGCTATTTTTAGTAAAGTTAATCAAATTTTTCTTCTTCTATTTATTTTCGAGTGGTTTTTATATAGTTTTTTTTTTTTCGCTACATTTATTTTTTTTCTTTTTATTTCGAGTTGTAATAAGTCATTAAAAATAAAAAGAGGTGCAATGCTCGTTAATTTGCTTCAAGCATGACCAAGCATAGCTTTTTGTCGGCCAGCATGACTTGTGACTCCATCAAACTCCGTGCAAGACGAAGCCGCTCCACCTCCTTCCTCGACTTCCAAAGGTTGCTCCACAAAACAATGCTCCCAAGAGAGAAACAACACCGTAGTGCCGCAATCGTCCGGTCTGGAACACTAGATCCTAGGGTTTCCCCCGGAGCAATACGAGTGGGTCAACGGTAGTCACACGACGATGCCTTCATCGAGGTAACGACATGGAACGCCGCCATCGCCCGCCGTCAGCTCGGTTTTCACCGGCAACTACGTCTCCCCGACTTGCAGCCGGTGCCAGATGACGGATCTAGAGATCCGAACACCCAGCCGCAGGCCGACCACCTCTGACGGAAGAGATGACCACCATCGCCGGCTGCAACGGTCAGAACATATCTGATCTATGCTATTTTTTTAGTAAAGTTAATCAAAATTATTTTTTCTTCTATTTATTTCTGAGTGGTTTTTTATATAGTGTTTTTTTTCTGCTACATTTTTTTCTTTTTATTTCTGAATTGTAATAAGTCATTAAAAATAAAAAAGAGGCGCAATGCTTGTTAATTTGCTTCAAGCCTTTTGGAATAGTGTCAACTGCACTGCACATAGCTCTATGCAGTCTACCGTATTCCTCAAGGCTTGAAGTTAACCAACGTGCAGGAGCATTGAGCCTCTTTGTCATCATCTCTGCACTCAGGGCTTATAAACAGGTGCGAGTGCCTCTCGCTTGGCGAGGTGGGACTAAAAAAACAGCTGCAGGAAGAATCAACAAAAAAATAGCTGCAGAAAAAAAAGTAGTTACACGGGTCCATTGGTACTAGTTCATGGCACCAACCGGTACCAATGACACTCTTTGGTCCCGGCTGGTTGCACCAACCGGGACTAATGCTCATCTTTAGTCGGTTGAGCCACCAACCGACCAAATCTTCGCTTCCGCCCTTTGGGCTCTGAAAAGAGGCCTTTGGTCGGTTGGTGGCACCAACCGACTAGAGAGATAGTCGGTTGGTGCCACCAACCGACCAATGCTCCCGCCATATATACAGACTTGTCGATTTCGCGAAACCCATCTCTTTCGCCCGACGCCTCTGCTCCTCGTCGCCGCCGCCGAGCCCCGCCTCGCGCCGCCCGAGCCCGCTGTCCCGTCGCCGCCCGAGCCCGCCATCATCGCTCGCAGACATCGTCACCGCCCCCATCGCCACCGCGTCCCCGCCGCCCATCATATCGCGCCCGACGTCGCCGCCACCTCGAGCCCGCCGTCCCGTCGCCGCCCGAGCCCGCCGTCCTTGTCGCCCCTGCCCGCGCCGCCCGAGCCCGTCGTTGCCCTGCCCGCGCCGCCTCGACGCCGACGTGAGCATTTTTTTTTATTTTTGTTAGATTTTTTTAGATTTTTTCTGTAGTTCATAGATTTTTTTTGTTAGGTTAGATGTGTAGTAATTTAGATATGTAGTACATAGATTTTTTTGTTAGATTCGATTTTTTTGTTAGATTACATGTGTAGTAATTAATTTTTTCATATTATGTTAGATCTTTTGTTAGATTAATTAGATTTTTTGTTAGATTAGATATGTGTAGTATTTAATTTGTTCATATTATGTTAGATTTTTTTTCTGTTAATAGATTTTTGGTGATATTATTATTGAATATGCATGTTTGGTGATATTATTGTTAATAGATTTTTGGGTGATATTTAGATTGTGTAATTAATTTTGTTCATAGAATTTTAATGATTTTTTGTTCATAGTATTTAGAAAAAGGAAAAAAAATAAGAAGTAGTTTATATATAGTTGAACTAGCTAGTTGATTTAATAAACTAATTTATTTTACTATATATAGAAGTAGTTTGTTTTTAGTAAGTACTACTTATTTATTTATAGTAAGTGCTTAGTAGTTGAACTAGATAGTTGATTTAATTAATAAAACTACTTTTATTTAACTATATATAGGAGTAGTTCCCGGGTCGACGTCGGCGATGCCTATCCCGCATCCTCGTCGTCGTCGACTCAGCGGTGGAGGCCTGCTTGATCAGGGCCATGTTCGGGACTGGGCTCCGTCGGGTTGGTATTGGGAGGTGCTACCTTCCTGGGGACGTAGGTTGGTGAGGAGGCAGCCCGTTGTTGACCCGATACTTGTTTGGTGGCGGTCGCGTGGGCCAGTGACGGTGGTGAGGCATCCAGACACCCCGAAGGTGGTACGTCACCGTGTCAGCGAGGAGGACGAGCACGTCCGTCGCTACATGGTTGCATTGGAGGGGAGGTTAGACAATACCTGGTAGGTTCTTCAGGGATCTCACTGGAGCTATGATCCCGTGATGATTCCTTATCTTTGGGTGTCCACCGCCCGCGTCGATACCCGTCGGGCGCTACGGTTCTAGTTGTATTAGTGATAATATTCGACGATGTACGGACACCAAGAGATGATGTACTTTTGCTTATAATTATTGAATGCATGCTAATTTGAATACTATACTTTATTTTATGATTTGGTTTTTCTTATTTTATGATTTGGTTTTGCTTATTGAATGCTCATATTGGATAAGTTCTCCTTCATTCCCGTGTGCTAGACAATTTGGTATAACAATGCATTCGGGAACGAAAGAGGAGCTACGTACATCGATCATCGATAGTCAACCCGTGATTAATAATAATGATCTAGTTTAATATTTGAATTATGAACGTAGGCCGGAAATGTCGTACTCATCGGACGATGAAAACCGCCGGGGGTAAAAGCGATGGTGCCACAACGACCGAGGTATCTGCGACAGTTCATTGAGTGGACGAAGATCGGCGCTTCACATTAAGCTCGAGAAGACCTGCGATGTTCATACGGATGCATAGCATTTACAATAGTTTTTTCGTAATTGCACGACTTCAACTATTCTAACGTGTATTTTTCATATTTTCCAATTCGACTAGCTTATCCCATGCTTTGGAAGACGCTATGTCTTGGAGAGGATGGGTTTTGAAGACCATGAAAGTTTCAAAACCAAAAAAATTATCCTAAGTACCCATCATGGTGTGGATTTTCAAGTAAAGCTGTACAATGCTTAGAGTGTAACCCATTTTGGTTGCAAAAATTGGGATGCATTTTGCAAGATGTATGGTCTTGATGAGGGTATGCTTGTCACCATGGATCTTGGTGATCCTACAATCGAGCAAGAGACACCTTCGATTTGGGTCCTTGTGGATACTGATGGATTCATGTACCTGGGGTAGGGTCATAGGCCTGATCTAAGTGCCCTACCCAAGGACACCCTTAGAAGAGATCACCTTCCAGTCGACCTACGAGGAACCCACTCGACAGACTTGAAGGACTCGACCATGAAGACTCACTCGACCACCAGAAGGTCAGGAGGCACTCTGCACTGTAACGGCCTATAACTGAATAGACTTTATGGTAGTTAAGACACTTTATGTGGGGCGTTACCAGTAACGCCCCAGACTTAATGTACTTTAAACCCTTCATTACGTGGGCTGGCAGGGGTCCTGGCGCACTCTATATAAGCCACCCCCCTCCACAGGCAGAAGGGTTCGCACCCCTATAACACATACACACATAATCCACTCGACCGCCTCAGGGCTCCGAGACATAGGGCTTTTACTTCCTCCGAGAAGGGCCTGAACTCGTACATCACTTGTGTTTACAACCTCTCCATAGCTAGGACCTTGCCACTCCATACCTACCCCCCACTCTACTGTCAGACTTAGAACCACGACAGTTGGCGCCCACCATGTTTTAGCGATTTTGTGGAGAAGTTGCGATACTTCCGAGTACTTTCATCATGATGACTGCTGGAGTTTTGGTCGAGGGGCGCGAGATCCGTCTCGGCGCTCTCACCTTTGTTGCCGACGACTCTGCATGGCTCCAGGAGGCTCCACTCGACGTTGATGTGCTCCCCGTCCGCGGCGCGACGCATTTTCGCGCATGTGTCCGCGGCGTTCTGCTGCGGCAACCGTCGACCCCGTATCGGTCAACTCCCCAATCGGTCACCCGTTCGATCTCCCACCAGCGCAAGCGCTCTGGTCGGTCGAGGCTCCAGCGGTGGGTGAAAGACGTGGTGGCTCGTCAGATGGCCATCGCCCAAGTTGTGGCAATTGAGCCCGACGAATCTCTCTACGGCCTGTTCGATCTGTCGACTGGCTCCGTAGAGACTGCATCCGAATGCGATAGCAGTGATCCGGTGGCTGAAATCCTGATGGTCAATGGACCCCGCAGTCCTCTTGGCTTCGCCCATGAGGGCGGGGCGGCTGGCGGAGGCGACCCCGTTCGAGACCACGAAGAGTACCAGCCTGAGACACTCGACTCTCTGCAGAGGGAAGAGCTTCGCCGCAGGAACATGGATGCCCTGCATACTCCCATCGCAGGAGAAACCCCTGAGGCTCGTGCCTTGGAGGAGGCACCTTTGGCCAATCTGGTTGAACGCGCTCGTCTGGAGAACCTCCAGCGGGCACTCGACGAGCGCGCGTGGCAACGAGTTCCCGACGCCAATCGACGTCAACTCTTTCCGCCGACTCAGGTATATCAAACCCCAATCCAGAATTTAGCAGCTGCAACCCGTATAGCAGAGTCCATCCAGCCCTTCCAGTCGGAGGCTGTTTGATGCAGATCAGGGATTTCCTCCGGGCAGCTGGGGACCAGAACTCAGCCGTGTCGCAGTCGCGCAACAGAATTCACAGTCGATCCGTCGCTGCGAATACGGTTCAGTCGGCTCACAGTCCCAGATCGCCTCCGCGGCGGGAAGGGCGCGACAATCGGCGAGATCAGTATGGAGACCGACACGACCGAGATGACAGACGTCGAGTGCCCACTTCCCCTCCGAGGGATGGGTCATACACTCCTTGGCAGCAGGATGACAGGCGTCAGTTCAGTGCGGGGCGAAGAGCTCCAGTCAACCCCAGAGAACCAGGCTTCGACGCGCGATCCATCATCGTGCAGGGCTTGGTCGACCGGAACAGAGCCCATCGAGGCGGACCCGAGAGAGATGCGCGCACGAGCAGTCGAGTGCATGTTTCTGGTCCAGAGTGTTTTAGCAGGGCTACCAGAGCCGCAGTGATTCCGCCCAATTTCAGATTGGCTACAGGAGTCAGCAAGTTCACTGGTGAGTCTAAGCCTGAAACTTGGCTTGAGGACTACCGAGTGGCTGTTCAGATTGGTGGTGGGAATGACGAGGTGGCCATGAAGCATTTGCCCTCATGTTGGAAGGTTACGCGAGCATGGCTGAATCGATTACCTCCTAGCAGCATTTACACTTGGGAAGATCTGTCCAGTGTTAAATCGTAATGTTTGAAGGAACTTGTGTTTACCAGCTGGATTGACAGAGCTGCAAGTCTGTGTGCAGAAGACCAATGAGACTCTCAGAGAGTATATTCAGAGGTGGATCACTTTGCACCATACTGTGGAAAATGTGTGTGATCATCAGGCAGTTTGCGCCTTCAAAGATGGCGTCAAGAACAGGGAATTGAGTCTGAAGTTTGGTCGAACCGGGGACATGACCTTGACTCGGATGATGGAGATTGCTACCAAGTACGCCAACGGCGAGGAAGAGGACCGACTCCGAAGCGGCAAGTACAAGCCAAGTCAGTCGGAGAAGGGAAACTCCAGTCGGAAACAGAATCGGAAGGCCGAACCTGCAGCTCCTGGAGAGGCCCTGGCCGTGACTCAGGGAAAGTTCAAGGGGAAGCCAAAAGGATCCTGGAATCCTAAGAAAGTAAAGGATAAAGAAGGAAACAACGTGATGGATATGCCGTGTCACATCCACACGAAGAAAGATGAAGAGGGCAATATCATTTACCCAAAGCACACCACTCGCCAGTGTCGACTCCTGATTCAGCAGTTTCAAGGAAAACAATCTAAGGACAAGGAGAAGGAGTCAGACAAGGCCGAAGACAAGGAGGACAGTGGGGAAGGATATCCGCATGTCAACTCCACTCTGATGATCTTCGCGGATGTGGAAAGCAAGAGTCGACTCAAAGTCATTAACCGTGAGGTGAACATGGTTGCCCCAACAAAAGCAAGTTATCTGAGATGGTCCCAAACACCCATCACATTCGACCAGTCTGATCACCCGACTCATATTGCCACCCCTGGGAGGCAAGCTTTGGTGGTCGACCCAGTTGTCGAAGGCACTCGACTGACAAAGGTGCTGATGGACGGTGGAAGTGGGCTGAACTTGTTATATGCAGACACACTAAAAGGAATGGGCATTCCGATGTCCCGACTGAGCACCAGCAACATGAGCTTCCACGGAGTTATACCAGGGAAAGAAAGCCGAGTCACTCGCCAAATAGCTCGACGTGGTGTTTGGTGATTCAAAACATTTTCGCAAAGAGAAGTTGACGCTTGAGGTCGAGATTTTCAGAGTGCGTATCACGCGATTTTGGGAGGCCAGCCTATGCACGGTTCATGGCTCGACCATGTTACGTGTACCTCAAACTGAAAATGCCAGGTTCCAAAGGAGTGATCACCATCACCGTGATCGGAAAAGGCGAAGAGTGCTTTCGAAGGGATCAAGATTGCCGATTCCCGTGTGACAGCGGTCGAGTTCAAGAGTACAAGCAAAGCGCAGATCCGAGTGATTTGTTGCGATCCAAGAAACCCGCCACAGAATCTGCATTTCAGTCGTCTGGTGAGACGAAGCCTGTTCACATTCACCCGACCGACCCCAATGCGGCACCGACCCACATCTCCACAACACTCGACCGAAATAGGAAGAAGCGCCATCCAGTTCCTCCGTGAGAATCGGGACATTTTGCATGGAAGCCGGTGACATGCGGTGTTCAGGGATGGCTGAGCATCGCCTTTGAGTCGACAAATCAGCAAAACCAGTCAAAGAGCATCTTCGGCGATCCGCCGTCCAGAAGAGAAAGGCTATTGGTGAGGAAGTGGCTCGACTGTTGGCGGCAGGATTTATCCGAGAGATATACCACTCCGAGTGGCTCGCTAATATCGTCATGGTTCCCAAGAAGGACAAGTCGCTCCGCATGTGCATTGATTTCAAGCACATCAATCGGGCCTGCCCGAAAGATCATTTTCCTCTCCCTTGCATAGATCAAATTGTTGACTCGACCGCGGGATGTGAGAGATTGTCTTTTCTAGACGCACATTCCGGGTATCATCAGATCCGTCTGTATGGACCCGACGAAATAAAAACAGCTTTCATCACTCCATTCGGGTACTTCTGCTATATCACCATGCCATTCGGCCTCAAGAATGCCGGAGCCACATTTATGCGAATGATTCAAAAGTGTCTTCTCACTCAAATCAGTCGGAATGTGGAAGCGTATATGGATGATATCTTCGTCAAGTCGCGAAAGGGTTCCGACCTGCTTGCTGACCTCGCCGAAACATTTGCCAACCTCAGAAGGTATGATATCAAGCTCAATCCATCAAAGTGCACATTCGGAGTTCCTGGCGGAAAGTTACTCGGTTTTCTCGTTTCCGAGCGAGGGATGGATGCTAATCCAGAGAAGATCGGTACTATTCTCCGAAAGAAACGCCCTGTGCGAGTGCACGATGTCCAGAAGCTTACTGGATGCTTGGCCGCATTAAGTCGATTCATCTCACGACTCGGTGAAAAGGCATTGCCTTTTACCGATCGATGAAGAAGGCGCAAGTTCGAGTGGACTCGAAGCTTATGCAGCGCTTGCCGAGCTAAAAGCTCGCTATCCACCCAGCCGGTGCTTGCTGCTCCAATCAGCAAAGAGCCTCTGTTGTTTTATATCGCAGCCACAGGACAAGTCGTCAAGATAAAGGCTTACGGTCGAAAGCGGGAAGAGGAAGGAAAAGCCTTCAAAGTTCAGCGCCAAATGTATTATTTGTCTCAAGTCTTGACTCCATCTAAGCAGAGATATCCTCATTATCGAAGCTTGTGTATGGAATATACATGACCACGAAGAAGGTTGCTCATTATTTCTCCGATCATTCCATCACGATCGTCGCCGACGCCCCATTATCGAGATTCTGCACAACAGAGATGCAACTGGTCGAGTGGCTAAATGGGCGATTACTTCTTCCCTTGATATCAAGTTTGACGAAAGAAAGCCATTAAGTCCTGTGCAATAGCAGATTTCCTCGCCGAGTGGATTGAACAACAAAGCAGCCGAATGAAGTTCACTCGGAGCATTGGACCATGTTCTTTGATGGCTCTAAGATGTTGAATGGTTCCGTGTGGGGTTGTTCTGGTTTCCCCAGAGGAGATAAGCTTAGGTATGTGCTCGATTCACTTTGATTCCTCCAACAATGAGGCGAGTATGAGGCCCTTTTGTATGGATTGCGCATGGCCATCTCACTCGGCGTCCGTCGCCGATGGTCTATGGCGATTTAGATTTAGTGGTCAACCGGTGATGAAGGAGTGGGACGAGAAGCCCAGCCATGATTTGGATACTGCAATGCAAGTGAGGAAGCTGGAAAAGAAGTACGAGGGGTTAGAGCTCCATCACATCCCTCGATTGAAAAATCAGCAAAGCAGATGATCCGCAAAGATTGGTTCCAAAAGAGAAGCCATTCCGAGTGGTGTGTTGTTGGAGCATATACACACTCCGTCAGTCAAAGAAGATCCTTTCACAGAAGAAGCTCCACAACCCAAGAGTGCCACAGATCCGACTGAGGTTGAGGTCCCAGCAGTGGTCGACTTAGTCATGGAGGTCTTAGTGGTCACACCCGACTGGACAATTCCCTATATCGCGTATATCCTGAGAAAAGAGCTCCCAGAAGATGAGGAAGAGGCTCGGCAGATCGTCCGTCGATCCAAAGCCTTTACCGTTATCAAAAGACAGTTATATAGGGAGAGCGCGACTGGGGTTGGTCAAAAATGCATAACGCTAGAAGAAGGTCGAATCATTCTCAATGATATCCACTCGGGGACCTGTGGTCACCATGCGTCCTCTCGGACCATCGTAGCCAAAGCATACCGAGCCGGATTTTACTGGCCGAGGGCGAATGAGATGGCAAAGGAAATAGTGGACAAGTGCGAAGGATGTCAGTTCTACTCCAATATGTCATGCCTGCGTCGGCTCTGAAGACCATTCCACTCGTCTGGCCTTTCGCAGTATGGGGGTTGGACATGGTCGATCCCTTGAGAACAGGTCGAAGTGGTTTCACGCATGTACTGGTAGCAGTCGACAAGTTCACCAAGTGGATTGAGGCTAAACCAATCAAGAATCTTGACGCGGTATCGCTGTTACCTTCATCGTGAGCCGACGTTCAGATATGGAGTCCCGCACAGCATCATTACGGATAATGGGTCGAACTTTGACTCGGAAGAATTCAGAGATTTCTGCAACTCTCAAGGCACACGAGTCGACTACGCTTCAGTCGCCCATCCGCAGTCGAATGGACAAGCAGAACAAGCCAATGGCTTAATCCTCAAGGGTTTGAAGCCCCGACTGATGCGTGATCTCAAGCATGCGGCTGGAGCATGGGTTGACGAACTCCCTTTGGTGCTTTGGGGATTGCGGACCACACCCAATCGGTCGACCGGAAGAACTCCATTCTTCTTGGTCTATGGAGCTGAAGCAGTCTTGCCGAGCGATCTTCTTCACAATGCTCCTCGAGTTGAACTCTACAACGAAGCAGAAGCTGAGCAAGCGCGTCAGGACGCAGTCGACCTTCTAGAGGAAGAAAGGGAGATGGCTCTGATCCGATCGACCATCTACCAACAAGATTTGCGTCGCTTTCACGCCAGAAATGTGAGAGGTCGAGCCTTCCAGGAAGGAGATCTGGTTCTCCGAGTGGATCAGCAGAAACAACATAAGCTCGCTCCTTCTTGGGAAGGACCCTTCAACGTCACCAAGGTTCTCCACAACGGGGCATACCATCTTTACAATGTCGAACACAATATCGAAGAGCCCCGAGCTTGGAATGCGGATCTGCTCCGCCCATTTTACACTTAAAGTTTTTCACTCGGATGAGTTGTAATAAAGTACTTCTGTAGTTCATGGATTTCGAAATAATAGTGTCATAATTCCTTTATAATTTTTTTCACTTTTTATTTTTGTCCAGTAATATTTTCCAACCAGTGGGTGGCTTAGCCGCGAATCCGTTTCGCCTAAGTTTGTAAAAATCCTACCGAGTGGTAAGCCAGACTTCCACTCAGAGGCTTAGCCGCGTATCCGTTTCGCCTAAGTTATAAAAAATCCTATCGAGTGGTAAGTCAGACTTCCACTCGGGGGCTTAGCTGCAGCCCAGTGCTCGCCTAAGTTATAAAAAATCCTACCAAGTGGTAAGCCAGACTTCCACTCGGGGGCTTAGCTGCAGCCCAGTGCTCGCCTAAGTTATAAAAATCCTACCGAGTGGTAAGCGGACTTCCACTGGGGCTTAGCTGCAGTCCAAGTACTCGCCTATGTTATAAAAATCCTACCGAGTGGTAAGCCAGACTTCCACTCGGGGGCTTAGCTGCAGTCCAAGTACTCGCCTAAGTACAACGTGCGCTCGCAAGGAGGACGAGGTGCAGGTCGACTGCGACCCTCTCCTCTGAGCTACGCCATAAGTACAACGTACGCTCGCAAGGAGGATGAGGTGCCGGTCGACTGCGACCCTCTCCTCTGAGCTACGCCATAAGTACAACGTACGCTTGCAAGGAGGACGAGGTGCAGGTCGACTGCGACCCTCTCCACTGAGCTACGCCATAGTCGCAAGGAGGAAGAGGTACAGGTCGATTGCGACCCTCTCCTCTGAGCTTCGCCACAAATACAACGTAAAAATCCTACCGAGTGAAGAGCAAACCTCTCACTCGGGGGCTTAGCTGCATCCCAGTGCTCGCCTAAGATATAAAAATCCTACCGAGTGAAGAGCAAACCTCTCACTCGGGGGCTTAGCTGCAGCCCAGTGCTCGCCTAAGATATAAAGATCCTACCGAGTGAAGAGCAAACCTCTCACTGGGGCTTAGCTGCAGCCAGTGCTCGCCTAAGATATAAAAATCCTACCGAGTACAGAGCAAACCTCTCACTCGGAGGCTTAGCTGCAGCCCAGTGCTCGCCTAAGATATAAAAACCCTACCGAGTGAAGAGCAAACCTCTCACTCGAAGGCTTAGCTACAGCCCAGTGCTCGCCTAAGATATAAAAACCCTACCGAGTGAAGAGCAAACCTCTCACTCGGAGGCTTAGATGCAGCCCATCGCTCGCCTAAGGAATAAGTCGACTGCAGAGAGCATCTTGCTGTGAACCTGCAAAGGACATTTCGAGCCAAAAGCAATCGTTCAAACATCAAATCCAAGTTCAGGACGATACCAAAAGGAACCGAAAGTGCTCAGGCGCTAAGCCTGTTAAAGTTTATCGGTTACAACTCCACTCGGCATACCGAAGCAAATTTAAAGTGTCGGACTTAAAAAGAAGTTTTTTACCCCTCCTGTGGAGGGCTGGAAGGTGCAACGAACTCATCAAGGTCGATTCCGTCTGCGATCCGAGTGGCAGCGGCGATGAAGGTTTCCATGAAGGACCTAAAGTCGTGTTTCTTGGTGTTGGCCACCCGGAGAGCCGCCAGCTTATCTTCTCGCGCGTCTTTGCAGTGGACTCGGGCCAGACACAGAGCAACATCTGCACCACAACGAGCCGAGGACTTCTTCCACTCCTGCACTCGGTCAGGGACTGCGTTCAGTCGAGCCATCAGCGACTCGAGGTCATTCTGGAGTGTCGCCCTGGGCCAGAGCATCGAGTTGATGCAAGACGTGGCGACCTTCAGTCTTGCAAGATAATCCACGACAGCTGCAACACGGGACTCCAGTCGGAAGACATTCATGGCAACTTCATCATTCACTGGAGAATTGACGGGGTCAAGGTTTGGTTCCAACTGGCTAGTCTCTTCTTCAAAGTTTCGGCGACTCGCAAGGACAAACACCGAGTCAAGACGGTGGTCGAATGGAAGCATCACAGTTGAAAATGATTGTCGAGTATAAAGGGTTACCTTCGAGCATAAGGAACAACTTCTTAGCAAGTCCACCGGGAAGGCCTCTGTGTCATTTTTTCTTCCCGATCAACCTGGTTGATCTTCTCGGTCGAGCAGTCTTGTCGATCTTGATCGGTCGACTTCCTTGTTAGCAATCCCAAGAGCAGTCTTCAGATTGGTATTTTCCTCTTCGAGCTTAGTGACTGAAGCTAACTTCTCGTCAGCAAGCTTGGTCTTCTCAGCTAGCTCAAGGTCTTTTTTCTTCTGGGCCTCCTTCACCTTGCCTGCAAGTTACAGAAAGGTCAGATTTTGAAACAAGTGAAGGGAAAAAGGAGTCGTCGAGGTCTCACCGAACATACCTTTGGTCTCCTCCTTCGCCTTCGTCAGATTCTCCTGAACCAGCTTCAGATCCAGCTCGAGCTGAATGTGCTTCTGTTCAAGCTCGGTATAGCGAGCCGCAAGGTCACAGGATTTCTGCGAAGAACCAGTCGACAAAGTATCAAAGATAATTCACTTCCGAGTGGATAAGAGAAAATCATACGTTTCTAAGACTACAGCCGAATGCAAGCATTCGACCGTAGTCTCGGGGACTACACCCAGTGGGTGCACTCAGCGTGCCCCCACTAGTTCTATCGAAGACAGAGTCGACCCAAAAAAAAGAGAGAGACGTATTCTTCGGACTGTAATCGACTGCTAGCAGTCGACCACAGTCTCGGGACTACACCAAGTGGGTGCGCTCAGCGTGCCCCCACCGGTTTCGGAAATCCATTCGCCTCAGTCGAATGACAGAAAGACTTTACTTATAAAGCCTAAGGCCATCTGCCAGCAGTCGACCTTAGCCTTGGGGACTACACCCAGCGGGTGCACTCAGCGTGCCCCCGCTAACACAGAGTTTTAATCAACACACCTAGTGGGTGACTGCTATGGATTCCGAAAAGAGAAGTTTTGATAGCATATCCTAACAGAACAAGCGATGCTCGACTGACCTGAATGTTGCTTTGAAGGGCGGAGTTGGCGTCGTAAGCTGCTTGGCTCGCGTCCCGGATGGTCTTCATCTGCTCCATCATGGCCCCTGCTTGGCGTACCGCTTCCTTGGCAGCACTGGCTTGGTCCTCTGGGACGTGGTGCGTCATGAAGAGAGAAGGTTGTGCGGCACTCGACGAAGTGGGATGAGCACTCGTCAACGGCACCGCGAAAGACACGGTGTGTCGAGTGGTGTTCTCCCCCTCCGTAATCAGAGTTTCGGGCGCCGTCACATCCTGGACCACCTTGCCGGCAGACGCCTTCCTGCTCCTCCTATGCTTCAGCGGTTCCTCATCCTCATCATCATCATCGGGAAGGGTGATAACGACATTGGATAGAGCTACAGAAAAGAATCAGAATTAGAGATCATGAGTCAGTCGACTAAAGATGGAATTAAGAGTATAGTACAAGGATTTGAGGTTGCTGCGTCCTCCATCTCATGGTCGTCAGCCTTGCCTGAGGTCTCAGAAGTTGCAGCACTGCAATTCCAAAGAATCAGTCGACTAATTCAAGTATCAACCAGAGATAAAGCTTGTACAAAACAAGAAGACTTAAGCAGCATGTTTACCCTGATATGGTGGGGATGGACACCTTCATCTTCGGCAGGAGCTTGGTTGGTTTTGACGGAGCCACCTTCGACTGCTTCGGCGCCTTTTCAGTCGGTGCCGGAGAAGTGGTCCGAGGGCGTTTGGTCGACTGCGAGGCAGTCGCAACCCCCTTGCCATGTTCAGTCGCAGGGTCATGGACAAGTTTCGACCACCTTTCTGAGCCCGGTGGAGCAACCTCCTCCTCCTCCTCTTCTTCGTCCTCATCATCGTCGTCGTCATCATCGTCATCTTCGGCAGCGTCTGAGTCCCACTCCTCCTGGCTCTCTCCCCCGCTTGCTTCTCCCTCCTCAGTCGGAGCCTGAGCTCCATTGGGCATCGAGTACAGTCCGGTGAGGGCCTGAAAGACGTCAAGACAGAGATCAATCGACCAATTTGCAGAGCATACAGAAATAGACATGACAAAAATACAATGGAAGGCAGAGCAAACGAACCTTGTCGGGAACGCTGTGATGGTCGAGTGGAGGAATCCTCCTGGATCCACGGGAATTATCCTTGTTCCCAGTGACCGCGACCAACCACCTTTCCACCGTGGCGTCGTCGACTGCTTCCGGGTGGATCCGAGTCTCGTCTTCAGTTCCGCAGTACAACCACATGCAATGGCTCCGGAACTGAAGAGGCTGGATACGCCGCCTAAGAAAAACCTCCAAAAGGTCCATGCCAGTAACTCCGTCTCGAACCAACTGCACCACGCGATCCATCAACATCTTCACGTCAGCTCTCTCCTCCGGAATCACCTTCAGAGAGGAGGGCTTGTTCACTCGGTCCATGGTGAATTGAGGGAGTCCACTCGACTGCCCTGGCGTCGGCTCATTCTGGCAGTAGAACCAGGTCGATCGCCACCTCGACCGACTTCGGGAAACGTCATGGCTGGGAAAGTGCTCTTGTTCCTCACTTGGATCCCCAGGCCCCCACACATTTGGACAACTTGGGTTTTCAAATCGCCTGGGCTCGCCTTCTTCACGGTCTGAGAGCGACACGTGAATATGTGCTTGAACAAGCCCCAGTGCGGTCGACAGCCCAGAAAATTCTCACACATGGATACAAACGCAGCAAGATATGCAATAGAGTTTGGGGTGAAGTGGTGGAGTTGGGCTCTGAAGAAGTTCAAAAAACCACGGAAGAAAACACTCGGTGGCAAAGAAAATCCGCGGTCGACATGGGTGGCCAGGAGCACGCACTCACCCTCTTCCGGCTGGGGCTGCCACTCTTTCCCCGGAAGCCTTGCGGCGCCGTGGGGGATCAGCCGGTCGTCGGCCATGTTGAGGAGATCCTTCTCCTTGATGGTCGACTGGATCCAATCTCCCTGGACCCAGCCCTTCGGCAGGCGAGATCTAGACGAAGACCTGCTGCGACTGGTGGATCTCCCCTTCGCCTTCTCCGCCGCCGACGCCTTCTTTGCGCGCTCCAGCACCGCCGTCTTCTCCTTGACCATGGCTGCCGGCGAGATGCGTGAAGAGAAGCTTTGCAGAGGCGAAAGCGGGCGCGATGGACGGAGACGAGGAGAGCTGAGAGGAAATGATGAAGCACTGTTCAGAAAACCCTCGCTGGCCGCATTTATAAGATCCCTTCCGAGTGGATGATGGGTGGGCCAGGACAGTCTAATCATATCCCGAAACAGTTGCATTGACGTGATACGTGGCGGAAAAAGCGGTGCGGAGATCGAGGCGTCTATGTACTATCCCATGCGAGCGCCGCGGTCCGTTCTGCTTCGCGCGCTTCCCCAAATTTCGTATCCCATAGAATCCGCGAACGGCAGATCGATCTGTCAGACGCGGGATTTCGCGATCCGTCGCCGAACCGCAAAGTCCAAAAGATCACTCGACGAAAGACAAGAATGGATCGAGTCGATCAAGAAAAGTTGCTCGTTATCAACAAAGAAGGTCTTGATCGAGAACAACGATAGCCGTATGCAAAAGTCAATCGGAAACAGCATCAACTCCTTCCTCACTCAAGCCTCAATCCATTCGGGGCTAATGATGGATTCATGTACCGGGTAGGGTCATAGGCCTGATCTAAGTGCCCTACCCAAGGACACCCTTAGAAGAGATCACCTTCCGATCGACCCACGAGGAACCCACTGACCGACTTGAAGGACTCGACCATGAAGACTCACTCGACCACCGAAGGTCGGGAGGCACTCTGCCTTTAACGGCTCAGAACTGAATAGACTTTATGGTAGTTAAGACACTTTATGTGGGGCGTTACGAACGCCTGCACTTAATGTACTTTAAACCCTTCATTACGTGGGCTGGCAGGGGTCCTAGCGCACTCTATATAAGCCACCCCCTCCACAGGCAGAAGGGTTCGCACCCCTATAACACATACACACATAATCCACTCGACCGCCTCAGGGCTCCGAGACGTAGGGCTTTTACTTCCTCCGAGAAGGGCCTAAACTCGTACATCACTTGTGTTTACAACCTCTCCATAGCTAGGACCTTGCCTCTCCATACCTACCCCCACTCTACTGTCAGACTTAGAACCACGACAGATACACCTCCAATTCTTCCCTCATGTGAGCTAAACATAGTTATTAAGTAATTTATATTGTTTATTTCAAAATATATAGTTGACAACTTATCTTCATTGACAGCTTATTTTCATTCTTCAAAGAATGTGCGGAAGATGGTAGACAGAACGTACTACACCGAAGGTTCCGAATTAACTTATCAGGAGAAAAATCATCTGGTCGGATTTTGTACTGATTTTGAGAATTACAATATCTACAATCAAACTCCTCAACATTATGGTCAATACGTGCCACTAGTGCACGTGTTGAACTACGGTAACTACCATGGAGATACCCTGGTAAGATTATTTTTTACTATTACAACATCCGTGCATCTTTTACACACTTCTAAAACTAGTACATCATTGCTAACTACGGTTATTACTATGTTTTTCAACAGATAATCCCGAATGATTGTGTGCCTCATCCGATGTATACGCATGGTAGCCTTCATGTTTTGAACATACAACTAGGTCGATCTACTTAATCTCAACCGTCCATACCGGTTTCTACAAGAAGTGGAGACATAACAATCAAAGAATGGAAAAAATGTATGGACGGTCGTAAGGAGCTTCTTGGAAGCAATAAGCAATAAGGGCAAGAATTGGAGTCGGGATGATCGCCATTCTTCATAATGGAGAGTCGTGGTCTATATTGTTTTATGCTATTTTACCTTAAGGGTGTTTAGGTCCTACCTGATACTTATGATCATGTGCTAAGAACAATTATGTAGGGTTGGGTTCGATGACTATGAGGATGATGATCGTATGACTTATTATTAATAACGAGTAGAAGTTGTATGATGATGCATGATTAGTAGGACTTGTTATTATATATATATATGATGATGTATGATGCAAGCATGCATAAGCATGTTATATCTGCGGGTGCAATGAACATAGCTGCAGCGTTGATAAACCAAGGATGAAGATATAAGAGAGGACACTTCTCTCTATTAGCTAGCTATAATAACAACCTAAAAATAACCCCCAAAACCCCTAAACCAGCCACTTTTGTAAAAAAAAGTTGACTTTTGGTCCCGGTTGGAGCCACCAACCGGGACCAAAGGCCCCCTGACTGGGCTCGGCGCACAGGGCCATGTGGAGGCACGTTGGTCCTGGATCGTGTTTGAATCGGGACTAATGGATGTAGGCATTAGTAACGACCCATTAGTCCCAGTTCATGAACCGGGACTAAAGGCCCTTACGAACCGGGTCTAATGGGTGGTTTTCTACTAGTGTTTGTTTTTTGGCTTTGTGGCTCTTTGTGAGCTTGTCGTTACTTTACTTTCAGACTGTAGACCTTGTTGAACCTATTTGTTTTCTATAAAGGTGGGCGTATGCATCGTTCTGATGCAGAGGCCGGGGAGTCCCCCCTTTTCAAAAAAAACTGGATGTGGAGGAGGTGCCTGCGAAGGGGAGGAGGGTGCACGTGGTAAAACAAAAGGAGGGTGTACTTGCCGAAGGGGTGGACTGGAGTTCTGAAAGAGTAGTGCAAGGAAGGGAAGTATCCTCGACTCGCCTCGTGTTGCATGCGCCACGAGTAATAGTACATACTCTGCTCTACTCTTCATATAATTGGAGTACATGGCTCTCATTCTTGAATATATTTCTCTAGTACGTAAATGATCACTTACATTTGCACATGCCTGCCGGGAGGACGGTCAACTGCGGTCGGCAGGTGTAATTTATGAAACTGGGTATTGGGTGATCGTGTAACGCAAATAGGTGTGGAAATATTGGGTAACCCATCAAACATTACGTGGGTTAAGTGGGATCCCAGTTTCCCACTTAACGCAAGACATTGTATGAAGGACAACTACAAAGCGTCACACTCTCATATTACAACTGCACCTATAGCCAATACAAGGCATTGTAATCATCAAAATACCATGTGATGGGCTAAAACTAAAAGACATATCAGAACAATTTATGGGCAGTCATCACTAAGCCGCATTTCTCTCAAACTACAAGCCACTACAATGTCAGTCATCATTAAGCTGCATTTCTCACAAACTTAAAGACTGAACTTGGTAGCAAGAGGAACAACAACACCCAGTGTGGCACCAAATATACAACATGAGATGGAGAACGCAACACTTCTCTCCTGCCACCGAGCCTTCCTTTGTCATGCGCTTGCCGCCACACGGATCCATTGGAATCAAGAATCTGGCAGAGGAGAAATGAGGCACCATTAACGACAAAATGGACAAAAGAGCATAAAAAATACAATACATTGTGATATAAAAGATTCAGAGCATATGCAAGTTATTCTATAAAGCTACAGAGCTGATTCAACCATGGTATAACACCGATTTAGCAAAAATATAATCTGATTCCCAAATCAAAAAGAAAAAATTTCTATAAAGAGTCAGAGCAGATTCTGTAGATAGAAAACTGAGAATTATAAGGTACAAGAGACATGAATAAACAACACAATTTCTTTGTGCTTCCTGTCCAAAGCACAAATGTATTACATCCTCAACTAGTACTTCACGTCAATACAATGAAAGATCAGTCATCATCGATGTCCCAATGAGTTAAAAAATTACCCCAGGAAAGCAAAGAATAATTTTATCCAATATCCAGGTTTATTTTTGTTCCCAGCTTTACCTTTCCCGTGACACAAAAAAAGGGAACAGCTGACATCTCCTGGTCCAGGAAACCTCAAAATCATGGGTTGAATTCGTATTCAAAAGTACATAGTTTGATGATGATTACTCCTCACTTATGGCATGGGAAATTACATTCAGTTTTGAAACAAACAATTAAGATCCTACATAGTAAATAAGCGAGCACATAATTGAGTTCTGACTGCTATGAATTCTGTTTTCAGATACCAGCAATTAGGATCCTACACAGGAGCCAAACAAGTAAAATTAACCAAAAACAAAAGAAATTTCTTCCGAAACAAAGTTAAGAAAGAAAGAATGTGATGTACTACTGATTCGTTCGGCTCGTGGAGTATCATTCTATCAACACGCATACATAAATACATGGTCGTTCTCGATTAAGAAACAAAGAACCCGCTGAAACAATTTAAGTGGTACATTGATATATCCTACTGCACTATTAAAATGTAATATGGTACCGATTGATGCCACTGTTTCAATCAGGCCAAATGATGAGGCACATGAAGGAAATGAACAAAAGGTTATATTGAAGTAATATACATTTAGAATAGTTTTGTATTGAGAAAATAAAAAAGATATTGGTGGAAAAGAATGAGTAAAATAAAGGGAAAAAATGAAAATACATGCTTTTGCATGGCGAGCCATATACTTCAGTGCCTATTGTCTTCATTTATCACACAAAGATGAATCTTAATAGCAATACGTTAATTCTAATACAAGAGTCATACCAAAAAATATCATGTTCCTTTGAAACATAGTTATTTGGCGACAATAATTTTCTATATTTTGGTTGCCAAGCTAATATAGTGGTGAATTAAATCGCAGAATGGTTTGGGAGGAGCATATGAGTGGTAGAGAAAAATTGGTAACTATGACTCTTGTCATCTGAAAAGAAAACATCTTAAAATGTGTGCAATTATATTTTTTTTCCTAAGGCCAGATCTTGATGTATAAAAAATAACTTGGATTGATCAAGGTCATTTTTTAAATCTTATAGAGAAAGTAATTATATTGTAACAACATCAAGAAAGTTTGGCCGCATAAATTTACAGGTCGTTCCTTGGTTTGCTATGTAAGAAAAGCTTAAATTACTAATTTGTGCATGATATGAATATTAATTTTGTAACACATGAGAGAAGCTCATAATTCAAGATCACTTATTTGATATGACTCTACTAGAACAATCAAATCATCACTTGTTAATGTGTTCATTTCCATGGTAACCTTCAGAAACGTGTGATGAAAAAGCTTGGCTACAAAGTGTGTGGCCACATTAAGGATGGCACTATTTAAGAGTTTGCAGAGTTCTTGTAGAAAGTTAAAGTTAAAATGGAGTGCCTAACCTTCTAGGTTCTACACAACAAAAATGCCCAATGATGTTACTGTCGAGGTTGGGGATATGTCTTTCCACCTTCATAAGGCAATATGCATTTCCAAAAGTGTTGTTCTTGAACAGTTGATCGAGGAGAGTTCAGACCAAGAAGAGTGCATCATCAAACCAAGTGATATCCCAGGGGTGCAAAATCATTTGAGGTGGTGGCAAAATTCTGCTATGGAGTGAAAGTATAACACTACTAGGAAAAGGCATGCTAGTGGCGCACTGGTTTTGCCTTCTAATGGCGCACTGCCAGTGCGCCACTGGCATCACGCCATTAGAATTTAATTCTAATGGCGCACTACTGGTGCGCCATTACTATCTGGTGTTCTAATGGCACACCACGTAGTGCGCCATTAGTATAGCCCGCAGTGCGCCATTAGAATGCCTCCCAGGGGCCATATGTACAAATGTGCTATGGCATTCTAATGGCGCATTACCAGTACATGCGCCATTAGTGTGATGATCACAGTGCGCCATTAGTGTCTTTTGTGGTGCGCCATTAGTATGAATATTAGGATATTTTTTTTGCTTTTCTGATTTTTGCACAGATTACAAAATATATTATTGCATAGAATATAGACAGAGACACACAGCAACATCAAATTCATCAAATACAATAGAAGATTAGTCTCCGAATACAATTCATCATATTAGTCTCCGGATTCAAAAGACCGGACAAAGATAAAACATTACAAGTCTCAAGACCGCGAGTATCGAGTTTGCCTTCACATTACAAGTCGATATCGATCATCTAAACTACCATCACATAGAAGAGAGCTGTGGTCATCACGATGAGCATCATTGCGATCAAACTGGTCTTCATCCGGTTCCTCCAACGCTCCTCTCTCTCCGCTAGATAGCGGGCGATCTAGATTCGCCTCCGCCCTAGTGGTGTACCTTTGTAACTATTACCGCTGAACGGTGAACCTGTCTCCGACACTCCTCCCACCATCGAGACTCAGGGAACCTTACCCTTGTACACGACATACGACGGCATCTCTATGCACAAGCCAAACAATGACAATACATAAGCAATGTGTAAGTATGCAACAAAAGGATCGGAAGAGAAAAGCAAGACATTAATAGCACGATTCATGGTCCTACTAATAAAATAGCATCGATTACATCTAAGTTGAACAACCGTCCAAACCAAAGAGACATACGAATTCATTAAAAGTTTAATTACAACATGAGCCAATCAATGTTTCAGAACTACACATCACTACTTTCGACTCGACTCATCGGACAGAGCGTGGATGAAGCCGCCGTCCGTCGTGATGGTCATGAAATCGCGGTCATTGTCACCCTGCATTTGTAGCATTCCATCTATCTCTTTGTTGGACGGTTGATTTCGAGGAAGAACTGCCTCGACGTATGAAGGACATCTTGATGGATGATGTCCGCAAACTCCGATGGATGCGAAGAATTTTGTCCGAGGTCCGCGCCCTGGACTGCCGACAAGCTCGCGCCCAATCTTTGAGATTATCTGGTAGCGAAGGTGATGATGGTCCTTACGATCTCGCATGTGATGGAGGGCGTAGTAGGCATCCTTCGATCGCCAGCGGCTGCTTGACGCAGCAGAACTTCAGATTGTGTGAGAAGATGTGCTTGCCGATTTACGAACTGTCCCGTGAAGGTGCCTCCAGATTTGGCGTGGCCGGGAGAACATCATCAAGAACTTTCTTCACATTTGTGTAGTCTATCATGGAGTTACGGTTCGGGTCGAAATACGTGGCCATGGAATATTTCGGCTTAAGAGGATGAGTGTGCAATGTGTGTCACCGCACGTAACACGGAATGTTAGAAAAAAGAACGATCGAAATCTAAGAAATCATATGTTACGGGCGGTTAAGGGATGACTTACTCGGAAAGTAAGGCACAAGGAAGTTATCCTTATCTTCGCTTGCCGAATGACGCCTTCGAGGTGTGAACTCGCAACTTGGCGGTCCCAGCGCTGCTCAAGTGCTTGGCACGCATGTAGAAGGGGTCGACTATCACGATGTCCGGTATTGTCTCTAATGATCCGTGATCTCGCATGCTCAGCGAAAACAGCCGAACGAAGGTGTAGTGCAACGGATGAAGGTTAAACATAGCAAAGATGTCATCAAACCGCAGGAAGATCATACCCCGATGTCGCCATCCACAAAGCCCTTGCTCTCGCACCTTGGCCACGAAAACCGGTACGCCACATCCTTCTCTCGAGACGCCGCTTCTCCAAAATCAGAACAACATCATGCAGACTCCAGACAGCACCGGTTGCAGCATTCAGCATATTTGGCGGTAGCATCGCCCTACCCGCCACATGCACCTCCTCGAGATATCCTTAGGTGAAGGTGGCCCGCCCCGAGCACGGATCGAACTCGGTGCCGGCTGGCTCGCACCGGCGCCCTTGTTAGTCTTTTCGCTTCCGCCCTTCTTCTTGATCTCCTGTAATGGGACCGAAGTTACGCTCACGACCGCCTTCTTCAGCGTGTTGGGGCTGATAATATTTCGCGCCTCAGCTATCTCGAGGCTCGGTGAAGATGGGAGCCGGAGCCGTGTCACGAGAACTGAACGCCGACGACGCTTGTTGCAATTGGATTTCTCCGCCGCACCAGCTAGATCGCGGTGGTCTTGGCTGGTTCTTGAGAAAGAGGCCCGCAGAAATCGCCAGCGTACCCATGTTCGCAAAGTACTTGTCAACTTTGGTAAATGTACCGTCGTCGTTGTCGCCGCCGTCCGGATCTGTGCCATAGGGCTGTCCGGGTCCTGTGCCATAGGGATGTCCGCAGGTCCGTAGCGTTGCTGCGTTTTGCCATGGCTTGGCGCCGCACGATCGGGCGGTCTTGTGCGTGGGGTGGTGTCCCCGCCCAAACGAATCTGGCTCTTCGCCATAGCAGGGCCAGTTTATGCAGTGCCGAGGGTCATCTCATCTTCTTCGCCGCCCCAGCTGGTCGAATCGAGGTAACAACTCGTCGCAGCTCGGCAGCACCGGACCACTTCAACCCTATACATTGTGGGTGGCATCGGATTACCGTGGAACATGGGGTTGCCGGTTGAACGATTTTGCCCTTGGCGACATCGACCAACTCGGCGCCCACGGCGCGTAAGAGTGCAAGGAACGCCGGCGGTGCCGCGAAACATGTGTAGGGCGCCGAGGATGCCGACCAAAGGCAAGGAGATGAAGTCATCGGCCGAGAGGCTTAGTTACCGTGATGCCGTCAAGCTCGGCTATCGTCGAGGCACCGCCAACGGCGGGCGGTAATCGACGGAGGGGGCGCTTCTTTGGCGAGGTGCCGGTCGGCGTACACCCGGGTGCATTAAGCTCCAATACCCGTGCCGGTGCCGGAGACACGAATACCGCCTCCGCCGGAGACACCAATGGCGCCGCCGCCGGAGACACCAATGGCGCCGCCGCCGGAGACACCAATGTCGCTGCCGCCGGAGACACCAATGGTGCCGCCGCCACCAGGCGAAGTTGTCTGGCCATGAAGCCGGGAACCGGGAGGACCCTTTTGCCGCCCGCAATCCACGCCGTCGCCCATGAATCAACGTAGGCACCATGGCTTCGAGCCGCTTCAGCTGTTGTTCCACTTGCTCTTGGACAAGCTCCGAATCCGCGCCACTTGTGCCTTGAGTGCTTCAACCTCGCGCGTCGGCTTTCCGAGCTGGCCTTTTTCTCCTTCCGCACACCAGCGTATAGTATGACCCCATTTTGTGGACAAGCCTTTGCCGCCACACGACCAGTGACGCCGGCTTATCGAGCTTATCCTTCTTTTTCATTACGCTCAACGCCCTATTTAAAGGGGTGTCGAAAGGGGAGCTCTTAGACGACCCCGCGCTACTGCTTTCATTGTCCTGCGAAAGGAACATGAGCCATTTAGAAATATTGGTGATTAATTAGAGTGCAACCATATGGAGCTAATTACGCGGGGGTGTATTCCTTACCAGAACAAGCTCAAGCGCCCTGGTCTTCGGATCCGTGGTAAGCTCCTTTGTTATCGGGTCCTCCTTGTACCGGCCCCGACATAGTTCCCGGTCCGCTTGTCACCGCTGTATTTCTCGAAGCGGGCGGTAGGCCTTGCTCGGCACGCCGCGCCCTCCTTGTCCCATATAGGCTCCGCCACTCTATAACCGCGGGACCGAAGTTTGTGTTCCCTAAGTTCAACTCCTGCATTTCTTTCCCCATCGACTTGATTCAAGCTTATGGGCTCGCACTTGATCTTGAACTCTTTGTACTCATCTTCGCTCATCAAATGATATTTCGCCTTGATCTTGTCATAACTATCACCTTTATCAATCATTCTCTTCACGCGCTTCTCCAAGTAGACAGGTCGTGCTCATCTTCGTGAGGGCGGCATTGTTCACTCTATTCCCCGAGAGGCGGTGTTTTCAAATTCGTCGGGGAACTTGTATCGCTCGTGCAGCTTCGTGAAGAGGAGGCTGCATAAATTCCCTCGGTCCTTATGCCTAAGGTTCTCGGTGTTGATCGAGACGGTGTTCCGGAGAATGCACCGAGCTGAACCGCTGCACCTTGACTATATGTTTGGGCTCCGTTGGATTCCGCCGGAGTCCACTTGAGTGAATTCCTCCTTGACGGTGCGGAGCGCATTCGGCGCCGGTCCTTCCTTTGCTTCTTCGGTTGGCTGCCATCGTGTGTGCGCCACCATCATCGATGGTGGCATCCTCGGCGGCACCATCGGTGGTGTCATCCCCGACGCCACTAGGGGTTGTGTAATCAGGATCGGTGTCTTCCGCGGCGCCATCATAGCGGTGAGGTTGTTGTTCCTCCAACTCTTGGGACATCTCCTGAATTGCTTGTCGCTCAACCACCGCCTCATCGTTAGGGCCATGTTTCTCTCTAAATAGGAAAAAGTTTGGTCAAAAGATGGTTATTGTCAAGGAACAAGATCATGGTCTCATGATTTAGGGTTGGGCCTAATCACTTGGCTCTATTGCCACCTATGTTGGGTTTATCATCTAGGGTTTATCGATGCTAAGGATAATTCTAAGTTGGGCCTAATCACTTGGCTCTATTGCCACCTATGATTTAATGCAGCAAGAATGGCAGGGCAGTTGATCCTACTTAACTAAGTACTAAGATAGCCCTGCCCATGCATTAGTCATAAGTAATTTATATGTCCTATTTTTAGCAAAGTCATGCTAAAATTCACGGAAAATTTCAGCATGACCTTTGCTGAAAATAGGACATATGGAGTACCAATTTGCCGGAACGGAAGTTAATCGACATTCCGCAAACTCAAGGGCCTCTCGGGTACTGCAAATTCATCACGACACAATGGTCGGAGACAAAACCCAGCAACTTTACAAGTCTTTCATGATTTGTTTGCAAGTTCGATATGTAATAAAGATAAGCCTCAAAGATGAGCCTCCAATGCTAATTTGTTTGCTTCAAGACAAGATGAACCTCCAATGCAATGTAAGTAAAGAAATCTATGCATCCTGTAAATTTCTCTTCCAATGGCATAGACAAGGTTCAGACATCTTTTTACACAGAAGGTGATGCCTATTATTTTTTACTGAATTAGATGTATACACTATAATGAAGAACAAAAAATTCATCCTAATTAAGCAAGTTACAGATTGTCACAGCCAGTGTTGTGTATTTGACATTTTTAATTAAATACAAAAACAATGTGGACACAGAAATGTGACTGGTAACATCTTTAACAGCAGTGCAAGAAATATTCAACCTACATTCAGAGTTGAATGCACTAACGGTTGGAAGCAAAAAAAAACCTGAAAGAAAGCAAGGAAAACAGATATTATCTCATCTTGCTCTTGCCAATCATCATCAGATAGATATTCCGAGTTGCATATATTCTTGCTGCCTGCATTCACCTAAAATGCCCAATGTTATGTTAGGGTACAACTCAACTCTATGCCTGTACACTAACTATTACAGAGTCTCCCTGTCATATCTGTGGTACAAACACAAACTCTGAATAACACAGAGTCTCCCTGTCATATCTGTGACCTCTATGCATGTACACTAGTATTACACACATTCTTTGCTGCTCTATTTTCTACTCTACTTGTTGTTGCTCATGCCAACTAATGCTGCTGATACAGGCAGTCCTCTCTAGCGACACGGGCCACCGGAGAAGCCGGTGCTCTGCAATGCGTGTGGGACGAGATGGAGGAAAAAGGTTACACTGGAGAACTACACACCAGCACCACAAGTGCAGAGGAAACAACTACTTAACATTCTTGCCCAAATGAATAACTACTTAACATTTTGTACAAGTTATGTGCCAGATTAGTTTCTGTATGTATGGCCTCACTTGTTTCATTTCTTTCATGAATAACTACTTAACATTCTTGCCCAAATGACACAGTTTAATCCAGTTTCCTCAACTTTCTTACTTCAAGATCTTAGTAATTCACAACATCAAATGCATTGGTAAATTTACGAACACAAGAAAAAGTTAAGCTCAAACTATCTAAAACAGTTAACAGCCATGGCCCTAGGGTTTGCAAGTGAGGGGTGGAGGAGAAGGAGGAATCACTGGGGACGGCGAGGGCGCGGGCGGAGGGGGATGGCGAGGGATGGCGGGCGCAGGGGGACGGGAGAGGGGCTGGGCGCGGGCGGAGGGGGACGGAGGATGGGGCGGGCGGAGGGGGACGGCGCGCGGGCGCGGGCGGAGGGGGACGGCGAGGGCAGGCGGGCGCGGGCGGAGGGGGGACGGCGGAGGCTGGGCGCGGGCGGGGGGGCGGTCGCGTCTCCTCTGGCTCGGGCGCTGGGGCGGCGACAGGCTGGGGCGACGCTGGGGCGACGGCGTGAGAGGCTGATAGCTGCTGTGGGGGGATCTGGCGAGGGAGGAGAGAGGCCGAGGGAATAGGTGAGGAAGCTTTTAATGGCGCACCACACGCCTGCGGCGCCTATAGTACGATTGTTCTAATGGCGCACCACCTCATGTGCGCCATTAGAATGTTGTTTTAATCTACCACAAGAGCCATATCTACAGCCCAACCCTTTCTACAATAGAACCCACCCACTAGCCCGACCGGTCAAGACGTAGCACACACACTGGGAGGTCCGGGTTCAATTCCTGTGATCCCCAATATTTTTTATGCATTTTAAATGGTGTTTTTATATCTATTTGTGTTTAAATATGTTCAAACTTGTTTAAATCATAACAGTAATATTTTTATGCATTTTAAATGCTGTTTTTATATTTATTTGTGTTTAAATATGTTCAAACTTGTTTAAATTATAACAGTAATATTTTTAGAAAAATAGTAAAAAAATTAAAAATATGTTCAAAAGTCTTGGTGCGGGTGCCGGTGCTCACGGTGGAGCGGGGAGGTTGCGATGGGTGGAGCTAGCGGGGAGGGTGGTGCGATCGAGATGGAGGGGGATCGAGATCGAGATGGAGGGGAATCGAGATCAAGTGTCCTCATGAATTCAAAAAGTGCCCATGAAATTTAAAAATATTCATGATATCAAAAAGTGCCCATGCATGAAATACAATCGAGAAATGAAGACTACGATTTAAATACAATCGGTCTTAGCTAGCTATCTCTGCTCACAATCTTCTTGCCCTTCTTTTTCACAAACGGAGTTCTTACGTGGAACGGACGCCCTTAGGTAGGGTGGTCCTGCTTCTTCTTGTGGTGTGTGCTGCTACTTCATCGTCGTCGTCATGTTCGATCTTGGTCGCCGATTTGTCAAGTCTTGCTCATTGGCTACTCCATCCATTCCGATGATCTTCCTTTTGCCTCTCCTCACGACAACACGACCGGGCTTTGGCGGGTCGGTAATGAAGAAGCATTGGTCCACTTGGGAAGCCAGTACCCATGGCTCATTTTTCGCGGTGACGCTTATACCATGTCTTGGATTTGGCCGGGTATAACCATGGTGGTGAAATACGGTCTTCTTTTATGACGCTTTTGGCCCATCCGACACGGAACATCGGGACCTCTCTCCGGCAGAGCTCAGCTCCCAGATCTCCTCGATCCTTCCGTAGTATCTGTCCTTGTCGTTACGGTGTAGGATTCCATCGTTACCCCGGAGTTCGATAACCATCGCTCTTCATGTCCTTGTCCTCGGTGTAGAATGTGTAGTCGTTGATATCGTGACGCCTCATATGTCATCGTTGTGCTCGGCGCCGTGACAAGGCGAATAGTAGTTGTTCTTCCGCTGAAGAATCCTCATGTAAAGAGTACGACGAAGCTTTCGCTTGAACCAACGCGTGAAACATGAGTTGTGCTCTTTGAGTATATCTCCGTCCGTCCTCTGCTGGCCTCGGTCATTGTACGCCTTCTTAATAAAGGTTTTGTGCTCTACCACCCAAGGATCGACAACGCCTATGTGTTGTAGCGCGACTAGGTTTGCTCTTTCAAAGTCGGCGAGTCGACCGGCCGACATGCATTTCGGGCGACCCTCATGGTGACCCCATCCAGCGAGCCTGCGGGTGCCTGCTGACGGCGCAGACCAACGGGTTCTCGATGCCTAGATAATTCGTGCGAGAGGAGATGCACTCTTGGTGAAAAAGCCCTCGCTATGCTTCCTCTCGACGTGACATGTTGCGAACGTATCCTTTGATGACACCATTCATCCTTTCGAACGGCATCATGCTGTGCAGGAACGCCGCCCGAGTTGGATGATATCCTCCACTATATGGACCAGCAGATGCACCATAACGTCAAGAATGCGGGCGGAAGTACATCTCAAGCTCGCATAGTATCACCACGATCTCTTCCTGTAGCCTTCGAGTTGCCTCACGCCAATCGACTTCCGAGAGATGACGTCGAAAAAGTTGCACAGCCAAATAGCGTTTCACGGACGTGCGTGTCCATGATCCCACGGATTGCAACTAGAAGTATTGCGTCATCAAGACGTGATACCGTGAGACTTCATCCCGCTGAACTTCGCTTCACTGGGTCTAGGTATCCGCTTATCTTCCCAGCGAATCAGAAGGAAGTTTTACTCCTAGGAGGCGGTGAAAACTGCTCGATCTCCTCGACTTAGAGTGAAGCACGCGGGAGGGTAGTCATTTCCGGTCTTCTTGGCCTTTTGCCTTTGCGACGACTTTCCGTGTCTGCTTCGCCTCATCATCATCATCATCATCATCATTAGCGTGAAGCTCTTGCCCGATGCCCATTGATTTCAAGTCCGCCTTGCTTTCGCCCATCTTTGGTCCTCTCTCGCATGTTGAGCAGGTACCAAGCAGACTCTCGCACACGTTCTTCGTGATATGCATGACATCAAGGCTGTGAGGCACACGGTGGATCTTCCATTACGGCAAGTCCCAGAAAACAGACCTCGTTTTCCATACCTTCAGCAGCCGCTCGCACCTTCGCATCTTTCCCGGCGGTGGGCGGTCTTTCCAATTTTTCAACAGCTTGTCTATTTCCTCGCCGCTCCTCGTGACAGGGGCGCTGGGTTCGGTTTCACCATCGAACAGATCCTTGCGTTTCTCCACGGGTCATCGCCGCGAAGCCACCTTCGATGTCCCATGAACACGGTTTTCAAGACCCGGATCTCTATCTAGTCTGGCGATACGTTGTGTCATCCATGCACCTTACGATCCGTAAAATCCGTGGACTACCTGCCCCGCGAGATATCCGTAATCGAGATAGTCGCGGCACCGTCGTGGAGCAAGGCGGCTCTCATAGGGAAATATTCTTTCTCTGCGGCGCCCCACGATTGGTGGCATTTTCCACAGCGTGTCTAGCTCCTCCTTCAAGAGCCCCAGATACTGATTGATGTCGTTCCCTGGTTGTTTCGCCCTTCAATTAGCATACTCATGTGAATGTACTTCCTCTTCATGCACAACCAGGGGGAAGGTTGTACATCCACACAAACACAGGCCAGGTGCTATGTGTGCTTCTCGCTGCCAAACGGATTGACTCCATCGGTGCTCACGCCCAAGACGATGTTCCTTGGATCCTTCCCAAATTTCGGTCTTGAAGTTCAACGCTGCCACCGTTCGCATCCTTAGGGTGACTCAGCATCTTGTCTTTTTATCTATCTCCGGATCATTTGCGTCATCTTCGCTTCTTCTCCTCCCTATCCGCGTGCTAACGCAGGAGCTTTGCTACCTTAGGGTCCGCGAAATACCGCTGCAGACGAGGAGTGATCGGAAAGTACCACACCGATTTTCGAGGAGCTTTCTTCCTCTTCTTGTATCGAGTGACGCTGCACACCGGACATATGGTAGACTCGCGTGCTCGTCCCGATAAATGATGCAATTGTTCATGCACACATGGTATTTCACGCGGTAAATCCAGAGGACACACGATTTTCTTCGCCTCGAAACTGGTCGGGCACTTGTTCCCCTTGGGAAGACGTTCGTGCGTAATGACATGTTCTCGCCGGCACGCGCCGGTCATTTTGTGTTTTACCTTCATCTCCGAGCCATGAGCGTTACTTTCAAAGCGGTATCCTCGGCCTGCATCCTTCATACAATGGAGTAACCGCGTCTATCTCCAGTTGATCCAGCTTGGCTTTCTCTCGGCGGCAGCTCTTGCGTTATCCGTCCGCTTGAGAAGCAGCTCTTGAATATGAGGGTCCTGCACCCAGCCTCCATCGCCGTCCGCTCGGCATCTTCATCTTCATGATCATGCCCTTCGCCTTGATCTTCCTCATCATCATGTACGACATCTTCTACATGATGATCGTGGTACAAGATCACCGCCGTGATCATGTCCCGAGATTCTTCGCCTTCTCGCCGCCCCGCCACGGTGGTACTTGTCTTGTTGCCCTTCCTCATTTCTTGCCCGGCCCCGGCCATGGACGACTTGATAGTCATCTTCATCACCTTGCCACCGATAGCCATCGATGAAACCACGCAAGAGCAGGTGGTCCCGCACCTGCCCGCTCATCTTGCTCTTGCCAATCATCATCAGATAGATATTCAGAGTTGCATATATTCTTGCTGCCTGCATTCACCTAAAATGCCCAATGTTATGTTAGGGTACAACTCAACTCTATGCTCAGTACACTAACTATTACAGAGTCTCCTGTCATATCTGTGGTACAAACACAAACTCTGAATAACATGTAGTCTCCTGTCATATCTGTGACCTCTATGCATGTACACTAGTATTACACACATTCTTTCTCTGCCTGTTTTCTACTCTACTTGTTGTTGCTCATGCCAACTAATGCTGCTGATCTGTGCAGTCCTCTCTGGCGACACACGGCCACCGGAGAAGCCGATGCTCGCAATGCGTGTGGGACGAGATGGAGGAAAAAGGGTACACTGGAGAACTACACACCAGCACCACAAGTGCAGAGGAAACAACTACTTAACATTCTTGCCCAAATGAATAACTACTTAACATTTTGTACAAGTTATGTGCCAGATTAGTTTCTGTATGTATGGCCTCACTTGTTTCATTTCTTTCATGAATAACTACTTAACATTCTTGCCCAAATGACACAGTTTAATCCAGTTTCCTCAACTTTCTTACTTCAGTATCTTAGTAATTCACAACATCAAATGCATTGGTAAATTTACAGAACACAAGAAAAAGTTAACTGAAACTATCTAAAACAGTTAACAGCCATGGCCCTAGGGTTTGCAGGTGAGGGGGTGGAGGAGAAGGGAGGAATCACCTGGGGGGACGGCGAGGGCGCGGGCGGAGGGGGGACGGCGAGGGCGCGGGCGCTTGGGGGGGACGGGGGAGGAGGCGCGGGCGGGAGGGGGACGGCGGGAGGCGGGCGCGGGCGGAGGGGGACGGCGAGGGCTGGATGGGGGCGGGCGGAGGGGGGGGCGAGGAGGTGGGCGGGGCGGGGGGGGCGGTCGCTGCCTCCTCTCGGCTGGGCGGGCGACGGCTGGGGCGATGGGGCTGGGGCGACGGGCGCGAGAGGCCGAGAATGCTGTGAGGGGGATCTGGCGAGGGAGGGAGAGAGGCCGAGGGGAATAGGTGAGGAAGCTTAATGGCGCACTACACGCCTGCGGCGCCTATAGTACGATTGTTCTAATGGCGCACACCATGGTGCGCCATTAGAATGTTGTTTTAATCTACCACAAGAGCTATATCTACAGCCCAACCCTTTCTACAACAGTAACCCACCCACTAGCCCGACTGGTCAAGACGTAGCACACACACTCAGAGGTCCCGGGTTCGATTCCTGTGATCCCCAATATTTTTTATGCATTTTAAATGGTGTTTTTATATTTATTTGTGTTTAAATTTGTTCAAACTTGTTTAAATCATAACAGTAATATTTTTTATGCATTTTAAATGCTGTTTTTTATATTTATTTGTGTTTAAATATGTTCAAACTTGTTTAAATTATAACAGTAATATTTTTTAGAAAAATAGTAAAAAAATTAAAAAATATGTTCAAAATAAAAGGGTCTTGGGGGCGGGTGCTCCGGCGGTGGAGCGGGGGAGGGTTGCGATGGGTGGAGCTAGCGGGGGAGGGTGCGGGTGCGATCGAGATGGAGGGGGATCGAGATCGAGATGGAGGGGGAATCGAGATCAAGTGTCCTCATGAATTCAAAAAGTGCCCATGAAATTTAAAAATATTCATGATATCAAAAAGTGCCCATGCATGAAATACAATCGAGAAATGAAGACTACGATTTAAATACAATCGGTCTTAGCTAGCTATCTCTGTTCACAATCTTCTTGCCCTTCTTTTTCGCAAACGGAGTTCTTACGTGGAACGGACGCCCTTAGGTAGGGTGGTCCCGCTTCTTCTTGTGGTGTGTGCTGCTACTTCATCGTCGCCGCCATGTTCGATCTTGGTCGCCGATTTGTCAAGTCTTGCTCATTGGCTACTCCATCCATTCCGATGATCTTCCTTTTGCCTCTCCTCACGACAACACGGTGGGCTTTGGCGGGTCGGTAATGAAGAAGCATTGGTCCACTTGGGAAGCTAGTACCCATGGCTCATTTTTCGCGGTGACGTTTATACCATGGTCTTGATTTGGCCGGGTATAACCATGGTGGTGAAATACCGGTCTTCTTTTATGACGTTTTGGCCCATCGACACGGAACATGGGACCTTCTCTCCAACGTAGCTCAGCTCCCAGATCTCCTCGATCCTTCCGTAGTATCTGTCCTTGTCGTTACCGTGTAGGATTCCATCGTTACCCGGAGTTCGATAACCATCGCTCTTCATGTCCTTGTCCTCGGTGTAGAATGTGTAGTCGTTGATATCGTGACGCCTCATAGGTCATCGTTGTGCTCGGCGCCGTGACAAGGCGAATAGTAGTTGTTCTTCCGCGGAAGAATCCTCATGTAAAGGGTACGGCGAAGCTTCGCTTGAACCAACGCGTGAAACATGAGTTGTGCTCTTTGAGTATATCTCCGTCCGTCCTCCGTTGGCCTCGGCCATTGTACGCCTTCTTAATAAAGGTTTTGTGCTCTACCACCCAAGGATCGACCACGCCTATGTGTTGTAGCGCGACTAGGTTTGCTCTTTCAAAGTCGGCGAGTCGACCCCGGCCGACATGCATTTGGCGACCCTCATGGTGACCCCATCCAGCGAGCCCGCCGAGGTGCTCGCTGACGGGCAGGCCAACGGGTTCTCGATGCCTATATAATTCGTGCAGAGGAGATGCACTCTTCGTCGAAGCCCCGCTATGCTTCCTCTCGACGTGACATGTTGCGAACGTATCCTTTGATGACACCATTCATCCTTTCGAACGGCATCATCTTTGTGCAGAACGCGGCCCGAGTTGGATGATATCCTCCACTATATGGACCAGCAGATGCACCATAACGTCAAGAATGCGGGCGGAAGTACATATCAAGCTCCCATAGTATCACCACGATCTCTTCCTGTAGCCTTCGAGTTGCCTCACGCCAATCGACTTCCGAGATGACGTCGAAAAAGTTGCACATGCCAAATAGCGTTTCACGGACGCGCGCCCATGATCCCACGGATTGCAACTGGAAGTATTCGCCATCAAGACGTGACGGTCGTGAGACTTCATCGCGCTGAACTTCGCTTCACTGGGTCTAGGTATCCGCTTATCTTCCCCACAGAATCAGAAGGAAGTTTTACTCCTAGGAGGCGGTGAAAACTGCTCGATCTCCTCGACTTAGAGTGAAGCACGCGGGAGGGTAGTCATTTCGGTCTTCTTGGCCTTTTTGCCTTTGCGACGACTTTCCGTGTCCCGCTTCGCCTCATCATCATCATCATCATCATCATTAGCGTGAAGCTCCTGCCCGATGCCCATTGATTTCAAGTCGCCCTTGCTTTCGCCCATCTTTGGTCCTCTCGGCATGTTGAGCAGGTACCAAGCGACTCTCGCACACGTTCTTCGTGATATGCATGACATCAAGGCTGTGAGGCACACGGTGGATCTTCCAAGACGGCAAGTCCCGTAAAACAGACCTCGTTTTCCATACCTTCAGCAGCAGCTCTGGCGCCTTCGCATCTTTCCGGCAAAGGCGTCTTTCCAATTTTTCAACAGCTTGTCTATTTCTCGCCGCTCCTCGTACAGGCGGCGCTGGGTTCGGTTTCACCATCGAACAGATCCTTGCGCTTCTCCACGGGTCATCGTCGCTGGCCACCTTCGATGTCCCATGAACACGGTTTTCAAGACCCGGATCTCTATCTAGCTGGCGATACGTTGTGTCATCCATGCACCTTACGATCCGTAAAATCCGTGGACTACCCGCCCGCGAGATATCCGTGAATCGAGATAGTCGTGCACCGTCGTGAGCAAGGCGGCTCTCATAGGGAAATATTCTTTCTCTGCGGCGCCCCACGATTGGTGGCGTTTTCACAGCGTGTCTAGCTCCTCCTTCAAAGAGCCCCAGACATGATTGATGTCGTTCCCTGGTTGTTTCGCCCTTCAATTAGCATACTCATGTGAATGTACTTCCTCTTCATGCACAACCAGGGGAAGGTTGTACATCCACACAAACACAGGCCAGCGCTATGTGTGCTTCTCGCTGCCAAACGGATTGACTCCATCGGTGCTCGCGCCAAAGACGATGTTCCTTGGATCCTTCCCAAATTCTGGGTCTTGAAGTTCAACGCTTGCCACCGCTCGCATCCTTAGGGTGACTCAGCATCTTGTCTTTTTATCTATCTCCGGATCATTTGCGCCATCTTCTCGCTTCTTCTCCTCCCTATCCGCTGCCAACGCAGGAGCTTTGCTACCTTAGGGTCCGCGAAATACCGCTGCAGACGAGGAGTGATCGGAAAGTACCACACCGATTTTCGAGGAGCTTTTCCTCTTCTTGTATCGAGTGACGCCAAGACACCGGACATATGGTAGACTCGCGTGCTCGTCCCGATAAATGATGCAATTGTTCATGCACACATGGTATTTCACGTGCGGTAAATCCATAGGACACACGATTTTCTTCGCCTCCTCGAAACTGGTCGGGCACTTGTTCCCCTTGGGAAGACGTTCGTGCCAGAATGACATGTTCTCATCGAAGCATGCTTCGGTCATTTTGTGTTTTACCTTCATCTCCAGAGCCATGAGCGTTACTTTCAGGCGGGTATCCTCGGGCCTGCATCCTTCATACAATGGAGTAACCGCGTCTATCTCCAGTTGATCCAGCTTGGCTTTCTCTCGGGCGGCAGCTCTTGCGTTATCCGTCCGCTTGAGAAGCAGCTCTTGAATATGAGGGTCCTGCACCCAGCCTCCATCATCGTCTGCTCCGGCATCTTCATCTTCATGATCATGCCCTTCGTCTTGATCTTCCTCATCATCATGTACGACATCTTCTACATGATGATCGTGTACAAGATCACCGCCGTGATCATGTCCTCGAGATTCTTCGTCTTCTCGCCCGCCCATGCCACGGTGGTACTTGTCTTGTTGCCCTTCCTCATTTCTTGCCCGGCCCCGGCCATGGACGACTTGATAGTCAGCTTCATCACCTTGCCACCGATAGCCATCCATGAAACTTGCATCTTCGACATGGACATCTTATCTCCGTCTCGTTCTTTTGAAGCATCTCGGCCTTCGCGGAGCTCAAAAACCTATTCACGATGCCTTCGGTCATCATGCGGACCATGGTCGCTCATGGGTAGAGCAAAACGATATGTTAGAACCAAGAAAAATTCGCATGACCTTCCCTAAAAATAGGACAAAAAGAATGCATAGTGCCAAAATTCTCGCCAAACGGAAATGAATCAAAACATTCCGCAAAATATTGGCAACTATCGCATATTTCAAATACCGTACCTTCAAACACAAACATATATGCAACACCACAAACACTTGCAACACCACAAACATACATAGATCTAGCTAGGCCATAAAAAGTGCTTGTGCACGTTGTTGGAGCGAGCTAGGGAGAAAAAAAGTAGATCTATATCATGAAGATAGCTTTCCTTACTTACCTATCAAAATAGGTAATTTCACCACTTAATTTTGTTGAATCTATGGTGGAAATGAGGTGAGGAGGAGGAGATGGCCAAATCTTGGAGAAGGAGGTGGATGGAATGAAGTGGGGAAAGTGAGTGGGTAGGTGTGGGCTGTCCAAAATATCTTGTTGGTCCCAGTTACTAATGGCGCACCCTGTCCTCATGCGCCATTAGAAACCCTGGTTACTAATGGCGATCAAGAGCGGCGCCATTAGTAGTTTTGCAAAAAAAGAATAAAACAAAATTTAGAGTAATGGCGCATCGCCGCTTAGTGCGCCATTAGAAGTTATATATAGTAATGGCGCATTGTAGATGTCATGCGCCATTATTATGTATGGGAAAATGGAAAAAAAAATACACACTAGAGGCGCACCCTGTCCACGGTGCGCCATTAGAAGTTATATATAGTAATGGCGCATTGTAGGCCTCATGCGCCATTAGTATGTATGGGAAAATGGAAAAAAAAATTCATACTAATGGCGCACCCTCTCCACGGTGCGCCATTAGTGTCTTCCACTCTAATGGCGTATCTGGGGCAGGTGCGCCATTAGTATATAGTAGTGGCGCACTGCCTCCACGGTGCGCCATTAGAGTCAATCCTATCTATAGGCCTTTTCCTAGTAGTGTAACTTTCTTTTGCAAATGTTCCCACCTATGTTGTGCCTCTGAGCATCTCCAGATGACTGAAATGATATATATTTTTTGAAACAAGGCAAAAGATTTGCCATTTTCATTGAATAAGGAGTATTATAGGGGTCTTGGCCAATGGCCAAATAAAACATATCATTCTTGTGGCATTGATACTACATAAATGTATCGCACCGGCCAGAAACGATATCTGAATAACAACTTGATTGCATACGCATAAATGTTTTTTAACCAAGTGGTCGAAAGCAACACGAAAAGAAATGCCTGTTTTAAATTGGACATTTTTCCTCGCAACAGGAGATATTTCCCCATCCCATTCTTGATTAGGTTTCTTTTAGCCGCATGTAATGTTGGAATCACTACGTGTCCAAATGATTTCACACGCCACCGAACGCCGACTTTATCACGCAAGCGGTAGCTGCAGATTCCAGTGTTGTTAAGCCGGCGGTGTGGCCTCAGTTTGAGCTGCTGGCTCGTAATTTCTGTATGGCTGATGAAGTCTGAAGCAAACACTTTTCTGAAACCATGGGTGTCTGCAAGAAGGGCTTCGTCTGAATCCCACTACTTCAGACTAGCCACAGTGGGAGTAACTTCAGTAGTAACATCGAGTCCAACTCAGCAAATTTGCTTATGTGGCAATGAATAAATAAGGAGAGAGGTAGTTACAGTAACTTAGCTAGTTACTGTAACATCACATGTCCCAATGCAATATGAGTCTATAACCTAATAAATGAAGCTTTGCATGTTACCACACTTATGTTACTACCCACTATGAGGTAGTAACATAGTCTAGGGATTTGTGTATGTTACTAGTGTATGTTACTATACATTGTGGCTAGTCTCAGGCACTGCATATATCTTAATACGGTTGGTTATTTTCGGATGGTCCTTTGGATGTCGGACGGTTAAACATTCGAGATCGTATACACTTTCCATCCGACGGTGGATTCCGCTCGCCCATACTCCATAGCGGTGGCCTTTGACTCATGAAAGGGCACAGCCCCACACGCTTTCATCTCATCACCAATGAGCAAGCTTCAACGACCGTGCATGCATCAGCAACAATCCACGACCGATCGACGCCCGTAATCCAGATCCCGTGTCCGTTTTCAGCATCGAATTGGAAATATCGGGCGGCCGAGAGGTAGAACTCGATCGGGCCAACCCATCTTCGTTTCTGACGCCAGAATGTAGGTAAGTGGTTAGATTCGTTGGCATTGGCAATGCTTTTGGCATCGTTGGAAGTATGTACGCCGACCGCTGAACCGGAGCCAACCAAGAGTGCAGAATTAGATAACTGTTGGACGACCCGCCTCGATCATCCGGTGGAGTACGTGGTGGTAAATAACATGGTTGCGCGTTTAACAGCTCGTCGACGCGGCGTGGCTGGCTTTTTGACCGGTGCAACTGCGTGATGCGGAGGAAGTGCGTGGGAAGGGGGGTGCACGTGCTGAGGCCAACTCCACCACTAGACCCCATCCGGACGTCCGCTCTCGTTCGTTTGGGGTGCGATTCGGCGGACAAACAGGGGCGGACAGGTGATGGATGCATCTCCACCCAACGCTGCAGGGCTTGATTTTATCCCAAACGGACGCGCTCGCCCCGCCCAGCTCTTCGTGCCGCCTTATTACGCGCTGCCACACAAGACCGCCCACCCCGGCATGCCTCGCGCCGCGGGCGGTCACTCCGCCCGAAGCTTCGCGGTGTCAACAAGGTGTTCGCTGCGAGCGCGACACGCCGCGCCATCCCGCCCGCCCTTGCTGCTCGTCGTGCCGCCTCGCCTGCTGCCCGCCCGCCCCGCCCGAAGCTTCGCCTGCGCCGCCCGCGCCGTCCGCCAGCCCGAAGCTTGCCTCGAAGCTCGCCTTCGCCGCCCGCCCTGCCCCGAGCCATCCCGCCCGAAGCTCACGGCGGGCGCAGCGAATCCGGCGACAGCGGCGGGCGATCGCCTCCAACCGATGGCGGCGGGCGATCGCCTCGAGGCGCCACGATGGCGGCGACGCGGAGGTACACGAGATTGGGCGAGAAGTATACATTGGCGCGCGTGGAGGAGACGGCCGACGGAACAGCCGCGCCATCCGCATCGGAATGCCAGGCCTCCGGGAATGCCTCGTCGGCCTGGGTCCCGAGCAAGACCGACAGCATGATCTCACCGCGGTGGAGCTTCTCCCCGCGCTTGCTGTAGAACCTGTACCACTGGGGCGCCAGCGGGGAGTCCAGCGGCACGCGGACCGGCACCACGGAGAGGTCGAAGGCCATGCGGCCGACCATGTTGTCGCCGCCGCCGAGATCCTTGGCCTTGACGGCGACCTCGAGCAGATGCGATGGAGGTGCGTAGCCGAGAAGGCGAAGACCTGGTTCCAAGAAGGGCTGTGGTGGCCAGCGAGGACGGCGGTGGTGCCCATGAAGTTGCCAAGCTTGACCTCGACGAAGGGATCTCACTGATTTGTGGGCCAGAGAGGGACATGGGCGGACGGGAGCGGACGAGAGGGGACGAGGAGAGCGTCCGTCTCTATCCACTCGGGAGCATTTCTGGCGCAAGTTTGGTCTGATTTTGGGGTTGGGCCGGACAAAAACGGACGCCAACGGACATGCTTGTCCGTTTGGGTATGCCCGTTGGGCCAGATTTTACCCCATACGGACAAAACCGGACCAGATGGGGTCTAGCGGTGGAGTTGGCCTGAAGGAGTAGATGAGAGTTCTGAAGGAGTAGTGCAAGGGAAGGAGGGGAAGTAGCCTGAGAGCATCTCCAGCCGCTCCCCCAGAACGGCCTCCCCAGGCAATTTTTTGCGTCGATGCCGAAAAAACGGCCCAGTCGCGCCCCCAGGAGCCCGATTTTTGCCAGCCTGGGCCAAAATCATCGCCAGCGGACCCAGACCGAACCCGGCGCGCTGGGGGATGCCCGAGGGCGCCGGGGCAACTGGTTTTCGCGCGAAGCATCCGTGGTCCCATCGAGTCAGTGAGACGGGCGCTTCATCGCCCTCATCGCCTCGGTTCCCGCGGGATCAATGCCAAGGGCTCCCCGCCGGGAAGATGGAGCATGGCGACGTGGAGCTCGACGACAAGGCGGACCTGAAATGGGCGCGCAAGGACTACCTGAAGATGGAGAGGGAGCGCCAGTGCGTTGCCCTGCAGTGCTTCGAGCAGCGCCGCCGGGGCCACGACGAAGGAGAAGGAGTCATCCTCGACGACAGCGACGACGACGATGCGCCACCGCCGCCGCCGCCACCAGTCCGCCGTGGCGACGCCGGGTAGGGGCCAGCAGGGACGGCCACGTCAAGAAGGAGAAGGCCGAGGACGACGACGACGGCGACTACTCCGCATTCAGGGATTTCTTTTTTTAGATATATTTGCTATGTAAGCCGCGAACATCTAATATATGCCAAAGTTTGCCAAAATTTAGTCGTGTTTAACCGAACTTCGCCGAAAGTTTTTTTAAAAAAAAAATTAGACGCGTCTGGGGGCGGCCCTGGGGACGGCGACTGGGGCCCAACTCGTCCCCAGGCCGTTTTTTTGCGCCGGCTCGTCCCCAGATGACGATTTTAGGCGTCCCCTGGGGGGCCAACGGCTGGAGATGCTCTGAGTACCGTGCAGTAGTAAAAAATTCCATGCGAGTAAGAGTACCATGCAGTAGTTGACAGTCCTGTAAACACGGCTTTCGCCATGATCCACGACTCTACCTCGTGTCACATGCGTTACGTAGGAGTAATGCGTACTCTTCTCTACTCTGCATAATTGGAGTAAGGGCATCTCCAATGCAATTCACGAAAATCCTCCTGCACCCATCTGTGCATAGAGGAGACCAACCGGCAGACATATGTGAATGACGCCATCCTACCATAGCCGCATATATTTTGAACCGTATTTTAATGAACCGGACGAAATTCATGCAAAGCGGCCGATATTCATCAAAGTTCGGATAGAAAATAGTACAAATTATTCATAGATAGCATACAAACTAAGTCTAGTACAACAGTGTCTCTAATTCGACTAGATCCTGGATGTCCAACAAGTTTTTCATGAACGGATCATGTTGTTCCACACATACTCCCACTTCAGCTTCATTCAACAGTGTGCGCACGTAAATGGTCATCCCACTATCCTGTGGTACACCACGGCGGCGCGTACGGGCTACATATAATTAATGTGCAGACCAACATTGAGTGAGTAAATCAATCAACAAGTTGAGGAAGAGGAAGTAAAACTTACAATCTCGTCCTCTGCCACATGCAATGGCCACCTTTCCTCGAGATGATGAACCATGTTGCAAAACTTGATGACGCTGACCTGGATAGCGTGCTAGCGATTGCATTGCATGGTTGAATGATGTACATGTCGTAGGGCGCAACGTGCTTCTTGCGTGAACCTTATCATGCACTTGCTCCCAGAAGGGCTTCCCTCGGCTCCTACCTATGCAATCCACGGATACGGCTAGCCACACATTGCACAACAACTCATCCTTCATGGTTGAGTAGCTCACCATACTTCATACTCTAAAAACGACATACCATTTGAAAATAAGCTTAATGGCATTTGACCAAACACCTGTCGAGCATGGTGTCTGCCATGAAGGTTGTCGACCGGGGGCGAGTGTACTTGGTTACAAACGGCTCTAGGGTGGGAAGCTTCGTCGTAGGCACATCGCTGCTGGTTGTGGACGTCCGACAATGGCTCTGTGGCGGCCGGAGACGTACAACAGCGGCGGCAGAGGTGGAGGGTGCAGATTTAAAGGGAAAGAAGGGCGGTGACGGTGTCCTCGACTATGGGGGTGCCAACCTAATTGACCCTTAGTCCATGCGCCGAGCTTATGGCCCACCGTTCTTGCAAGGAAGGACTCCGGAAGCCTCATACTTGGGCGTGATCAAGGTGGAATTCGCTGAAGACTTGGCGTGCACTTCAAGGACTGCATCAGCCGTCGGCATGTGTATACCTAGATTTGCAACCGACCATGTGTAACCCTAGGTACCCCAGTGTCTATATAAACTGAGGGGTTTAGTCCGTAGAGACCATGGTCACCGTTACAACCATCTAGCTTTAGGGTTAGAACACAACTTATGATCTCGAGGTAGATCAAGCTTGTACTCGATACATCATTATTAATATAATCAAAACAGGACGTAGGGTATTACCTTTTCGAGCGGGCCCAAACCTGGGTAAATATTGTCCCATTCATCTCCTGTTACCCATAGATTCGAGATCCACAGCTCAGGACCCCCTACCCAAGGTATGCGGTTTTAGTACCGACATTGGTGCTTTCATTAAGAGTTCTATTGTATGATCAACAAAAAGGGTCAATGGCTCATCTGCAGATCAACTACAACACCAGCCGTGGAGACATCTTCATCTCTGGCCAGCTCTTTGCGTTCGGCAGCATTGTCCTACACGCCAACTCGGCAGGTCGCCTCTGTTGGGGAACGTAGTATTTCAAAATTTTCCTACGATCACGCAAGATCTATCTAGGAGAAGCATAGAAACGAGTAGGGAGAGTGTGTCCACGTACCCTCTTAGACTGAAAGCGGGAATGTTTAGTAACGCGGTTGATGTAGTAGAACGTCTTCGCGGTACAACTGATCCAAGCATCGAACGTACGGCACCTCCGTCTTCAGCATACGTTCAGCTCGATGACGTCCCTCGTGCTCTTGATCCAGTTGAGTCCGAGGGTGAGTTCCGTCAGCATGACGGTGTGGCGACGCTGATGATGATGTTACCGGCGCAGGGCTTCGACTAAGCACTACGATGATATAACCGAGGTGTGTAACTGTGGAGGGGGGGCACCACACACGGCTAAGAGAAACTTTTGTGTGCCTTTGGGGTGCCCCCCTCCCAAGTATATGAAGGAGGGGGGAAGAGGAGGACGGCCCTGGAGGGGGCGCGCCAAAAGGGGGAGTCCTACTTGGACTCCCGGTCCAAGTAGGATTCGCCACACCCCCTTTCCTATTCCAACTAGGAGGAGGGACGGGAGAAGAGGGGAGAAGGAAAGGGGGGCGCCCCCCCAACCCTAGTCCAATTCGGTTTGGGCTTGGGGGCGCGCGCCTCCACCTGCCGCTGCCTCCTCTCTCCACTAGGGCCCATGAAGGCCCGTTAACTCCCCGGGGGGTTCCGGTAACATCCCGGTACTCCGAAAAAATGCCCGAACATCCCGGATCCATTCCGATGTCCAAATGCAACCTTACAATATATCAATCTTTACGTCTCGACCATTTCGAGACTCTTCGTCATGTCCGTGATCTCATCCGGGACTCCGAACGAACTTCGGTTCATCAAATCACATAACTCATAATTCAATCGTCATCGAACGTTAAGCGTGCGGACCCTACGGGTTCGAGAACTATGTAGACATGACCGAGACACATCTCTGGTCAATAACCAATAGCGGAACCTGGATGCCCATATTGGCTCCTACATATTCTACGAAGATCTTTATCGGTCAAACCGTATAACAACATACGTTGTTCCCTTTGTCATAGGTATGTTACTTGCCCGAGATTCGATCGTCAGTATCATCATACCTAGTTCAATCTCGTTACTGGCAAGTCTCATTACTCGTTCCGTAATGCATCATCCCATAACTAACTCATTAGTCACATTGCTTGCAAGGCTTATAGTGATGAGCATTACCAAGAGGGCCCAGAGATACCTCTCCGATACACGGAGTGACAAATCCTAATCTTGATCTATGCCAACCCAACAAACACCTTCGGAGACACCTGTAGAGCATATTTATAATCACCCAGTTACGTTGTGACGTTTGATAGCACATAAGGTGTTCCTCCGGTATTTGGGAGTTGCATAATCTCATAGTCAGAGGACCATGTATAAGTCATGAAGAAAGCAATAGCAATAAAACTAAACGATCATCAGGCAAGTCAACCAAAGTCCACACTTTGTTCTCATACATGGATCCCATCTCAGACTTCATGGCCTCAAGCCATTTCGCGGAATCTCGGCTCATCATCGCTTCCTCATAATTCATAGGTTCGTCATGGTCTAGTAACATGACATCCAGAATAGGATTACCATACCACTCTGGTGTGGAGCGTACTCTGGTTGATCTACGAGGTTCGGTAGTAACTTGATCTGAAGTTTCATGATCATCATCATTAACTTTCTCACTAATTTGTGTAGGAATCATTGGAACTGATTTCTGTGATGAACTACTTTCCAATTCGGGAGAAGGCACAATTACCTCATCAAGTTGTACTTTCCTCCCACTCACTTCTTTTGAGAGAAACTCCTTCTCTAGAAAGGATACATTCTTAGCAACAAATATCTTACCTTCGGATCTGTTATAGAAGGTGTACCCAACAGTCTCCATTGGGTATCCTATGAAGACACATATCTCCGATTTGGGTTCGAGCTTATTAGGTTGAAGTTTTTTCACATAAGCATCGCAACCCCAAACTTTAAGAAACGACAACTTGGGTTTCTTGCCAAACCACAGTTCATATGGTGTTGTCTCAACAGATTTAGATGGTGCCCTATTTAACGTGAATGCAGCTGTCTCTAAAGCATAACCCCAAAACGATAGCGGTAAATCAGTAAGAGACATCATAGATCGCACCATATCTAATAAAGTACGGTTATGATGTTCGGACACACCATTACGTTGTGGTGTTCCAGGTGACGTGAGTTGCGTAACTATTCCGCATTGTTTCAAATGAAGACCAAACTCATAACTCAAATATTCTCCTCCACAATCAGATTGTTGAAACTTTATTTTCTTGTTACGATTATTTTCCGCTTCACTCTGAAATTCTTTGAACTTTTCAAATGTTTCAGACTTTTGTTTCATCAAGTAGATATACACATATCTACTTAAATCATCTGTGAAGGTCAGAAAATAACGATACCCGCCGTGAGCCTCAACACTCATCGGACCGCATACATCAGTATGTATTATTTCCAATAAGTCAGTTGCTCGCTCCTTTGTTCCGGAGAACAGACTCTTAGTCATCTTTCCCATGAGGCATGGTTCGCAAGCATCAAGTGATTCATAATCAAGTGATTCCAAAAGCCCATCAGCATGGAGTTTCTTCATGCGCTTTAGACCAATATGACCTAAACGGTAGTGCCACAAATAAGTTGCACTATCATTATTAACTTTGCATCTTTTGGCTTCAATATTATGAATATGTGTATCACTACTATCAAGATTCAACAGAAATAGACCACTCATCAAGGGTGCATGACCATAAAAGATATTACTCATATAAATAGAACAACCATTATTCTCTAATTTAAATGAATAACCGTCTCGCATCAAACAAGATCCAGATATAATGTTCATGCTCAACGCTGGCACCAAATAACAATTATTCAGTCTAAAACTAATCCTGACCGTAGATGTAGAGGTAGCGTGCCGACCGCGATCATATCGACTTTGGAACCATTTCCCACGTGCATCGTCACCTCGTCCTTAGCCAATCTTCGTTTAATCTGTAGCCCCTGTTTCAAGTTGCAAGTATGAGCAACAAAACCAGTATCAAATACATAGGCGCTACTACGAGCATTAGTAATGTACACATCAATAACATGTATATCAAATATACCTTTCACTTTTCCATCCTTCTTATCAACCAAATACTTGGGGCAGTTCCGCTTCCAGTGACCAGTCCCTTTGCAGTAGAAGCACTTAGTCTCAGGCTTAGGTCCAGACATGGGCTTCTTCACTTGAGCAGCAACTTGCTTGCCGTTCTTCTTGAAGTTCCCCTTCTTTACTTTGCCCTTTTTCTTGAAACTAGTGGTCTTGTTAACCATGAACACTTGATGCTCCTTCTTGATCTCTACCTCCGCAGTCTTTAGCATTGCGAAGAGCTTAGGAATAGTATTTTCCATCCCTTGCATATTATAGTTCATCACGAAGCTTTTGTAGCTTGGTGGCAGTGATTGAAGAACTCTATCAATGACACTATCATCAGGAAGATTAACTCCCAATTGAGTCAAGTGGTTGTGGTACCCCAACATTCTGAGTATATGTTCATTGACAGACTATTCTCCTCCATCTTGCAGCTATAGAACTTATTGAAGACTTCATATCTCTCAATCCGGGAATTTGCTTGAAATATTGACTTCAACTCCTAGAACATCTCATATGCTCCATGACATTCAAAACGTCGTTGAAGTCCCGGTTCTAAGCCACAAAGCATGGCACACTGAACTATCGAGTAGTACTCAGCTTTGCTCTGCCAGACGTTCACAACGTCCAGTGTTGCTCCTACAGCGGGTCTTGCACCTAGCGGTGCTTCCAGGACGTAATTCTCCTGTGCAGTAATGAGGATAATCCTCAAGTTATGGACCCAGTCCGTGTAGTTGCTACCATCATCTTTCAACTTAGCTTTCTCTAGGAACGCATTAAAATTCAAGGGAACGGTAGCACGGGCAATTGATCTACAACAACATAGACATGCAAAAACTATCAGGTACTAAGCTCGTGATAAATTAAAGTTCAATTAATCATATTACTTAAGAACTCCCACTTAGATAGACATCCCTCTAGTCATCTAAATGATCACGTGATCCAAATCAACTAAACCATGTCCGATCATCACGTGAGATGGAGTAGGTTTCAATGGTGAACATCACTATGTTGATCATATCTACTATATGATTCACGCTCGACCTTTCGGACTCAGTGTTCCGAGGCCATAATATCTGCATATGCTAGGCTTGTCAAGTTTAACCCGAGTATTCTGCGTGTGCAAAAACTGGCTTGCACCCATTGTATGTGAACGTAGAGCTTATCACACCCGATCATCACGTGGTGTCTCGGCACGACGAACTGTAGCAACAGTGCATACTCAGGGAGAACACTTATACCTTGAAATTTAGTGAGGGATCATCTTATAATGCTACCGTCGTACTAAGCAAAATAAGATGCATAAAGCATAAACATCGCATGCAATCAATATAAGTGATATGATATGGCCATCATCATCTTGTGCCTTTGATCTCCATCTCCAAAGCACCGTCATGATCACCATTATCACCGGCTTGACACCTTGATCTCCATCGTAGCTTCGTTGTCGTCTCACCAGCTATTGCTTCTACGACTATTGCTACCGCTTAGTGATAAAGTAAAGCAATTACATGGCGATTGCATTTCATAAAATAAAGCGACAACCATAAGGCTCCTGCCAGTTGCCGATAACTTTTACAAAACATGATCATCTCACACAACAATTTATATCTCATCACGTCTTGACCATATCTCATCACGTCTTGACCATATCACATCACAACATGCCTTGCAAAAATAAGTTAGACGTCCTCTACTTTGTTGTTGCAAGTTTTACGTGGATGCTATGGGCTTATAGCAAGAACCGTTCTTACCTACGCATCAAAACCATAATGATTTTTTGTCAAGTGTGTTATTTTAACCTTCAACAAGGACCAGGCGTAGTCAAACTCGATTCAACTAAAGTTGAAGAAACAGACGCCCGCTAGCAACCTGTGAGCGAAGCAGGTTAGTAGAACCAGTCTCATGAACGTGGTCATCTAATGTCGGTCCGGGCCGCTTCATCCAACAATACCGCCGAATCAAAGTAAGACGTTGCTAGTAAGCAGTATGACTATTACCACCCACAAATCTTTGTGTTCTACTCGTGCATATAACACCTACGCATAGACCTGGCTCAGATGCCACTATTGGGGAACATAGTATTTCAAAATTTTCCTACGATCACGCATGATCTATCTAGGAGAAGCATATCAACAAGCGGGGAGAGTGTATCCACGTACCCTCATAGACCGAAAGCGGAAGTGTTTAGTAACGCGGTTGATGTAGTCGAACGTCTTCGCGATCCAATTGATCCAAGCACCGAACGTACGACACCTCCGCGTTCAGCAAACGTTAGCTCGATGACGTCCCTAGAGCTCTTGATCAAGTTGAGGCCGAGGGAGAGTTCCGTCAGCACAACAGTGTGGGGATGGTGATGATGATGTTACCGGCGCAGGGCTTCACCTAAGCACTACGACGATATGACTGAGGTGTGTAACTGTGGAGGGGGGCACCGCACACGGCTAAGGGAAACTTTAATGTGCCTTTGGGGTGCCCCCTCCCACATATATAAAGGACGGGGGAAGAGGAGGCCGGCCCTAGAGGGGGCGCGCCAAAAGGGGGAGTCCTACTTGGACTACCGGTCCAAGTAGGATTCCTCCCCCCTTCCAATTCCAACTAGGAGAAGGAGGGAAGGGAGAAGAGGGGAGAAGGAAAGGGGGCAGCCCCCCCGCCCCCAACCCTAGTCCAATTCGGTTTGGGCTAGGGGGGCGCGCCTCCACCTGGCCGCTGCCTCCGTTCTCCACTAGGGCCCATGAAGGCCCATTAACTCCTCGGGGGGTTCCGGTAACCTCCCGGTACTCCGGAAAAATGCCCAAACATCCTGGAACCATTCTGATGTCCAAATGCAACCTTCCAATATATAAATATTTATGTCTCGACCATTTTGAGACTCCCCGTCATCTCCGTGATCTCATCCGGGACTCCGAACAAACTTCGGTTCATCAAATCACATAACTCATAATACAATTCGTCATCTAACGTTAAGCATGTGGACCCTACGAGTTCGAGAACTATGTAGACATGACCGAGACACATCTCTGGTCAATAACCAATAGCGGAACTTGGATGCTCATATTGGCTCCTACATATTCTACGAAGATTTTTATCGGTCAAAGTGCATAACAACATACGTTGTTCCCTTTGTCATCGGTATGTTAATACTTGCCAGAGAATCGATCGTCGGTACCATCATACCTAGTTCAATCTCGTTACCGGCAAGTCTCTTTACTCGTTCCTTAATGCATCATCCCGTAATTAACTCATTAGTCACATTGCTTGCAAGGCTTATAGTGATGAGCATTACCGAGAGGGCCCAGAGATACCTCTCCACTAGTAGAAAAGGGGGCAATGGTCCAGGCCGGTCCAGCCCATTAGTCCCGGTTCAATCCAGAACCGGGACCAATGGGGGCATCGGACCCGGTTCATGAGCCCCGGGGGCCGGGCGGGCCACGTGGGCCATTGGTCCCGGTTCGTCTGGACCTTTTGGTCCCGGTTGGTGGTATGAACCGGGACCAATGGGCCTCTCTCCTGGCCCACCACCATTGGTCCCGGTTCGTGGCACGAACCGGGACCAAAGGCAGCCCTTTAGTCCCGGTTCATGCTACCAACCGACCAATGGTGGTGTATATATACCCCCTCGGCAAGAGCAGAGCACACCGCCTGCTTTTTTCCGCCGAGGGGAGAGGGCTGGTGGTGCTCTAGCTCACCTCATATGCACACAAGGTGTTCGATGGAATGCCCGAGCCACACTACTTAAGGTTTCTCCTCTCCAAGCTCGACCGCCAAGCTCCATTTTCCTCCATATTTGTCTAGGTTTAGCGGTTCGTCACGCCTGCCCCCGTCTTCAACGTCGCCGATCACCCGCACCGATCTCATTGCTGCACCACCATGGTGAGCCTCTTGTTCTTATCTTCTTTCCGAAAGGAAAAATATTCTTATTTGTATGTTTAGATAGATATATACTTGTATAATTTTCTTACTTTTATTATTGCATCTTATATAGTGCGATGGTTTTGGTATCCGCCCCATCGGCCCTCGTCTCCGCCTATGATTCGGATGTGGTATATATTACCTTTTCATAACTATTGGTTCATTTATTGTTTATGACAATTATGCCGACCAACGTGACATAGATTTTATTTATCTAGGAGGTTGTTGAACCGGAAATTCCAACCGACCCTATTGTCGAGAGGTTAAATTTAGTTGAACAAGAAAACAATTTGTTGAAGGAAAAAATAGAAAAATTGAGGAGGAGAAGATGATATTGGAGTTGCATGTTGCGGATGTCATCGATGATCACAAGATCAAGATGGATGCAATGCGCTTGAAGATTAGAAAGATTAGAAAATATGCCATTCATACCGAGGCTTGGTATCGTTATGCCATTGGATCAGTTGTTACATTGGTTGCGATTATGATCGCATTTGTTTTCGCATTGAAATGTTTTACATAGTTTCAGTGCATGGTTTAATTAATTTAGATGCTCTGCAGAGCTTTATGTTGTTAGATGAGAACTATGTATGTACTTTGGTTTTAATGTGATGATGAACTTCTATTAATTTGGTCACTTAATTAATTATCTATTCATGATGTTCTCTAATGATTTTTGACACACTTAATTATATATAATGCACAGATGAACCGCAATGGATGTACGGTTCAAGACACACCTCCGAGTACATTAAGGCGTGCATAATTTTCTCGAAGTGGCTGAGGCAAACAAGCATAATGGTTTTATGTGTTGTCCATGCCCTATATGTGGGAATACGGAAGTCTTACTCTGACCAGAAAATCCTCCACACCCACCTGCTTTACAAGGGTTTCATGCCACACTATAATGTTTGGACGAGGCACGGAGAAATAGGGGTTATGATGGAAGACGGCGAAGAAGAAGAGTACGATGACAACTATGTGCCCCCTGAATACGGTGATGCTCCTGAAGATCAAGAGGAACGAGACGATGTGCACGATGATGCTGCAACGGGAGAAGCTGCTGAAGATCAAGAGGAACCGACGATGTGCCCGATGATGATGATCTCCGCGGGTCATTGTCGATGCAACACAAAGCTCGGTACCGTGCTTGAATTGCTACAATGGAAGGCAGAGAATGCAGTGCTCGATAAAGGATTTGAGAAGCTACTTAAAATATTGAAGAAGAAGCTTCCAAAGGATAACGAATTGCCCGACAAGACATACGCAGCAAAGAAGGTCGATGCCCTCTAGGATTGGAGGTGCGAAGATACATGCATGCCCTAATGATTGCATCTCTCTCTGCGGTGCGCATAAGGATCTGAACGCATGCCCGGTATGCGGTGCATTATGGTATAAGATCGACGAGATGACCTCGGTGATGTTGAGGCGAGCCCCCAGAAGAGGGTTCTGCAAAGGTGATGTGGTATGCTCCTATAATTCCACGGTTGAAACGTCTGCTCGAAACGGAGAGCATGCCAAGTTGATGCGATGGCACAGTGAGGACCGTAAGAAAGACGGGAAGTTGAGAGCACCACGACGGGTCGCGATGGAGAAAAATCCAGAGAAAGTACTGGGATGAGTTTGCAAGTGAGCCAAGGAACGTATGGTTTGCTTTAAGCGCGGATGGCATTAATCCTTTCGGGAGCAGAGCAGCAATCACAGCACTGCCCGTGACTCTATGTATGTATAACCTTCCTCCTTGGATGTGCATGAAGCGGAAGTTCATTATGATGCAGTTCTCATCCAAGGCCCTAAGCAACCCGGCAATGACATTGATGTGTACCTAAGGCCATTAGTTGAAGAACTTTTACAGCTGTGGAATGGAAACGGTATGCGACGTGGGATGAGCACAAACAGAGGAATTTAACCTAAAGGCGTTGTTGTTCGTGACCATCAACGATTGGCCCGCTCTCAAGAACCTTCGTGACGGATAAACAAGGGATACCACGCATGCACGCACTGTTTACTTGACACCGATAGTATATACACTACAGGAATCAGACAGTTTGCCGTCAGGCAAGTACAGACGGCAAAGGCTGAAATACAGACGGCAAAGATTTTGCCGTCACCTGGCTGACGGCAAAGTGTGACGGCAAAGGCAAAGTCGGCAAAGAGTACTTTACCGTCAGCTTTTTATCGGGCAGACAGCAAAGAGATTTTGCCGTCAGTAAAACAATAACAGACGGCAAAGAACAGGGTCTCTGCCGTCAGCCAGACTCCAGGTTTGCCGTCATCCAAAATCATCACAGACGGCAAATTGCTTTTTCATGATTAGAAAAATAAATCACCAGCGCTAGTAAACCCATCACAGCCGTAGTTTTGCAAAACTGACCCACTTTTCACAAAGAAATTCGCGGCACAATGTACAAAAACTTGAAACAAAAACTGGAATTCGTGAAATATCAATGCAGCTACACGCATAGGCACTGAGCATCAAATTTCTGCCGGTACACGCACATAGTAGCAATTAGTAACAGTTACTAAGAGCCACAAATTAAGTGCCGTGGTCGGGGCAATGGCGTTCTTGGAGGGAGGTGGAAAAGGTCGCGGCGCCGGGGGACGGGGATGGCGGCGTGCGGCTGCTCGGGGCGACGATGGCCAGGGCAAAGGGAGGAAGGGGTCGGGGCCGACGGCGCCCGGGAGCAGGGCCCGCCACGTGAGGCTGCTCTGGGCGACGAGGGAGGGCCGGGGCCGGCGGCGCCATGGCCGGCCGCGTTCGCTGCTCGGGCAACGGTGGAGAGCCGGGCGGCAGAGCCATGGCGGGCCGCTGCGGATGCTCGTGGCAACGGGGAGGGTCGGGGCCAGCGGCGCCATGGCGGGCCTCTGCGGCTGCTCGGGCGGCGAGGGAGGGCCGGGGCGGGCGGCGCCATGGCGGCCGCCGGCTGCTCGGGGCGGTGATGGAGGGCCGGGGTCGGCGGCGGCTGCTCAGGGCGGCGATGGAGGGCCAGGGCCGGAGGCGGCTGCTCGGGCGATGGGGGAGGGCCGAGGCCGGCTCCGCGCGGCTGCTTGGGACGAAGAGGGAGCGAGGAGAGAGGAGGGAGAACGAGAAGGAGAGGGCGCGTGCGACGTGGGGGTGCGTGCATCATGGGTGGATAAGTGCGTCCGACAGGAGTGGTGGGATGGAGCCTTGCGTTATGGGCTGGTGCGGCTGAGATATTGCCATGTCATCGATCCGGGAGATCAATCCGTGTGCTGTGCTTCTTCTTTGCCGTCTGTAAAAAAAACACAGACGGCGAAGGGTCCAGTTTGCCGTCTGCCAATAAAAAAAGAGACGGCAAATTTTTTTTGCCGTATGTGGATAAAAACACACACGGCAAAGATTTTTTGCCGTCTGTTTTTTTATGGGCAGACGGCAAACTAAGGTCTTTGTCGCCTGTGTTTTTTTCGCAGACGGCAAAGTACTCTTTGTTGTTAGTCATTCTTTGCCGTCAGCAGCTGACGGCAAAAGTTGTCTTTGCCGTCAGGCACGACAAAAAGCTGACGGCAAAGACCCCCACAGACGGCAAATTAGCTGATTCCTGTAGTGATACCTGGCAAGCTGCAGGAAGAATGTGTACCTGGGCCATCGTCGATTTCTTCCGACCAACCATCAATGTCGAAAGAAAGGCAAGCATTTCAAAGGCGAGGCAGATCACCGGAAGAAGCCCGCCATGCGTACCGGTGATCACGTACTTGCTATGGTCAATGATTTACACGTAATCTTTGGAAAGGGTCCGGCGGACTAGCTGTTCCGAGGACGCCGAGGGACACGCACCCATGTGGAAGAAGAAATCTATATTTTGGGACCTACCCTCTTTGGAAAGACCTAGAGGTCCGCTCTTCAATCGACGTGATGCACGTGACGAAGAACCTTTGCGTGAACCTGCTAGGCTTCTTGTTAGGGACAGGATCCCGATCAGTGCGGGGTTCTTGTTAGGGACAGGATCCCGATCAGCATCCAGCAATGGTATAAGCCTGCTAAGGATGAAGACGCTGAGGTGTCTTATGTCAATGATATGCAGAAAGAAGATCTTTGGAATGAGCTGAAGGCAAATTTCACCCTACCGCCAGAGGAGGATCCAGAGAAGCCAGTTATAGAGCAATTAATCAAGTCTTGTGCTCTTAAGAAGATGGCTGGCCTAATGAGGAGGTGGAGGAAAGAGCTGAACCAGTTTGTCAAGAAAAAAGAGACACCAGAATTCATCGGCAAATATGAGAAGATCAAAGATCACTGGCCCGCATTTGTGGCCCACAAGACATCAGAAAAGAGTAAGAAGATGTCGGAGACAAACAAGAAAAATGCTGCGAAGAAGAAGCTTCACCATCGCACGGGTCGTGGCTACCTCAAAGCCCGCCTAAGTGGTCCAAGGCTGAGCATGATCTGCTTGAAAAGGGATCGAACCAGAGACAATGCGCTGGCAGACCGTTGCGGACTTGGTTCTTCGGGCTGGCGGAACCTTGGACCTATGAATAGGCGATGTCGATGGACGGACGAGCAACTGCAAACACCAGTCAAGAAACTTCGACACTATATCGATGCTGCGCAGCGAGGGACGTTCCTTCCAAACAGGGAGAAGGACGAGCTCACAATGGCCCTTGGGAATCCCGAGCACCCTGGACGGACACGAGGCAGGCCAGGCTCCCTTCCGTGGAAGGTTGGTTTTCCGGACGCAGGGGGTTACAAAACCCACGAGAGGAGGAAGAAAGTGGAGCAGGACCAAATGCAGGCGCTGCTTGGAAGGGTAATGGGGCTAGAGGATCGAGAAGAGGAACGAGAAGCAGCAGATCGCAACAAACGACATGTCAAGCTTCCCGGCTACCCCGCCATCTCAGCGGAGAAGCAGCGTTGCTTCCACCGAGCTGCTTCAGCGGAGCATGTCTTGACGGCTCCTCGCCAGCTATCCCGTGGATGGTATCACGAGTCTCAAAATTGCCACATTATGGCGCAATGCATGAATTTGAAGGTCAAGGCGGCTGTTGGCCAAGTTTATCCTAGTGGACCCGCACAACTTATCACCGCCACCGATTCCGAAGGATTTGCTAAGGTGATGGTTGAAGAAATAACGGAGGGATTTGAGGACCTCGAGCTTGAGCACCCTACCGGTCAAGGGGAGACTAGGCTGGGTTCTGCTCTGAAGACTCCATGCCTATGGCGGAAGGAGCTCATCGACCTTCTCAACTGGATGCCTCCGCCTCCTCCTTCTCCTCCGGCGAGTCAGGGCACTCCGCCTCCTCCACCGCCTCCTCCTCCGGCGAGTGACGATCAGGGCACGCGTGGCGGCACTCTGCCTCCTCCACTGCCTCCTCCTCCAGCGAGTGAAGATCAGGCACGCGTGGCGGCACTCCGCCCCTTCTCCGGCGTGGCGGCACTCCGCCTCCTCCTTCTCCGCCTCGCCAAGAACGGCGGAAGAGACCCGCCGCCGCCCCGGCTGCTCCGACGCGTCGTAGTCCTTCTCCTCCGCCTCGTAAGCAAGCACGAAGAAGACAGACGCCGCAGCCACTCCGTCTGCTCCGGCGTCTAGCAGCACAAGAAGAGAGAGGCAATACAGATACGGTCCACCTCTAAAGCCTGTAGAGAAGTTACTGACGAGAGGAGCAAGGAGGAAAACGATACGATCATGCAGACCCAAGTGAAGGAGTTCTTTGAAGGGTTAAAGCAAAGATACATCCACCTCCGGAGGAGAAGGTAGATCCGTGAAAGCAAAGCGCACTCTCGATGCCCCGAGGAAACCACCAAAGTCTCCGCCGAGAACCAACTATGAGCATTCATGAAGACATATCTCCAAGCCAAGCGGTCGGGAACTACATCCGTGATAAAAGGTCAAAAGAACAACGGTCAAAGGGGAAAAAAATTGCCCAGCTCGGCGAACAAGCACAGCAATCGTGTCCCCCGCTGAATGTGTCTAATCCTCCGGGGACGGTGGCCGATTATGGCAATCTTGGAGATTACCTGCCTGACGATGCACTTCCTGATTTCATGGAGGTGGACTTATTCAGATACGAGTACGGGAAGCCTCTCGTCAAAGATGAAAAGTCTCTGACAACAATGATGCGAAGATTCCACAGTTGGTACATGAAAACCTACAGAGAGTCTGAGGGGACGAACACTTTGTATCTGAAAATTAAAGAGGAGCACGACCTCGTTTCAAATGACCTGTTGTCTATTCCATTTGAGGAGTTCTTCGAGTTCTTCAATCAAAAGGCCCTCGATAAATTAATGGTCTTTTGCTACTGCCGTAAGTACTATTTCGTCATTAGTCCGTATATATAGCTCGGCTCTTTCATTGCATGTATTTATAATTAATTATCCTCAATATATTATGCAGATTGAAGATCGTCGAGTGCAAAAAAATGAAATCTATGATATTGGGTTCATTAACACAAATATCATAGATGTTTTTCTGGTTGAAAAGCGCGCCGAAGAGGCCGAGGACAACTTGCTACAATCATTGATCAAAAATCAAAACAAAGATACCATACTCTTTCCTTACCACGGCCCGTGAGTGTTATTGTCGTGTGCATATTCGGTTTTCCTTATTACTCGAGCGAGGTTAATGTAATTGATGAGTTATGCATGCGCAGGTTCCACTATATTCTTCTCGAGATTAAGCTTGAGCGTGGACTAGTAACCGTCTTAGACTCAGACGGAAAGATTCCAGCACCTATGCGGACATGACTGAAATGCTCGACAAGTAAGTTCAATCGATCATTATCGCACCATATCGGCAACTTTTTGTTCATTTCCTGATATCTCAAGTAATAACAAATATTTTCTTTGTCTTGCAGGGTTTGGAAACAGTTCACCGCACAAACTCCGGACTGCCAAGGAGCTGCGATATACATACCCGAAAGTAAGTACTATCGGCGCGCATCTCCGCTGATTCTATAGCTATACTTTCATCAATGCCATTTATATAATGCTTCATTATCAGTTTGATTGACCTCTATTTCTCGTAAAGTGCTTGTGGCAGGAGGAAGGAATGATTTACGTGGATACTACGTGTGCGAGTTCATCCACAACGCGACTTTGAAAAACAAGCGGGCTACTCTAGAAGACAATATGAAGTGCGTAAGCAATAATATTCACAATTTCATTTTATTACACCATCATTTCTGTTGAGTTTCATTCATATATATGTATTAATTAACCCCTTCTTCAAATTAATTAGACGTGGCAGATGCGGGTGAACTCCTAGAACCAGATCGCATGAAAGCAATTCAAGAGGAATTGGCGGGATTCTTTCTTGAACACGCCATCAATAAAGCGGAGAATACCATGTGGAACTTGAATTCAAATGCTAGTGGTTTGTAATTAAGAGATCTTATATAGATTGTACATGTATGTAGCCAGTAAAACTTGTTGTTCGACCAATCTCTCGGAGAAGGAGAGGTCGATCGATCACTTCTCTCGATATGCATGACTTAACTTCAGATGAATGGTTCTCTCGATCACTTATGTATATATACTACGTGGCGTCGAGCAAGCACGGACATAAGAGAGGACACTTCTCTGTATTAATTAGCTAGCTAACACAATATACGAAACACCTAAATTAACCCCCAAAACCCCCAACCCCCTCCTTTCAAAAAAAAAAACCCCAGCCACTGGAATGCAGACACGTGGATGCCTTTTGGTCCCGGTTGGAGCCACCAACCGGGACCAAAGGCCCCCTGACTGGGCTCGGCGCACAAGGCCACGTGGAGGCACATTGGTCCCGGTTCGTGTTTGAACCGGGACTAATGGGTTGAGGTATTAGTAACGACCCATTAGTCCCGGTTCCCGAACCGGGACTAAAGGCCCTTACGAACCGGGACTGATTGGTGGTTTTCTACTAGTGCTCTGATACACGGGGTGAAAAATCCTAATCTTGATCTATGCCAACCCAACAAACACCTTCGAAGACACCTGTAGAGCATCTTTATAATCACCCAGTTACGTTGTGACGTTTGATAGCACACAAGGTGTTCCTCCGGTATTCGGGAGTTGCATAATCTCATAGTCAGAGGAACATGTATAACTCATGAAGAAAGAAATAGCAATAAAACTAAACGATCATTATGCTAAACTAACGGATGGGTCTTCTCCATCACATCATTCTCTAATGATGTGATCCCGTTCATCAAATGACAACACATTTCTATGGCTAGGAAACTTAGCCATCTTTGATTAACGAGCTAGTCAAGTAGATGCATACTAGGGACACTCTCTTTGTCTATGTATTCACACATGTACTAAGTTTCCGGTTCATACAATTCTAGCATGAATAATAAACATTTATCATGATATAAGGAAATATAAATAACAACTTTATTATTGCCTCTAGGGCATATTTCCTTCAGCCTCGACCACATCAAGAATTTCGCCCCGGACCAGGTCGTCACATTTGGAAGCTCGGAATACACCGCTGATTCACGTGGTGATCTCGTCCTCTCTGGCTGGACGTGAGATCGACTCAAGAACTTGTCGACCATCACGGGCTTGACCTCGGAGCCAACCCCCGATCCAAGCCACGGATCGGATCTCGCAATGGATCTTAGTTTATAACCGCCATGTGTAAACGCTAGATACCCCCAGGTTTGTATAAGCCGTGGGGTTTAATCTGTAGAGGCACGGTTGCAAGGTTTAGAGCTTAGAACATCTTCATACAATCTCGAGGTAGATCGTACTGTACTCTATACCCCATAACAATCAATATATCAGAAGCATGGCATATGTTTTACCTCATCAGGAGGGCCCAAACTTGGGGTAAAACATTGTGCCCCTACTTTCTCATGTTACCATCTAGCTCAGATCACCAAGCCTGGCACACCCTACCCGACATCTTCTGGTTTTAGCACCGACATTGGTGGCACATGCTTGTCCCATTGTGTGATCACAAGAGCTAGATGGTGAATCTTCAGATCGATGACAGCATTTGCTGCGGGGATACCTTCGTCCTCGGCCAGCCTTTTGCTTTTGGTAGCAACGTGCTGCACACCAACTAGACTGGCCATCTCGACCAAGTAGAGACTCCCCCCCCCCTTGGCCAAGCCATCCAGTTCAGCAATCTGGAGTCCGCCGCAGATTCACGCAGCGAGCTCGCCTTCTCGGGTTGGGTTTCGAACCAGCCTGAGAACTCAACGGATGTTCCTGCCCGTGCACCAGATTGAATCTTGGAGCTGGCCCCCAAAACAATTTGTACCTCGGATTCGTCCTCGAGTTCGGCTCCGAGCGTCACCTCACCGGTTCAGGTGTCAAACCTCCATGGCGAGAACTCCAAGGTCGCGTCAGGCAACACCTCGCCTAATTAAACTGCAGGTATGTCCCACCTACTGTCAAGAGATGAGCAAAACTGACCTCTCCGCTCTAAACGAGATGGTGGACCAGATCAAAGGTCCGGGAATCTCCAATGGACAATCCTCGGTCTATGAACAAATCCGAAGAAAATCCGAGGGTGCGGAAATTTTCGTACCCGAGATCTTCCGGTTTTAGCACCGACACTTCTTTTCTACCTGCACATGGAAATACAGGGCAAAAGTTTGTTGAAACAATCCATTCGCTAAAAAAATACGGACTAATTGGTATCATTGCATTGTGTCAATGTAATCTTGTTCTTTTGGAAGCTGTGTAATAGGAATGTTTAGGTAGATGGTCTCATTGACAGTGGCCATGTGCATGCAGATGAGCTTGTCTACCATCCTGTGGACCGGCTCTCATCCGGACGTCCTACAATGGCACCTTCATGCTCCCTCTCGGTAGCCCTTGGGGCACGGCAGCAACGCCGCTTCCTTTGCACTCTTGGTCGTCGGTGCTCCATTCCGTAGAGATCGACAAAAGCCGTCGAATCACCGGCACGATGGGACAGGTGTTGTCGTGACATGGATGTACCTGTACGATCTGCACCCTCTCGACAACCACGACTAGAGTGTGGCCCATGCCGACACGGTGTTGTTCCAGACTTGCAGCCGAGCAGTTGGAAGCTGCCATCATTGGCCACGTACTGCATGAGTGACGCACCACCGGACATGGTGAAGGCCATGGATCTCTTCATCGTTGTGTTGATGACTGGGTCGGAGCTGACGTAGTTGCATGTCGAGAAGCATCCCTGTGTCGAAGGACCCTGCCAAGGAGGACAATAGCGATGGTGTCTTGGTCCCCTGGTGCTCGGAGGATCTTTGGGGCGCGTTAGTATAGACGCTTCCGGCCTTCCTAGAACAATGGCGCCCGTCCAATTGATAGCCAGGAAAGGAGAAGCAGGGCGCCCAGTGGACGACGTCGATGACCAGATCGAGGTAGGGATTATTTAGGGATCTCTTGTACCAGCGTGATTGAGAGGAGCGGCACAGTTCCTAGTTTTTAGGGTCGTTTGAGCTTGGATACGTCAATGAGTTTGTATTGAAATCAGTTCCTGGTGTTTGTATTGGATATGTGTGCTTCGTGGGTTGTTACGCAAGTGACCGAGGAGAAACGTAGGTGACAAGACTGCCCACTTACGTAAAACGGAAAACGACTAATAAACAGAAAGAAGAAAACCTCCTCCCTTTATTATTAGGTAAAGATAAGCAGCTTGTAGTGGTATTGAAAGGATTTCTTAACCACTCCTTGTTGGAGAACTAATTTGTGTTAACATTTCATCTTTAAAAAGAATGTGCATGAAATTTGTTAACTTTCGCTCATGCATCTTTACAGGCTGGCTTGTTTTTCCTCCTGAACGTTGGCTGTCATCTTTGCAGTTCCCTTTACTTTCCAAAAACTGGTTCTTAAAGAGTTGGTCCAGGACAGGTAGAGTGTGCATCATAAAACTACATCCCAGGGGGTTCAAAATCATTTGAGATGGTGGCAAGATTGTGCTATGTAATGGAAATAGAACTTTCTTTTGCAAATGTTGTCCCGCCTACATTGTGCCTCTGTGCATCTCCAGATGACTGAAGAGATATATGATGACAATTGCACAGATAGAAATGTTTCTTAACCAAGTGTTGAGACTATCCCCTGTTCAGAAGGGTTTGGTACCTACGGAACTTTTGCTCGGCCTGCTTAAAACATCCATGATTCTGAAAGCCAACTCCACTTGCATTTCCAACTTAGAGAAATGCGTTGGCATGCAACTTGACCAGGCCCGTCTGAGGATCTGTTACTGCCAAGTTACTCTTATACAATGGAAACACTGTGCAATGTCGAGTGCGTGCACATATTTCTTGAGCACTTTTTGGCAATGGACCAAGCCAACAGCGGTTGCTCCCCGTGCATGGACTAAGCCAACGGCGGACGCAGCCTGTCATCTTTGGCATCTTTGGCTGAGTGAGAACAAGCTGCTTCCCCTGTTACACTCCCCACCTCTAAGCTAGGAGCTATTTACTACTGCGGACATGAATACAATCAACGGACATGAACCCTGTAATGTGTTGAACAATATCATATATAGTTCTTGGTACCTCCAATATCTCAATCCTCCTAAAGAAGCAGGGAGTCTTTTGGCACTCCTATCATGGCTGCTCCTTTCTCTAAGAGCTTTGCAAGCTATTAAATAGTGCCATGCTTCATGCGGCCACACAATCACTACAAGGATTCCGGTCTATTGCAACAAAATTTATTGCTACAACTATATTTCGTTGCAATAAAATGCTATATTACCACAAAATTCCAGTTCGTGGTAATAGGATCTACATATTGCCACAGTTTCGTTCCATCGCGCTAGGTACTCATTTTTGTTGCAATAGAAGCCACATATTGCCACAAGCTACATCAGCGTTGCAATATGGTGGTGATATTGCGACAGTTGCGACCTGTTGTGTGAAGTATATGAGTTCACTCAGTTTGGCATCACACATTTCGTGGCAATAGGTACTTATCGCCACGAAACATCATGTATTGCAACAAACGATTTTGTTGCAATAGAACCGAATCCTTGTAGTGAATTGTTCACTCAGTTTGGCATCACACATTTTTGAAGGTGTCATCGAAAGTGGGGTGCAAACGCATTCTCGTGAGCTTTGGTTGTTCTAGTTGAGTCATCTCAGATAAATGATAAACTGATGATGCATTAATTAATAAGAGGAAGAAAAGAGGAAGTCTAAATCATGCACTAATTGATAGTTTAAGCTTTTATATGTAACAAATTAGAGGGTGTCCCACCAATTTGTGTGGCTAGATTTGTTATTGGTGTTTTCATAAATAATTGATTATTGATAGATATAACTCATATACTATATTTTATATAGTATAATGGAGATAAAAACCATGACAAAAAAATAACATTGTATTCACTTGATCAAACTAAATAATTATACCTCTTAAAAATCAAAATGATTATATATACATCCGATACAAAAAATAACTAAATTTAGAGCCACATATTTGATTAAAATGATCAATCTTGGGGCCATCTTCGGGGGTCCTATGTCCACCACGTCGGCATCTGACAATCCAGATCCACCCCAAAACTCACTTCGTATTCAAAATTGTTGCCATGTTCACACCGGCTCCCGACCTTACACCTACCTGCATTCACACCAGCTACCGGCCTTGCTGCATTCATGGCCAGTTAGTCGGTGAGGCGCCTGAGAAGCCTACCCAACTATTTAAATAGCCAGTCAACCACTCCCAAACCCTACCTCCCATTCTTCCCATTTTCCCATCCCGTCGACGTCGCCTGAGCCGCCTAGTTCATCATCAGCCGTCCGTCGTCGCTACTATGAGGACCTGGATCACCTATTACAAGATGTTGACGTCCATGCACTGCGGACACCCGATGCCAGGCCCGCATTGCGACAGACCAACAAGGAGGCAACCACATGGCCATGGCGGAGGTGGCGGAGGAGGAGGAGGTGATAGCCGTTGACAACGTGGCTCCGGCTGGCGGTCAAGATGACATCTTCTACATGGAGAAACCGGAGGTGGAGGGCGTGAATGATGGTGCTGTCGCACCGCTCGTTGATGCACCGGAGCTCATCGACTGATCGACGTGAACAGGATGGTCTACACGTACATGCAAAGTGCAAGTACGGTCATGTGCGAGCGCCGTCTTGTCCGCATCAACTAGTCGCGGCATGTACTCCTCTTCGGACAGCTCGAGGCCTAGAACGACGAGCCGCTAGAGTAGCATGAGGCTGGTCATAGTGGGGAGTAACTTAAACTAGTGTCATGCATATGACACTAGTGTAAGTTACTACATCCATAGTGCAAAGTAACATAGTAGTAGTATCATAGATTGCTTCATTTATTATCTCATAGATTCGTTTTGCCTCGGGAAGCGCTATGTTACAGTAACATATTATGTTACCACAAGCACTTTTTTCCTCATTAAATACTTGCCACATAAGCAAAATTGTCTTGGGATGTGTTAAGTTACTACGTAAGTTACTCCCACTATGGCTAGCCTGACGATGATGCCAAAGAGGTAAACGTTTATGGCCCCGACTAATTCGCGCTGGCCGCCAACTATGACGAGGCCGCCGGCTCCAGCGCGGGATCGGCAACCGCACCGACTGGGAGGAGTAGAATTTATTATAGTAGTTTTATGTTGTTTAGGGAGCTTTTGCATGGTAAAAATACCTACGAAGTATGAATCAACGTTGAACGACTCGGTGTCCATCGGATGGCATCCTCCTCGCTTGATATTTAACATATGAATGAACTAGCAGCAGTATGAATCAACATTGAACGACTCGGTCTCTGCCTTGTTCGAGGGATAGGTCTGGACGGGTGAGATCCTCTGCAGTACCGTATGGTGCTGTAGTGTCCATGACATGTGGGGCCAGGTCCCACATGGCAGTGATTGTACAGCACCGTACAGTACTGCAGAGGATCCTAACCCGGTCTGGACGGCATCCGTCTATCTTGATTTCTGAGGAAACGTTCGAAGTGTCAACGAACACTTGGTGGCCTCTATGTGGTGATTGTCTTTGGAGATGCCCTTATGCCACATGCCACATGTTGACTGACTCATCTTTTTGGAAAAGAAATGCTCACATTTTTTATTAAAATAGTTTGATGGAATTATAAATAAATCTTTAGAATTTTCTAAAAATGTAGTGAATTTGCAAAAATGTTTGTGAATTTAGAAAATAATCCCGAGTTGAAAATTTTGTTCGCAAATTTAAAGAGGATTCCTGAGTTTAAAAATATGTTCGCACATCAAAAAAAAAATCATGATTTGCAAAAAGTTTGCACATTTCAAAAAAATTGTTCATGAATCTTAAAAAGTCTTGTAAATTTTAAGCTTTCAAATTTATCAATAATAATTAAAATTTTAAACTATAATAACAAATTCTAAAAATGTTCATGGTCTAAAAAATCATAAAATGCAAAGCAAACACAATTTTTTAAAAAACTTCCATAAATTTTGATACAAGGTAGTAGAAAAACACAAAGGAAAAAGCATTTAAAAAATAATAAATAGGAAAAAATAACAAATGGAAACGGGACGAAAGAAACGAAAACGAAAAAGCCACAAGTGCAGTGACCAGTGATCATTCGTTTTCATTTGTTGGCACCGGCCGCGTTATGCGCAAACCATAATTGGATCCACGGATGTTTTAGCTTGATCATAAGAACCGGCAGCGGGTACGTCGATCCATGTGATGAAGATAGCAGCAGTGAGGTAACCACGGCGATGATCTCCTTTTGATGGATGATCACATTGAACACAATATCACGACATTAAGTTATGAATATGATGCATGTGATGTTTGAAGGGGGAATGCAGCGAATGAGAACCTGCTGCCTCTGATGAAATGACTATTCGGCGACCCTAATCCGATCGGTCTCAACACCGCCTGGCCCAGTTCGGTGTCGTGAGGCCGATTTTCAGGTTACCATACGCTCCCGTTCATCGTGAGAAGAGGGTGGAGTTTGTTCGAATTGTCGAAACTATCGAACGGGAGAATCAGATTCTGCATGACGATGATTTCGTGTTGATCAATAGGTAGTGAATAATCAAGCTCATTGCGCTGTGGCCAATGTATGTTGCGGAACGGCGGTAATGTCACAGTGCCCTTTGTAGTTTTTCCTTTTAGACGCTTCATTTGTTCACCCGTCATTTGTTGATCTTTCTTGTGATTGGAATTTGGAATTCGATTTGGAACATATTTGGTTTCTTCCCACCTTGTGATGCCAGTTCCAGTTAGAAGTGAGAATAACCTGAGACATGTACAATCGGGTTGTTACGTGTTGATGTTTTGCACCAAATTCAGGCCTTTCCTCGGAGTCTAGTCAATCCACTATTCGCTGCCCTTCCTCGTAAGTTGGTGCGCACGTTACATCCACATGTTATCACTCGGTATGAACAGCGAAATGGCGCTGGATTTTGGGTGGAGCTAAGCCATGGTTGGATAGAAATGGCACCTGAACTTCCCAACCTTTTGACTGGAGTGGGCTAGCTTAGATGTTTGAAAGGGGCAACAGGTGTAGGTCAACCCTTTTCACGTGTCGAAGAACATGCGTGATGGGATACTGCTCCACTACCAAAGGCAAGTCAACAACCGGCCGTTGCGACTTGCGACGGAGGATGAGCGTGCACTGTGCACACATGCGGAGATGATATGTTTACACCTACCGGGAGGTGGGAGAGTTCAGAGGTGCCCTGTCTGTCGCGGCGGAGGCGGCGCTGCTGCTGCTGTTGTCGATGCAGCTGACCCGTCGTCTCCCACATGGAACTGCTAAAACGAAACAAAAAAGATGTTGAGTTGCGATGTTTGGTTTTGAGACTTACAAATATGTACTGTTTTGAGACTTACAGATAGGACATGTTTGGTTGCCGTTGTCAACAGTTCCTGCATCGCATACAGATAGGGCGTGTTTGGTTGCCGTTGTGAACCAAACACATCTATGCCTTGTATTTTGACAGTTTTTAGGGTAGTATTTTTTACAGATTTTTGACATGTATATGTTAAAAATACAAAGTCTAGTGACTATTATGCATATATGTGACATTATCCTTACGAAATATGTGACAAATGCCTTTCCTTATGTAGCTCCAACCAAACGCCCAAATGAAACCATTCCATTACACCTACTTGCCCCAACAAAACATAGGAACAGAATCAACCCATTCCGGTGGAATGAAATGTCACGGAACCATGACATTCCATTCCACTTGGTTCCTCAACCAAACACACCCTAATACGCCATCTGCTAGTTGTTTGGTTGCCTGCATCTAGTGTCCCTGCATTAGGTAATACGCAAGTGCACTTTGTTTGGTTGCCTGCATTGGCCCGAGCGGCACATAAACACGGCGTTTGGTTGCATACGGCGTATATGTTGTGCTTACCTTGTACCCCAGTTGATGAGCTTACCCACACCTAGCACACCAACGCCACAGCACAGCAATGGCAATGAACTGGGCGAAGATGGTGAAGTTCTTCAGCTTCAGCCCAAACTGACGATCCACCTTGACACCTCCAACCATGCGACTGTCAACACTGCTGCCGTGCACCCACTCGGAGTAAGATTTTTTTGCTGCCTGCCTAGTCTTGAACCCTCTATGGTTGCTGTTGCTATAGGATGCCACTTGTGCACTAGCTTCTTCCCATGAACTATAAACCCCTGGAACCTTACCGATGAACACGGCATACCACTTGCCCTAGCAATGCACAAGAGCAAGAGTTGAAGCAACAAATCAATGGAGCACACAAGTAGCAAGCAAAGTAGCACACAAACAACAATGGAGCAGAAGAGAAGAAGTAAAGCATGCATGATCATATGGCATAGCAAGTTCTACCTAGCACTACCATCGTGTTATCCTACCACCACATTCAAAAGAGGGTGTCGTCCTACCACCGCAAGTTCACCATCATCGTGAGGGGTTAGTATATACCACCTCACCAAAATATACAGACCATCAAATAGTTTTCCAAGCCTAGCTACACAAAATGTACATCGTCATCGTCATCGTTGTCGTCGTCGCCACCGCCATCACCGTCGGGGATCATGCACGCTCACAGGCAGCACTACTCTAGTAGTAGTGCTTGCCCAGCCAGCTCCTAAGCCACAGCACTCTGTGAGCGTCAGCCATGGCAACGAACCCAACACACTGGGCCTTGTTGTCAAGCAGGTGGCTAAGAGCTACCATGAGAGCCTCGTTGCTGAAGCCACCCTGGGTCATGACAGCGCCATACAGGTCAGGGTGGATGTGGAGGGGCTTGCACTCCCTGATGGCTGTCGCCACCTCCTTCACCGCCTCAGTCATGCTGCAAAAGACATTGATCTCCTCCTCCATCAGGCCTCCTCTCTTCCTCTTCCTATCATGGACGGGGTCAAATGACTTGTCGAAGGGCTTCGCAGCGGGCTTGTCAGGGCCATCAAGGACCTCGACATCGGGGGTCCTAGGGAAGTCTAGCATGGGAGAACCAAGAGGCTCCCCCGAGCCCATGGCATGCTTCTCAGTTGCCAGCCCGAAGGAGAAGATGTGCCGCATCTGGTTGTAGTTCTGTATGGGTGTGTTGAGGAACTCAGCGCCCCTTGGGTGGTCCCAATAATGAAACACAAGTGTTGTTAGTTGCGATTAGGAGTAGGCAATGGTGGACAGTATGAAAAGGAAAAGGGTTGTGAGCTAACCGCGACATGACCGGCGTAGTGCTCTGCCTCCAAAACTATGGAGCAAGTGTTGTCATCCCATGAGGCGCCGCTAAGGTCTCTCAGCTTGGACACTTGGATCCATCGACTTCTTCACTTCCTCAGGTGGTTGTACACCTGGGTGGCAGACACCTCTTGCCCACAGAACTCGAACACCTGCTTCGCAACGGTGTTCAAGTGCACCTCCTTGAAGCCCTTGTCAGTCCTAACTCCACTAGAGATGAGCTCACACATCTTGTTCAGTACGAACGTGGACATGAACGGCTGCCGCTTCATGTTGTTCGACCTACCATCCTTCTTTACCTTTATTGCTGCTAGCTTGAGTGCAGCGGCAGCAACAGTAGTTGGCTCAACGAGCACTATTGGCACATAGAGGGAATCAGACGCGAACACCTCTGAATCAGGTGCCATCTCGGACATAGGCTGCGAGTCCTCGACAAATGATGGAGCAAACTGGCTGTCGGACACGACAAGGGCCTGACTAAGATATTGCGTCTGCGTGGTCATGTCCTACAATCGTAGCACGCGTTGACAGTAAGCATAGCACACAACATACCGGACAATCCATGAAAGCAGAAGCATACATGTACATGGTTCATCACTATCATAGTAAGCACATGCTTCATTGCTATCATACCAAGCATAGCGGACAATCTATGAGCAGGAACATACATCTACAACAAATAGCATGCTACAAATGAACCACCAATACCTACAAATCATAGATCTAAGCATGATTCAACACAAGCACAAGGTTCAACTTCAAACTCTACTACTAATCTAGCCTACCACATGCTTGAACATCTAGCCCTACCACAAATTGCAACCGCATCATAGCAATCAACCATATCAGCTCACAGATCAGACCACTAATCAACCATGCATCTAGATCAAACCCTAGCTGCAGCTCAGATCTAGCTGGAAGGAAAAGAGAGAAAGGGGGATTGAACTCACAGAGGCCATGGCTGTAGTTTGAGGACGAGGGGGACGGTCGTGGAAGATCAACGCTGGTCGGTGAAGGAGCGCCGACGCCGTGGACCGCCGGTCAATGAAGATGTGCCGCTTACCTGCTCGTAGGTGCCGATGCATGTCGGCGAGAAAGCTCGAACGGAGGGAGAATGGTGGCGGGAGTTGGGGCGGTGAGGGAGGGGCTAAATAGGGGTGGACTCGGCGGGAGGTCAGCCGAAATCCTCCCGCCAATATTTTTGTGACGCGGGCGAGCTCGCGCCATCTCCCCTGCTCGCACGAGGGGAGAAGCGCGTCGCCCTCCCCTGCCTTGCCCGAGCCAGGCTCGTGAGCTACTGCCAATTCGGGCGTTTCCCCTGGGCCTGACCTGGACGTGATTTAAGTTTCATGCGACGCAGGCCGCACAGTGAACGCAGGCAACCAAACGGGCCACTTTCTTCCTGCGCGGGCTAGCTGGGCCTAATGCGGGCAACCAAACACGCCCATAGTGAACATGGATGCTGGACGTGTGTGTGCATTGTCCGGAAGTGGTCCAACTTGTGGGTAGGTGCTCTCGGACTCCCAAAGTCCCAAGTGGCCTCTAAACTAAACAAGAAACCCAAAGGAGAATCTGAGCTGCCACTCCCGGTACAGATGTCCTCCTCTTCCATAAATTGACCACGAAACCACAACCATCCTCCATGGAAGACAAAGGCACCGCCGAGCGACTCCCCCGCTGTCCCACTCTTGTGGCCTGGGGCTACCTCTTGAGCACTGCGTTGGATTTCCCAAAAGAGGAGAGGATGATGCAGCAAAGTAGCGTAAGTATTTCCCTCAGTTTTTGAGAACCAAGGTATCAATCTAGTAGGAGACCAGGCACAAGTCCCTCGTACCTACACAAAACGATAGCTCCTCCCAACCAACGCGATTAGGGGTTGTCAATCCCTTCACGGTCACTTACGAGAGTGAGATCTGATAGAGATGATAAATAATATTTTTGGTATTTTTGGTATATAGATGCAAAGTGAAAAGTAAAAGGCAAAGTAAAAACAAAACAAGTAATAAAGTAATGGAGATTGATATGATGAGTATAGACCCGGGGGCCATAGGTTTCACTAGTGGCTTCTCTCAAGAGCATAGATATTCTACGGTGGGTGAACAAATTACTATTGAGCAATTGATATAATTGAGCATAATTATGAGTATATCTAGGTATGATCATGTATATAGGAATCACGTCCAAGACAAGTAGATCGAAACGATTCTGCACCTACTTCTATTACTCCACTCATGGACCGCTATCTAGCATGCATCTAGAGTATTAAGTTAAAAACAGAGTAACGCCTTAAGCAAGATGACATGATGTAGAGGGATAAATTCATGCAATATGATAAAAAACATCTTGTTATCCTCGATGGCAACAATACAATACGTGCCTTGCTGCCCCTTCTGTCACTGGGAAAGGACACCGCAAGATTGAACCCAAAGCTAAGCACTTCTCCCATTGCAAGAACTACCAATCTAGTTGGCCAAACCAAACGGATAATTCGAAGAGACTTGCAAAGATAACTCAATCATACATAAAAGAATTCAGAGAAGATTCAAATATTATTCATAGATAAGCTGGATAATAAACCCACAATTCATCGGTCTCAACAAACGCACCGCAAAAAAGAAGATTACATCGAATAGATCTCCACGAGAGAGGGGGAGAACATTGTATTGAGATCCAAAAAGAGAGAAGAAGCCATCTAGCTACTAGCTATGGACCCGAAGGTCTGAAGTAAACTACTCACACTTCATCGGAGGGGCTATGGTGTTGATGTAGAAGCCCTCCGTGATGGATGCCCCCTCCGGCGGAGCTCCGGAATAGGCCCCAAGATGGGATCTCGTGGATACAGAAGGTTGTGGCGGTGGAATTAGGTTTTTGTCTCCTGTTCTGATCATTTGGGGATACGTAGGTATATATAGGAAGAAGGAGTACGTCGGTGGAGGAACAGGGGGCCTAGGAGGCAGGGGGCGCGCCCTAGGGGGCGCACCCCCACCCTCGTGACCGCCTGTTTTGTTCCTTGGAGCAGGGTTCAAGTCTCCTGGATCACGTTCGGTGAGAAAATCACGTTCCCGAAGGTTTCATTCCATTTGGACTCCATTTGATATTCCATTTCTTCGAAACACTTAAATAGGCAAAAAAACACCAATTCTGGGTTGGGCCTCCGGTTAATAGGTTAGTCCCAAAAATAATATAAAAGTGGAAAATAAAGCCCAATATAGTCCAAAACAGTAGATAAAGTAGCATGGAGTAATCAAAAGTTATAGATACATTGGAGACGTATCAGGCATGCCCAAGCTTAATTCCTGCTCGTCCTCGAGTAGGTAAATGATAAAAAAAATTGATGCGGAGTGATACTTTGGCATAATTTCAATGTAAATCTTCTTAATTGTGACATGAATATTCAGATCCGAAAGATTCAAGACAAAAGTTCATATTGACATAAAAATAATAATACTTCAAGCATACTAATCAAAGCAATCATGTCTTCTCAAAATAGCATGGCAAAAGAAAGTTCATCCCTACAAAATCATATGGTTAGGCTATGCTTCATTTTCGTCACATAAAGATGTTCCCAACTTCTATACCCCCGATGACAAGCCAAGCAATTGTTTCATACTTAAATAATCTCAAACTTTTTCAACCTTCACGCAATACATGAGCGTGAGCCATGGAAATAGAACTATGGGTGGAATAGAATATGATGATGGGGATTGTGTGGATAAGAAAAAAAAGGAGAAAGTCTCACATTGACGAGGATAATCGCTACGGAGATGCCCATCAATTGATGTCAAAATGAGGAGTAGGGATTGCCATGCAACAGATGCACTAGAGCTATGAATGCTCAACAAAAGAAAACTAGTGGGTGTGCATCCAACTCGCTTGGTAATGAAGACCTAGGGCATTTGAGGAAGCCCATCGTAGGAATATACAAGCCAAGTTCTATAATGAAAAATTCCCACTAGTATAAAAAGACAACTTATGAGACTCACTACATGAAGAACAAGGTGCTACTTTGAAGCACAATATATGAGACTCACTACATGAAGAACAAGGTGCTACTTTGAAGCACAAGTGTGGAAAAAGAGATAGTAGCATTGCCCTTTTTATTTATTTTCTTTTTTTCTTTTTCTTTTGGACCTTTCTTTTTTTTGGCCTTTTTTGGGGGGGGGCAATGCTCTAATAATGATGATCATCACACTTCTATTGATTACAACATAAGGATTACAACTCGAAACTTAGAACAAGATATGACTCTATATGAATGCCTCCGGCGGTGTACCGGGATGGTGCAATGAATCAAGAGTGACATGTATGAAAAATAATGCATGGTGGCTTTGCCAAAAATACCATGTCAACTACATGATCATGCAATGGCAATATGACAAAAGTAATGTATGTCATGAACATGATGAACGGAATGGCGGAAAGTTGCATGGCAATATATCCCGGAATGGCTATGGAAATGCCATAATAGGTAGGTATGGTGGCTGTTTTGAGGAAGATGTAAGGAGGTTTATGTGTGATAGATCGTATCGTATCACAGGTTTTGGATGCACCGGCGAAGTTTGCACCAACTCTCAAGGTGAGAAAGGGCAATGCACGGTACCGAAGAGGCTAGCAAAGGCGGAAAGGTAAGAGTGCGTATAATCCATGGACTCAACATTAGTCAAAAGAACTCATATACTTATTGCAAAAATTTAGAAGTCATCAAAAATCAAGTACTACGCGCATGCTCCTAGGGGGATAGATCGGTAGGAAAAGACCATCGCTCGTCCCCGACCGCCACTCATAAGGATGCACAAGCCAGGTACACTTAATGTTTCAAATTTGTTACACAACTTTAACCATACATGCATGCTACGGGTCTTGCAAACTTCAACACAAGCATTTCTCAAATTCACAATTACTCAACTAGCACGACTTTAATATTATCACCTCCATATCTCAAAACAATTATCAAGCATCAAACTTATCTTAGTATTCAACGCACTCAAAAGAAAGTTTCGCATATCTTGAATACCAAGTATATTAATATTAAGCAAATTACCATGCTATTAACGACTCTCAAAATAATCTAAGTGAAGCATGAGAGATCAATAGTTTCTTTAAAACAAATCCACCACCGTGCTCTAAAAGATCTAAGTGAAGCACTAGAGCAAAAATTATCACGCTCAAAAGATACAAGTGAAGCACTATGAGCAAAACTATCAAGCTCAAAAGATTTAAGTGAAGCACTAGAGTATTCTAGCAAATTCCAATTCATGTATGGCTCTCTCAAAAGGTGTGTACAACAAGGATGATTGTGGTAAACTAACAAACAAAGACGCAAATAATACAAGATGCTCCAAGCAAAACACATATCATGTGGTGAATAAAAATATAGCTCCAAGTAAATTACTGATGGAAGTAGACGAAAGAGGGGATGCCTTCCGGGGCATCCCCAAGCTTTGAATTTTTGGTGTACTTGGATTATCTTGGGGGTGCCATGGGCATCCCCAAGCTTAGGCTCTTGCCACTCCTTGTTCCATAATCAATCAAAAGAATTCACCCAAAACATGAAAACTTCACAACACAAAACTCAATAGAAATCTCGTGAGCTCCGTTAGAGAAAGAAAACAAAAGACTACTTCAAGGTACTGTAATGAACTCATTCTTTATTTCTATTGGTGTTAAACCTACTGTATTCCAACTTCTTTATGGATTATAAAATGTTTTACTAGCCATAGAGTCATCAAAATAAGCAAACAACACACGCAAAACAGAATCTGTCAAAAACAGAACAGTCTGTAGTAATCTGTAACTAACGCAAACTTCTGGAACTCTAAAAATTCTACCAAAATAGGAAGTCCTGGAAAATTTGTTTATTGAACAGAATCAAAAAGAATCAACGCAAAAGAACATTTCTGTGATTTAACAAAATTATATTCGTGCGCGCAAAGTTTCTGTTTTTCAGCAGAATCAAATCAACTATCATCGTAGGTTATCCTATAGGTTCTACTTGGCACAAACACTAATTAAAACATAAAACCACATCCAAACAGAGGCTATATGGATTATTTATTCCTAGACAGAAGCAAAAACAAAAAAACGAAAAATAAAATTGGGTTGCCTCCCAACAAGCGCTATCGTTTAACGCCCCTAGCTAGGCATAAAAGCAAGGATAGATCTAGGTATTGCCATCTTTGGTAGGCAATCCATAAGTGGCTCTCATGATAGATTCATATGGCAATTTTATTTTATTTCTAGGGAAGTGTTCCATGCCCTTTTTTAAGGGAAATTGGAATCTAATATTCCCTTCCTTCATATCAATAATTGCACCAATCGTTCTAAGGAAAGGTCTACCAAGAATAATAAGACATGAAGGATTGCAATCTATATCAAGAGCGATAAAATCTACGGGCACATAATTCCTATTTGCAACAATAAGAACATCATTAATTCTTCCCATAGGCTTTTTAATAGTGGAATCCGCAAGATGCAAGTTTAGAGAGCAATCATCAAAGTCACGGAAATCTAGCAAATCACACAAAGTTTTGGGAATAGTAGAGACACTAGCACCCAAATCACACAAAGCATGAAACCCATAATTTTTAATTTTAATTTTAATAGTAGGTTCCCACTCGTCATAGAGTTTTCTAGGGATAGAAACTTTCAACTCAAGTTTTTCTTCATAAGATTGCATCAAGGCATCAACAATGTGTTCGGTAAAGGCCTTATTTTGACTATAAGCATGAGGAGAATCTAGCACGGATTGCAGCAAGGAAATACAACCAATTAAAGAGCAATTTTCATAATTAAATTCCTTGAGATCCAAAATAGTGGGTTTAGCAACATCTAGGTTTTTATTTCTTTCAATCCCACATTCATCAATTTCATCATCAAGATCTAGAAACTCCGAATTCTTAAAACGCCTTCTAGGTAAAGGAAGATCATCTTCAGTTTCATCAAGATTCAGCAAAACAAAGATTTAATGGGGGACACATCAATAACTTTTAGATCTTCTTCTTGATTTTCATAGGAATTCGGTTTAGCGGCCCTCTTATTGACTAAGGTAGCTTGCATATCCGAAATTTCAGCGGTCATCTTTTCAAGACGAGCAATTTGGGCTCTTATACCATCAAATTCTTTAGACATATCATCGAGTTCTTTATTCATATAACTCATAAAACTTTTTTTGTTCCTTAAGCTCGTTTCTAAAGAAATTATTATGCTCAAATTGCAAAAGCATAAACTTTCTGACATTGCTTTCGATCTCCTCTAGCCTTTTAAGGTGAAGATCACCAAATCTAGGTAGAGCCATCGCAACAAGCAAGCAAACTAACACACGAGCAAACAAAAAGGCAATGGGAAAAGGCAAACGGGAAAAAGAGGAGGATATTGGGAAAGAGAGGGCGAATAAAACGGCAAGGGTGAAGTGGGGGATAGGAAAATGAGAGGCAAATGGCAAATAATGTAATGCGAGAGATAGGGATTGTGATGGGTACTTGGTATGATTGACTTGCTCTTGCGTGAGCCTCCCCGGCGACGGCGCCAAAAATTCTTCTTGCTACCTCTTGAGCACTGCGTTGGATTTCCCCGAAGAGGAGAGGATGATGCAGCAAAGTAGCGTAAGTATTTCCCTCAGTTTTTGAGAACCAAGGTATCAATCCAGTAGGAGACCACACACAAGTCCCTCGTACCTACACAAAACGATAGCTCCTCGCAATCAACGCGATTAGGGGTTGTCAATCCCTTCGCGGTCACTTACGAGAGTGAGATCTGATAGAGATGATAAATAATATTTTTGGTATTTTTGGTATATAGATGCAAAGTGAAAAGTAAAAGGCAAAGTAAAAACAAAGCAAGTAATAAAGTAATGGAGATTGATATGATGAGAATAGACCCGAGGGCCATAGGTTTCACTAGTGGCTTCTCTCAAAAGCATAGATATTCTACGGTGGGTGAACAAATTACTGTTGAGCAATTGATAGAATTGAGCATAATTATGAGTATATCTAGGTATGATCATGTATATAGGCATCACGTCCAAGACAAGTAGATCGAAACGATTCTGCACCTACTACTATTACTCCACTCATCGACCGCTATCCAGCATGCATCTAGAGTATTAAGTTAAAAAGAGATTAACGCCTTAAGCAAGATGACATGATGTAGAGGGATAAATTCATGCAATATGATAAAAAAACCATCTTGTTATCCTCGATGCAAAAATACAATACGTGCCTTGCTGCCCCTTCGGTCATTGGGAAAGGACACCGCAAGATTGAACCCAAAGCTAAGCACTTCTCCCATTGCAAGAACTACCAATCTAGTTGGCCAAACCAAACGGATAATTCGAAGAGACTTGCAAAGATAACTCAATCATACATAAAAGAATTCAGAGAAGATTCAAATATTTTTCATAGATAAGCTGGATCATAAACCCACAATTCATCGGTCTCAACAAACACACCGCAAAAAAGAAGATTACATCGAATAGATCTCCACGAGAGAGGGGGAGAACATTGTATTGAGATCCAAAAAGAGAGAAGAAGCCATCTAGCTACTAGCTATGGACCCGAAGGTCTGAAGTAAACTACTCACACTTCATCGGAGGGGCTATGGTGTTGATATAGAAGCCCTCCATGATGGATGCCCCCTCCGGCGGAGCTCCGGAACAGGCCCCAAGATGGGATCTCGTGGATACAGAAGGTTGCGGCGGTGGAATTAGGTTTTTGGCTCCTGTTCTGATCGTTTGGGGATACGTAGGTATATATAGGAGGAAGGAATACGTCGGTGGAGCAACAGGGGGCCCACGAGGCAGGGGGCGCGCCCTAGGGGGGCGCCCCGACCCTCGTGACCGCCTCTTTTGTTCCTTGGAGCAGGGTCCAAGTCTCCTGGATCACGTTCGGTGAGAAAATCCCGTTCCCGAAGGTTTCATTCTGTTTGGACTCCGTTTGATATTCCGTTTCTTCGAAACACTGAAATAGGCAAAAAAAACAGCAATTCTAGGCTGGGCCTCCGGTTAATAGGTTAGTCCCAAAAATAATATAAAAGTGGAAAATAAAGCCCAATATAGTCCAAAACAGTAGATAAAGTAGCATGGAGAAATCAAAAATTATAGATACGTTGGAGACATATCACCTGGCCTTTTTTCTCGGTAGCATAGCCTCCCTGTTGCCGGAGACGAGGAGCTTGACGACGTCTCTCGTGGCGGCGCTGCTGCTGTTGTCGGCGCGGGCAGCTGTGGCGGAGTCGTCGACTCCCACCCCGGAACCTACCGTCTGTGACGACAATTACTCCACTAACAAAAGCATATATTTGATGTAGTTTTCCTGTTATTTTCACTCATACCTTTCCACCAATTATATTATTCTCAACGCAAATCTATTCTAAATGTAGATTACTCCAATATATTATGTTCTTTTCCTCCATGTGCCTCATCATTCTCATAGAAGCAGTGGCATTCAATTAGTATCACCTTTGTAGAACTTCAAACATAAAACTCAAATATACATTGAGTTAAAGAGAACTATTCAAATGGATTGCACCTAGTATATTGTTTTCATAATATCTATTCACCTAGTAGATTCTCCTAGCGTATCGTGTAATCATATACACACACGTCATTTATTATCATAGCATATCATTTTAATTATATCTATTCACCTTGTGTATTCTCCTGTATATAATGGTGTGTCACTTGTATATGCTTCATTGTCGATAGGTAGATAGTCTTCTACAATTTCCTTTATGGAAGTCATGGGTGCATAGCCATGGGATTAATGCATGGTATCATGGTATCACCGGTGTTACTGCATTTACGTTGTAAGTTTATGTGTTCCAGTTCTTTCATCGAGAAAAAATCAAGCCACCAAAGAGCAATCCATGTGTACTCCCGGGGGGTTTCGGTGCGTTTTACTTGCCTCCTGCCGTAGATGGGGGCCGTGGATGAATGTTGAAGAATAACCATATTTTATTATATGTTTTGATTCATGTGTCTGTCATGGTAACATCCAACTTACCATTTGGGCATTGCAGGAGGAAAATGTTTTTCTTTCGAAGAGTGGGTTGAAGCCCCCTACCCTTGCATCGGTAGATGCATTAATTCATGAAAAAGAAAAATATCATGGTTCTATATCATCGTGGTCGACTCCTATAAGATGTGATGTCTCAGTCACATATCAATGGCCCTCGGTCCTATGGTTGCGTGATGCTTCAACCTGATATGGTTGTAGCGCTGCCAATGATCGTGTCAAGAGTATTTTGGTTCATGATTTCCTATTTCACTATTTTGTGCTCATGTTCCTCTACCCTGACAGTATGGTATCAATTGTTTAATGGTTTGTTTGTCAAGGTTTATCTTCAAACATAGCGCCATCAATATCTCAAGTTCATGCCTATTGGTTTGGATGGCACATGCATCTCGCTCTTCAAAGCTTTGCTGCGTTCGGTCCAGCATGTGAGTTATATTTTGTAGTTCTCTTATTGGAGTCGTGGTGTTATATTAATTAAGATGCAAGAAAAAAAACCGGGGGTGGTAAACTCGAAGAACCTTCGTCACTAGTACTTGTTTCTTTAAAGTTCTTCTCTAGTAACCACTGATCTTTGCCACTGGCACTTGTTTCTTAGATGATTTAATGTACATTGTTAGTTTATCAATAAAGACGGACCATTTAACCCTATTGATCTAAAAGATCTTATATTTCTTTACGGAGGGAGTACTTTATTCATCTACTCTGCGCCTGCAAGCCTCTCTGACATGGCGATCCGATGTCCAAAGCCTCAGATAAATTGAGCGAGCCAGATAAAAATCTTGCAATTAAGAGGGGCCCAGCTCTTCTAAATCGCCTTGGCGCATGAAACCTGTTTGCAATATCATCAAAACTCCAATATTCATCATGGGACTAATGTATGGCAGCATGACATCATGTTAGATCTGACCAGGACGAGTTCCAATAATAGATGTACTATCCATTATATATCCTTGAAAAGAAAATAGACGAAAGCAACAGGAGAACTGCGTCCCTAGATGAAAGCAACACGGAAAGATATGCCTGTTTTTAGGCATTTTCCCTGGCGACAGATGAGATTTCTCTCTCCCACCATTGTTGGTTGGCTTTCTTTTAGCCGGACGTGATGCTGGAATCTCTATGTGTCTAAATGGGTTCACACATCACCGAACGCAACAGGTAGCTGCAGATTCCCGGTTAAGCTGGAACTGTGTACAGTTTCACATTCAGAATTCTAAAGTAAACACTTTCAGAAACTGTCCGTGTCTGCACGCGGCGCGTCATCTGAATCCCACTTGTACAGTACTTCAGGTATATATCCGGACGTTCCCGCAAAAAAAAGGTATATATCAGGGCAAGCTGGTTGTCTGAATACAGTTCGCTATTTTCGGATGTTCTTTTGCGACAGTGGATTCCGTTCCGTTCCGTCCACACTCCGTAGTACTCCATAACTTGGGCTTTGGGAGCGTTTGACTCGGTGAAAGGGGCGCAACCCCACACGTTTCATCTCATCTTCTCAGAAGCAAGCTTTAACGACCGTGCGTTCATCAGCAACAATCCGTCAGACCGATCGCCGTCCAGAATCCAGATCCCGTGTCTGTCTCGCCTAGCACTGGAATTGGAAATATCCCGGCGGCCATAGTTAGATGGATCGAGCCACCCGATCTTCATTTCCCAGACGCCAAGAAGGTAGGTAAGTGGTTCGATTCGTTGGCATGGCACCGTTGGACTTTCAAGATACATGACCCTTTTACCGCGTGTCACATGCGCTACGTAGGAGTAGTACGTACTCTGCTCTACTCTGCATATAATAATTGGACTAACATGGCTCTCATTCCTGAATATACTCCCTCCGTCCGAAAATATTTGTCATCAAAATGGATAAAAAGAGATGTATCTAGAACTAAAATATGCTTAAAAATATCTTCTTTTATTCATTTTGATGACAAGTATTTTCGGACGGAGGGAGTATATATATTCCTCTACGTACATGATCAGTTACACTTGCACATGCCTCTCGGGAGCTGATGCTACTAACTCGATGTTGGGTGATTGTGATCAGCCAGGCAGTAGATAAATCGGGGTCAGGCCACGTTGGTACTTGTAACCATCGCCATGCCGCTACCTGCTCCTCAAGTGGGTGGGTCCACATGGGTCGACAATTTCTATTGCCATTGTAATTTCATACGAGCGACTCGATGAGCAATCACCTACGTTGCACGCATATTTGGATACATATCGGATACGCCATAAAGTAATACGCCCGATACGCTAATTTTTTAAAAACATGGATACCGGGATACATTTATATATAGATATTACATATATTAATTATCAAAAATATAAAAAATATATAAGGAGCTTCTAGGTCAAAGCATACCTCAATAGGATTATCCCCTTTCTTTTCTTGCACTTTGTCCACTTCCATCAATTGGCAGTGGGATTTCCCTAATTGGCACTGGGATTTTCCTAGGTTTGCTGCTCCAATCAGTGCATTCACTCTCTCTTGCTCACCTTTCAATTGAACAAGAACATTGATAGTCATGTTTTGACATGAATTCACGCCCATGTTGTGGGATTTCACGCCAAACGAGGGGTTTCAGGTATCCAAAACGTATCGCATCAGTATCTCAGGAGTATCAAACATTATTTTCTTTATTTTAAGTCAAAAAATCGAGGAATACTTACGGGATGCGTATTGGGTTGTATCGGGGCAGTATCTGGTTGGATACGCGCGCTTTCTGAAGTATCCGTGCAATGTAGGCAATCACTCGTGCGTGTGGGCCCAGCACCAACAACGGCGAGGGCTATCGTGACAGCCATTACTACTGCATTTAATATCGAGTATCATTATTTTCCCCCTGATAATTCTCTCTATCAAATCCTACGTGGTAGTCTTCTGTAGCTAGGTCTTGTGGCTCTGGTTAACCTTCTTCTTGTGGTTAGCCTTCATCTCCTCGCTGCTTGAGTTATAACAATTTTGGGGGTCTCCTGCTTTTGGTACAAGGGTACTAGGTGCTACTAAAGGTTCTTGTGGTGCGACTTGTCTTCTATTTATAGCCTCCTGGGTGTCCTGGGGTGTTGACACCTCACTGGTGATTCAGTTGGTTGCCAGTTTGTGTGTGTTGCTTGTATTGTCCTGGCATGCGACTATGGTGATGGTGGTGCTGACAGCAACAAAGTTCTGCTTGTGGTGATCCACATAAGCTGCTAGGTGGCTAATTGGGTTGGGACTTCCACCTCATGTTTATCAGCCCGGGCTGTATTTGGATGGTGAGCAGTGGATTTTCCTATTGTCACTTTGACAGTAGACCAACTACGGTGATAGTGATCAACTAATAACACTATGCACTACATTTGAGGATTTTGGCATTACAAGGAGCTAGTACTATTTATGGTTGATTTGGCTTTAGTGGCATACCTCTATTGCTTAGTTTTGCTACAGCGGCTAGCTTTACTTACTTAACTTGCTTGGCTGCCCGTTGTCCCATGATTTTTGTTCTGGTGGCTTCTCTTTGATCAACCACTCTCATTCAAATGGATCTTGATCACTATTGTCAAAGATTCATAGTGCTAGCTCCTATATAAACTATGAATTTCCAGAAATGGAAATGCTACATTCCTAGCAATCAATAACTCTTTTTTTGTTGTTTATTTTTTTAGGTTTTGAAAAGAAGAAGATTTTGAAGACTTAGATAGGAATAGTTTTGGGAAATAGATAGTTTTAGTTTAGGTTTCTTTTCTTTCTCATTATTTCTTTGTTCTTTTATTTGTAAAACAACTTTGTATTATTAATTCCAATTATTAATAAATTTTGAATTTCCTTTATCATTTGTGAATTAGTATAGATGCATTTCCAATTCATAATGGATTGTACTTTTAGCACTTAATTCCTTTCACTTATTTCTCTAATGCAATTAAACCCAAAAATCTAGAAAAGAGCAAAGGTCATGTTCAATTTTGTATTTGGGTACAACTCCTGAAGTCTTTTACTAAGTTTATATGAAGTTTTAAATTTGCCCCAAATTCTAGATGCATGAATGCAATGCACAAATGAAAAAAAATTCCTTTTCTCTGAAAACTATGGGACATTACACCTTCCGCCACCCCTCCGGCCACCACAGTGGGCACGTCGACGTCGGAAACCACCCCCATGGCACCATCCGCACCCAAAAAATGGTTGGGGGCAAAGTATGTTGTCTAGTCCACCACGCCGGTAACTACGCCCGGTAACAAGGTTGGCGGGGTCGCCACTGGGTCTCCAACGTCTGTAGGCTGCCCTCCTACTGCACTTGCCAACGGCAAGGGTGCTAGGAAGCCGTCGGCGGCCGCGTCAGCCCTCGCTGAGGAGGTGGGGAAGAAGAAGAAGAAGATGAAGAAGAAGAAGAAGAAACTGGTCGATGTTGTGGTGATTTTGGATCAAACTTGATCTATGTGATGCATTTTGGATGAACTATGCATGTTTAAATTTGAATATCTCGATCCATGAAACAGTTTGCTTGTTAACGGTTGATATGTTATGCATGCTAATCTTAAAATATTTGAATGACTGATGATTGAATGTGAAATTGTTGGAAATACATGCGGCTCGGCTGAAATAATTAACAGAAAAAATTTACACCTCTAACTTTAGGGGATTGGCTAGGGCCGGCCACCTTTAGAGGAGTAAAATTTTACACATCTAATAAGATACTCGACAATTTACTCCTCTAAAGTTTAGGCGCTTGGCTAGAGATGCTCCAAGTGTGATAAACATCGGGAATCTCATTTAACCCTGCATTAGTCCCATGGATATGCAGCCATGAATTCAATATAAAAAAATCTAGAAGCTAATTGCTTATTGGCAATGAAGCATACCATTACAGGAAATACACAAGGTGAATATATAAAATTAAAATGATAGGCTATGATAATACATGACATGATTAGATATGATTAAACAATATACTAGTACTAGGTTAATACATATAGAGAGAAGTCCATATTACCCCCTAAACTTGTCTCACGGTTCATTTTACAACCCTTAACATTGTTTTTGTTCAAATTACACCCTTGAACTATAGAAACTGGTCACAATGCCCCCTTCCTTCTCATTTAACCAGTTTGGACGTGTTTTTACTCTAGTTGTCTCGTAGGCAGCACTACCAAGTCATCATATATTTTTTTTGCGGGGGTACCAAGTCATCATATTTCTCTCTCATCTCTGCCATGTCACCATTTCTCTCTCCTCTCACAACTGAAGCAAAAATAATATGTTTCTCTTAAACCGTATGTACATTTTAGATACAATTTCACCAGGTTGTTCACTGCATTATTTTTGATTTACTAGAATTGTTTTTTGAATTCTCTATGCAGTTTGATTTTTGAGGTTCTAATCAAACCGTAAACCAATTTTAACTGAAATTATTCCATATTGGTCGTTTAATTATTCCAGATTTACTGAAAATTATTTTGATTTTCTGTACAGTTTCCTTTTTACTTTTAGATTTGAATACTGTCGGGTCCCTGTACTCCAGCGTGTCAGCTAGAGAGTCCTTCTACCATACGCATGCACCCTGCAAGTCAGATGAAAGAAAGCAACACACATCCAAAGCAAGAGACGAGCAGAAAGATCAGCCTCTAGCGACGAATGAGGAGACGAGACAGCGCCGCCGGCTGCCGGCGTCGACCGGCGGCTGCTTAGCCTAGCGGCAGAAGGGCATGACGCATAGAGGAGGAGATCGAGGGGACACGCGGCGGCAGCGACGGTGGAGACCTGGATGGTGGCGGCGGCGGCAGCGGCCGAGACCTGATCGACGTGCGAACGATACCTCGAGAAACCCTTGCATGACTAGATGACTAGACTGTTTACCTGACAAGGAGACGAGAAAATCCACCATGTGGCACAAAAAACCGGAGCTAAATCAAGCCGACTTGTGCGAGGGATGCATTGTGAATGGTTTTCATAGTTTGATGTTTAAATTTGAACCAAAGCAAAGTTAAGGGTTGTAAAATGAACCATGAGACAAGTTTAGGGCAGTAATATGGACTTCTCTCATACATATAATTAAGACAATATACTAGGTGTGATCCATTCAAAATAGTGTTCTTAACTCAACGTGCATTTGAGTATTATGTTTTAAGTTCTACAAAGATGGTACCGATTGATGTCACTTTTTCTATCAGGTCAAATGATGAGGCACATGGAGGAAAAGAACAAAAGGTTACATGGAAGTAATCGACATTTAGAATAGTTTTGTATTGAGAAAATAAAAAAAGATATTGGTGGAAAAGAATGAATAAAATAAACGAAAATAAAAATTACATGCTTTTGCATGGAGAGCCATAGACTTCGGTGCCTATTGTCTTTATTTGTCACACAAGAAGAATCTTAACAGCACCATGTTAATTCTAATACAAGAGTTATACCAAAAAAATATCTTGTTCCTTTGAAACATAGTTATTTGGCTACAACAACTTTCAATATTTTGATTGGCAAGCTAATATAGTGGTGAACTAAATGGAAGAATGGTTGGGGGAGCATATAAGTGGTAGAGAAAAAGTGGTAACTATGACTCTTGTCGTCTGGAAAGAAAACATCTTAAAATGTGTGCAACTATATTTTTTCTAAGGCCAGATCTTGATGTATAAAAAATAACTTGGATTGATGAAGGTCAATTTTTAAATCTTATATGAAAAGTAACTATAGTTGTAACAACATTAAGAAAATTTGGTCGCACAAATTCACAGGTCGTTCATTGGTTTGCTGTGTAACAAAAGCATAAATTACTAATTTGTGCATGATATGAATATCAATTTTGTAACACATGAGAGAAACTCATAATTCAAGATCACTTATTTGACATGACTCAACAAGAACAATCAGATCATCACTTGTTAATGTGTCCATTTTCCATGGTACCCTTCAGAAACGTGTGATGAAAAAGCTTGGTTACAAAGTGTGTGACCACATTAAGGATGACACTATATAAGAGTTTGCAGAGTTCTTTCGGAAAGTAAAAGTTAAAATTCAGTGCCAAAAGACTCACTAGTTCTTGAATGTAGGGTTTTAAGATTTGAGATATTGGAGGTACCAGAAAATAGATATGATGTTTTTCAATACATTTCCTTTTGAACCTTCTAGGTTCTGCACAACATAACTGCCCAGTGATGTTACTGTGGAGATTGGGTTCATGTCTTTCCACCTTCACAATGTAATATGCATTTCCAAAAGTGTTGTTCTTGAACCGTTGATCAAGGAGGGTTGAGACTAAGAAGAGTGCATCATCAAACCAAATGATGTCCCAGGGGGTGCAAAATCGTTTGAGATGGTGGCAAGATTCTGCTATGAAGTGAAAATATGACTTTCTTTTGCAAATGTTGTCCACCTATGTTGTGCCTCTGGGCATCTCCAGATGCATACACAGAAAAACATTTCTAACCAAGTGGTGCTTTAATGGAAAACAACAGGAGAACTACGTCCCTTAATGAAAGCAGCATGAAAAGAAATGCCTGTTTCCCTGGCGACAGGAGATATTTCCCTATCTCATTCTTGATTGACTTTCTTTTAGCTACACGTAATGCTAGAATCTCTATGCGTCCAAATGAGTGCATACATCACCGAACGCCTATTTTTTTATACGCAACAGGTAGCTGCTGATTCCCGGTTAACTTATAGCACCTCCAACGACAACCCGCAAATTTTTTTCTGCACCCGTCCGCGGACATGGGAGATCAGTCCGCGAACACGTATGAGGGAGGCAGCCATCCAACCGTAGACGCATACATTTTCACAACATCTCAAATCATCCGGACAAAATTCGATCAAACCGGACGAATTTTGATATAAACACGGCAACTTTCACTGAAAGTAGGATCATTTGTGCATAAAAACCGGACCATATTTTGTTCGGCGAACTAAAAACCTAAAACTAAAACCCTAAACCATCATATACTTCACGGTACCTCGTAGGACATGCCGGGCTAGCCGGCGGCTCCTCTTCCGTCATGAAAGTGCTAGTATCGACTAGAAGGGGGGGGTGAATAGGCGATTTTTATGAAAGTCTTCAAAACTTGGAAGTTTCGAAGACAAACAACAGAAACAACCTAATTGATATGCAGCGGAAGATTCTACCCTAAACAAGCCATAGTCAAGCATGTCATGATGTGAAAGCACAGGACTAATAGCAGTTAGGTAGTAAGGATCAAGATGGAAGATAGTATGAAGCCAATCAACAATAGTAGTCAAGCAATGAAGTCAAACAGATAAACAGATAAGCAATGACTTCATGAAGACAAACTTAAGTAAGGTTGGAAGGGATAGACATAGTTGCTTGTTGAAGACACATGATTTGTTGGACCAGTTCCAGTTGCTGTGACAACTGTACGTCTGGTTAGGGAGGCTGAGATTTAACTCAGAAGACCATGTCTTCACCTTATTCCCCTTGAGCTAAGGACACCCAGTCCTCACCCAATCACTCTGGTAAGTCTTCAAGGGAGACTTCCAAACCTTCACAGACTTCGTTCACCGGAAATCCACAATGACTCTTGGATGCTCAGAACGCGACGCCTAACCGGCTGGAGGATTCACAGTCCTCAAGTGTAATAAGTCTTCAGGTCACAGAAAGACTTCAGTGATGCCTAACACTCTTTGGCTCTGGGTGTTTGGGCTTTGTCCTCGCAAGGATTTCTCTCTCTCAAATGCTTCGAGGTGGGTTGCTCTCAAACGACAAAAGCCGTGCACAATCTCTGAGCAGCCACCAATTTATGGTGTAGGGGGTGGGCTATTTAGCCACTAGGCAACCCGTCCTGATTTGTCCAAAATGACCCTGGGTCACTAAGGAACTGACACGTGTTCCAACGGTCAGATTTCAAACACACGCGGCAACTTTACTTGGGCTACAAGCAAAGCTGACTCATCCAGCTCTAGATAAGATTTGCTCTCATTGTCTTCGCTCAAGACATAGGATTTGAGTTGAGCATCACTTGACCACTCGACTTAGTTCACTTGGACCCCACTTAACGAAGACGGTGGTTCCTATGACTCAACAAAGAAGAAAAGGAAGCAAAGTGAAACCACAGTCTTGGGCTCCAAAGTCTTCACACAATGTCTTCTCATGTCATAGTCTTCAATATGAATATCTTCTCATACCACCATTGTCTTCAATGTCTTCATACATTTTAGGGTCATCTCCGTAGGTAAACCGAATCAATGAGGGACACTACCTGCATTATCCTGCAATTCTCACAAACGCATTAGTCCCTCAACCAACTTCGTCGTCAATACTCCAAAACCAACTAGGGGTGGCACTAGATGCACTTACAATCTCCCCCTTTTTGGTGATTGATGACAAACTAGTTGAAGTTTTCAACGGGGATAAATATGTGAAATTGTAAGGATAGGGAATTGTCTTCATAAGTTGCAAGGGCTCCCCCTGAAGATGTGCATATAAGTAATTTGCTTTTGGAATGCAAATTCACATGGTAGGTTGTACTCGTGGAGATCCACTTCAACTTATGAATATAATTCATCATGCATGAAATGATATAGCAAGTTGAATGACATGCATAATGAAAAATGGACGTCTGCAGAATGATCTAAGTGCGGAAGTTATCATCGCACATGCGGAATTTATCATCGCATCAGAGTAAAGCAAATACGTAGCAGAAGTAGCAGACGACCATCAAGTTTAGGTGTTACAACTCAAAGAACCAAATGTTTCAAAACGCAAGAGTTGTAAGCACGCAGCAAAGTATAATGCAACCGCCCATATGAACCCGCTTGAAGACTATCAACTCATACGCTTCTCCCCCTTTTGTCAGTAATGACCAAAAAGGTTTGAAGACATAGAGCATTTACTCGTCATGAGTAGGTGAAGCAGCAGGGTTGTCGTCGTTGGTTGGCGGTGCGATTTAACTTGGTGCGATGTCGTCGCGCCGCAGAGTAGTTGGAGGTGGTGAAGTAGCATCATCTTCATCATCGATCACTCTGGCATTTACTGTTGCCGCGGAGGAGGAATATTCAGAGTCTTCAAGAGATGGAGTTCGACGCAGGGTAGCAGTCCTTGGAGGAGTGGAGTCGAACTGGAATCTTTCATTGAAGCCATCATCTTGAAGATCAGCTTCAGCACTGAGCAAGGTCAGACTCTTCCATGATCTTCGGCAAGTTTCATGAGCAACAAAGGCATTCTTGGTGGCAAGGTTGCGAATGCGATTGACATCCACCAAGAGGCTTTGCATCTGTCTCTTGAGCCAGAAATGATGCTTATCCTGTTTCTGATGAAGAGCCACAAGAAGTTCTCGGTCATTGAGAACACGAGAACGCTTCCGAGGCCTTTGGGCAATGGTACTTTCAGTGGCTTCAGTGGGCGCTCTGTGAGGCAGACGTGTGTTACCAGCCCGTGGATAGATTCGTGTAGCAGCTTGAACACCTTCAATAGGCTGAGTGAAGCTTTGGTGCTCAATGTTCTGAAGATAAAGCGGCGTCTTGGCAGGGTCAGAATATATAGCATCAACTGACATATCAACCGCTGGCAGAAAGATTATATGATTGCGAGCAGAGGGATGATAATTGACAGATGAGTGGCGATTGATGAGGCACATGACCCATGGAGCATAAAACTTCGGACCAAGCAGGTCGGAGCCGGAAGCAGCAAGTTTCCTGATGAAGAAATCTTGCGTGTTGAAGCTGATGCCATTGAGAATATAGAAGACCAAAGTCTTCATAGCTCCTTCAAGCTTGGCCGCTGATTAGTGTCCCTTGACTGGCCATAGAGTTCGCCTGATGATATGATATATGGTGCGAGGCAGATACTCAAGGTCTTCAACAAAGAAATGTGTGGGATACTCAGCGTCAGATGGCAAAGGCTTCATCATGCTCAGCATCTGGCTCATATTGGGTTCTGCCTTATGAAAGATGCTCTCCACAGCATTGCGGTGTAGCTGACAGTTAGGCTCATAGAGTTCTGCAGGAGTGGCTAGCCCAGTAAGCTCGATGATATCCATAGCTTTGGCTTCATGATGAACATTTCCAGTCATCCACTCGAGCACCCAAGTCTTGATGTCTCTGTAGTAGCCGCGAATGTGCAGAGTGGCATAGAACTGAAGCAATAGCTCTTCATTCCAATGTTCCTTGTCTGTCACAAAGTGGAGCAGACCAGCATCACGAAAGCAATCAAGTGCTTCTTCTAAGCACGGCAGTCCAGCAATAGCTTCAGTGTCAAGGCGCGTATGAGGAAAAATGCGCCCTTGATCATATAACACGCATGAGTAATAGCTTCTCTGCTGATAGCTCCAGAACCGATCTGATGAAATCCTTGGCTTGGAGTAGGGGTTCTTGGCGCTGTCAAAGAAGGTATTGTGGCTCTTGAAGCCATTGGCATTGAATGACCTGGAAGAGTTGGCAGTACCTGGAAACCTTGGCAACCTGGGCTTTGGCTTCTGGACCTGAGGCCTATGCTCAACATGATAGTCAAATTGGGGTCCTGAGGCAGCAGGCAGAGGCACCAGAATAGGCCATCGGACAGTGGTAAGCTGACCGTGATTGTATGCTTGCTCAATGGTGTGAGGCCTTGGTGGCGGAACAGGAGCAGGGGCAACATCAGTGGATTCAGGCTGCACAACAGGTGCTTCAGGAGCAGTTGTCATATTGGCTTCAGGTGCTGCATCCTCAGTGACTTCAGGTGCAACATCCTCATTATCTTCAGGGGTAGCATCCTCATTGGTTTCAGGTTCAGTGGCCACATTTGCTTCAGGCACAGTGGCCTCAATGGTTTCAGGCACACTGGTTGGTGCAGGCTCCACATTACCGTCAGCCATGACTACGTCACAGGCTTCATTGGCGTTGGTGGTGGCAGCCTCAACATTTTCAACCTCCTCTGGACGAGCAGGAGGGTCGGGCACAGGAACATTTAGATCATGAACTTCTTCTTCTTCAATCGCTGGGGGATTTGGTACACGTACTTCTTCTTCATTTTCCTCGGCTGATGCAGCCGGAATGTCTTCAGCAGCATGTGCTTCAGACGTGGAGACGTTCACTGTTGGAGCGGGTTCAGAAAATACTTGTCGTGCAATAGGTGAACGTTGCACTTCTCCTTCGAACGCAGTGATGAGGGACTTGTGCCTTTGTCCTCTACGAAGCCTGCGAAGTGCTGGCTTCAAGTTAGGTGATGGAGTTGGCTGAGCCTGAAAGTCTTCATCCTCTTCTTGCACTGGGGGTGTAGCTTGTTGTTCTTGTTGTTGGGGAGTACTGGGGGAGTCTTGTTGTTGTTGTGGGTGATCAGCCCACGAAGCATCCCGAGCAATTGGCGTCAATGGACGACCAATGCTGATGAGTTCGCTGTTCGTAAGAACAGGCGATGATACCACTTCATTTTCGATCTGAGGAAGAACTTCATCATCATTTACATTGTCACCTTGACCAATGTCTTCAGCAGCGGTGGTTTCAGCTGCTGGAATATCTTCAGCCACATGAGCCTCTGTGGTAGCAGGCTCATGGACAACCATTCTTCGTTCTTGATGAACTGACACAGGGCGAACCACAGAAATGGGTTCAACGACTAAGGGTTCTGTGGAAGCAGCCCTAGTCTTCTTGGTCTTGCGCTTCTTCTTGGAGGGAGCGGCATCAGAAGCTTCAGTGTTCTTTCTCTTTTTCGCTCCAGCCTCGGCAGCCCTTGTCTTCTTCTGTTCTGAAGCGGTTGTGGTGACCTTTGGCTTCGAGCCAGTCATGCTGCTTGGGAAGATAATGCGAGGGGTTTCTTGGCTTGAAGGTTCAGGCTGATCAGTAGGGCGCTTGTTCTTCTTTTTTGCAGCCATCCTGGGGTCAATGCCAGGACGGCCAAGTGACTTGCGCTTCTCAGCCTCATTGTAGGCAAGCACACACTTATCAGCCAAAATCTTCATGCGCTCACGTGAGCCCTGAGCTTCTTGATGTTTCTTCAGAAAAGCTTCTTTAAGCTCATGGAGCATGACTTTGAAGTTGCGGACGTCTTGAACACTTAGCTTGGCCACATGCTTCTTGAATTGAGCCTTCTCATAGTCAATCTTGTTCTTGAGCTCAACGATGCACTGAGCAAGAGCTAGCTCAGAAGCAATGGCGCCATTGAAGGCGGCACTGAGGCCAATGGGGAGCTGTAAATCTTCAACGTTGACGTTGGGGGTGTCGAACCACTCATCAATGAAATTGTGGATGATGGCCACATCAAAGAGAGGTAAGTTGCTGAAGATTTCTGCTTCTTCTTTGCTCTTTATCAGCTGTTCAAGAGCATCATCATCAAGATTTTCAACACTAGATAGATCAATGGGTTCTTCACACAGAATGGCAGTAGGAGTCAAGGCTCTTTGATCAGATGGTCTGACTAGTTGCTTCTTCTTCTCCGTTCTCTTGGAGACACGGGATTGATCTTCAGACTGCACACTGGCTTCAGGAGGTGCAGTGGCCAGTGGCTTCGCACGCAAAGTTTTCGGAGGTGCAGCTGAGGTTGAAGCCTTTGACTTCCTTTGCTTCTGCGGCTTTGGAGGAGGAGCAGGTGCTTCATCAGAGTCAGCACCATTGTCAGAATGATCTACTCTGGCGCCTTGGACCATGATTTAGGTGATGAGGCCGTCAAGGTTGGCGTAGGGGCCAATGACATTGGGATTAGCTTCACGAGAGCCGTCAGCACGGGGAGCAGAGGGACCTGGGTTGAAGTCCAAACCCAAGGACTTCTTGTTCTTCTTGGCCGAAGCCACAGCAAACTGGTAGTTGCGCTTGAAGAGAGAGTCATCACGACACCATAGTAGTGAGGTGGGATCTGCGTTCGTTGGCTGTGGCCCACGAACCATGCATGGATAGAAGCCTTGTTCAATGGCTTTAGCTCGTCTCTTGGGTTGAAGCCCTCGATAGAGGATATCACCCCAAGGTCTCTTGATGGCATGCTTCTCTGCATATTCCTTTGTCACAAACCTGTACTTGAACCACTCCTCAGCCCAATAGCGTCGAATCCACTGGATTCGCGTCTTTCTATGATGATAATTTTCTTCGGGATTAGCCTTGTACATTTCTGCTAAGTCATCAGGCAGATCTTTAGATGTTCCTTCTCTGCGCTGTCTGCCACCCTTCCTTGCTGATTTCTCTGTAGCCATGAACTTCAAGATGAAAGGCTTCAGTATGTTCAAAGGCTTCAGAGATTTACGCTTACTGGTCAAGCAGGAACTGGCTTCAGGAGAATTTATATGATGTTGTAAGTATTCTACAAACGAATGTAGACTATGAGAACCAAGGGATTCTCCCACGGACATGTACCTGTGACAACATTAGAGATGCGAGGGAAGGGGAAGAGGTCATATGCATTCTTAGAAGATTTTGAAGATAAATTAGTTTGAAGACATTGACCTCATGATGCGAAGACATTCACTTATATAGGTGAGTTGGTTCCAGATTTGTACCAATCCGTGAATAAGTACAAGTGAGGAATCAAACTAGGCAAGAAATCTAAGTGAATCGACTAAGCAGTATGAGATGCAGACGAAATAGATCTAGCTTGAATAGGCAGAAACTACTTTCGGTAAACAGGATGAATCTTGAAGATCAAAAAGGTGGTAAAAATAGAGTTATAATTACCGCACGAAGAACTGCTAGATGGAGGAATAGGAGACCGAGCAGTTCAGCCCACCGTGCCCTAACTTGGCGACGGAGGACACCACAGCGATGGCGGAGAGGACGATGTCCGCGGCCGGCGTGAGGACGGCGTCGGAGAAGTCGCGGCAGCTAAGCGCTTCGTCGCCGGCGTCGTCGCGAGCTAGCGGTGGCGCTAGGGTTTTGACGGAGGTGGAGAGGTGGGAGAAGGATTTCTTTACCGCAGGGGACAGGTATTTATAAGTAGGTGAGAGACACAGTGCAATTACGCTGGTGCCCCTGGCGGTTCATATCTGAGGGGTACGTGTCAAGCATGCAACACACTCAGGGTTATCCCACGTTCCCACGCCCGCCAGGCATGTAGGAGAGTTGTTCCGGCTTCTCTGGATTTCAACAGTAAAGATAAGCCACTAAAACAGATTTAATTGTTTGTCTCTTTGTCTTCTGCTGACTAGGACGCAGAGAAGACATTCGACAGTTTTAACAGAATGCATATGATTTGGATAGATAGATTTTGAGATAGGAAGCATAGAGAGATTAGGGTCCGATCACATTCACTTAGTTCAATAGATCCAATCTTGAAGACATAGCTATAAGTGAATGCTATAGAGGACAGAACACTAGTATATATATCAGAAAGCAATCAAATCATCATAGTGCAGAAAGTCATGAAGAAAAATTGAAACTGAAGACAAACCAAATGCGAAGTCATTGCAATATAACGCCTCGAGTGAAACACTTCAAACAAGAAAAGTTGGTGGTGGTGTTACCCACCGTATAGGAAGTATTAGACCCAGACACGGCGCACAATTATCGTGGCGCTCCGAAGTCAAATTCCATGTTAATATATTCACACTCAGAGTGTAAATCTTCATTAACTGAAGATATACATTACTTTGTGTGTTGCACATCTAAGTCATCAACATGCATAAGTGTTAGGATGTGTGCCTGATCACAGGACATTAGAGGATTCCAAGATATTTAGCTCACACCGTAACTTGCAAAACCTTTTCTCATCCACGGGCTTTGTGAAGATATCTGCCAGTTGCTCTTCAGTGTTGACGTGAATGATATCGATATCTTTCTTCATAACATGATCACTGAGAAAGTGATGACGAATTTCAATGTGCTTTGTCTTCGAGTGTTGGACTGGATTGTTGGCTATTTTGCTGGCACTCTCGTTGTCACAGAAGAGAGGTACTTGATTCAGGTTGATGCCATAATCCTTGAGAGTTTGCTTCATCCATAGAAGCTGAGCACAACAGGATCCAGCAGCAATGTATTCAGATTCATCTGTTGAGAGTGATACACAGTTCTGCTTCTTCGAAGACCAACAGACAAGTGATCGACCAAGAAAATGGCATGTGCCAGATGTAGACTTGCGATCCACCTTTTTACCAGCATAATAAGCATCCGAGAATCCAACCAAATCGAATCTTGAGCCCTTGGGATACCATAATCCGAGTGTTGGGGTGTAAGCCAAATATCGAAGAATTCGCTTCACAGCTAAGTGATGCGATTCCTTTGGTGCCGCTTGGTATCGAGCACACATGCAAACACTAAGCATAATATCTGGCCTAGATGCACATAAATAAAGCAAAGAACCAATCATGGAGCAGTATACCTTTTGATCGAACTCTTTACCATTGTCGTCGGGACCAAGATGGTGTTTGGTTGGCATTGGCATCGTGTAGCCTTTGCAGTCTTCCATTCCAAACTTCTTCAGACAATCTTTGAGGTATTTTTCTTGAGATATGAAGATGCCATTCCTTTGTCGATTTAATTTGAAGACCAAGGAAGAACTTCAGCTCACCCATCATGGACATTTGATATTGCTCTTGCATCATGTACCCAAACTCATCACTATACTTCTGGTTGGTGCATCCAAAGATTATGTCATCCACATATATTTGGCACACAAACAGTTCACCATCATATGTCTTCGTGAAGAGAGTGGGATTGAGGGATCCGGGTTTGAAGCCTTTGCTCTTCGTGAAGTCTTTGATTGTATCATACCAGCACGAGGGGCTTGTTTGAGGCCATCTGATTGCTCTGTTTAGCTTGTACACCATATCGGGATGTTTTGGATCTTCAAAGCCGGTGGTTGTGCGACATATACTTCTTCTTCAATCTTGCCATTGAGAAATGCACTCTTTACATCCATTTGGTATAGCAAGATATTGTGATGATTAGCGTAGGCTAGCAGTATGCGAATAGCTTCGAGTCTAGAAATAGGAGCAAATGTTTCATCGAAGTCAATTCCTTCAACTTGAGTGTATCCTTGAGCCACAGAACGTGCTTTGTTTCTGATGTCTTGACCATGCTCATCTTGCTTGTTTCGATATATCCATTTTGTTTCAATAATGTTATGCTTGCGAGGATCAGGTCGCTTGACAAGTTCCCAGACATTATTCAGTTTGAACTGTTGAAGTTCTTCTTGCATGGCTTGAATCCATTCAGGTTCCATAAAAGCTTCAGCAACCTTCTTGGGTTCTGACATTGACACAAATGAAAAATGCCCACAGAAGTTTGCTAGCTGTGTTGCTCTTGATCGAGTGAGCGGACCAGGTGCATTGATGTTGTCAATTATCTTCTCTATTTGAACTTCATTTGCAACACGAGGATGAACAGGACGAAGATTTTGCTCTAGCTGATCATTTTCATCATTGGGAGGATTGTCTTCGGTCTGAGCATTGTCTTCAGGTTGATTTGGTGCAGAGATGATAAGTTCCTCTTCAGGTTGTGCTTCAGAGGGCATGATTTCACCATTTCCCATCAACTTGATTGCCTCGTTTGAAGGAGCTTCATCCAGTGTACTTGGCAGGATCTCTCTCTGTGAACCATTGGTTTCATCAAATTTCACGTCCACAGTTTCAACGATTTTGTATAGATAAAGGTTGAAGACTCTGTAGGAGTGTGAATCCTTTCCATAGCCAAGCATGAAGCCTTCGTGAGCCTTAGGTGCAAATTTTGACTTGTGATGGGGATCCTTGATCCAGCATCTTGCTCCAAATACTCTGAATTAACTAACGTTTGGCTTCTTGCCAGTGAGTAGCTCATATGATGTTTTGTTCAGAAGCTTATGAATGTATACACGGTTGATGATGTGACATGCTGTATCAATAGCTTTAGGCCAGAACTTTCTTGGTGTCTTGTACTCATCTAGCATTGTTCGAGCCATCTCAATGAGGGTTCTGTTTTTGCGCTCAACAAATGCCGTTTTGCTGAGGTGTGTACGGAGCAGAGAACTCATGAGTGATTCCCATTGTATCCAGATACAGATCAAGTCCAGTGTTCTTGAATTCAGTGCCATTGTCACTTCGATGTGCTTGATCTTCACTCCATAATTGTTCATTGCTCGATTTGCGGGTTACCAAGACATCTTGCACTTCAGTCTTGTAAAGAATTATATGAACCCATGTGTATCTTGAGTAGTCATCAACAATGACGAAGCCATAGAGACAAGCAGTTGTTGTGAGGGTGGAGTAGTGAGTAGGTCCAAATAAGTCCATGTGTAACAACTCAAGGGTTGAGATGTTGTCATGATTGTCTTCGAGGGTGCTTTGCCCTTGTCATCTTTCCACTTCACAGGCACCACACAGATGATCCTTTTTGAACTTGACATTCTCGATGCCAATGACATGCTTCTTCTTGACAAGTGAGTGTAAGTTTCTCATGCCAGCATGTCCCAGCCTTCGATGCCAGAGCCAGCGTTCTGAAGCTTTTGTGAGAAGACATACGGCAAGCTATGGACCTGCTGAGAAATCTACCATGTATAGATCATCTTTTCGATACCCTTCAAAGACTAGAGATTTGTCAGATTCCATTAGTACAAGGCAATGATATTTGCCAAATATCACCATCATGTTCAAGTCACAAAGCATTGAGACAGACATTAAGTTGAAACCAAGGGATTCAACAAGCATCACTTTATCCATGTGTTGATCCTTTGAGATTGCAACTCTACCTAGACACAATACCTTGCTTTTACCAGTGTCAGCAAATGTAATGTGACTTTTGTCGGATGGACGTAAGGTTGAGTCCATGAGAAGACTTCGATCACCAGTCATATGATTTGTGCATCCACTGTCCATAATCCATTATGAAGCTTTTGGTGATGTACCCTACAGTGTAGTTAGGAGGATAGGCTTCACACAAGTGTTGTGAAGCATATGCATTTGATACATATAGGGACAGTCACAGCTTATAACAAAGTTAGGACATAGTATGACTGATAAGAAATTCAGATGTGAAGCATATTGAATGACATTTTATTGTGCGTCCTCAACGAGTTTTAGGTCCCTAGCAATAGTATCGGACGCCATTGATTGCTGGCTGGAGACCGTTTTCTGCAAAAGAGAGTTAGTTCTTCTTTGCCACCCACATCTTCAGTGGGGGCTTAGAAGCAATGAGTCTAAGTGCAGCATCTGAGAATCTTGGCTTTGAAGCCCTAGCAAATAGCCTTGCAGGAGATGAATGATACTCATATGAATAAGCAGAAAAGTTCTTAGTCCTATGAACATAGCGGTTCGAAGATACATGCTCATATTCATAAGTCTGAGCATGATTTCCCTACAAAACATTGGCGTTAGGGTGACTCATGTGAGTCCTGTATCTGTATGAAGCCTTTGGGCCATATGAATCTATAGGTCTGGGGTTTGTCTTCTTCCTTGGTGGTGTCATGACGACATTCACAGGAAGATTCCCAATGTACCGCTTAGGTACCCAGATCTTCTTCATAGGTGGTCCATTCCTGCAGTTAGTACCAATGTACCTGGCAAACACTTCACCATTATGATTTTTGAACAGCTTATAGTTTGCATCAAAGGATTCATCAATGATAATAGGATTAGCACAGGTAAAGCCAGATAAGGTAGATGGATCTACTGAAGGTTCCTTTGTAGCAACCCATGTGGTTTTGGGGTACTGCTCGGGCTTCGAAGACGAGCCATCAACATTCATTTTCCTTTCAACCCAACACCCTCTTTCCTAGGGTTTGGTTCGAATCTGTTTTTGAGGACATCGCAGAGAGTCTGATGTCCCTTCAAACTTTTGTACATCCCTGTTTCAAGCAATGTCTTCAACATAGCATTTTCATTAGCAACAGCAGTGGTATCCTCCGCAGAGGGGTTAGTGACCACATCAGTAGGTGAAGACAATGAAACAGTAGCAGCAGTGGAACATTCAGCAACAGATGTAGCATTATCACGCTCAATGCATTTTAGACATGGTGGTTCAAATCCTTCCTGAGCGGAACTGATCTATTGAGCGCGAAGTGAATCCCGCTCCTTCTGAAGATCTTCATAATCCACTCTTATCTTTTCAAGGTCTAGCTTTATTTGAAGACATTCAGAAGACAGCTTCTCATGATCAGATAAGAGAGCATTATGTTGGTCTTGAAGGGCGTCAAACTTAGCATGAAGTCTCTGAAGACTATCAGCCAAAGCTTTTGACTGATCCATTTCTTCACCCAACATATCATCGCTCTTACTAAGCATGTCTTGAACCTTTTCCAAGATTCTTTGTTGTTTAGTGGCAAGGGAAGCAAGTTTGTCATAACTGGGGCCAAATTCATCTCCTGATTCATCATCACTAGATTCAGAGAGATAGCATTCAGTTACCTTATCACCACTTGCCATGTGGCACAATGAGGATGATGATGATTCAGGTGCAAAGGTCATTTCCTTGAGAGATTCCTTGTAGTCCTCAAACCGCGGATCATGACGAGTGCGATGACCTTCGTATACATCAGAAAGCCGGTCCCAGATTAGCTTCGCGTGATTGAGGTGCATAACATTCCTGATCTGATTTCAGGACAGATGACAGCAGATGACGTCCTTCGCTGTGAGGTTCAATAGAGTATACTTGTGAATGTCATCAGCTTCTGCCATCTTGCATAGATCAGTGAGTCCAATCTCAGCGACGGACCATAGTTCGCTATCCATGGACATGAGTAGCTTCTTCATCATGGCCTTCCATCGGGGATACTCATGACCGTCAAAGGTGGGACACGATATGTTCCTCAATCCTGCAGTCGACATAGCTGAAACTCTAGGTGGTTAAACCGAATCACACAGAACAAGGGAGTACCTTGCCCTGATACCAATTGAAAGTGCTAGTATCGACTAGAGGGGGGGTGAATAGGCGATTTTTATGAAAGTCCTCAAAGCTTGGAAGTTTCGAAGACAAACAACAGAAACAACCTAATTGATATGCAGCGGAAAATAAACTACCCTAAACAAGCCATAGTCAAGCATGTCATGATGTGAAAGTATAGGACTAATAGCAGTTAGGTAGTAAGGATCAAGATGGAAAATAGTATGAAGCCAATCAACAATAGTAGTCAAGCAATGAAGTCAAACAGATAAACAGATAAGCAATGACTTCATGAAGACAAACTTAAGTAAGGTTGGAAGGGATAGAACCAGTTGCTTGTTGAAGACACAGATTTGTTGGACCAGTTCGATTCTTTGTGACAATGTGACGTCCCGTTAGGGAGGCTGAGATTAAACTCGAAGACCGTGTCTTCACCTTATTCCCTTGAGCTAAGGACACCCAGTCCTCGCCCAATCACTCGTAAGTGTTCAAGGAGACTTCCAAACCTTCACAGACTTCGTTCACGGCAATCCACAATGACTTTTGGATGCTCGAACGCGACGCATAACCGGTGGAGGATTCACAGTCCTCAACTGTAATAAGTCTTCGTGTCACATGCATGTAAAGACTTGAGTGATGCCTAACAATCTTTGGCTCTGGGTGTTTGGACTTTGTCCTCGCAAGGATTTCTCTCTCTCAAATGCTTCGAGGTGGGTTGCTCTCAAACGACAAAAGCCGTGCACAATCTCTGAGCAGCCACCAATTTATGGTGTAGGGGGTGGGCTATTTATAGCGACTAGGCAACCCGACCTGATTTGTCCAAAATGACCCTGGGTCACTAAGGAACTGACACGTGTTCCAACGGTCAGATTTCAAACACACGCGGCAACTTTACTTGGGCTACAAGCAAAGCTGACTCATCCAGCTCTGGATAAGATTTTCTCTCATTGTCTTCGCTCGAAGACATAGGATTTGAGTTGAGCATCACTTGACCACTCGACTTAGTTCACTTGGGCCCCACTTAACAGTACGGTGGTTCCTATGACTCAACAAAGAAGAAAAGGAAGCAACGAAACCACAGTCTTCGCGCTCCAAAGTCTTCACACAATGTCTTCTCATGTCATAGTCTTCAATATGAATATCTTCTCATACCACCATTGTCTTCAATGTCTTCATACATTTTTAGGGGTCATCTCCGGTACGTAAACCGAATCAATGAGGGACACTACCTGCGTTATCCTGCAATTCTCACAAACGCATTAGTCCCTCAACCAACTTTGTCGTCAATACTCCAAAACCAACTAGGGGTGGCACTAGATGCACTTACACGTCACCATTACCCGACCCGGCGTCGGAGCCGTCGTCGTCAGGCTTGGGGTGGCGGAAGGTGGCATCGTCGCGGCAGGGCTTCCCGGTGGCCGCCTCATACTCGGGGATGATCCTCTCCGCCTCCTGCTGCGCGATGCACAGTGCAGTCGCGCCCACCAAGGACATGAGCTGGGGGAGAGGGCGGCAGGCGTTGGAGGCGGCGGTGGCAATCTCGGCGAGGGACTATTCCTTGTCGTACCTGGCCATCTCCCCGTTGAGGCGGTGGAGGCGGCGCTTGGCCGTCTCCAATGTCGTCACGGAGCGGTCCAAGGCTCTGGCATATGCCAGGTCCGGGTCCACCGCGATGTGTGGCGGCGGGACGTCCGAGTCCGCGAACTTGGATCGACGCGTGGCGTTGTGGCTGTCCCACTGGCGCTGCTCCCGCCCGACGTACTCATGCGCCGTCATGGCGCTCTGAGACGACGACGAGGAGTCGCCGCTGCGGAGGTAGTGCAGAATGCGCCCGCGCGCCTTGGGCCACGGCCACGGCGAGCGGCACTCCTCCTTGACGAAGCGCCGAGGTGCGGCGGCGAGAGCCGCACCTCCTTGACGCGCCGGGCGTCGTGAGCCGCACCTCCTTGACGTGGCATCCGATTTAGACGCCGCTGCTACGCGGCGGCGGAGAGCGTGGAGGGGTGCCAGCTCCGGCTTTACGGGGAGGAGCACCTTCGGTGGCGGAGTTGGGCCGTTGGTGTGGACGATGGAGCGACAGAACATCAGCTCCATCTGCTCCTCGAACTCTGCGTCCATGCCAGCGTAGACCTGGCCCGGCACCGTCGGCGTGGACAGCGGCAGTGGCTGCTGCTGGCCCTCCTCGTCGCCGAAGGGGATGACGATCTCTGCCCGCATCGAGTCGCCGCCAGCCGACGAGGACGACGACCCCGGAGTTCGAGGGCGGCGTCTCCACGAGCCGCCAGATCCCGCCCCGGAACCGCCTGCCGGCGCCGACGCCCAGGACTTGCCCATCGCCGGAGATGTGGAGGGAGATGGGCGAGCAGGAGGAGGAGGAGAAGGAGGGGAAGGATGCGATGTGGACGACATCGAAGCGCGGCTTAAATAGCCGTGGCCAGGCCATGCGAAGGGCCGGTCAGCCGCTTCAAGTCAGCGCAGCGGCCGCAGTTGGTTACTTGGGAATCTATGTTCGCAATGAAGCGGCGGCTGCTGAGAGGTCACGACAGTCAGCACCGCCCTCCCTTCCCCAGCCACATCGCGGCATCAATGCCGGCCTACGGGTGCTTTAGGCCGGCATGAATGCGGCACGGTAAACGGCGCATACATCGAAAGGAAAGCACGGGAGGGGCGGATGACGGCTTTTTGATGGCCAAGGCGGTCAGAAGCGGGTTTGGGATCGTTTAGGACTCCCGCAAACCAGCGCACTTGTGTCTCTGGTTTACGGAAGAAATTGCGTCTGGACTGCTCCACGAATCGGTTCAAGTCAACGCTGGATGATTTCCGTGATCCGAACGGTCGCGGGAGATTTAAGGGTCGATGTTGGGATGCCCTTAAGCCGGCAGCGTGGCCTCAGTTTCAGCAGATGGCTCGTAATTTCTGCGTGGCTGCTATTCTCGGATGGTCTTTTGGAACGTCGGGCGGTTAAACTTTCCAGATCGTATCCACTTTCCATCTGACGATGGATTCCGTTCCGTCCATGCTCCATACTCGAAACCTTGGTCACGGGGGCATTTGACTCGGCGAAAGGGGCACACTCCCACACGTTTCATATCATCTTCTGAAGAAGCAAGCGTTAACGACCGTGCGTGCATCAGCAACAACCCGCCAGATCAGTCGCCGTCCAGAATCCAGATCCCGTGTCGCCTAGCGCCGGAGCCGGAAATGTCCCGGCGACCGTGGAGCTCGATCGAGCCAACCGATCTTCAGTTTTCAGACGATAGGTAAGTGGTTCAATTCGTTCGCCGTCAGAAATTGAGTCGGACCGGCTGAAGAGTGCAGAGCTAGTCAGCTAGGTAACTGTCCGACGACGCGTCTCCATCATCCGGCAGAGTACGTGGTGGTAAATAACATGGTAGCGCAGCTCGATCGACGTGCATGGCTGGCTTTTTTCGCCGGTGCAGCTGCGTGATGCGGAGCAAGGTGCGTGGGAAGGGGTGCACCGTGCACGTGCTGAAGGAGTGGATGAGAGTTCTTAAAGAGTAACGCAAGGAAGGGGAAGTATCCTGAGTACCGTGCAGTAGTTGACAGCCCTGGAATGGGCACATGGCTTTGTGACGATCGATCTTCGACTCTATCTCGTGTCGCATGTCTTTACGTACTATGCTCTGCATTATTGGAGTAACGTGGTTCTCATTCTTGAACATATTTCTCTACGTACATGATCACTTCCAGTTGCACGTGCCTGCCGGGAGCGACTGTCAACTCTGGATATGTAATCCTATATAAACTTAAGTAGTTAATCCCCAATAATTCAAATATCTTAACATGCAACTATGCCAATTCATCAGGCCGCCATGCATGCCCTATTAAATTTAATTCTCTCAACACTTACTATATCACCATGCACAAAATACCGGGCCTTGTGCCAAACTCTAAAACAAGGCCTACCGCACTAGAAAGATAGACCGATAATAGTAATATATAGGCTCTAATGTGTTATATAGGAATATGATATATCAAGAATCACACTCTCATTCATTGAAAAACTTGTTTTCAGCTTAAACTACTTTTCTACCATGCAGCAGGGGCGATAATTAAGCAATCTTCAAATCAATGTTCAAACAAAGCTTAACTACTTTTCTAGATGAATCTTAGCACACAAACAACACACGAATTATGGCATGAAATTGAAACAAAATAACCTAAAGGATTGAGTTAGGCCTGCGATCCCCATGCTGACTTTGCCCTTGGACCACTCTGCTACTAGGTGTGGCTACTGACTATAGGTAATCCCCTTGCCTTGGATGCCTAGATCTCCCATTTCCCTTCAAGTTTATGGAGAATAGGGTTATAAGAAGACTATGGAATCAAATTGACTGAGAAAAATAGATTAACCTGAGAATTATAGAAAGAGGATCTTACCTATCATTCAAACTTGAGGAGAAAATTGTTGGGAATCAGCAAATCGTGATCTCCTCCTCTTGTTGGAAGTGTCGCGGTCGCCGATCGATCCGACGACCCCGTTTTCAAATCGAGCGGCGGCCTGAGGCGTGTCGACGACGACGCGACGATCACGTTTCCTGTAGGTTTTTTTAGGGCTCCTGTAGGTTGTAGCGACGCGGCCGCGAGTGCTTTTGCGATTTTGCCTTTTGCAATCAATCCAAGTGCGGCAGCTCCTAGTCAGCGCCTTCAGCGCCAACTAAGAGTTTCGGCGCCCACGATGACGCGATCTTGGGCCGGCCCAAACAAAGGCTCCCTCTCGCTACTACCCCTCACGAGGATCGCTGTCTTACGCTAAAAAACGAGCGATAAAAAGGTGCATCTCTCCGAATCGAACTCGCGACCTCACAGTCATCTTCTACTTTAGCAAACCGGTACACCTACTAGCTACTTGTGATTCACTACAGCGCGACTTAGTTTAAGAACCCGGCCGCAGCGCTACTTGTCTCGCTTAGTTTGTTGAATTATTTGAAAACATCGATGAAAAACGTGAATGTATGGAAAAAATATTAAAAAATTTGGATAGTTGACGAACATGCATAAAAAAGTTGGCAAATGTAAAAAAGGTTCATGTATTCAAATAAGTTCACGAATTCAAAAACAAAAGTTCATGAAATAGAAAAACAGGGCACAAATTTTGTAAAAAAAAGTTCACAACAATGAAAACGACCATGAGTTTGAAAAGGTTCACAGATTTGAAATAAGTTCATCGAATTTGAAAAAAAGTTCACTAAATTTGTAAAAAGTTCATCAAATTTAAGAAAAGTTCATTGGATTTGAAATAGAGTTCATCGGATTTGAAAATTCTTCATCAAATTTGAAAAAAGTTCATTGGATTTGAAATAGAGTTCATAGGATTTGAAAATTCTTCATCAAATTTGAAAAAAGTTCATCGAATTTGAAAAAAGTTCACTGAAATTGGGAAAAGTTCATCGAATTAAAAAAAGTTCATTGGATTTGAAAAGGAGTTCATTGAATTTGAAAAATCTTAATCAAATTTGAAAAAAAGTTCATCGGATTTGAGAAAAGTTCATCAAATTTGAAAATAGTTCTTCGAATTTGAAAATAGTTCTTCAAATTTGAAAAAAATTCATCAAATTGAAAAGGTTCATCAAATTTGAAAAAAAATCTCATTGGATTTAAAAAAATCATCATTTGTTAAAATAATTCACTAAAATAGAAAAAAATTCATTGATTTTGAAAACCAGGAAGAAGAAGAAAGAAAAAACAGAAAAAGAAAATGAAAAAAAGGGAAACGAAAAAAGAAAAAAGAGCGAGCAAAGGAGTAAATAAGGTAAAGAGGTGATGTTTATCCGATCGTGCTTGCTGGCGCGGTGGTAGGACGAACGAAGCTGCAACTGCCGGGTCTCCGGTTCGATTCTCAGTGCGCGCACCTATTTTTCTCGTACAACGAGAATACACAGTAATAGACCGGCCAAGCGCGGAGTGTTGCAGGCGGCCGTTTGTAAATTTGCCTATAACGGGCGCCTGCAGCGCTAAATAGGAAAACCCTCCAAGTGCTCCCTACGATATCGTTTCGCCTTCGGACGCGCCAGCGGGAGCGGCCCAGCCCCATGAGAGGCCCAACGTCCAGGAACGTTTTCTTTAGAAATACATACTAGGTTTATATAAAAATTTTGGGGCCTGAAATTCATGGGCCCTTTGCGGGCCGCACAGTTTGCACCACTATGGGCCTGGCCATGTCACTATGCATGAGAAAAGACCCACCTTAACATGCATTATACGTGATATTTATATTAAATAAATTTTCTCCAACTATGTAATAATCAAATATATTAAAGAAATTATATGTGCTTGAGTTTCAATTCTCATATTGCTAATTAGAACACACTCCCCATATCTACATCCGCATCGCCCCCGCTCGGGCGACTCGGGAGGTTCTCCAGCCCTAGTCGCCGTTAGGGCCGAATGCACCTTCCCTCACCCCGTCGTCGTCGGAGAACGCCATCAGGATGTGCCCGAGGGCCGACGGCGGTGGCGGGGATCCTCCTCTCTCCGGCGTCTCACAGGTGGTGCGGAGCCCTTGCACGTGCGGAGGCGCGGCAGATCCGGCGGCGGCGGCTACAGTGGCTAGCCCTGCCACGGGCGGCGGCGGGCGGCGGGTTTCCTGGTTCTGGCGGCTGCGACTTATGTTGCGGCGGCGCCATCTGGCTTCAGACCGGCGGCGGCGTGGAGGGCCTGGTGAGCTGCTTGGCGGCACCTCCGATCAGATTTATTCTAGCCGGTGCAGCCGATGGTGGTGGTCAACTCCTCCGTCAGAGGTGGTCGCCTGAGGCTGGGTGGTTGGATCTCGAGATTCGTCATCTAGTCCCGGTTGCGAGTCGGGGAGACATGGTTGCCGATGAAAATTGAGCCAACAGCAGGCGATGGCGGCGTTTTGCGTCATTATCTTGAAGAAGGCATCGTCGAGTAACTACTGTCAACGCACTCGTGCTACTTTGGGGAAAATCCTAGGATCTGGTGTTCCAGATCGGCCGATGGCGGCACTATGGTGTCGCTTCTCTCTTGGAAGTATCGTTTGTGGAGCAACGCTGGAAGGCAGAGGCAGAGCTGCTTCGTCTTGAACAGAACTTCAGTGGACATGTCAAGTCATGCCTGGCTGACAGGTGCTAGGCTTTGTCATGCCTGGTCGACAGGTGCTACACATGACAAATCTTCCAGAATCTCCGCGTTAGGGTGGACGAGCGCAGGGCGGTGGTGTTGTTGGGCGACATGATGGCGTCAACGGTTGGTCGGACTGGTAAGGAAGACAGAGATCACTATCTTGAAGATGTGACAGCGGTTAGATGATGCTGGCGGCTTCTAAAACGTGTGCATGTGGTGTACGCTTTAGGTGTGCCACACCGGTTGTTGGTCTTGATACGTTATATGGATGGATCGGCAACGACATCGAATATAGATATGGGGTGTGAGAGCACTCCCCATTATCAAGTTTGTAGGTGTGAGTGGTGACTTCAGGTGGCTTGATATATTTTTTTGTCAGATCTTCATGGAATAATTAATAAAGATTGTTGTATGCATCGATTGATGCAGAAGTCGGGGGTTTAACCTTCTTTTAAAAAAAATAGAACACTAAAGTTCCATACCATCAAATCTCATAGAATTATTGGATCCAGTTTCAGCTACAACGCGCAGGTATCATTTCTAATTTGTATAGTAACACTAGTGGAAAAACAGGCTTTCCGTCCAGCCCCATAAGTCGCGAAGCTGTAGGAACCGCGACCAATGGTACCTTTAGTCGCGGTTCTGGAGGTGAACCGCGACCAAAGGCCTGAAGCTGTAGGAACCGCGACCAAAGGCCTGGGCCTGTGGCGCTCGGTGGCCACGTGAGGGCTTTAGTCATGATGGCCAGACAACCGCGACTAAAGGCCTTCGGCACTTTTAGTCACGGTTTGCCGTGCCAACCGCGACTAAAGCCCTCCCTATATATACCCATCCAGCAGCCAACACTTAGCCATTTGGAGCCATTCTCTTCACAAGTGGGTGTAGGTTTGCTTTTGGTTCCTCTTATGCACATAAGGTGTTTGATGAAATGCATGCCCCAAGAGCATGAAACAAACATGACATGAAGTGTTGGAGCCACACTCTTCGATCGCGGTTAGCAACTTGATGAACCTTTGATGTGTCAATATGCATGTGTGTAGTTCATAACAAATGCATGATGGTTAATTATATATTTTATATTATAATAATGCAGATGAATCGGCAATGGATGTACGGTAACCGACTCTCCAATGAGTTCACTACGGGTTTGAAAGATTTCCTCGTAGTGGCTAATGCGAACAAGCGGGGGTTTTGTTATCTGTCCATGTGTTATCTGTAAGAATGAGAAGGGTTACTCTTCCTCAAGAGTTGTTCACATGCATCCGCTTGAAGGGTTTCATGCCAAGCTATAATTGTTGGACCAAGCATGGAGAAAGAGGGGTTATAATGGAAGAAGATGAAGAAGGGATGATTTCATCGATGAAAGCTATCTTGCTCATTTCGTGATACTTTCATGGAGGATGTGAAGGTGAAGGGAAGGTGAAGAAGAGGCACGTGATGATCCCGTTGATGATCTTGGTCGGACCATTGCCGATGCACGGAGACGCTAAACCGAAAAGGAGAGGAGAATTTGGATCGCATGTTAGAGGATCACGAAAGGCGCTGTACCCGGATGCGATGATGGTCTGAAAAAGCTGGGCTGCATAATCGGATTTGCTGAAATGGAAGGCGAGGCAGGTGTAGCTGACTCGGCATTTGAAAACTTGCTGAAAATGTTGAAGAATATGTTTCAAAGGATAACGAGTTGCCCGCCTTGACGCGTCTGAAGCAAAGAAGGTTGTCGCCCTCTAGGTTTAGAGGTTCGAAGATACATGCATGCATCAACGATCGCATCCTCTACCATGATGAATACGAGAATTTGAATGAATGCCGGTATGCCTTGCATTGCGTTATAAGATCGAGGCGATGACCCTGGTGACGATGTTGAGGGCCAGAAACCCAGGAAGAGGGTTCCCGCCAAGGTGATGTGGTATGCTCCTATAATACCACGGTTGAAACGTCTGTTCATGAACAAAGAGCATGCCAAGTTGTTGCGATGGCACAAAGAGGAACGTAAGTCGGACGGGGAGTTGAGACACACCGCAGATGGAACGCAATGGAGAAAGATCGACAGATGGTTCAGAGATTTTGCAGCTGACGCAAGGAACATAAGATTTGCTCTAAGCACGGATGGCATGAATCCTTTTGGCGAGCAGAGCTCCAGCCATAGCACTGCCCGTGACTCTATGCATCTACAACCTTCCTCCTTGGTTGTGCATGAAGCGGAAGTTCATTATGATGCCGTGCTCATCCAAGGTCCGGCAACCCGTAAACGACATCGATGTGTACCTAAGGCCATTAGTTGATGAACTTTTACAGCTGTGGGGTGGTGTCCGTGTGTGGGATGAGCACAAACAAGAGGAATTTGACCTACGAGCGTTGCTTTTCGTAACCATCAACGATTGGCCTGCTCTTAGTAACCTTTCGGGACTGTCAAATAAGGGATACAATGCATGCACGCACTGCTTACATGAGACTGAAAGTGTACATTTGCCAAATTGTAAGAAGAACGTGTACCTTGGGCATCGTCGATTTCTTCCGAAAATTCATCCAGTAAGAAAGAAAGGCAAGCATTACAACGGCAAGGCAGATCACCGGCCGAAGCCTGCGGAACGCATCTGGTGCTGAGGTATTTGATATGGTCAAGGATTTGAAAGTCATCTTTGGAAAGGGTCTGGCGGACAATCAGTTCGAAGGGAGCCGACGGCACGCAGCCATGTGGAAGAAGAAATCTATATTCTGGGAGCTAGAATATTGGAAAGTCCTAGAAGTCCGCTCTGCAATCGACGTGATGCACGTTACGAAGAATATTTGCGTGAACCTCCTAAGCTTCTTGGGCGTGTATGGGAAGACAAATGATACAAAGGAAGCACGGCAGACCAGCAACATTTGAAAGACCACGATGACCGCATCGGAATGGTTTCAAGGTCGTGCCACCTACGCTCGACCAAAGAAGAGAAGGTCATCTTTTTGAATGCCCGAGCAGTATGAAGGTCCCGTCTGGATTCTCGCCCAATATAAAGGGAATAATAAACATGGCGGAGAAAAAGTTCCAAAACCTGAAGTCTCACGATCGCCACGTGATTATGACGCAATTGCTTCCGATTGCTTTGAGGGGCTCTCGCCGGAAAATGTTCGAGTAGCCATTGTGAAGCTATGTGCATTCCTCAATGCAATCTCTCGAAGGTAATCAATCCGGAAGTTCTACCACGGTTCTGAACGATGTGATCCAATGTCTTGTCGGTTTGAGTTGGTGTTCCGCCATCCTTCTTCAATATTATGACGCACCTCCTGGTTCACCTAGTCGAAGAGATTTCCGTTCTCGGTCCTGTATTTCTACACAATATGTTCCCCTCGAGAGGTTCATGGGAGTATTAAAGAAATATGTTAAGTAACCGTGCTAGGCGAGAAGGAAGCATCGCCAAGGGCTATGGAAATGAGGAGGTAATTGAGTTTTGTGTTGACTTTGTTCCCGACCTTAAGCCGATTGGTCTTCCTCGATCGCGCACGAGGGGAGACTAAGTGGAAAAGGCACGATCGGAAGGAAATCAGCGATATGTATGGACGGCCATTCTCGATCAAGCACATCACATTGTCTTGACCAATTCCAACTTGGTGGCTCCGCACTTTGAGAAACACAAGAATATTTTACGCCGGACAACCCGGGAAGCTGAATCTGGATTAGGAAGGCCCACATGGAGACTTTCGCAGTTGGTTGAGAAAACATTTAATGAATGACAATGATGTTGTAGATCAGCTGTACATGTTGGCCAAGACACCATCTTCGACTATAACGACTTTCCAAGGGTACGAGATAAATGGGAATACATTTTACACGATCGCCCAAGATAAAAAGAGCACCAACCAAAACAGTGGTGTCGCTTTGATGCAAAGAACCGAGAATGGGCAAAAGGTCACATATTATGATTACATAGAGGAGATATGGGAACTTGACTATGGACCCTCCTTTAAGGTCCCTTTGTTCGGTGCAAATGGTTCAAGCTAACAGGAGGTGGGGTAAAGGTGGACCAGCAATACGGAATGACAATGGTGGATTTCAACAATCTTGGTTACCTTGACGAACCATTCGTCCTAGCGAAAGATGTCGCTCAGGTTTTCTATGTGAAGGACATGAGTAGCAAACCGAGGAAACGGAAAGATAAGAAAACGATCAAGACATCATGCGATGATTCAAAGCGCCACATTGTTCTTTCGGGGAAAAGAAACATCGTGGGAGTGGAGGACAAGATGACATGTCGAAGATTATAATATGTTTGCTGAAATTCCGCCTTCAAAGTGAACACCGACCCAAGCATTAAGTTAAATGATGAGGATGCTCCATGGATACGGCACAATCGTAAGCAAGCGAGGACACAAGGGAAGAATTGATGTGTAATAATTTATTGTACCAAACTTTGTATTTGGTCGATGAACTGAATGATGTATCAAACCTTTTGTCAAACCTTCAAGGGATTAGTTTTATTTTTCTGATTTTTTGATATATAATTGTATTTTTAAGATTTTAAAATGAATTAGTTTTATTTTTCTGATTTTAAAAGGAAAAAGGAAGAAGAAGAAAGAAGGAAAAGGAAAAAACCAGAAGAAAAAAAAGAAGAAAAAGGAAAACAAGAAAAAACAAAGCGAGAAGAAAAAAGAAAAAGCAGAAGAAAAAAACAAATGAGAAGAAAAACATAAGAAAAAAACAAAGCAGAAGAAAAGCAGAAGAAAAAAGGAAAAAGGAAGAAAGGAAGAAAAAAGAAGAAAAAACAAGAAAAGGAAGAAACAAAGAAGAAAAAAAAAGAAGAAAAAGGAAGAAAAAAACAGAAGAAAAACAAGAATTTAAAATGAATTAGTTTTATTTTCTGATTTTTTGATATATAATTGTATTTTTAAGATTTTAATAACATAAATAAATAAGTAATTAGAAACTTTAATAGCAAAAATAATTATCATAAAGTAAAATAAATAAGTAACTAGAAACAAAATAAAATAAAATAAATAAGTTTTTTGTTGTAAGTAGAAACAAAACAAAATAAATAAAGCAAAAATGAAAACAAAAACAGGCTAAAAATAAAAAATATGCCACCTCATCGGGCCACCACGGCCTGAATACGACTAGAAACCCATTAATGGGCGAGATTCAGAGCCCATGAAGGCCCAATAGGCCCCTGAGCTCATAGTAATGAGAATAGGCCCGTAAGCCTGCATTTGAGAGGAGCTCGAAGTGGTGAGCGCAGCCGCGCTTATAAACCACTGTCGAAGCCTCTCGGCTAGCGAGGTGGGACTAAACATCCCACCGCACCGCGCCAGTTCCAGCACACACCTTTAGTCCCGGCTGGGGAGGCGGACCGCGACTAAAGGTTACCCTTTAGTCGCGGTTGTTGTCCCCAACCGCGACTAAAGGGTCTTTCTGCGCGGGAACGGAAGCGGCGGCAAAACCCTTTAGTCGCGGTTGGGGAGGCGGACCGCGACTAAAGGTACCCTTTAGTCGCGGTCCGCCTCCCCAACCGCGACTAAAGGTTCGTCTATAAATACTGCACTTAGCAGTTTTGCCTCCCATTCGCCTCTCTCGACGCCTTGACGCTGCCCAGCCGCCGACGACGACGCCGACGCGCTGAAGCCTTGCCGCTGCCCGACGCCGATCGGCGCCGACGCCTGACCCTGCGCGCCCGCCCCGTCCCGATGGCGCCGCCGCCCGTCCCGATGGCGCCCTTTGCCCTTGCCGCCGCCGCGGTGCCTGCCTGCGCTGCTGCGCCCGCGCCGCCGCCCGCCGCCGCCGCCCGCCGCCGCGCCGCGCGCCCGCCCTTGCCGCCGCCCGCCGCCGCCGCCCGCCGCCGCCGCGCCCCGCCCCCACCCGCCCGCAGAAGAAGAAGAAGAAGAAGAAAAGGAAGAAGAAGAAGAAAGAAAAGGAAAAGGAAGAAGAAGAAAGAAGAAGAAAGAAGAAGAAAGGAAAAGGAAGAAGAAGAAAGAAAAAGAAAAGGAAAAGGAAGAAGAAGAAAAGGAAAAGGAAAGGAATTTTTTTTTTTTTTTTTTTGTTCTTTTAATTTTAACTAGTTAATTAGTTTAACAAAAACGGTAAATAACTTAAAACCCTAAACCCCAAAAACAAAAACAACAGAAAACCGCCAAAGAAAAACAAAAGGAAAAAGGAAGAAGAAGAAAGAAGAAGAAAGAAGAAGAAAGGAAAAGGAAGAAGAAGAAAGAAAAGAAAAGGAAAAGGAAGAAGAAGAAAAAGGAAAAAGGAAAAAGGAATTTTTTTTCTTTTTTTTTCTTTTTTTTGTTCTTTTTAATTTTAACTAGTTAATTAGTTTAACAAAAACGGTAAATAACATTCTATGGCAAAAGACTTGAAGATGTCAAGCGCCATTACATTCTATGGCAAAAGAAGTTTATCAAGTTTCCAGGCGAGGCGCCAAGGACAACAAGTCCACCCCCCTACGGTGGTGGTGGTGGCGGTGGCGGTGGTGGTGGTGGTGGTGGTGGCGGCGGTTCACCTACACCTCCGTCACATCAGCCGACGCCGCCCCCCAGTCCACAACGTCCGGTGGTGATCATCCGCCGCCCGATCCTCGTCCGTGGGTGATCAGACGCCGCCCCCCAATCCACCTACGGCAAAGAAGCAGAAGCAGTCCTGGATTATTAACCCGGACCCTTATGTACCTAAGACCACAAAGGTACCGGAGCCATCACTGAAGCCTCTCCCCACAAGGCCTTGGGAACATAGTGCCGAGGAACTCGACGCGGCCGCGGCTGCTGATTTGGAGAAATGGAAGGCGGACTGCAAGAAGAAAAGAGAGCCCGAGCCCAAGCCAATATTTTCTGATGAGCAAAAGAAGTGGGCAAAGTCATTTTTGAGCACACCGTCCCAAGCATGCCAAGAATCGCTTAACGACTATGCACGTGAACTTCGCAGGCAGGCACTTTTGTTCAAGGAGAACCAAGAGCGGGAGAAGGCCGAAAGTGAAAAAAGCGGGAAACAAGTTGCCCAGCTCGGGGAACAAAGTAAACAATCGATTGCCCCGCTTATAGTGGAAGCCTTCGTCCGGATGCCCCGAGATCATACAAGCTGCGGCAAAGACAGGATTGTAGAACGAGTGCTAGAGAACAAGCGCCAACTTAGGTATTACTCTTCGTGAACTATTAGACCTTGATGAGTTGCCAGTGAAGGAGGTAGTAATTACATATGTCAAGAATGGGCCTCTCGTCGAGCCTCTTGCAGAAAAGGATCTACGACCAAATGAAACGTCTGCTGAATTGGTACAAGGGTTACATAAAAATAAAAACGCCAAAGAATATATTTATGCGGAAGTTAGACATGAGCATCACTTCAAACATTACTATGTACAAGTTGAACTGAGTGAATTGTTCCAGCTTTTCAATCTGCTTGAGCTCGACAAATCTATCATCGGTTGCTACGTTACGTAAGTGATTTATTAATTTCTACCCCATCTCGTTCATATTGCCTGCACTATATATATGTCCTAACTATATTGTTGTGTCCTCTATTATACATGCAGAATGAAGATTAAGGAATGCAGAGTAAGGAACATCCATGATGTTGGGTTCATTGACCCACACATCGTTAATGATATTGTGTTGAAGCATTACCCGACGACGTGGAGGCAGCACTGTGGCGTTTCTTACAAAGCAGGAACTCAAAAGTGATATTCTATTTCCTTACCATTTTGGGTGAGTGTTTCATCTTGAGCACATTCTCTTTTGTTTACTCCATGCATGGTATGTGGCGGCTAATCGATGAGTTATGCATGACGTCTTGTGCATGTATCGTGTCCGCAGTTCCTTTGGATTCTGCTAGTAATTAAAGTTAACACCTCACAATGTCTCGTCCACGACTCTCTGAATAAGGATCCAAAGCTTTGGGCCGACATGAGAAAAATGCTGCAGAAGTAATTATTTTCATTCATTTGCGCTCTATATCGATCGGCCTATTTCGTTCATTTCCTAATATCAAGTAACTAATAACTCTCTTGTTCATTTAATTTTCTTTGCCTCGTAGGGTTTGGAGACGGTTCGTAGATACAAAGGTCGGTGAATTCAAAAAAGAGCTAGAATTCAAATTGTTAAAGCCTAAGAATGCTGGGGATATTCAGCCACCGTTGACCAATCTATGTGCATACTATATCTGTGAGATGATCCGAGATACACCTCGAGCGGGTTGATCCGAGTGATACCAATGCTAAGAGGAATAACCTCCGGTGGATGCTTAGTCCAGAAGCTCGCTTCCGACCACTTCAAGAGGAACTAGCTGGATGGTTCAGCAGGGAAGTCCTCCATCCTAAAGGAGAACACTATCACGAGGACGTAGAACTTTATATGGATTAAATCATGTATGGAAACTTGTTCAAAATTGTATATGGTCATCCGATGATATTGAATATATATTGTATATTCCTCTTGAATTCTTTTGGTTCTAATTTCAAATTTATTTGAAATTGTACATTCATATGCATGTATGTAGTACCGTAGAATATATGAAACTCCTTCAAAATTAAAATAAAGCACAAAAGAAATAAAACAATAAAATTAAACAGAAAACAGGTTTAGGGGGGCTAAAACCCTAAACCTGCGGCGCCTTTAGTCGCGGTTGGCGAAGAACCGCGACTAAAGGTCCTCCTCGACGTCACTGGCGCCACGTGGGCGGGCCTTTAGTCGCGGTTCTTAAGCAGCCGCGACTAAAGGTGGGGGGCTTTAGTCGCGCTTATCTGGTCGCGGTTGCGCAGCCGCGACTAATGGCAGTTGCGAACCGCGACCAAAGGCCTTTTTTCCACCAGTGTAACTGGGTGTTAGGTGATTGTGATCAGCCGGGTAGTAGATAAATTCGATGTAGGCCACGTTGGCTCCAGCAATCCAAGTCTTTGTTGGTGCTTGTTGCCATCGCCATGCTACTACTTGGTCCTCTACCAGCAGATAAGCCGCAGCATCAAGTGGCCGGGGTCCACATGGTCGACAATTTCTATTGCCATTGCAATTTCGTACCAGCGACTCGATGAGCAATCACTCCTGCGTGTGGGCCCAGCACCAGCGGCGGTGAAAGCTATCGTGACGGCCATTACTACTGCATTTTAATAGCGATGTATGCAAAGGACTCCGTATTATTTTCCTTTTGTGTATAGTAGTAGTAGCAAACCTTGCACGGTTGAGGCGTTCACTGAGGTAGCTTGTGTTTCTGAGCTGAAATCGACGTCATTCTTTTCTCTTGGGGTCGAGCTGAAGGCGAGGTGTACGCGCGAAAATGGAAACGTACACAAAACTGCTACTGGTAACCACTTGCAAGTGAATAAGTGATAAGTCGCTCAGCAGCTTCAACCTACTTATCACAAACTGCAGACATAACGCTCTGCATGTCTTACCGAACACAAGTATAATGCCCTCTTTTGAGCACACCAGATTCACATGAACATAGTAAGTTTGGAAAGGGATTCGGCAGAGTAGAACTCATGTAAAAAAGTGCAGCGTTTCATGTGAAAAAATTATGCCGGGCACTGGTTAAACTGGCAGGTCCGAGACGGTGAACGTGTCCTGCCTTGTGTAACTAGCAACCACGAAGGGTGATTTAGGCCAACTCCACCGCGCGACCCTATCCTGTCCGGCTCCGTCCGTTTGGGGTAAAAGGGACAAAAGAGGCGGCCCAGCGCACGGCCTCAAACGGACAAATGTCCGGATTCCGTCCGTTTTCGACCCATCCCCGGCCCAAACTTGCGCTCGGTTCGGGTGAAACGGACGCGTGCGGACGACCGCGACGCACGCCCTTGCCCCCCCCCCCCCGGTGGCCCGCCTGTCGGGAACACTAGCAGTCCCTCCGCTCCCAACGCTTCACCCTCTCTCCCGCCCGCCCGGCGCGCGCCGCCCCTATTCTCCGCCACCTCCTCACGCGCAGCCCCCCGCCGCCCATACCAAACCACGTCTCGACATGGCCGCCACCACACCCGCGCTTTCGCCGTAGTTTTGGTCGTCTATCGAGGGAGGTTTGGCCGTCGCCGTCATTGCCGGTGCCGGAGGGGACACGATCGCCGGCGACGGACCACGGCGGCGAGGCAGTACGACGAGCTCCAGAGCGCCAAGAGCGGCCGGCAACCACCCTGCTGCGTCGAGGTGATCATCGCGGCCGCTTCGCCACCGCGACCGCAAGGTGTTCGACCTTTTGCCAACAAAGGTATGGACAGTGGAGATGAGTTTTTCTTCCATCACTTCCTTTGTTCATCGGACGATTCGTCGTCGGATGATGAAGATCTTGTGGTGGCTGCACTGGTCGTTCACGACCATATTCAACGGCAGCTTCCTCGGTACAGGGGGTCACTCACTGGGCGTGCTCCCAACCTGAACCGCAACAGGGAGAGAGGCCACGCCCTGCTCTGTGTCGATTACTTTGCCAACACCCCGCTCTTCAAGCCGGATAAAATTCGTCGCCGTTTTCATATGGCAAGGCATGTGTTCAATCGTATCCGAGAGGGAGTGGTTGCTCATGACCCATACTTCGAGTGCAAGACGGATGCCCTTGGCAAGCTTGGATTCTCCTCTTACCAGAAATGCACCGCGGCCATCCGCATGCTTGCATATGGTATTCCAGGCGATCTGGTGGACGAGTATGTGCGTATGAGTGAGACAACATGTCTGATGTCAATGTACAAGTTTTGCCAGGCAATGATCGAGGTGTTTGGCCCAGAGTACTTGAGGCAGCCAAATGCCGCTGATACAGAGAGATTGTTTGCGACCAATGCAGCTAGATGCTTTCCAGGCATGCTTGGCAGCATAGATTGTATGCATTGGGAGTGGAAGAACTGTCCATTTGCTTGGCAGGGCCAGTACAAGGGGCATGTTAACGGGTGCACTGTCATATTAGAAGCGGTGGCATCGCAAGATCTTTGGATATGGCATTCTTTCTTCGGTATGGCAGTTTCTCACAATGATATCAACGTGCTGCAACGTTCTCCAGTCTTCACGAGGCTTGCAGAAGGAAACTCCCCACCTGTCAACTTTGAGATCAACGGCCACCAGTACAACAAAGGATACTATCTATCAGATGGTATATATATCCTCAGTGGTCAACTTTTGTGAAGACAATCTCGAAACCCCAAGGTGAGAAGAGAAAGAGATTTTCCCAAATGCAAGAGAGTGTTAGAAATGATGTGGAACGTGCTTTTGGTGTGCTTCAATCCCGGTGGGGTATCGTTCGAAACCCTGCACTGTCATGGGATGAAAGGAAGCTTTGGGAGGTGATGACTGCTTGTGTGATCATGCACAACATGATCGTCGAGGACGAGCGTGATGAGAGTATATTCGACCAAGGATTTGATTATCAAGGTGAAAATATTGAGCCCCTGCACCAAGACCCGACCACATTTGAACAGCTTGTCCAATTCCACCGTGAGATGCGTGATTGGCACACTCATTTGAATCTTCAAAATGACTTGGTTGAGCACGTCTAGGATCACATTGGCAACCAATAGATGTATTGGTCCAATTTATGTTCAGTCAAGACAATTTCGATTTGGTTGTAAAACTATTTTATTTAAGACAATTTCAATTGGGTGGTAAAACTATTTTAATTTTCAGACAAATATTTGGGTTGGAAACTAGTTTGATGCAAATTTGGGCATTTTTGGCCCTGACGGACATGATGGGGCAAATGGATGTGGCCGCGCGCTGGGCGCGCGGCCACCACATCCCAGGACAGTCCTGGACACGACCCCAAATCCCTACCCAAACATACAGAAACCGGACAAAACGGACGTCCGTTTGGGGTCGCGCGGTGGAGTTGGCCTTAGTGTTGGAATCACTAATGGCTCGCGCTAGCCTGTCGCATTTCCCGTCTATCGCTTTCCGGGTGCGTCATTTTCTTTCATGAGGAGTACCTACGGTGTGCCGGGGCTCCACGCCAGCCAACCGACGGCCGCCGCAAGGCGCCCATCACCGAGAGATTCCATACGTACCTCCGGTCCGGCCGGGTATCCCGCCCGCTGACGGGCCTCCTTCTACGAAGATCCCACGCTATGCTCTGACGACCTCGCTGCCATATGCCCCGGGATCCATGCATCAACCCTTTTTGTATATGGGGCAATGAAATATTCATGAACAAGTATCAAGTGAGAAAACTGATAAGGATTATTAGCAAAAAGATACGAATGGTGGCAAGCAAATTATTTGTTTTTGCTCTATCCACCACAACAGTGAGCTGTAGGATGGTAACTACAAACTCTGTAGCCTTCTCTTTTTACTGCCCATAATGAGTTGTTAGACAACACGCCATACTTTGTAGCTCAAATTGTTTTTTTAACATGGTACAGACGCAAACGCTCATATAACACCCCATCGAGACTAAAGCACACCAAATGCATGCTCCACATCTTTCCTAGCACTCTCCTGCATTTGGGCAAACCTCTGTCTATTCTCTCCTTGCGGATTGGGTATGGTCTTCACAAGAGTGGAGCATTGGGGATAGATACCATCAACTAGATAATATTCCTTGTTGTAATGGTTGACATTGATCTTAAAGTTGACCTCCGTGCAGTGGCCTTCTGCAAGCCTTGTAAACACTAAAGAATGTTGAAGAACACTAATATCATTTTGAGAACCAGCCATGCCGAAGAAAGAATGTCATATCAACAATCTTGTGAAGCCACAACTTCAAGTATAACAGTGGCACCTTTCACATGTCCCTTGTACTGCCCCTGCCAAGAAACTGGACAGTTATTTCACTTTCAGTGCATACAATCGATACCACCAATCATGCCCGGAAAGCCCTTCTCGGCATTAATCGTCAACAACTTCTCTGTATCAGCGACATTTGGTTCTCTCAGGTATTCAGGACCGAACACTGCCACCACGGCCTTGCAGAAACTATACATTGAGAGGAGACATGTGGACTCACTCATACGCACATACTCATCCACAAGATCACCGAGAATTCCATATGCTACCATGCGAATAGCCGCAGTGCATTTCTGATAAGAAGAGAAGCCAAGCTTGCTGAGAGCGTTCTCTTTGCGTTCAAAGTATGGGTCATATGCAACCATTCCTTCCCGAATACGATTGAACACATGCCTCCTCATTCGGAAGCGGCGACGAAATTGATGCGGTTTGTAGAGTGCAATTCATTCAAAGTAACCGAAATAGAGGAGGTGGTGCCCTTTCTCCCTATTGCGGTTCATAGCCGGGGCACGGCCGGGGATTGATCCCCTGAACCGAGGCCGCATCCTACTGATGTGGTCATGGACAACGAATGCTGCCACCATTATGTCCTCATCGCCCGAGGATGAATCATCCGATGAACAAATGAAGTTGTGAAAGAAGTACTCATCTCCACTATCCATGGTACCTTACAAGCAAAGCGTAGAACACCTTGTGGGCATGGTGGAGACACGGACGAAAAGAGCACGTCGAGGCCGTTGGTTCGCAAGAAGGTGGACGACCGCGGGCGGAGGGCGGAGCGACGACTGGGGAGGAAGAAAAGGGGCTGCTCCACCGACGGGCAAATCAAGGTGGTGACGGGCATGGCAGCGGCGATGGTGAGGGGCGGAGGATGGAGCGACGAAAGGGGAGGAAGAAATGGGGTTGTGTCTCCGACGGGCGGGCCAGTGACGGACAACGGCGCGCATCCCGCCCGTCCGCGCGCCGTCCGTTTGGCCGCAAACGCGGCCCAAACATGGGCCAGGATGGGTCGAAAGTGGACCGAAATTGAACATTTGTTCGTTTGCTCCCGCGCGTTGGGCCTCGGTTTGTGTATGTTTACCCCCAAACGACGCGGACGGACGATTTGGGGTCGTCCATTGGAGTTGGCCTTACACACGACCTTGTGTGCTCAAGGATTGTCCGCTCGGACTCCGACTGAAACGGCACTGCTCAAGAACTGAGTTAGGCGGGTGGTGTTGGAAATATGCCCTAGAGGCAATAATAAAATGGTTATTATTATATTTACTTGTTCATGATAATTGTCTATCGTTCATGCTATAATTGTATTAACTGGAAACCGTAATACATGTGTGAATACATAGACCACAACATGTCCCTAGTGAGCCTCTAGTTGACTAGCTCGTTGATCAATAGATGGTTATGGTTTCCTGACCATGGACATTGGATGTCATTGATAACGGGATCACATCATTAGGAGAATGATGTGATGGACAAGACCCAATCCTAAGCATAGCACAAGATCGTGTAGTTCGTTTGCTAAAAGCTTTTCTAATGTAAAGTATCATTTCCTTAGACCATGAGATTGTGCAACTCCCAGATACCGTAGGAATGCTTTGGGTGTGCCAAACGTCACAACGGAACTGGGTGGCTATAAAGGTGCACTACGGGTATCTCCGAAAGTGTCTGTTGGGTTGCCACGAATCGAGACTGGGATTTGTCACTCCGTGTGACGGAGAGGTATCTCTGGGCCCACTCGGTAATGCATCATCATAATGAGCTCAATGTGACTAAGTAGTTAGTCATGGGATCATGCATTACAGAACGAGTAAAGTGACTTGCTGGTAACGAGATTGAACGAGGTATTGGGATACCGACGATCGCATCTCGGGCAAGTAACATACCGATTGACAAAGGGAATTATATACGGGATTGCTTGAATCCTTGACATCGTGGTTCATCCGATGATATCATCGTGGAACATGTCGGAGCCAACATGGGTATCCAGATCATGTCTGCATGATTCCCGAACCCGTAGGGTCTACACACTTAACGTTCGGTGACGCTAGAGTTGTTATGGGAATTAGTGTGAAGTTACCGAATGTTGTTCGGAGTCCCGGATGAGATCCCGGACGTCACGAGGAGTTCGGGAATGGTCCGGAGGTAAAGATTTATATATGGGAAGTCCTATTTTGGCTACCGGAAAATGTTCAGGATTTTTCGATATTGTACCGGGAAGGTTCTAGAAGGTTCCGGAGTGGGGCCCACCTGCATGGGGGCCCACATGAATGTGGGTAGTGGGGAAAGGCCCCACACCCTGTTCAAGGCACACCAAATCCCCCTTAGAAGGAATAAGATCATATCCGAAGGATAAGATCAAGATCCCTAAAGGGGATAACAATCGGTGGGAAGGAAATGATGGGATTTCTTTCCTCCCACCTTGCTAACGCCCAATGGACTTGAGGGCAAGAAACCAGCCCCTCCACCCCCATATATAGTGGGAGGCGCATGGGAGCTTCACCCTTCCTGGCGCAGCCCTCTCCTCCCAACACCTCGTCCTCCTCCGTAGTGCTTGGCGGCTCTGGGAGAGCGCTGCAAGCTCCCCCACCACGCCGTCGTGCTGCCAGAGCTCTCCCTCAACTTCTCCTCTCCCCTTGATGGATCAAGAAGGAGGAGACGTCCTCGGGCTGTACGTATGTTGAACGCAGAGGCACCGTTGTTCGATGCTTAGATCGGATTCGGTCGCGATCTGAATCGCATAGTGAACGACTCCACCGACCGCGTTCTTGCAACGCTTCCGCATCGCGATCTTCAAGGGTATGAAGATGCACTCCCCTCTCTCTCGTTGCTAGTTAATCCATAGATTGATCTTGGTGATGCATAGAAAATTTTGAATTTCTGCTACGTTCCCCAACAGTGGTATCAGAGCTAGGTCTATTGCGTAGATTCTATGCACGAGTAGAACACAAGTAGTTTGGGCGTTGGTTTGTTCAATTTGCTTACCGTTACTAGTCCTATCTTGATTCGGCAGCATCGTGGGATGAAGCGGCCCGGACCGACCTTACACGTACGCTGACGTGAGACAGGTTCCACCAACTGACATGCACTTGTTGCATAAAGGTGGCTAGCGGGTGCCAGTCTCTCCCACTTTAGTCGGATCATAAGATTATTCATGCTAGAAACTTCCGTGTGCAGCCACAAGCCAATATGGGCTCTGGCATAGTTGAATAAGTTGCGTGAAGCTCTTGAAGAGGTAGACTAGCAGATGTAGTGGGTTGTAAGTGGTACTGTCTATCCAGAGTAGAGAGTTAATGCTTCAGAAAGACTGTGTCTCGAATCTCCGACCATGGATGTATTCGAGTCTTGTGGGGAAAAGTGCGCAAAGCTCTGTAGAGTGTATAAACTAATCATGGTTAGCCGTGTCCCCGGTTATGGACGTTTTGAGTATCTAGTTCTTGGATTATCATGTGGATCTCATCACTCTAAATATAATTTGATTGGGTTTAATGATGATGTTTAATTGGGATTGAGATGGAGGAAACTTCTCAATGTTTAACAACCACCATGATAGTTAAATAAAATTTATTCCTTTGTTGTAGGGGAAAATTGGCTTTATGCAAAGCTGTAACCATAGAGCTTTCCACCAGCCATATATGCATGTAGTGATAGCATTTATTCGGTTCATTACTCTCTTGTGTTACATTGCCAGCATATTCCATGTGCTGACCCGTTTCGGGATGCAACGTTCATGTTCCAGACTTTTCAAACGATGAGTAAGGTGCCATAGGTCATTGTCTTTCACTCAGTGATGCCGTTGGAGTTGATGGACTCACTTTATCTTCCAAGCCTTCCGTTGTTATTGTTTTTAGATGGCCTTAAGCCATACTATTGTAATAAGTTCTCTTTTGAGACATTCGATGTAATAAGTGTGTGATTGCTACTCTGTTATATATCCTCGAGTACTGTGTGTGTCAGCATTACCGATCCAGGGATGACAATGATGCACAAAGATCAGACTGTTTGAGGTCTGGTCGCTACAAGATGGTATCAGAGCACACGCTGAATGTAGGACACGACCACTAAGCCAAAGCCCTAGACCACTACTCTCTTCTCATTTCTGACTCCTCTCCCTTTTCTACTCTTTAGGATGGCAAATGCAAGGAACAAGTTCACGCAACCGGATGAAGATACACCTTTTGGACGACACTTGAAGGAAGTCACTAGATACCTAAACATCGGAATACCAAGCTTCACCGGGACCTACATCGCCACTTTACTAGAAGAGGAGTGTTGGATGATTCGAGTTCAAGTTCCAGGAAGGACGTTCATGCCAGTCACTGAGCCCATGGAGTTTTCCTTTGATGCACCAACCTGGAGTCTAGGTAAGAGCATGGCAGCCCACATCACCATGGGACGCATTGGAGAAGTTTACCACAAGGATCTCAAGGATACTATCTACTAGATTTGTGGGTGCCGAGATGAGCAATGGGAGATGATCAGCACCAGGAAGGATAGATCTATTGCAGCTTTCATCCAGGAGTTAAACCAGCACATTCGTCGCAAGGAGAACCAGATGTGTGCAGGCATGATAGATCTGAAGAAGGCCATGACCAGGATCACAGAGCTGGAGGAAGAACTCAAGTCTACACGCGATGGATATGAGGAGGAAATGATGATACTCGTGGAGAAGAATGACGATTTGACGAAGAAGCTAGGAGTATTCATGGGAGACCCCGCGCCAGGAGGAGAAGACGACGATTCCACTTGTCCAGAGAACTACATCATCATCGACGACACCGACTCGGACCCCGATGATAGCGATGATGACTATGTTGATGAAGCTGGAGCAGATATCATGGCGTCTTCCACCGATCAATTTTTCTAGTCGAACAACCTATTAGTAGTAGTATTCCCCCATGTATATAGTATAGTCTGAGCACTTCTGTAACGATAGTTAGATCAATGTATGCCCTTGTTTGAATTTATTGAAGTGATATGATTGTGTTTGTCTCATGTGCATATGGGTAGTGTTTTCCCTCTAGACCTCAATTCTATTCTGTTTTCTCATCTTTTCTAAACCCTCATATGCCTCCGAGACGCGATAATGGATTTGCTTTCCCACCGGAGCTCACTTAGTTGATCCAGCAGCAGAATGCATGGATGCATATACTAGTCCAGAATCAGAATCAGGGGAACAACAACAACCCACCACCACCACCACATGTTGATCACTTAGCCCGTTTCTTAAGGCTGAATCCGCCGGTGTTCTCCAGCAGCACCGAGCCGATTGTTGCAGATGATTGGCTCCGCAAGATTGAAGGGAGTTGACCGCTGCAGGATGCACAGATGCAGAGAGGGTGTGTTTTGCTGCACATCAGCTTGATGGACCCGCATCATCATGGTGGGAGAATTTCACAGCCACTTACCCCATCGACCCTGTCACATGGGACCAGTTTCAGCGGGCCTTTCGTACTGCCCATGTTTCAGCAAGAGCTATGGCCATGAAGAAACGTGAGTTTCACAACTTGCGCTAGGGAGGACGCACAGTGGGCCAGTATGTGGATGATTTTAGCCAGTTAGCACGTTATGCCCCAGATGATGTTGCTATGGATGCAGCTAAGCAGGAGAAGTTTCTGGAAGGACTGAATGATGAGCTGAGCATGCAGTTGATGGTGACAACCTTCAACAACTACCAGGAGTTAGTAGATAGAGCTCTCCTGATTGAAGGGAAGCAGCAACAGATTGACAACCGCGAGAGGAAGTATGGACAAGGGAAGTACAATTCTGGAGCTCAGCAGAGACCCCGTTTTACCCCGAACTCGGGAGGACCCCTACAACATAACCATGGAGGTCACAATCACAATGGAGGAAGTTCGCACAACCATAGTGGCCCCAAGAATGGGAATGCTAATGGAGGAAGCAAGGGCCAGAACCGTTCCAACCCAGCAACGCCCGCCAAGAAGGATATAAGTCACATTACTTGTTTCAAGTGCGGGAAGAATGGACATTACGCCACGGAGTGTTCTAAAGCAAAGAATGGAAATGGCAATGGAAGCTCTGGGAAGAATCCCAACCCTTTCAACAGGGGAAAGGTGAACCACATTAGCGTGGAGGAGGTTGAAGTGCAACCCGATGCAGTAATAGGTAAGTTTTTGGTTAAGTCATTTACTGTAATCATTCTTTTTGATACTAGTGCATCGCATTCATACATATCAAGGGGATTTGTAGATAAGTTTAAACTGCCAATCGAAGCCCTTAGGTCACCCATGTTAGTAACCTCGCCAGGAGCAGAGTATATGGCTAGCCTATGGTGTGATCGGTTACCATTAAGGATTGGTAACTACGTGTTCCCCTCAGACCTAATAGTATTGGAGTGAGAAGGACTGGATGTGATATTAGGCATGGATTGGTTATCGAAGTATGGAGGGAACATTGACTGCGCCAGTAAGTCGATTTTGCTTACCACTGATACGTCCATTTTGCATTATGCTTTTATATCAATATTTATTGCATTATGGGCTGTTATTACACATTATATCTCAATACTTATGGCTATTCTCTCTTATTTTACAAGGTTTACCATGAAGAGGGGGAATGCCGGCAGCTGGAATTCTGGCTGGAAAAGGAGCAAACATTGGAAACCTATTCTGCACAGCTCCAAAAATCCTGAAACTCCACGAAATTTATTTTTGAAATTAATAAGAATTATTGAGCGGAAGAAACACCTCAGGGGCCCACACCCTGGCCAGGAGGGTGGGGTGCGCACCCACCCCTACTGGGCACACCCCCTGTCTCCTGGGCCCCCTGGTGGCCCCCCGGTGTCCATCTTCTGCTATATGAAGGCTTTTACCCTGGAAAAAATCGTGGGCAAGCTTATGGGACGAAACTCCGCCGCCATGAGGTGGAACCTTGGCGGAACCAATCTAGAGCTCCAGCAGAGCTGTTCTGCCGGGGACACTTCCCTCCGGGAGGCGGAAATCATCACCATCGTCATCACCAACGATCCTCTCATCGGGAGGGGGTCAATCTCCATCAACATCTTCACCAGCACCATCTCGTCTCAAAACCCTAGTTCATCTCTTGTATCCAAACCACAAATTGGTACCTGTGGGTTGCTAGTAGTGTTGATTACTCCTTGTAGTTGATGCTAATTGGTTTATTTGGTGGAAGATCATATGTTCAGATCATTTATGCATATTATTACTCCTCTAATTATGAACATGAATATGCTTTGTGAGTAGTTACGTTTGTTCCTGAGGACATGGGTGAGGTCTTGCTATTAGTAGTCATGTGAATGTGGTATTCGTTCGATATTTTGATGAGATGTATGTTGTCTTTTCCTCTAGTGGTGTTATGTGAACGTCGACTACATGACACTTCACCATTATTTGGGCCTAGAGGAAGTCATTGGGAAGTAATAAGTAGATGATGGGTTCCTAGAGTGACCGAAGCTTAAACCCTAGTTTATGCGTTGCTTCGTTAGGGGCTGATTTGGATCCATATGTTTAATGCTGTGGTTAGGTTTACCTTAATACTTCTTTTGTAGTTGCGGATCCTTGCAATAGGGGTTAATCATAAGTGGGATGTTTGTCCAAGTAAGGGCAGTACCCAAGCACCGGTCCACCCACATATCAAACTATCAAAGTACCGAACGCGAATCATATGAGCGTGATGAAAACTAGCTTGACGATAATTCCCATGTGTCCTCGGGAGCTCTTTTCTCATTATAAGAAATTGTCCAGGCTTATCCTTTGCTACAAAAGGATTGGGCCACCTTGCTGCACTTTATTTACTTTCATTGCTTGTTACTCGTTACAATTTATCTTATCACAAAACTATCTATTACCTACAATTTCAGTGCTTGCAGAGAAAACCTTACTGAAAACTGCTTATCATTTCCTTCTGCTCCTCGTTGGGTTCGACACCCTACTTATAGAAAGGACTACAGTAGATCCCCTACACTTGTGGGTCATCAAGGCTCTTTTCTGGCGCCGTTGCCGGGGAGTGTAGCGCTTTTGGTGAGTGGAACTTGGTAAGGAAACATTTATATAGTGTGCTGAAATTTTCTGTTACTTGTCACTATGGAAACTTATCCTTTGAGGGGCTTGTTCGGGGTATCTTCACCCCGACCAGAAGAGCAAAGAGTTGCTCCTCAACCTACTAAACTTTTTGAAAATATTTAATTTGAGATTCCAGTGGGTATGATAGAGAAACTGCTAGCTAATCCATTTGCAGGAGATGGAACATTGCATCCCGATTTACACCTTATCTTTGTGGATTATTTAAGCTTGCAGGTATTCCCGATGATGTTGTCAAAAGGAAGGTCTTCCCTTTATCTTTGAAGGGAGATGCATTCACATGGTATAGGCTATGTGATGATACGCTATGTTGGAATTATAAACGATTGAAGTTGGAATTTCACCAGAAGTTCTACCCTATGCATCTTGTTCATCGTGATCGTAATTACATATATAATTTCTGGCCTCGCGAAGGAGAAAGCATCGCTCAAGCTTGGGGGAGGCTTAAGTCAATGTTATATTCATGCCCCAATCATGAGCTCTCCAGAGAAATGATTATTCAAAAAATTTATGCTCGGCTTTCTCTCGATGATCGCAACCTTCTCGATACTTCCTGTGCTGGTTCTGATATGCTGGAGACTATTGATTTCAAATGGGACTTATTGGAAAGAATTAAATGCAACTCTGAAGATTGGGGTTCCGACAATGGTAAGGAGTCAGGTATGACACCTAAGTTTGATTGTGTTAAATCTCTTATGGATACCGATACTTTTCGTGGATTTAGCGCTAAGTATGGACTTGACTCTGAGATAGTAGCTTCTTTCTGTGAATCTTTTGCTACTCATGTTGATCTCCCTAAAGAGAATTGGTTTAAATATAATCCTCCCATTGAAGTAAAAGTAGTTGCACCTATTACAATTGAAGAAAAGACTGTCACTTATAGTGATCCTATTATTCCTACTAATTATGTTGAGAAACCTCCTTTTCCTATTAGGATAAAGGATCATGCTAAAACTTTGGCTGTTGTTCGTAAGAGTAATACCAGGACTTATTCACCTCCTAAGCAAATGAAAGTTGAACCTAGTATTGCTATGGTTAAAGATATCTTGGATGATGATTTAGATGGGCATGTTATTTATTTCTGTGGTTAGACTGCTAATATTGTTAGACCAGATACTAAGATACATAGACCTTTGGTAGGCATGCCTGTTATTTCTGTTAAAATAGGAGATCATTGTTATCATGGCTTATGTGATATGGGTGCTAGTGCTAGTGCAATACCCTATAACTTATATAAAGAAATTATGCATGATATTGCACCCGTTGAGTTGGAAGGTATTGATGTTACTATCAAGCTTGCCAATAGAGATACTATTTAACTAGTTGGGATTGTTAGAGATGTTGAAGTCTTGTGTGGGAAGGTTAAATACCCTGCTGATTTTCTTGTTCTTAGTTCCCCACAAGATGACTTTTGTCCCATTATTTTTGGTAGACCCTTCTTGAATACTATTAATGCTAAGATTGATTGTGAAAGGATACTGTCACAATTGGCTTAGATAGTATGTCTCATGAGTTTAATTTTGCTAAGTTTCGTGATAGAGAATCACCTAGTGAGGATGAGATTATTGGTCTTTCTTCCATTGCCGTGCCTCCTACTGATCCGTTAGAACAATATTTGCTAGACCATGAAAATGATATGTTTATGAAGGAAAGAAGGGAAATAGATGAAGTGTTCCTTAAATAGGAACCCATGCTGAAACACAACCTTCCCGTTCAAATTCTTGGGGATCCCCCTCCACCCAAGGGTGATCCCGTGTTTGAACTCAAACCATTACCTGATAATCTTAAGTATGCTTATCTTGATGAAAAGAAAATATATCTTGCTATTATTAGTGCTAACCTTTCAGAGCAAGAAGAAGAAAGATTATTGAAAACTCTGAAGAAGCACCGCACTGCTATCGGATATACTCTGGATGATCTTAAGGGCATTAGTCCCACATTATGCCAACACAAAATTAATTTGGAGGCCGATGCTAAACCAGTTTGAGATCCTCAACGACGACTGAATCCTAAGATGAAAGAAGTGGTAAGAAAGGAGATACTAAAGCTCCTTGAGGCAGGTATAATTAATCCCGTTGCTGATAGTGAATGGGTAAGCCCTGTCCATTGTTCCTAAAAATGGAGGTATTATTGTTGTTCCTAATGATAAAGATGAATTGATCCCGCATAGAATTATTACAGGTTATAGGATGGTAATTGATTTCCGTAAATTAAATAAAGCTACTACGAAAGATCATTACCCTTTACCTTTTATTGGTCAAATGCTAGAAAGACTATCCAAACACACACATTTCTGCTTTCTAGATGGTTATTCTGGTTTCTCTCAAATACCGTGTCGTTAGGGATCAATCAAAAACTACTTTTACTTGCCCTTTCGGTACTTTTGCTTATAGACATATGCCTTTTGGTTTATGTAATGCACCTGCTACCTTTCAAAGATGTATGATGGCTATATTCTCTGACTTTTGTGAAAAGATTTGTGAGGTATTCATGGATGATTTCTCCGTTTATGGATCCTCTTTTGATGATTGCTTGAGCAACCTTGATCGAGTTTTGCAGAGATGCGAAGACACTAGTCTCGTCTTGAATTGGGAAAAGTGTCACTTTATGGTTAATGAAGGCATTGTTTTGGGGCATAAGATTTCCGAGAGAGGTATTGAAGTTGATAAAGCTAAAGTTGATGCTATTGAAAAGATGCCATGTCCCAAGGACATAAAAGGTATAAGAAGTTTCCTTGGTCATGCCGGTTTTTATAGGAGGTCCATTAAGGACTTTTCTAAAATCTCCAGGCCTCGGACTAATTTATTGCAAAAAGATAATCCATATGTCTTTGATGATGATTGTGTAGAAGCATTTGAAATACTTAAGAAAGCGTTGATCACTGCACCTATTGTCCAGCCACCTGATTGGAATTTACCATTTGAAATTATGTGTGATGCTAGTGATTATGCTGTAGGCGCTGCTCTAGGGCAAAGAGTTGATAAGAAATTGCATGTTATCCAGTATGCTAGTAAGACTCTTGATACTGCCCAGAGAGATTATGCTACAATTGAAAAAGAATTCTTAGCAGTTGTGTTTGCATGTGATAAGTTTAGACCTTATATTGTTGATTCCGAAGTTACTATTCACACTGATCATGCTGCTATTAAATATCTTATGGAAAAGAAAGATGCTAAGCCTAGACTCATTAGATCGGTTCTCCTGCTCCAAGAATTTGATTTGCATATTATTGATAGAAAGGGATCTGAGAACCCTGTTGCAGACAACTTGTCTAAGTTAGAGAATGTTCTTGATGACCCACTGCCTATTGATGATAGCTTTTCTGATGAACAATTAGCGGTCGTTAATGCTTCTCGTACTGCTCCTTGGTATGCTGATTATGCTAATTATATTGTTGCTAAATTTATACCACCTAGTTTCTCATAACAGCAAAAGAAAAAGTTCTTTTATGATTTAAGACATTACTTCCGGGATGACCACACCTTTATAAAGAAGGAGTAGATGGTGTTATTAGACGTTGTGTACCTGAGCATGAACAGGAACAGATCCTATGCAAGTGTCACTTTGAATCATATGGAGGACACCATGCCGGAGATAGAACTGCACATAAGGTACTGCAATCTAGTTTTTATTGGCCTACTCTCTGTTGGGGAACGTAGTAATTTCAAAAATTTCCTACGCACACGCAAGATCATGGTGATGCATAGCAACGAGAGGGGTGAGTGTTGTCTATGTACCCTCGTAGACCGAAGCGGAAGCGTTGACGCAACGTAGAGGAAGTAGTCGTACGTCTTCCCGGTCCGACCGATCCAAGCACCGTTACTCCGGCACCTCCGAGTTCTTGGCACACGTTCAGCTCGATGACGCTCCCCGGGCTCCGATCCAGCAAAGCTTCGGGGAGGAGTTCCGTCAGCACGACGGCGTGGTGACGATCTTGATGTTCAACCGTCGCAGGGCTTCGCCTAAGCACCGCTACGATATGACCGAGGTGGAATATGGTGGAAGGGGGCACCGCACACGGCTAAGGAACGATCGCGAAGATCAACTTGTGTGTCTAGGGTGCCCCCCTACCCCTATATATAAAGGAGGGAGGGAGGAGGTGGCCGGCCCAAGGGGGAGGCGCGCCATAGGGGGGAGAAACCTACTCCAAGTAGGTTTCCCCTCCTTTTCCTAATCCAAGATGGAGGGGGAAGGAAGGAGTAGTAGTAGTAGGAAGGAAGAGGGGGAAGGAGAGAAGGAAAGGGGGGACGGCCCCTTCCCAATTCGGATTGGGCTTGGGGGGGCGCGCCCCCTCCCTTGCTCCTTCTCCCTCGCTTCCAATAGGACCCAATAAGTCCCATATACTTACCGGGGGGTTCCGGTAACCTCCCGGAGCTCCGGTATATTCCCAAACTCTTCCGGAACCTTTCCGGTGTCCAAATATATCCGTCCAATATATCAATCTTTATGTCTCGACCATTTCGAGACTCCTCGTCATGTCCGTGATCACATCCGGGACTCCGAACAAACTTCGGTACATCAAAATACATAAACTCAAAATATAAGCATCGCATCGAAACCTTAAGCGTGCGGACCCTACGGTTCGAGAACAATGTAGACATGACCGAGACACGTCTCTGGTCAATAACCAATAGCGGGACCTGGATGCCCATATTGGTTCCTACATATTCTACGAAGATCTTTATCGGTCAAACCGCACAACAACATACATTGTTCCCTTTGTCATCGGTATGTTACTTGCCCGAGATTCGATCATCGGTATCTCAATACCTAGTTCAATCTCGCTACCGGCAAGTCTATTTACTCGTTCCGTAATACATCATCTCACAACTAACTCATTAGTTGCAATGCTTGCAAGGCTTATGTGATGTGTATTACCGAGAGGGCCCAGAGATACCTCTCCGACAATCGGAGTGACAAAACCTAATCTCGAAATACGCCAACCCAACATGTACCTTTGGAGACACCTGTAGTACTCCTTTATAATCACCCGATTACGTTGTGACGTTTGGTAGCACCAAAGTGTTCCTCCGTAAACGGAGTTGCATAATCTCATAGTTACAGGAACATGTATAAGTCATGAAGAAAGCAATAGCAACATACTAAACGATCAAGTGCTAGGCGAACGGAATGGGTCAAGTCAATCACATCATTCTCCTAATGATGTGACCCCGTTAATCAAATGACAACTCATGTCTATGGCTAGGAAACTTAACCATCTTTGATTCACGAGCTAGTCAAGTAGAGGCATACTAGTGACACTATGTTTGTCTATGTATTCACACATGTATCAAGTTTCCGGTTAATACAATTCTAGCATGAATAATAAACATTTATCATGAAATAAGGAAATAAATAATAACTTTATTATTGCCTCTAGGGCATATTTCCTTCAGTCTCCCACTTGCACTAGAGTCAATAATCTAGTTCACATCGCCATGTGATTTAACACCAATATTCATATCTGTATATGATTAACACCCATAGTTCACATCATCATGTGACCAACACCCAAAGGGTTTACTAGAGTCAATAATCTAGTTCACATCGCTATGTGGTTAATACCCAAAGAGTACTAAGGTGTGATCATGTTTTGCTTGTGAGAGAAGCTTAGTCAATGGGTCTATCACATTCAGAGCCATATGTATTTTGCAAATATTCTATGTCTATAATGCTCTGCACGGAGCTACTCTAGCTAATTGCTCCCACTTTCAATATGTATCCAGATTGAGACTTAGAGTCATCTGGATCGGTGTGAAAATTTGCACCGAGGTAACTTTTTACGACGGGCTCTTTTATCACCTCCATAATCGAGAAATATATCCTTATTCCCCTTGGCTCGCCATTGTATTCCCTTGCTAAAATCAGTGTAGGGTATACAATAGATCTGGTACACAGCATGGCATACTTTATAGAACCTATGGCTGAGGCATAGGGAATGACTTTCATTCTCTTTCTATCTTCTGGCCGTGGTCGGGTTTTGAGTCTTACTCAATTTCACACCTTGTAACGCAGCAAGAACTCTTTCTTTGACTGTTCCATTTTGAACTACTTCAAAATCTTGTCAAGGTATGTAATCATTGAAAAAACTTATCAAGCCTCTTGATCTATCTCTATAGATCTTGATGCTCAATATGTAACTAGCTTTACTGAGGTATTTCTTTTAAAGAACTCCTTTCCAATACTCCTTTATGCTTTACAGAAAAATTCTACATCCTTTCTGATCAACAATATGTCACTCACATATACTTATCAAAAAGGCTGTAGTGCTCCCACTCACTTTACTGTAAATACAGGCTTCACTGCAAGTCTGTATAAAACTGTATGCTTTGATCAACTTATCAAAGCGTATATTCCAACTCCGAGATGCTTGCACCAGTCCGCAGATGGATCGCTGGAGCTTGCACATTTTGTTAGCACCTTTAGGATTGACAAAACCTTTTGGTTGCATCATATACAACTCTTCTTTAAGAAAACCATTAAGGAATGCAGTTTTGACATCCATTTGCCAGATTTCATAAAATGTGGCAATTGCTAACATGATTCGGACAGACTTTTAAGCATTGATACGAGTGAGAAAATCTCATTATATTCAACATCTTGAACTTTGTCAAAAACCTTTTTCGACAAGTCTAGCTTTGTAGATAGTAACACTACTATCAGCATTTGTCTTCCTCTTGAAGATCCATTTATTCTTAATGACTCACCGATCATCGGGCAAGTCAATCAAAGTCCACACTTTGTTCTCATACATGGATCCTATCTCAGATTTCATGGCCTCAAGCCATTTCGCGGAATCTGGGCTCATCATCGCTTCGTCATAGTTTGTAGGTTTGTCATGGTCAAGTAACATGATCTCCAGAACAGGATTACCGTACCACTCTGGTGCGGATCTCACTCTGTTTTACCTACGAGGTTTGGTAGTAACTTGATCTGAAGTTTCATGATCATCATCATTAGCTTCCTCACTAATTGGTGTAGCAATCACTGGAACTGATTTCTGTGATGAACTACTTTCCAATTCGGGAGAAGGTACAATTACCTTATCAAGCTCTACTTTCCTCCCACTCACTTCTTTCGAGAGAAACTTCTTCTCTAGAGAGGATCCATCTTAGCAACGAATAACTTGCCTTCGGATCTGTGATAGAAGGTGTACCCAATAGTTACCTTTGGGTATTCTATGAAGACGCACTTCTCCGATTTGTGTTCGAGCTTATCAGGTTGAAACTTTTTCACATAAGCATCGCAGCCCCAAACTTTAAGAAACGACAACTTTTGGTTTCTCGCCAAACCACAGTTCATAAGGCGTCGTCTCAACGCATTTTGGTGGTGCCCTATTTAAAGTGAATGCAGCTGTCTCTAATGCATAACCCCAAAACGATAGTGGTAAATCGGTAAGAGACATCATAGATCGCACCATATCAAATAAAGTGCGGTTACGATGTTCGGACACACCATAACGTTGTGGTGTTCCAGGTGGCGTGAGCTGTGAAACTATTCCACATTGTTTTAATTGAAGACCAAACTCGTAACTCAAATATTTTACTTCTGCGATCATATCGTAGAAAACTTTTATTTTCTTGTTACGATGATTCTCCACTTCACTCTGAAATTCTTTGAACTTTTCAAATGTTTCAGACTTATGTTTCATCAAGTAGATATACCCATATCTGCTCAAATCATCTGTGAAGGTCGAAAATAACGATACCCGCCATGAGCCTTAACACTCATCGGATCGCATACATCAAGATGTATTATTTCCAATAAGTCGGTTGCTCGCTCCATTGTTAGGAGAAGCGGAGTCTTAGTCATCTTGCCCATGAGGCATGGTTTGCAAGCATCAAGTGATTCATAATCAAGTGATTCCAAAATCCCATCAGCATGGAGTTTCTTCATGCGCTTTACACCAATATGACCTAAACGGCAGTGCCACAAATAAGTTGCACTATCATTATTAACTTTGCATCTTTTGGTTTTAATATTATGAATATGTGTATCACTACGATCGAGATCCAATGAACCATTTTCATTGGGTGTGTAACCATATAAGGTTTTATTCATGTAAACAGAACAACAATTTATTCTCTTACTTAAATGAATAACCGTATTGCAATAAACATGATCAAATCATATTCATGCTCAACACCAAATAACACTTATTTAGGTTCCACACTAATCCCGAAAGTATAGGGAGTGTGCGATGATGATCATATCAATCTTGAAACTACTTTCAACACACATCGTCACTTCACCCTTAACTAGTTTCTGTTTATTCTGCAACTCCCGTTTCGAGTTACTACTCTTAGCAACTGAACCAGTACCAAATACCGAGGGGTTGCTATAAACACTAGTAAAGTACACATCAACAACATGTATATCAAATATACCTTTGTTCACTTTGCCATCCTTCTTACCCGCCAAATACTTGGGGTAGTTACGCTTCGATGACCAGTCCCTTTGCAAGTAGAAGCACTTAGTCTCGTGCTTAGGTCCGGACTTGGGCTTCTTCACTTGATCAGCAACTTGCTTGCCATTCTTCTTGAAGTTCCCTTCTATCCCTTTGCCTTTTTCTTGAAACTAGTGGTCTTGTTAACCATCAACACTTGATGTTCTTTCTTGATTTCTACCTTCATCGATTTCATCATCACGAAGAGCTTGGGAATCGTTTTCGTCATCCCTTGCATACTATAGTTCATCACAAAGTTCTACTAACTTGCTGATGGTGACTATAGAATTCTGTCAATCACTATTTTATCTGGAAGATTAACTCCCACTTGATTCAAGCGATTGTAGTACCTAGACAATCTGAGCACATGCTCACTAGTTGAGCGATTCTCCTCCATCTTTTAGCTATAGAACTTGTTGGAGACATCATATCTCTCAACTCGGGTATTTTCTTAAAATATTAACTTCAACTCATGGAACATCTCATATGGTCCATGACGTTCAAAACGTCTTTGAAGTCCCGATTCTAAGCCGTTAAGCATGGTGCACTAAACTATCAAGTAGTCATCATACTGAGCTAGCCAAACGTTCATAACGTCTGCATCTACTCCTGCAATAGGTCCGTCACCTAGCAGTGCATCAAGGACATAATTCTTCTGTGCAGCAATGAGGATAAACTTCAGATCACGGATCCAATCCGCATCATTGCTATTAACATTTTTCAACACAATTTTCTCTAGGAACATATCAAAATAAACATATGAAAGCAACAACGCGAGCTATTGATCTACAACATAATTTGCAAAATACTACCAGGACTAAGTTCATGATAAATTTAAGTTCAATTAATCATATTACTTAAGAACTCCCACTTAGATAGACATCTCTCTAGTCATCTAAGTGACCACGTGATCCAAATCAACTAAACCATAACCGATCATCACGTGAGATGGAGTAGTTTTCAATGGTGAACATCACTATGTTGATCATATCTACTATATGATTCACGCTCGACCTTTCGGTCTCCGTGTTCCGAGGCCATATCTGCATATGCTAGGCTCGTCAAGTTTAACTCGAGTATTCGCGTGTGCAAAACTGGCTTGCACCCGTTGTAGATGGACGTAGAGCTTATCACACCCGATCATCACGTGGTGTCTGGGCACGACGAACTTTGGCAACGGTGCATACTCAGGGAGAACACTTCTTGATAATTAGTGAGAGATCATCTTAAAATGCTACCGTCAAACAAAGCAAAATAAGATGTATAAAAGATAAACATCACATGCAATCAAAATATGTGACATGATATGGCCATCATCATCTTGTGCCTTTGATCTCCATCTCCAAAGCATCATCATGATCTCCATCGTCACCGGCATGACACCATGATCTCCATCATCTTGATCTATATCAATGTGTCATCACATGGTCGTCTTGCCAACTATTGCTCTTGCAACTATTGCTATCGCATAGCGATAAAGTAAAGCAATTATTTGGCACTTGCATCTTTATGCAACAAAGAGACAACCATATGGCTTCTGCCAATTGCCGATAACTTCAACAAAACATGATCATCTCATACAACAACTTATATCTCATCACGTCTTGACCATATCACATCACAACATGCCCTGCAAAAACAAGTTAGACGTCCTCTACTTTGTTGTTGCAAGTTTTACGTGGCTGCTACGGGTTGAGCAAGAACCGTTCTTACCTACGCATCAAAACCACAACGATAGTTCGTCAAGTTAGTGCAGTTTTAACCTTCTCAAGGACCGGGCGTAGCCACACTTGGTTCAACTAAAGTTGGAGAAACTGACACCCGCCAGCCACCTGTGTGCAAAGCACGTCGGTAGAACCAGTCTCGCGTAAGCGTACGCGTAATGTCGGTCCGGGCCACTTCATCCAACAATACCGCCGAACCAAAGTATGACATGCTGGTAAGCAGTATGACTTGTATCGCCCACAACTCACTTGTGTTCTACTCGTGCATATAACATCAACGCATAAAACCTAGGCTCTGATGCCTTTGTTGGGGAACGTAGTAATTTCAAAATTTCCTCGCACACGCAAGATCATGGTGATGCATAGCAACGAGAGGGGTGAGTGTTGTCTATGTACCCTCGTAGACCGAAGCAGAAGCGTTGACGCAACATAGAGGAAGTAGTCGTACGTCTTCCCGGTCCGACCGATCCAAGCACCGTTACTCCGGCACCTCTGAGTTCTTGGCACACATTCAGCTCGATGACGCTCCCCGGGCTCCGATCCAGCAAAGCTTCGGGGAGGAGTTCCGTCAGCACGACGGCGTGGTGACGATCTTGATGTTCAACCGTCGCAGGGCTTCGCCTAAGCACCGCTACGATATGACCGAGGTGGAATATGGTGGAAGGGGGCACCGCACACGGCTAAGGAACGATCACGAAGATCAACTTGTGTGTCTAGGGTGCCCCCCTACCCCTGTATATAAAGGAGGGAGGGAGGAGGTGGCCGGCCCAAGGGGGAGGCGCGCCATAGGGGGGAGAAACCTACTCCAAGTAGGTTTCCCCTCCTTTTCCTAATCCAAGATGGAGGGGGAAGGAAGGAGTAGTAGTAGTAGGAAGGAAGAGGGGGAAGGAGAGAAGGAAAGGGGGCCGGCCCGTTCCCAGTCGGATTGGGCTTGGGGGCGCGCCTCCCTTGCTCCTTCTCCCTCCCTTCCAATAGGGCCCAATAAGGCCCATATACTTACCGGGGGGTTCTGGTAACCTCCCGGAGCTCCGGTATATTCCCAAACTCTTCCGGAACCTTTCCGGTGTCTTAATATATCCCTCCAATATATCAATCTTTATGTCTCGACCATTTCGAGACTCCTCGTCATGTCCGTGATCACATCCGGGACTCCGAACAAACTTCGGTACATCAAAATACATAAACTCAAAATATAACTGTCATCGAAACCTTAAGCGTGCGGACCCTACGGTTCGAGAACAATGTAGACATGTCCGAGACACGTCTCTGGTCAATAACTAATAGCGGGACCAGGATGCCCATATTGGTTCCTACATATTCTACGAAGATCTTTATCGGTCAAACCGCACAACAACATACGTTGTTCCCTTTGTCATCGGTATGTTACTTGCCCGAGATTCGATCGTCGGTATCTCAATACCTAGTTCAATCTCGTTACTGGCAAGTCTCTTTACTCGTTCCGTAATACATCATCTCACAACTAACTCATTAGTTGCAATGCTTGCAAGGCTTATGTGATGTGTATTACCGAGAGGGCCCAGAGATACCTCTCCGACAATCGGAGTGACAAAACCTAATCTCAAAATACGCCAACCCAACATGTACCTTTGGAGACACCTGTAGTACTCCTTTATAATCAACCAGTTACGTTGTGACGTTTGGTAGCACCCAAAGTGTTCCTCCGGTAAACGGGAGTTGCATAATCTCATAGTTACAGGAACATGTATAAGTCATGAAGAAAGCAATAGCAACATACTAAACGATCAAGTGCTAGGCTAACGGAATGGGTCAAGTCAATCACATCATTCTCCTAATGATGTGACCCCGTTAATCAAATGACAACTCATGTCTATGGCTAGGAAACTTAACCATCTTTGATTCACGAGCTAGTCAAGTAGAGGCATACTAGTGACACTATGTTTGTCTATGTATTCACACATGTATCAAGTTTCCGGTTAATACAATTCTATCATGAATAATAAACATTTATCATGAAATAAGGAAATAAATAATAACTTTATTATTGCCTCTAGGGCATATTTCCTTCACTCTCTTCAAAGATGCTCGTAAGTTTGTCTTATCTTGTGACGAATGTCAAAGAATTGGTAATATTAGTAGACATCAAGAAATGCCTATGAATTATTCTCTTGTTATTGAACCGTTTGATGTTTGGGGCTTGGATTATGTGGGACCTTTTCCTGCCTCTAATGGTTATACACATATTTTAGTTGCTGTTGATTACGTTACTAGGTGGGCAGAAGCTATTCCAACTAGTAGTGCTGATCATAACACTTCTATTAAAATGCTTAAAGAAGTTATTTTTTCGAGGTTTGGAGTCCCTAGAATATCTTATGACTGATGGTGGTTCACACTTTATTCATGGTGCTTTCCGTAATATGCTTGCTAAGTATGATGTTAATCATATAATCGCATCTTCTTATCATCCGCAGTCTAGTGGCCAAGTAGAGTTGAGCAATAGAGAGCTCAAATTAATTTTACAAAAGACTGTGAATAGATATAGAAAGAATTGGTCCAAAAAACTTGATGGTGCATTATGGGCCTATAGAACTGCATACAAAAATCCTATGGGTATGTCTCCATATAAGATGATTTATGGAAAAGCTTGTCATTTACCTCTTGAACTTGAACATAAAGCATATTGGGCTATTAAAGAGCTCAACTATGACTTCAAACTTGCCGGTGAGAAGAGGTTGTTCGACATTAGCTCACTTGATGAATGGAGAACACAAGCCTACGAGAATGCCAAGCTATTCAAAGAAAAAGTCAAACGCTGGCATGACAAAAGGATTCAAAAGCGTGAGTTTAACGTAGGTGATCATGTGTTATTATTCAACTCTCGTTTAAGATTTTTTGCAAGAAAACTTGTCTCTAAATGGGAAGGTCCTTACGTTATCGAGGAGGTCTATCGGTCTGGTGCCATAAAAATCAACAACTTCGAAGGCACAAGTACGAGGGTGGTGAATGGTCAAAGAATTAAACATTATATTTCAGGTAATCCTCGATGTTGAAACTAATATTATTGAAACCGTAACCCCAGAGGAATACATAAGGGACACTTTCTAGAATGTTCCAGACTCCGAAAAGGAACAGGTATGTGGTACGGTAAGTAAACCGACTCCAAAACAACTCCAATGGAAATTTTTATCAGTTTTGGAATATTTAAGAAAGGAAGAAAGAAGTAGTCCGAGAGGGACACGAGGCCTCCACGAGGGTGGAGGGCGCGCCCCCTGTCTCGTGGACACCTCGTGTGCCTCCCGGACTTCGTTTTCTTGAACCTTACGTATTTTGGTCGGTAAAAATTCATTATATAAACTCCCGAAGGTTTTGACCACCGTATCACGCAAATAACCTCTGTGCTCGTTTTGAGCTGTTTTGTTACAGATTTAGTGCAATATGTCATCTCAGGATTCGGAAGGAGAAAGCTATGTGGCTGATTACCTTGCAGACCCTAAGGTCTACGGGGACTTGGAGCATGAGGGCTGGACCTCTGAAGAAGAAGAAGGCTATGAGCCTAAGGGAAAGGAGGAGACGAGTTCAGACGAGGACGAAACCCCATTACCTCAACCTGGGGATATGCATGTGGAGTTTAAAAAGTCAAGCCTTCCTGATAGAGCAAAGAAGCCAAAGATCGAGTTTATCCCTTTTCGTCTCTTGCAGGAAAATAAACAGGAATTGTGCAAAAGAGTATTAATCCTTGAGCAGGAGATCGAGGACCTAAAAGAGCAAAAATACTATACTCAAGCATAAATTGAGGAAGATGGACGACAAGCCTACATCATCATCACCACCTCCATCACCTCCGAGGACATAATCACATGGGTTTGGGCACTCCCCTCGGCAACTGCCAAGCTTGCGGGAGGTGCCCCGGTATCGTATCACCATCACACTCCTATCTTTACCGTTTTATTTAGTTCGATCCTTTTAGTAGTATCTTGATCTAGTAGATTGAATTTTTGATATCAAGTAGTTTTGAGTTTTGCTTTGTGATCTCTTTATGTAATCGAGTCCGTGAGCTATCTATAATAAACATTAGTGTTGAGTCAAGGGCTTTGCTATGTTGCTATGATCTTGAGAAAGTAGAAAGAATAAAAGAGTTCTTATTAATCTTATGGTTAGTGATGACTTCACACATAGAAAGTATGAGGCATAAAAGTTGTTGAGAGTTGATAAACGTAGTTTTGGTCAGCGTTGCAATTAATAGGAAGTAATAAGGAAAGAGAGGTTCACATACAAATATATTATCTTGGACATCTTTTATGATTGGGAGCACTCATTAAGTATGACATGCTAAAAGAGTTGACGTTGGACAAGGAAGACAACATAATGGTTTATGTTTTCTCACATCTCAGTTAAAGTATATTGTCATTGACCTTCCAAACATGTTGAGCTTGCCTTTCTCCCTCATGCTAGCCAAATTCCTTGCACCAAGGTGAGATACTACTTGTGCTTCCAATTATCCTTAAACCCAGTTTTGCCATGAGAGTCCACCATATCTACCTATGGATTGAGTAAGATCCTTCAAGTAAGTTGTCATGTTGCAGACAATAAAAATTGCTATCTAAATATGTGTGACTTATTAGTGCAGATAAAATAAGCTTTATACGATCTTGTTGTGGAAGCAATAAAAGCGACTGATTGCATAAAGAAAGGTCCACATACAAGGGGCAATATAAAGTGACGTTCTTTTGCATTAAGATTTTGTGCATCCAACCCTAAACACACATGACAACCTCTGCTTCCCTCTGTGAAGGGCCTATCTTTTACTTTATGTTTTTACTTTATGCTTGAGTCAAGGTGATCTTCACCTTTCCCTTTTTCATTTTATCCTTTGGCAAGCTCCTCGTGTTTGAATGGGCTATTATTGTTGACATCACCTAAAGATGAATACGTTGGGAGGCAACACAATAAGCCCCTATCTTTCTCAGTGTCCGGCTGAAACTCCATAACCACAAGTATTGCGTGAGTGTTAGCCATTGTAGAAGACTACAAGATAGTTGAGTATGTGAACTTGCTGAATAGCTCTATTCTTGACCCTTTCTGATGTTATCATAAATTGCAATTGCTTCACTGACTGAGATTATAGTTTGTTAGCTTCCAATGAAGTTTCTGAACCATGCTTGACATTGTGAATTGATCGTTACTTGCGCATAAGAAATCATATGATAAAATCTATTTATGTTGCTGTTATAAGAATGATCATGATGCCCTCATGTCCGTATTTTATTTTTTTCGACACCTCTATCTCTAAACATGTGGACATATTTTTCGATTTTGGCTTCCGCTTGAGGACAAGCGAGGTCTAAGCTTGGGGGAGTTGATACGTCCATTTTGCATCATGCTTTTATATCAATATTTATTGCTTTATGGGCTGTTATTACACATTACATCTCAATACTTATGACTATTTTCTCTTATTTTACAAGGTTTACCATGAAGAGGGGGAATGCCGGCCGCTGGAATTCTGGCTGGTAAAGGAGCAAACGTTGGAAACCTATTCTGCACAGCTCCAAAAATCCTGAAACTCCACGAAACTTATTTTTGGAATTAATAAGAATTATTGAGCGGAAGAAACACCTCAGGGGGGCCCAGACCCTGGCCGGGAGGGTGGGGGCGCGCCCACCCCTACTAGGCGCGCCCCCTGTCTCCTGGGACCCCTGGTGGCCCCCCAGTGTCCATCTTCTTCTATATGAAGGCTTTTACCTTGGAAAAAATTGTGGGCAAGCTTTTGGGACGAAACTCCGCCGACACGAGGTGGAACCTTGGCGGAACCAATCTAGAGCTCCGGCAGAGCTGTTCTGCCGGAGACACTTCCCTCCGGGAGGGGGAAATCATCACCATCGTCATCACCAACGATCCTCTCATCGGGAGGGGGTCAATCTCCATCAACATCTTCACCAGCACCATCTCCTGTCAAAACCCTAGTTCATCTCTTGTATCCAATCTTGTATCCAAACCACAAATTGGTACCTGTGGATTGCTAGTAGTGTTTATTACTCCTTGTAGTTGATGCTAATTGGTTTACTTGGTGGAAGATCATATGTTCAGATCCTTTATGCATATTATTACTCCTCTAGTTATGAACATGAATATGCTCTGTGAGTAGTTACATTTGTTTTCCTCGGTTTATTTTCTCATGGTGTTCAATTAGTATGTGCTCTGATCTCATACGGCCTTGTCCGATTCAGTTTCAGTCTGTTAGATTGTACTACTGGTATGTATTGATTACATGTATGTGCCATATGCATCTCTCTATATGTGCCACTTTACACTACGGCAAATCATGATCGTAGTTCATTCATTCATCTTAACTGTTTTGGGTGGGATGTCTGCTGTAATCTGGAATCTTCTGGTTGAACAGTGAGTGGTTTTGGGCGCAAAATAATGTGAGTGGTTGGGTGTTGCCTTTTTTTGTCACACAAAAGCCTAGTAGGTTAATAAGAAAGCAACTAAAAACCTTTTGCCCATAAGAAGATTAGGTGGAAAGCTATTGCACACAGCTTTACCAATTTCCACAAAGCATAAGGCGATCTTATTAAAAATCCTTCATCTAGCAAGTCACGGTCAGAATGAAGAAATAAAGAGAAAAGACCGTACAATGCAATTCGTTTCTATTTATATGCAGGTCACCTTCTGTACTGGTATAATTCCTATACCATGCTTGTAGGGAAGATGGACATAATTGAATAAGTAAATTATAACAGAATGTCCTAATTTCCCTAAGAGCATCGCTCATAGAATAGCGTAAGCAACGATAAGTGTTTGCAACTCAACTAAAGCATAGAGATATAATCATGTATTTGTAGGTAGAGGTATAATCTATTGACAAGTTGTAAGGCAGTGTATGCAGCTCTCAGATAGCACTATACTACTATGATCTTCCCATTGAATTACTAGAGGTACATGTAATGTAACCCATCTGCAGGGAATGCTCATCCTGTGTGTTTGCTGACCTACAAAATCATGAGCAAATCAGGGTACACGGTGGAAGTCACTAACCTATCAAGCAACGCTTCTGAAAATGATCTTCATGAGTTCTTCTCATTCTCTGGACCTATTGAGCATATAGAACTTATCAAGTGATGTTTACTTGTCATTCATAAGCTACAGTTAACTATTTATGATGTGAAGACCTGCTGAGCAAGTTTCCAGATTCATCATGCTTATTGAACATTTGGCCATGGTCAATTTTATGTTTTCTGTTCATTTTCAATCTCCAACTACAACCTGATTGGACAATTCAAAATTCTGTGCTATTTCCATGTCTTGTTCTTCCTATCATTCATTTTCTGACAAATTTAACACTAACAGATCAGGAGGATATGGTTCAACTGCTTATGTGACTTTCAAGGAACCTTATGCCTTGGAAACTGCAGTATTGCTGAGTGTAAGTTTTATTAACAAGGTTCATGATGATTAAATAGTGGTAATGACGACTATGATGATTTTTAGCTAGCTAGTATAGTACTGTTGTTGGCGATGATATGATGCAATAGTTTTTATATTAATATGATGATGATGAGTTATTATATCATTTATGAAAGAAACCGCAGATTAGTTTCAACTGGATGGATCCTAGCTAGCTAAGTGATCAACTATATGCCATATCCATATTAATTACTTGCTCACCTAATATAATAAGGGATCAAGTAATTAATATGGATATGGCATATACTTTGATCACTTAGCTAGGATCCATGCATGCATCCAGTTGAAACTAATATGCGGTACTTTCACCTAATGATTTAACAACTCATTATAATGTAAAATCAATCTCTAAATTAATTTGAAAACACAAAATTAAAGGAAAAATAAAAAATAAAACCAAAACCCCCCAAACATTTAGTATCGGTTGGTGTTACCAACCGGTACTAAAGGTCTTCCTGCACCCGGCCCTGGCTCGTGCCACGTGGTGGCACTTTAGTGGCGGTTCGTGCCGAACTGGTACTAAAGGGGGGGACCTTTAGTCCCCACCCTTTAGTTCCAGTTACAGAACCAGCACTAAAGGCCCTTACGAACCGGTGCTAAATCCCGGTTCTGCACTAGTGGCGGCTTCGTCTTGAATGGAACTTTGGTGGACATGTCAAGTCATGCATGTCCGATAGGTGCTAGGCTTTGTCATGCCTGGTCGACAGGTGCTACACATGACAGATCTTCCAGAATCTCCATGTCATGATGGATGAGCGCAGGGAGGTGGTGTCGTTGGGCGCCATGATGGCGTCGACGGTTGGTCGGACTACCAAGGATGACGTGGATCACTCTCCTGAAGATGTGACAGCGGTTAGATGATGATGGCGGCTTCTAAAACGTGTGCATGTGGTGTACGCTTTAGGTATGCCGCACCGGTTGTTGGTCTCGATACGTTATATGGATGGATCGGCAACGACATCGAATATAGATAAGGGGAGTGAGAGCACTCTCCATTATCAAGTTTGTAGGTGTGAGTGGTGACTTCAGGTGGCTTGATGTATTTTTTTGTCAGATCTTCGTGGAATAATTAATAAAGGTTGATGTATGCATCGATTGATGCAGAAGCTGGGGGTTTAACCTCCTTTTCAAAAAAATAGAACACTAAAGTTCCATAACATCAAATCTCATAGAATTATTGAATCCAGTTTCAGCTACAACGCCCAGGTATCATTTCTAACTAGTGATGACGCGCTCCTTGCTGCGCCATTTTTCATAAATGGAGTGTATTTTCCATGCTTGTATTGTAGATATTTCGGGTTGTTTGTTTGTTTGTTAGGATCTTTGGCGTGTTTCTTCATTTTTCACTGAGCAACATACTGATATCTTGTCGGCGAGGTCAGGGAGCCCACGGAGCTTGTTGTCGTTGCTGTCGCGCGAGTCCCTGCCTCTTCCACTGTCGGCCATGATCAATGCACGTATTCATGAATTTTCCTAAGGAGCGATTCGAAGCAAATGTTTGACCAGCTCAGAACCCATTGACCATAGGGGTCCACCTCGTAAAAAAACGCTCGACCGCTCCCAGGCCTCCAATTCCTGGGAGCTTGGAAATTGTAGTGATCTCTACTCCTAATGGACGAGTTGGTTGAATAGTCCCACCACTTTCAACCGGTTTATTTTCAACCGGTTATTTTTCGTCTGGTTTTTTTGTCCCACCACCCCCTTCCATCGGTTTTCCTCTTCTCTCGTCTGGCCGGCAATACCCAACGTATTTATGGTAATCAATCACAATTAATCCACGTATGGCAAGGCTATAAACTCAGAAATCTTATCAATCCAGGTATGGTAAGGCCATGGTAATAAATTTAAATTATCCTAAAGGACATCAATCCAGCTATGGTAAGGCCATAACTCAGAAAATTTCGAATACGGTAATTATATGATAATAAATTTAAATTACCTCAAAGGCTATCTCTACTCGTAATGGAGGAGTCTGCGGTCGTGATGGTCGGTTTCGTACTTTCCTTCCTTAGTCGTCGTCCCTTCCAATTATATCGTCGCACACGAAAAAGGAAACAGATCCCGTTTTCCGATCCTCTCCAAACCAAATCAATGATGGGGCACCCCTAAAAAAAACCAACGCCCACATCCTTTGGGACTTCCGAGCGAGAGGTCTAACCTATGCTCGCACGCAGCCCGCCGCCGCTCCCGTTGCAGACTGCCGTCGTCCTTTCGATGGCTCGCTGCCGCCGCCACCGTCCCGCTCGCTGCTGGCCACCTTGCTCGGCGCCTCCCAACGCCACCCCCTGCCTCCGTAATGGCGAAGGGTCCGATTCCATGGACGCGGATCTGGTAGAGTGGTAGTGTTGAGAGGAGACCAAAGAAGGAGTAAGCGAATCAAGAAGCGGCAGTTGCATCAAGTCTACTCCAAGTCACAGGTACACTAATTATCTGGATTTTTGTCAATCCTCCTGATCGTGCTTACGCACTGGATGCAACTTTTGCCTGGCCAGGTGAATTGAAACTGATTTGCGACTGGAAGTAGTAAACCAATATAGCTTCATAGTTTTGGCGTACTCAGATGAAGCGACGGGTTCAGCAAACATGCAGTTGCAGAAGTGTCTTGGCTGCTGGTCGTGTGGGGTTAATTAGCGCATGCATTGGCACAGCCATCCAGCTGCAACGGCGTGTTTTTTGTTTGCAAAATTTTCTTTGGTCAAATAGGAAAATGCTCTTGGTGACCAAAATGCACTACTTCTCAATCTCTAGCTAGTTTACCTGTGTGATGTGTAAGTTTAGCTGACATGATGTTAAAATTGTAAGACAAGATCCTCAAAAGGATGTTTACAATTTCAACAAAATTAGAGAAACTACCAGGATAAGCAATGCCTTGCTTGGTGCTGATTTCCCAAAATTAGCAACAAAAAAACAAGTACATGAAAATTTGGATGTGCTCTGAGAGTCAAAGCGAGTAGCGAAGACCCAGAAACAATTAATCAAGCACCCGCGCAGCCGCGATCTCAATGACATCCCCTATTTCTTTGTAGCCCCACCATTGCTGATTGGCCTGTCCAGCTATTTCTTTGTAGGCCCACCACTGTTCAGAGATGGGTAGGTTTGCATTTTTAGAAGGGGAAGCTACAGTTGATGAAATGGTTTCTTAAACTTTCTAATTTCAATGGTGATAAGATATATTCTCTCTACAAATTGCTCTCCTATATCAAGATATATCAAGATAGTGTCAATGTGGAGATAAGGAAACCTTTGGAGGAAAGGAAAATAACAATTTCCCATTAAGTTGCCATATATTTAACTTCAATGGTTGCAGATCCACTGTTTATTTGTCTCTAGGTTCCTTGTGGCGTGTATTCTTCAGGGTGATAATTTTGTTGCTTGTAGTATAGTACTAAAAACCCCAATGGGATTATATGATTATCATATATATAGATGAACTGTTTGTTAAAACACACGCACAAAAGTGGAGCTTCTTAGAGGAAGTCATTATCTAATATATATAATATTAAAGAAATGTTGCTACATTGCCGTTTCACACACAACCATTAATGCAAAAACAATTTAAAAACCAAGTGCTGAATCAATTTCAAAATCAAGCCATTAATGTAACTAGCAGAACGCCCGTGCGTTGCTACGGGCTATCCGCAATATCTGTAACATCCGGGTTTAACACAAAAACCCTATCCAATGACGCATCTTCCCTTTTTCTGTTGGAACCTCTTATTCTTGACCAATTTTCCGCCGTAGCGAGACATTTCTCGTTTTTTCTCTCACTGGCGCCACCTCCTTTAAAAGCAGATGACATCCAACTCATCTTCGCCATGCATTGCAGTAAGGATGAAATTTTCTTGTTTACGATATAATAGAGTGGGTTAAACTAACACATATGTTGACACAAAACAACAAATAACTACAGAGATATTTCCTAGTCACCAATAAGTTCCACCTCCATCCCACATATGCTAGAAGGGATAATTGTGGTTCTTCTCTTTTTCATATTTCCCTACGTCTTCTACTCCATGCCTCTTCGCCAATCCGTTTAATTGGCACCAACCAGCACCACGTCAACATTAATGTGTTCATCATCGATGCCTCATCTTCTTCTTTCTTATTCCTCGCCAACTTTAGTTTTCGTTCCTACTTATTTCCTAGAATACTCTTTCTTTCTTTTTTTTTCTCTTATTATTTGGAACACTCTTACTTTCTCCAACACCATGCACCACTTGGTGGCTTCGGGTCTTTTTCCTTCTTATTTTTGAAACACTCTTCCTTTTTACTATAGCATGAACCACCTAGCTAGTTTGTATAGTAACTGGGTGTTAGGTGATTGTGATCAGCCGGGTTGGTTCCATCACAATCACCTAGATAGTAAGTTTGGACACGGATTCGGCAGAGTAGAACTCATGTAAAAAAAGTGCAGCGTTTCATGTGAAAAAATTATGCCGGGCACTGGTTAAACTGGCAGGTCCGAGACGGTGAACGTGTCCTGCCTCGTGTAACCAGCAACCACGAAGGGTGATTTAGTGTTGGAATCGCTAATGGCTCGCGCTAGCCTGTCGCATTTCCCCGTCTATCGCGTTCCAGGTGCGTCATTTTTTTTCACTAGTAAGCATGCACGTGCAACGCACATATCATAATCTATAATAAAAAAATTAATCTTATTTATTGTATGGCGAGTTCTTTGCAGAACCATTTAAATGTGTCCCGTGCCCACGGCGTGAATCCGAACACATGTCTTCACGTAAAATTCAGTCAAATAAATGTATTATAATTAGTAAAAAAAAAGTATGTAAAAAAAACAACTATGGAACAATATCTACTATTTGTTCTTTGACGATGATTCTCTCTTAAAGTTTCATGTATTGATGCAATCTGAATGCTTCGTTCCATGGCTGAGATATTGTTTAGACCTTCATTTCCTTAGTTCAAAACATGTCCAAAATTTGCCTCCTCAGTCGAATATAATTCTACATATGCATTCTACATCATTGTTATCTAAAAAAATACCATGTGCAACGTATATAGAAATGACTATGGTGTAAATAATCACCCTGTGTACCGGAAAATGTAGCCCACCATCGCACCATGAGTGCATGAAATTAGAAACCAAATAACCATGTAGTGAACTGGAATGTCTCCAACAAATTAGACGCCATGGCACAACAATATTAAAGCAATCAGCATCCATGTATTCATCATTCTTTAATTTGTTCCTTATTTGTCTCAAATTTAAACTATAATATGATAATGATTATAGCTTTTCCCCCATTCACTCCTGTGAAATCGCAGTTATGTAATTTTAATAACACAAGAGTATATTAGCTAGAGCACAAAATGATCTGAAAAAATGTGGCTTACTATAACAAAGGGACATCATCAAGCATGTTAGTGCACAAGATGGTGGAAGAAGAAACGATTGTCAAGTCAAGCTCAAGATTTGATGTTGTGTCCGATGTAGGTAAATTCTTAAGGAGTCTATCCAGAAACATACAATCCGTGGGATCAGTGTCGATTTCTTACATTATCATCATTCAGTTTTGAGTCCACTAAATGACATCTAATTTGGTCCTGAAATATGTCATATGTCCACATTAAGTAAAAAATTAGAGTTAGAATTCAAATAGTAATACAACATAGAATAAATATAATGATAAGATATTATAAAACCTTGCCAACTCCAATGCTGGACCCAATCCTGTCTGTCCACGTCCGACACATGCAACGTCCCGACACGCGCGAGCATCCCCATTTTTTTTGTCCCGAACGCGTTCGTTCTGGTCCATTCCCAGACCGGGCGCGGGCGGGGCTTTGTCGGCGCAGGACGTGGCCGGAGCAAGGCGAGGAGGTTGGGTGCGGGCCGGCGCTTTGACGAGGCGCGACAGGGCGACGGTGGTCGCTGCGGGCGGCGAGGCATCTGCTGGAGCGACATTGGGCGGTTGGGCGGGCGGCGGGCGGGCGGCTTGTGGCACGGCAGCGGCGGGCGGCGGCGGCAGCGGCGCGAAGCTGCGGCGGCGGGCGGGTAGCGAGGCGCTGGCGGCGTGTCGGCGAGCTCTCGGGGTCTGACGACGATCAGTATACAGGCGGGCGTGCGCGACAGCGTCTTGGGCGGGCGCTTGTGTGAGAGCGATCTTGGGCCGCTGGGCGGCGCGAGGGCGCGACAGCGGCAGCGGGCGGCGCGATTCTTGGCGGCGGGCGGGTAGTGGGGCGCGGGCGGCGTGTGCTGCGGGGCTCTGGGGGGCGCGACGGCTGTGCTTCTGCGGGCGGTGCGGCGTGACAGCATGCGCTGCGGGGCATGGCTGCGTGTGCTGCGTGAGGTGTGGGCCTGAGCTGTCCCGCGTTGGGTGTCCGGCCGGTGCAAACACAAATTCGAATGAACACGACCTCATTGCCACCTCAAACGGACGAAATTCAGACAAAACGAACGTCCGTTTGGGCTATGCGTTGGAGTTGGACCAGAGATCATCCATTGATTTATGACCGAACCAGATTTGTAAACACTTGCCGTAGAAAAACAAAGAAATCGGATAACCGGAGGAAACACTCCACTCCCTCGCTACACAGACACAGGCGGATAAGCTCCTCTCTCCCTCACAGAACACGACTGCCCCTCTTCCACTGCATCCCCACCGGCGGCGAGACGAACACCCACCCCTGCCTGGTCCATGGCGGCCGCCCTTCCCCAGCCGCTGATATATGCCTCCCTACCCCCTCCTACGGCTGCGCCGGTCCATGGCAGCCGCCCTTCCCTTACCTCTCTTCACGCAGCCCGGGTCTACCGCCTACGGCTTCCACCTCGCTTCCCTTTTCCGAACCCGTTCGCCACCACCTAGTCCGCAGCCACAGGTCCGCTCCGGCCGCCATGGATGAGCTTTGCCAACGAATCATCAGCACCGACCACCGGGCAGCCTTGGAGGGATCCGACAGAGGCTCCCCACCTCGACTGCGGCTGGAGGAGGCCATTGATGCCTCCACTTCGTGTCGTCCCAGCAACAATGAGCGCCGCCGCGTCCGTCCATGGGTACCCCCTGCCCAGCGTAGTTCATAGACGGTGAGGAATCTGAGATCCCCATTAGGATAAGTATATGTGACTGCTTTTTGTCTAAATCTTGCGTGAACTGAACATAGTTGTGTGCATACTGAACTTTGACTAAAATAATTACTTGAGAGAATTAGCTACAATCAAATTGTCTACTTTGTTAAATTTAATGTGTTTGTTCAAAGTCTGCTAAAACAACTTGGAGACGTGCTTTGCTATTGTAGGTTGACATGATGGATGAGTAGTCTGCTGATGACAAAGACCCTTAACTATGATGTCATCTACTCTCATTTGGTACTACACTATTCTTAATTGCGGGCACTTCCTTTGTAATACGATTAATGGGGACATACAAAAAACATAGGTAGGAAGGTGTACCCATATGTTTCCAGTCTGCTCTAAATACACTCTTCCCTTGGCCATGTTGTGATGGTTAGGTCCTTCCACTTATCAGATATTAGTTCCATGTGAAGCGATGCAAATTGGAATACATTTTTCAGTAATTTCAGTTGTTGCATGAATAAATGACAAAGCAACAAAGCATTAGCATCACAAGCAAAAAACAACATAAATCGTCTTATCAAAAGATGAGGCAGTGGGGCTAATAACCAACCATAGCAGTGAGGTCTTCGCGATTAATTCTCATGCCTGATGAGTGTTGCTATTTACCTGATGACTGTTTTTGTAGTTAAAAACGGCATGAACAATTGCAACTTACTGTTAGTTATCTCCGAGCTGCACTGAGCATTCTTACATCGTTCGGCTTGTAATACTGTATAATTTCCTAAACACCATCAAGTTTCCAGAAAGCTCATTGTTAGATGCATTGGATAATGTGACCGGTGCAACATATGCGCGAAAGGGCTCTTAAGGCCCTTTTCTTCTTCTATTTAGATAACAGAGGTCCTGGTCTTCTAGGATTTACACTTGTTTCAGTCATAAACCTGTTGTTGTCTTTTTAGTGTTCTGAAAATCATGACTTTATTGTTCGGATCATTTCAACGCTGCTTTGTTTCAGTTACCACCATATTTTCCTGAGAGACGTTATTATGTCCTTTTCAGATGTTCTACAAGCAGTCTTGCCCGAGAAGAAAATGCACATCATGGGGGACTTGAGAGTGGAGAATAAAAACTCAGTCCATGTATTTCACTTCCTTGACCAAAACCCTCCAAGAACTATCAAAAAGAGAATGACTATGTCCTTAATAGATCATTTACATGCTAAGTTAGACTATGTCCTGAATAGGTTCATTTACATGCCAAGTCGACACAGATTCATCCATAAAGCCTGAATGTTAAAACAAATTTGAATACTATATGTTAAAACAAATGAGTTGGTTTCATATTTTTGGATTGGGACTTTCTTCCCCTCTCTCTTGGACTGGGTTACAATTAGATCATACAAAGTTTTATTCATTCAGTCATACAGATTCGAATACTATACTGTTAAAACAATATGATGGAGGGCTCCAGTTTGATGCACCGTTAAAATTCATGCTGAAGTCACAGGAGGTAGATCTATTATGGTTTGCCCAAAAATTATGCATTGATCAGCATATACTGTTGTAAATATGCAAAACAGTGAAGAACATTGTTATAAAGATGCAAATTTGACGGATTAGGGAAGCAATGAAGTACACACATATTTGTTAAATAGAATTTCCCTTGTGCAGGCAGGTGCGTTGGTTGAGGACTTGGTTGCGCCGACGTCGTCGGCTGCGGAAGGCGGCGATGGCCAACACTCGCTGGACGGCGATGGCGCAACAGTGGCTTAGCGGCGCCGACATCTCACTGCAATGTGCGTTCTGAACGGCGACATCGAAGAAAGACATCAAGATTAACTGGGATGGAACTGGCCACATACTGCGCACAAGAGGATAGTCTGCACCTGCATTGGCTAGAAGCTCCTCGGTGTGGGCGTCGTCCGCTGCGCATGGCGGCGATGGCGCAGGACAGGCTGAGCGGCTGCGACGAACGTCCAGGTGGGCAAAGGATGGAAGATCAAGTTGGTTCCCGTAATTTTAGCCGTTTGTTGTGAGGCGGACGTATCAATTCCCGTAATTGTGGCTATTTTCGGTAGTTGATTGGCTTGATCTTTTTTTTCTTTCTTTTTTTGCGGGGAGGTGGAACTTTTCGAGCGATGGCAGAGTTTCGTTCGCTATTCTAAATTGCTAAACGCACACAGGTGGGGCCTGACTCTTATGTGGACGGTTAGATGCCTAATCTTGTGGTGGTAGTTTGTCTTGTTTTTCCCTCTGTACGTTTATCTGGGTGGGCATAGTGAAGAATATGTTTGATTGTTTAATAGTAGTAGAGAAGAGATGAGGAGTACCTACGGTGTCCCGGGGCTCCACGCCAGCCAACCGACGGCCGCCGCAAGGGGCCCATCACCGAGAGATTCCATACGTACTTCCGGTCCGGCCGGGTATCCCGTCCCGTTGTCCACCCATGCGCCTGCCCGCCCGCTGACGCGCCTCCTTCTACGAAGATCCCAGGCTCCGACGACCTCGCTGCCATATGCCCTTGACAAGGATCCACACATCGACCCTTTTTGAATATGGGGCAATGAAATATTCATTAACAAGCATCAAGTGAGAAACTGATAAGGATTATTAACAAAAAGATACGAATGGTGAGAAGCAAATTATTTGTTTATACTCTATCCAACACAACATTGAGCTGATGGATGGTAACTACAAACTTTGTAGCCTTCATAAGAGTGGAGCATTGGGGATAGATACCATCAGCTAGATAATATCCCTTGTTGTAATTGTGGCCATTGATCTTAAAATTGACCTCCGTGCAGTGGCCTTCTGCAAGCCTTGCAAACACTAAAGAATGTTGAAGAACACTAATATCATTGTGAGAACCAGCGATGCCGAAGAAAGAATGTCACATCAACAATCTTGTGAAGCCACAGCTTCAAGTATAACAATGGCACCTTTCACATGTCCCTTGTACTGCCCCTGCCAAGCAAATGGACAGTTCTTCCACTTTCAGTGCATACAATCAATACTACCAAGCATGCCCGGAGAGCCCCTCTCGGCATTAATCGTCAACAACCTCTCTGTATCAGCGGCATTTGGTTCTCTCAGGTATTCAGGACCGAACACTGCCACCACGGCCTTGCAGAAATTATAAATTAAGAGGAGACATGTGGACTCACTCATACGCACATACTCATCCACAAGATCACCGGGAATTCCATATGCAAGCATGCGAATAGCGACAGTGCATTTCTTATAAGAAGAGAAGCCAAGCTTGCGAAGAGCGTTCTATTTGCATTCAAAGTATGGGTCATATGCAACCATTCCTTCCCGAATACGATTGAACACATGCCTCCTCATTCGGAAGCGGCGACGAAATTGATGCGGTTTGTAGAGTGTGATTCTCTCAAAGTAATCGGAATAGAGGAGGTGGTTCCCTTTCTCCCTATTGCGGTTCATGGCCAGGGCATGGCCGGGGATTGATCCCCTGAACCGAGGCCGCATCCTACTGATGTGGTCATGGACGACGAATGCTGCCACCATTATGTCCTCGTCGTCCGAGGATGAATCATCCGATGAACAAATGAAGTTGTGAAAGAAGTACTCATCTCTACTATCCATGGTACCTTACATGAAAAGCGTCTAACACCTTGCGGGCATGGTGGAGACGCGGCCGGAAAGGGCACGTCGAGGCCGTTGGTTCGCAGCAACGTGGACGACCACGTGCGGAGGGCGGAGCAACAACTGCGGAGGAAGAAAAGGGGTTGCTCCACCGACGGGCAAAGCAAGGTGGTGACGGGCGTGGCAGCGGCGATGGCGAGGGGCGAAGGATGGAGCAACGAAAGGGGAGGAAGAAATGGGGTTGTGTCTCCGACGGGCGGGCCAGGGGAGGACAACGGCGCGCGTCTCGCCCGTCGGCGCGCCGTCCGTTTGGCCACAAACGCGGCCCAAACTTGGGCCAGGATGGGTCGAAAGCGGACCGAAATCAAACATTTGTCCATTGACTCCCGCGCGTTGGGTCGCGGTTTGTGTCCGTTTACCCCCAAACGGGCGCGGGCGGATGATTTGGGGTCGTGCGTTGGAGCTGGCCTTACACGCGACCTTGTGTGCTCAAGGATTGTCCGCTCGGGCTCGGACTGAAACGGCATTGCTCAAGAACTGACCTAGGCGGCTAGACCTAGGCGACAGGCATAGCACGCAAGAAAATTAAACGATCTGACCGTATCCTTTTGTGCTAGGCTAATGCCGGGGGCGTTTTAAAGATGGGCTTGGCGTTTTTTGGTTGGGCTTCACGTGGTCGGGGGCGGTATTAGTGAAATCGTCACTTTTTTCGCCGCCTGCTAAACGCTAGTTAATAAAACTGAATCGTTGGGGGGTCTAGCCCCCCTCGCCCCCTTGGATTCGTCCCTGCCTGCCCCTATGGGTAACTTCCAGAGACTGAACCGGCATATCATCTTGAGATTTACGAAGTCACTGCAGGCGTCTCGTCGTCTACGGGAACATCTCCTCCTACTGAAAGCGCATTGTCGGAAATCTTGAAATAAATCCAGGAATAATGCGAGTACCATGACTTGAACCCTGATGGGCTGAGGATACCACTGTCCCTCTAACCATCCAACCACAGGTTGGTTCGCGGAGTTCGCAGAGTCCTAGTAGCTCAACTTGTTGCTGGTACAATCTATTGCTTCCGATTTTGTACTAGTAGCTCAAACAGTTTTGCACGCCGGCCGTGAACAATTAGACCCCAAAGTCAGAATACAATCTCCAGGGAGGGGAACGACACCGACAGACGCCGTCGCTGCTAGCACCGACGAAAGACGGGCATGATTTTTACCTATAACATCACACACCACCATCTCCGCCCTACCGGATTGATGCCACGGTCCATGATGGACCACTCCCAAGATGTCGCGGAATGCCAACACCCCGCACAGGTGAAGGCACACAGCCCTTTCTTCCTCCTCCCACACGGCCAAGATCTCACAGCGCCGGATCATCCTCCACTGCCAGCCCAGCCAAGGGTCGGCCCACTGCCTGCAGCAGCCAACACACCAACTCCAATGAGGCAGCAATACAACAGTCGTGGCCCTGGGCCCGCTCGAATTCAGAATGAGCATCCATCTCCAACACCTGCTCCGACAATAGCAGGATGCCTCCGCCGCACACTATCCACCTCAACGGGATCATGCTGCCACCACCAAGAGGTCGCCGTCGCTCTTCGCACACCAGTGCGAGCGCTGCCGCCATCCATTACTACGACGACGTCACCAGGACAGCACCATGCTCCTACACCTTCTCTGCGAGATCAGGGCGCGCTCCTCCCTGGCGCTTCGCCCTAGCTGTGCATGACCGCAATAGGGAAATCAACCTGTGTCGCCCGCTGACGCGTGATGGAAGCCCGTTGAGGCGTGCCCGTCATGCCCGCTACCACCATCATTGTCGCCTGTGGCCAGGTGACCTCGAGGGGGGCGGCCTTCAGAGCCGCCCGCGCGAGCGGCCCGGGAGGGGAAAGTGGGGTGGCGGCAGGGGGGTCCTTGACCACATCTATGTGTAGTGAACCTGGATGTTGGACATGTGTGTGCATTGTCCAAAAGTAGTCAAACTTCTGGGAAGGTACTCCCGGACTCCCTACTCTGCTACTCTCAAGTGGCCTCTAAACAAGAAACTCAAGGGATAATCCGAGCTCCACTCCCTGTACAGATCTCCTCCTCTTTTGTAAATCGACCCCAAAACCACAACCATCATCCATGGAAGACAATGGCACGAGTATACCTGGCCATGGGAAGCCCGGCCCGGCCGGCCCGGCCCAGCCCAAAAAGCCTGACCCGGCCCGACCCGACACTGCCCTCGGGCCAGGCTCGGGCCTAGATTTTGAGCCCCAAGGCCGGGCCGAGTCGGGCCCGGGCCCGTCGTTTTTGCATTTCTCTGAAGGTCGTACCGGGACGGCCCGGAGCCCGACGGGCTTTTTCATGTTCGGGTCGGGCTCGGGCCCAGAAAACAGGCCCAATGGTCGGGCTGGGCCGGGCTCGGGACTGGGTTTTTTCGTCGGGCTTGGCTAGGCCCAGCCCGAAGCCGGGCCCGGCCCGAGGTATGCCCAGGTATAGGCACGACCCATCGGGACTCGCGCTGTCACACTCTTGTCGCTTGGGCTTCTTCAACGGTAGCATAGCCTCCTGATAGGTCTCCGAGGTATCTATATTTTTTTATTATTTTGTGCTATTATGTATCAATCATGTATGCTTTATATGTCATTTTATATAGTTTTAGCGAACTAAACTATTAACTCAGTGCCCAGTGCCAGTTGTTGTTTTCTGCTGTTTTTGGTTTTACAGAAAATCAATAACAAACGTAGTCCAAACATGATGAAACTTTTTCACAATTTTTCTAGACCAAAAGAGACCCTAGAAACTTCGGGAGGAGACCAGGAGACAGAAGACGGAGCAACAAGGCAGGGGGGATGCCCAACCCCCTTGTCCCCCTGCTACTCTGTTTACCCTAATTCCAGTGCTATAAATTCCAATATATCCATAAACCCCCGAGGGAGGTTCCGAAAGAATTCTTCCTTCACCGCAAACCTCTATTCTTCCGTGATCCATTTAGAGGCCTTTATCAGTACTCTGTCGGAGGAGGAATCCATTACAGAGGCCTTCTTTATCAACCTTGTTGCCGCTATGATGATATGTGAGTAGTTCCTACAGGACCTACGGGTCCATAGCAGTAGCTAGATCTCTCTCTCTCTCTCTCTCTCTCTCTCTCTCTCTCTCTCTCTCTCGATTTTCAATACAATGATCTCATCTGAGATTAATCCGACGTAAACTTTTATGGTGTGCTTGTTGGGATCCGATGAATTATGTGTTACGATCAGATTATTCATTGAAAGTATTTGAGTCTATTATGAGGTTTATCTATGTGTGATTTTATAGCCTTGTATTTCTCCCCAATCTATCTATCTATTTTGGTCAATTAGATTGATTTATCTTCAGTTGGAGAGGTGCTTGGTAGTAGGTTCAATCTTGTAGCGTTATTACTCTGTAACAGGAGGAGTAGCAAGGCATGTATTGTATTGTTGCTACTAAGGGTAAAATGATGGGGTTCAAACATATTATTTGGTCTTACTTTGTCTACATTATGTCAGCATGCTTCAAGCATTACTCTCTTTGTTATGAACTTAATACTTTAAGATGCATGCTGGATAGCGGTTTTAGGGTGGAGTAATAGTAGTGTTGGGGAACGTAGTAATTTCAAAAATTTTCCTACGCACACGCAAGATCATGGTGATGTATAGCAACGAGAGGGGAGAGTGTTGTCTACATACCCTTGTAGACCCGGCGAAGCGATCACAACGTAGAGGAAGTAGTCGACGTTCTCCTCGCGATCCGACCGATCCGGCGCCGTTACTCGACGCCCGAGTTCTTGACACACGTACAGCTCGATGACGTCCCTCGTACTCGATCCAGCCGAGTGTCGAGGGAGAGTTCCGTCAAGACGACGGCGTGGGACGATCTTGATGTTTCACGGCGCAGGCTTCGCTTAAGCTTCATGACAGTATAACCGAGGTGGAATATGGTGGAGGGGGCACCGACACGGCTAAGGAACGATCTCAAGATCAACTTGTGTGTCCCAAGGTGCCCCCTGCCCCAGATATAAAGGAGCCAGGGGGGGGGGGCGGCCAAGGAGGGCGCATACTGGGAGTCCTACTCCCTCTGGGAGTAGGATTCCCCCAATCCTAGTTGGACTAGGATTCCTGGGGGGAAAGAGAGAGGGGCGGCCCCTTCTCCTAGTCCTAGTAGGACTAGGGAAGGGGAGGCGCAGCCCTCTTGGGCTGCCCTTCTCCTTTCCACCAAGGCCCATCGAGGCCCATTTACCTCCCGGGGTTCCGTAACCTCCGGTACTCCCATAAATTCCGTTTCGCCGGAACCATTCCGAACTCCAAACATAGGCTTCCAATATATCAATCTTTATGTCTCGACCATTCCGAGACTCCTCGTCATGTCCGTGATCACATCCGGACTCGAACTCCTTGGTACATCAAAATACATAAACTCATAATAAGCATCATCGAAACCTTAAGCGTGCGGACCCTACGGTTCGAGAACAATGTAGACATGACCTAGAACTATTCATGGTCAATAACCAACAGCGGGACCTGGATGCCCATATTGGTTCCTACATATTCTACGAAGATCTTTATCGGTCGAGACCGCATAACAACATACGTTGTTCCTTTGTCATCGGTATGTTACTTGCCCGAGATTCGATCGTCGGTATCCAATACCTAGTTCAATCTCGTTCTTGGCAAGTCTCTTTACTCGTTCCGTAATACATCATCTCACAACTAACTCATTAGTTGTAGTGCTTGCAAGGCTTGATGATGTGCATTACCGAGAGGGCCCAGAGATACCTCTCCGACAATCGGAGTGACAAAACCTAATCTCGAAATACGCCAACCCAACATCTACCTTTGGAGACACCTGTAGTACTCCTTTATAATCACCCAGTTACGTTGTGACGTTTGGTAGTACCCAAAGTGTTCCTCCGGTAAACGGGAGTTGCATAATCTCATAGTTACAGGAACATGTATATGTCATGGATAAAAGCAGTAGCAACATACTAAACGATCGTGTGCTAAGCTAAGGGAATGGGTCATGTCAATCAGATCATTCTACTAATGATGTGACCTTGTTAATCAAATAACAACTCCTTGTTCATGGTCAGGAAACATAACCATCTTTGATTAACAAGCTAGTCTAGTAGAGGCATACTAGTGACATGTTGTTTGTTTATGCATTCACACATGTATCATGTTTCCGTTAATACAATTCTAGCATGAATGATAAACATTTATCATGAAATAAGGAAATAAATAATAACTTTATTATTGCCTCTAGGGCATATTTCCTTGATCTCCCACTTGCACTAGAGTCAATAATCTAGATTACATAGTAATGATTCTAACACCCATGGAGTCTTGGTGCTGATCATGTTTTGCTCGTGGAAGAGGCTTAGTTAACGGGTCTGCAACATTCAGATCCGTATGTATCTTGCAAATCTCTATGTCTCCCGTCTGGACTAAGTCCCGGATGGAATTGAAGCGTCTCTTGATGTGCTTGGTCCTCTTGTGAAATCTGGATTCCTTTGCTAAGGCAATTGCTCCGAGATTGTCACGAAGATTTTCATTGGACCCGATGCACTAGGTATGACACCTAGATCGGATATGAACTCCTTCATCCGACTCCTTCATTAGCTGCTTCCGAAGCTGCTATGTATTCCGCTTCACATGTAGATCCCGCCACGACGCTTTGTTTAGAACTGCACCAACCGACAGCTCCTCCGTTTAGTGTAAATACGTATCCGTTCTGCGATTTAGAATCGTCGGATCGGTGTCAAAGCTTGCATCAACGTAACTGCCACGATGAGCTCTTTGTCACCTCCATATACGAGAAACATATCCTTAGTCCTTTTCGGTATTTCAGATGTTCTTGACCGCTGTCCGATGATCCACTCTGGATTACTTTGGTACCTTCCTGCTAGGCTTATAGCAAGGCACACATCAGGTCCGGTACACAGCATTGCATACATGATAGAGCCTATGGCTGAAGCATAGGAACATCTTTCATTTTCTCTCTATCTTCTGCGGTGGTCGGGCATTGAGTCGACTCAACTTCACACCTTGTAACACAGGCAAGAACCCTTTCTTTGCTTGATCCATTTTGAACTTCTTCAAAACTTTGTCAAGGTATGTGCTTTGTGAAAGTCCAATTAAGCGTCTTGATCTATCTCTATAGATCTTAATGCCCAATATGTAAGCAGTTTCACCGAGGTCTTTCATTGAAAAACTCTTATTCAAGTATCCCTTTATGCTATCCAGAAATTCTATATCATTTCCGATCAGCAATATGTCATCCACATATAAGATCAGAAATGCTACAGAGCTCCCACTCACTTTCTTGTAAATACTGAGCTTCTCCAAAAGTCTCAGTACAAACCCAAATGCTTTGATCACACTATCAAAGCGCTTATTCCAACTCCGAGATGCTTGCACCAGTCCATATATGGATCGCTGAAGCTTGCATACTTTGTTAGCTCCTTTGGATCGATAAAACCTTCGTTGCATCATATACAACTCTTCTTCCGTAAATCTATTCAGAATGCAGTCTTTACATCCATTTGCCAAATTTCATAATCATAAAATGCGCAATTGCTAACATGATTCGGACGGACTTAAGCATCGCCACGGGTGAGAAGGTCTCATCGTAGTCAATCCCTTGAACTTGTCGAAAACCTTTTGCGACAAGTCGAGCTTTATAGATAATAATATTACCGTCGTCGGTCTTCTTCTTGAAGATCCACTTATTTTCTATTGCTTGCCTACCCTCGGGCAAGTCAACCAAAGTCCACACTTTGTTTTCATACATGGATCCCATCTCAGATTTCATGGCCTCAAGCCATTTTGCGGAATCTGGGCTCACCATCGCTTCTTCATAGTTCGTAGGTTCATCATGATCTAGTAGCATGACTTCCAGAACAGGATTACCGTACCACTCAAAAGCGGATCTTACTCGTTGATCTACGAGGTTCTGTAGTAACTTGATCTGAAGTTTCATGATCAACATCATCAACTTCCTCGCTACTTGGTGTAGGTGTCTCGAAACTGGTTTCTGCGATTTAACTACTTTCAAGTAAGGGAGAAGGTACTATTACCTCATCAAGTTCCACTTTCCTCCCACTCACTTCTTTCGAGAGAAACTCCTTCTCTAGAAAGGATCCATTCTTAGCAACGAATGTCTTGCCTTCGGATCTGTGATAGAAGGTGTACCCAACTGTCTCCTTTGGGTATCCTATGAAGACACATTTCTCGATTTGGGTTCGAGCTTATCAGGTTGAAGCTTTTTCACATAAGCATCGCATCCCCAAACTTTAAGAAACGACAACTTTGGTTTCTTGCCAAACCACAGTTCATAAGGTGTCGTCTCAACGGATTTCGACGGTGTTCTATTCAGGTGAATGCGGCTGTCTCTAGAGCATAACCCCAAAACGATAGCGGTAAATCTGTAAGAGACATCATAGATCGTACCATATCTAGTAAAGTACGACGACGTTCGGACACACCATTACGTTGTGGTGTTCCGGTGGCGTGAGTTGCTAAACTATTCCGCATTGTTTCAAATGTAGACCAAACTCGTAACTCAAATATTCACCTCCACGATCGATCGTAGAAACTTAATTTTCTTGTTACGATGATTTTCAACTTCACTCTGAAATTCTTTGAACTTTTCAAATGTTTCAGACTTATGTTTCATTAAGTAGATATACCCATATCGCTTAAGTCATCTGTGAAGGTGAGAAAATAACGATATCCGCCACGAGCCTCAACATTCATCGGACCACATACATCTCGTATGTATGATTTCCAACAAATCTGTTGCTCTCTCCATAGTACCGAGAACGGTGTTCTAGTCATCTTGCCCATGAGGCACGGTTCATAAGTGCCAAGTGATTCATAATCAAGTGACTCCAAAAGTCCATCAAGCATGGAGTTTCTTCATGCGCTTTACACCGATATGACCTAAACGGCGGTGCCACAAATAAGTTGCACTTTCGTTATCAACTCTGCATCTTTTGGTTTCAACATTATGAATATGTGTATCACTACTATCGAGATTCATCAAAATAGACCATTCCTCAAGGGTGCATGACCATAAAAGATATTACTCATATAAATAGAACAACCATTATTCTCTCGATTTAAATGAATAACCGTCTCGCATCAAACAAGATCCAGATATAATGTTCATGCTCAACGCAGCACCAAATAACAATTATTTAGGTCTAAAACTAATCCCGAAGGTAGATGTAGAGGTAGCGTGCCGACCGCGATCACATCGACTTTGGAACCATTTCCCACGCGATCGTCACCTCGTCCTTTGCCGAGTTAAGCAATCAGTAGTCCTGCTTTGAGTTGCAAATATTAGCAATGAACCAGTATCAAATACCAGTGCTACTACGAGCTCTAGTAAGGTACACATCAATAACATGTATATCACATATACCTTTGTTCACCTTGCCATCCTTCTTATCCGCCAAATACTTGGGGCAGTTCCGCTTCAAATGACGATCGCTTGCAGTAGAAGCACTCGATTTCAGGTTTAGGGCCAGACTTGGGTTTCTTCTCTGAGCAGCAACTTGCTTGCTGTTCTTCTTGAGATTCCCTTCTTCTTCCCTTTGCCTTTCTTCTTGAAACTAGTGGTCTTGTTGACCATCAACACTTGATGCTCCTTCTTGATTTCTACCTCCGCAGCCTTTAGCATTGCGAAGAGCTCGGTATAGTCTTTACTAACCCTTGCATATTATAGTTCATCACGAAGCCTTTGTAGCTTGGTGGCGTGATTGAGAATTCATCAATGACACAATCATCCGGAAGATTAACTCCCAATTGTGTCAAGTGATTGTAGTACCTGACATTACGAGTATATGCTCACTAATGTAACTGTTCTCCTCCATCTTGCAGCTATAGAACTTATTGGAGACTTCATATCTCTCAATCCGGGCATTCTGTTGAATATCAACTTCAACTCTGGAACATCTCATATGCTCCATGACGCTCAAAACGTCGTTGAAGTCCCGGTTCTAAGCCGTAAAGCATGGCACATCGAACTATAGAGTAGTCATCGCTTTGCTCGCCAGACGCTCATAACATCTGGTGTTGCTCCAAAGAAGAGTTCTGTCACCTAGCGGTGCATCCAGACGTAGCTCTTACGTGCAGCAATGAGGATGATCCTCGTTACGGATCCAGTCCGTGTAATTGCTACCATCATCTTTCAACTTTGCTTTCTCAAGGAACGCATTAAAATTCAACGGAACAACAAAGACGAGCCATCTATCTACAATCAAACATAAACAAGCAAGATACTATCAGGTACTAAGTTCATGATAAATTTAAGTTCAATTAATCATATTACTTAAGAACTCCCACTTAGAAAAACATCTCTCTAGCCATCTAAGTGATCACGTGATCCAAATCAACTAAACCATAACCGATCATCACGTGAAATGGAGTAGTTTTCAATGGTGAACATCTTATGTTGATCATATCTACTATATGATTCACGCCGACCTTTCGGTCTCCGTGTTCCGAGGCCATATCTGCATATGCTAGGCTCGTCAAGTATAACCCGAGTATTCTGCGTGTGCAAAACTGGCTTGCACCCGTTGTAGATGGACGAGAGCTTATCACACCCGATCATCACGTGGTGTGCGGGCACGACGAACTTTGGCAACGGTGCATACGGGGAGAACACTTCTTGATTATTTAGTGAGAGATCATCTTATAATGCTACCGTCAATCAAAGCAAGATAAGATGCATAAAAGGATAAACATCACATGCAAATCAATATAAGTGATATGATATGGTCATCATCATCTTGTGCTTCACGATCTCCATCTTGCAGCACCACCATGATCACCATCGTCATCGGCGCAACACCTTGATCTCCATCGCAGCATCGTTGTCGTCTCGCCAAACTTATGCTACTACGACTATCGCTACCGCTTAGTGATAAAGTAAAGCATTACAGGGCGATTGCATTGCATACAATAAAGCGACAACCATATGGCTCCTGCCAGTTGCCGATAACTTCGGTTACAAAACATGATCATCTCATACAATAAAATATAGCATCACGTCTTGACCATATCACATCACAACATGCCCTGCAAAAACAAGTTAGACGTCCTCTACTTTGTTGTTGCAAATTTTACGTGGCTGCTACGGGCTTAAGCAAGAACCAGTCTCACCTACGCATCAAAACCACAACGATACTTCGTCAAATAGACTCCGTTTTAACCTTCTCAAGGACCGGGCGTAGCCACACTCGGTTCAACTAAAGTGAGAGAGACAGCACCCACCCGTCACCTTTAAGCAACGAGTGCTCGCAGCGGTGAAACCAGTCTCGCGTAAGCGTTACGCGTAATGTCGGTCTGGGCCGCTTCATCTCACAATACCGCTGAACCAAAGTATGACATGCTGGTAGGTAGTATGACTTGTATCGCCCACAACTCACTTGTGTTCTACTCGTGCAAAACATCAAACCATAGAAAAACCTAGGCTCGGATGCCTTTGTTGGGGAACGAGTAATTTCAAAAATTTTCCTACGCACACGCAAGATCATGGTGATGTATAGCAACGAGAGGGGAGAGTGTTGTCTACATACCCTTGTAGACCCGGCGAAGCGATCACAACGTAGAGGAAGTAGTCGACGTTCTCCTCGCGATCCGACCGATCCGGCGCCGTTACTCGACGCCCCGAGTTCTTGACACACGACAGCTCGATGACGCCCTCAGACTCGATCCAGCCGAGTGTCGAGGAGAGTTCCGTCAACCGACGGCGTGCAGGACGATCTTGATGTTTCACGGCGCAGGCTTCGCCTAAGCTTCATGACAGTATAACCGAGGTGGAATATGGTGGGGGGCACCGACACGGCTAAGGAACGATCTCAAGATCAACTTGTGTGTCCCAAGGTGCCCCCTGCCCCGTATATAAAGGAGCCAGGGGGGGGGGCGGCCAAGGAGGGCGCTACAGGAGTCCTACTCCCTCGGGAGTAGGATTCCCCCAATCCTAGTTGGACTAGGATTCCTGAGGGGGGAAAGAGAGAGGGCGGCCCCTTCTCCTAGTCCTAGTAGGACTAGGGAAGGGGGGCGCGCAGCCCTCTTGGGCTGCCCTTGTCCTTTCCACCAAGGCCCATCGAGGCCCATTTACCTCCCGGGGTTCCGTAACCTCCGGTACTCAGTAAATTCCGCCGCCCGAACCATTCGAACTCCAAACATAGGCTTCCAATATATCAATCTTTATGTCTCGACCATTCCGAGACTCCTCGTCATGTCCGTGATCACATCCGGGACTCGAACTCCTTCGTACATCAAAATACATAAACTCATAATAACCGCCATCGAAACCTTAAGCGTGCGGACCCTACGGTTCGAGAACAATGTAGACATGACCTAGAACTATTCATGGTCAATAACCAACAGCGGGACCTGGATGCCCATATTGGTTCCTACATATTCTACGAAGATCTTTATCGGTCGACCGCATAACAACATACGTTGTTCCCTTTGTCATCGGTATGTTACTTGCCCGAGATTCGATCGTCGGTATCCAATACCTAGTTCAATCTCGCATCGCAAGTCTCTTTACTCGTTCCGTAATACATCATCTCACAACTAACTCATTAGTTGTAGTGCTTGCAAGGCTTGATGATGTGCATTACCGAGAGGGCCCAGAGATACCTCTCCGACAATCGGAGTGACAAAACCTAATCTCAAATACGCCAACCCAACATCTACCTTTGGAGACACCTGTAGTACTCCTTTATAATCACCCGATTACGTTGTGACGTTTGGTAGTACCAAAGTGTTCCTCCGTAAACGGAGTTGCATAATCTCATAGTTACGGAACATGTATATGTCATGGATAAAAGCAAGTAGCAACATACTAAACGATCGTGTGCTAAGCTAAGGAATGGGTCATGTCAATCAGATCATTCTACTAATGATGTGACCTTGTTAATCAAATAACAACTCCTTGTTCATGGTCAGGAAACATAACCATCTTTGATTAACAAGCTAGTCTAGTAGAGGCATACTAGTGACATGTTGTTTGTTTATGCATTCACACATGTATCATGTTTCCGGTTAATACAATTCTAGCATGAATGATAAACATTTATCATGAAATAAGGAAATAAATAATAACTTTATTATTGCCTCTAGGGCATATTTCCTTCAAGTAGTAGATACAGATGGATGTCGGTCTACTTGCCTCAGAAGTAATGCCTATATATTGATCGTGCCATGAAGAATCATCATAACTGTGCGCTATTCTACCAATTGTCCAACAATAATTTGTTTATCGACCGTTGCTATGCTCATGAGAGAAATGCCTCTAGTGAACGCTATGGCCCCCCGGTCCATTCTCTTTATATATACTAAAACCCTAAAAATAATTTCTCTAATTTATTTAATTTTATTTCTCTTTGTAATTTATCTACCTGTCATTACCAGAATTAATCATTGCAATTAATGAGTACAAGGGGATTGACGACCCTCTTGCCCACGTTGGGTGTAAGTATTTGTTGTGTGTGTGTGTGTGTGTGTGTGTGTGCAGATATTGCTTACATTTGTTTCTATGAGTCTCCTACAGGTTCGATAAACTTGGTTTTGACTGCGGGAAATACTATCTGCTAATGTACTACATCATCCTTCCTCTTCGGGAAAATCCCAACGCCTATCACAAGTAGCACCTCCCCATTGCCAGAGATGAGGAGCTTGACGACGTCTCCCATGGCGGTGTGTCTACTGTTGTCGGTGCTGGCAGCTGCAGCGGAGCCGTCGACTTTCACCCTGGCACCTCCTGTCTGTGATGACAACTACTCGTGAACCGAGGGTGTGACCTGCTACTGCATCTACCGGCAGGGCGAGAAATGCTTCACGTGGACCTGTTGCCCGCTCCAGGGGCTCTACATGTTGCGATGATAACTACAACTGTTGTCCGCGGCTTTTGCGACACCACTCTCGAAACCTGCCTCATGGTAATACATATAGCTCATCTCACCATTTGGTTATCAACATGGCTATAGTGCAGGTTAATTGCAATTCTCTAACATATTATGTGTTGTTGCTTGATGAACAGGGCCATGCCAATGGAATTAAAAGGCCCGAAAACACCAATGAGAACACATGGATTGCTCTTTGGCGGCTTGATATTTTTTTGGTGAAAATATGTAAACACATAAGCTTACAAAATAAGTGTGGTAAACATCGGCGTCCCATGGATATGCAGCCATGAATTCAACAAAAAAAAGACTAACTGCTTATTGACAATGAAGTATACAAGCGGTACACCATTATAGGAAAATACCCAGAGTGAATAGATATAATTAAATGATATGCTGTGATAATACATGATGACATGATTAGATATGATTAAATGATATGCTAGGAGAATGCACAAGGTGAATAGATATAATTAAAACAATATACTAGGTGCAATCCATCTAAAATAGTGCTCTTAACTCAATGTGTATTTGAGTATTATGTTTTTAGGTTCTACAAAGGTGATACCAATTGAATGCCACTGTTTCTATCAAGCCAAATAATGAGGCACATGGAGGAAAAGAACAAAGGTGATACCAATTGAATGCCACTGTTTCTGTCAAGCCAAATGATGAAGCACATGGAGGAAAAGAACAAAAATGTTATATTGGAGTGATCTACTTTTAGAATAGTTTTTATTGAGAAAATTATAATAAATATTGGTGGGAAGGAATGAGTAATTTAAAGAAAAAAAATACAAAAATATATGCTTTTGCTTGGTGAGCCACAAACTTCGGTGCCAACTATCTTCATTTATCATACATGAAGAATCTTAACAGTAATAATACCAAAACATTACCATGTCTCTTTGAACGTAGTTATTTGGCTACAATGATTTTCTATATTTTGGTTGTGAAACTAATATAGTGGTGAATTAATAGAATGACTGGGGGAGGAGCATATAAGTTAAAAGTGGTAACTATGACTTTTGTCGTTTGGGAATAGATAACATCTTAAAATGTGTGCAGCTATATTTTTTTCTAAGGCCAGATATTGATGTATAAAAAATAACTTAGATTGATCAACATCATTTTATCCACTACAGTTTTACCTTTGTGATTCCATAAGATATGTATAATGTGTATAATCTTATATAAAAAGTTACTATAGTTGTAAGAACTTCGAAAAGCCTAGCTTCACAAATTCGCGGGTCCTTCACTACTTTGCTATGTTACAAAATCTTAAATTACTAATTACTACATGACATGAAAACCAATTTTGTAACACACGAGAGTATTAAGCTGATAATTCAATATCACTTTTTTTGGCATGACTCGACTAGAACAATCAAATCATCACTTGCTAATGTGTCCATTTTCCATGGTACTCTTCAGAAATGTGTGATGAAAAAGCTTTCTTACAAAGTGTGTGACCACATTAAGGATGGCACTATTTAAGAGTTTGTGGAGTTCTTAGAGAAGGAAAAAAAGTTATGATAGAGTGCAAAAAGACTCACTATTTCTTGATTGTAGGGTCTTAGGATTTGAGATATTGGAGGTATACCAAAAATTATATATGATGTTCTTCCATACATTTCAAGCTTAGTATCGTAACTTTAGTTCATCACCGAGTTTTCCCATGTACAAGAGATTGCTATTTGGTATGGAGTCTCGAGGCATAAGGCCTGAGATCATCACCGGTTCTTTGGCATACTATGCACAGAAGTATATCCTAGGACTCAGTAGGCACATCAACATGGGAATAGTGCCCCTGGCTGGTACTCTTTCTGATGTAGAAGAGAAGAACTTACTTGAGGAGATCGATAGACTATTGCCAGTTCAAAAGAGTTTGGTACCTATGAAATTTCCGCTCGGCGTGCTTAGCTAGCTCCTCTTGCATTTCCAACTTAGAGAAACGCGTTGGCATGCAACTTGACCAGGCCAGTCTAGAAGATCTGCTGCTGCCAAATTACTCTTATACCATGGAAAACATTGTACAATTTCAAGTCCGTGCACAGGATTCTTGGGCACTTTTTGGCAATGGACGAAGCCAACGGCGGTTGCTCCCCGTGCATGGATGATATGATACCAATCACTGATGTTGCACCGCATGTCAATCTGAAACCTCCGAGATTCCAAGCGTGTGATTTACCATACTCTGTCGCTCAACTTGTTGCCGGTTCAATCTCTTGCTTTAGAGTTTGTACTAGTAGCTCATATCGTTCCCAACAGTTTTGTACGCCGGCCGCGAACAATTAACCCCAAGGTCAGAATACAGCCCACCTACGTTTCACAAAAGTGAAGGATTCTAATCTAATTATAACCGAGCTAGTAGTATTCTTGGTGAGTTTGAGGGAAGCATCTCACTGCGTGCATGAAGCGTGCCATACAGAATTTGGACCGGATCATGCCACACGAAATCTCAGAGCTCACTGTAAACGTCACAGCACTATCCCAGGGGATCAAACGCACATACAGATACTAGCTTCGCCTGGCGTGGCCAATCTTTTTACATGCAGTCCTATTGGACGGCCAGGATCGTTCTGGTGGAGCAGAGCACACATGCAAGAGGCAAGCTCCAAGTCAACACATCCACGTTACGACTAATTTTCTACTACTCAATATTCGGACGGAACAGTGCGCTAGTGATCTTATCCAACCTCGAAACCATGTCAAATCCTGAATTAATTAGTTGAACGGTGTCAAATGACAGCTGAAAAGACCTATTTGCCCTTCATGTGACATGTGACCAAAAAATTACGTGTATGTGTCTATCCGGCCGACTCGTTTTTGCTAGGTGTGTGAGCCAAGTCCCAAGCAAAATCGATCGACATATGTTGGTCTTGATGCACCTATGAACCAGCCCACCCATTACTTGTGATGTCCATGTCTAAATAGAGACTTACATTTATTTGTTTAGAGCTCCCACCGGACAGAAATTTGTAGCTTTAAAGCATAATTGGTTTGCTACCAACATTTGACATTACCAATATTTGGCAGAATCAAAAATTGTCAACATTTGACAACATTTTTGTGAGATTGGCAAAAAATTGGCAAGCAATCAATCTCTAGCCAACATTTGATAGTTGTCAAAATTTGGCATGCCAATTCTTGACATCAAACCAATTATGTTCTTAGACCGCCGCCGGCATATCGGACACGTGCTACATCTCCACTTTCAGTCTTTCACCGGCATGTCCGCGCCTCTGCGTATGCCTTGCAAGTCGCGGGTCCATGTACGTACGTAGCTCATGCCATTATCACTGCTGGGGATCAATCGCCCATGAGCAGTAAATAAATATATGTACACGCAAAGCTAGCTCAAGAAGGAGATTGATCGATTATACATAACTAGTACTCCCTCCGCCTCATAATATAAAAACGTTTTCGACACTAGTATAATGTTGAAAACGTTCTTATGTTTTGGGACAGAGGGAGTAGTACATACACATTTTGCCGTAGACCTGCGTACGTGAACATGGCATGGGCTAGCTCTAGCTGTGCACTGCCAACAAACTTGCGTACGTGAACATGGTGGTCCGATCACCGTTGCTATGTTTCAGCCCTCGCGCGCGCCACACGAGCGCCATGATTGATGGAAATTTTATCTATTTTCTGGCCCATGACAAATAGGCCCAAAGCTGATGTGGCGGCTGTGGCGTTGGCGACGTGTATTGCAGAACCTACATATCAAGTTTGAGGACCGTATTGACACGCTTTTTGCAAGTTTCGGGATCGTATTGAGACAGTTCATTAGTTTGAGGACAGAACAGTGTCAACAACGTTAGAGACCACAGATGCATTTTACTTGAAAATTTGGTCACATACCCATGAGGAGCAAATAGGTCATTTCATACGTCATTTAACACCGCTAAGGCTTAAAATGGATGAAAATGTCATAAAGGGCATAAAATTTAGATAGAGTGTTAAATAAGGAAGAAAAAGTTTTTCAGTGTCAAATAGGGAAACAAAATTTAAAGTGCTGTTTTATAAGGAATTTTCTCAACAATATACTAGGTTAATAGATATAGTTAAAAAACATACTAGGTGTAATCCATTCAAAATAGTGTTCTTAACTCAACGTGCATTTGAGTATTATTTTTTAAGTTCCAGAAAGAATTGGTACTGATTGATGCCAACGTTTCTATCGGGTCAAATGATGAGGAACGTGGAGGAAAAGAACAAAACGTTATATTGAAGTAATATACATTTAGAATAGTTTTGTATTGAGAAAATAAAAAAAAAGATATTGGTGGAAAAGAATGATTAAAATAAAGGAAAAAAAAATAAAAATTACATACTTTTGCATGGCGAGCCATAGACTTCGGTGCCCATTGTCTTCATTTATCACACAAGAATAATCTTAACAGCAACATGTTAATTATAATACAAGAGTTATACTAAAAAGTTGTCATGTTCCTTTGAAATGTAGTTATTTGGCTACAATAGTTTCCAATATTTTAGTTGGCAAGCTAATATAGTGGTGAATTAAATCGAAGGATGGTTGGAGAGGCGCATATAAGTGGTAGAGAAAAAGTGGTAACTATGACTCTTGTCGTGTGGAAAGAAAACATCTTAAAATGTGCGCAACTATATTTTTTCTAAGGCCAGATCTTGATATATGAAAAATAATTTGGATTGATCAAGGTCATTTTTTATGTCATGTAAAAAATAACTATAGTAACAACATCAATAAAGTTTGGCCGCACAAATTCACAGGTCGTTCATTGGTTTGCTATATAACAAAACCTTAAATTACTAATTTGTTGTGTGAATATCAATTTTTGTAATACATGAGAGAAGCTCATAATTCAAGATCACTTATTTGATATGACTCAACTAGAACAATCAAATCATCACTTGCTAATGTGTTCATTTTCCATGATACTCTTCAGAAAAGCGTGATGAGAAAACTTGGTTACAAAATGTGTGACCACATTAAGGATAGCACTATTTAAGAGTTTGCAGAATTCTTCCAGAAAGTAAAAGTTAAAATTGAGTGTCAAACGACTCACTATTTCTTGAATGTAGGGTTTTAAGATTTGAGATATTGGAGGAACCAAAAAATAGATATGATGTTTTTCAATACATTTCCTTTTGAACCTTCTAGGTTACCCAAAACAAAACTGCCCGGTGATCTAACTGTGGAGGTTGGGGACATGTCTTTCCACCTTCATAAGGTAATATGCATTTCCAAATGTGTTGTTCTTTAACCGTTGATCGAGGAGAGTTCAGACAAAGAAGAGTGCACCATCAAACCATATCCCAAGGGGTGAAAAATCATTTGATATGGTGGCAAGATTCTGCTATGGAATGAAAATATAACTTTCTTTTGCAAATGTTGCACAACTACGTTGTGCCTCCGAGCATCTCCAGATGTCCGAAAAGATATTTGATAACAACTTGATTGCATACACAAAATATTTTTTTACCAAGTGGTGCTTTAATGAAAAGCAACAAGAGAACCGCGTCCCTTAATGAAAGCAACAGGGAATGAAATGCTTGTTTTAATTGGACATTTTCCCTAGTAACAGGAGATATTTCCCCATCTCATTCTTAATTGGCTTTCTTTTACCGTGCTTAATGCTGGAATCTGTCTTTTATACACAACAGGTAGCTGCAAATTCCGAGTTAAGCCGGCAGTGGTGCCGGTTTTTTTATTAAAAAAAAGTGGTTAAAATCCCCGGCCTTTGCACCCAATCGATGCGTACAGCCATCTTTATTAATTATTCAACGAAGATCTGATAAGAATATACATCAAGTCACCTGACGCCATCAATCACACCTATAAAATCGATAATGTGGAGTGAGCATCAATCACACCTATAAAATCGATAATGTGGAGTGCACTCACTCCCTATCTTTAAATCCGGTGTCGTCGCCGATCCATCCGCACAACGTATCGGAACCTACAACCGGTGTAGCAAAACTAAAACATACACCATATGCACATATTTTAGAAGCCATCATCAGCATTGAACTGCTAACCCATCTTCGGAAAAGAGATCCGCATCATCCGTACCAGTCCAGCCATCCATTGACAGCACCACCTCCCTGCGCGCAAACTGCTGAACACATCGCAGTCGTCGCCAGTAGACCGCAGCACCATGCCGCCAAGTATCACCAGCCGACACAGTTTGAAGTCTCTGGAAGATTTGTCATGCGTAGCACCTGCCGAACAGGCATGACATGGCGTAGCACCTGTCGACCTGGCATGACTTGACATCTCCATCGAAGCTCCATGCAAGACGAAGCCGCTCCATCTCTTGCCTCTGTCTTCCAGCGGTGCTCCACAAAAGATGCTCCCAAGAGAGAAACGACACAGCAGTGTCGTCATCGTCCGATCTGGAAGACCAGATCCTAGGGTTTCCCCTGGAGCAACACAAGTCAGTCGACAGTAGTTACATGACGATGTCTTCATCAAGGTAACAGCATGAACGGCGCAGTCGGCTCGGTTTTCACCGGCAACTATGTCTCCCCGACTCGCAGCTGGGACTAGATTAAGGATCTCAAGATCCGGCCACCCATCCTCAGGACGATCACCTCCGACAGAGGAGATGACCACCACCGCCAAGCCCAGGGTCGCCGCCCCGGGCGCTCGCATGATGCAGTTCAAGGCTAGGAGCACCACTGCCATCCGAAGCCGAACCAGAGGTTGAACGGTTGCAACACGGCGCTGCCGCCACTCGCCGTTGCGACTACTGATCTGCCGCCACACTCCGGTCGTCGTTGTCTGCCATCACCGCCGACGAGATCAAGATCGGAACCGCCGCAACGATCTTGAGCAGCTGGCGCGCGAGAAGTAGGCCGCCGCCGCCGAGCCGCTCGGGCTTTGCCCTAGCGGCGGCGGCGATGGAGAGGAGAGTGGTGGCGGGAGGACCGGAGGAGGGACGTGGGGACGCCCCAGTTTGGCGCGGCGGTGCCACACGGGAGCGGGGATAGGGTCGGTTGAGATGGCGGCGGAGGAAGAATCCAGCGGCGGCGCTAGATTGAGTCACGAGTCCCTCTCGTCCCGATTCTTTTTTTGGGAGCCCTCCTTTAAAATTGGGAGATACTTTCATGTGCCAGCCTCTGCACCTACTAGGGATGCATACGGCACATGCCCAACCACTTCTGAAGCAAACACTTTCTCAAGCCGTCCGTGTCTCCACGTAGTGGTTCGTCTGAATCTCACAACTTCAGGCATTGCATATATCTGAACAGTGATGCTATACACACGACCTAGCTCGCACAATTTATGGACGATGTTGTCAATCTAGCCGTTGGTGTAAGGAGGCAAACTGTAGAACGTCGTCTGATTATGCATCGTGCATGAATCGGCTCAGCACTGTCGCTCCCAAAGTAGGTTCGATATCTGAATACGGTTGGCTATTCTCGGATGATCTTTTGGGGCGTCGGGCGGTTAAACTTTCTCGGATGGTATCCACTTTCCATCTGAGGATGGACTCCGTTCCATCCATGCTCCATACTCCAAACCTTGGTCTCGGGGGCGTTTCACTCCGCGAAAGATCCCGTGTGCCCTAGCACCGGAGACGGAAATGTCCCGGCGGCCGTCGAGCTCGATCGAGCCAATCGATCTTCAGTTCCCAGACGATAGGTAAGTGGTTCAATTCGTTCGCGCACAACTAGGTAACTGTCCGACGACGCGTCTCTTTATCCGATGTAGTACGTGGTGGTAAATACTAGGTCGACAATTTAATAGAACTACATATAATACATATTTAGATAGTTAAATTGTCGACCTAGAACTACGCGAATGATTTATACACCGAGATGGACGTGCGTGCGTGGCTGGCTTTTTCACCGGTGCAGCTGCGTGATGCTGAGGAGGTGCGTGGGAAGGGGTGCACCGTGCACGCGCTGAAGGACGAGAGTTCTGAAAGAGTAGTGCAGGTATCCTGAGTACGGTGCAGTAGTTTACAGTCCTCGACTGGGCAAATGGTTTTGTGATGATCTACGACTCTACCTCGTGTCCCATGTCTTGTGCACTCTGCTCTGCTCTGCACTATTGGAGTAACATGGTTCTCATTTTTCAATATATTTCTCTGGGTACATGATCACTCAAGGGGCAACTCCAATGCATGACCCGAAATGTTCAGGCTGCATTCGTTTGGTGTAAACGGACAGAAAACACGGCCAACGTGTTGGAGCAAACGGAACAATGTCCTACTTTCGACCCATTCTCGACCCAACTTTGAGCCGCGTTTGGTCGAAATGGACGCACGCGAACGGGCGGGGCGCATGCCCTTGTCCTCCCCTGGCCCATGCCGTTGGTGGCACAGACGCCTCTTTTCTCTTCCCCTGCCCTCCTTCCGGCCTCCCCCCCCCCATCGCCGTCGCCACCCCCGCTTTTGATCGCGTCGCCTTCCACAAAGGCCCTCCGAACCGCAACCACGCCATATGCCATAGCCGTCCCACGCCTTCTGGAAAGCTTTTTGCCGGTGTTCGTGGTTCCTTGTTGGCAGTGGGAGAGAAGCTCCTGTCGACCCCAACAACTTTCGGCAGGCGCTGCATTGCCGTAGGGCGCCAACCCACCAACACTAACCTTGCTTTGCTGTCTGCGAGGGGATCTCGACGTGCTATTTCCGGTCGCGTTCCACCACAACCACAAGGTGTTCGACGCTTTGTTCACAAGGTACCATGGATAGAGGGGATGTGTATTTCTTTCACAACTTCATTTGCTCATCGGATGATTCATCCTCGGATGATGAAGAGCTTGTGGTGGCTGCATTGGTTGTCCATGACCACATTAGTAGGAAGCGGCCTCGATTCAGGGGATCAATCCCCGACCATGCTCCAGCCTTGAACCGCAATAGGAAGAAAGGCCACACCGTTCTCTATGCCGATTACTTTGAGAATGCGGCACTCTTCAAACCACATCAATTTCGTCACCGATTCCGAATGAGGAGACATGTGTTCAACCGTATTCGGGAGGGAGTGGTAGGATATGACCCATACTTTGAGTGCAAAGAGGATACCTTGGCAAGCTTGGCTTCTCTTCTTACCAGAAATGCACTGTGGCTATCTGCATGCTTGCGTATGGAATTCCTGATGATCTTGTGGATGAGTATATGCACGAGTGAGCCCATATGTCTCCTCTCAATGTATAGTTTCTGCAAGGCCGTGGTGGCAGTGTTAGGCCCCGAGTAACTGAGAGAGCCAACCGCCGCTGATACAGAGAGGTTGTTGGCGATCAATGCCGATAGGGGCTTTTCGGGCATGCTTGATAGTATAGATTGTATGCATTGAAAATGAAAGAACTGCCATTTGCTTGGCAAGGGCACCACAAGAGGCATGTGAAAGGTGCCACTGTCATACTTGAAGCGGTGGCTTCACAAGATCTGTGGATATGGCATTCTTTCATCGGCATGGCTGGTTCTCACAATGATATGAACGTGCTTCAACGTTCTCCAGTGTTTGCAAGGCCTGCAGAAGGCCACTCCCCATAGGTCAACTTAGAGATTAATGACCATCATTACAATAAGGGATATTACCTAGTTAATGGTGTCTATCCTCAATGGTCAACTCTTGTGAAGACCATATCCAATCCGGAAGGAGAGAAGAGACAGAGGTTTTGCCCAAATGCAGAAGAGTGCTAGGAAGGATGTGGAGTGTGCTTTTGGTGTGCTTCAATCTCGATGGGGTATCGTTCGAAACCCTGCATTGACATGAAGCCCTTAGAAGCTTCGCAAGGTGATGACAACTCGTGTGATCATGCACAACATGATCGTGGAGAATGAGCGCGATGGTAGCATCTACGACCAAGGTTTTGATTTTCAGGGTGAAAATGTTGAGCCTGAGCACCCACCTCCTGCAACCTTTCAACAGTTTGTCCAATCTCATCGTGAAATGCGTGATCGGCATACTCATGTGCAGCTCCAGAATAACTTGATTGAGCACATGCGGACTCACATTAGCAACTAGTAGATCAATCGGTTTAATCTCTTTCCATGCAAACAAATTTTGATTAGCTTGTAAGACTATTTGATATGTTTTTATTTCGATTGGGTTGTAAGACTATTTCGGATGTGAAATTATTTGCTATGTTTGATGTGAATTATTTGCTATGCTTGATTTTAGTATAAATGGATTTCGGCGGACGAGATGCGGCTGAAGTGCGGCAGCGCGTTGGGCGCACGTCCGGTGCATCTTGAAATCCGGACGAACACCGCCCCATTATCATGTCCAAACGAACAAAATCCAGATAAAATGAACATCCGTCGTTGAAGTTGACCTTACACTAGCATGTGCCTGCTGGGTGCGACTGTCAATTGCGGATATGTACAAAAAAAATAACATCCATAGGCATTAGCACGTGCACCACTGTAACCCTTTGCCACTAGGCTACAGCTTAGAGCATCTCCATCTGCGTCCCCAACAGCCCCCCCGCGATTTTTTGCGCCGGCGCCCAAAAATCGGCCCAGCCGCGCCCCATGAGCTTGTTTTTCGCCGTTTTGGGCCGAAACTAGCGCCGGCGGACCCAGGCCGAACCCGGCGCGCTGGGGGCACCCGAGGGCATCGGGGCAATCGCTTTTGGCCCGAAAGAACGGCGGACCTGCCTAGTCAGCGACCCCCGCGCCTCGTCGTCCTCATCGCCTCGGTTTCCCGCGGGGAATCAATGCCACGGCTGCCGCAGGTCAGCCTTCCACTGATTCCTCACGGGCGGCGCTGCGAAGCACCACCTCCCGCCATGCGTACACACGGAGCCCACACCCCCCGGCTACTATATAAGCAGCGCCTCCCCTCGCCTGTGGCCGCACCCCGCCCACAGCCGCCGAGCTATCTCTCCCCGTGCGCCGCCGAGCTCTCTCTCCCCATGCGCCGCCGCCGCCGATGTTCCTTCCCTCTCTCCCCGTGCCCAGCCGTGACGATGGGCGAGAGGTTCCTCGGCGATGGGGTGGCGGCCGATGGCTTCGGCCGCCGCTCGTTGCACGAGTGGGAAGCCTACCTGTTGTTCGAGGCCAACGTCTCGACGCCTCCCGTCATTCGCGCGCCTAGGCGATGGAAGCTCAGCGCTGGTGGCGTCCCCATTCCCCCGCTGCCCGACTTCACCATGCGCGTCGACTACTTCGCCGACGAGGTCGATCGCGTGCCGGCGTCGCTGACGGAGGAGCACCATGCCCTCCCGCAGTACGCCGCTGGCAACCACGAGGCATGGGCGGCGTACTTCCAGCGTCGGCAGGCGGAGCAGCTGGCCTCCACAAACGGGGCGCCAGTGGTGCGGGGGACAAAGAATAGCGAGGGCCGCCCCTATGGTGGGGCGCCCCCGGCCGCACTCTCCATGTCGTCCTCTAGCCCCTCGAGGGTGGCAACGACCTGCTGTTGACGTACCCTGCCACCCCGGTCCCCCACCGGAGCAGCGGCCAATGGATGCCGAGGAGGGCCGGATCCTCTTCTTCCTCCTCCCGCTCCTCCCCTTCTCCTCCGGGTTGTTCGGCGTCAAGGTCGAGACCGTGGAGACGCCGCTCGGTCGGCGCACCCGCAACACCGGCATTGTCATCAACGAGGGCAGGTGCGCCTCCTCCTCGGCTCCTCCTTGCTTTGTCAATCCGAAACGGAGCCGGGGCTCACCGCCGTGAATACGGAGCCAGGGCTCGCTGGCATGAAGCCGGAACCAGGGCTCGACGACACGGTGGCCTTGAAGTGGGTGCGTGAAGACTGGGCGCAGATGGAGCTGGAGCGCCAGCGCCGCGCCTTTGAGCACTTCACCCGCTCAGCGTCGTGGCCATGACGCGGGAGGCGTCGTTGTCATCGACAACGACAGCGACGACGACGCGCCGCCACCGGTCTACCAGGGTGACCCCGGGTAGGGGTCCAGTATGGGCCGCCGCGTGAAGGAGGAGAAGGACGACGAGGACAACGGTGGCGGCGACGGCGGTGACTTCGCCTCTATAAGCGCGTTATTCGGCCTGTAGTCGCGGCCTCTTTGTTTTTTTTCAAAGTATTTTATCCATGTAAAACACTATTTCAGTTCGCCGAAGTAATGTACTGTTTCGCCGAATATTTGTCTCGTTCGCCGAATTTTAATCAAATAAATGCTCAAAAAAGTTTAAAACAGGCGCCTGGGGTCGACCCTGGGGGCGTCAGCTGGGAACCCGATCGCCCCTAGGCCAATCTTAGTGCCGGTTCGCCCCCAGACGGCGATTTTTCGAGCCGCCCGGGGGGCCAACGGCTGGAGATGCTCTTAGTTCTCAACTGCAGATATGTAATTTTTACAGTAACTGGGTGTATGAATTATGATGGGTAGTAGATAATGTATGATGTATGAATTGCACGATGTATTACTCATGTGTAAAGACACGTATATATGATGTACAAGAGGTGGGCCATCGGGACGGAGCTTGCGTTTGAAGACCCACTTCCAGATAATCACGTTGGCGTGCCGGGGATGGGAACAAGCTGCGACGTCCGGTTGCGCAGCAGGGCGTCAAACTCCTCTTGCACCGCAGCCATACAGAGAGGGTCACGAAGAGCGGCTCGAACGGAGGACATCAACGGCGACTGCGTAGAGGTGGACGCCGCATGGACGTAGCCATCCGAGGCATAGCGCGAGCTCAGGCGAAAAATGCTCGTACGAGCGCGGGTGACCGGACCGGCCACATGCGCCGGTGATGAGGGTGATGAGTCCACGGGCGCTAAGGCGGCCGTGTGCGCCGGTGGGGCCGCGGGTGCCGAGGGGGCGGCGGAGGCCGCGGGCGCCAGTGCCATGGGAGGAGGGGCGGCGGGGGCGCCAGTGTCGCGGGAGGAGGGGCGCTGCAGGTGGGGGCGCGCCTCAAAGCCAGGGCAGGCCAAGAGAGGCGCGCGAGTGCCCTGGGAGAGGAGTCGAGGAACCCGCATCGTCAGTGGCAGGAGGAACAACCGGGGGTACCTGCTGAAACGAAAACACATGCTCATCAAAGTAAACGTGCCGGGAAGTGAGCACAGGGTGGGAGACGGGATCATAGCACAGATTTCCCTTGGAGTTAGAGGGGTAGTCGATGAAGATGCAAGCGACAAAATGGGGTGCAAGTTTGCGGGGATCGGTGTCAGCAGTGCTAGGATAGCAAAGGCTGTTGGGGAACGCGGTAATTTCAAAACATTTCCTACAATCACGCAAGATCTATCTAGGAGATGCATAGCAACGAGAGAGGAGAGTGTGTCCACGTACCCTTGTAGACCGAAAGAGGAAGTGTTATGTGATACGTCTCCAACGTATCTATAATTTTTTATTGTTCCATGCTATTATATTACCCCTTTTGGATGTTTATGGGCTTTATTTTACACATTTATATCATTTTTGGGACTAACCTACTAACCGGAGGCCCAGCCCATATTGTTGTTTTATTGCCTATTTCAGTATTTCGAAGAAAAGGAATATCAAACGGAGTCCAAACGGAATGAAACCTTCGGCAGCGTGATTTTTTGGAAGAATATGATCCTCGAGACTTGGAGTCCACGTCAAAAGATCCTCGAGGAGGCCACGAGATAGGAGGCCGCGCCCCCCTTACAGGGTGGCGGCCCCCTGTCTCGTGGGCCCCTCGAGCACCTCCTGACCGACTACTTTCGCCTATATATATGCCTACATACCCTAAAACCATCAGAAATCAAGATAGATCGGGAGTTCCGCCGCCGCAAGCCTCTATAGCCACCAAAAACCTCTCGGGAGCCCGTTCTGGCACCCTGCCGGAGGGGGAACCCATCACCGGTGGCCATCTTCATCATCCCGGCGCTCTCCAGGACGAGGAGGGAGTAGTTCACCCTCGGGGCTGAGGGTATGTACCAGTAGCTATGTGTTTGATCTCTCTCTCGTGTTCTCTCTCGTGTTCCCTCTATGGCATGATCTTGATGTATCGCGAGCTTTGCTATTGTAGTTGGATCTTATAATGTTTCTCCCCGTCTACTCTCTTGTGATGAATTGAGTTTCCCACTTGAAGTTATCTTATTGGATTGAGTCTTTATTTGAGAACACTTGATGTATGTCTTGCCGTGTTTATCTGTGGTGACAATGGGATATCACGTGCCTCTTGATGTATGTTTTGGTGACCAACTTGCGGGTTCCGCCCATGAACCTATGCATAGGGGTTGGCACACGTTATTGACTTTCCAGTAGAAACTTTGGGGCATTCTTTGAAGTACTTTTGTGTTGGTTGGATGAATCTGAGATTGTGTGATGCATATCGTATAATCATGCCCACGGATAATTGAAGTGACAATGGAGTATCTAGGTGACATTAGGGTTTTGGTTGATTTGTGTTTTAAGGTGTTATTCTAGTACGAACTCTTTTATAGATTTATCCGAAAGAATAACTTTGAGGTGGTTTCGTACCCTACCATAATCTCTACGTTTGTTCTCCGCTATTAGTGGCTTTGGAGTGACTCTTTGTTGCATGTTGAGGGATTTTTATATGATCTATCTATGTTACTATTGTTGAGAGAACTTGCACTAGTGAAAGTATGAACTCTAGGCCTTGTTTCCTATCATTGCAATACCGTTTACGCTCACTTTTATCATTAGTTACCTTGCTGTTTTTATATATTCAGATTACAAATACCCATATCTACTATCCATATTGCACTTGTATCACCATCTCTTCGCCGAACTAGTGCACCTATACAATTTACCATTGTATTGGGTGTGTTGGGGACACAAGAGACTCTTTGTTATTTGGTTGCAGGGTTGCTTGAGACAAACCATCTTCATCCTACGCCTCCTACGGATTGATAAACCTTAGGTCATCCACTTGAGGGAAATTTGCTACTGTCCTACAAACCTGTGCACTTGCAGGCCCAACAACGTCTACAAGAAGAAGGTTGTGTATTAGACATCATTATGACAACGCGGTTGATGTAGTCGTACGTCTTCATGATCCGACCGATCCTAGCATCGAAAGTACGGCACCTCCGCGATCTGCACACGTTCAGCTCGGTGACGTCCCACGAACTCTAGATCTAGCTGAGGTCGAGGAAGAGTTTCGTCAGCACGATGGCGTGATGATGGTGATGATGAAGTTGCTGGCGCAGGGCTTTGCCTAAGCACTACGACGATATGAGCGAGGTGTGTAACTGTGAGGGGGGCACCGCACACGGCTAAAACAATTGTCAACTTGTGTGTCTTAGGGCTGCCCCCTCCCCCGTATATAAAGGAGCAGAGGGGAGGCCGGCCAGCCCTCATAGGCGCGCCAAGGGAGGATGAATCCTCCTCCTAGTAGGAGTAGGACTCCCCCATTTCCTAGTGCTACTAGGAGAAGAAGGAAGGAGGGGGTGCCGCCCCTCTCCCTAGTCCAAGAAGGAGAAGAGGCGAAAGAGAAGAGGAGAGAAGGAAGAAGAGGGGGGCGCCCCCCATCCCTTGTCCAATTCAGACTAGGCATGGGGGGCACGCGCCACCTCTGGCCGGCACTCTCTCTTCTCCACCAAGGCCCACTAAGGCCCATTAATCCCCCGGGGGGTTCCGGTAACCCTCCGGTACTCCGGTTTTATCCGAAAGTTCTACGGAACACTTCAGTTGTCCGAATATAGTCGTCCAATATATCAATCTTTATTCTCGACCATTTCGAGACTCCTCGTCATGTCCGTGATCACATCCGGGACTCCGAACAATCTTCAGTACATCATATCACATAAACTCATAATACCAATCGTCATCAAACGTTAAGCGTGCGGACCCTACAGGTTCGAGAACTATGTAGACATGACCGAGACACGTCTCCGGTCAATAACCAATAGCGGAACCTGGATTCTCATATTGGTTCCAACATATTCTACGAAGATCTTTATCGGTCAAACAGCATAACAACATATGTTGTTCCCTTTGTCATCGTTATGTTACTTGCCCGAGATTCGATCGTCGGTATCATTATACCTAGTTCAATCTCGTTACCGGCAAGTCTCTTTACTCGTTCTGTAATACTTCATCCTGCAACTAACTCATTAGTCACAATGCTTGCAAGTCTTATAGTGATGAGTATTACCGAGAGGGCCCAGAGATACCTCTCCGAAACACGGAGTGACAAATCCTAATCTCGATCTATGCCAACCAACAACCAAACAAACACCTTCGGAGACTCCTGTAGAGCACCTTTATAATCACCCATTTACATTGTAATGTTTGGTAGCACACAAAGTGTTCCTCCAGTATTCGGGAGTTGCATAATCTCTTAGTTTAAGGAACTTGTATAAGTCATGAGGAAAGCAGTAGCAATGAAACTAACACGATCATAATGCTAAGCTAATGGATGGGTCATGTCCATCACATCATTCTCCTAATGATGTGATCCCATTCATCAAATGATAACACATGTCTATGGTTAGGAAACATAACCATCTTTGATTAACGAGCTAGTCAAGTAGAGGCATACTAGGGACTATAGGTTTTGTCTATGTATTCACACATGTACTAAGTTTCCGGTTAATACAATTCTAGCATGAATAATAAACATTTATCATGAATTAAGGAAATAAATAATAAATTTATTATTGCCTCTAGGACATATCTCCTTCAGTCTCCCACTTGCACTAGATTCAATAATCTAGATTACATAGTAATGATTCTAACACCCATGGAGCTTTGGTGTTGATCATGTTTTGCTCGTGGAAGAGGCTTAGTCAACGGGTCTGCAACATTCAGATCCGTGTGTATCTTGCAAATCTCTATATCCCCTTCTGACACTTGATGGCAGATGGAATTGAAGCGTCTCTTGATGTGCTTGGTTCTCTTGTGAAATCTGGATTCCTTTGCCAAGGCAATTGCACCAGTATTGTCACAAAAGATTTTCATTGGACCCGTTGCACTAGGTATGACACCTAGATCGGATATGAACTCCTTCATCCAAACTCCTTCATTCACTAATTCTGAAGCAGCATTGTACTCCGCTTCACACGTAGATCCCGCCACGACGCTCTGCTTGGAGCTGCACCAACTGACAGCTGCTCCATTCAATAAAAATACGTATCCGGTTTGCGACTTAGAGTCATCCGGATCAGTGTCAAAGCTTGCATCGACGTAACAGTTTACAATGGGCTCTTTTTCACCTCCATAAACGAGAAACATATCCTTAGTACTTTTCAGGTATTTCAAGATGTTCTTGACCGTTGTCCAATGCTCCACTCCGGGATTACTTTGGTACCTCCCTACTATGCTTATAGGAAGACATACATCAGGTCTAGTACACAACATTGGATACATGATAGAACCTATGGCTGAAGCATAGGGAATGACTTTCATTTTCTCTCTATCTTCTGTAGTGGTCGGGCTTTGAGTCTGACTCAACTTCACACCTTGTAACACAGGCAAGAATACTTTCTTTGACTGATCCATTTTGAACTTCTTCAAAACATTATCAAGGTATGTGCTTTGTGAAAGTCCAATTAAGCGTCTTGATCTATCTCTATAGATATTGATGCCCAATATGTAAGCAGCTTCTCCGAGGTCTTTCATAGAAAAACTCTTATTCAGGTATCCCTTTATGCTATCCAGAAATTTTAGATCATTTCCAATCAATAATATGTCATCTACATATAAGATTCGAAATGCTACAGAGCTCCCACTCACTTTCTTGTAAATAGAGGCTTCTCCAAAAGTCTGTATAAAACCATTTGCTTTGATCACACTGTCAAAGCATTTATTCCAACTCCGAGAGGCTTGTACCAGTCTATAAATGGATCGCTGGAGCTTGCACACTTTTTAGCACCCTTTGGATCGACAAAACCTTCCGGTTGCATCATACACAACTCTTCTTCCAGAAATCCATTCAGGAATGCAGTTTTGACATCCATTTGCCAAATTTCTTAATCATAAAATGCAGCAATTGCTAACATGATTCAGACAGACTTAAGCATCGCTAACGGGTGAGAAAGTCTCATCGTAGTCAACTCCTTGAACTTCTCGAAAACCTTTCGCAACAAGTCGAGCTTTGTAAACAGTAATATTACCGGCTGCGTTGGTCTTCTTCTTAAAGATCCATTTATTTTCTATGGCTTGCCGATCATCAGGCAAGTCCACCAAAGTCCACACTTTGTTCTCATACATGGATCCCATCTCAGATTTCATGGCCTCAAGCCATTTCGTGGAATCTGTGCTCATCATCGCTTCCTCATAGTTCGTAGGTTCATCATGGTCTAGTAACATGACTTCCGGAACAGGATTACTGTACCACCTTGGTGCGGATCTTACTCTGGAAGACATACGAAGTTCGGCACTAACTTGATCTGAAGCTTCATGATCATCATCATTAGCTTCCTCACTAGTTGTTGTAGGAATCACTGAAACTGATTTCTTTGATGAACTACTTTCCAACAAGGGAGAAGGTACAATTACCTCATCAAGTTCTGTTTTCCTCCCACTCACTTCTTTCAAGAGAAACTCCTTCTCTAGAAAGGATCCATTCTTAGAAACAAAGATTTTGCCTTTGGATCTGGGATAGAAGGTGTACCCAACAGTTTCCTTTGGATATCATATGAAGACGCACTTCTTCGATTTGGGTTCGAGCTTATCAGGTTGAAGCATTTTCACATAAGCATCGCAACCCCAAACTTTAAGAAATGATAACTTTGGTTTCTTGCCAAACCACGATTCATGAGGCGTCATGTCAACGGATTTTCATGGTGCCCTATGTAAAGTGAATGCAGCCGTCTCTAGAGCATAACCCCAAAATGATAGCGGTAAATCAGTAAGAGACATAATAGATCGCACCATATCCAATAAAGTATGGTTACGACATTCGGACACTCCATTTCACTGTGGTGTTCCACGTGGCGTTAATTGTGAAACTATCCCATGTTGTTTCAAATGAAGACCAAACTCGTAACTCAAATATTCTCCTCCACGATCAGATCGTAGAAACTTTATTTTCTTGTTACGATGATTTTCCACTTCAGTCTGAAATTCTTTGAACTTTTCAAATGTTTCAGACTTATGCTCCATTAAGTAGATATAACCATATCTGCTCAAATCATCTGTTAAGGTGAGAAAATAATGGTACCACCAGAGCATCAATCCTCATTGGACCGCATACATCGGTATGTATAATTTCCAATAAGTCAGTAGCTCGTTCCATTGTTCCAGAGAATGGAGTTTTAGTCATCTTGCCCATAAGGCACGGTTCGCAAGCACCAAGTGATTCATAATCAAGTCATTCAAAAGTCCATCAGTATGGAGTTTCTTCATGCGCTTTATACCGATGACCCAAACTGCAGTGCCACAAATAAGTTGCACTATCATTATTAAACTTCAATCTTTTAGCTTCAACACTATGAATATGTGTATCACTACTATTGATATTCAATAAAAATAGACCACTCAGCAGGGGTGCATGACCATAAAACATATTACTCATATAAATAGAACAACCATTATTCCCTGATTTAAATGAATAACCGTCTTGCATTAGACAAGATCCGGATATAATGTTCATGCTCAACGCTCACACCAAATTACAATTATTCAGGTCTAAAACTAATCCCGATGGTAGATGTAGAGGTAGTGTGCCGAACGTGATCACATTGACTTTGGAACCATTTCCCATGCGCTCATCACCTCGTCCTTAGCCAATCTTCACTTAATCCACAACCCCTGTTTCGAGTTGCAAATATGAGCAACAGAACCAGTATCAAATACCCAGGCGCTACTGCGAGCATTAGTTAAGTACACATCAATAACATGTATATCAAATATACCTTTCACTTTGCCATCCTTCTTATCGGCCAAATACTTGGGGCAGTTCCGCTTCCAGTGACCAGTCCCTTTGCAGTAGAAGCACTCAGTTTCAGGCTTAGGTCCAGACATGGGTTTCTTCTTTGAGCAGCAATCCTTTTGCCATTCTTTTTGAAGTTCCCTTTCTTCCTTTTGCCCTTTTTTCTTGAAACTAGTGGTCTTATTGACCATAAACACTTGATGCTCCTTTTTGATTTCTACCTCCGCGGCCTTTAGCATCGCAAAGAGCTCGGGAATAATCATGTTCATCCCTTGCATATTATAGTTCATCCCAAAGCCTTTATAGCTTAGTGGCAGTGATTGAAGAACTCTGACGATGGCACAATCAACTGGAAGATCAACTCCCAGTTGAGTCAAGTGATTATGGTACGCAGACATTTTGAGTATGTGTTCACTAACAGAACTATTCTTCTCCATTTTGCAGCTGTAGAACTTGTTGGAAACTTCATATCTATCATCTCGGGCATTTGCTTGAAATATTAACTTCAACTCTTGGAACATCTCATATGCTCCATGACGTTCAAAACGTCTTTGAAGTCCCGATTCTAAGCCGTAAAGCATGGAACACTAAACTATCGAGTAGTCATCAGCTTTGTTCTACCAGACGTTCTTAACATCATCAGTAGCATTTGCAGCAGGCCTGGCACCTAGCGGTGCTTCCAGGATGTAATTCTTCTGTGCAGCAATGAGGACAATCCTCAAGTTACGGACCCAGTCTGTGTAGTTGTTGTCATCATATTTCAACTTAGCTTTCTCTAGGAACGCATTAAAATTCAAAGGAATGATAGCATGGGCCATTGATCTACAACAACATAGACATGCAAAATACTATCAGGTACTAAGTTCATGGTAAATTAAAGTTCAATTGATCATATTTCTTAAGAACTCCCACTTAGATAGACATCCCTCTAATCATGTAAGTGATCACGTGATCCAAATCAATTAAACCATGCCCGATCATCACGTGATATGGAGTAGTTTTCAATGGTGAACATCACTATGTTGATCATATCTACTATATGATTCACGCTCGACCTTTCGGTCTCAGTGTTCCGAGGCCATATCTGCATAGGCTAGGCTCGTCAAGTTTAACCCGAGTATGCGGCGTGTGCAAAACTGGCTTGCACCCATTGTATGTGAACGTAGAGCTTATCAGACCCGATCATCACCTGGTGTCTCGACACGATGAACTGTAGCAACAGTGCATACTCAAGAACACTTGTACCTTGAAATTCAATAAGGGGTCATCTTATAATGCTACTGACGTTCTAAGCAAAATAAGATACAGAAAGGATAAAAATCACATGCAATCAAAACATGTGACATGATATGGCCATCATCATCTTGTGCTCATGATCTCCATCACCGTAGCATCGTCATGATCTCCAACGTCACCGGCGCGACACCTTGATCTCCATCATAGCATCATTGTCGTCTCGCCAGCTATTGTTAGTACGACTATCGCTACCGCTTAGTGATAAAGTAAAACAATTACATGGTGATTGCATTACATACAATAAAGCGACAACCATATGACTCTTGCCAGTTGCCGAAAACTTTGTTACAAAACATGATCGTCTCATACAACAATTTATATCACATCATGCCTTGACCATATCACATCACAGCAAGCCCTACAAAAACAAGTTAGACGTCATCTACTTTGCTGTTGCAAGTTTTACGTGGCTGCCACGGGCTTCTAGCAAGAACCGTTCTTACCTACGTATCAAAACCACAATGATTTTTTGTCAAGTGTGCTGTTTTAACCTTCAACAAGGACCGGGCATAGCCACACTCGATTCAACTAAAGTTGGAGAAACAGACACTCACCAGCCACTTATGTGCAAAGCACGTCGGTAGAACCAGTCTTGTGTAAACGTATGCGTAATGTCGGTCTGAGCCGCTTCATCCAACAATACCGCCGAATCAAAGTATGACATGTTGGTAAGCAGTACGACTATTATCGCCCACAACTCTTTGTGTTCTACTCGTGCATATAACATCTAGGCATAGACCTGGCTCGGCTGCCACTGTTGAGGAACGCGGTAATTTCAAAAAAATTCCTATGATCACGCAAGATCTATCTACGAGATGCATAGCAACGAGAGAGAAGAGTGTGTACACGTACCCTCGTAGACCGAAAGTGAAAGCGTTATGACAACGCGGTTGATGTAGTCGTATGTCTTCACGATCAGACCGATGCTAGCACCAAAGGTACGGCACCTCCGCGATCTGCACACGTTCTGCTCGATGATGTCCCACGAACTCTAGATCAAGCTGAGGTCGAGGGAGAGTTTTGTCAGCATGACAGCGTGGTGATGGTGATGCTGAAGTTACCGACGAACCTATATTTATGTCATGGCCAAAATTCCCAAACAAATCTCATAAATTATTTGGGTCATATGTAAAAACCTTCCTTGCCTAGTTCAAAAATAATTCAAAAATATTCATTTTCCTATTCTGTTCAGAACAACAGTTTGTGAAGGAAGTACCACTTTGGCATGTCCAAATAGCATCCATTTTCTACAGTCCTTTCCTATGCCCAAATAACCATCCTCCACCAAATGCCAGCTCAATCCATTCATTATTTTGAGCCGAGCTTCAACATTCGTAGTTATGTCCAGTGTGGTAGTTTTCAAAGCAAGTACCACCTAGGCTCCTCCTTTTGAGCTGAAAATTTGTGAAAACGGTCTTCTTAGTAACTGATCATCCTCAGCCAAAACTCACGCCCATTAGCCATGTACATTTCCTTTACCGCTAATCAAACACTTGGCTGCTAATTCATGTTTGAGCATTGATTGGTCTCCTCATGAGAATCTTATGTTGTAATTTTCTTCCTAGCACCAACCTGAGGAGTGCCCAACCCACTAGACATGCCTAGGCCACCCAGAACACATGGCAATGCCACGGTCACGCGGTGACCACGCGGCGGGCATGCGAGTTTACGCGCTCTAGAGTTGGGGCCCTCGGCCACCGCCCAAACCTAGACGTATCGCCACCAAACCATGTATTTATGATTAAATAGGTCCTTATGTAACTAGAAATGATTTTTGGAAAAAATAAATATTAAACTATGAGGCAGCTGCAGTTCAAATTTGACCCGCTTCCAACTAAATCGGCGGAAATTTGTCTTTTTCACGATAGGTGGATCAAAAACAATTACACCCAACCATTTTGTCAATTGTGCATTAAATATGGCCTGGTATTTTATAAAAATGATTTGGTCCAATTTTGCAACAATTATTTGGTAGTTCCTTCACAAAAAAACCTCCTTTCGGGCACTCGAAAAATGGAAAATGGTTTTTTCGTCCAACGAAAATGAGAACTTCCTTAGGCAACATTGTTTGCCATTCCAATATGCACCCTTGTGCACAATATGAGATCATTTGAACAAACTATGCCATGAATGTGGCCATAAGATTGATCATTTGGCTTGAAAGCCATGAATCTTCACACTTCACAGCTCATTTCTGAGAACACTTTTTTAAAATAATTATTGTATTACAATATTATTATTTTTCCTGGAAACTTGTTCACATATAATGACACAATGCGAAGGTTTTCCAATTTTTTGATTTTTTTTGAATTTTTTATGCCCGTTTCAAAATGCGGTCAAAACGGCGGGCTTGACCGTTCCTAGCTAGTGGTTGAATATTGGATTTTTTTGGCTGTTTCTCTGTTTAAATAGATAATTATGTACCTAGAAATGATTTTTGGAAAAAAATAAATAGCAAACTATGAGGCAGCTACAGTTCAAATTTGACCCGCTTCCAGCTGAATCGGCGGGAATTTGTCTTTTTCACGAGAGGTGGATCAAAAAAATTTACACCCAACCATTTTGTCAATTGTGCGTTAAATATGTCCTAGTATTTTATAAAAATGATTTGGTCCAATTTTGCAACAATTATTTGGTAGTTCCTTCACAAAAAAACCTCATTTCGAGCACTCGGAAAATGGAAAATGTATTTTCCGTTCAAAGAAAATGAAAACTCCCTTAGGCAACATTGTTTGGAATTCCAAGATGCACCCTTGTGCATAATATGAGATCATTTGAACAAACTATGCCAAGAATGTGGCCATAAGATTGATCATTTGGCTTGAAAGCCATGAATCTTCATGCATGATAGCTCATTTCTGAGAACACTTTTTTAAAATAATTGCCGTATTACAAGTTTGTTATTTTTCCTAGGAACTTGGCCACATATAATGATACAATGCGAAGGTTTCCCAATTTTTTGATTTTTTTTGAATTTTTTATGCCCGTTTCAAAATGAGGTCAAAACGGCGGGAATGACCGTTCCTAGCTAGTGGTTGAATGTTGGAATTTTTTTCGTGTTTCTCTGATTAAATATATACTTATGTACCTAGAAATGATTTTTATAAAAAATGAAGAGCAAACTATGAGGTAGCTACAGTTCAAATTTGACCCGCTTCCAACTGAATCAGCGGGAATTAGTCTTTTTCACAAAGGGTGGATCAAATCTTTTGACACCCAACCATTTTGTCAATTGTGCATTAAATATGGCCTAGTATTTTATAAAAATGATTTGGTCCAATTTTGCAACAATTATTTGGGAGGTCCTTCACAAAAAAACCTCCTTTCGGGCACTCGAAAAATGGAAAATGTTTTTTCGTCCAAAGAAAATGAAAACTTCCTTAGGCAACATTGTTTGCCATTCCAAAATGCACCCTTGTGCACAATATGAGATCCTTTGAACAAACTATGCCATGGATGTGGCCATAAGATTGATCATTTGGCTTGAAAGCCAATGATCTCCACACGTGATAGCTCGTTTCTAAGAACACTTTTTAAAGATAATTTCCGTATTACAAGTTTATTATTTTTTCTGGTAACTTGGTCACATATGATGACACAACGCGAAGGTTTTGCATTTTTTTGATTTTTTTCGAATTTGTTATGCCCGTTTGAAAATGCGGTCGAAACGGCAGGCATGACCGTTCCTACCTAGTGGTTGAATCTTGGATTTTTTTTTGGTGTTTCTCTAATTAAATAGATAATTTTGTACGAAGAAATGATTTTTGAGAAAAATAAATAGCAAACTATGAGGTAGCCGCAGTTCAAATTTGACCCGCTTCCAGCGGAATCGGCGGAAATTTGTCTTTTTCAAGAGAGGTGGGTCAAAACTTTTTACACCCAAACATTTGGTCAATTGTGAATTATATATGACCTAGTATTTTAGAAAAATGATTTGGTCCAATTGTGCAACAATTATTTGGTAGGTTCTTCACAAAAAAAGTCATTTTGGGCACTCGAAAAATGAATTTTTTTGTGTGCAATGCAAATGAAGACCACAAAATCATCATTGTTTGAAATCCTAAGATACACAGATGTGCACAATATTGGGTCATTTAAACATACAACATGAGGCTAATATGTTGAGTGCTTACCCGAAATAAAATGTTAAAAAATATAAAAGAGACAAAAGAAAGAAACACAATTACATAAGCTGGATTTTGATTGGTGGAACCACGTATGACACGGATCGATGACATGGCAGACATCCTACCATCCATTGCTAGCAATCCCACGTCCATCCATCCATCCATCTGAAGAAAGGAGAAAAAAACCCACTGCACCCACTCCTCGTCGTCGCGAACCCTACCCAACCACTTGTCGCTTCCTCCCCTTCCCATCCCCTCCCCGCCGCCACCTCCCTCCCCATCCCCTCCCCGCCACCACCACCGACCTCGCCTGTCGCCGCTGTGCACCAACCTCCCCTCCCCTTCCTTCCCTACCTTAGTCGTCCGCCTCCATCTTTGTGTCTGACCGCACACAAACTCCCTCATCCTTCTCTGTTAGGGTTAGAGTTCGCGGTCGGAGCGAAGCGGCGCGGCGCGGCGCTGATGGGATGGGTACCTGACGGACGGAGTTGGAGGAGAAGAAGGACCCCGACGTCTTCATCAGCCAACACCAAGACCAGCCTTCCATCTTCGACGCCGACGGATCCGCGAGTGAGCACCCAGGATCTGCGGCCACGGCGGCGCCAGCGGCTTGGTCCGCGGTTGGTCCCTTGCTCTTGTTGTTCTCTGCGTGTTTGGTCCGCGGTTGATTTCCGGTCGCCCTTGGGCATTTTCTCCGTGCAGGTGTGCAACGAGGGGACCCAAATCGTCATCTGGTGGTTCGAGAAGCCGATCATCTACGACGTCTGCGCACGACCCAACCCAACCTGGTGGAGAACACCTCCGGAAGCTGGGATTGGTAACGTTCTCCTATTCTTGATTCCTCTTTACCTGATCAGATGCGTGATTTATTACTTACCTGGGAGCCAAATACATGATTGGGAGGGTCCGATTTTAGTTGGCCTTGTTGATGTTCTTTAAGTCTAGCATCTGAGAGGATCAGACACGTGAAGTGATTAATTTGCTAGCTACATGTGGTTGGGGTCTGGTACAAGTAAAAGGGCTTTGGCATTTGTTCATTTCTGAGCATATCCTGTAATGGGTCGTGCATATAGCAATTTGGACAGGTTTATGGGGTCTGGTAGATGCAAAGGGTTGTGGGTTGTGGCATTGTCATTTCCGATCCCTGTAATACGATCGGACTAAACACCTAGCCCACCTTGCCTGGTATGCTTGTATCTGCTACATGTTGTTTTCATCTTGATAGCTAGTAGCCTAGCAGCATGAACTTTGATTATGAAATCTCTATATGCTGCATAATTAATTGGGTCAATCTCGAATTTGTTGTGAATTGTAAGATGCTTTGAGTAAATGTTTTTTTTGCCTTCTCGCGTGTAGGCGGTCAGGCGAGATAGCAAGCAGAGGTTCAGTCTGTTGGATTAGGATGGCGAGCTGCTGATTCGGGTTAACCAGGGGCAAACTATGGCAATATGATTTCTGCTTGACCCTCCAGACCGTGGGGAAGCAGAGTCGGCCGCTGGCGGGGGATGTGGGCAACGACCAGATCGTCGTCCTCTCCAAGCAAAGGGGACAACTCAACTAGGTCTGCAGCTAACTCAACTTGACCTTGCTGTTGTTATGATTTCTGTAGTAGCAGCATGTTAAGAGACTTGGCTTAAATATGTTCTGCTTAGCCTTAGGGCATGACTAAGGCATGCCATATGTTCTGTTTGAAGTCACTTGCAAATAATCTAACCATATCAGCGGCTTCAGTAATTATATCATTATTGCCTTGTTTTGAGACTTGCACAAAATTACTTGATGGCCAATATTTCAAAACAAAACGCTGAATCAGGATGTGAAGTGATTTGGTTTCTGGGGTTCTATTGACTAAATCCTATTATTAGTATACTTATTTGTTCAACACTTGAATATCCTGCTAGCATGTTCATCCGAAATTACCAGATGGTTTTTGTCTGTGCAAGTGGCTTAGCATAGTAAATTAGTATACTTTTTTGATATCCTGCTAGCAAATGATTATTAGCACAGTTGAGTTCCAGATTTGTTTTAGGGGTGTGTGTGTGTGTGGGGGGGGGTACACTTTTAGGCCTTTTTTTGCTTCGATCGTGATTTCTGGATTCTGGCCTTGGGATTTGTCAAATGTTCCAAGTTCAGTTTTCACTAGAAATATTGCTGGTCGTAAGTACATCAGTGCAAGCTATTCAATAATGGCAAATCTGCTGGTTATTAGCCGTCTCTGGTTAACTAGTTATTTGAGGGACAGTAGGGCGATAAATTACTGTAAAATGCTTAAAATGTGAAGCCTGTAACACTTGACAAGCATAATATACTAATATATTGTACATTACTAGTAGAATACTTTTGCTCTCATTACAGTGCAAGCAATTCATAGCAGGGAACGCAATTACTTAACCATCTCTGACTAATCAGTCATTTAAAAAGCATTACTTATTAGGGGAGGGGTGGGTCTATTACTGTGCAACACTTGAATTCTTAGCACTGGCCAAGCATAATATATTTGTACTAATTCGTGTGTTTTCTGCTGTCTTTGAGAATATAAAAGAGCTCAAGTGCTTCAGTTGTCATTGCTGTCTGTTGTTTGATTTGTCAAACCCCAAGTTCAATTTCCACTAGGAATATAGTTGCTCTTGTCAGCGTGCAAGCAGTCCACTAATGTGAAATCTGCAAATATTTTACAATCCCTTACTAATCACCCATTTAATGGTTTAACATAGTGCATACATATATTTTATTAATTATCACCTCTTTTGGTGTCTTAACTAATAGTAGCAATATAGAGTATATCATCAAGTATCCGATTCACGGACCAACTGGTGAACTCAAGCGCTTGTTCTTATTCTGCTGCTGCTGTTGTTGCAGGACATGAAGCAAAGACAAGAGAGCAGTTTGCAAGGATGCTCAAGATTGTTGTCTGTGCCTCACATCTCTGAAAAGCACTTCATCACCCTGCGCTACGCTGGTGGCTGCACCGCACCACGCAGCCTTGCCCATGAAAGTGCGACGCCAGGCTCTTCGTGCCCATGGGGGAAGAGGTGAGGCCATCAGATTCTGCCATTGTCGTCGGCGTATCGCATATTTTTTTTAATTTCCTGGTGTTGTTTTGTTGGCTCGTCTCAGTAGGATTCACTTTGGTGAGGGTTGACATGATTGGTGATGCTGTATTATTGTGTCTGTTTGACTTGAGTTGTACAGTTAGAATCGCTTGTCATGTCAGGGTGTCTGACTGCAATTTTTGGCTTGCCTGATGCTAAATTCTAGATGGTCTACCAAACGATGCTCATAGCGTTTCTGTTAGCCTGCGTTACAACTCATTTTTTTATTTAAGAACAACCAAGTGGCACGGTGGTTCTACTTCTCATAAATTGATAGAAAGGTTCTAGCATGTTTTCATTTGCAAGTAAAACTCGACCTTCTTTTAGTTGAGTGAATATGTTTCTGATATGGAACATTTTACAATAAATTTCTTTCCTTCTAGATGTGAATTCATGTACATCATCAAGCATTTCACATTTGGTACTTTATCCGTGCCCTCATGCATTAGGATCGACCCCTAGCTGCTTGTGTATTTGTTTATTATTCTGTTCAATATTCTTTTCCTAGCTGTTGTATGTTTGAGGATATTGCTTTCATTCTGAATTCACAACTATGATAATGGTCGTTTCATGTCTTTTACAGGAGCTCCAGGCTCAAGAAGTTGGAAAAAGGGAACGCTTCATCTTTGTAGCTAATTATATGTTCCTGGATGATGTGAATGGCTGTTATAGTATTTCATAGCAGCAATTTTGTAGTTGTTCTAAGTTACTGGATGAAGTGAACTATGGCATGATTGTAATATATATAATATACTCATTTTGGTCGCCACTTATGAAAATTTGTGTGATTGGGGCTCTCTGGACAAAAATACTGGTTACTTTATTGTTGATACTTTATTGTTGATATGTCAGAAATGAAACATATACTATTTGGGCCCTAAAAAGGCCACAAATCAAACAATTCAGCAAAAATGAACAAAATTACTAAAATAATCAATTGTGAAAAGGCGATGGCCAAGTAAATAAAAAGGCTGAGGCCCAAAAACGAAATAGATCACAAAAAGGCCGCATCTAGAAATAAAAAGGCCAAATTGTTGGGCCAGGCCCATGTAGCTAGAGAAAATTAATAGAGAAAATATACAGTAAAAAGGCCGAATTAATGGGCTCGGCCCATGTAGAAAATCGAATTGGACCGGGTTGAATCTTGTGCCACATCAGCTTGCCACGCTGGATGCCTACGTGGCCTGGGGGAGGTTGCTAGTGACCAAAACGCCACAGTAGGAATATTTTGGTCGTAAACGTCTTTGACCATTCTAGAAGAAATGTCGCTATAGTCAGTTTACGACCGCCAGCTTTTGACCTTCTGTTTTTGGTCACAAAAAGGTCGTAAATGGAAATTTGTGACCTTTCAGTGACCAATAGTGGTGGTCACAAGTTGACATATTTCTTGTAGTGTGAGTCCGGTCCCTTATGCCCGCAGCGGGTGGCATCATCTTCCCCATTAAAGTGCCACATGGGGTGCCCTCGATATTGAAGTGGCTGCACCCCCCGCATTATGCATATTGACATAACCTCGATTCTGGACAGTCCTGATTGAGCCAACACCTTTATCTGGCTCATCAGGTAAACGACTTCTCCGTTATCTTCCTCCTGAGGGCTCCGTGGGTGCCAACTTCAGCGTTTCTTCAAAGGGGCATTGTCAAACATGGGAAGACCAATCCGAATAGGATCTGGAAGGGGGACGTCCTCCATATAAAACCACTACGAAGGCCAGTCTTCGGACGTCTTCTTCGTGGTACCGGACAGGTATCCGGTCCCGGCGATGTGCCATATTTTGGCTCCGCCCACTTGATATATTGACCCCTTCTGTGTACGGGGCACAAGGTAGAATAGCCTCTTCCACAGCTCGAAATGAGTTTTGCAGCCCAGAAACGGCTCACAAAGGGCAACATAACCAGCAATGTGTAATATGGAAGCAGGGGTGAGATTATGCAGCTGGAGGCCATAAAAGTCCAGGAGCCCGCGGAGGAACGGATGGATTGGAAATCCGAGTCCCCTTAATAAATAAGGGACAAGGCATACCCGCTCCCCCTTGGAGGGATTAGGAAAGCTCTCCACTTGCTCCCCACCATTATAGGTGGCGAGCCCGACTCGAACGGGGAACATATACGCTAGAGGGAGAAATCACTGGGTCTGTAACTTTATTAATTGGCTGTGCGGGACAGAACACTTCTTCCAATCACCGGGCTTAGGGCTACGGGAGCGAGAGGAGGAGCTGCGATGGCCGGCCATGTTGGAATGGATTTTTCCGGGCGCGCTCCGATGGATACTCGTCGTGGGAGGATGGTGTGATCTGGATCTAAGAATCGCCGTCTCTTTAATAGACTGTTTACTCACATGGCTAGGGTGGCAAATGTAAAAATGCACTAGCTTCTTGCATTCACTCGACATGTGGAAGATGGCCATTATTGGGCGCGGAAACCAAGAAGTGCAACATTTATGGGGAGCCGGACACTACTTAACAGGTATTCAGAATTTGGAGAAGAACCTGCCTTGCAATGCCGAAGACAATCTGCGCGCCGGACTCATCGTCATTGAAGCCTGGTTCGGGGGCTACTGAGGGAGTCCTGGATTAGGGAGTCTCCGGCAGCCGGACTATATCGTTTGGATGGACTGTTGGACTATGAAGATACAAGATTGAAGACTTCGTCTAGTGTCCAGATGGGACTCTCCTTGGCGTGGAAGGCAAGCTTGGCAATACGGATATGTAGATCTCCTTCCTTGTAACCGACTCTGTGTAACCCTAGCCCCCTCCGGTGTCTATATAAACCAGAGGGTTTAGTCCGTAGGACAACAACAATCATACCATAGGCTAGCTTCTAGGGTTTAGCCTCTACAATCTCGTGGTAGATCAACTCTTGTAATACTCATATCATCAAGATCAATCAAGCAGGAAGTAGGGTATTACCTCCATCGAGAGGGTCGGAACCTGGGTAAACATCATGTCCCCTGCCTCCTGTTACCATCCGCCTTAGACGCACAGTTCGGGACCCCCTACCCGAGATCCGCCGGTTTTCACACCAACAATAAAAGAGAATAGGCATAAGTAGTGTGACATAACGTGTAATAACAACCCATAATGCAATAAATATCGATATAAAAGCATGATGCAAAATGGACGTATCAATGATTACCTGCTAATCTATACACACATGCTAGATTGTTGTACGCAGAAAACCATGATCTGCTAATCTGTATGGAGAGAGCATCGACCTGCTAACATGTACACAATAGGCAAAACACCATCATGCTTATGTATGGAGAGAGCACCTTAACTTGTTAATCTGTATGCAGGGTTGTTAATCTGTATGCAAAGAACAACACGCCCTACTAATGCTTCAACCTAGGTATGCGCGAGATAATCCAGCAATGTTGTTGCCTTCCGCCACCATACTCGCCTCAACGTTCCTAGATCGTCCTCCTAGAGCGAAATCTAATGAAGGAGATCCCTCGGCGACCTCCTTCTTTTCCACCTCGTACTGCACATGCCCTCCTCTCCTACCCATGCAACCTCTTTTCCTATCGATGCCCCTTCCCTTACCGGGGGGCAAACCTAAGGATTGAGTCTCCTCCACTTGCCAAGAGACATTACCTGCTGCAACCCCTGGCCTATGCCCCGAATTGATTCCATGTCTCCTCCTCCTCATCCGAGTTAGCAACTATCGCCTTGCTGTGGCCGTCCTCAATTTCTTGGCCGCCCTCGGGACCTCATCGCCCTGCTGCTACTCTTGTTTTAGGAAGCCATAATTAGCTTTAGGTATACGAAAGAGTTTTTAGTGGTGACATAATGGGTAATTTTTTTCAACTTTAGCATCAATAGTTTATTTTCAAGATCTATTGGTTGTGATTTGGCTATTGATTATATTAACGGCTGGATATTTCTAATTATTGTGGGATTTTCTAGCATAATACCATTTTTTGTTAACCCATCAAGTACTTTTTATATATTAATAGATGACTTGTATACCAGAAGAGGGGCACCAGAGTTGGGCTGAGGAGGGCACAACCCACCAGGGCGTGCTTGGGGGCCGTGGCGCGCCCAGGTGGGTTGTGCCCACCTGGTGCCCCCCTATGGTAGTTATTTGCTCAAATAATTATTCAATATTCCATAAAAATTCTCTGTGAAGTTCAACTCATATGGAGTTGTGCAGAATAGGCTACACAGAGAGGTCCCCGCCAGTCTACATCCTAAGTGCTTAGGGGTCTTGGGCCCATTTCCCTTTGCACTCCGGGTCATTGTGTGCAGGGGGATACCAATGCCACCTCTGCCTGGGTGGCATGGTCCGGCCCACACTATGCTGAATTGGACGTCTGGCAGAGCTTTCGAAAGAATCGTACAATGCCGAGTGCCCATACTTATTCTCGCGTGGTGGTTAGTGCGAAAAGGCCAGACGCCTACTTAGATCACATATCCGAACACGTTAGTGTCTTGGGAGCGCTCAGTGACGATCAGTGCTCCGATCGCCTCATCTCGAGGGCTTACGGCAAGGGTCAGGCCCATCACTCTCTAGGTTGGTCTGCCTTCCCGGCCGTGCCTTGTAATTATCTCGCGAGTACCCTCCAGGTCAACCCGACTCAAAAGGGGCTGTCGGGAACTCAGGTCCACCTCTTTCAGGGTGGTACCGCATGTCTCTGCAATCCCGCAGTGACAGCTAAAAATGGGCAACAGTTTAAGGTAACTGTGTGTCTGTAACATCTAGGGCAAAATCCGAGGAATCACCCTTGGCGGATATTCCCACTCGATGGAGCCATCAAGGTGAACTTGGAGGAATCACCCTCCAACAGTTCACACTTGAGGTGTCGCACGACAGAGTCATCATCGAGAGTGGGGTAGGAGGAATCACCCTCTGTAATCCACGACCGATTAGCTACAGTACAATGATATCATCATAACTGCAATATGAGGTATCACCCTCATCACTCGATAGTAGCTCTATAGAGTCATAAAACTAAGGGGTGTGTGCGGTGATGTGTTGGTTGCTACTTCTTGAGCTTGTGTTGGTGTTTCCCTTGAAGAGGAAAGGGTGATGCAACAAAGTAGAGATAAGTATTTCCCTCAGTTAAGAACCAAGGTATCAATCTAGTAGGAGGAACGCACAAGTCTCCAATGATAGCACCTACACAAACAAACAAATACTTGTACCCAACGTGATAAAGGGGTTGTCAATCCCTTTTGGTTACTTGCAAGGATGAGATCTGATAGAGATAGGTATAAAAGATAAATAAAAGTGCAAAATAAAGTAAAGGTAATAAATTGCTGCAAGGCATTTTTGGGTTTTTGGTTTTATAGATCTAAAAATAATATGGTAAGAATAGACCCGGGGGCCATAGTTTTCACTAGAGGCTTCTCTCTTGAAAGAACACATAGGTGGGTAAACAAATTACTGTTGAGCAATTGATAGAACAGAAAATAATTATGATGATATCTAAGGAAATTATCATGAATATGAAGGAAATATGCCCTAGAGGCAATAATAAAGTTGGTATTTATATTTGCTTATATCATGATAAATTTTTATTATTCATGCTAGAATTGTATTAACCGGAAACTTGATACATGTGTGAATACATAGACAAAATAGGGTGTCCCTAGTATGCCTCTACTTGACTAGCTCGTTAATCAAAGATGGTTAAGTTTTCTAGCCATAGACATGTGTTGTCATTTGATGAACGGGGTCATATCATTAGAGAATGATGTGATGGACAAGACCCATCTGTTAGCTTAGCATAATGATCGTTTAATTTTATTGCTATTGCTTTCTTCATGACTTATACATGTTCCTCTGACTATGAGATTATGCAACTCCCGAATACCGGAAGAACACTTAGTGTGCTATCAAACATCACAACATAACTGGGTGATTATAAAGATGCTCTACAGGTGTCTCCGATGGTGTTTGTTGAGTTGGCATAGATCGAGATTAGGATTTGTCACTCCGATTGTCGAAGTGGTATCTCTAGGCCCTCTCGATAATGCACATCACTATAAGCCTTACAAGCAATGTGACTAATGAGTTAGTTGCGGGATGATGCATTACGGAACGAGTAAATAGACTTGTTGGTAACGAGATTGAACTAGGTATGGTGATACCGACGACCGAATCTCGGGCAAGTAACATACCAATGACAGAGGGAACAACGTATGTTGTTATGCGGTTTGACCGATAAAGATCTTCGTAGAATATGTAGGAGCCAATATGAGCATCCAGGTTCCACTATTGGTTATTGACCGGAGATATGTCTCGGTCATGTCTACATAGTTCTCGAACCCGTAGGGCCTGCACGCTTAACGTTCGATGATGATTTCACTACTAGGAAAAGGGCTATAGATAGGATTGATTCTAATGGCGCACCGTGGAAGAAGTGCGCCACTACTATATACTAATGGCGACCTGTTTCTGATACGCCATTAGTGTGGAAGACACTAATGGCGCACCATAAACAGGGTGCGCCACTAGTATGATTTTTTTTCCATTTTCCCATACATACTAATGGCGCATCAGGTCCTCAATGCGCCATTACTATATATAACTACTAATGGCGCACCAAGCAGCAAAGGCGCCATTATGTAAATTTTGTTTTATTCTTTTTTTGCAAAACTACTAATGGCGCACCGCCTTGATGCGCTTATTAGTAATTCCTCGTTACTAATGGCGCATCAGCAGACGGTGCGCCATTAGTAACCTGGGACCAACAAGATATTTTGGACAGCCCACACCTACCCACTCACTTTCCCCACTTCATTCCATCCACCTCCTTCTCCAAGCTTTCGGCCATCTCCTCCTCCTCACCTCATTTCCACCATAGATTCAACAAAATTAAGTGGTGAAATTACCTTTTTTTGATAGGTAAGTAAGGGAAAGCTATCTTCATGATATAGATCTACTTTTTTCTCCCTAGCTCGCTCCAACAACGTGCACATGCACTTTTTGTGGCCTAGCTAGATCTATTTATGTTTGTGGTGTTGCAAGTGTTTGTTCTGTTGCATATATGTTTGTGTTTGAAGGTGCCGGTATTTGAAATATGCGATAGTTGCCAATATTTTGCCGAATGTTTTGATTCATTTTCGTTTGGCGTAGAATTTTGGCACTATGCATTCTTTTTGGTCCTATTTTAGGAAGGTCATGCCAAATTTTTCTTGGTTCTAACATATCGTTTTGCTCTACCCATGCAGCGACCATGGTCCGCACGATGGTGAAGGCATCGTGAATAGGTTTTTGAGCTCTGCGAAGGCCGAGATGCTTCAAAAGAACGAGACGGAGATAAGATGTCCATGTCGAAGATGCAAGTGAAGAGCCTTATTGCGGACCGGATTCGGGCAGGTCGGGACCACCGCTCTTGCGTGGTTTCATGGATGGCTATCGGTGACAAGGTGATGAAGATGACTATCAAGTCGCCCATGGCGGGCCGGGCAAGAAATGAGGAAGGGCAACAAGACAAGTACCACCGCGGCGAGGGCGGGCGAGAAGACGAAGAATCTCCGTGACATGATCACGACGGTAATGTTGTACACGGTCATCATGTAGAAGATGTCGACATGATGATGAGGAAGATCAAGACGAAGGGCATGATCATGAAGATGAAGAGGCCGGAGCAGACGACGATGGAGGCTGGGTGCAGGACCTCATATTCAAGAGCTGCTTCTCAAGCGGACGGATAACGCAAGAGCTGCCGCCGAGAGAAAGCTAAGCTGGATCAACTGGAGATAGACGCGTTACTCCATTGTATGAAGGATGCAGGCCCGAGGATACCCGCTGAAAGTAACGCCATGGCTCGAGATGAAGGTAAAACACAAAATGACCGACGATGCTTCGGACGAGAACATGTCATTCTGGCACGAACGTCTTCCCAAGGGGAACAAGTGCCCGACCAGTTTCGAGGAGGCGAAGAAAATCGTGTGTCCTCTGGATTTACCGCATGTGAAATACCATGTGTGCATGAACAATTGCATCATTTATTGGGACGAGCATGCGGAGTCTACCATATGTCCGGTGTGCGGCGTCACTCGATACAAGAAGAGGAAGAAAGCTCCTCGAAAATCGGTGTGGTACTTTCCGATCACTCCTCGTCTGCAGCGGTATTTCGCGGACCCTAAGGTAGCAAAGCTCCTGCGTTGGCACGCGGATAGGGAGCAGAAGAAGCGGGAAGATGACGGAAATGATTCGGAGATAGACAAAAAAGACAATATGCTGAGTCACCCTAAGGATGCGAGCCAGTGGCAAGCGTTGAACTTCGAAGACCCAGAATTTGGGAAGGATCCAAGGAACATCGTGCTGGGCGCGAGCACCGATGGAGTCAATCCGTTTGGCAGCCAAAGAAGTACACATAGCACCTGGCCTGTGTTTGTGTGGATGTACAACCTTCCCCCCAGGTTGTGCATGAAGAGGAAGTACATTCACATGAGTATGCTAATTGAAGGGCCGAAACAACCAGGGAACGACATCAATCTGTATCTGGGGCTGCTGAAGGAGGAGCTAGACACGTTGTGGAAAACGCCAGCCAATACTTGGGACGCCGCAGAGAAAGAATATTTCCCTATGAGAGCCGCACTGCTCACGACGGTGCACGACTATCTCGGTTACGGATATCTCGCGGGGCAGGTAGTCCACGGATTTTCTGGATGCGTAAGGTGAATGGATGACACAACATATCGCCAGCTAGATAGAGATCCCGGGTCTTCGAAAACCGTGTTCATGGGACATCGAAGGTGGCTTCGCGACGATGATCCGTGGAGGAAACGCAAGGATCTGTTCGATGGTGAAGCCGAACCCCGAAAACGCCCGTGTACGAGGAGCGGTGAGGAAATAGACAAGCTGTTGAAAAATTGGAAAGACTGCCCACTGCCGGGAAAGATGCGAAAGGCGCCAGAGCCGCTGCTGAAGGTATGGAAAACGAGGTCTGTTTTCTGGGACTTGCCGTACTAGAAGATCCACCGTGTGCCTCATAGCCTTGATGTCATGCATATCACGAAGAACGTGTGCAAGAGTCTGCTTGGTACCCTGCTCAACATGCCAGAGAGGACCAAAGATGGGCCGAAAGCAAGGGCAGACTTGAAATCAATGGGCATCAGGCAGGAGCTTCACGCTAATGATGATGATGATGATGATGATGATGAGGCGATGCAGGACACGGAAAGTCGTCGCAAAGGCAAAAAGGCCAAGAAGACCGGAAATGACTACCCTCCCGCGGCTTCACTCTAAGTCGAGGAGATCGAGCAGTTTTCACCCGCCTCCTAGGCGTAAAACTTCCTTACGGTTACGTGAGGGAAGATAAGCGGATACCTAGACCCAGTGAAGCGAAGTTCAGCGGGATGAAGTCTCGGACTGTCACGTCTCGATGACGCAGATACTTCCGGTTGCAATCCATTGGGATCATGGACGCGCACGTCCATGAAACGCTATTTGGCCTATGCAACTTTTTTCGACGCCATCTCTCGGAAGTCGATTGGCGTGAGGCAACTCGAAGGCTACAGGAAGAGATCATGGTGATACTATGCGAGCTTGAGATGTACTTCCGCCCGCATTCTTCGACGTTATGGTGCATCCGCTGGTCCATATAGTGGAGGATATCATCCAACTCGGGCCGACGCTCTGCACAAAGATGATATCGCTCGAAAGGATGAATGGTGTCATCAAAGGATACGTTCGCCACATGTCACGCCCGAGGGAAGCATAGCGGGGCTTCGATCAAGAGTGCATCTCCTGCGCACTAATTATCTAGGCATCGAGAACCCCGTTGGTCGCCCGTCAGCAGCACCTCGGCAAGGCTCGCTGGATGGGGTCACCATGAGGGTCGGCGAAATGCATGTCGACTTCGAGGTTGACTCGCCGACTTTGAAAGAGCAAACCTAGTCACGCTACAACACATAGACGTGGTCGATCCTTGGGTGGTAGAGCACAAAACCTTTATTAAGAAGACGACAATGACCGAGGCCAACAGAGGACGGACAGAGATATACTCAAAGAGCACAACTCATGTTTCACGCGTTGGTTCAAGCGAAGCTTCGTCGTACCCTTTACATGAGGATTCTTCCACGGAAGAACAACTCATATTCGCCTTTGTCATGGCGCCGAGCACAACCTCGATGACCTATGAGGCGCATTTATATCAACGGCTACACATTCTACACCGAGGACAAGGACATGAAGAGCGATGGTTATCGTAACTCCGGGTAACGATGGAATCCTACACCGTAACGACAAGGACAGACACTACGGAAGGATCGAGGAGATCTGGGAGCTGAGCTACTGTTGGAGAGAAGGTCCGATGTTCCGTTTTCGATGGGCCAAAACGTCATAAAAGAAGACGGTATTTCACCACCATGGTTATCCCCGAGGCCAAATCAAGATCATGGCATAAACGCCACCGCGAAAAATGAGCCATGGGTACTGGCTTCCCAAGTGGACCAATGCTTCTTCATTACCGACCCGCCAAAGCCCAGTCGTGTTGTCGTGAGGAGAGGCAAAAGGAAGATCATCGGAATGGATGGAGTAGCCAATGAGCAAGACTTCGACAAGTACGGCGACCCGAAGATCGAACATGACGACGACGATGAAGTAGCAGCACACACCACAAGAAGAAGCTGGACCACCCTACCTAAAGGACGTCCGCTCCACGTAAGAACTCCGCTTATGAAAAAGAAGGGCAAGAAGATTGTGAACAGATAGCTAGTTAAGACCGATTGTATTTAAATCGTAGTCTTCATTTCTCGATTGTATTTCATGGGCACTTTTTGATATCATGAATATTTTTGAATTTCATGGGCACTTTTTGAATTCATGAGGACACTTGATCTCGATTCCCCCTCCATCTCGATCTCGATCCTCCATCTCGATCGCACCGCAGCACCTCCCCGCTTAGCTCCACCCATCGCAACCCTCCCCCCAAGACCAAGACTTTTTGAACATATTTTTAAATTTTTTACTATTTTTATAAAAAATATTACTGTTATAATTTAAACAAGTTTGAACATATTTAAACACAAATAAATATAAAAAACAGCATTTAAAATGCATAAAAAATATTACTGTTATGATTTAAACAAATTTGAACATATTTAAACACAAATAAATAGAAAAAACACCATTTAAAATGCATAAAAAAATATTGGGGATCCTGGGAATCGAACCCAAGACCTCTTGGTGTGTGTGCTGCGTGCTGACCAGTCGGGCTAGTGGGTGGGTTCTGTTGTAGAAAGGGTTGGGCTGTAGATATGGCTACTGTGGTAGATTAAAACAACATTCTAATGGCGCACCGCGAGGTGGTGCGCCATTAAAACAGTCGTACTTATGGCGCGCGCAGGGTGCGCCATTAGAAAGCTTCCTCACCTATTCCCTCTGGCCTCTCTCCTCCTCGCCAGATCCCCCCACAGCAGCTTCTCAGCCTCTCGCGCCGTCGCCCCAGCCTGTCGCCCACACAGCCGAGGAGACGACGATCGCCGCCCCTCTGCTCTGCCGCCTCCCTCGCCCTCGCCCCGCCGCGCCGTCCGCCCTCCGCCCGCGCCCGGCGCTCCTCAATCTCCCCCTCCGCCCGCGCCTCGCCCCCCTGTGTGATTCTCCTTCTCCTCCACCCCTCACCTGCAAACCCTAGGGCCATGGCTGTTAACTGTTTTATACAGATTTGATTAACTATTTTAGACAGTTTTAGTTAACTGCATTTTATGCTTCAAGAGGTTCACCTATATATTGAGAAAATAAGCAGATATACTAAATGGTACAAGATTTTTTCTTGTGTTCGTAGATTTACCAATGCATTTGATGTTGTGAATTACTAAGATATCAAGTAAGAAAGTTGAGGAAACTGGACTAAATCTGTGTCATTTGGGCAAGAATGTTAAGTAGTTATTCATGAAAGAAATGAAACAAGTGAGGCCATACATACGTAAACTAATCTGCACATAACTTGTACAAAAAAATTGTGCACTTGGTGGTGGTTGTACGCAGCAATCAAGAGAATTGATTTTCAAGAGCAAGAATGTTGGATTCATTGCAGCCACATGTATAGGCATGCAAGTTGACCCAGTTGGCCGGTTGGCCCGTACACACATAATCATATATCGGTGAAGTATATGCACTCCAGTACAGTAGTGGCATCATGGAGAGGATAACTAGTACTACTAGTAGTACGACATGGCCAAATCAATGATGAACAGAGATATATATTCTGGAGCGGCATGAATGGCAAAAATACAGTTGAAATTACTAAGAATGCACAAGGCCATCCCAAAACAAAAACTGGGAGGGCATTAGCTAGGAGAAAAAATAACTTCATATTAGTTAGTCAAGGCTGCCATCAAGTTGGCCACAGAGATTGCTGTAAGAAAAATTAAAAAAATGACCACGTAGATTTGTGAAGATCTCAATCTCAGTAGAGGCCTCAAAGACCTATTTTAGACAGTTTCAGTTAACTATTTTAGACTGCTTAATGTATTTTCAGTTAAATATCTGCTTATTTTCTCCTTGATACAGAAGATGTGCCTTGCATGAGTTAACTTGCTGTCATTTATCGAAATTCAGAATGTGCTGGACTATATGTTCATTGGTACTACTTGTGATGCTGCTGCTGTACTACTTGGAAATTTTGTCAACTTGTGATGTTTCTCTTTGTACTCGAGAGGCCCTTGAGTTTGCCGGAATGTCGATTAACTTCCGTTCCGGCAAATTCGGGTACTCCATATGTCCTATTTTCAGCAAAGGTCATGCTGAAATTTTCCGTGAATTTTAGCATGACTTTGCTAAAAATAGGACATATGGGGTACTTATGACTAATGCATGGGCCAGGCTATCTTAGTACTTAGTTAAGTAGGATCAATCGCCTCGCCATTCTTGCTGCATTAAATCATAGGTGGCAATAGAGCCAATTGATTAGGCCCAACTTAGAATTATCCTTAGCATCGATAAACCCTAGATGATAAACCCAACATAGGTGGCAATAGAGCCAAGTGATTAGGCCCAACCTAGGGTGCCTCGGCATCAATAAACCCTAAATGATGAAAACTTAACTTGGCTGCCCCGGATGCCTCGGTGTCGATGAGAACCTAAATGATGAAAGCTTAGGCTTTTAGGGTGCCTCGGTGTCGACAAACCCTAAATCATGAGACCATGATCTTGTTCCTTGACAATAACCATCTTTTTGACCAAACTTTTTTCCTATTTAGAGAGAAACATGGCCCACAACGATGAGGCCGGTGGTTCGGGCGGCAAGCAATTCTGGGAGCTGTCCCAAGAGATGGAGGAACAACCTCACCGCTATGATGACGCCGCGGAAGACACCGATCCTGATTACACAACCCCTAGTGGCGTCGGGGATGACACCACTGATGGTGCTGCCGAGGATGCCACCACCGATGATGGCAGCGCACACAGATGGTGGCGGCGCACACGATGGCAGCCAACCAAGAAGCAAAGGAAGGACCGGCGCTCAATGCGCCCGCACCGTCAAGGAGGAATTACTCAAGTGGACTCCGACGGAATCCAACGGAGCCCAAACATATAGTCAAAGGGTACGCGGTTCAGCTCGGGTGCATTCTCCGGAACACCGTCTCGATCAACACCGAGAACCTTAGGCATAAGGACCGAGGGAATTTGCGCAGACTCCTCTTCACGAAGCTGCACGAACGATACAAGTTCCCTGCCGAATTTGAAAACACACGCCTCTCAGGGAATAGAGTGAACAATGCCGCCCTCACGAAGATTGTCGGTGTACTAAAGTAGGGGGGTACCTTAGTACCCCGAACTTGTGCACGGGCAGTCGTAGCACCCCGCAGCAAGGCTCGCCTGACGTCCGGCAAGGCTCCCCACCACTCCTTATCACTGCCATTCAAGAACAAAGTACTAGCTAAGAACACGAAGGCCCCGACAAGAGGAGCTTGCCGGGAAGGCTAACCAGGACATCAACAGAACCAGGGCGCGGCGCGCCTGCGCGCCCGGCAGCCCAAAGTGGCGGCGAGCTTGCCGGCACAACAAAAGGACCGCGGCAAGGCACTTGCCGCGGCAAGACTGCCACCCAACTCCAGCGCACCCTGTGATGCGTCATCACCAGGCCATCCCAAGAGCACGTGGCAAGATACTACGCAACCATGCAGAGCGAGGTGGCAAACGGAGCTGACAGAGGCACCATCGTGGCACCCGGAGGCTCACTTAACGGTCATTCCACCTGCACTGTTGGGCGACCGGACGGGCATTTAATGCCCTTGTCCCCGCCGCCGAGTTAGGTAGGGCACACTGTTGTCACCGTTGTACCAACCTGCGCTTTACGCTTCTACCCCTCTTCCCACGCCGCCACCGTGGGTACCCCTTCAGACTATAAAAGGGAGGCCCATGCGACGAGAAGGGTTCGTCCATTGACACCCACAAGACTACCTTACGCCGCACGCTCGAGCTAGATCAAATAACCACACAGAAGCAGCAGTTGGGGTGTTATCTCTTCGAGAGCCCCGGCTGGGTAAAGATCGCCTGCCTCCCGTGCGTGCTCGACCTCGATCTGCTCTGCGACGGCCCGCCTCCCTGCCGAACCGAAGGGGCTGAGTGCCCCATAGGTGCTCGAGGCCACGGATATGCGCCCGACCTCGACATCTTTGGCGCGCTGTAGGGTGTTATCTCTCCGAGAGCCCCTGCTTTGTAAAGATCGCCTGCCTCCCCTGCACGCCGACCTCGATCCGCCTCGCGACGGCCCCACTCCCCCCCCGAACCAGAAGGGGCCCCCGAGTGCCCCATAGGTGCTCGAGGCCACGGATACGCGTCTGGACCCCGACATCTTTGGCAGGTGTACTAAAGTAGGGGGGCCCCTTAGTACCGCGAACTTGTGCACGGCAACAGAGCACCCAGGGCAAGGCTCGCCGACCTCCCGCAAGGCTCCCCACCACTCCTTATCACCGCCATTCAAGAACAAAGTACTAGCTAAGAACACGAAGGCCCCGCAATAGGAGCTTGCCGAAGGCTAACCAGACATCACCAGAACTTGCCGGCGCCTCAAGGCGCCCGCAGCAGCCCATGGGCGCGAGCATGCGGCACAACAAAAGGACCACGGCAAGGCACTTGCCGCGCAAGATCGCCACCCAACTCCACAAGCACCTCGTGACGCGCCATCACTGTGCCATCCCAAGAGCACGTGGCGAGATACTACGCAACCATGCAGAGCGAGGTGGCAAACGGAGCTGACAGAGGCGCCATCGTGGCACCCGGAGGCTCACTTAACGGTCATTCCACCTGCACTGTTGGACGACCGGACGGGCATTTAATGCCCTTGTCCCCTGCCGTCAGAGTTAGGTAGGGCATCACAGCAATCGCTGTACCAACCCGCGCTTTTACGCTTTACCCCTCTTCCACGCCGCCACCGTGGGTACCCCTTCGACTATAAAAGGAGGCCCATGCGACGAGAAGGGGTTCGGTCCATTGACACCCACAAGACTACCTTACGCCGCACGCTCGAGCTAGATCAAATAACCACACAGAGCAGCAGAGGGGTGTTATTCTCCCGAGAGCCCCGGTTGGGTAAAGATCGCCTGCCTCCCCGTGCGTGCTCGACTCGATCCGCTCAGCAGACGGCCCCGCCTCCCCGCTGAACCGTAAGGGGCCCCGAAAGTGCCCTATAGGTGCTCGAGGCCACGGATACGCCGTCTCGACCCCGGCATCTTGGCGCGCTGTAGGGTGTTATTCTCCGGAGAGCCCCGGCTGGGTAAAGATCGCCTGCCTCTCGCGGCGTGCTCGACTCGACCGCTCGCGACACGGCCCCGCCCCGCCGAACTGTATAAGGCCCCGAGTGCCCCATAGGTGCTCGAGGCCACGGATACGGCCCGACGGACCCGACATCTTTGGCGCGCTGTAGGGGGCGCCGAGGTCGTGGAGCATCCGATCGGGTCTCCACGCGCACTACATCAGCGCCATCGCCAACATGCCACCAAGAAGAAGCCTTCGAGGTGGCCGCCCGTCTACATCAATCTCTACCGCCACCACCGAGCAAGCAAGCGGTGAGGTGGACGCCGCGAGGCAGCGGTGCCGCCGGTGGGTCTCGTGTTGTCACCAGATCCAAGAACAAGGCCCCGCAAGCGCCGGGCGACGGTGTATGCCGCGCCCGCCCCAAGAAGTTCAAGGCCAACAACGCCCGGTGCTCCAAGCACCGTGCTCGCTGGAGCAAGGCCTGCCGGGTCGCAGACGCTCGGGCAGCATGCACGAACGCATGCCGGTGCGAGTGAAGTACGATCGCCTGGACGAGGTGTGGCTCCTCCCAACCCGATTGGGAGTCCGAGCACGTCTCGCTCCTCGCGCCGCCCATCACCACCGCTGCCCAAGACTGCAGAGGAAGCGCTGGCCCGAGCCTAGCTGCTTCTAGATTTCCCTCCAGCGCCACACAAGATCCACCACTGGAGGATGGCCATACACAGCCTCGTCAGCTTCGCTAATGGCGACAAACCCCGGCGACGGAACGCATCGAGGGCCCGACAAGACGCCCCGGCGCAGGACGGCGCCGACGGGATCATTGGGGCAGAAGTGCCGCGGCGCTTCCCAAATTTACAGATAAGATCGCCACCGCCGACCAACCTTGACGCCGACTCCATCATACATCGACTCCGCGAACTCGCCGGGATCAGCGCCACGCTTCCAAGAACAGAACGCTGAAGACGCCGTGACGTGATCGAAGCGCCGGAGAGAAGCGCGACGCCAACCGACCAGCGCCGGCTGGCTCATTGTCGACGCGCGACGCACTCCGGAGAACCAGCGATTTGTCAGATGCGGCAGGTTGCTCGCTGCGCTCACCAGCGAGCTGCGGCAAGTCCAAAGGGCCCAAAACTAAAAACTTCAAGCCGATGTGCCCGAGAAGTATGATGGCAGGATACACCCGTCGGAGTTCTCAAGATCTACACCATCGCAGCGAGCTGCCGAGGGCGCGACGAGAAGATCCTCGCCAACTACTTCCCGCTGGTACTCAAGCCCAACGCCGATCTTGGCTCATGCACTTGCCGGACGGCTCCATCTCTTCATGGGCGGACTCAGGTCATCGCTTTGTCGGCGCTTCACGGCGGCCACAAGCCTCATGGCCAGGAAAGTGACCTCCATTTACTCGCCCGTATGAGGGGAGCCCTCGCAAGTATATACAAAGATTCAGCCAGTGCAGCGCAACATTCCCGACGCCCACTTCGCCGGTTATCAGCGTTGCTTTCATCAAAACGCATAACCGCAGGATGAGGAGGAGATGGCGGCGATAAAGATCAGAGATGTCAGCGAGCTCACGCCTCGCCGACAAGTGTGCAGGGCTGAAGAGGGAGGAAAATCCTCGAGAGGTTGCCGGAGCGAAGTATCTCGATAGCGAGGACGCCGCCCGCAAGAAGGAACCGGAGGCGAACAATAGGAAGAGGAAAGCTAAGGATGTGCTAGCTGTTGAGCATTCCGGCAATGGAGGCAGCCCGACAAAGCTAAGACCGACGACTCGGGCGAGGTCAGAAGCGGCACGCCGACAAGCAGGATGGCTCCGGAAGCGTTATTGCAAGATCCACCGCACCAAAGGCCATGACCTCCAAACCTGCAAAAAGTAGAGCAGATGGCGGAGCTGCGAAAGCTGAGTACGAAAGCGCCGCGATAGGGAGAGAGCCCAGGAGGTGGCGGCGGATCCGCAAGAAGCTTCCCGCCGGGAGGGAGCGCGCAAGGCCAAGGCGCGGCAGGAGACAGCCTCCCGTGGCCGCGATAAGGACGAGGAGGAAGATGAAGACGGCGAGATGGAGGAAGATGAGATCGAGGATCAAGAGTTTCAGAAGCGATGAGGTACAGGCGTCGACGGCGGCGCCTCGCACACTTCGTGACCGCCAACTCAAACAAGTGGGTGCGAAGTGAATGCAGCGGAGCTCGTCTGGCCGAGGCGCCGCAGCTCAAGTGGTCCAGACGCCTCGCTCTTCGACGTTGAGAATCACCCGACCGCATCATCTGCGGTCGGGTGCTTGCCGCTGTTGGTCTCACCAACGATCCGCAACCTCAAGGTCACGAAGATGTTGGTTGACGGCGGGCCGCCTGAACTTGATTTCTCCGCAGTGCTCAAGAAGCCCAGATCCCCGACATACGAAGCTTGAAGAGACGGCACCTTCCAAGGAATAAACCGAAGGAGCCAACCTAATGGGAAGATCACATTGCCGGTGATGTTCGGCAGCGAGCTGAACTTCAGACCGAGAGGGTCACATTCGACGTGGCTGATATCCCTTTACCCTACAATGGGATACTCGGCCGACCCGCACTCGCCAAGTTCATGGCGGCCTCTCACCACGCATACAATGTGCTCAAGATGCCTGGCCCGATGAGCGCTATTTCTATCCAAGGCGATAAGAAGGATGCGCCATCCGCGCCGACAAGATATACCGGAAGCAGCTGCCGCAGCAGAGCGCGAGCCACTTGTCACCGGTTTCGGGAAGAAGAAGACCAAGTCCGCAAGGACAGCCTGGCGCCACTCCGCAAGCGCGTCTCCCGAGCGCTGCGCTACCGCCGAGGACGCGCCATCGAGCTCCACCGCAAGTGCGAGAAGGCGGAGACAGATCAACCAAAGACTAAGCCCGCAAGGACGGCCCGCTCGTGCACGCCCGCAGCGCGATCTCCCCGAGCGCCATGTTGTTGCCGAGGACGCCGCCATCGAGCTCCGCCAAACAGTCCACCGCCATTAGGGCAGAGAAAGATGCCAAGTCAACTTTTGTGTCGATTCTGAAAATCCATACCTTGTATGCGTAACTCGGGCATGGGGGACGAATCGTGGTTGAGTTGCGCCGTCGATTCATCTTGAGCCCGCTCGATGATAAAAGCACGCCGCAACCGCCCGACAAGTTCTCCCCACCGAGGTAACACCGCCAATGAGCCGCCGATGCCCTCGCGCCAAGAAGCGTTGTTTATGCCGGTGGATTCCCCAAAGCAAAGAGGGACAAGAGCATACAAGGAAAGGATCGGGAAGAAATACGGCCTCAGCGGGATATTAAAAAAAAGAGCTAAGTCATCCGAGTTTTTGTACATAACACCCATTAGTTCCATGTTCCTTTTATGTTATGCCCTTTCGCGCGTTCGTCCTTTGTATGCAATGCTCTGCACGCAGAAGGAGCCAACTCATGGTTAAGTTAAGGCCCTTGCTTTGTTTCCGAGTCCGCTCAACAATGCAAGTGCACCGAATCGCCCGAGAAGGTTTCTTGCCGAAACAACACCGCCAGCGGGCTGCTGATGTCCCGTGACTCAGAAGTGTGTTAGCGCCCGGCAAGTTCCCTTGAAGCGAGGGTAAAACGCACAAAGGATATAATAAGTAGAGGGCGAACCTAGCAAGCCTTGCCAGAAGGCGCCTTCAGATGAGAAACTTCAGCGCCGCAGGAGCCAACTCACGGCTGAGTTGGCCCTCGATTTGTTTCCGAGTCCGCTCAACAACTCGAGTGCATCGCAGCTGGCCCGAGGAGGTTTCTTGTCTGAGACAACACATGCCAAGCAGGCTGCCGATGTCCCGTGACTCAGAAGTGTGTTAGCACCGCAAGTTCCTAGCAGCATAGAGTATAAACATAATTAAGGGCAAGTCACGGCATCGCTTGGTAAGTCGCACAAATATATATATATATATATATATATATATATATATATATATATATATATATATATACATATATATATAGATAATGAAATTATTGCAGTCCTATCTCAGCTGTCTTCATGGCTGTAATTACAGTAACAAGGAGAAACCAGAAGCGCGCCCGCCCCGCAAGCCAATCTCACTGGGGCTGCAAGTACAGAGACCTTCAGAACGGGGCCAGGGCCCCTTGCCGTCAAGGCCAGCCGACAAGGGCCAGAGAAAGCACGCCAGCGTCTGGGTCTCGGCGGAGCCAGAGCTGCCAGAAGCTGCGAAGGCCAAGGTTCCTCCCCGACAAGCTAATGTCGCAGGGGGGTTGTGAAGTCAGATAAGTTTTTCATCCCTTATCATGCATCCTCTTATGGACCGGGGAAGGCGAGGCTGCGTCTTTGAACGAGCGTGTCTTGTAAAACCCATGCGCGGAGGAGCCGAGTCGTGGCCCAATTGCGCCTTTGGTTTGTTTCCGAGTCCACTCAACAAACACAAGTGCGCTGCAACTGGCCCGGCAAGGTCGCTTGCCGGGAGCAACACCGCCAGCGGGCTGCTGATGTCCCGCACTCAGCAAGCATGTTCGCGCCGGCAAGTTCCCCGAAATCGTAGGATGGGAGCATACAAGGCACGAAACCAAGTAAAAGACTCAGTCCGGCAAGCGTTCCCCTCTCTTTTCATTAAAAACATCCTAGTTTAGTACAAGTCCATGGAGGATGAAAAACATGATAGAGAGGATTACAGATTTTAAATACAACTAAGGCCCAAGGGCTTACAAACTGAAAGATAAGATGCCTCGTAATCCCTCTCCTGCTTTCTCGCTCAGAGTTCAGGAGGTAGGTCAAGGAGGCCCCCGCGAGAGAAGCTCGCCGAAGGGCAAAAGGGACGCTTAGGAGAGCTACGGGCGCCGAAGACACCAAGAGAACTTCCGGGGCCGCCAGAGCTTGGCGGAGAGGGAGGCGCCGAGGCGAGCTTGAAGACGGGTGGTGGGACGTCAAGATGCCGACGAGGGCCTCGCCTCATACTCCGATTTGACGGGCTTGCCGCCACCCCTCTTCCTCTTCCGCAGCCTCCCACGCCAACCGCCCAAGGAGACGGCCCGGGGAGTTCAAGGCCGGGCGACACCGGATGATGGGGTCGCCGGTGACGCGCGAGGCAGCGCCGACGCCTAGTTGGACCCGCCATCTCGTCGTTGTCGCTGCCGCCTCCTCCTCGCCACTCGCCGAGGAGGGACCTTCGCTATCGGAGGAGCTGTCCACACAAAGATCTTGCCCGGTCCCGAGTCCCTCAAGACCTTGAAGCGCGAAGGTCGCCTCCATTAACTTGAAATGGAGGGTAAACCCCGCCATCAAGCTGTGGATACGGGCGAACGCCTTCCACCTCGGTCGAAGTACATCACGCCGGGGTGGGGACACGACACTCACTCGAAAGTGCCGCTGATCCCGCAGCCCTCATGCGTAACTCCAGCACCTCGGGCGGATCCGGTTCCATCAAGGCCGCGAATGGGGCCGGCAGCCGGAGGCGGCGACGAGGCGCCGGGCGAAGCTTGATGAAGAACTCCTGTGGATCGCTCGGTGCAGAACCGCCGAGGAAAGGAGCCACCGGCGAAGACGGGAGGCGACGCCACGCCGCCTTCCCGACCGCCCGACCACGCCCTCGGCCTGCTCATGCGGCCGCGCCCTCCCTCGTAAGCGGCTCCGCCCGCCGCCACAGGAGCGGGATAGGGAGAGGTGCGCTGCCTGGAGGCGACCCTTGCTGCCACCGTGGAAGGACCAGGATTCCCTCCCTCCATGGCAGACGGAAGAAAAAGTAACGGAAGTTGAAGACGAAGGGAAGAGAGGAAGTGTGAGACTATAGCGCTCCCCTTCCGCCCCTTTTAAAAGGGCGGGGTGGGGGCTCAACCGCCCCGCCCGGCCAATCAGAAAACGAGGAGGGCGGAGGAGCGGAGCCGACTCGCCCCCTCCGCCCGTGACGGCTCGGTCTCCCACCTTCGCCGCCCATGACCCCCATGCATGAGGGCCGCGTGGCGAATGAGCGGGGCCGGGGCGATGGGTGAAGTGACCTCACCCTGCACCACGATCACGGGAGTGGATGCCCTAAAGACCGCACGCGCCGCCCACGTCTCCCACGACGCCGCAATCGACGCGTGCCGTTACAGGAGAGCGCGGTGAGCGCGGCACGTTGCTGAGAGGACCAAGGCCACGCTGCGTCTGCAGACTCGCTTTTGGGCCTGGCCCAACAACGCCGGCACGTGTATGGCCCAGGCCCGGGGGCTCCTGTCGGTGTACTAAAGTAGGGGGGCCCCTTAGTACCCCGAACTTGTGCACGGGCAGTCGTAGCACCCCGCGGCAAGGCTCGCCTGACCTCCGGCAAGGCTCCCCACCACTCCTTATCACTGCCATTCAAGAACAAAGTACTAGCTAAGAACACGAAGGCCCCGGCAAGAGGAGCTTGCCGGGAAGGCTAACCAGGACATCACCAGAAAACTTGCCGCGCGCCCATGGCGCTTCGGCAAGGTGGTCGGCGAGCTTGCTTCAAGACAACAAAAGGACCACGGCAAGGCACTTGCCGCGGCAAGACTGCCACCCAACTCCAGCGCACCCTGTGACGCGTCATCACCAGGCCATCCCAAGAGCACGTGGCGAGATACTACGCAACCATGCAGAGCGAGGTGGCAAACGGAGCTGACAGAGGCGCCATCGTGGCACCCGGAGGCTCACTTAACGGTCATTCCACCTGCACTGTTGGGTGACCGGACGGGCATTTAATGCCCTTGTCCCCTGCCGTCAGAGTTAGGTAGGGGCACTCCAGCAGCACTGCTGTACCAACCTGCGCTTTACGTTTCTAACCCCTCTTCCTACGCTGCCACCTGTGGGTACCCCCTTTAGACTATAAAAGGGAGGCCCATGCGCACGTAGAAGGGGTTCGGTCCATTGGACACCCACAGCACTACCTTACGCCGCACGCTCGAGCTAGATCAAATAACCACACAGAGCAGCAGAGGGTGTTATCTCTCCGAGAGCCCCGGCTGGGTAAAGATCGTCTGTCTCCCGTGCGTGCTCGACTCGATCTGCTCACAAGACGGCCCCGCCTCCCCGCTGAACTGGAAGGGGCCCCGAGTGCCCCATAGGTGCTCGAGGCCACGGATACGCGTCCGGACCCCGACAAAGATGAGCACGACCCTGTCTACTTGGAGAAGCGCGGTGAAGAGAATGATTGATAAAGGTGATAGTTATGACAAGATCAAGGCGAAATATCATTTGATGAGCGAAGATGAGTACAAGGAGTTCAAGATCAAGTGCAGAGCCCCGCAAGCTCCGAATCAAGTCAGTGGGGGAAAGAAATGCAGGAGTTGAACTTAGGGGAACACAAACTCGGTCCCGGCGGTTATAGAGTGGCGGAGCCTATATGGGACAAGGAGGACGCGGAGCGTGCCGAGCAAGGCCTACCGCCCCCCTTCGAGAAATACAGCGTGACAAGCGCACCAGGAACTATGTCGGGCCCGGTACAAGGAGGACCCGATAACAAAGGAGCTTACCACAGATCCAAAGACCAGGGCGCTTGAGCTTGTTCTGGTAAGGAATACACCCCCGCGTAATTAGCTCCATATGGTTGCATTCTAATTAATCCCCAATATTTCTAAATGGCTCATGTTCCTTTCGCAGGACAATGAAAGCAGTAGCGCGGGGTCGTCTAAGAGCTCCCCTTTCGACACCCCTTTAAATAGGGTGTCGTGGATTTGTCACGGCAGATGTCCTAGTGTAAGGACTTAGTCGTGGAGCCATCGCTATGGGTTTACTTGCAGGGGTTAAAGAGGACACAAAGACACAAGGGTTTTATACTAGTTCGGCCCCTTTGATGAAGGTAAAAGCCTACGTCTAGTTGTGATGGAATTGATGTAGTCTCGATGGCTAGGGAGCAAACAAGCTTCGCCTAGGCTCGAGTTGTGGTTGTCTCCCTTTAAACCGTCGCCGGGTCGTCCCCTTATATACACGAGTGACGCCCGTCGGTTCATAGAGTCCCAACCGGTTCATACTCGTATCCCGGTTGGTATCTCTCTATTCCTAACTTACAATACAAGTTATACATCAGGCCGGTTTACGGCTACAAGCTCTAATCCGACTATAGGCCTTGGGCCTTTCTCTGCTTATACCACTAACAGAGTTAATCCGGCCCAAGCTGGCCGGTTTACACCTGGTGGTAATATCCCCAACATTTGGCCCCAGATTGATTTGAACTGGTTCATGTCAATCCTTCACAAAGCTTGTATCTTGGACATCTTCTTTTGTTTGGTAAATCGCCATGTCATCGTTGCTTCTGGTCACTGTAAACCGGCATGACGTCGTTGCTTCTGGTCACTGTAAACCGGCATGACGTCATCCTGAAATTTGATCCTTTGTAACGCCTTCTTTAATAGCAGTCCCTGGATCCACGCGCTTGACCTAGCTTTGCTGCCTTATAAATAGGACCGAAGGGTCATTTCTTTCCTCCCTTCGCTTCCTCTTCTTCGTCTTCCTCGCGCCGCTGCTCTTGGAGCTCCGCCATTGTCATCGACCTCTGCTTCGTCCTAGGCCGCTGCATCGACCTGAACGTACCAGAACACTGCGGCCTTTTTCCGCATCTTCTCCATTCCCGGTAAGCTTCTTCCCCTTCTTAAATCTGTTCTGTACTTAGATCTATTTTTAGGGTTCCAGCTTCATACCGTGTTCTTCGTGCGCTCCCGTTTATCCTTTTAACTTTGAACCACGCTGTGAATCTGTTCTGTACTAATAGTAACTCCTGCGCATCCACTGTACTTTCTCATCTTAATCCCATGGATCTTCTGCATATATATCTGCCTCATGGTCCACTTCTGTTTCTTCTTTACCTCCGCGAAATATTTCCTGTTTTCTGAAAACCCGCGTTTGATCCGTAGTAATCATGGGATCTTGTGAAACTTGTTTCTGTAAACTGTCCATAGCTTCAATTATTTCCAAGGCCTAGATTAGGCGGTTTAACTCACCATAAGAAAAAACTGCTAAACCGGCACAGGCACACCATTAGTCCCCTTGTTGAACCGCCAGAGCTCATCTGACATCATATCACAATGAACCGATTTATATATACTACCTCCGGTTTATCATAACTTAGATCAATCACTTTGTAACAAGCACACTTTTGAACCGGATCCGTTACTTTTGTAGATCTTATCATGGCCAAACAAGTGTATGAATGCAACTGGGTTCCTTCCCGCGTCTCCGAGACACAGCTGAATGAACTGGTATCGATTTGCGCTTTAGATGACAAAGATACAGTCCACTGGAGGGTTCCACCGTGGGGCCTGCGCACGGTGGTGTTGAGTTCTTGAAAGGATCTCATCTAGGGATCGATGAGCTCAAGATTTCGTCGGACGAGGAAGATCCGGCAAGCTGGTGTTTTTTGATCAGGAACGTGATTAGCTTTGGAGCTAACAGAGACATGATTAATCAGAAAGAAAGATTTTAGGGTTTTGTGTGCGCCGCCCCGCGCGTGGCTCGGCGACTCGCCAGATCCAAGACCGATCAATATCTGTTGTTGGGCACGGCAAGTCGGAAAGTAGCCGACCTGTCCAATTACGCTGCCATGTACCTTTTGCTGGTTAAAGTCTTCAGCGACAGCGATGCAGCAATTCACCGTGAGATTTGATAGATCATTGTTGCTACTAATTGCGGGAAGGGACCGAGACGATCTGTTACGACGTTGTAAGTAGTACCGCAGATATCGCAAGTAGTACGCAAGTAGTACCTCGGCTTTAAAGAATCCAGAGATGATTTCCAATCGGGCTTGATGCATCGACCGCTATCCGGCGGGCGCCGCTATTGTTTTCCGTGTTCGCGGCTGTTACTACCCGAGAGAAAAAATATACAACGAACCAGATGCGGATACGGCGACGAACCGGATTCACCGACGCCAACCGTAGCAGCTTCAAGTCACCGAGTGGCCGCCTCCGATTCTCCACCCAAGCTCGGAAGACGCCGCTACCTGGAGTTGCCCCTCGCAAGCCAAATCGCTTCTACTGACGATCGCAGCCTCGACCAGACCGTCCGCGGGTTCCACCCGCCGGTCACAATATCAACCACCTGCACCTCGCTGCAAGACCGCCATGGCTGCTCCTTTGAGCGCCAGATCGACTACCTCCCGCCCGGTCCCGCACCACACTCCGCCGGGTTTAGCCCGTCTCTCAATCGCTTTGCACCGCACCGCTGGCGGCGCTGCCGGCTGCCTCGCCTCTGCCGCTGCCGGCGGGTCACCACCATCTACAATCGCTGCAGCAAGGGGCAGCCAGCTTGTCGACCTCGCAGCGCACCCTATTTCTGCGGCGCCTGCGCCCAGCGAGCCGCCGCCGCTTATGCCTCGCGCTTTTAAAACTGCCATCTTGAATCGCTCAAACTCGCCTCACCGATGAGCCGTTATCAGATGGTTTTGTTGAGCCGCCATTGCCGACCGGGATTCCGTTTCAGGTCAGCGCTGTCGACCTACCGCCTTGGGCGATTTGGAGTTAAGCCGATCTCGCCGCCTCGCCAAGTCAACTCCGCTCAAGAATACAAAAGGGACGGGTGATAACCGCCCGTGGTGGAATCATGTTGACTCATCACAACAGATCGAAAGTGCCTCACATTCTCTCGAGCCAAAAAATAAAGATTATGATAAGGAGCTCGACAAGGAGGATGAATGCCACAAGCATGGGAACCAAGACGCATGTAGATGCCAAAGAAGATACAAAGACATAAGAAGCTGGTGTGCACAGGGTGAACCTCACATGTCGCATTTAAGATGCATGTTTACCCATGTGGTCGTTGGAACTCAGATGTGCCATATCGCTGCTATCCCAAAAGTCCGAAACAAAACAGCTTGGACGCTTGGTGGATGTGGAGGCCCATTAAAACTGCATGAGGATTTTTGCTTTTGCTTCAATCCTCGCGTCTGGATAAATCAGGTCATATCCATTTGAGTTTATTTTATTAAACATATTGTTTTCATCAAAAACAATTACTTTGGTCTGTATTTTTATGTGCAGCAAAGGTGGTGCCATGTTGTGCCTATGAAGTGTATGTCGGCACCATCACGCACCAGCGTCTGCGCTACCGCCATCGATGGAACAGGTGTGTGCAAGTCGCCGCCGTGCATCTTAATTTACGCCAACCCGCCGAACGCGTTGAGCCGCCCTTGCTGTTTTGAGCCGCGGGGTATATTAAGTCGCTGGTCCGCTCGAGCCACCGGAATTATGTTAAGTTGCCGGTCCGCCTGAGCCACCGGAACTATATTGAGTCGCTGGTCTGCTGAGCCACCTCTGGCGCGCTAAATGGATCATCCTCGTCCAAACAAATCAGGTGATATCCATCCAAGTTTGTTTTATCACATGTTGTTTTTGTCAAAGAACAAGTTTATCTTTGCCTTGGCCTGCAACATTGTTTATGTAGGGCAATTATTTATGACAAAAGTGATATTATACTGCTGGAGATGGAGGCACGCCAACATCTTGTGGCACGGTGGTCGTTATTACTCAACGGACTCTCTGGCGACTTATAACGCCACGGACGACTCACCCGTCCGAACTCGCGGCCGGTTCACGCGTCCGCACCGGCTTACAACAAGGAGGACGACTCGCCCGTCCGCACCGGTTTACAAACGGTGCGGTTGATTCATCTGTGAGTGACTTCAACTTCACCTAGCGATCATCAATTTCATGGCAGATTATTTCAGGCCTGGCACATCAGGTGATATCCATCTAAAATATATTTTATTGGCACATATTATTTTTGTCAAAGAGCAGTTTATCTTTGCCTTGGTCTGCAATATTGTTGATGCGTGATGTTGTTCATTACATCAAACGACGTGGTTGACTCGCTTGGCGCGGTTTACAATGCCGCTGCGGTTCATCCGTCCGAGCCACCTCTAATATTGTGGACGTCTTTACCGTCCGTCTATTGCGGCCTGGTCTACATCAACATACCAGGCCGCACTTGTTTGCATGAGCTGATTATTGAGTATAAAGCAAGTCACAGCTTGGGTAGCCCGGTTTCCTTTCAAATTGAAGGCAAATTATCATCAACCGCCGTTTGCACTGGATGGTTCAATGGGCAGGCGCACAAGTCGCCGCTACTACAGTTTGGTTAAATTCAAATTGCCAGTTTGAAGGAACCATTGGCCGAAAGGTCGACATCGTTCATACGGGTCATTTATAACCTGCCGCAAACACCTCAACCTTCTATGGATTCACATCGTGCTATCAATGCCAATGATATACAAGTTATGCCGGTTTATATCACGGTCAAATATGGAGAGTTTCAAGCCAACTCCTCGAGTCACCTTGAGACTCGGGGGCTACGATGACATGACTCAGCAAATCTTGCCAGTTTCAGCAAATTATGAACCCCAGGACGATGGAGGGAAAGATAACCCGGTCCAGGAGGCTACTGTTATTTGAAGGCCGTCAGAAAATTTCCGGCTTAGAAAGTATATGATAGTTACAAAATCCCAGCTCAATGAAGAAAATCCGGGTCATCAGAAAGGATTCCGGTTCAAAATCGAGACACATCTCTCTCATAAAGCGTTGAAGCTCTCCAAATATCCGGTTTACAATCCGGTTCAAGGGAAATTTATCTATCATGAAGCTTTGAAGCTCTAAAAAATCCGGTTCAAAATCTGGTTCAAGGGGACATCTATCTCCCACAGATCTCTGAAGTTGTCAATATCCGGTTTAAAATCCTGGTTCAAGAAGAATTTATCTCTTGCAAAAAGCTAAAGGTTGCCGAAGAGGACCTGTTGCCATGATGCACGGTTCAAAAATGGGAGTCCCGCCTTATTGGCTTATCCTTTGAGTTACATGGGGCTTCAATGACAAAGCGAGTCTTGCTCGTTAAACCGGCTATCACGCCACAACATAGCTTGGGAGCTTCACACCCAAGGGGCCAAAGAGAGTCGGATGCTATGCACAACTCAAACATAGGCACCCAATGAGCACAGCTCATCACGTTATTGGGGCTCCTTGTGTCAAATACCAAGAAGTTTGAATGGACCCTTGTAGCTTGAGATCGACCCACGGCTTGAAAGCTTTGGTATATTTACCTAAAACCCGGGTTAACCTGCCTTCATCAAGTAAGACACTCCTATCCGGTAATCCCGGCATGACCTCCAACGCTGACATGCTTACTCTCATTGAGACCCTGAACTTGTCAAAGTTAAACGGTGATTGGTTAGTTGGAGGTCCATCTTAAAAGGCTTTGCTAAATGGTTCAACTAAGCGGCCCGGCAGCCCATGAAAAGCCTCGAATTTGGGCCTGCAGCCCTTGAAAAGCCTCGACTACACGGTTTTATTTGCATTTGTCACTTCTCTTTTGATAAATTTTGTGTTAAACTGTTTTTTGACCCAAAGATGGCTTTTCAGTCATCAAATTAATCCGGTGTTTATTGACCCGTCCTGGCTTTGGACTATAAGTCGCCAGTATATATTTGGATTGCGCCATTGGAATTATGCGCTTATAAATCATTGAGTTATATTATTCAAAATAGCCAAACTTGGCTGAATTTTCATTATGATATTGAATGATTGAGGTTTCATACCGGATTATATTATCTTGAATAGCCAACATGGCTGGATTTTTATTATGGTTATTCATATTATGATTGAGGTTTTCAAACGCTTTAGCGCAATGGATATTATGTTATCAATGGATGTATTCTACAATTGAAGGAATAGTCCCGAGTTGCTGCAGGCTTACAACCCGGCACTTGGGGGCTACATTATTGAAGTTGAGATTATATCAAATATGCAAGTCTCATGAAGCATGCACCATGACACTTGGGGGCTAATGCAAAGTCATTTTTGCTCATCTTATTGAAGACCCAACTCATCACATTATAATGAGCTGGCCCTTGGGGGCTACCAATTGCTCATGTCAACAATTCAAGGTACACGAATTTTCATTGTATTGAAGGGTCCACTACTCAGTTGGTAAAACACAAGGCTCTTAACCTTATGGACGTGGATTCAAGCCCCATGATGGGGGTTACATCATATGATGTTATTTTCATTGAAGTATATATCAAGTCCCACTCAATATTATCTTATCGAACCGCCCTTGGGGCTACACTGGTTGAAGTTTTTATGAGCATCAGAAATTACAAGTCCTGTGTCGCCGCAAGCATGACAACCCGCACTTGGGGCTGCATAATATGGAGTATTCAGTTTTGCTAGTGACTGGATGAACAACATGGATTTCTTCGAAAGTGACAGATTAGATTGAAGCAAGTCTTAAGCCATCACTTTGTTCTACTCAAGACTTGGGGGCTACAGGTATTATATTGTTATCAAGGAAATAATTTCAAATTATCTGTTTGAGCAAACTAGATTGACCCGGCGTCACCAATCATTATGACCCTGTGGCTGCAAACCGGTGTCATCAATAGTCATAAACCGGTGTTGGCAACAATCACGAACCGGTGTCTGCAAAGATCATGACCTGGAATTATCAGTTTTTATAACCCGACAATGGTGGTAATCACAAACCGGCAAGTTTTATATCTTCAGACCGGCTGAATATCAGATGAGTATTTCAAGACCAATATTTCTTAAACCGGCGCTTTGGAAGCCGATTCAAGTGGAGTATTCTTCACAATATTGTTCTGTGAGAAACCAATGTCAGAAAATTGAGTATGACGCTGGCTTATTGACCTGGATTTTTTAGGAGAAAGAAATGACAAGGATTTAAAGACGATCAGGTGCCGATCTGCAAGGATTCCTAACCCGGAGCACAATCTGTCAAATTGGTTTTGGTGTTTACTTGCAGCATAAGTTTACCATGGATAAATCCAAGCTAAACTTGGGGGCTAATGTCAGGGATATGCCCCGCGGTGTAAACCGGCCGGAAGGATAAACCGACCGGACTTGGTGATTCACCGGTGACCTGCACAAACCAGACGATTTATAGTTCATTGGTAATCCGGCAGGCGGGCCAGAGGAGCAACAAGGCCCGGTGGCCTGTCTGGCGGTTCATGAAGGCCGGTTCAACCATTGTGGGCCGGTTTAAGAGGAAAGGAATATATGCCTTACAAGGAGTTAAGACTAGGACTTGTATCCGGTTTGTATTAGAGATAGACTAGTCCTAATCCTAATAGGACTCCACATGTAAACCGCCCCTTCAGCATATATAAGGAGGGGCAGGTCTCCCCAAAGAGGGACAAGTTAGAAGTTACAAGCGACAAGCTACAAGCAATAATCTTTAGGGTTAGACACAAAGAGGAAAGCCGGTTTACGACGACTCCCCCATGAGCATAATGAGATCTAGCCTCAAACAGCATGTAGGGTTTTTACCGGATGATGTTTCCCGGGGCCCGAAGCTGCCTAAATCCCTGTCTTGTGTTGCGTCTCTCGATTCCGCTCAACCCCTCTCAAGCTACCACATAGATGCGTTGGCCTCGCGACTAAGTCCTGACACTAAGGACATCTGCCGTGACAAATCCACGACATAGGGCGTTGAACGTAATGAAAAAGAAGGATAAGCTCGATAAGCCGACGTCAGCTGGTCGTGTGGCCGGCAAAGGCTTGTCCACAAAATGGGGGTCATACTATACTGCTGGTGTGCGGAAGGAGAAAAGGCCAGCTCGAAAAGCCAGACGCGCGAGGTTGAAGCACTCAAGGCACAAGTGGCGCGAATTCCGGAGCTTGTCCAAGAGCAAGTGGAACAACAGCTGGGAACGAAGCTCGACGCCATGGTGCCTACGTTGATTCATGAGCTGATGACGTGGATTGCGGGCGGCCAAAAAGGCCTCCCGGTTCCCGGCTTCACGCCAAGAATCAAGATAATGTGGCGGCGACACCATTGGTGTCTCCGGCGGCGGCGCTATTGGTGTCTCCGGCGGCGGCACCATTGGTGTCTCCGCGGCGGAGCCATTGGTGTCTCCGGCGAGGCGGTATTCGTGTCTCCGGCACCGCACGGTATTGAGCTTAATGCACCGGGTGTCGCCGACCGGCACCTCGCCGACAAGCGCCCCCGTCGATTACCGCCCGCCGTTGGCGGTGCCTCGACATTAGCCGAGCTCGACGGCATCACGGTAACTAAGCCTCTCGGCCGATGACTTCATCTCCTTGCCTTTGACTGGGCATCCCTGACGCCCTATACATGTTTTCGCAGGGCACCGCCGACGTTCCTTGCACTCTTCTGCACTTCGTGGGCGCCGAGTTGGTCGATGTCGCCAAGGGCAGAATCGTTCAACCGGGCAACCCCATGTTCCACGGTAATCCGATGCCAACCACAATGTATAGGGTTGAAGTGGTCCGGGTGCTGCCAGGCTGCGACGAGCTGTTACCTCCGATTCGACCCGCTGGGGCCGACGAAGAAGATGAGATGACCTCGGCACTGCGTAAATCGCCCTCGCTATGGCGAAGAGCCGATTCGTTTGGGGCGGGGACACCACCCCACGACAAGACCGCCCGACCGTGCGGCGCCAAGCCATGGCAAGAACGCCGCAACGCTATCGGACCTGCCGGACATCCCTATGGCACAGGATCCGGACAGCCCTATGGCACAGGATCCGGACGGCGACAATAACGACGACGGTACATTTACCAAAGTTGGCAAGTACTTTGCCGAACATGGGTACGCTGACGAGTTCTGCGGGCCTCTTTCTCAAGAACCCAGCCAAGACCACCGCGATCTAGCTGGTACGGCGGAGAAATCCAATTGCAACAAGCGTCGTCTGGCGTTCAGTTCTCAGGACACGCCTCCAGCTCCCGTCTTCACCGAGCCTCAGATAGCTGAGGCGCGAAATATTATCAGCCCCAACACGCTGAAGAAGGCGGTCTGTGAGCAGAACTCGGTCCCATTACAGGAGATCAAGAAGAAGGGCCGGAAACAAAAGACTAACAAGGGCGCAGTGCGAGCCAGCCGGCACCGAAGTTCGATCCGTGCTCGGGACGGGCCACCTTCAGCTAAGGATATCTCGAGGAGGTGCATGTGGCAGGTAGGGCGATGCTACCGCCAAATATGCTGAATGCTGCAACCGGTGCTATCGCGGAGTCTGCACGACAGTGTTCTGATTTTGAGAAGCGGCGTCTCTCGTAGAGAAGGATGTGGCATACCCGGTTTTCGTGGCCAAGGTGCCGAGAGCAAGGGCTTTGTGGATGGCGACATCGGGGTATGATCGTCCTGCGGTCTGATGACATCTTTGCTATGTTTAACCTTCATCCGTTGCACTACACCTTCGTTCGGCTGTTTTCGCTGAGCATGCAGATGCGGATCATTAGAGACAATACCCCGGACATCGTGATAGTCGACCCCTTCTACATGCGTGCCAAGCACTTGAGCAACGCTGGGGACCGCCAAGTTGTGAGTTCACACCTCGAAGGCGTCATTCTGGCAAACGCAGATAAGGATAACTTCCTTGTGCCTTACTTTCCCGAGTAAGTCATCCCTTAACCGCCCCGTAACATATGATTTCTTAGATTTCGATCGTTCTTTTTTTTCTAACATTCCGTGTTCTGTGCAGGTGACACATTGCACACTCATCCTCTTAAGCCCGAAATATTCCATGGCCACGTATTTCGACCCGAACCGTAACTCCATGATAGACTACACAAATGTGAAGAAAGTTCTTGATGATGTTCTCCCCGGCTATGCCAAATCTGGAGGCACCTTCACCAAGCCAGTTCATAAGTACGGCAAGCACATCTTCTCACACAATACGAAGTTCTGCTGCGTCAAGCAGCTGCCTGGCGGTCAGAAGGATGCCTACTACGCCCTCCATCACATGCGGGCGATCGTAAGGGACCATCATCACCTTCTGCTACCAGATAATCTCAAAGATTGGGCCGCGAGCTTGTCGGCAGTCCAGGACGTGGACCTCAGACAAGAATTCTTTCCATCCAATCGGACTTTGCGGACATCATCCATCAAGATGTCCTTCATACGTCGGGGCAGTTCTTCCTCAGATATCAACCGTCCAACAATGAGATAGATGGAATGCTACAAATGCAGGGTGACAACGATCGCGATTTCATGACCATCGCGATGACGGCGGCTTCATCCATGCTCCTGTCCGATGAGTCGAGTCGAAAGTAGTGATGTGTAGTTCTGAAACATTGATTGGCTTCATGTTGTAATTAAACTTTAATGAATTCGTATGTCTCTTTGGTTTGGACGGTTGTTCAACTTAGATGTAATCGATGCTATTTATTAGTAGGACCATAAATTGTGCTATTAATGTCTTGCTTTTCTCTTCCGATCCTTTTGTTGCATACTTACACATTGCTTATGTATTTTCTGTTGTTTGGCTTGTGCATAGAGATGCCGTCGTATGTCGTGTACAAGGGTAAGGTTCCGAGTCACGATGACGGGTGGAGTGTCGAAGACAGGTTCACCGTTCAGCGGTAATAGATTACAAAGGGTACACCACTAGGGCGGAGGCCGAATCTAGATACGCCCGCTATCTAGCGGGAGAGAGGAGGGAGCGTTGGAGGAACCGGATGAAGACCAGTTTGATCGCGATGATGCTCATCGTAATGACCATAGCTCTCTTCTACGTGATGGTAGTTTAGATGATCGATATCGACTTGTAATGTGAAGGCAAACTCGATACTCGCGGTCTTGAGACTTGTAATGTTTTATCTTTGTCCGGTCTTTTGAATCCGGAGACTAATATGATGAATTGTATTCGGAGACTAATCTTCTATTGTATTTGATGAATCTGATGTTGCTGTGTGCTGCTGTCTATATTCTATGCAATAATATATTTTGTAACTGTGCAAAAATCAGAAAAGCAAAAAAAATAAAACCTAATATTCATACTAATGGCGCACACACAAGACATTAATGGCGACCGTGATCATCACACTAATGGCGCATTAGCTTGTGCGCCATTAGAATGCCAAAGCACATTTGTACATATGGCCCCGGGAGGCATTCTAATGGCGCATCAAGGGCTATACTAATGGCGATTACGTGGTGCGCCATTAGAACGCCAGATACTAATGGCGATTAAGAGTGCGCCATTAGAATTGAATTCTAATGGCGTGATGCGGTGGCGCACCGAGAGTGCGCCATTAGAAGGCAAATTCGGTGCGCCACTAGCATGCCTTTTCCTAATGGCGTGATGCCAGTGGCGCACCAGTAGTGTTTGTATTATGTGTTTATGTGATTTTATGTACCGAAGGTTGTTCGGAGTCACGGATGAGATCACGAACATAATGAGGAGTCTCGAAATGGTCGAGACATAAAGATTCATATATTGGAAGGCTACATTCAGACATCTCAATGGTTCGGGTCGTTTCGGATAAGTTTGAGCACCGGGGTTACAGAACCCCCCGCCCCCGGGGAAGTTATTGGGCCTCATGGGCCTTAGTGGAGAAGAGAGAGGGCTGCTGTCCAGGAGGTGGCGCGCCCCCCCTTGCCCCAATCTGAATTGGACTAGGGGAGGGGATGGCGCCCCCCTCCTTCCTTCTCTCCTCCTTCTCCTTCCCCTTCTCCCACTTGGAATAAGAAAGGGGGGCCTTATCCTACTAGGTTTGGAGTCCTAGTAGGACTCCCCCACTCATGGCGCGCCTCCTCCTCCCCTCCTTTATATACATGGGGAGGGGGCACCCAAAGGCACAACATACAATCTCTTAGCCGTGTGCGATGCCCCCTCCACAGTTTTACACCTTGGTCATATCGTCGTAGTGCTTAGGCAAAGCCCTACGCCAGTAACTTCGTCATCACCATCACCACGCCGTCGAGATGACGAAACTCTCCCTCAACTTCAGCTGAATCAAGAGTTTGTGGGACATCACCGAGCTCAACGTGTGCAGATCATGGAGGTGCCATGCGTTCGGTACTTGATCGGTTGGGTCGCGAAGACATTTGACTACATCAACCGCGTTACTAAACGCTTCCGCATTCGGTCTACGAGGGTACGTGGACACACTCTCCCAGCTCGTTGCTATTCTTCTCCTAGATAGATCTTACGGGATCGCAGGAATTATTTTGAAATACTACGTTCCCCAACAGTGGCATCCGAGACAGGTCTATGCGTAGATGTTATATGCACGCGTAGAACACAATGAGTTTTGGGAGATAATAGTCATGCTGCTTACCAGCAACGTCTTACTTTGATTCTACCGAACCGACATTACATGACCAAGTTCATGGGACTGGTTCTACCGAAATGCTTCGCACACAGGTGGCTAGTGGGTGCCAGTTTCTCCAATTTAGTTGAATCGAGCTTGACTACGCCCGGTCCTTGTTGAAGGTTAAAATAGCACACTTGATGAAAAATCGTTGTGGTTTTGATGCCTAGGTAAAAACGGTTCTTGCTAGAAGCCCGTAGCAGCCACGTAAAACTTGCAACAACAAAGTAGAGGACGTCTAACTTGTTTTTGCAGGGCATGTTGTGATGTGATATGTTCAAGACATGATGAGATATAAATTCTTATATGAGATGATCATGTTTTGTAAAGTTATCGACAACTGGCAGGAGCCTTATGGTTGTCTCTTTATTGCAAAAGATGTAAAGCGCCATGTAGTTGCTTTACTTTATCGCTATGTGATAGAAATAGTTGCAAAAAGCAATAGTTGGCGAGACGACCATGTGACGACACGTTGATAGAGATCAAGATGATGGAGATCATGGTATCATGCCCGTGACGATGGAGATCATGACGGTACTTTGGAGATGGAGATTAAAGGCACAAGAGGATGATGGTCATATCATGTCACATATTTTGATTGCATGTGATTTTTATCTTTTATGCATCTTATTTTGCTCAGTACGACGGTAGCTTTATAAGATGATCGCTTACTAAAATTTCAAAGTATGAGTGGTCTCCCTGGGTATGCATCGTTGTGACAGTTCTTCATGCTGAGACACGACATGATGATTGGGTGTGATAATCTCTACGTTCACATACAATGGGTGCAAGCCAGTTTTGCACATACAGAATACTCGAGTTAAACTTGACGAGCCTAGCATATGCAGATATGGCCTCGGAACACTGAGACCGTAAGGCCGAACATGAATCATATAGTAGATATGATCGGCATAGTGATGTTCACCATTGAAAACTACTCCATCTCACATGATGATCGGACATGGTTTAGTTGATTTGGATCACGTGATCATTTAGATCACTCGGGAGATGTCTATCTAAGTAGGAGTTCTTAAGTAATATGATTAATTGTACTTTAATTTCTCATGAACTTAGTCTTGATATTATTTGCAAATCTATGTTATAGAACAATAGCTCGCGATGTAGCTCCCCGTTTATTTTTGATATGTTCCTATAGAAAAATAAGTTGAGAGATGTTAGTAGCAATGATGCGGACTAGCTCCGTGATCTGAGGATTATCGTCATTGCTGCACAGAAGTATTATGTCCTTGATGCACCGCTAAGTGACGGACCTATTGCAGGAGCACAAGCTCAGTATGATAACTACTTGATAGTTTAGTGCACATGCTTTACGGCTTAGAACCGTGACTTCAAAAACGTTTTGAACGCCACGGAGCATATGAGATGTTCCAAGAGATGAAATTGATATTTCAGTCTCATGCCCATGTCGAGAGGTATGAGACCTCTGACAAGTACTTTGCATAGAAGATGGAGGCGAATAGCTCAGCTAGTGAGCATGTGCTTGGAATATCTGAGTACTACAATCACTTGAATCAAGTGGGAGTTAATCTTCCAGATAAGATAGTGATTGACATAATTCTCTAGTCACTATCACTGAGTTACTAGAACTTCATGATGAACTATAATATGCAAGGGATAACGGAAACGATTCCCAAGCTCTTCGCGATGCTAAAATCGGCGAAGGTAGAAATCAAGAAAAAGCATCAAGTGTTGATGGTTAAAAAGACCACTAGCTTCAAGATAAAGGGCAAGGGAAAGAAACGGACACTTCAAAAGAAATGAAAAAAAAGTTGCCAATCCGATGAAGAAGCCCAAAGCTAGACCCAAGCCTGAAACCGAGTGCTTCTACTGCAAAGGAAATGGTCACTGGAAGTGGAACTTCCCTAGATACTTGGCGGATAAGAAGGATAGTAAAGTGAACAAAATGTATATTGGATATACATGTTATTGATGTGTACTTTACTAGTGTTTATAGCACCCCTCGATATATGATACTGGTTCAGTTGCTAAGAGTAGTAACTCGAAACTGGAGTTGCAAAATAAACAGAGACTAGTTAAGGGTGAGGTGATGATGTGTCTTGGAAGTGATTCCAAGGTTGATAAGATCACCATGGCACACTCCCTTTACCTTCGGGATTAGTGTTGAACCTAAAATAAATGTTATTTGGTGTTTGCGTTGAGCATGAATATGACTGGATCATGTTTATTGCAATACGGTTATTCATTTAAGTCAGAGAATAATTGTTGTTCTATTTACATGAAGAAAACCTTCTATGGTCATACACCGAATGTAAATGGTTTATTGAATCTCGATCGTAGTGATACACATATTCATAATATTGGTGCTAAAAGATGCAAAGTTGGTAATGATAGTGCAACATATTTGTTGCACTGCCGTTTAGGTCATATTGGTGTAAAGCGCATGAAAAAACTCCATTCGGATGGACTTTTCGAATCACTTGATTATGAATCACTTGATGCTTGCAAACCATGCCTCATGGGCAAGATGACTAAGACTCCGTTCTCCGGAACAATGAAGCGAGCAACTGACTTATTGGAAATAATACATACTGATGTATACGGTCAAATGAGTGTTGAGGCTCGCAGCGGGTATCGTTATTTTCTGACCCTTCGCAGATGATTTGAGCAGATGGGGTATATATACTTGCTGAAACATAAGTTTGAAGCATTTGAAAAGTTCAAAGAATTTCAGAGTGAAGTGGAAAATCATCATAACAAGAAAATAAAGTTTCTACAATCTGATCGCGGAGACGTATATTTGAGTTACGAGTTTGGTCTTCATATGAAACAATGTGGAATAGTTTCACAACTCACACCACCTAGAACATCACATCGTAATGGTGTGTCCGGACATCATAACCATACTGTATTAGATATGGTGCAATCTATGATGTCTCTTACCAATTTACCACTATAGTTTTGGGGCATTAGAGACATCTGCATACACGTTAAATAGGGCACCATCTAAATCCGTTGAGACGACACCATATGATGGTTTGACAAGAAACCTAAGCTGTCATTTCTTAAAGTTTGGGGCTGCAATGCTTATGTGAAAAAGCTTCAACCTGATAAGCTCGAACCCAAATCAGAGAAATGCGTCTTCATAGGATACCCAAAGGAGACTTTGGGGCAAACCTTCTATCACAGATCCGAAGGCAAGATATTTGTTGCTAAGAATGGATCCTTTCTAGAGAAGGAGTTTCTCTCGAAAGAAGTGAGTGGGAGGAAAGTAGAACTTGATAAGGTAATTGTACCTTCTCCCAAATTGGGAAGTAGTTCATCACAGAAATTAGTTCCAGTGTTCCTACAACAATTAGTGAGGAATCTAATGATGATGATCATGAAACTTCAAATCAAGTTACTACTGAACCTCGTAGGTCAACCAGAATATGTCCCACACTAGAGTGGTACGGTAATCCCGTTCTGGAAGTCATGTTACTAGACCATGATGAACCTACAAACTATGAGGAAGCGATGATGAACCCAGATTCCATGAAATGGCTTGAGGCCATGAAATCTGAGATGGGATCCATAATTAATGGAACGGTTGGGTTACCACGCCCGTATTGATGAGAATCCCGAAATAAGGGGACACGATCTCTGCTTCGACAAGACGTGCCAAGGAAACTGCCTCGCTAAGTGTGCTGAGGTGGGATAGTAAAAACGATTCGAATAAAGGCTTGGCCGTGGTGTGATGTCACGCTGCGGAATACGTCGGCAGGTTGAATTTGTGTAAATATTATTCTCTCAATGGTGGTATGTGGAACATATTTTGCAGAGCCGGACACTATCCTTGTGTTCAAAATCTTCTATGAAGTATTCGGAGGAGGAACCCGCCTTGCAATGCCGAAGACAATCTGCGCGCCGGACTCGTCATCATTGAAGCCTGGTTCAGGGGTTACTGAGGGAGTCCTGGATTAGGGGTGTCCAGATAGCCGGACTATAAGCTTTGGCCGGACTCCTGGACTATGAAGATACAAGATTGAAGACTTCGTCCCGTGTCCGGATGGGACTTTCCTTGGCGTGGAAGGCAAGCTTGCGATACGGATATGTAGATCTCCTCCCATTGTAACCGACTCTATGTAACCCTAGCCCTCTCCGGTGTCTATATAAACCAGAGGGTTTTAGTCCGTAGGACAAACAACAATCATACCATAGGCTAGCTTCTAGGGTTTAGCCTCTCTGATCTCGTGGTAGATCTACTCTTGTACTACCCATATCATCAATATTAATCAAGCAGGAGTTGGGGTTTACCTCCATCGAGAGTGCCCGAACCTGGGTAAAAACATCGTGTCCCTTGTCTCATGTTACCATCCGCCTAGACGCACAGTTCGGGACCCCCTACCCGAGATCCGCCGGTTTTGACACCGACATTGGTGCTTTCATTGAGAGTTCCTCTATGTCGTAATATTTAGGCCCGATGGCTCCTCCGATCATCAACAACGATGCGGTCCAGGGTGAGACTTTTCTCCCCGGATAGATCTTCATATTCGGCAGTTTTGCACTGCGGGCCAATTCGCTTGGCCATCTGGAGCAGATCGAAAGCTACGCCCCTGGCCATCAGGTCAGATTTGGAAGTTTGAACCACACGGCTGACGTCCGCGGAGACTTGATCTTCGAAGGGTTCGAGCTACAGCCGAGCGCGCCACACTATTACGATGGGCATGATCTAGCTCTGCCGCCAAACAGTGCCCTGGAGGCCGCACCTGTGTCCGCTCCAACCCTTAGCTCGGAGCCGACTGCGCCAATCGAGGACGGGTGGCTGGACACCGCCTCGGGGGCTGCAATCTCTACGACAATCGAGCCGAACACCAGCTTTGTCCTCTGCGAAGCTCGTGACTCCAAGGTGCCGGACTCCTCTCCGGACTCCGATCCTTCCGTGCCCTGCCGATCGAATCTGATTGGGCGCCGGTCATGGAGTTCGCCGCCGCGGACATCTTTCAGCACTCGCCCTTCGGCGACATTCGGAATTCACTAAAGTCTCTCTCTTTATCACGAGAGCCCTGGCCGGACTATGGTCAGCAAGGTTGGGATGCGGACGATGAAGAAATTCAAAGCCCACCCACCACCCACTTCGTAGCCACTGTCGATGATTTAACCGACATGCTCGACTTCGACTCCGAAGACATCGACGGTATGGACGCTGATGCAGGAGACGACAACGAACCAGCGCCTATAGGGCACTGGAAGGCCACCTCGTCGTATGACATATACATGGTGGACACCCCAAAAGAAGGGAAGGGCGATGGAACAACGGAGGATGACCCCTCCAAGAAGCATCCTCAGCGCCGGCGTCAGCGGTGCCGCTCTAAATCCCGCCAAAGCAAAATGGCGATTCTTGCACGGGAGATAATAACACCCCGGACAATGCCGAAGACAACCCCCTCTAGCAGGATTCAGCACAGGAGGATGGAGAAGCCAGCCCTCATGAGAGAGCGGCATACAAAGAGGTAGAGTACGATAATTACGTGCCTCCCTCCGAAGACGAGGCAAGCCTCGGCGACGACGAATTTGTCGTGCCTGAGGATCCCGTCGAACAAGAGCGTTTCAAACACAGGCTTATGGCCACGGCGAGCAGCCTCAAGAAAAAACAGCAACAGCTTAGAGCTGACCAAGACTCGCTAGCCGACAGATGGACTAAAGTCCTTGCGGCTAAAGAGTACAAACTCGAACGCCCCTCCAAGAGCTACCCAAAGCACGGGCTGCTACCTCGATTAGAGGAGGAGGCACCTAAACCTATATCACCAGCGCACGACGCGGCCGACCGACCACCTCGTGGCCGCGATAGAGAGGCCTCTCGGCCCTCCACTCAAGCCGCACCCCGGCGTCGCTCAAAAAATAACAAGGCACAGGGAAATGCGCCAGACCTGCGAGATATATTGGAGGACAAGGCAAGGCAAACAAGATCGATCTACGGATCGCGTGGGCGCCCCACAACACGTCACGATAACCGTCATACCGGATATGGCAAATCCGGCAGGGCCGAACACAGTAGACAAAGCTCATTTGAGCTACGTCGTGATATAGTCCAGTACAGAGGCGCCGCACACCTACTTTGCTTCACAGATGAAGTAATGGATCATCAAATCCCCGAGGGTTTCAAACCCGTAAACATCGAATCATATGATGGCACAACAGATCCTGCGGTATGGATTATCTCCTTCATATCCACATGGCCCGTGGTGATGATGTACACCCCATCAAATACCTCCCACTCAAGCTTAAAGGACCAGCTCGGCATTGTCTTAACAACTTGCCAGCAGAGTCAATTGGTTGTTGGGAGGACCTGGAAGCCGCATTCCTCGATAATTTCCAGGGCACCTATGTGCGACCACCAGACGCCGATGACCTAAGCCACATAATCCAGCAGCCAGAGGAATCGGCCAGACAATTCTGGACACGGTTCCTAACCAAGAAAAATCAAATAGTCGACTGTCCGGACGCAGAGGCCCTCGCAGCCTTCAAACATAACATTCGCGACGAGTGGCTTGCCCGGCACCTAGGACAGGAAAAGCCGAAATCCATGGCAGCCCTCACAACACTCATGGCCCGCTTTTGCGCAGGAGAAGACAGCTGGCTAGCTCGTAGTAATAACATGACCAAGAGCCCTGGTAATTCAGATACCAAGGACAGCAATGGCAGGTCGCGTCGCAACAAGCACAAGCACCGCATTAACGGCAACAATGTTGAGGATACGGCAGTTAATGCCGGACTCAGAGGTTCTAAACCCGGTCAGCGGACAAAGCCATTTAAAAGAAATACTCCGGGCCCGTCCAATTTGGACCGAATACTCGATCGCTCGTGCCAGATACACGGCACCCCCGAAAAACCAGCCAATCACACCAGCAGGGATTGTTGGGTGTTCAAGCAGGCAGGCAACTTAAATGCCAAAAACATAGACAAGGGGCTGCATAGCGATGACGAGGAGGAGCCCCGGTCGCCGAAAAATAGGGGACAGAAGGGCTTCCCCCCACAAGTGCGGATGGTCAACATGATATACGCAACCCACATACCCAAAAGGGAGCGGAAGCGTGCACTCAGGGACGTATATGCGTTGGAGCCAGTCGCCCCAAAGTTCAACCCATGGTCCTCCTGCCCGATCACTTTTGATCGAAGGGACCACCCCACTAGCATCCGCCATGGAGGATTCGCCGCATTGGTTCTACACCCAATCATTGACGGATTTCACCTCACTAGATTCCTTATGGACGGCGGCAGCAGCCTGCACCTACTTTATCAGGACACAGTGCAAAAAATGGGCATAGATCCCTCAAAGATTAAACCCACAAAGACGACCTTTCAAGGGGTCATACCAGGTGTAGAGGCAAACTGTACAGGCTCAATTACACTTGAGGTGGTCTTCGGATCCCCGGATAATTTCCGAAGCGAGGAGTTAATCTTCGACATAGTCCCATTCCGCAGTGGCTATGACGCACTGCTCGGACGAACCGCATTTGCAAAGTTCAATGCGGTGCCGCACTACGCATATCTCAAGCTCAAGATGCTCGACCCTCGAGGAGTCATTATGGTTAATGGAAACACCAAACGCTCTCTCTGAATGGAGGAGCATACGACAGCCCTCGCGGTGGAAGTACAAAGTAGCCTCTCAAGGCAATTCTCCAGTCCGGCCATTAAACGTCCGGACACCGTCAAGCGCGCCCGGAGTAACCTACAACAAGACCGCCTGGCATGTTCCGAGCAAGCGTTGCAATGCGGCCCCAACCCCAGCCCTCGCGAAACTGCGAAACCAATACTACGCGTACATAATTACGCTCTGGAAATACCATGGGAATAAGGGAAGGGGCACGACCACGGCATGCCCAAAATGCGGCTCAACCGCACTAGCGGCTCCCGATTTTGTCATTCTTTTTTCTTACTTTCTGGACTCCACTCTCTGGAAGGCCTGTCCGGCAGTACAATCACCGAACACACGATGCAACAGCCAGGGAGGCAGAAAGCTACGTCGAATGTCCAGGTGGTCGCTATAACGAGCTAAATACCTGTCTTACATACCGTCTCGCAGCTTGCCCCTAGAGGGGGACATGTCAAATAGTCCCATCTCTTGCTTATCGCACTATTTGTATCGTTCTGCTTTCACAGCAGCCTTTTAATAAACAATGCTCAGCTTCGGCTTATTATTGCATTTTCTATTTATTTATTTTTCAATACATATATTCAATTATTACATGTAGCACCCGTACACTTTGGTACGGCCAAATACGCCAGGGGCTCTAGTACCCCATAATACGGCGTGAGAAGTCCGAACAATTTAACAAGTGTGGCACCCCGAACTTATAGCATTATAAGCATCAGCTCCGAATCATGTCTTGGGTCAATAGTTGGGTTTGCCCGGCTCCCATGTTTTGGTACCTTACGTTCGGTTATATCGGCTAAGGTAGCGCTGGGAGAACTACTGCGATTGTGCCCCGGTTGAGCTGGGTTAAGCACCTCAGTAGCGAAAGCTAAAACTGACCGTCATGATAGGGCGAGAGCTGGTCGTTGTTCGAGAGGTTTCGAGTCCCTAAAGACTTATGCCGCTTAGATCAAGGATTCGTCTTTGTCCAGCCTAGGCGTGGATAGCGCCCCGAACTTGATCTTCCGAATACTAGGGGCTTCACAGAAATTTAAAATTATAGAATTCTATGGCTAAGTGAGAGTGATAAAGCATTATAGTCCGATTGCCTTGTTCGTTGTGCTGAGTGCCTCCCTCGAAGGACCCAAGAATGGGAACAAGAGCGCTCAGGTTTATCCCGAACACCCCAGCACTCGTGGCATGGGGTCAAAAGCTGACGACTCGCCATCTCTCAGATTTAATAAACGGCCGCACAGAAGGTAATATTTTAAATTCAAAAAGCGTTTCTTAGAGCATATGAACAAGTTTTCAGCGCACAGGATAACGCGAGCGAGTTTTACTCATAAATTACATCCTTGGAACATTCATCCGCCACAAGGCGGGCACCCTGCAGGACGCCCTCATAATACATCTCGGGCTTGCGATGCTCCTTGCCCTGCGGTGGCCCATCTGTCACCAGCTTCTCAGCATCCATCTTGCCCCAGTGCACTTTAACACGGGCAAGGGCCCTATGGGGCGCCTTCGATGCATACGGAGCGCTTGATGACCTCAAGCCGTGGACAGGCATCCGCCAGCCGCCTCACCAGCCCAAAGTAGCTCCCAAGCATGACCTCCCCAGGCCATAGCCGGACTATAAGGCCCTTCATGGCCTGTTCGGCCACCTTATGGAGCTCGACCAGCTGCTTCAGCTGGTCGCTCAAAGCACGGTGTCCGCCTCAAGATATCGAGACAGAACACCTTCTCCGTCGAGCTCCCCTCCTCGGCTTGGTAGTATGTGGTAGCATCGGACACACTACAGGGCAGATCTGCGAATGCTCCTGGAGAGCTCCGGACTAGGGTAAGTAACAAGTAATTCACTTTCACGTGCGTGCTTTGCATAAAGAATGTCTTACCCGCCGCTATCTTCTTCATTGCCTCAATTTCCTGAGGGCTTTTTGGGCTTCGGCCTTAGCAGATTTGGCGCTCTCAAGGGCCGAGGCGAGCTCGGACTCTCGAGTCTTTGAGTCAAGCTCCAAACTCTCATGTTTTTTTCACGAGAGCCTGGAGCTCTTGCCGCACCTCCACCACCCGTGCCTCCTGCTTTTCTCGCTCGGCGCGCTCCACGGCCGCATTGTCTTTGGCCTTGGACAGCGCTTTCTTCAGGGTCACCACCTCGGTTGTGGCCCCTGTAATACTCACGTTAGTCCTGTCATTTTTTGCAACCGCATCTTTTTTATATAGTTACATAAGGTATTACTTACCTTCCTTATCCTCGAGCTGCTTCTTGGCAAGGCCGATCTCGTTCTCGGACCGCTCGAGGCTCTTCTTCAATGCATCGACCTCCGCAGTCAGTGCGGCAGAGGTCAGCAGTGCAGCCTGCATTCCCATATTGACATACTTATGTTAGACTCCTGCGTATATCTTTTAGATCCTCAGTTCGGCTTTTCTTTTCGAACACCAAACTGAGCATAAGGGCTACTATCTATGCAGTAACATTTTTACATATCTTAAATACATACCTCAAAGCCTGTTAGAAGGCTAGCACAGGCTTCAGTTAGCCCGCTCTTGGCGGACTGAACCTTCTGGATCACCGCACTCATAATAGTGCGGTGCTCCTCGTCGATGGAGGCGCCGTTAAGCACCTCCAGCAAATTATCCGGTGCCTCCGGTTAAACGGAGGTCACCGGCATCATAGGCTTGCCCTTCTTACTAGGGGACCGCCTGTCGGACTCCGGAACCATTGAAGGTTCCGGTGCGGTTTCTGGCCCGGGGCCAACTTGGAGCCCTCGGGGGTTTTGTCCCCTTTGCGTCTCGAATCCGGGAGGTCGCCTTGCGGCACCTCCAGGACCACCTCCTCTTGGCTTGGACCCTTTTGGGACTCCACCTCGGCATCGTCCGTAGGGCGAGGGGAGGTAGCGGTCGGAAGCGAATTCACATCCGACGAATCCAGGGAGCCGCTCGACGAAGCGTCAAGCCGGGCCTTAGGCGGACTGCATGATTATATCCAGCGTCAGGGAAAGCTGTGCAATAAAAGAACACTATGAATCACTTTGGTGTCCGAACACTTACGACTACGCCAGGGGCTTGGCCCTGGGCGGCAACTCCTCCTCGATGTCGGCGACGTTGGTGGAGTAATAGGGGGAAGGGTTCTTCCCTTCTTTGACCCTCCGGCCTCCCCAGTTGGGGCGGCTTTCCTTTTGTTTTCTTCCTCTGCTGAAGAAGAAACTTCTCTTTCCTCCTCATTTTCATGGGAGGAGTGCGCCTCGGAGTCATCGGACGATGAGTCCGGCTCCACCAGGCGTCGGGAGCTCTTTCGGGTTCCCGCGGCTTTTTTCTTGGCCTTCTTCTCCGGCACCACGTAAGGTGCCGGGACCAGCAGCTTCGCCTAGCGGGTATCTGCGGGGCCTTCGGGAAAAGGAGCCGGACAGTCGATATGTCCGGTCTTCTTCTGCCAGTCCTGTCAAAGGAACGGGAGCTTAGATCCCGCATAGAGTCAAACTATGAAAAACAAGTATCCCGTAAAGGGTAAAACGAGCTTACTACGCTGGTTTTTGGCGCTTCGCGCAGAATCCGTGATCCTCGGTAATGGGAGGGGGAACCTCGGCGCCCTTGAATAGCACCTTCCAGGCATCCTCGTGCGTTGTGTCAAAGAGCCTGGTCAGCGTTTGGTGCTGGGCCGGGTCGAACTCCCACAAGTTAAAAGCCCGTCGTTGACACGGGAGCATCCGGCGGATGAGTGTAACCTGGACTATGTTGACAAGTTTAACCTTCTCGTCCACCAGGTTTTGGATGCAGGTTTGGAGTCCGGTCAGCTCTCCCGAATTACCCCACGACAGGGCCTTCTCTTGCCAGGAGGTGAGCCATGTGGGGATGCCATATCGGAATTCGGGGGCCACTGCCCATTCAGGGTCACGCGGCTCAGTGATGTAGAACCACCCCGATTGCCACCCGTTGATGGATTCCACGAAGAAGCCATCGAGCCATATAACATTGGGCATCTTGCCCACCATGGCGCCTCTGCACTCCGCTTGCTGGCTGCGCACCACCTTCAGTTTGACATTGAAGGTCTTCAGCCATAAGCGGAAGTGGGGCTTGATGCGGAGCAAAGCCTTGCACACGACGATAAACGCCGAGATGTTGAGGATGAAGTTCGGGGCCAGATCATGGAAATCCAAGCCGTAGTAGAACATGAGCCCCCGGACAAATGGGTGGAGTGGGAAGCCTAGTCCGCGGAGGAAATGGGTGAGGAACACCACCCTCTCATGGGGCCTCGGAGTGGGAATGAGCTGTCCCTCGTCTGGGAGCCGGCGCGCGATGTCTTTAAACAAGTATCCAGCCTCCCTCAGCTTTTGATGTGTCCCTCCGTAACGGAGGAGACAATCCACCTCCCTCCCACTCCGGACATGGTTGGAGAAGGTTGAGGTGGGGTGTGCGGACTTGGGCGCTGGAGCTCGAGTGCGCGAAAATGGATAAGCAAAGGAGGAAGAAGGCGTAGATGAAAAAGGTGGATCTTTATCCCCTTATATGGGCGAACGAAGCTATGTGCCCCCACCAGCCTGGTAAAACTCGCTTATCTCCCAAGCGCCATATTTAATGGAACGGTTGGGTTACCCACGCCCGTATTGATGAGAATCCCGAAATAAGGGGACACGATCTCTGCTTCGACAAGACGTGCCAAGGAAACCACCTCGCTAAGTGCGCTGAGGTGGGACAGTAAAAACGATTCGAATAAAGACTTGGCCGTGGTGTGATGTCACGCTGCAGAATACGTCGGCAGGTTGAATTTGTGTAAATATTATTCTCTCTACGGTGGTATGTGGAACATATTTTGCAGAGCTGGACACTATCCTTGTGTTCAAAATCTTCTATGAAGTATTCAGAGGAGGAACCCGCCTTGCAATGCCGAAGACAATCTGCGCGCCGGACTCGTCATCATTGAAGCCTGGTTCAGGGGCTACTGAGGGAGTCCTGGATTAGGGGGTGTCCGGATATCCGGACTATAACCTTTGGCCGGACTCCTGGACTATGAAGATACAAGATTGAAGACTTTGTCCCGTGTCCGGATGGGACTTTCCATGGCGTGGAAGGCAAGCTTGGCGATACGGATATGTAGATCTCCTCCCATTGTAACCGACTCGGTGTAACCCTAGCCCTCTCCGGTGTCTATATAAACCGGAGGGTTTTAGTCTGTAGGACAAACAACAATCATACCATAGGCTAGCTTCTAGGGTTTAGCCTCTCTGATCTCGTGGTGGATCTACTCTTGTACTACACATATCATCAATATTAATCTAGCAGGAGTAGGGGTTTACCTCCATCGAGAGGGCCCAAACCTGGGTAAAAACATCGTGTCCCTTGTCTCCTGTTACCATCCGCCTAGACGCACAGTTCGGGACCCCCTACCCGAGATCCGCCGGTTTTGACACCGACACTCGGTGAAGCTGCTTACATATTGAGCATCAAGATCTATAGAGATAGATCAAGACGATTGATAAGATTTTTCAATGGGTACATACCTTGAGAAGATTTTGAAGGAGTTCAAAATGGATCAGTCAAAGAAGGAGTTCCTGCCTGAGTTGTAAGGTATGAAATTTAGTAAGACTCAAAACCTGACCACGGCAGAAGATAGAGAGAGAATGAAAGTCATTCCCTATGCCGCAACCATAGGTTCTATAAAGGATGCTATGCTGTATACCAAGGCCTATTGTGTACCTCACCATGAGTTTGGCAAGAGGGTACAATAGTGATCCAGGAGTGGATCACTGGACAGCGGTCAAAATTATCCTTAGTGGAATAAGGATATGTTTCTCGATTATGGAGGTGATAAAGAGTTCGTCGTAAAGAGTTACGTTGATGCAAGATTTGACACCGATCTGGATGACTCTGAGTCTCGATCTAGATACATATTGAAAGTGGGAGCAAATAGCTAGAGTAGTTCCGTGCAGAGCATTATAGACATATAAATTTGCAAAATACATACGAATCTGAATGTGGCAGACCCGTAGACTAAAACTTATCTCACAAGAAAAACATGATCATGCCTTAATAATCTTGGGTGTTAATCACATAGCAATGTGAACTAGATTATTGACTCTAGTAAACACTTTGAGTGTTGGTCACATGGCGATGTGAATTATGGGTGTTAAATCACATGACGATGTGAACTATTGGTGTTAAATCACATGGCGATGTGAACTAGATTATTGACTTTAGTGCAAGTGGGGGACTGAAGGAAATATGCCCTAGAGGCAATAATAAAGTTCTTGTTTATATTTCCTTATATCATGATAAATGTTTATTATTCATGCTAGAATTGTATTAACCGAAAACTTGATACATGTGTGAATACATAGACAAAACAGAGTGTCCCTAGTATGCCTATACTTGACTAGCTCATTAATCAAAGATGGTTAAGTTTCCTATCCATAGACATGTGTTGTCATTTGATGAACAAGATCACATCATTAGAGAATGATGTGACGGACAAAACCCGTCCATTAGCTTAGCATAATGATCGTTTAGTTTCATTGGTATTGCTTTCTTCATAACTTATACATGTTCCTCTGACTATGAGATTATGCAACTCCCAAATACCGGAAGAACACTTAGTGTGCTCTCAAATGTCACAACATAATTGGGTGATTATAAAGATGCTCTATAGGTGTCTCCAATGGTGTTTGCTGAGTTGGCATAGATCGAGATTTGGATTTGTCACTCCGATTGTCCGAGAGGTATCTCTGGGCCCTCTCGGTAATGCACATCACTATAAGCCTTTCAAGCAATGTGACTAATGAGTTAGTTGCGGGATGATGCATTATGGAATGAGTAAAGAGACTTGCCGGTAATGAGATTGAACTAGGTATGGTGATACCGACGATCGAATCTCGGGCAAGTAACATACCGATGACAAAGGGAACAACGTATGTTGTTATGCGGTTTGACCGATAAAGATCTTTGTAAAATATGTAGGAGCCAATATGAGCATCCAGGTTCCGCTATTGGTTATTGCCTGGAGATGTGTCTCGGTTATGTCTACATAGTTCTCGAACCCGTAGGTTCCGCATGCTTAAGGTTTGATGACGATTTATATTATGAGTTTATGTGATTTGATGTACCGAAGGTTGTTCGGAGTCCCGAATGAGATCACGGACATAACGAGGAGTCTCGAAATCGTCGAAACATAAAGATTCATATATTGGAATGCTACATACGGACACCGGAATTGTTCGGGTCATTTCGGATAAGTTTCGGAGTACTGGGGGTTACCGGGAAGTTATTGGGCCTCATGGGCCTTAGTGGAGAGGAGAGAGGACTGCCCAGGTGGTGTAGCGCGCCCCCCTTGCCCCCATCCAAATTGGACAAGTGGAGGGGGCGGCGTCCCCCTCCTTCCTTCTCTCCTCCTCCTTCTTCCCCCCTTCTCCCACTTGTAATAAGATAAGGGGGGCGAATCCTACTAGGTTTGGAGTCCTAGTAGGACTCTCCCCATGGCACGCCTCCTCCTTGGTCTGCCTCCTCCTCCCCCTCCTTTATATAAGTAGGGAGGGGGCACCCAAAGTCACAATAGATGATCTCTTAGCCGTGTGCGGTGCACCCTCCATAGTTTTACACCTCAGTCATATCGTCGTAGTGCTTAGGCGAAGCCCTGCACTGGTAAGTTCATCATCACCGTCACCATGCTGTCGTGCTGACGAAACTCTCCCTCAACCTCAGCTGGATCAACAGTTCCTGGGACGTCACCGTGCTGAACGTGTGCAGATCGTGGAGGTGTTTTGTGTTCGGTACTTGATCGGTTGGATCGCGAAAACGTTCGACTACATCAACCATGTTACTAAACTCTTCCGCTTTCGGTCTACGAGGGTACATGGACACACTCTCCTCGCTCGTTGCTATGCTTCTCCTAGATAGATCTTGCGTGGTCGCAGGAATTTTTTTTGAAATACTACGTTCCCCAACAGATATAGGCATCACGTCCGTGATAAGTAGACCAACTCCTACCCGCTTCTACTACTATTACTCCACACATCGACCACTATCTAGCATGCATCGAGTGTATCAAGTTAACAAGAACGGAGTAACGCCTTAAGCAAGATGACATGATGTAGAGGGATAGATCCAATCAATATGAATAAAAACCATCTTTTTGTCCTTAATGGCAACAATACAAATACGTGCCTCGCTACCCCTTTTGTCACTGGGTGAGCACACCAAAAGATTGAACCCAAAACAAAGCACCTCTCCTATTGCAAGAAAGATCAATCTAGTTGGCCAAACCAAATCAATAGATCAGATAGAAATACAAAGCTATCTTAATCATGCATAAAAGAGTTCAGAGAAGACTACATCGAATAGATCTCCAAGAACATCAAGGAGAACATTGTATTGAAGATCAAAGAGAGAGAATAAGCCATCTAGCTACTAGCTATGGACCCGTAGGTCTGTGATAAACTACTTACACATCATCGGTAGGGCAACAAAGTTGATGTAGAGGCCCTTAATGATCGAATTCCCCTCCGGCAAAGTACCGGAACAGGTCTCCAGAAGTGATTTCACGAGGACAGAAACTTGCGGCGTCGGAAAAGTATTTTTGGTGTGCCCTCTAGTATATGGGTAATTTTTTGGTATTTATGGAGCTGAGATTAGGGTTGGAGGATTCTCGGGGGGCGCACAAGCTCATAAGGTGTGCCTGGTGGGCTTGCGGCTCACCCGTGGCTCTTCTGGCCCCTCCCGAAGCTTCGTGGGTGTCTTGTTGTCCAAGAAAAATTGTCAAAAAGTTTCGTTCCGTTTGGACTCTGTTTGGTATTGATTTTCTGTAAAAGACAATAACAAGGAAAAACAGCAACTAGCACTGGGCACTAGGTTAATAGGTTAGCCCCAAAATGATATAAAATAGCATAATAATGCATATAAAACATCCAAGATGGATAATATAGTAGCATGGAACAATAAAAAATTATAGAACGTTGGAGACATATCCAGTATCCCCAAGCTTAAGTCATGCTCGTCCTCGAGTAGGTAAATGATAAAAACAGAATTTTTTACGTGGAATGCTACCTAACATGTTTATTAATGTAATCTTTCTTTATGTGGCATGAATATCCAGATCCATAAGATTCAAAACAAAAGTTTAAAATTGACATAAAAACAATAATACTTCAAGCATACTAATAAAGCAATCATATCTTCTCAAACTATTGTGGCTAAAGAAAGTTATCCTTACAAAATGATATAATCTTGTAATGCTCTATCTTCATCACACATAATATTTATCATGCACAACCCCGATGACAAGCCAAGCCATTGTTTCATACTTTTTAAGTTCTCAAACTTTTTCAATGCTCACGTAATACATGAGCGTGGGCCATGGATATAGCACTATATGTGGAATAGAATATGATGGTGGAGGTTGTGTGGAGAAGACAAAAAAGGAAAAAGTCTCACATCGATGAGGCTAATCAATGGGCTACGGAGATGCCCATCAATTGATGTGAATGCAATGAGTAGGGATAGCCATGCAATGGATGCACTAGAGCTATTAGTGTATGAAAGCTCAAAAATAAAACTAAGTGGGTGTGCATCCAACTTCCTTGCTCACGAAGACCTAGGGCATTTGAGGAAGCCCGTCATTGGAATATACAAGCTAAGTTCTATAATGAAAAATCCCCACTAGTAATATATGAAAGTGATAAAATAGGAGACTCTCTATCATGAAGAACATGGTGCTACATTGAATCAAAAGTGTGAAAAGGATAGTAACATTGTCCCTTCCCTCTTTTTCTCTCATTTTCATTTTTATTTTTTTTATTTTCGGCTCTTTGGCCTATTTTCTTACTTTGGGCTCTTTGGCCTCTTATTATTTATTTAAGTCCGTAGTCACATCCCGACATGTGGGGGAATCATAGTCACCATCAAACTTTCCTCACATGGGGCAATGCTCAAATAATGATCATCACACTTTTATTTACTTACAACTCGATACTAGAACAAAGATATGACTCTATATGAATGCCTCATGCATAAGACCATGCAATGCAATACAACAATGATGGCGCGTGTCATAATAACACGGAACGATGGAAGTAGCATGGCTGCATGGCAATATATCTCGGAATGGCTATGGAAATGCCATAATAGGTAGTTAAGGTGGCTGTTTTGAGGAAGATATAAGGTGGCTTATGTGTGAAAGAGCATATCATGTCATGGGGTTTGGATGTGTCGGTGAAGTTTGCACCAACTCTCAAGGTGAGAAAAGGCAATGCACGGTACCGAAGAGGCTAGCAATGGTGGAAGGGTGAGAGTGTGTATAATCCATGTACTCAACATTAGTCATAAATAACTCACATACTTATTGCAAAAGTATATTAGCTCTCGTAAAAAAGTACTAATACACATGCTCGTAGGGGGCTAGATTGGTAGGAAAATATCATCTCTCGTCCCCGATCGCCACTCATAAGGAAGACAATCAAAAATAAATCATGTTCCAACTTCATCGCATAACTAGAGACCATATGTGCATGCTTCGGGAATCACAAACCTTAACACAAATATTTTTACTAAGCCACAATTACCCACTAGCATGACTCTAATATCACCATCTTTATATCTCAAAGCAAATGTAAGGAATCAAACTTCACATATATTCAATGATCTTCATGAAATATTTTATTATATCCCTCTTGAATACCTTATCATAATTGGACTAAATTCATAACCCAAGCAAATTGCCATACTATTTATAAGATCATCAAAATAATATAAGTGCAGCATGAGAGTTCATCAATTTATACAAAATAAAACCACCACCGTGCTCTAAAAAGATATAAGTGAAGCACATAGAGTATTCTAATAAATTCACGATTAATGTGTGTCCCTCGCGAAAGGTGTGTACAGCAAGGATGATTCTGGCAAACTAAAAAGAAAGGATTCATATAATACAAGACGCTCCAAGCAAAACATGTATCATGTGGTGAATAAAAATATAACCTCAAGTAATTTACCGATGGATCATACACAAAAGAGGGGATGCCATACGGGGCATCCCCAAGATTAGATGCTTGGTTGTCCTTGAATATTACCTTGGGGTGCCTTGGGAATCCCCAAGCTTAAGCTCTTTCCACTCCTTATTCCATAGGCCATCGAAACTTCACCCAAAACTTGAAAAACTTCACAACACAAAACTCAACAGAAAACTCGTGAGATCTGTTAGTATAATAAAACAAATCACCACTTTTAGGTACTATTGTGAACTCATTCCAATTTTATATTGGTGCTATATCTACTATATTCTAACTTCTCCATGGTTCATAGCCCCGATACTACCCATTGATTCATGAAAATAAGTACACAACACAAATAAAACAGAAGCTGTGAAAAATAGAACAATTTGTAATGATCGAATTAATGACCATACTTCTGTAACTCAAAAATTTCTAAAAAAATTAGGAATACATGGGCAATTTTTATATCAATAAATTGGAAAAAAATCAGAGTTCTTCATCGCTCCAGCGATTTTAACAATTCTTCTACTAGATGCAACATTTTTTGTTTTCTCATAGAATCTAATCAACAATCTTCCAAACCATCCCAAAGGTCTTACTTGGCACAAACATTAATTTAAACACTAAAACACAATCATAACAGAAGCATAATTGCATATTTATTGAAAAACAGAAGAAAAACATAAAAATAAAATTGGGTTGCCTCCCAACAAGCGTTATTGTTTTACGCCCCTAGCTAGGCATATTGCATAGATCTAGGTATTGTCATGTTTGGTATTCAGTTCCTCAATTGAAAATCCTAACTTCCTAGGGTTTTCATTAGGTTTGTTAATGAGTGCACTCCGAGGTAGAAAATCAAGAAATTCATTCATAAGAGTAGGTTCCTTAATCATACTGAGAAAACTTGGGCAAATAATTATCATCTTAAGATCTCCGTTTCCATTGATAGACGATTCGCCGCTTGCTACCTCTTGAGCTTGTGTTGGTTTTTCCCTTGAAGAGGAAAGGGTGATGCAACAAAGTAGCATAAGTATTTCCCCTCAGTTTTGAGAACCAATTTATCAATACAGTAGGAGATAACGTGCAAGCCATCGAATACCTGCACAAACAAACACCAACCTTGCACCCAATGCAATAAAGGGGTTGTCAATCCCTTCACGGTTATTTGCAACGTGAGATCTGATAGAAATGGATAAACGGTAAAGTAATATTTTTGGTATTTCTCGTTTATGGAACAGAAAGTAAAAGATTGCCAAAGAAAGTAAATAGGAAACTAGAATTGTAGATCACAAACTTATATGATGGAAAATAGACCCGGGGGCCATAGGTTTCACTAGAGGCTTCTCTCAAGATAGAAAATATTACGGTGGGTGAACAAATTACTGCCGACCAATTGATAGAAAAGCACAAAATTATGACGATATCTAAGGCAATGATCATGAATATAGGCATCACGTTCATGTCAAGTTGATCAAAACAATTCTGCATCTACTACTATTACTCCACACATCGACCGCTATCCACCATGCATCTAGAGGATTAAGTTCATAAAGAACGGAGTAACGCCTTAAGCAAGATGACATGATGTAGAGGAATTAACTCAAGCAATATGATGAAAACCCCATCTTTTTATCCTCGATGGCAACAATACAATACGTGTCGGTTCCCCTTCTGTCACTAGGAACGAGCACCGCAAGGTTGAACCCAAAGCTAAACACTTCTCCCCTTGCAAGAAAAAACAATCTAGTTGGCCAAACCAAATCGATAGTTCGAAGAGACTTGCAAAGATATCAAATAATGCATAAAAGAATTCAGAGGAGATTCAAATAATATTCATTGATAAGCTGATCATAAATCCACAATTCATCAGATCTCGGCAAACACACCGCAGAAGAGTATTACATCAAATAGATCTCCAAGAACATCAAGGAGAACTTTGTATTGAGAATCAAAGAGAGAGAAAAGGCCATCTAGCTACTAGCTATGGACCCTTAGGTCTGTGGTAAACTACTCACGCTTCATTGGAGAGGCAAGGGTGTTGATGTAGAAGCCCTCCATGATCGAATCCCCCTCCAGCAGGATGCCGAAAAAGGCCCCAAGATGGGATCTCACGGGTATAGAAGGTTGCGGCAGTGGAAAAGTGGTTTCGTGGCTCCCTCAGAAGTTTTCGGGGTATATGAGAATATATAGGAAGAAGATCTAGGTCAGGGGGTCACTGATGCGGCTTGAAGCTACGTCGATATTTACCCAAAGAGGAAGGGATGATGCAGCACAGCGGCGGTAGGTATTTCCCTCAGTTATGAGGCCAAGGTTATCGAACCAGTAGGAGAACCAAGCAACACAATGTAAACAACACTTGCACACAAATAACAACCACTCACAACCGATCGTGTTAATGGGGATGTCAATCCCTTTCGGGTAACGGCGCTAGAAATTAACACGTGGATGGGAGAAAGTCATAATAGATTGATAGATCGAACGCCAAATAAAATAAATAATAATAAAATGCAGCAAGGTATTTTTTATTTTCGGTTTAATAGATATGAAATAAAAGCAAAGGAAAATAGATCACAAAGGCAAATAATAAGAGAAAGAGACCCGGGGGCCATAGGTTTCACTAGTGGCTTCTCTCGAGAAAAATAGCAAATGGTGAGTAAACAAATTACCGTTGGGCAATTGATAGAACTTCAAATAATCATGATGATATCCAGGCAATGGTCAATGCATAGGCATCACATCCCAGATTAATAGACCGACTCCTGCCTGCATCTACTACTATTACTCCACAGATCGACCACTATCCAGCATGCATCTAGTGCATTAAGTTCATGGAGAAACGGAGTAATGCAATAAGAACAATGACATGATGTAGACAAGATCTATCTATGTAGAGATAGACCCCATCATTTTATCCTTAGTAGCAATGATACAGACGTGTCGGTTCCCCTTCTATCACTGGGATCAACCACCGTAAGATCGAACCCACTACAAAGCACCTCTTCCCATTGTAAGATAAATAGATCAAGTTGGCCAAACAAAACCAAAATATCGGAGAAGAAATACGAGGCTATAATAAATCATGCATATAAGAGATCAAAGACACTCAAATAACTTTCATGGATATAAAAAGATAGATCTGATCATAAACTCAAAGTTCATCCGATCCAAAAAAACACACCGCAAAAAGAGTTACATCATATGGATCTCCAAGAGACCATTGTATTGAGAATTCAGCGAGAGAGAGGAAGCCATCTAGCTACTAACTATAGACCCGAAGATCTACAAAGAACTACTCACGCATCATCGGAGAGGCACCAATGGAAGTGGTGAGCCCCTCCATGATGGTGTCTAGATTGGATCTGGTGGTTCTGGACTCTGTGGCGGCTGGAATTGATTTTCATCGACTCCCCTAGGGTATCTTGAATATTGGGGTATTTATAGAGCAAAGAGGCAGTCCGGGGGGCACCCGAGGTGGTCACAACCCACCAGGGCACGCATGGGCCTCCTGGCACGCCCTGGTGGAATGTGCTCCCCTCGGAGCAACTCCAAGCGCAGCCTTGGCTCATTAGGTGTCTTTTGGCCCATAAAAATTCTCCGTGAACTTTCCTTGCATTTGGACTCCGTTTGATATTGATTTCCTGCGATAAAAACATGCAGAAAACAACAACTGACACTTGGCACTATGTCAATAGGTTACTACCAAAAAATGATATAAAATGACTATAAATGGTTATAAAACATCCAAGATATATAACAACATGGAACAATCAAAAATTATAGATACGTTGGAGATGTATCAGTCACCGAGGGGCCCACAAGGTTGGCGGGCGCGACCTACCCCCTAGGCACGCCCTCCGCCCTTGTGGCTGCCTCGTGGCTCTTCTGACATGCACTCCAAGTCTCTGGGTGTCTTCTGGTCCAAGAAAAATCATCGCGAAAGTATTATTCCGTTTGGACTCTGTTTGGTATTCCTTTTCTGCGAAACTCTAAAACAAGGAAAAAACAGAAACTGGCACTGGGCTCTAGGTTAATAGGTTAGTCCCAAAAATCATATTAAAAACTTCATATTAATGCATATAAAACATCCAAAATAGATAATATAATAGCATGGAACAATAGAAAATTATAGATACGTTGGAGACGTACCAAACATCCCCAAGCTTAATTCATGCTCGTCCTCGAGTACGTAAATGATAAAAACAGAATTTTTGATGTGGAACGCTACCTAACATATTTATCCATGTAATTATTCTTTATTGTGGCATGAATGTTCAGATCCATAAGATTCAAAACAAAATTTTAATATTTACATAAAAACAATAATACTTCAAGCATACTAACAAGGCAATTATGTCTTCTCAAAATAACATGCCCAAAAAAACTTATCCCTACAAAATCATATAGTCTGGCTATGCTCCATCTTCATCACACAAAATATTGAAATCATGCACAACCCCGATGACAAGCCAAGCAAATGTTTCATGCTTTTGATGTTCTCAAACCTTTTCAACTTTCATGCAATACATGAGCGTGAGCCATGGACATAGCACTATAGGTGGAATAGACGGTGGTTGTGGAGAAGACAAAAAAGAAGGAGATAGTCTCACATCAACCAGGAGTATCAACGGGCTATGGAGATGCCCATAAATAGAAAGCAATGTGAGTGAGTAGGGATTGCCATGCAACTGATGCACTAGTGCTATAAGTTTATGAAAGCTCAGAAAGAAAACTAAGTGGGTGTGCATCCAACTTGCTTGCTCATGAAGACCTAGGGTGTTTGAGGAAGCCCGTCGTTGGAATATACAAGCCAAGTTCTATAAAGAAAAATTCCCACTAGTATAGGAAAGTGATAACATAGGAGACTCTCTATCATGAAGATCATGGTGCTACTTTGAAGCAGAAGTGTGGCAAAAAGGATAGTAACATTGTCCCTTCTCTCTTTTTCTCCCTTTTTTTCTTTTTTTTTTCTCTTTTTTTGGGCCTTCTCTTTTTTTGGCCTTTCTCTTTTTCCCTCACATGGGACAATGCTCTAATAATGACAATCATCACACTTCTATTTACTTAGAATTTAAGAATTACAACTAGATACTAGAACAAAAATATGACCCTATGTGAATGCCTCTGTCGGTGTACCGGGATGTGCAATGAATCAAGAGCAACATGTATAAAAAATGATGAACGGTGGCTTTTCCAAAAATACGATGTCAACTACATGATCATGCAAAGCAATATGACAATGATGATGTATGTCATAATAAACGGAACGGTGGAAAGTTGCATGGCAATATATCTCAGAATGGCTATGGAAATGCCATGATAGGTAGGTATGGTGGCTGTTTTGAGGAAGGATATGTGGTGGGTTTATGGTACCAGCGAAAGTTGTGCAGTACGAGAGAGGCTATCAATGGCGGAAAGGTGAGAGTGCGTATAATCCATGGAACTCAATATTAGTCATAAAGAACTCACATACTTATTACAAAAATCTTTTAGTCATCGAAACAAATTACTACACACATGCTCCTAGGGGGATTGATTTGTAGGAAAAGGCCATCGCTCGTCCCCGACTGCCACTCATAAGGAAGACAATCAAAAAACATCTCATGCTCCAACTTCGTTTCATAACGGTTTACTATACGTGCATGCTACGGGACTCACAAACCTTAACACAAGTATTTCTCAAATTCACAACTACTTAATAGCATGACTCTAATATCCGCATATTCATATCTCAAAACAATCATAAGGAATCAAACTTCTAATAGTATTCAATGCACTTTATATGAAAGTTTTTATTATATCCCTCTTGGACGCCTATCATATTAGGACTAATTTTATAACCAAAGCAAATTACCATGCTGTTCTAAAGACTCTCAAAATAATATAAGTGAAGTACGAGAGTTCATTAATTTCTATAAAATAAAACCACCGCCGTGCTCTAAAAAGATATAAGTGAAGTACTAGAGCAAAATTGCCTAGCTCAAAAGATATAAGTGAAGCACATAGAGTATTCAAATAAATCACCATTCGTGCGTGTCTCTCCCAAAAGGTGTGTACAGCAAGGATGATTGTGGCAAACTAAAAAGCAAATACTCAAATCATACAAGACGCTCCAAGCAAAACACATATGATGTGGTGAATAAAAATATAGTCTCAAGTAAAGTTACCGACAGACGAAAGAGGGGATGCCTTCCCGGGGCATCCCCAAGCTTAGGCTTTTTGACATTCTTTAATATTACCTTGGGGTGCCTTGGGCATCCCCAAGCTTAGGCTCTTTCCACTGCTTATTCCATAGTACAAAATAATCCTTACCCAAAACATGAAAACTTCACAACACAAAACTCCAACAGAAAATCTCGTCAGCTCCGTTAGTATAAGAAAATAAATCACCACTTTTGGTACTGTTGTGAACTCATTCTTTATTGATATTGGTGTAATATCTACTGTATTCCAACTTTTCCATGGTTCATACCCCCCGATACTAGCCATAGGTGCATCAAAATAAGCAAACAACATGCGAAAAACAGAATCTGTCGAAAACAGAACAGTCTGTAGCAATCTGGATATTTCAAATACTTATGTAACTCCAAAAATGAAAAATAATCTCCTCTACAAAAAGAATCAGTATTTTATCGCGCTTCTGTTAAAAATGAAAACTATTCTCATGGGTGCAAAAGTTTATGTTTTTCAGCAGGATCAAATCAACTATCCCCGTAGGCTATCCCAAAGGTCTTACTTGGCACAAAAACTAATTAAAACTCAAAACCACATCTAACTAGAGGCTAGATGAAATATTTATTGCAAAACAGGACCTAAAAAGCAAGAACAAAAATAAAATTGGGTTGCCTCCCAACAAGCGCTATTGTTTAACGCCCCTAGCTAGGCATAAAAACACGAATAGATCTACGTGTTGTCATCTTTGGCATGCAATCCGTAAGTGGCTCTCATAATAGTTTCATAAGGCAATTTAATTTTCTTTCTAGGGAAGTGTTCCATGCCTTTCCTTAACGGAAATTGAAATCTAATGTTTCCTTCTTTCATATCAATAATTGCACCAATTGTTTTGAGGAAAGGTCTACCAAGAATAATAGAACATGTAGGATTGCAATCTATATCACGAACAATGAAATCTACCGGCACATAATTCCTATTAGCAACAATAAGAACAACATTAATTCTTCCCATAGGTTTCTTAATAGTGGAATCCGCAAGATGCAAATTTAAGGAACAATCATCAAATTCACGGAAACCTAACACATCACATAAAGTTTTCGGAATTGTAGAAACACTAGCACCCAAATCACACAAAGCTGTCAGGGAGAACGACACCTATGGGATCACGGGGAATCCCTACTACGGTTGACAGGGCGCGGGGTTGTGGAAAGAGCGGCTTTAGAAGATCAATGCGGGGGACTTTTATCCAGGTTCGGGCTGCCCCTAATACTACTTTGGTGTGTTTATCCGATGTTCTTGGACTGGCTACAAGACGTGCAGGGGCCAAAAAGTCTGAATCCTTCCTCAATACACCTTGGGCCTCCTTTTATAGTCAAAGGGGTTGCCATAGTGGCACACGGGAGGTGGAAAGTGGGTACAGTGTACAAGTCTATCTCCAGGAACCTTAGGATAAACGCATTAAATGCGCTACCAACCTGCCCTCTTTCTTTTTCGGGGACGGCAAAGAAGCTCGTCCTGCCCGTCGCCGCCTCGCCTCACTCCGACGCGCGTCCAAGCTGACAAGGCGTGCAGCGCCATGCTGGCTAGCTGGCTACTGAGCTGGTGAGGTTTCACTAGTGGCTTCTCTCGAGAAAAATAGCAAACAGTGCGTAAACAAATTACTGTTGGGCAATTGATAGAACTTCAAATAATCATGATGATATCCAGCCAATGGTCAATACATAGGCATCAAATCCCAGATTAATAGACTTACTCCTGCCTGCATCTACTACTATTACTCCACAGATCGACCACTATCCAGCATGCATCTAGCGTATTAAGTTCATGGAGAAACGGAGTAATGCAATAAGAGCGATGACATGATGTAGACAAGATCTATCTATGTAGAGATAGACCCCATCGTTTTATCCTTAGTAGCAACGATACAGACGTGTCGGTTCCCCTTCTGTCACTGGGATCAACCATCGTAAGATCGAACCCACTATGAAGAACCTCTTCCCATTGTAAGATAAATAGATCAAGTTGGCCAAACAAAAACCAAATATCGGAAAAGAAATACGAGGCTATAATAAATCATGCATATAAGAGATCAAAGAAACTCAAATAACTTTCATGGATATAAAAAGATAGATCTGATCATAAACTCAAAGTTCATCCGATCCAAAAAAACACACCGCAAAAAGAGTTACATCACATGGATCTCCAAGATACCATTGTATTGAGAATTCAGCAAGAGAGAGGAAGCCATCTAGCTACTAACTACAGACCCGAAGGTCTACAAAGAACTACTCACGCATCATCGAAGAGGCACCAATGGAAGTGGTGAACCCCTCCATGATGGTGTCTAGATTGGATCTGGTGGTTCTGGACTCTCTGGCGGCAGGAATAGATTTTCATCGACTCCCCTAGGGTATCTAGAATATTGGGGTATTTATAGAGCAAAGAGGCAGTCCGGGGGGCACCCGAGGTGGTCACAACCCACCAGGGCACGCATGGGCCTCCTGGCACGCCCTGGTGGGTTGTGCTCCCCTCGGAGCACCCCCAAGCGCAGCCTTGGCCCATTAGGTGTCTTTTGGTCCATAAAAATTCTCCGTGAACTTTCCTTGCATTTGGACTCTGTTTGATATTGATTTCCTGCGATAAAAACCTGCAGAAAACAACAACTGACACTTGGCACTATATCAATAGGTTAGTACCAAAACATGATATAAAATGACTATAAATGGTTATAAAACATCCAAGATATATAACAACATGGAACAATCAAAAATTATAGATACGTTGGAGATGTATCAGTCACCAAGGGGCCCACAAGGTTGGCAGGCGCGACCTACCCCCTAGGCACGCCCTCCACCCTTGTGGCTGCCTCCTGGCTCTTCTGACCTGCACTCCAAGTCTCCTAGGTGTCTTCTAGTCCAAGAAAAATCATAGCGAAAGTTTTATTCCGTTTGGACTCTGTTTGGTATTCCTTTTCTGCGAAACTCTAAAACAAAGAAAAAACAGAAACTGGCACTGGGCTCTAGGTTAATAGGTTAGTCCCAAAAATCATATAAAAATCATATTAATGCATATAAAAAATCCAAAACAGATAATATAATAGCATGGAACAATCAAAAATTATAGATACGTTGGAGACGTACCAAGCATCCCCAAGCTTAATTCTTGCTCGACCTCGAGTACGTAAATGATAAAAACAGAATTTTTGATGTGGAATGCTACCTAACATATTTATCCATGTAATTATTCTTTATTGTGGCATGAATGTTCAGATCCATAAGATTCAAAAAAAAAATTAATATTGACATAAAAACAATAATACTTCAAGCATACTAACAAGGCAATTATGTCTTCTCAAAATAACATGCCCAAAAAAAGCTTATCCCTACAAAATCATATAGTCTGGCTATGCTCCATCTTCATCACACAGAATATTCAAATCATGCACAACCCCGAAGACAAGCCAAGCAAATGTTTCATGCTTTTGATGTTCCCAAACCTTTTCACCTTTCATGCAATACATGAGCGTGAGCCATGGACATAGCACTATAGGTGGAATAGACGGTGGTTGTGGAGAAGACAAAAAAGAAGGAGATAGTCCCACATCAACCAGGAGTATCAACGGGCTATGGAGATGCCCATAAACAGATAGCAATGTGAGTGAGTAGGGATTGCCATGCAACGGATGCACTAGTGCTATAAGTTTATGAAAGCTCACAAAGAAAACTAAGTGGGTGTGCATCCAACTTGCTTGCTCATGAAGACCTAGGGCGTTTGAGGAAGCCCGTCGTTGGAATATACAAGCCAAGTTCTATAAAGAATAATTTCCACTAGTATAGGAAAGTGATAACATAGGAGACTCTCTATCATGAAGATCATGGTGCTACTTTGAAGCAGAAGTGTGGCAAAAAGGATAGTAACATTGTCCCTTCTCTCTTTTTCTCTCTTTTTTTTTCTTTTTTTCTCTTTTTTGGGCCTTCTCTTTTTCTTGGCCTTTCTCTTTTTTCCCTCACATGGCACAATGCACTAATAATGAAAATCATCACACTTCTATTTACTTATAATTTAAGAATTACAACTCGATACTAGAACAAAAATATGACCCTATGTGAATGCCTCCGGCGCTGTACCGGGATGTGCGATGAATCAAGAGCAACATGTATAAAAAATGATGAACGGTGGCTTTGCCAAAAATACGATGTCAACTACACGATCATGCAAAGCAATATGACAATGATGATGTATGTCATATTAAACGGAACGGTGGAAAGTTGCATGGCAATATATCTCAGAATGGCTATGTGGTGGGTTTATGGTACCGGCGAAAGTTGTGCAGTACGAGAGGGGCTATCAATGGCAGAAAGGTGAGAGTGCGTATAATCCATGGAATTAGTCATAAAGAACTCACATACTTATTGCAAAAATCTATTAGTCATCCAAAGCAAAGTACTACGCACATGCTCCTAGGGGGATAGATTTGTAGGAAAAGACAATCGCTCGTCCCCGACCGCCACTCATAAGGAAGACAATCAAAAAACATCTCATGCTCAAACTTCGTTTCATAACGGTTTACTATACGTGCATGCTACGGGACTCACAAACCTTAACACAAGTATTTCTCAAATTCACAACTACTTAATAGCATGACTCTAATATCACCATATTCATATATCAAAACAATCATAAGGAATCAAACTTCTAATAGTATTCAATGCATTTTATATGAAAGTTTTTATTATATCCCTATTGCATGCCTATCATATTAGGACAAATTTTATAACCAAAGCAAATTACCATGTTGTTCTAAATACTCTCAAAATAATATAAGTGAAGTACGACAGTTCATCGATTTCTATAAAATAAAACCACCACCGTGCTCTAAAAAGATATAAGTGAAGCACTAGAGCAAAATTGCCCAGCTCAAAAGATATAAGTGAAGCACATAGAGTACTCTAATAAATCATGATTCGTGCGTGTCTCTCCCAAAAGGTGTGTACAGCAAGGATGATTGTGGCAAACTAAAAAGCAAATACTCAAATCATACAAGACGCTCTAAGCAAAACACATATCATGTGGTGAATAAAAATATAGTCTCAAGTAAAGTTACCGATAGACGAAAGAGGGGATGTCTTCCTGGGGCATCCCCAAGCTTAGGCTTTTTGACATCCTTTAATATTACCTTGGGGTGCCTTGGGCATCCCCAAGCTTAGGCTCTTGCCACTCCTTATTCCATAGTCCAAAATAATCCTTACCCAAAACTTGAAAACTTCACAACACAAAACTCCGACAGAAAATCACGTATGCTCCGTTAGTATAAGAAAATAAATCACCACTTTTGGTACTGTTGTGAACTCATTCTTTATATATATTGTTGTAATATCTACTGTCGGTGTCAAAACCGGCGGACCTCGGGTAGGGGGTCCCGAACTGTGCGTCTAGGCGGATGGTAACAGGAGACGAGGGACACGTTGTTTTTACCCAAGTTCGGGCCCTCTCGATGGAGGTAAAACCCTACGTCCTACTTGATTAATATTGATGATATGGGTAGTACAAGAGTGGATCTACCAGGAGATCAAGGAGGCTAAACCCTAAAGCTTGTTGGAAATATGCCCTAGAGGCAATAATAAAAGTATTATTATATTTCAATGTTCATGATAATTGTCTTTTGTTCATGCTATAACTGTGTTATCCGGAAATCGTAATACACGTGTGAACACTTAGACCACAATATGTCCCTGGTGAGCCTCTAGTTGACTAGCTCACAGATCAATAGATAGTCATGATTTCGACTATGGACATTGGATGTCGTTGATAACGGGATCACATCATTAGGAGAATGATGTGATGGACAAGACCCAATCATAAGCATAGCATAAAAGATCGATAGTTCGCTTGCTAGAAGCTTTGCCAATGTCAAGTATCTATTCCTTCGACCATGAGATCGTAACTCCCGGTTACCGTGAGGAGTGCCTTGGTGTATCAAACGTCACAACGAATCGGGTGACTATAAAGGTGCATTACAGGTATCTCGAAAGTATCTGTTGGGTTGACACGGATCGAGATGGGATTTGTCACTCCGTATAACGGAGAGGTATCTGGGCCCACTCGGTAATGCATCATCATAATGAGCTCAATGTGACCAAGGTGTTGGTCACGGATCATGCATTACTGATGACGAGTAAAGTGACTTGCGTAACGAGACCGAACGAGGTATTGGGATACCGACGATCGAGTCTCGGGCAAGTAACGTACCGATTGACAAAGGGAATTGCATACAGGGTTTGATAGAATCCTCGACATCGTGGTTCAACCGATGAAATCATCGAGGAGCATGTGGGAGCCAACATGGGTATCCAGACCCCGCTGTTGGTTATTGCCTGAGAGTCGTCTCGGTCATGTCTGCGTGTCTCCCGAACCCGTAGGGTCTACACACTTAAGGTTCGGCGACGCTAGGGTTAGTAGGAAGACTAGTATGTGAATACCGAATGTTGTTCGGAGTCCCGGATGAGATCCCGGACGTCACGAGGAGTACCGGAAGGGTCCCGGGGGTCCACCGGGTGGGGCCACCCATCCCGGAGGGCCCCATGGGCCATAAGGGGAAGGGAACCAGCCCACAGGGGGCTGGTGCGCCCCCCTAGGCCCACCCCCTGCGCCTAGGGTTGAAACCCTAGGGGTGGGGGGGCGCCCCACCTGGCTTGGGGGGCACTCCACCCCCTTGGCCGCCGCCCCCCCCTTGAGATTGGATCTCTAGGGGGCCGGCCACCCCCCTGGGGGCCTATATAAAGGGGGGAGGGGGCTGCTGTACACATCTCCCAAGGCGCAGCCCCTCCCCTCCCCAACACATCTCCTCCTCCGTAGAGCTCGGCGAAGCCCTGTCGGAGTACTGCTTCACCACCATCACCACGCCGTCGTGCTGCCGGTGGTGCTGTCTTCCTCAACCTCTCCTTCCCCCTTGCTGGATCAAGAAGGAGGAGACGTCGCTCGTCCCGTACGTGTGTTGAACGCGGAGGTGCTGTCCGTTCAGCACTTGGCATCGGTGATCTGAATCACGTTCGAGTACGACTCCATCATCACCAAGCAAGCTTCCGCACGCGATCTACAAGTGGTATGTAGATGCAAACTCTCTCCCGTTACTCGTTGCTTAGATGAACTCATAGATGGATCTTGGTGAAACCGTAGGAAAAATTTTAATTTTCCCGCAACGCTCCCCAACAAAGGGCATCATGAGCTAGGTCTATGCGTAGTTCTCTATTGCACGAGTAGAACACAAATTTGTTGTGGGCGCTGATCTTGTCATCTTACTTGCCCTACTAGTCTTTTCTTGCTCAACGGTATTGTGGGATGAAGCGCCCGGACCAACCTTACACGACGCTTACGTGAGACCGGTTCCACCGATCGACATGCACTAGTTGCATAAGGTGGCTGGCGGGTGTCTGCTCTCCCACTTTAGTTGGAGCGGAATCGATGAACAGGGCCCTTATGAAGGGTAAATAGAAGTTGACAAAATCACGCTGTGGTGATTCGTAGGTAAGAAAACGTTTTGCTAGAACCCAATCGCAGCCACGTAAAAGATGCAACAACAACTAGAGGACGTCTAACTTGTTTTTGCAGCGATTGATCATGTGATGTGATATGGCCAGAAGTTGTGATGAATGTTGAATTGTGATGTATGAGATCATGTTCTTGTAATAGGATTCACGACTTGCATGTCGATGAGTATGACAACCGCAGGAGCCATAGGAGTTGTCTTTATTTTTGTATGACCTGCGTGTCATTGAAGAACGCCATGTAAACTACTTTACTTCATTACTAAACGCGTTAGTCATAGAAGTAGAAGTAGTCGTTGGCGTGACAACTTCATGAAGACACGATGATGGAGATCATGATGATGGAGATCATGGTGTCAAGCCGGTGACAAGGTGATCATGGAGCCCCGAAGATGGAGATCAATGGAGCTTGATGATATTGGCCATATCATGTCACAACTATATATATAATTGCATGTGATGTTTATTATGCTTTTACATCTTGTTTACTTAGGACGACGGTAGTAAATAAGATGATCCCTTATAAAAATTTCAAGAAGTGTTCTCCCTAACTCGTGCAACCGCTGCTACAGTTCGTCGCTTCTAAGCACCACGTGATGATCGGGTGTGATGGATCCTTACGCTCACATACAACGGTGTAAGACAGATTTACACAGCGAAAACACTTAGGGTTAACTTGACGAGCCTAGCATGTGCGCACATGGCCTCGAACACGGAGACCGAAAGGTCGAGCACGAGTCGTATGAAAGATACGATCAACATGAAGATGTTCACCGATGATGACTAGTCCATCTCACGTGATGATCGGACATGGGCTAGTCGACTCGGATCGTAACACTTAGATGACTAGAGGATGTCTAATCTAAGTGGGAGTTCATAATTTTGATTAAGAACTTTATTATCATGAACTTAGTCTAAAACCTTTGCAAATATGTCTTGTAGATCAATGGCCAACGCTAATGTCAACATGAGCTTCAACGCGCTCCTAGAGAAAACCAAGCTGAAAGATGATGGCAGCAACTATACGGATCGGGTCCGAACCCGAGGATCATCCTCATAGCTGCCAAGAAACAAGATGTCCTAGAAGCACCGTTAGGTGACCCACTGTTCTCCCGGCGCTGCAAGACGATTTGAACGTCTCGCGACTCGCTCGATGATTACTCCTCGCTCAAGTGCGGCATGCTCTACAGCTTAGAACCGGGCTCCAAAAGCGTTTTGAGCATCACGGAGCATATGAGATGTTCAAGAGCTGAAACTAGTTTTCCAAGCTCATGCCCGGTCGAGAGATATGATGTCTCGACAAGTTCTACAGTTGTAAGATGGAGGAAAACAGTTCACAAGTGAGCACATCCTCAAGATGTCTGGGTTGCACGCCAGATGACCCAGCTTGAACATTAACCTCCCAGATGAGGCGGTCATTGACAGAATCCTCCATCGCTCCCACCAAGCTTCAAGAGCTTTGTGATGAACTACAACATGCGGGGATGGTGAAGACCATTCTGAAGTGTACTCAATGTGAAGTCAGCAGAGGCTGAAATCAAAAGGAACATCAAGTGTTGATGGTCAATAAGACCACTAAGTTCAAGAAGGGCAAGGGAAGAAGAACTTCAAGAAGGACGGCAAAGATGTTGCCGCGCCTGTAAGCCTGCTGCCGGAAGAAGTCAAAGAACGGACCCAAGCCCGAGACCGAGTGCTTTTATTGCAAGGGAAGGGTCACCGAAGCGGAACTGCCCCAAATACTTAGCGGATAAGATGGCCGCAACACCAAAGGTATATTTGATATACATGTAATTGATGTGTACCTTACCAGTACTCGTAGTAACTCCCGGTATTTGATACCGTGCCGTTGCTCATATTTGTAACTCACAGCAGGAGCTGCGGAATAAACGGAGATGGCGAAGGACGAGGTGACGGCGGCGCCGGGAATGGTTCCAGAGTCGATGTGATCGCCGTCGCACGCTGCCTCTACATTTACCTACGGGATTAGTTTTGAACCTTAATAATTGTTATTTAGTGCCAAGTTTGAGCATGAACATTGTATCGGATCTCGCTTGATACGAGATGGCTACTCATTTAAGTCCGAGAATAATGGTTGTTCGATTTATATGAGAGATATGTTTTATGGTCATGCTCCGATGGTCAATGGTTTATTCTTAATGAATCTCGAGCTTAATATTACACATGTTCATAGTGTGGATGCGAAAAGATGTAAAGTTGATAACGATAGTCCCACATACTTGTGGCATCGCCGCCTTGGTCACATTGGTGTCAAGCGCATGAAGAAGCTCCATGCTGATGGACTTTAGAGTCTCTTGATTATGAATCGCTTGACACATGCTAACCATGCCTCTTAGGCAAATGACCAAGACTCCGTTCTCCGGAACAATGGAGCGAGCAACCAACTTGTTGGAAATCATACATACCGATGTGTGCGGTCCAATGAGCGTTGAGGCTCATGGAGGATATCGTTATGTTCTCACTCTCACCGATGACTTGAGTAGATATGGGTATGTCTACTTAATGAAACACAAGTCTGAGACCTTTGAAAAGTTCAAGGAATTTCAGAATGAGGTGGAGAATCAACGTGACAAAAGATAAAGTTCCTACGATCGATCGTGGAGGAGAATACTTAAGTCACGAATTTGGCACGCACTTAAAGAAATGTGGAATCGTTTCACAACTCACGCCGCCGAACACCTCAAATAAACGGTGTGTCCGAACGTCAGAATCGCACTCTATTGGATATGGTGCGGTCTATGATGTCTCTTACCGATTTACCATTGTCATTTTGGGGATACGCCTAGAGACAGCTACATTCACTTTAAATAGGGCACCGCCTAAATCCGCTGAGACGACACCGTATGAATTATGGTTTGGGAAGAAACCTAAGTGTCGTTTCTAAAAGTTTGGGGATGCGATGCTTATGTCAAGAAACTTCAACCCTGAAAAGCTCGAACCCAAGTCGGAAAAATGCGATTCATAGGATACCCTAAGGAAACTGTCGGGTATACCTTCTACTTAAGATCCGAAGGCAAAGTCTTTGTTGTTAAGAACGGATGCTTTAGAGAAAGAGTTTCTCTCGAAAGAAGTAAGTGGGAGGAAAGTAGAACTCGATGAAGTACTACCTCTCGAACAGGAGAGTGGTGCAGCGCAGGAAACCGTTCCTGCGATGCCCACATCAACTGGAGAGGAAATCATTGATGATGAACAAGATACTTCGGATCAAGTTACTACTGAACTTCGAAGGTCCACAAGGACACGTTCCGCACCAGAGTGGTACGGCAACCCTGTCATGGAAATCATGTTGCTAGACAACAATGAACCTTCGAACTATGAAGAAGCAATGGCGGGCCCGGATTCCAACAAATGGCTTGAGGCCATGAAATCCGAGATAGAATCCATGTATGAAAAAAAAGTATGGACTTTGACAGACTTGCCCGATGATCGGCGAGCCATAGAAAATAAATGGATTTTTAAGAAGAAGACGGACGCGGATGGTAATGTTACCATCTATAAAGCTCGACTTGTCGCTAAGGGTTATCGACAAGTTCAAGGGATTGACTACGACGAGACATTCTCTCCCGTGAGCGAAGCTTAAGTCCGTCCAATCATGTTAGCAATTGCCGCATACTATGATTATGAGATATGGCGATGGACGCCAAAACGGCATTCCTTAACGGACATCTTAAGGAAGAACTGTATATGATGCAGCCGGAAGGTTTTGTCGATCCTCAGGACGCTAACAAAGTATGCAAGCTCCAGCGATCCATTTACGGACTGGTGCAAGCATCTCGGAGTTGGAACATTCGCTTTAATGAGATGATCAAAGCGTTTAGTTTACGCAGACTTATGGAGAAGCCTGCGTTTACAAGAAAGTGAGTGGGAGCTCAGTAGCATTTCTCCTATTATATGTAGATGACATACTCTTGATGGGAAATGATACAAAACTTCGGACAGCATTAAGGCCTACTTGAACAAGTGTTTTTCAATGAAGGATCTTGGAGAAGCTGTTTATATATTAGGCATCAAGATCTATAGGATAGATCGAGACGCCTCATAGGTATTTCACAAAGCACATACCTTGATAAGATTTTGAAGAGGTTCAAAATGGATCAGTCCAAGAAGGGTTCTTGCCTATGTTACAAGGTGTGAAACTGAGCTCAGCTCACCACCCACCACGGCAAAAGATAAAGAAGAGATGAGTGTCATCCCTATGCTTCAGCCATAGGATCTATTATGTATGCCATGCTGTGTACGGACCGATGTAAACCGGCCGTAAGTTTGGTTGCAAGATACCAAAGTAATCCCGCAAGGAACACCGGACAGCGGTCAAGAATATCCTGAAGTACCGAAAAGGACAAAGGACATGTTTTCGTTTATGGAGGAGACGAAGAGCTCGTCAGAAGGGTTACGCCGACGCTTAGCTTCGACTCAGATCTGGATGACTCTAAGTCACAAACCGGATACGTGTATATGTTGAATGGTGGAGCAAGAAGCTGGTGCAGCTGCAAGCGAGCGTCGTGGCGGGATCTACGTGTGAAGCGGAGTACATGGCAGCCTCGGAGGCAGCGCATGAAGCGATTTGGGTGAAGGAGTTCATCACCGACCTAGGAGTCATACCCAATGCGTCGGGCCGATCAAACTCTTCGTGACAACACTGGAGCTATTGCCCTTGCCAAGGAGCCCAGGTTTCACAAGAAGACCAGCACATCAAGCGCCGCTTCAAATCCATCCGTGAAAATGTTCAAGATGGAGACATAGAGATTTGCAAAGTGCACACGGATCTGAATGTCGCAGATCCGCTGACTAAACCTCTCTCGAAAGCAAAACATGATCAACACCGTAACTCTATGGGTGTTCGATTCATCACAATGTAACTAGATTAGTGACTCTAGTGCAAGTGGGAGACTGTTGGAAATATGCCCTAGAGGCAATAATAAAAGTATTATTATATTTCAATGTTCATGATAATTGTCTTTTGTTCATGCTATAACCTGTGTTATCCGGAAATCGTAATACACGGTGAACACTTAGACCACAATATGTCCCTGGTGAGCCTCTAGTTGACTAGCTCACAGATCAATAGATAGTCATGATTTCGACTATGGACATTGGATGTCGTTGATAACGGATCACATCATTAGGAGAATGATGTGATGGACAAGACCCAATCATAAGCATAGCATAAAAGATCGATAGTTCGTTTGCTAGAAGCTTTGCCAATGTCAAGTATCTATTCCTTCGACCATGAGATCGTAACTCCGGTTACCGTAGGAGTGCCTTGGTGTATCAAACGTCACAACGAATCGGGTGACTATAAAGGTGCATTACAGGTATCTCCGAAAGTATCTGTTGGGTTGACACGGATCGAGATCGGATTTGTCACTCCGTATAACGGAGAGGTATCTCTGGGCCCACTCGGTAATGCATCATCATAATGAGCTCAATGTGACCAAGGTGTTGGTCACGGGATCATGCATTACGGTACGAGTAAAGTGACTTGCCGGTAACGAGACTGAACGAGGTATTGGGATACCGACGATCGAGTCTCGCAAGTAACGCATCGATTGACAAAGGGAATTGCATATGTGGTTTGATAGAATCCTCGACATCGTGGTTCAACCGATGAAATCATCGAGGAGCATGTGGGAGCCAACATGGGTATCCAGACCCGCTGTTGGTTATTGCCCGAGAGTCGCCTCGGTCATGTCTGCGTGTCTCCAACCCGTAGGGTCTACACACTTAAGGTTCGGTGACGCTAGGGTTAGTAGGAAGACTAGTATGTGAATACCGAATGTTGTTGAGTCCGGATGAGATCCCGGACGTCACGAGGAGTACCGGAAGGGTCCCGGGGGTCCACCGGGTGGGGCCACCCATCCCGGAGGGCCCCATGGGCCATAAGGGGAAGGGAACCAGCCCACAGGGGGCTGGTGCGCCCCCCTAGGCCCACCCCCTGCGCCTAGGGTTGAAACCCTAGGGGTGGGGGGGCGCCCCACCTGGCTTGGGGGGCACTCCACCCCCTTGGCCGCCGCCCCCCCCTTGAGATTGGATCTCTAGGGGGGCCGCCACAGGGGCCTATATAAAGGGGGGTAGGGGGCTGCTGTACACATCTTCCAAGGCGCAGCCCTCCCTCCCAACACATCTCCTCCTCCGTAGAGCTCGTGAAGCCCTCGCCGAGTATCGCTTCACCACCATCACCACGCCGTCTGCGCGGTGGTGCTGTCTTCCTCAACCTCTCCTTCCCCTTGCTGGATCAAGAAGGAGGAGACGCCGCTCGTCCCGTACGTGTGTTGAACGCGGAGGTGCTGTCCGTTCAGCACTTGGCATCGGTGATCTGAATCACGTTCGAGTACGACTCCATCATCACCAAGCAAGCTTCCGCACGCGATCTACAAGTGGTATGTAGATACAAACTCTCTCCCGTTACTCGTTGCTTAGATGAACTCATAGATGGATCTTGGTGAAACCGTAGGAAAAATTTTAATTTTCTGCAACGTTCCCCAACAAAGCTAGCCTATGGTATGATTGTTGTAATGTATGTTGTCCTACGGACTAAAGCCCTCCGGTTTATATAGACACCGGAGGAGGCTAGGGTTACACAGAGTCGGTTACAATGGTAGGAGATCTACATATCCAGACGCCAAGATTGCCTTCCACGCCAAGGAAAGTCCCATCAGACACGGGACGGAGTCTTCAATCTTGTATCTTCATAGTCTTGGAGTCCCGCGATGATAGTCCAGCTGTCCGGACACCCCTAGTCCAGACTCCTCAAGAGCCCTCGAACCAGGCTTCAATGACGATTAGTCCGCGCGCATAATGTTCGGCATTGCAAGGCGGGTTCCTCCCTTGAATAATCCAGAGAAGATCATGAACACCAGGATAGTGTCCGCTCGCAAAATAAATTCCACATTCCATCAGAGAGAGAATAAAATGTACACCAGTCCAATCTGCCGACGACACGCGGCGCGACATCACACCACTACCAAGCCTTTGTTCAATTGTTTTTACTATACCACCTCAGCATGTTTAGCGGCGGTTTCTTGGCACGCCTTATCGAAGCGAGATCGTGTTCCCCTTATTCCGGATTCTCATCAATACGGACGTGGGTAACCCAACGCGCTTATTGATGGTGGCGCTTGGGAGACAAGCGAGTTTTATCAGCCGATGGGGACGCATAGTTTTCGGCCCGCCTATATAAGGGATAAGGATTTACCTTCTCACCCACGCCTTCTTCCTCCTTTGCTTATCCATCTCCGCCGCGACTCAAGCTCCAACGCCCAAGTTCACAAGATCTCGCCTTTGACCTTCTCCGAATATGTCCGAGCGGAGGAAAATGGTTGGCCTCCACCGCTAAGGAGGAGCACATCACCAAGCGCGCAGCGCGGATACCTTTTCGGCGATATCGCGCGATCGGCTGCCCGATGAGGGCAGCTTATCCCTACCCCGGGCCCCATGAGAGGGTCGCCTTCCTTCCCCACTTCCCACGCGGATCGGGCTTTCCACTCCACCCATTCATCCGGGGATCATGTTTTACTACGGCCTGGATTTCCACGATCCGCGCCAACTTCATCCTCAACATCTCGGCGTTTATCGTCGGTGCGAGGCCTTCCTCTGCATCCGCCCCACTTCGACTGCGGCTCAAGACCTTCAACGTCAAGTCAAGGTTGTGAAGGGCACGCAAGCGGAATGCGGAGGCGCCATGTTGGGTAAGTTGCCCAACGCCTTTGGCTAGAAGGGCCTTCGTGGACTCCGCCAAGGGGTGGCAATCGGGTGGTTCTACATCACCGAGCCGCGCAAGCCCACATGGGCTGCGGCCCCCCGAGTTTAGATCTGGTGTCCCCACGCAGCTCACCTCCGAAAGAGAAGGGCTTGCTTTGTGGGGCAATCCGAAGGAGGTGACGGGACTCCGAGCCTGCATCCATAAGCTGGTGAGCAATAAGCTCAGGCTCGTCGATGTGGTCCAAGTCATGCTCATCCGCCGGATTCTCCCATGCCAAGAACGGGCATTCAATCTGTGGGAGTTCAATCCGGAACAGCACCAGGCGCTGAGCGGGCTCTTCGACACGACATATGAAGGCGCTCGAGGATGCTGTTTAAGGCGCCAAGCCCCGTGATCCGCGACGGTAGCTCATGGATTCCGCCGCAACATCTCGGCCGACGAGGTAAGCGATTCAACCCGTTCACGGGACACTTGTGGTAATCAAATTGATTCTCGAGGGTTTCATTCTTTCTTTTCCTCCGACAGAATGGATGGAGAAGGCCAAGCAGCTCATCAGCCCGGCTCCCATGCCGAAGACCCAGAGAATGCCCGCTTAGCGGGGTTGCTGGTTCCGCACCGCACGTGGTGCCGGAGAAGAAGGCCAAGAAGGTGGCATGGGACTCAAAGAGTTCTCGCAATCAAAGCGCCCGACGACGAGGCGGACTCCTCCCCCGAAGACGAGGAGGAGGAGGACTCTCTCCCGGAGGAGGGAGAGAAGAAGAGGAAGGGTTCCCCAATAAGGGAGGCCGAAGGGTCCAAGAGGGGGAGGACTATCCCCCCGGACAGTTTCGCCAACACCACCGTTGGCGAGGATGAATGGTCTCCAAGGACCAGGCGTCCGGCAAGATCGTAAGTATCCGGATATTTGATATGTAATTTCTTTCGTGTCGCGTAGTGTCCTTCTAATGCCGCGTTCTGTCCGTAGTCCGGCCGATGATGATCTCCCCGCTTCATCAAGCGGGTCATTGGCCCCGTCGGATGTGGATTCTCTTCCGACTGCCACTACCCCCATGCCGGTGAGGACAACGAGGTGGGATCCCAGAGAGAGACCCATCAGGAGGAGGCTCCGGAGGCGCCGTTAGGCTGCCTCCCGGACTTTGTGCCGGACTCTACATCGGAACCCGCAGTGGTTCCAGAGTCCGGTGGGCGGCCCCTTCGAAAGAAGGGCAAGACCGTGACACCGGCGATCTCCGTCCAACCGGAGGCGCCGGATAACTTGTTGGAGGCGCTTAAAGGCGCTTCCATCGAGGAAGAACACCACACTATCAGGAGTGCGGTGATTCAGAAGGTTCAGCTCGCCAAGAGCGGGCTGACCGAAGCCTGCAGCAGCCTTTTAACAGGCTTTGAGGTAAGAAGTTAAAATTATGTATTGTAATACCGCATAGACAGTAGCCCCTAATGCTCGGTTCGGTGTTCGGAAAGAAAAGCCGGACTGAGGATCTAACAAGATATACGCAGGGTTGCTTAAAATATGTCAATATGGGTTTGCAGGCTGCTCTGCTGACCTGTGCCGCACTATCGGCGGAGGTCGATGTGTTGAAGAAGGATCTCGAGCGGTCCGAGCAAGAGCTCGGCCATGCCAAGAAGCAGCTCGAGGACAAAGAAGGTGAGTCACACCACTTTGAATAGTTACCTTACAGAAAAGGATTTTGGTTGCAATAAAATTAACAAGGATAATATGGGAATTGCAGGGCCCACGACGAGGTGGTAGCCTGAAGGAGGTGTGTCATGCGCCAACGCAGCATCTTGCCACGGAGCGGGAGGAGCGAGAGAAGCAGGAGGCACGGGTGGCGGAAGTATGGCAAGAGCTCCAGGCTCTCATGGAGAAGCATGAGAGTTTGGAGCGTGACTCCAAGACTCGAGAGTCCGAGCTTGCCTCGGCTCTCGAAAGTGCCAAGTCCGCCAAGGCCGAGGCCCGTAAGGCCCTTCAGGAGGTTGAATATGTGAAGAAGATAGCGGCGGGTAAGGCATTTTTCATGCAAAGCAAGCATGTTAATGTAGAATACCTGACACTTACCCGCATTCGGAGCTCTCCAGGGGCGTTTGCAGATCTGCCGCGTAGTGCCTCTGATGCCGCCGCATTCTATCGTGGCGAGGAGGGGAGCTCGACGGAGAAAGTCTTCTGGTCTCAGTACGCTGAGGCCGGACACCCGGTGCCCCCAAGCGACCAGCTGAAGGAGCTGGTCGAACTCCACAAGGTAGCTGAGGAGGCCATGAAGGGCCTTATAGTCCGGCTGTGGCCTGGACAGGCCATGCCTGGGAGCTACTTTGGCCTCGTCGGCGGCTGGTGGATGCATGCCCCGGTGGAGGTCGCCAAGCGCCCTCCTTTGTATTGAAGGTGCTCGTCGGGCCCTTGCCCGCACAAAGGTGCACTGGGCAAATTGATGCGAGAAGCTTCTCACGACCCACCGCCACGGGCAAGGAGTATCGCACGCTGAAATGTATTATAAAACTGTCTCAAGGGAGCCCGCGATATTGCGGATGAGTGCCCTAGAAATGTAATCTTTGAATGAACTCGCTATGTATTATCCTCGGCGCTGAAAACTTCGCTCATGTGCGCCTTTAAGCAACGCTTGTTTAATTTAAAATATTACCTTACGTGCGTCGCTTATAAAATCGAGAGATGGCAAGTCATTGGCTTCAGCCCCCAAGCCACGAAAGTGCCGGGTGTTGGGATAAACTTGAGCACTCTTGTTCCCATTTTTGGGTCCATCTAGGAGGCGCCAACGCAACGTAACAAGGCAACCGGACTTATAATGCTTGAACACTCTCACTTAGCCATAGAATTCTATAATTTTAAATTTTGGCGAAGCCTCGGTATTCGAAGACCGAACCGGGCGCTATCCATGCCTTCGCCGGACATGGTCCGAATCGAGTCTTTATGACCCGAAGGACCTCTCGAACAGCGACCGCTCTCGCCTTATCATGCCGGCGGTTTTAGCTTCCATCGAGGCGCCGCCTGCCAACCGGGCGCAATCGCAGTGGTTCTCCCAAAGGCCACCTTAGCCGACAGAACGGAACGAAGGCACCAAAACATGGGAGCCGCAAACCCAACTATTGACCCAAGACATGATTCGAGCCGATTCATATAATGTATAAGTTCGGGTGCCGACTTATGAAAGTGTTGGACTTATCACACCATAGTGTGGGGAACATGAGCCCCTGGCGTATTAGGCCATACCAAAATATACGGGTGCAAGATGTCATATAATGAGCATATATATATAAAAGGTAATGCAATTGCAGTCAAAAAAGTGCTGCATTATTTATCAAAGAAAGTCTACTATGAGTGCAGACTGATACAAATAGTGCGGTAAGCAAGGGATTTGGACTAATTAAACATGTCCCCCCTCCAGGGGTGAGCTGCGGACTTGGTGTATATAATCAAATTGAATGCTCGTAATTGAGACCACCTGAGTGTTCATCGCAGCCTTCTTTCGTCCCTGACTGTTGCATCATGAGTTCGGCAGCTTCATCGCCGGACAGGGCCTCTGGTTAACGGAGTCCTGTGTACACAAAGAAGGAAAATAAAAAATAAAAAATAAAAAGGGGTCACACTTACGAGCCCCTGGTGTGGTTGAACCGCACTCTGGGTACATTGCGATCGTGCCCCTTCCCCTGTGCCCATGGTATCTCCAAAGCGTAATGATGTACGTGGAGTGTTATTCTTGTGATCATGCGCGGGCGAGGGTTGGGGCCGCATTGCTACGTCTGCTCTGATCACTCCAGGTGGTCTTGGTTGGTATTGCTTCAGGCACGTTTTGCTGTATCCGGCCGTTTAACAGCCGGACTCGAGAATTGCCTTAAGAGGCTGCTCTGTACTTCTGCCGTGAGAGCCGCTGTATGTTCCTCCATTCGGAGGGAGCGTTCCATATTCCCGTTGACCGTGATGACTCCACGAGGGCTTGGCATCTTGAGCTTGAGGTATGCATAATGCGGCACGCGCTGAATTTTGCAAACGCGTTCGTCCGAAAGCAGAGCGTGATAGCCGCTATGAAATGGGACTATGTCAAAGATTAACTCCTCGCCCGAAATTGTCCGGGATCCAAGACCACTTCCGCAGTTATGAGCTCGCATAGCTTGGCTTCCACACCTTGAATGACACCTTTAAAGGTTGTCTTTGTAGGTTTAATCCTTGAGGGGTCTATGCCCATTTTGTGCACTGTATCCTGATAAAGCAGGTTCAGGCTACTACTGCCGTCCATAAGGACTCTCGTGAGGTGAAATCCATCGACGATTGGGTCTAAAACCAATGTGGCGAATCCGCCATGGCGTATGCTGGTCAGATGGTCTCTTCGATCGAAAGTGATCGGACAAGAGGACCATGGATTGAACTTCGGGGCGACTGGCTCCATCGCATAGACGTCCCTTAGTGCGCGTTTCCTCTCCCTTTTGGGTATATGGGTGGCGTAAATCATGTTCACCGTCCGCACTTGTGGGGGAAAACCCTTCTGTCCTATATTGTTCGGCGGTCGGGTCGCCTCCTCGTCGTCGCTGTTTAGCCCCTTGTCGTTGTTTTCGGCAATTAACTTGCCTGCTTGCTTAAACACCCAGCAATCTCTATTAGTGTGATTAGCTGGTTTTTCAGGGGTGCCATGTATCTGGCATAAGCGGTCGAGTATTCGGTCCAAATTGGACGGACCCGGAGTGGTTCTTTTGAATGGCTTCTTCCGCTGACCGGGTTTAGAGCCTCGGAATCCGACGTTGACCGCCGTATCCTCCTTATCGTCGCTGTTAATGCGGTGTTTGTTTTTGTTTCTACGTGACCTGCCATTGTTGTCCTTAGTATCCAGACTGCCAGAATTTTTACGGAGATTGTTGCTGCGAGCCAGCCAGCTGTCCTCTCCCGCGCAAAAGCGGGTCATTAATGATGTGAGGGCTGCCATGGATTTCGCTTTTCTTGCCCCTGTGCCGGGCTAGCCATTCGTCCCGGATGTTATGTTTGAAGGCTGCAAGGGCCTCTGATCCCGGACAATGACGATTTTGTTTTTGTTTGTCAAGAACCATGTCCGTAATTGTCCGCCGATTCGTCTGGCTGCTGAATAATGTGGCTTAGGTCATCGGCTTCTGGTTGTCGCACATACGTGCTCTGGAAGTTGTCTAGGAATGCGGCTTCCGTGTCTTCCCAAGACCCAATTGACTCTGCGGGCAAGCTGTTTAGCCAATGCCGAGCTGGTCCTTTAAGCTTGTGGGAGATACTTGATGGCATGGAGATGCGCCGCCGGGCCATATGAATGTGGAGAAGATAACCTTCGATCCAAACCGCTGGGTCTGTTGTGCCATCGTAAGATTCGATGTTTACGGGTTTAAACCTTCGGGATTTGATGATCCATTACTCGCCAATGAAGCATAGCGGTGTGCGCGCCTCAGATCGAGTGATATCGCGACGCAGCTCGAGAGAGCGCTGTCCGCTGTGTTTGGCCCAGCCGGGGTTATTATATCCGGCGCGACGGTATTCGTCATGGGTCGTGGGGCGGACACGTGATCCGTAGATGGATCTGGATTGCCTTGCTTTGTCCTCCAATATGTCTCGCAAGTCCGCGCGTTCCCTCTTGGCTTCAGACTTTTGGAGCGATGCCGGGCACGGTCTTGGCTGGGGGCCTCGATGCTTCTCTGTCACGACCACGGGTGGTCGGTCACCAGATCGTCTTGCCTGGTGATGGAGGTATGTATGCTTCCTCCTCTAATCGGGGAGCAGCTTGCGCCTTGGGTAGCTTTTGAGGGCGCTCGAGTTTATAATCTTTGGCCGTGAGGACCTCGGTCCATCGATCGCCAGCAGGTCCCGATCAGCTTGAAGTTGTTGCTGCTTTTTCTTTAGGCTGTTTGTCGTGGCGATAAGCCCGCTTGAAACGCTCTTGTTCGACGGGTCCTCGTGTATGACGAATTCGTTATCGCTGAGGCTTGCTTCGCCTTCGGAGGGAGGCATATAGTTGTGATCCTCGACCTTCGCTCCCGCCGCCTCTCGTGAGGGCTTTTCTCGCATCCTCCGCGCCGAGTCTTGCCGGAGGGGTTGTCTTCGCACTCTCTGGGTATTATTATCTCCTCGCAGGAATCTCCATTCTTGCTGTGTTGGGATATAGAGCGGCGCCGCAAACGCCGCATTTGGGCTGCTTTTTAAAGAATCTGCCTCCGCCGCTTCTTCGCCGCCCCCGCCTTTTTGGGTGTCCACCATGTATATGTCATATGATGAGGTGGTCTTCAAAGTGCCAGAGGCGCTGGTTCTGTCCCTCTCAAAGATCGCCGCCCATAGCATCGATGTCATCGGAGTCGTAGTCTAGCATGTCTGCTAGATTGTCGATAGTGGCTACAACGTGGGTGGTGGGTGGGCTCAATTTCTTCGTCGTCTGCACCCCAACCATCCTCGCCATAGTCCGGCCAGGACTCTCCCGATATCGAGAGATGCTTTAGCGAATTTAGGATGTCGCCAAAGGTCGAGTATTGGAAGATGTCCGCGGCGGTGAATTCCATAACCGGCGCCCAATCCGAATTGATTGGTAGAGGCGTGGGAGGTTCGGAGTCCGGCAAGGAGTCCGACACCTCGGAATCACGATTTTCGCGAGGGACAAGATTAACGTTCGACTCCATCGCTGTGGAAGTTGAAGCCCCCGAGGTGGTGTCCATCCACCGATCCTCGAATTGGGTGATAGGCTCTGGACTAAAGGCCGAAGTGGATTCATGTGCGGCCACCAAGGCACCGTCCGGCGGCAGAGCTAGATCATGCCCATCGTCACAGTGTGGCGCGCTTGGCTGTGGCTCGAGTCCGTCAAAGATCAAGTCTCCGCGGACATCGGCTGTGAAGTTTAGGCTTCGAATCGACTCGATAGCTGGGGCGAAGCTTCGATCTGCTCCAGATGGCTGCTTAATTGCCCGCAAAGCGGCCGCCAACACGAAAATCTGTTTGGGGAGAAAAGTCTCATCCTGGACAGCATTGTTGGTTGAAGATGCCATCGGGCCTATCGGTGACGACATAGAGGAACTCTCAATGAAAGCACCAATGTCGGTGTCAAAACCGGCGGATCTCGGGTAGGGGGTCCCGAACTGTGCGCCTAGGCGGATGATAACAGAGACGAGGGACATGATGTTTTTACCTGTGTTCGGGCCCTCTCGATGGAGGTAAAACCCACGCCCCGCTTGATTAATATTGATGATATGGGTAGTACAATAGTGGATCTAGCACGAGATCAAGGAGGCTAAACCCTAAAGCTAGCCTATGGTATGATTGTTGTAATGTATGTTGTCCTACGGACTAAAGCCCTCCGGTTTATATAGACACCGGAGGAGGCTAGGGTTACACAGAGTTGGTTACAATGGTAGGAGATCTACATATCCAGACGCCAAGCTTGCCTTCCACGCCAAGGAAAGTCCCATCCGGACACGGGACGGAGTCTTCAATCTTGTATCTTCGTAGTCTTGGAGTCCGGCGGACGATGATAGTCCGGCTGTCCGGACACCCCCTAGTCCAGGACTCCCTCATCTACTGTATTCCAACTTTTATATGGTTCATACCCCCCGATAGTAGCCACAGGTGCATCAAAATAAGCAAACAACACGTGAAAAACAGAATCTGCCGAAAACAGAACAGTCTGTAGCAATCTAGATATTTCGAATACTTATGTAACTCCAAAAATGAAAACTAATCTCCTCTACAAAAAGAATCAGTATTTTATAGCGCTTCTGCTAAAAATGAAAACTAATCACATGGGCGCAAAAGTTTCTGTTTTTTAGCAGGATCAAATCAACTATCCCCGTAGGCTATCCCAAAGGTCTTACTTGGCACAAAAACTAATTAAAACTCAAAACCACAACTAACTAGAGGCTAGATGAAATATTTATTGCAAAAGAGGACCTAAAAAGCAAGAATAAAAATAAAATTGGGTTGCCTCCCAACAAGCGCTATTGTTTATCGCCCCTAGCTAGGCATAAAAACACGAATAGATCTAAGTGTTGTCATCTTTGGCATGCAATCCATAAGTGGCTCTCATAATAGTTTCATAAGGCAATTTAATTTTCTTTCTAGGGAAGTGTTCCATGCCTTTCCTTAACGGAAATTGAAATCTAATGTTTCCTTCTTTCATATCAATAATTGCACCAATCGTTTTAAGGAAAGGTCTACCAAGAATAATAGAACATGTAGGATTGCAATCTATATCAAGAACATAATTCCTATTAGCAACAATAAGAACAACATTAATTCTTCCCATAGGTTTCTTAATAGTGGAATCCGCAAGATGCAAATTTAAGGAACAATCATCAAATTCACAGAAACCTAACACATCACATAAAGTTTTCGGAATTGTAGAAACACTAGCACCCAAATCACACAAAGTTGTCGGGGAGAACGACACCTATGGGATCACGGGGAATCCCTACTACAGTTGACAGGGCGCGGGGCTATGGAAAGAGCGGCTTTAGAAGATCAACGCGGGGGAATTTTATCCAGGTTCGGGCTGCCCCTAATCCTGCTTTGGTGTGTTTATCCGATGTTCTTGGACTAGCTACAAGATGTGCAGGGGCCAAAAAGTCTGAATCCTTCCTTAGTACACCTTGGGCCTCCTTTTATAGTCAAAGGGGTTGCCATAGTGGCACACAGGAGGTGGATAGTGGGTACAGTGTACATGTCTATTTCCAGGAACCGTAGGACAAACGCATTAAATGTGGTACCAACGTGCCCTCTTGCTTTATCGGGGACGGCAAAGAAGCGCGTCCAGTCCGTCGCCGCCTCGCCTCACTCCAAAGCGCGTCCAGGCTGACAAGGCGTGCAGCGCCATGCTGGCTGGCTGGCTGCTGAGCTGGTGCGGTGGCAGAGCCTTCACGAAGATCTGCATGGCACCACGCAGGTGCTTGCTAAGTTGGCCTGCGAGCCGCATGCCACCATGCAGGTACCTGCTTAGTTGGCGGGCTGACTGCTGTGTTGGAACGGTGGTGGAGCCTCGGTAGGTGTGGGACTGGCTGTGGCCCCACAGATGTCCCCAGCAAGGGTCTTGCCGGGGGCCCTGCAAGGGTCTTGCCGGGGTCTTGTGGGCGTTCCCGGCAACGGTCTTGCCGGGGCCTTCGTCTTCTGGTTCTCATCTAGATCAGCAGGCCTTTGGTCTTCACAAATATCTGCATGCCACCTATGCATGCGCCTCCCGAGCCCTGGTTCTAATGTTTTTGATGGTGTCGGAACCCTTGGGCTCGAGGGTGGCGGCCTTGCTGGTGTTGGGTAAGTTGCCCCGGCAAGGCTCTTGCCGGGGCTACGTAGGCCACCCCGGCAGGGCTCTTGCCGGGGGAAGCCCATCTCGTCCCTTTGCTCCTTGCACCTCTAGCTTGGTGCTGCTCTGGTAGTCTTGTGTCTCCGCTTCCTCTACCCCGTGCTGCCAAGTGCGGCCGTAAGCGTGGCTGTGACTGCTCGTGCACAAGTAAAGGGGTCCAGAAGGCCCCTACTTTTGTACACCGACAGGAGCCCCCGGGCCTAGGCCACATATTAGTGCGGAGCGTTATTGGGCCAGGCCCAGAACGGTGCGCGGGCACGTGTGGCGGAGTTTTTACCGCAGTGACCCCTCGCCAGTTGCGCTTCCCCATGACCCGCGTTGAACGCGCGACGTGGGGGCGTGTGTGACGTGGGGGTCATGCGTGGGGCGATAGCGTCGTGCTTGCATCACGTCGTAGTGAATAGTAAAGAGGTGACCCGCGTCTTCCCCATAAAAAGGAAAACCGCAGGCGCGCTACTCATTTACCCTCTGTGCCTTTACCAATCTTGGAACCGTCGTCCCCTTCTTCTTCCTCAAGCTCTTGCCTCTGCTCGCCACTGTTGCGCCCAAATTGCCCTCTTGCTTTATTTCCTCTCAACCGCCATGGCGCCCAAGACGGGCAAGGGCAAGGAGTGGCCAAGGACGCAGGGGGGAAGAGGCACCGGAGAGCGAGCTGGTGGAGATGCGGATGCAGCGCGCCCTCTTCCCCTCGACAGTCGACGTGCTCACCCTCAAGGACATGTTCGGGCCCCTGTGGGGAAGGGTGACGTCGGGGCATCCTGCTACGTACGTCATTCCTGCCTCCTGTGCCGAGGCCAAGCCAACGCAGTACCCTTTCTTCGTTGATTACTTCTCCTACAGGCTCTGCCCCTTTCTCTGATTTCTTCAGCGATGTCATGCACACCTACGGCTTCCATCTTCTGGACCTTACGCTGAATGCCGTGGCGTGCATGGCCTTCTTCGCCCATCTCTGCGAGGGCTTTGCCGGAGTTCTCCCCAGCACGGCGCTCTTCCGCCACTACTTCTACCCTCGCATCCAGCCAGGGGGCGCCATCTCCGGCTGCATCACCTGGATCCCGAGGTCCCGGGAGAAGGGCACGTATCCGGAGGGCACCCAGAAAGAGAGGTGGGACGAGTGGCGGGGCCAATGGTGCTGGATCGAGGAGAGAGATCCGCCGGAGCTCGCCGGTCTGCCGCAAGGACTGGAGCGACCTTGATGCAAACGACAAGACGCTATCAGTCGCCACCACGAGGATCCATCGCCTCACCGTGGTCGGGCTCACGCTCGAGATGATTGGGGCCGATTTCATCCGCCACCGAATCGCCCCTCTGCACAACAAGGGGAGGCCGGCCTGGGACTACAGAAATGCGACTGACATCATGAGGGACCGCCCTGGATTGAAGCATAATTTCACGGTGCTGCAATACGCCCATCTTTGCTAGAGGCTCTTCTAGCTCAAGGTGGACGAGGCCGGCCGAGTCGAGAGGACCGGCAAGGCCGAGAAGGCCGAGAAGGCCGGCAAGGCCGAGAAGGCCAGCAGGTCTGTCAGGCTCGGTGGGTCATGTTTGGGTTTCCAGCGGGAGTGGTCCCGCTGAGCAACAAATCTTGCCAGATCACCATCATCGCCATGATGCCGGACTTCAATGCGCACGACCTCGATCCAAGCTGGGCCGAGCCGGAAGCGGAGCGGGTGCAGGCCTTCTTCAACAACCTGTCGGAGAGGTATGTTCACGACGAGCCATTGCTCGTCCGCAACACCACCAAGGAGGAGCTGGAATACATTGCCGCCAGGGCGGAGGAGGCGGCACTCGCCAAGGAGGCCGGCAGCATCGGCACTAAGGAGGATGAGGCCGACACGGCCGCAGAGGAGAAACAGCTCGCCGAGTGGGCGGGGTCTGGCGGGGAAGCCAGCGGCGTCGACGCCGGGGCTCCCCTTGTCGAAGAGGTGGCCAAGGAGTCAGCTGAAGAGGAGACCGAGGTGGATAACTCCTTGGCCTAGGGGAGGAGACGCGTCATGCGGTGGGCCAGCTCCGGCAAGCCGGTCCGGCCCGGCAGGACCACGCGGCAGCAGGAGGCTCAAGCGCAGCTCGTGTGCCAGACGAGGGTCGCGGTGGCGAAGAAGAAAGCAGCGACCGCCGCCTCTTCCTCGTCCAAGTGGTGCAGGATGCCATCCCCCTCTCCTCCTCTTTTGGACGATGCCCTAGAGGCCGAGTTTGACCTTGGGTCCTTCATCCCAAAAAGGAAGAGGAAGCCAGCGGAGAAGGAGGTGGAACACGGGTAAGCACTTCACCTCTCATCTTTCCCTGATCCCCCCCCTCCCCGCCTGCGCTATCTTTCCTCAGTTTGATCTTGTCTTCTCAAGGACACACAGACGCTGGCCCAGAGGGCGGCGAAGAATGCCAGTGCTTCGGCCGGCGACCAGCCCCCGGCGAGCACCCCGCGCACGTCGGCATTGGTGGTGATCAGCCCGGATAACAACCCCCGGCTCAGCCCCCAACGTGAGTCCATCACTCACTCCTTGCCGATGAGCATTGGGGCATGAATCTTGGTGCTGACCTTGCTGGATTTGCAGGAGGAGAGCAGCAACAGAAGGAGCCGTTGAGGGCCGCCCCCGACACGCCGCCCCCATCGACTACGCCACCCAGAGGAGCATCCTCGGCAAGGGCACCTACCCCCGAGCCCATGCGCACGGAGGAAGAGGAGGTGAACTTGGGCGGCAGTGGCTCCACCCCAGCAATGAACATTGCCCAGGAGGGAACCACTTCTTCCCAGCTCGGCACGGGTAAGTGGCCTACCTCCCATTCCGGTCTCTTTTTCTTTCTTTTTATTTTTATGAACCTTGATCTTGGCCTCGTTGACCCATCTTCCTTGCAGTTTCCAGACCCTCCCTCGATGGACCAGGAGGATATCAACACCGTCATCGAGGAGGTCGCCAAGGATGCCGAGGCCGAGGCTGACAAGATTGCTGCCGAGGAGGACGCCAAGACCGCCACTGAGGAGGCCGTCAAGGGGCCTGCCGGGGAGGCCGGCAAGGCCGCTGCCGAAGAGGCTGGTAAGGCTACTGCCGAGGAGGCCAGCAAGGGGCCTGCTGGGGAGGAGGTTGCTGACGACGAATCTTCCTCCCCTACAGCCCCCACCTTGGGCAAGTACTTGAAGGTGGGCGACGACCTATTCGTCACCTCCCACAGACGGTGAGCACCAGGGCGCGAGCCGAAGGAGAGGTGTTCGATGACAAGGCACTCACCACTGCCGGGCTCCAGGTTATTGATGAACCGAGCACTGGCGCTAGCGGTTCCCAAGAGGAGCAGCTCCTCCGAGCCATGAGCGTCAACTTCCAGAAGCTCCAGGCGCTCCACCATGCCCGCCAAAACAAGGTGAAATCCAGGATGTCAGTGGTGGACAAGGCGGAGGCAGATTTTGAGGAGCGCGGGACTCAGACGCAAACCTGGTTTGGCAAGGCCCGGGACGAATTGAGGGCCGCCCAGGGTGAGCTGGAGGGGCGCAAGCGAGAGCTCATCCTGAAGCAGGCCAACATCGAGAAGGCCCAGGAGGCGGCGAAGAAACAGGCCGCCAAGGATGAGGCTACCCGGCTGTAGCAGCAGACTTCACTGGACACCCAGGAGGAAGACCTACCACCCGGGAGCAGGCGCTTGCCACCACGCTCCATGGCAAGGATGAGGAAATTGAGAAGAATATTGCACAGCGGACCCAGGAGCTGGAGCAGAAGCACATGGACGCACTCAATGCTCTAGCCCTGGACCATGCCGGCAAGGTGAAGGAGCTGCAGATGGAGCGGGACGGGCTGAAGAAGAAGGTCTTGGAGCTGACGGAGGAGAGGGACACGGCCAACCGCACTTTGGCGGATGCGCAAGCCGCGGTCTCCGACAAGGCCAAGCTGCTCTCCGAGGCCAGTGGCTCCATCAATGATCTGAAGCTGAAGGCGGACGGCTTGGAGGGGACATTCCCAGAGGTTAGGGCCCAGGAGGAGACCCTGACCAAGGCCCTCGAGACCGAAAAGCGGCTGCGGAGTGATGACGCCACCACCCACAAGGAGTATGTGGGCAGCGTCAATCTCTGGATCAGCCGGATGTCAGGTTCTCCTAAGAGCCGAACATGAGCCCCAATGCTAGGTTGGCCCTGTTCTTCGAGGGCGTCCTTGAAGCCCTAGAGCGGCTCCGCTCCAACCAAGCAATTTATCTGGCCAATGAGTCCCAGAGGCTCTGCCATTGTGCCCTGACCAAGGTGCTCACCAAGGTGGCGTTCTGGATCCCCAACGTCGACTTCACCGATGTGCTGGAGAGCTTGCCGGAGGATGCAGACCTCACGGTGCTCGAGAAGCATATCGAGCCCATCATCATCTGCGTCGACGGACTCAAGAGGGTGGAGGGCCAGCGCCGGGACTAGGCACCCCGATTCTCATCACCGTTGCGATTTCATGACCAAGATAATTTTATCTTAAGTTAGAACCGCAACAATTATTGATGTAATATAACTCTGAAGTACTTTCAAAATGATGAATGCTATCTTCCTGTTTGATCTTTCCTTATTTGTACGCACCCTACACTTAGTTGGGTAGGTTTGCTGATGCGTAAACCCATGCTATGGCGCTTTGAGGAACGGATCCTTACCAGCCTGCCGGGGGGCGCTTGCTGCCGGGCAAGCCATCTTGCCGCTCTCAGTGCGGCCACTTGAGCTATTGAGCAGACTCGAAACAGAACAAGGGTGTTGCCAATAGAGGGCAAGCCACCTTACCGTTCTCAGCGCGGCCGCTTGAACTATTGAGCAGACTCGAAAGAGGATAAGGGCATTGCCAATAGCGGAAGGGTCCCATTGCGTGTAGGTTTTCCATACAAAGAGCAAGATCTTTCGAGGAGAATAACCTTATATTAAGAAGAATTGCTCAAAGTTTTGCGTGACTTAGCTTTTCGCGGTCACACGGATGATTGTTGCAGCTGTGGACGGCACCAGAGTGTGACTGATCGACGTCGCCTTCTCCTCTCAAGCCGTCGCGACGAAGGAGTCGGTGAGTTGACTCCAAAACCCAATTTTCACAGCTTGCCTCCCCTACCTGGCGTGCCAACGATGTCGGGGAGAACGACACCTATCGGATCACGGGGAATCCCTACAACGGTTGACAGGGCGCGGGGCTGTGGAAAGATCGGGTTTAGAAGATCAACGCGGGGGATTTTATCCAGGTTCGGGCCGCAAGCGATGAGTAATACCCTAATCCTACTTTGATGTGTTTATCTGGTGTTCTTGGGCTAGCTACAAGACGTGCAGGGGCCAAAAAGTCAGAATCCTTCCTCAGTACGCCTTGGGCCTCCTTTTATAGTCAAAGGGGTTGCAACAGTGGCACACAGGAGGTGGAAAGTGGGTACAATGTACAAGTTTTTCTCCAGGAACTGTAGGAAAAATGCATTAAATGCGCTGCCAACGTGCCCTCTTTCTTTATCGTGGACGGCAAAGAAGCTCATCCCATCTGTCGCCGCCTCGCCTTGCTCCGACGAGCATCCAGGCTGACGAGGCGTGCAGTGCCAGGATGCCTGGCTGCTGAGCTGGTGCGGTGGCAGAGCCTTCATGAAGATCTGCATGCCACCACGCAGGTGCTTGCTGAGTTGACCTGGCAGCCGCACGCCGCCACACAGGTACCTGCTTAGTTGGCGGGCTGACTACTATGTTGGAACGGCGGTGGAGCCTCGGTAGGTGTGGGCCTAGCTGTGGCCCCGCAGATGTTCCCGGCAAGGGTCTTGCCGGGGTCTTGTGGGCGTCCCAGGCAAGGGTCTTGCCGGGGGCCTTCATCTTCTGGTTCTCATCTAGATAAGCAGGCCTCTGGTCTTCACAAAGATCTGCATGCCACCTATGCAGGTGCCTCCCGATCCCTCATTCTAATGTTGTTGATGGTGTCGGAACCCTTGAGATCGAGGGTGGCGGCCTTGCTGGTGTTGGGTAAGTTGCGCCAGCAAGGCTCTAGCCAGGGCTACGTAGGCCGCCCCGGCAAGGCTCTTGCCGGGGGAAGCACATCTTGTCCCTTTGCTCCTTGCTCCTCTGGCTTGGTGCCGCTTTGGTAGTCTTGTGTCTCCGCTTCCTCTGCCCCGCCCTGCCAAGTGCGGCCGTAAGCGTGGCTGCGACTGCCCGTGCACAAGTAAAGGGGTACAGAAGGCCCCTACTTTTGTACACCGGCAAAAGCATAGCACTCATAATCTTTAATTTTAATCTTACTAGTAGGTTCCCACTCATCATAAAGTTTTCTAGGGATAGAAACTTCCAATTCAAGCTTTTCTTCAAAAGATTGCATCATAGCATCAACAATATGTTTAGTAAAAGCTTTGTTTTGATTATAATCATGAGGAGAATTCAACATGGATTGCAACAAGGAAATACAATCTATTAAAGAACAATTATCATAATTAAAGTCCTTGAAATCCAAAAGAGCGGGTTCATTGCTACCTAAAGTTTTGACCTCTCCAATCCTACTTTTATCAATTGTTGCGCCAAGATCTAAAAACTCCGAATCATTGGGACGCCTTCTAACTAAAGTTGACTCATCTCCAGTCCCATCTTTATCAAGATTTACATTGTAAAACAAATATTCAATAGGAGTCACATCAATCACTTTAAGATCTTCATCATTATTTTTACGGAAACTAGAAGAACACTCTTTTATAAACCAATCTTTCTTAGCACGCATCTTAGTGGTTCTTTATTTGCACTCATCAATGGAAATTCTCATGGCTTTGAGAGACTTATTGATATCATGCTTAGGTGGAATACATCCAAGTTTCAAAGAATCAACATCAAGAGAAATTCTATCCACGTTCCTAGCCAAATCATCAATCTTAAGAAATTTTTCTTCAATCAAAGAATTGAAATACTTTTGTGAACTAAAATATAATTTAACATTATTCTCAAAATCAGATGGCATCTTATTATAATTTCCATAATAATTGTTGTAGGAATTACCATAATTATTAGAGGAATTACTAGGAAATGGCCTAGAATTAAAATTACCTCTATACGCGTTATTACCAAAATTGTTCCTACCAACAAAATTCACATCCATAGATTAATTATTGTTCTCAATCAAAGTAAACAAAGGCATATCATTAGGATCAATAGGAGCACTCTTATTAGCAAAAAAAAAATCATAATCTCATCCATCTTTCCACTCAAAACATTTATTTCTTCAATCGCATGCACTTTTTTTCTAGTGGAAGATCTTTCGGTATGCCATTGAGAATAATTAACCATAATATTATCTAGGAGTTTAGTAGCTTCTTCTAAAGTAATTTCCATAAAAGTGCCTCCCGCGGCCGAATATTAAAGATTTCTAGAAGTAAAATTCAATTCGGCATAAAAGTTTTGTATAATCATCCACAAATTCAAACCAGGAGTAGGGCAATTTCTAATCATCAACTTCATACTCTCCCAAGATTGTGCAACATGTTCATGATCAAGCTGCTAAAAATTCATAATATCATTCCCAAGGGATATGATCTTAGCGGGAGGAAAGTACTTGGAAATAAAGGCATCTTTACACTTATTCCATGAATCAATACTATTTTTAGGCAAAGATGAAAACCAGGTTTTAGCGCGATCCCTAAGCAAGAACGGAAATAGCTTCAACTTAACAATATCATTATCCACATCTTTTTTCTTTTGCATATCGCACAAATCAACGAATATATTAAGATGGCATGTGGCATCTTCATTGGGAAGGCCGGAAAATTGATCTTTCATAACAAGATTTAGCAAGGCAGTATTAATTTCACAAGATTCCGCATTAGCATCGGGAGCAATCGGAGTGCTAATAAAATCATTGTTGTTGGTATTTGAAAACTCACACAATTTGCTATTATCTTGAGCCATCGTAACAAAGCAAGCAATCCAACACGCGAGGACACAAAAAGAAAACAAAAGAGGGGCGAAGAAAAGGTGATATTTTCGAAAATCGTTTTAGAAGTAGGGGAGAGGAAATCGAGAGGCGAATGGCGAATAATGTAATGCCAGGGATGAGAGTTTGTGATGGGTACTTGGGATGTCTTGGCTTGTCGTAGATCTCCCCGGCAACGGCGCCAGAAATCCTTCTTGCTACCTCTTGAGCTTGCGTTGGTTTTTCCTTTCAAGAGGAAAGGGTGATGCAACAAAGTAGCGTAAGTATTTCCCTTAGTTTTGAGAACTAAGGTACCAATCCAGTAGGAGACAACGCGCAAGCCACCGAATACCTGCACAACCAAACACCAACCTTGCACCCAACGCGATAAAGGGGTTGTCAATCCCTTCATGGTTATTTGCAACTTGAGATCTGATAGAGATGGATAAACGGTAAAGTAATATTTTTGGTATTTTTGGTTTATGGAACAGAAATTAGAAGATTGCAAAATAAAGTAAATAGGAAACTAGAACTGTAGATCAGAAACTTATATGATGGAAAATAGACCCGGGGTCCATAGGTTTCACTAGAGGCTTCTCTCAAGATAGAAAATAATACGTTGGGTGAAGAAATTAATGCCGAGAAATTGATAGAAAAGCGCAAAGTTATGATGATATCTAAGGCAATGATCATGAATATAGGCATCACGTCCGTGTCAAGTAGATCGAAACGATTCTGCATCTACTACTATTACTCCACACATCGACTGCTATCCAGCATGCATCTAGAGTATTAAGTTCATAAAGAACGGAGTAACGCCTTAAGCAAGATGACATGATGTAGAGGAATTAACTCAAGCAATATGATGAAAACCCCATCTTTTTATCCTCGATGTCAATAATACAATACGTGTCGGTTCCCCTTCTGTCACTAGGATCGAGCACCGCATAATTGAAGCCAAAGCTAAGCACTTCTCCCATTGCAGGAAAAACCAATCTTGTTGGCCAAACCAAATCGATAGTTCAAAGAACCTTGCAACGATATCAAATCATGCATAAAAGAATTCAGAGGAGATTCAAGTAATATTCATAGATAAGCTGATCATAAATCCACAATTCATCGAATCTCGGCAAACACGGCGCAAAAGAGTATTATATCGAATAGATCTCCAAGGACATCACAGAGAAATTTGTATTGAGTATCAAAGAGAGAGAGAGAGAGAGAGAGAGAGAGAGAGAAAGCCATCTAGCTACTAGCTATGGACCCGTAGGTCTGTGGTAAACTACTCACGCTTCATAGAGAGGCAATGGTGTTGATCTAGAAGCCCTCCATGATCAAATCCCCCTCTGGCAGGATGCCGGAAAAGGCCCCAAAGTGGGATCTCACGGGTATAGAAGGTTGCAGCGGTGGAAAAGTGGTTTTGGGGCTCCCCTGGAAATTTTCGGGGTATATGAGAATATATAGGAGGAAGATCTAGGTCAGGGGGTCACCGAGGGGCCCACAAGGTTGGGGGCACGCCCTACCCCCCTGGGCGCGCCCTCCATCCTTGTGGCCGCCTCGTGGCTGTCCTGACTTGCACTCCAAGTCTCCTGGGTGTCTTCTAGTCCAAGAAAAACCATCGCGAAAGTTTTATTCCATTTGGACTCCGTTTGGTATTTCTTTTCTGTAAAACTCTAAAACAACGAAAAAAACAGAAATTGGCACTGGGCTCAAGGTTAATAGGTTAGTCCCAAAAATTCATATAAAATAGCATATTAATGCATATAAAACATCCAAAAGAGGTAATATAATAGCACGGAACAATCAAAACTTATAGATACGTTGGAGACGTATCACCCCTATTTGTAGGAACATAAATAAACTTACTAGTTTAATTAGGAGGAAATTTTGGAGTAGTTTTGACGGAAGAAAAGTCGGAACCTAAATTAGTAATAATATCCTCTAACTTATAGATTATAGTGGGACATTGTTGTACCCTCTCATTAAATATAGTTTCTTTCTCCTTCAAAAATTTCAAAGTAATTCCCACCTTTGATTCAATAAGAGGTGATATGATTATGAATCTTTTTATCGAAATTTTCAATATGCTCTACTGTAGAAATTTTATTCTGAATAATATCAATCCTTTGCATCACATGTTCCAAAGTGAAAGTTGTTTCATTAATCACGATTGGTGGTGTTTCTACCAAATTTCCCATAGCATTAAAAGCATCCGTAGGGTGACATCCCATGAAATTACCCCCAGTAGTAATGTACCTTATTACTTTTCTCTCAACATGTTTTCTTTGTTCAACTCGAGAGATACTCATGTTTTCATTCGTGGGATAAGCCCCGATGATTACCCCTTATAGCATTCTACCGTTGCCAAGCTGCCCCTTTTCCTATTCGTAAGTACGATGGAATTCCCGAAGACAGGATGACGACTTCATCATGATGCTCATATGCAGCAAACTGAAGACATCAACGTTATGGTTCAACCTCTTTGATGAGAGCAGCAAGAAAAGAATATCCGTTAGAATTTCGTAACCAATCCTTTCCCCCTTACTCCACCTCTTAAATCTGGGGACAAGATTTCTTGTAGTGGAGGAGATTTGTAACACCACCAGTGTCATGCTACAGTAACCCTCTATGATTAAACTAATCATTTTTCCAAATAGTGCTTAATCACCTTTGTTCTATATCGCATTTGAAATTCCAGTCAATTCAAATTCAAGAGAAGTTTGAAGTTGCTCAAAAGTTGCTGGAAAAATGTTCATCATTTGTTAAAAAATCCATAACAATTATTTCTTAAGGAACACAACATACTTTTATGCAAAGATGAGCATTAGCAATTATAACAGCACCAATTCAACATTTTTAAATGTTATCCTATTTATGAAAAATACCAAATGAATTCTTCTGGTCTCCAAAATATTTGTGGCACTTTCTAAGATCACCAGGGAATAAAAGGGGCACTTCCCATATTTTTCCTAAGTAAATAGCATGCCCAATATTTTCTTACCCATCTCTGTTTATTAAAAAACAGAAAAAAAGAAGGAGAAAAAGAAGAAGGAGAAAGCCCCTGTGCACTTTAGCCCAGCAAGCTAAAGAAGTCGGCCCAACTAATTTAGGCCCCCTGTCGCCTTCTTCCTGTTCACGGGGGGTCGTGGCAGAGATCCCCCACCCGTGGCGGCCATCCCCCGTCTCCCCGCGCGTATAAGGGTCCCCCCTCGTCCCCTGGAACCCTAGCTCCACTCATTTTTTCCCTCGCTCTCACCCTGACGTCTCAGCACACAACCGCGCCGCCGTCACCATGGATCCCTCTGTCCCTGCGCTCAGCGTCGCCTCCGCCGCCTAGGAGCATGTCCGTCCGCTTTGCCGTCTTCGCGTACGCCATCTTCAGCACCGACTCAACGCCGGGGAGCCCTACAACGATAGGATGAAGCTCTTCGTCCTCAGCACTGACCGCCGTACCTCATTGCTCATCTCCGACTAGCCCCGGCCTCCCCGAGCTCGTCATCCACATCGCGGTGAGCTCCTTCCCCGCTTGCCTTGCTTTTCCTCCTCGAACCATCCTGGTAGTCGTCTCCCCACGTGTACAGGACACCATGGCCGGAGCACCACTCCCGCACGCGCCTTGCCTTGTCCTTGCCCACGTCCGGCCGCGACCGCCTCCCCCTGTCCTCGCCAAGGCGCACGCCCATAGCCACCTGCATGCTTGTGCCCCTTTTTGCTGTTCGCTGCCGCCTCCGCCTCTCCCATGCCGCAGTCCTGCGATGCCGCAGCGCCCCGCTCCCTAGTTGCGCGCCCGCCGAGGCTTCGGAGCTATGCGCCACCGAGCACGCCTCCAGCTGCCCTACCTGCGTCGCTCGCTTGGCCGCGCCAGGCCGCGCCTAGCCATGTTGGCTGCCGGTTGCCGCTGCGGCAGCGCTTACATCCACTGCCGGGCGCACCGCCATCGCCGCCGGCCGAGTAGGGTTCTCACCTCTTGCGCAGCGTGGTTCCCCGCTGGCTGCCTGGCCGTTGGACGAGACTTGCCTGCTCCCTGCTTGTGCGCCCATTCGTGCTCCCGCATACGTGGCTTGATTTGATTGCAACAAAATAAGGCCCGGCCCCACCCCCTTAAAATCAGGGGGGAGATGATTAGATTAGAAAGGAAAAGGGAAAAATACAGCCGTAGGATGAGGTGGGAGCACAGATGGGAGCATGGAGAGGGAGCAGGCAAGCCGGATCCCTGGCCGTTGCCTACTTGGGCCGGCCCCGCTTAATTTGGGGGTGCTAACTCCCCCATTAGCATAACCCCTCCCACTAATTACGGTAATTAACTTAATTATCTACATTAGGTAGACTACTAACTCAATGACAGATGGGCCCCGCTGTTAGCTAAACAAAATTACCTAACCTACTAGAGTCAGAGACAATGACATGCGGGTCCCACTAGACCCCCTTGACTAGTCAAACTGATCAGTCAACTAGGCAGTTGATTGGCCCCGTTGTCAGCCACTAGTGCAAATCTGGGTGCACTGCATCGGGTGCAGCCACTGATTAACTGGATTATTTTCGAATTAATATTAAATCCATAAATTTTTAGAAAATGCTTTAAACTTTGATAAATCATACAAAATAATCCGTAACTTGGAAGAAAATGTTTTCTACATGAAAGTTTCTCAGAAAAATCCAAGGAATCCGAATATGTGGTCCGTTCATCTATCACATGCCCCTAGCATTCTGAACATGGAACCGTCCCCTCTCTTTTCATATATCCGGAAAACGTCAGCCGCCGGAAAAACCCCTCCAGATGTTTTCCCTCTCCGCCTGCAATGTCTAGCACTGCATTAGCTCACCCTAACACCGCGTATTTCCATGTTATGATGTATGATGCTTTGTTTGCTTTATATTTATTATTTCTTCCCCCTCTTCTCTCCGGTAGACCCCGACACTGATGCTGCCCCTGTGATCAACTACGTCGACGATGACGCTTCTTCCCTTTCAGCAAAGCTTCCTGGCAAGCCGCCCCTTTGATCATCCCGATATTGCCCATTCCATTCTCTCATGCTTGTATTAGATTTTGCTACTGTAATTGATTGCTCCTATTCTGATGCATGGCCTCCTTTTGTATCTGTTGTTGTACCTTACCTGGTTATCCTAAACTGCTTAGTATAGGTTGGTTAGTGATCCATCAGTGATCCCCACCTTGTCCTTGTTGCCCCTGCTTCATCATCGAAGACCCGATCAACGGGATCGAAGACCAAGCCCCGGCACCGCAAATCACTTTCCCCTTAGTTGCTCGACACTACTGGGTTACTATCGAGTGCCGAGGGTGAGACCTCATCAGCACTTCTAATGTCAACCCTGTAGTGTAGCTATTCGGTCGTGGTCATCGAGGGTGATTCTGCCTTAACCACTTCCGATACGACTCTGTCGTGCAACCCCTCAAGTGTGAACCTCGAGGGTGGTTCCTATTACGTTCACCATGATGATTACATTGAATGGAATCCGTCGAGGGTGACTCGTCAGATTTTCCCTTTGGTGTTAAACACACGGTTACTATGACTTTACACTGAACCATATTACTAAATACGGGTTGGCCCTGAGGCGTACCCGTGCGAGCATATTTGCGAGTGATGAGGAGTCGGGTTGACCTGGAGGATGCCCGCGAGATAATTACAAGGCATGGCTGGGCATTCTCAGCCCTTGCCGCAAGTCCTCGAGACAGGGCGACGGGGTCACATCTTTCGTGAGACTCTGCTTGTTACTGTGCATTCCTAATCCACTACGATTTGGTTATTTGATCCAAGGGGCCTCTGGCCTGATAGCACTAACCATCACGTGGGCATAGTATGGGCGTTTTGCGTTGTATGCATCAGCCGAAGCTTAATAGACGTCATGCGACTCAGCGGCTCGTGTCGGGTTGGACTGGTAAGCACCTGCCTTTTTAAGGAGGTAGCTAGGTCTGCTCACCGGCCGCCCAAGCAACATGCAGGAGTTCCCGGGGCGATGGCCCAAGACCCCTGGGGACATAGGTTTAGTCCGCCGTGCTTGACCTCTCTTTTAAGCCTAGGTCGGGTTGCGGCGTATTGTTTGGCCAAGGCCGGGCATGACCTAGTAAAGTGTGTCCGGCCGGAGTTAATCGATCGTGGTGGGTAAGTTGGTGTACCCCTGCAGGGAAGAAAACATCTACCGATAGCCAGTCCTACGGTAACGGACACTCGGAGTTGTATCCCGATCGATACAACTAGAACTGGATGCTGAGGCATGAAATGGATATGTGGCTCTGGGAGTCGAGAAAGGATCCCGGGGCGTTGACAACAACATAAATATGACTTATGTTATACTAATCTACTCCCTCCTCTTGCTGCAAGACGGTGGTTTCTAGAAGATGCTAGTCTTCGATAGAATAGCTTCTCCCCCCCTTATTTTGGCATTCTGCAGTTAGCCCATAGATACTACCCCTTTCATTGATACCGATGCATAAGTAGTGTAGATTCTTGCTTGCGAGTACTTTGGATGAGTACTCACGGTTGCTTTGCTACCCCTTTTCCCCTTCTTTCTTCTTTCTGGTTGTTCCAGCCAGATGGTGGAGTCCAGGAGCCAGATGCCACCACCGACGAACACTACAACCCCCAGGGTGCCTACTACTACGTGGAGGCTGCTGATGACCAGGAGTAGTTAGGAGGCTCCCATGCAGGAGGCCTTGCCTTTTCGATCATGTTGCTTTTGTGCTAGCCTTCTTAAGGCAAACTTGTTTAACTTATATCTGTACTCAGATATTGTTGCTTCCGCTGACTCGTTTGTATTCAAGCTGATGTATTCAAGCCCTCGAGGCCCCTAGCTTGTAATATAAAGCTTGTATTATTTTAATTTGTGTCTAGAGTTGTGTTGTGATATCTTCCCGTGAGTCCCTGATCTTGATCGTACACATTTGCGTGTATGATTAGTGTGCAATTGAATCAGGGGCGTCACAAGTTGGTATCAGAGTCGACTGCCTGTAGGTATCCCCCTTTCCAACTCCTTGGCAGAAGTTGATTCTAGTCACTGAAAACTTTTACTAACATTGGGTGTGTGTCTTACGGGACCACGTCGCCATTGGGTGGTATTAGGATCTTTTACTCCTCATCTATACTCTAGGACTTATACTCTCTCTGGGTGGTACTAGGACCAGGGAATAAAAGGGGCACTTCCCATATTTTTCCTAAGTAAATAGCATGCCCAATATTTTCTTACACATCTCTGTTTACTAAAAAAACATAAAGCAAAGAATGAGAAAAAGAAGAAGGAGAAAGCCCATGTGCACTTTAGCCTAGCAAGCTACAAAAGCCGGCCCAACTCATCTAGGCCCCCTGTTGCCTTCTTCCTGTTCATGAGGGGTTGTGGCAAAGATCCCCCGGCCATGGCCACGCCATGCCGCTATGGCGGCCATTCCCCATCTCCCCGTGCGTATAAGGGTCCCCCATCGTCCCCTGGAACCCTAGCTCCACTCATCCCCTCGCCTCTCCCTAACGCTCACAAGACACAACCGCTTTGCCTGCCGCCATGGATCCCCTCGTCTCTCAGCGTCGCCTCCGCCGCCTATGAGCGTGTCCGTCCGCTTCGCCGTCTTCGCGTATGCTAGCTCTTGAGCAATGCATTGGTTTTCCCTTGAAGAGGAAAGAGTAATGCAGTAAAGTAGCGTAAGTATTTCCCTCAGTTTTTTAGAACCAAGGTATCAATCCAGTAGGAGCCACGCTCAAGTCCCTCACACCTACACAAACAAATAAAAACCTTGCAACCAACGCAATAAAGGGGTTGTCAATCCCTTCACGGTCACTTACGAAAGTGAGATCTGATAGATATGATAAGATAATATTTTTGTATTTTTATAATAAAGATGCAAAGTAAAATAAAAGGCAATAAAAATAGCTAAGTGTTGGAAGATTAATATGATGGAAAATAGACCCGGGGCCATTGGTTTCACTAGTGGCTTCTCTAAAGAGCATAAGTATGACGGTGGGTGAACAAATTACTGTTGAGCAATTGATAGAATTGAGCATAGTTATGAGAATATCTAGGTATGATCATGTATATAGGCATCACGTCCGCGACAAGTAGACCGACTCCTGCCTCCATCTACTACTATTACTCCACACATCGACCGCTATCCAGCATGCATCTAGAGTATTAAGTTCAAAAGAACAGAGTAACGCTTTAAGTAAGATGACATGATGTAGAGGGATAAACTCATGCAATATAATATAAACCCCATCTTGTTATCCTCGATGGCAACAATACAATACGTGCCTTGCTGCGCCTACTGTCACTGGGAAATGACACCGCATGATTGAAATAAAAGCTAAGCACTTCTCCCATTGCAAGAAAGATCAATCTAGTAGGCCAAACCAAACTGATAATTCGAAGAGACTTGCAAAGATAACCGATCATACATAAAATAATTCAGAGAAGATTCAAATATTATTCATAGATAAACTTGATCATAAACCCACAATTCATCGGTCTCAACAAAGACGCCGCAAAAGAAGATTACATCAAATAGATCTCCACGAGAAACATGGAGAACTTTGTATTGAGATCAAAAGAGAGAGAAGAAGCCATCTAGCTAATAACTATGGACCCGAAGGTCTGAGGTAAACTACTCACACATCATCGGAGAGGCTATGGTGTTGATGTAGAAGCCCTCTGTGACCAATGCCCCCTCCGGCAGGACGCCGAAAAAGGCCCCAAGATGGGATCTCACGGGTACAGAAGGTTGCGGCGGTGGAATTAGGTTTTCGTGGATGCTTTTGTTGGTTTAGGGGTATGTAGGTATATATAGGAGGAAGAAGTACGTCGGTGGAGCAACGTGGGCCCCACAAGGGTGGAGGGCGCGCCCCCCTACCTCGTACCCTCCTGGTTTCTTTCTTGACGTAGGGTCCAAGTCCTCTGGATCACGTTTGTTCCGAAAATCACGTTCCCAAAGGTTTCATTCCGTTTGGACTTCGTTTGATATTATTTTTCTGAGAAACTCTGAAATAGGCAAAAAAAACAACAATTTGGGCTAGGCCTCCGGTTAATAGGTTAGTCCCAAAAATAATATAAAAGTGTATGACAAAGCCCATTAATCATCCAAAACGGAATATAATATAGCATGAGCAATCAAAAATTATAGATACGTTGGAGACGTATCAAGCATCCCCAAGCTTAATTCCTGCTCGTCCTCCAGTAGGTAAATGATAAAACAGAATTTTTGATGCGGAATGCTACTTGGCATAATTTTTTAATGTAACCCTCTTAATTGTGGTATGAATAGTCGGATCTGAAAGATTCAAGATAAAAGTTTAATGTTGACATAAAAGAAATAATACTTCAAGCATACTACCTAAGCAATTATGTCTTCTCAAAATAACATGGCCAAAGAAAGTTCATCCCTACAAAATCATATAGTTTAGTCATGCTCCATTTTTGTCACACAAGAATGCTCTCATCATGCACAACCCCGATGACAAGCCAAGCAATTGTTTCATACTTTAGTAATCTCAAACTTTTTCAACCTTCACGCAATACATGAGTGTGAGCCATGGATATAACACTATGGGTGGAATAGAATAGAATATAATGATGGGGGTTACATGGAGAAGACAAAAAAAGAGAAAGTCTCACATCAACGTGGCTAATCAGCGGGCTATGGAGATGCCCATCGATTGATGTTAATGCAAGGAGTAGGGATTGCCATGCAACGGATGCACTAGAGCTATAATTGCATGAAAGCTCAACAAAAGAAACTAATTGGGGGTGCATCCAACTTGCTTGCTCACAAAGACCTAGGGCATTTGAGGAAGCCCATTGTTGGAATATACAAGCCAAGATCTATAATGAAAAATTCCCACTAGTATATGAAAGTGAAAAAAACAAGAGACTCTCTATCATGAAAATCATGGTGCTACTTTGAAGCACAAGTGTGGAAAAAAAAAGGATAGTAGCATTGTCCATTATTATTATTATTATTATTATTATTATTATTATTATTATTATTATTATTATTATTATTATTATTAGGCCTTCTTTTTTCTTGGCCTTTCTTTTTCTTCTTCTTTTCTGGGACAATGCTTTATGAATGATGATCATCACACTTCTATTTATTTACAACTCAATGATTACAACTCGATACTAGAACAAAGTATGACTCTATATGAATGCCTACTGTGGTATACCGGAATAGCAATGAATCAAGAGTGACATGTATGGAAAATTATGAACGGCGGCTTTGCCACAAATACGATGTCAACTACATGATCATGCAAAGCAATATGACAATGATGAACGTGTCATGATAAACGGAACGGTGGAAAGTTGCATGGCAATATATCTCGGAATGGCTATGGAAATGCCATAATAGGTAGGTATGGTGGCTATTTTGAGGAAGATATAAGGAGGTTTATATGTGAAAGAGCATATCATGTCACGGGGTTTGGATGCACCGGTGAAGTTTGCACCAACTCTCAATGTGAGAAAGGGCAATGCACGATACCGAAGAGGCTAGCAATGATGGAACGGTAAGAGTGCGTATAAACCATGGACTCAACATTAGTCATAAAGAACTCACATACTTATTTCAAAAATCTACAAGTCATCAAAAATCAAGCACTACGTGCATGCCCCTAGGGGGATAGATTGGTAGGAAAAGATCATTGCTTGTCCCCGACCGCCACTCATAAGGAAGACAATCAAAGAACACCTCATGTTTCAAATTTGTTACATGATGTTTACCATGCGTGCATGGTACGGGACTTGCAAACTTCAACACAAGTATTTCTTAATTTCACAACTACTCAACTAGCACAACTTTAATATCACTACCTCCATATCTCAAAACAATCATCAAGCATCAAACTTCTCTTAGTATTCAACACACTCATAAGAAAGTTTTTTACTAGTCTTGAATACTTAGCATATTAGGATTAATTTTCCTACTTAAGCAAATTACCATGTTGTTTAAGACTCTCAAAATAATATAAGTGAAGCATGAGAGAATAATAGTTTCTATAAAACAAATCCACCGCCGTGCTCTAAAAGATATAAGTGAAGCACTAGAGCAAAAACTATATAGCTCAAAAGATATAAGTGAAGCGCATAGAGTATCCTAATAAATTCCGAATCATGTGTGTCTCTCTCAAAAGGTGTGTACAGAAAAGATGATTATGGTAAACTAAAAAGCAAAGACTCAAATCATACAAGACGCTCCAAGCAAAACACATATCATGTGGTGAATAAAAATATAGCTCCAAGTAAAGTTGCCGATGGAAGTAGACGAAAGAGGGGATGCCTTCCGGGGCATCCCCAAGCTTTGGGTTTTTGGTGTCCTTAGATTATCTTGGGGTGCCATGGGCATCCCCAAGCTTAGGCTCTTGCCCCTCCTTGTTCCATAATCCATCAAATCTTTTATCCAAAACTTGAAAACTTCACAACACAAAACTTAACAGAAAATCCCGTGAGCTCCGTTAGCAAAAGAAAACAAAACACCACTTCAACGTACTGTAATGAACTCATTCTTTATTTATATTGGTGTTAAACCTACTGTATTCCAACTTCTCTATGGTTTATAAACTATTTTGCTAGCCATAGATTCATCAAAATAAGCAAACAACACATGAAAAACAGAATCTGCCAAAAACACAACAGTCTGTAGTAATCTGTAACTAGCGCAAACTTCTGGAACTCAACAAATTCAACCAAAATAGGATGACCTAGAACATTGGTTTATTGATCAACAAGAGGGGTGCGCTGGTGCACGTGGGAGTGTCGGATTGTAAAACGAACAACGGGGAAAATGCTCGGATGCATGAGACGAACACGTATGCAAATGAGATGCACATGATGACATGATATGAGATGCATGACATGAACAAAATGCAAAACAAAAGACAAAACCCAACCACGGAGGGAATATCATAGCACATGGCCGAAAATGGCAAGAGTTGGAGTTACAAATATGGAAAGTTACATCCGGGGTTTTACAATCTTATTATAATTTCCATAAGAATTGTTGTAGGAATTACCACAATTATTAGAGGAATTACTAGGGTACGGCCTAGGATTAAAGTTTCCTCTATACGCATTGTTACCAAAATTATTCCTACCAACAAAATTCACATCCATAGATTCATTATTATTCTCAATCAAAGTAGACAAAGGCATATCATTAGGATCAGAAGAAACACTCTTAGTAGCAAATAATTTCATAAGTTCATCCATCTTTCCACTCAAACATTAATTTCTTCTATCGCATGCACTTCTTTATTAGTAGATCTTTCAGTGTGCCATTGAGAATAATTAACCATATTATTATCTAGGAGTTTAGTAGCTTCTCCTAAAGTGATTTCCATAAAAGTGCCTCGCGCGGCCGAATCTAAAAGATTTCTAGAAGCAAAATTCAATCTGGCATAAAAAAATTGTATAATCATCCACAAATTCAAACCATGTGTAGGGCAATTACGTATCATTAATTTCATCCTCTCCCAAGCTTGTGCAACATGTTCATGATCAAGCTGCTTAAAATTCATAATATCGTTTCTAAGAGAGATGATCTATCAACAAAGAAGCATTAATTTCACAAGAATCAGTATCGGTAAGAGGAGCAATCGGAGTGCTAAGAAAATCATTGTTGTTGGTATTGGTAAAGTCACACAATTTAGTATTATCTTGAGCCATCGTGACAAGCAAGCAATCCAACACACAAGAAAACAAGAAGCGAGCGAAAAAGAGAAGAATGGAAAAGAGAGGACGAATAAAATGGCAAGGGTGATGTGGGGGAGAGGAAAACGGGAGGCAAATGGCAAATAATGTAATGCGGGAGATAAGAGTTTGTGATGGGTACTTGGTATGTTGACTTTTGCTTAGACACCCCGGCAACGGCGCCAGAAATGGCTCGTTGTCGGGAGAGCAAATCTTGACTTGACTTGGCGTAAGCATCCCCGTCAACGCGCCAGAAATCCTTCTTGCTACCTCCTGAGCACTACGTTGGTTTTCCCTCAGTTTTTGAGAACCAAGGTATCAATCCAGTAGGAGGCCACGCTCAAGTCCCTCGCACCTACACAAACAAATAAAAACCTCGCAACCAACGCAATAAAGGGGTTGTCAATCCCTTCACGGTCCCTTACGAAAGTGAGATCTGGTAGATATGATAAGATAATATTTTTGGTATTTTTATAGTAAAGATGCAAAGTAAAATAAAAGGCAATAAAAATATCTAAGTGTTGGAAGATTAATATAATGGAAAATAGACCCGGGAGTCATAGATTTCACCAGTGGCTTCTCTCAAGAGTATAAGTATTACGGTGGGTGAACAAATTACGGTTGAGCAATTGATAGAATTGAGCATAGTTATGAGAATATCTAGGTATGATCATGTATATAGGCATCACGTCCGCGACAAGTAGACTGACTCCTGCCTGCATCTACTACTATTCCTCCACACATCGACCGCTATCCAGCATGCATCTAGATATTAAGTTCAAAAGAACAGAGTAACACTTTAAGTAAGATGACATGATGACAGGGATAAACTCATGCAATATAATATAAACCCTATCTTGTTATCCTCGATGGCAACAATACAATACGTGCCTTGCTGCCCCAACTGTCACTGGGAAAGGACACCGCAAGATTGAACCCAAAGCTAAGCACTTCTCCCATTGCAAGAAAGATCAATCTAGTAGGCCAAACCAAACTGATAATTCAAAAAGACTTGCAAAGATAACCAAACATACAGAAAAGAATTCAGAGAAGATTCAATATTGTTCATAGATAAACTTGATCATAAACCCACAATTCATCGGTCTCAACAACCACACTGCAAAAGAAGATTACATTGAATAGATCTCCACGAGAATCATGGAGAACTTTGTATTGAGATCCAAAGAGAGAGAAGAAGCCATCTAGCTAATAACTATGGACCCGAAGGTCTGAGGTAAATTACTCACACATCGTCGGAGAGGCTATGGTGTTGATGTAGAAGCCCTCCGTGATCAATGCCCCATCCGGCAGGACGCAGGAAAAGGCCCCAAGACGGGATCTCACGGGTAAAGAAGGTTGCGGCGGTGGAATTAGGTTTTCGTGCATGCTTCTATTGGTTTGGGGGTACGTTGGTATATATAGGAGGAAGAAGTACGTCGGTGGAGCAACGTGGGCCCCACGAGGGTGGAGGGCGTGCCCAGGAGGGTAGGCGCACCCCCCTACCTCGTGCCCTCCTAGTTGCTTTCTTGACGTAGGGTCCAAGTCCTCTGGATCACGTTTGTTCCGAAAATCACGTTGCCGAAGGTTTCATTCAGTTTGGACTCCGTTTGATATTCTTTTTCTGAGAAACTCTGAAATAGGCAAAAAAAACAATTTCGGATTAGCCTCCGGTTAATAGGTTAGTCCCAAAAATATTATAAAAGTTTATAACAAAGCCCATTAATCATCCAAAACAAAATATATTATAGCATGAAGCAATCAAAAATTATAGATACATTGGAGACGTATCAGCGTACGCTGTCTTCAGCACCGACTCAACGCCGAGGAGCCCTACAATGACAGGATGGAGCTCTTCGTGCTCGGCACCGACCGCCGCACCTTGTCGCTCATCTCCGACTAGCCCCGACCTCCCCAAGCTCGTCATCCACATCGCGGTGAGCTCCTTCCCCGCTTGCCTTGCTTTTCCTCCTCGAACCATCGTCGTAGTCGTCTCCCCACGAGTACAGGACACCGCCCGCGCCTTGCCTTGTCCTTGCCCGCGTCCGGCCACGACCGCTGCACCTGGCCTCGCCAAGGCGCGCGCCCATTGCCGGCCGCACGCCCGCGCCCCTTTCTGCTGTTTGCTGCCGCCGCCGCCTCTCCCATGCCGCACTCCTGCGATGCCGCAGCGTGCCACTCCCTAGTTGTGTGCCCGTCGTGGCCTTGGAGCTACACGCCACTGAGCCCGCCTCCAGCTGCCATGCCTGCGTCGCTCGCTTGGCCGCTGCCGGCAAGCCGCGGAGGCCACGCCTGGCCGAGCTGGGGCCGTGCCGGCGGCAGCTTATCACGCCTACATCCACCTGCCGGCGCCCCCGCCACTGCTCGCCTCGGCCGAGCTAGGTTCCTCCGCCTGCGCGCGTGTGTGTGGTTCCCCGCTGGCCGCTTGGCTGTTGCCTACTTGGGCCAGCCCCGCTTAATTTGGGGGTGTTAACTCCCCCATTAGCATAACCCCTCCCAGTAATTAGGGTAATTAACTTAATTATCAACATTAGTTAGACTATTAACTCAATGACAGATGGGCCCGCTATTAGCTAAACAAAATTACCTAACCTACTAGAGTCAGAGACAATGACATGTGGGTCCCACTAGAACCCCTTGACTAGTCAAACTGACCAGTCAACTAGGCAGTTGATTGGCCCCGCTGTCAGCCACTAGCGCAACTCTAGGTGCACTGCACCGGGTGCACCCAGTGATTAGCTGGAAGATTTTCGATTTAATATTAATTCTAGAAATTTTAGAATTCTTTAAACTTCGATAAATCATGGAAAATAATCTGTAACTCAGATGAAAATGTTTTCTACATAAAAGTTGCTTAGAAAAATCCAACGAATCAGAATACGCGGTCCGTTCATCTATCACATGCCCCTAGCATGCTGAACATGGAACCGTCCGCTCTCATTTCATCTATCTAGAAAACGTCAAACGCTGGAAAAACCCCTCTGGATGTTTTCCCTCTCCGCCTGCAACGACTAGCACTGCGTTAGTTCACCCTAACACCACATATTTCCATGTTATGCATTATGATGCTTTGTTTGCTTTATATTTATTGTTTCTTCCCCCTCTTCTCTCTGGTAGACCCCGACACTGATGCTGCCCATGTGATCAACTACGTCGACGACGACCCTCCTTCGCTTTCAGTGAAGCTTCCAGGCAAGCCCCCTCCCTTTGATCGTCTCGATATCGCCCATTCCATTCTCTCATGCTTGCATTAGACTTTGCTACTGTAATTGATTGCTCCTATTCTGATGCATAGCCTGCTTTTGTATCTGCTGTTGTAGCTTACCTGCTTATCCTAAACTCCTTAGTATAGGTTGGTTAGTGATCCATCAGTGACCCCACCTTATCCTTGTTGCCCCTGCTTCATCATCAAAGACCCAATCAACGGGATCAAAGACCAGGTCCCAGAACCGCACATCACTTTCCCCTTAGTTGCCCGACACTACTGGGTTACTATCGAGTGCCGAGGGTGAGACCTCATCAGCACTTTTGATGTTAACCATGTAGTGTAGCTATTCGATCGTGGTCATCGCGGGTGATTCCGCCTTAACCACTTCCGATACGACTCTGTCGTGCAACCCCTCAAGTGTGAACCTCGAGGGTGGTTCCTCTTACGTTCACCTTGATGATTACATCGAGTGGAATCCGTCGAGGGTGACTCCTCAGGTATTCCCCTTGGTGTTACACGCACGGTTACTATGGTTACTATGACTTTACACTGAACCATGTTACTAAAGACGGTCGGCCCTGAGGGGTACCCGCGCAAGCATATTTGCGAGTGATGAGGAGTCAGGTTGACCTAGAGGGTGCCCGCGAGATAATTACAAGGCGTAGCCGGGCATTCTTAGTCCTTGCAGCAAGTCCTCGAGACAGGGCGACGGGGTCACATCTTTCGTCAGTCTCTGCTTGTTACCGTGCGTTCCTAATCCACTATGATTTGGATATAACCTTTTTAAGGAGGTAGCTAGTCTGCTCACCGGTTGCCCATGCAACGTGTAGGAGTTCCCGAGGCGATGGCCCAAGACCCCTGGGGACACAGATTTAGTCCGGTGTGCTTGGCCTCTCTATTAAGCCTAGGTCAGGTTGCGGCATATTGTTTGGCCGAGGCCGGGCATGACCCAGTAAAGTGTGTCCAGTCGAAGTTAATCGAGCGTGGTGGTTAAGTTGGTGCACCCCTGCAGGGAAGAAAACATCTATCGATAGCCTGTCCTACAATTACGGACACTCGGAGTAGTATCCGATCGATACAACTAGGACTGGATGGTGAGGCATGAAATGGATATGTGGCTCCAGGAATCGAGAAAGGATCCCGGGGCGTTGACAACAACATAAATATGACTTATGTTATACTACTCTACTCCCTCCTCTTGCTGCAAAATGGTGGTTTCCAGAAAATGCTAGTCTTCGATAGGAATAGCTTCTCCCCCCTCTTATTCTGGCATTCTGCAGTTAGTCCACAGATACTACCCCTTTCATTGATACCGATGCATAAGTTGTGTAGATCCTTGCTTGCGAGTACTTTGGATGAGTACTCACGGTTGCAACCAAATGGTGGAGTCCAGGAGCCAGATGCCACCACCAATTACTACTACAACCCCGAGGGTGCCTACTACTACGTGGAGGCCGCCGACAACCAGGAGTAGTTAGGAGGCTCCTAGGCAGGAGGCCTTGCCTTTTCGATCATGTTGCTTTTGTGCTAGCCTTCTTAACGCAAACTTGTTTAACTTATGTCTATACTTAGACATTGTTGCTTCCGCTGACTCGTTTGTACTCAAGCTGATGTATTCGAGCCCACGAGGCCCCTGGCTTGTAATATAAAGCTTGTATTATTTTAATTTGTGTCTAGAGTTGTGTTGTGATATATTCTCGTGAGTCCCTGATCTTAATCGTACACATTTGTGTGTATGATTAGTGTACGACTGAATCGGGGGCGTCACAAGTTGGTGAGAGGAAAACGAGAGGCAAATGGAGAATAATGTAATGCAAGATATGAGAGTTTGTGGTAGGAAGTTATTAGGCTTGATGTAAAACCTCCCCGGCAACGGCGCCAGAAATTCTTCCTGCTACTTCTTGAGTTTGCGTTGGTTTTTTCCTTGAAGAGGAAAGGGTGATGCAGCAAAGTAGAGATAAGTATTTCCCTCAGTTAAGAACCAAGGTATCAATCCAGTAGGAGTAACACACAAGTCTCCAATGATAGCACCTGCACAAACAAACAAATACTTGCACCCAACGCGATAAAGGGGTTGTCACTCTCTTCATGGTTACTTGCAAGGATGATATCTGATAGAGATAGGTATAAAATATTAATAAAACTACAAAATAAAGTAAAGGTAAATAAATTGCAGCAAGGTATTTTGGGGTTTTTGGTTTTATAGATCTAAAAATAATATGGTAAGAATAGACCCGGGGGCATAGTTTTCACTAGAGGCTTCTCTCTTGAAAGAACGCATACGATGGGTAATCAAATTACTGTTGAGAAATTGATAGAAAAGAAAATAATTATGAAAATATCTAAGGCAATGAGCATGAATATAGGCATCACATTCATTACAAGTAGACCGACTCCTTCCTGCATGTACTACTATTACTCCACACATCGACCCATATCTAGCATGCATCTAGTGTATTAAGTTAACAAGAACGGAGTAATGCCTTAAGCAAGATGACATGATGTAGAGGGATAGATCCAATCAATATGAATAAACCCAATCTTTTTATCCCTAATGGCAACAATACAAATATGTGCCTGATACGTCACCAACGTATGTATAATTTTTGATTCCTCCAAGCTATATTATCTTCTGTTTTGGACATTATTGGGCTTTATTATTCACTTTTATATTATATTTGGGACTAACCTATTAACCGGAGGCCAAGCGCAGAATTGCTGTTTTTGCCTATTTCAAAGTTTCGCAGAAAAAGAATATCAAACGGAGTCCAAACGGAATGAAACATTCGGGAACGTGATTTTCGGAACGAACATGATCCAGAGGACTTGGACCCTACATCAAAAAAATCAAGCATGAAGCCATGAGGTAGGTGGCGCGCCTACCCCCCCCCCCCGGCGCGCCCTCCACCCTCGTGGGCCCCACGTTGCTCCACTGACGTACTCTTTCCTCCTATATATACCTATGTACCCCCAAACGATCAGATACGGAGCCAAAAACCTAATTCCACTGCCGCAACCTTCTGTACCCACGAGATCCCATCTTGGGGCCTGTTCCAGAGCTCCGCCGGAGGGGGCATCGATCACGGAGGGCTTCTAAATCAACACCATAGCCTCTCCGATGAAGTGTGAGTAGTTTACCTCAGACCTTTGGGTCTATAGTTATTAGCTAGATGGCTTCCTCTCTCTTTTTTGATCTCAATACAATGTTCTCTCCCTCTCTTGTGGAGATCTATTCGATGTAATCTTCTTTTGTGGTGTGTTTGTTGAGATCGATGAATTGTGGGTTTATGATCAAGTTTATCTATGAACAATATTTGAATCTTCTGAATTCTTTTATGTATGATTGGTTATCTTTGCAAGTCTCTTCGAATTATCAGTTTGGTTTGGCCTACTAGATTGATCTTTCTTGCAATGGGAGAAGTGCTTAGCTTTGGGTTCAATCTTGTGGTGTCCTTTCCCAAAGGATGAGGGGCAGCAAGGCACGTATTGTATTGTTGCCATCGAGGATAACAAGATGGGGTTTTTATCATATTGCATGAATTTATCCCTCTACATCATGTCATCTTTCTTAAAGCGTTACTCTGTTCTTATAAACTTAATACTCTAGATGCATGCTGGATAGCGGTCGACGTGTGGAGTAATAGAAGTAGATGCGGGCACGAGTCAGTCTACTTGTCTCGGACGTGATGCCTATATACATGATCATACCTAGATATTCTCATAACTATGCTCAATTCTGTCAATTGCTCAACAGTAATTTTTTTCACCCACCGTAAAATACTTATGCTCTTGAGAGAAGACACTAGTGAAACCTATGGCCCCCGGGTCCATCTTCCATCATATTAATCTTCCAACAATTACTTATTGCCGTTGCTTTTATTTTACTTTGCATCTTTATTATAAAAATACCAAAAATATTATCTTATCATATCTATCAGATCTCACTCTCGTATGTGACCGTGTAGGGATTGACAACCCCTTATCTCATTGGTTGCGAGGATTTATATGTTTGTGTAGGTGCGAGTGACTCGCGCGTAGCCTCCTACTGGATCGATACCTTGGTTCTCAAAAACTGAGGGAAATACTTACGCTACTTTGCTGCATCACCCTTTCCTCTTCAAGGGAAAACCAACGCAGTGCTCATGAGGTAGCAAGAAGGATTTCTGGCGCCGTTGCCGGGGAGTCTACGCAAAAGTCAACACACCAAGTAATTATCACAAACCCTTATCTCCCGCATTACATTATTTGCCATTTGCCTCTCGTTTTCCTCTCCCCCACTTCACCCTTGCCGTTTTATTCGCCCTCTCTTTTTCGTTCGCCTTCTTCACGTATGTATCTTTGTTTGTGTTTCCTTGTGCCTTCTATATGCTTGCATCTTCGCTTGCTGAAAATCTATTGATACGGATCCACTTAAAGTGTTCTACTTGGATCATCTTCGATCCTTATGCGCTCGTGCTGAAACCCCAACTAGCCTAGTTGATGGGAAATCTTTAGATGAGCATGCTCATTTTGTGCGCCATCGTTTGTATTTTATGGTATCATATAAATAGTTTGCTATGCTATGCTTGGAATCTTTGTGAAATTTATGATTTTACTTGTTGCTCTAAGAACCCTAAAAAACACCTTCCCTACCTATGTGGGTTCAATATGCAAAGGGTGTTTATAGCTACTATGATATCGAACAAATTGAAGAATTTGTCATTTTTAAGGGTGCTCATGAAGTTGCTTCTTTGATCGAAAAGTATGATTTTACTCTTAATAAATCTGAAAATTCCGTCATACTTAAATATTGCAACAAAAATTTTGCTCATAATGTCTATGTCCAAGAATTTATTGAAAGAATGACCATTGCTTTGGAAGAAAATAATGGTATGCATGAATCTATAGATAATGATGATTCCGATGATTTGGTTGAAATATCCCTTGATGAACACGATGCTTAATATTCTTGTGGCCATGATGCCAATATTTATGAAGACGAATTTGCTAGAGTTCCTTATGTTAAAAATGAGATCGTTGCTATTGCACCCATGCTTGATAGTTCCCTCGATGAAAAGCATGATTTCAATGATTTTACTATAAATTCTCTCGATGTCAATTGTGCTAATAATATGCAAAACCCTAAGCTTGGGGATGCTAGTTTTGCTATGTCTACTACTTGTTGCAATGATTATGATTGGGGTGATTCTTCTTACGATCTTGAAAATTTATTTAATCCCCATGATGAATATGAGATTGATAATATTGTTTGCAATAATATTGAAAGTGGGTTTGGAAGAGTGTCAACTTTAGATCCCACATATTTGGAGAATATTCAATCTTATGAAATTTTTGATAAAAGTGGGTTTGGAGAGGTCATGACTTTAGTTAATGTTAATCCCACTATTTCGGAAGAGTGTCAACTTTGCATGCATGTGGATCGTGTTGATTTTTTTTTATTTTATATCTATTTTGCTGAATGTTCTTAAGATCCCACATGTAATTATTATGAGAGAGGAAAATATGGTCATAGAAATTTTCATGATAACAAATTACCTCTCGTTATGTTGAGATTGCTGTTGTTTCTTTCCACTTCCTTGCATATGCTAGTTTTTGCTTGCTATGATAATTTGTTTGCCTATAAGATGCCTATGCATAGGAAGTATGTTAGACTTAGATGTGTTTGTCACATGTTTCATGATGCTCTCTTTGCGCTTCAATTCTTGTCTTTGATGTGAGCATCGTTAAAATTATCAATGCCTAGCTAGGGGCGTTAAATGATAGCGCTTGTTGGGAGGCAACCCAATTTTATTTTTAGTTTTTTTCTTTTTGCTTCTATATAGGAATAAATATTTGATCTAGCATCTGGTTAGATGTTTTTTATGTTTTAATTAGTGTTTGTGCAAAGTTAACACTGGTAGAAAAAGGGTCAAACGTGAAGCACATTAGTGCCGGTTTGTATTAGAGCCGACACAAATGTATACATTAGTGCCGATTCCAACGGCTAGCCGGGCCGCTCTCATTAGTACCGGTTCGTGGCTAACCTTTAGCACCTGTCGTGCTACTTAACCGTACTAATGAGAGTGGTGGCAGGATGTTGTCAGTCTGGGCCCCCTCCAGCACCTTTAGTACCAATTCTTGGCACGAACCGAAACTAAAGGTCGTGCTACATAACCCTTCGTCCACACGAGCTCGCTCTGTTCTTCCCCTTTCCCCTCTCCTCTCTGTTCTTCCCCTCTTCCTCTCGAGCTCATCACACATTTTGCCCAAAATTTGTCAAGATTTGAAGGCCCCCATCCATTCAAATGATCACAAAGGTTAGCAACTTTGTCCTTTCATCTCTCATTGCTAGATTAGCTCTTGCAATGCTTTATATAGTTATTAATTTGTGAGTTTAGTAATTTGGGAGGAAACATATATATGTGCTAGTATTTGATTTATATGCAATTTGAGGTCAAAAATAACACTTAGTTTGCATATGTAGGTGTGGTTTACTTAGTGCCTTCTAAATCTCCGTCAGAATTCACGCCGATCGCCCGCATCGTCTCTGTCAGCTGCACCACCTTGTGGTGAGCCTCTTGTTCATGAAATTTTATATAAAAAATTGATGTTTGTGTGATTTGGATATATAGTTACTCGTATAATAATTATCTTACCCATACGTTGTTTGTTATACATAGTGCCATGGTTTTGATATCCGTCCCCGTCGGCCCTCGTCCTTGTTATGATTCGGATGTGGTATATTCTCTTTTAAAACTATTTGTTGCATTTCGTGTTTATGACAAATTATGCCCATCAAGTTTACATAGATATTTTTATCTAGGAGGTATGTGAACCGGAAATTCCAACCAACCCTATTGTCGAGAGGTTAAATTTAGTTGAAAGAGAAAACGAGTACTTGAAAGAAAAATTGAAAAGAATTAAGGGGGAGAAGATGGAATTGGAGTTGCATGTTGCCAATGTCGTCGATGATCACAAGATCAAGATGGAGAAAATGCGCTTGAAGATTAGAAAGATTAGAAAATATGCCATCGATAGTGAGGCTTGGTTTCATTATGCTGTTGGATCAATTGTTACCTTAGTTGCGATCTTGATCGCATTTGTTGTTGCATTTAAATGCTTTAGCTAGAGAGTTATTTGTTTGTTGCATTTAAGTGTTGTATGAACTTTATGTATGAACTTGTATTAATTTGGTCTATTCGGTGTTGTGTAATGAAGATGAGCCGGCAATGGATGTACGATGACCGATGCTCTCCCAGTTTGTTGAGGGCGCATACTTTTCTCGCTATGGCCGAGGCAAACAAGCGGGCGGATGGTTTTATGCCTTGTCCATGTGCTGGCTGTAAGAATGGTCGCAATTACTCTATGTCAAGAACCATTCACATCCACCTGTTAGAGTCCGGTTTCATGCCCCACTATAATGTTTGGACCAAGCACGGAGAAAGAGGGGTTATGATGGAAGACAACGAAGAAGAAGAGGACGACGAAAGCTATCCTGGCCATGGGTTCCCTGAATACGATGATACAACAATGGGGGAAGAAGCTGAGCCGGTAATGCGGGATTTAAGCTGAGCGGCAATGCGGAAGAAGTTGAAGAAGAGGCATCGATGAGCCCGCTGATGATCTAGGTCGGCCATTGCCGATGCAAAGAGAAATCGCAAGTGATTTGGAGAAGAAGAAGTTGCGGCGCATGTTAGAGGATCACAAAAATTGTTGTACCGAATTGTGTAGGTGACAAGAAAAGCTGGGCACCACATCGAATGGCTGCAATGGAAGGCGAGAATGGTGTATCCGACAAAGGATTTGGAAAGTTCTTTGGTAATGATAAAGGATATGCTTCCAAAGGACAACGAATTGCCCGACAGTACGTACGAAGCAAAGAAGGCTGTCTGCCCTCTAGGGTTAGAGGTGCACAAGATACATGCATGCCCTAATGATTGCATCCTCTACAGCGGTGAGTACGAGGATTTGAACGCTTGCCCGGTATGTGGTGCATTGCGCTATAAGATCAGCCGCGATGAGCCTGATGTCGAGGGCGAGCGCCCCAGGAAGAAGATTCCTGCCAAGGTGATGTGGTATTCTCCTATAATACCACGGTTGAAACCTTTGTTCCAAAACAAAGAGCATGCTAGGGCGATGCGATGGCACAGAGAAGACCATAAGAAAGACGGAAAGTTGAGAGTACCCGCTGACGGGTCACAGTGGAGAAAAATTGAAAGAAAGTACGGGAAGGAGTTTGCAGATGACGCAAGGAGCGTATGGTTTGGTCTAAGCGCAGATGGCATTAATCCTTTTTGGGAGCAGAGCAGCAACCATAGCACCTGGCCTGTGACTCTATGTTTGTATAACCTTCCTCCTTGGTTGTGCATGAAGCGGAAGTTCATTATGATGCGGTGCTCATCCAAGGCCCTAAGCAACCCAAGCAACGACATTGATGTGTACCTAAGGCCATTAGTTGAAGAACTCTTACAAGCGTGGAATGGAACAGTGTACGGCGTGGGATGAGCACATGGGGAAGAATTTCACCTAAAGGCGTTGTTGTTCGTGACCATCAATGATTCTCCTGCTCTCAAGAACCTTTCGTGATGGATAAACAAGGGATACCGCGGATGCACGACTGTTTGGATGATACCGACAAGATATATTTGAATAGTTGTAAGAAGAATGTGTACTGACATCGCCGATTTCTTCCGAGCAGCATCCCGAAGAAAGAAAGGCAAGCATTTCAAAGGTGAGGCGGATCACCGGACAAAGCCTCGCCACCGCATCGGTGCTGATGTACATGATATGGTCAAGGATTTGAAGGTGATATTTGGTTATCCCGCGGACAACCTGTTTCAAGGACGCCGACGGACGCGCACCCATGTGGAAGAAGAAATCTATATTTTGGGACCTGCCATATTGAAAGACCTAGAGGTCCGCTCTGCAATCGACGTGATGCACGTGATTTAAGAATCTTTGCGTGACCGCTTGGCTTCTTGGGCGTGTATGGGAAGACAAAAGATACACCGAGGAACGGAGGACCAGCAACGATGCACGGAGAAGACGGAATACATCGTGGTCATGCAAGCTACGCTTACCAAAGAAGAGAAGGAAATCTTCTTTGAATGCCTTTCGAGATTAAGGTACCGTCGCTTTCGCCGAATATAAAGGAATAATAAACATGGCAGAGAAAAAGTTCCGAACCTAAAGTCTCATGACTTCCACGTGATTATGACGCAATCGCTTCCGGTTGCATTGAGGGGCTTTACCGAAAACGCTCGATTAGCCATTGTGAAGCTATGTGCATTTCTCAATGCAATCTCTCAGAAGGTAATCGATCCAGAAATCATATCAAGGTTATAGAATGATTTGGTGCAATGTCTTGTCAGTTTTGAGTTGGTGTTCCCACCATCCTTCTTCAACATCATGACGCACATCCTAGTTCACCTATGCGAAAAGATTTACGTTTTGGGTCCTGTATTTCTACACAATATGTTCCCCTTTGAGAGGATCATGGGAGTCTTAAAGAAATATGTTCATAACCGTGCTAGGCCAGAAGGAAGCATCTCCAAGGGCCATCAAAATGAGGAGGTCATTGAGTTTTGTATTGACTTTATTCCTGACCTTAAGCCGATTGGTGTTCCTGAATCGCAGCATAAGGGCGCATCGATGGAAAAGGCACGCTAGGAGGGGAACAAATAATATGTATGGACGGACATTCTCTCACTGAAGCACACTACACAGTTCTACAGAATTCCACCTTGGTGGCTCCGTATATGGATGAACACAAGAATTTGCTATGCTCCAAACACCCGGAGCGGTCTGATGACTGGATTACACGTGAACAAACCAGAGTTTCGCCACTGGTTGCGCATATCGCACCACGATGACACCTCTATTGAAGATGACCTGTACTTGCTGTCCCAGTTACCATCTTCGAATATAATGACTTTCAAAGGGTACGAGATAAATGGTAATACATTTTACACGATCGCCCAAGATAAGAAGAGCACCAACCAAAACAGTGGTGTCCGCTTTGATGCAGAAACCAAGACGGGAAAGGAAACATATTATGGTTATATACAAGACATATGGGAACTTTACTATCGACGTGGTTTAAAGGTCCCTTTGTTTCGGTGCAAATGGGTCAATATGACACGAGGCGGGGTAACGGAAGACCCGCAGTACGGAATGACAACAGTGGATCTCAACAATCTTGCGTATGCAGACGAACCATTCGTCCTAGCTAATGATGTGGCACAGGTTTTCTATGTGAAGGACATGTCTAGCAAGCCAAGAAAAAGAAAAGATAAGGAAGCGAATGCGTCGTATGATGAGCCAAAGTGGCACATAGTTCTTTCGGAAGAGAAACATCGTGGGAGTGGATGACAAGATGCACAAGTCGAAGATTATGAAAAGTTTGATGAAATTGCTCCATTCACAGTGAATATTGACCCGAGCATCCCGTTAAATGATGAAGGTTTTCCATGGTTACGGCGCAAAGGGACACACGCGAAGAAAAAGTTTCACACCCAAAGATCTGGATGTGATCGGCTTCACTATCATCACTTTCTTACGTGTTTCACACCCGGAGGGAATGTCTGTAATAGTTAGGGTAGTTATGTGTTTTGGCATTTGAACGCGAAGAAATTTTATGTGCAAACAAATTCTTTTCATGCATTTACTGATTTTTTTCCAATTAAATGACCCTGAAATTGAAAAGCATTTCAAATGAACTCGTAAAAGGTTGAAAGTTGGCATGGTATCATAATTTCATACAAATAGCATGTGCAATAAAGTAGAGAGGGTTACGGCAAAAACTGGATGCACTTCATGTACAAAATGGACAATCTCTTTCGAAGTATCAGGGTTTCCATTTAAAACCGAATGTTACAAAGGCATTTCATTTTTTAAATAACGTAAGCATTACTAAATTGAATATAATGATCAAACACACTAATATTAAACATAAGAAAAAAGAATCACTGAAAGAAAAATTCAAAGTTAAGTTATTCACAAACTAGTAATTCACACAAATTTCAAATAATTCAGAATTTAAACCATTCAAATTTGAAATCTACCGGCACTAACAGAAAGTTTGTAATTTTTTGTACCTAAAGCAAAAATATTCACAAAGAAACTCTAAATACAGCAATAAACTACTCAAAAATAAATAAAACAAAAATAAATAAAGCGAAAAAAATTAAGAAAAAAAAGCCCGCCAACTAGGCCAAAGCGGCCTACATACGACTAGCGACACAACCTTTTGTTGGGCCAGGATGCAGGCCCGCAAAGGCCCAGTAGGCCCACTGGGCAAAGAGGACAGGTAGGCCCAGTAGGCCTGGTTAGGAGAGGAGCTCGAGAGAGCTACCGCACTAGGGCTTATAAACCAGGGCGGTAGCCTCTCGACTAGCGAGGTGGGACTAAACTTGCCGCACCGCACCTTCGCCAGCGCACCCCCTTTAGTACCGGGACGTGGCACAAACCGGTACTAAAGGGGGGGCCTTTAGTACCAGTTTGTGCCACCACCCGGTACTAAAGGGGGTCTCTTCCGCCGCTTGGCTCTGGCCAAAACAGGTTTTTAGTACCGGTTGGTGGCTCCAACCGTACTAAAGGTGTTTTCTATATACAACAGGTATGAAAATTTCATTTTCCTCTGCTTGTTCCACTGCTTCGCTGCTCTGCCGCCATCGCCGCTTCGCCCCTCGCCGCCGCCTTGTCTCCGCCGCCGCTTCGCCCGTCGCCGCCCCGTCCCCTCGCCGCCCCTCGCCGTCGCCGTCGCCGCTTCGGCCCGTCCCGTCGCGCCCGTCCCAGCGTCGCCGCCCAGCGTCACGCCTGCCCATCATCGCTTTCGCCGTCGCCTCACCGTCGCCTCGCCATCGCCGTCGCCCCGCTGTGAGCTCTCTCCCTCTAACCCCTCTCCCTCGCCCCCGGCGGCCACCATGGGCGCCGCCCCTCCCCGAGCCCGCACACACACACACACACAAGCATGCGTGATGAACACACACACACAAACACACACACGTACATATATATGAATTAATGCATGTATATATTAGTATATACGTATTTTGTATGTTTAATTAGTTTAGATTATTTAGATTATTATTTTTTCACTATTATATATGTATTAATGCATGTTAGATGGATATAATTAGTGTTTAATTAGTATGGAAATTTTTTATATAATGTTGTTTTTCAGTTTTTTAATGGATGTATAGAAGTTGTGTTTTCGGTTTTTAGTGTTAGATGCTTAATTAGTATGAAATAGTATATAGATTTTTGACATATGCAATGACAGCATAATTAGTGTTATATAGAAATGTTAGAAATTTTAGTTATCAAAATCCAATCATTAAAAATGTTACTTTTTGCGGGCATATAGCTAGTATTTGTTCTCGACGATGCCCGCCCGCATCTCGCCGTCGACCCGTCATGACGACGCCCAGCCGACCCATGTCCGGATCTGGCTCCACTGGCTGGCACTGGAGGTGCTGCTCGAGGCGCGCCGCTCGATGAGGAACCCGCCCCGGTCCGTCGTCGACCTCGATCTCGCTCGTGGCGTTCGCGTGGGCGATTTGGCTGGCGGAGGACCCTGCCCCACCGGAGGTGGTACGTCGCCGTGTCGGAGGAGGACGAGCACGTCCATCGCTACATGGTTGCGTTAGAGGCGGCAGGTTCTCCAATACCGCCAGTTTCTTCGGGATCTCACTTCAGCTATGATCCCGTGAGGGTTCCTTCTCTTTGGGTGTCCTTCGCGCGCCGCAGAACCGCGAGTGTCCTAGATTCTTCGTAGTATTCGATCTTTATTAGCTACCTAGCGGTGATGTACTATTCAATATTATATATTATTCAAGGCGATGTATTCGAGATTATATCTATTATTCTAGATGATGTATTCGAGATTATATCTATTATTCGAGACGATGTAATTTGAATACTAAATTGTTTTATATTTCTTTTGGATTAGTTAAATAAAAGCTATGGCGCATAATACCGACAGAGAGGAGAACAAACCATGTTCGATATGATACGCGGGCCAGATGATGATCAGAATGAAGAAGATTATGACGGCTCTGAATTTCTAAACAACACCGGAGAGGGTGATATGATATTCGATCGCGACGACCGAATTGATGAAGTCATGAACTACGATTATGACGATGACGAAGAACATGTTGATCCTGAAACAACAAAGACCGGCGAGGTATATATATTTATATAAGCAGGCATCTGGTGAACATCACATGTTTTAAATGACTTGAAGATATATTAACGAATCGGTCTTTGTTCTTTCAGCCATCCGGATCAAGCAAATCTTCAGGCAAAAGGATGAAACGAGGACCGAACAAAAAGTTGAAGCAGGGCGTAAAGTACAATATCGAGGCATGCAGACCTAATGGCGAACCATTAGCGCCTAAGAAGATTGGGGACAAGTTCGTTCGTGAGTGCGGAGTTCTTGTGAAGGACCAACTCACGATCAAACTTCAAGAATGGAGAGAGCCAGCAAAGCCACGTCCAGATGTTACTTTTGTCGACAAGAATCAAAAAGATCTGCTTTGGTATACTCTCATGGAACATTTCACCCTACCAGATCATTTCACATAAGCAGATGTGCAGAAAGTTATGGACGCTGCTCTTAGGAAGATGGCGGTTGCATTCAAGAACCACAAGAATCGTGAATGGAACAAGTACGTCAAGAGAGGAAGGAAGACTCCAGTATTCAAGGGAACACTAGAGAACCAACGTGCTCATTGGGACGATTTCGTGAAATTCAAGGATTCGAAATTAGCTAAGGAATGGTCAAGAATAAACAAGAAGAATGCCGAAAAAAGGATAAGTTCCATAAGCTGGGGCCAGGTGGCTATGCGGTGGCAATGCCTAAGTGGGATAAGTCTGAGAAAGAGATGGAGGATGCAGGTGTCACTCCGGTTACTAAGAGCTGGCCCCGTGGTCGGGACTTGGTTCTATGCACATGGGGGAGTTGGACCCGAGGCGAGCAATGTTTGACGAGGGCAAGTCTGAAGGGGCCGACGATGCGATACTTGTTGCAATAGAAGAGGCACGATCGGGGGTGTTCCATCCCAACAGAGAGAACGACGAGCTTACGCATGCCCTGGGAAATCCTGAACACCCAAGAAGAACACGAGGCAAGGGCGCTATTCCGTGGTATGAGGGGTATTCAGAATGGAACACCGACTACAGAACACGTGTGAGAAAGAAGATTGCGGAGGAGAAGAAGAGGAAGATGGAGGGGGAGCAGAGGAAGCGGGACTATGAACGCCTTCAAGGCCTAGAAGCAAGTCAAGCGGAATTGGAAGTCAAATTCCAGCGACAGCAGGAGCAGATCGACTCACTTACCCAGCAAAGGGGGTCTCAGCAGCTGCAGCAGCTAGCGGATGATCCAGCATTGGATAGCACCGCCCCATCCATGCCGAGAAGCAGCGTGCGTTCCGTCCCGGACGACGCAGTGCTGGGTAGATACCCCGTGGATGACATCACGAAGAACACTAACTGCGAGCTACACGTCAAAATGAAGAACATATCCATGAAGGTGGCGGACCCCATAAAGGGCACAGAACCGTACTGGAGGGATGGCTCAAGAGTGTTCGATAACAGTGGCCTCCGAAGTGCCCCTCAACGACATTATAAACAACCGCGACGCGACGGGCAGGATCGCAAAATGGGCCATTGAGCTATTACAATTCGATATAACTTACAAACCTCGGCGAGCCATAAAGTCGTAGGTCTTGGCTGACTTTGTCGCTAAATGGACTGAAGCCGAACTCCCTAAAGAGTACGGCGCATACTCCAATTGGATTATGCATTTTGACGGCTCCAAAATGTTGGCCGGTTTGGGGGCTGGCCTCGTATTGATGTCCCCAACCGGGGATACAGTCCAATATGTCCTGCAGATAATGTACACGGACTCCAACAACGCAGCCGAATATGAGGCCCTCCTACATGGCCTCCGGATGGCAATCTCCATGGGCATTCAACGCCTAGAGGTGCGCGGGGATTCAAACCTTGCAATATCCCAAGTAAATGGAGACTTTGACGCCAAGGATCCAAAAATGGCAGCCTATCATAACGCTGTCCTAAAAATGTCAGCTTGGTTCGAAGGACTCGAATTCCACCATGTAGCCAGGGATAATAACCAAGCAGCCGACGTATTGGCACGCATCGGCGCGAAACACGACGCTGTCCCTCCAAACATCTTCCTGGAACGGCTCTTTATGCCATCCGTACTATGGGAAGAGGAGTCCGGAAATAACAACCCGGAAGCAGCCGCACTACCCAACACAGAACAATCTGACATAATCGGCGGCTCAGCTGACGAAATAACACCTTCAGCCCACGACATAATGGCAGTAATTGCCCCGTGGACAGAGCCATTCCTAGCCTACTTAATTAGGCAGGAACTTCCCGAAGACCAAAATGAGGCCCGCTGCATAGTTCGGCGATTTAAAGCCTACAAGGTCGACGAGGGAGAACTTTATAAGAAAAGCGCAACCGGAGTCCTTCAAAGGTGTATCTCCGAAGAGGAAGGGCGAAACCTTCTGGCTGAAATTCATGCCGGACTGGGCGGACACCACGCCGCAGCTCGGGCCCTTGTAGGCAAGGCCTTCCGTACATGATTTTATTGGCCGACGGCCCGGGCAGATGCTCAGGACTTAGTCCAAAGATGCGTTGGTTGTCAGCTCTTTGCTAATCAGAGCCATATGCCACCTACCGCCCTCAAAACCATACCCATTACCTGGCCGTTCGCGGTTTGGGGGCTTGACATGGTTGGACCCCTTAAAGGGGGAACCCACAAGCAAAGGTACCTATTGGTCATGGTGGACAAATTCACCAAATGGATAGAGGCCAAGCCAGTTAAAACGGCAGAGTCTAGACCAGTGATAGAATTCATATCCGGGGAAGTACACCATTATGGCGTCCCCCATAGCATCATCACCGATAACGGCACGAACTTCACGGCCGACGAGGTCAAACTCTGGTGCAAAAATATGGGCATTAAGCTCGATTACGCTCAGTCTATCACCCTCAAACCAACGGTCAAGTTGAGCGAGCAAACGGTCTGATAATGAGCGGCATCAAGCCCAGACTTGTGCGGTCCCTTATGGAATCTAATACGCACTGGGTAGAGGAGCTCGACTCCGTGCTCTGGGGGCTGCGGACCACGCCAAACCGTACTACCAGTTTCACACCATTTTTCATGGTATACGGTGCAGAGGCAGTTTTGCCCTGCGACATAATTCATGACTCACCTCGAGTGCGCATGTACGAAGAAAGAGAAGCCGAGCTGGATCGACAAGACAGCTTGGATGCATTGGAGGAAGAACGCGATGTGGCAAAGGCCCGTTCCGCATTCTATCAGCAGCAGGCTCGAAGATATCAAAGCAGAGAAGTACGGGCCACAACTTACAACGTTGGCGAACTAGTTCTACGCCTGCCGGACAAGAAAAAGGACAAACTCAAGCCCAAATGGGAGGGTCCCTTCATCATCGACCAAGTCCTGACCGGCGGAGCATACCGTCTGTGAAATGCGTCGGACAACCGACTCGAGCCGAACCCAGGGAACGCGGCCCGCCTCCGAAGATTTTACGCCTAGCGCCGGACTAAGAGTTCGTTTCCTTCCTCCGTTCATATTTTTACACTTCAGCCGTCTTTTCATTTCTCTCCTTTCTCTCACCTTTTTCATAAAAGCCCTTAGAGGCCTATTTGCGCATTGTTCGCACACACTTGATGTGCTATCCGCACTCATTATACCTAGGGGCTTCTTTACCAGAAGCTTACTTATCAGGGATTCATGCCCAGCACATGTGTCAAACTTCAACATGTACCTTTTATTCACCATTATATGCATCGATATGACTTAAGTTTTGGCCAAGCTGGGTTGCTGGCTCATGCTTACCCCTCGTTCCCGATTGTTCGGCTAGGAGGTAAAGGAGCACCTCTGCGATTATTCTTGCCGGGTCAGCCGGATGTGTACCTCAGGTGGGTGAAGCCAAAGCTAGCGTTCTTAAGAGAATATTCGGTGACTTAAAAGGTGATTTTTTACATATTTATCTATCTGCCCCCATATGTTTTCCTGCTTTTTTCGCAGTCCGGACATGCACTTTAGGGCATGCCTCCCAGGAAAAGGAACCCTTAACGGAACTATTCTCCCTGGAAGATGTTTCTTACTAACCATGTAATATAACATAACTAGTTGGGCACTTGTCTGATAAAGCACTAATGGCCCCTACACCTGGTCTCCATGCATACCCCGGTTTTGTCATAACCGAGAGGGTATTCGGACACACTCCGGACTCTAGGGTCCCGAGGTCGAAGCGAAAAGGTCGGCAAAGACAAACGATCTACAATCCGGCTAGAAGGCATTTTACATGTCATTTTAAATACATAGTCACATTGACTGACTGTACTCCTGCTCAATCCCGTCTAACAGGTTGTCTAATTTACAGTCCCGTTGGGAATACTTAGCGGCCAACTCTACTTGGCCGTACCCTAAGCTCACAGGGATCTCCCTCCCATCGGGCCTCACAGGTCCGACCTCGGCCATGTGGTTTCGATCCGCCCTCTTGTACCGCGTGTTCACCATGGCCCAGGCCTCCCTGGCACCTTGACGGCAGGCCGATATCTTCCATAAGCGGAAGCGCTGTCGTGCTCCCTGAAGCTTCTCCGCAAGCTCTCCAAGGCCCTCGGGTAGGGAGACGGATGGCCATAGGGTATGGACGACGCCACTCATCGCCTGCCGAATACGTTCGAGCAGTTGCACCAGCTCGGGAAGTTGGTCACCCGTCGAAACGGGCATTTCCTCCGCAGTGTGACCTGTGAGCGCACCTACAAGGCATATTTCTGTCAATAGGCTTCCTCGCCGAACTCTTCTTTTCAAAAGAATTCGCTTAAGCACTCACCATAGATGTCACGACGAATCCGCTGATTCTCCTTCACGGAGCCAGACAGCTCGGCCCGAACACCTTTCAGCTCTTCCCCAAGCTGGGTGTGGGCATCCTGGAGTTTGTTCCTCTCCTGCTGTACCTTCATAAGCACCCTCTCGCCGGTCTTCAGCTGGCACAGTAGGTGTTGCTTGTCCGGATCCAGTCCGGCAACATCTGCAATATCAAAGTCAGACTTACACGCACGCCGCACACCGCTTATCACTACAAGAAATATGTCAACTTGTGACCACCACTATTGGTCACTGAAAGGTCACAAATTTCCATTTACGACCTTTTTGTGACCAAAAACAGAAGGTCAAAAGCTGGCCGTCGTAAACTGATTATAGCGACCTTTCTTCTGGAATGGTCAAACACGTTTACGACCAAAATATTCCTACTATGGCGTTTTGGTCACTAGCAACCTCCCCAGGCCACGTAGGCATCCAGCATGGCAAGCTGATGTGGCACAAGATTCTGCCTGGTCCAATTCAGTTTTCTACATGGGCCTAGCCCATTAATTCAGCCTTTCTATATTTTTTTTATCAATTTTGGGTCGACTTCATGGGCCTGGCCCAACATTGCAGCCTTTTTTATTATTGGGCCTTGGCCTTTTCGTCTAAATAATTATAATTTCCTTTTTTATTAAATGGGTCCACCAGTCAGATGGGTCCCAGTTGTCAGGTTTGGGTCTGGTAAGTGAGTCCCATCTATCAGGCTCATATTCTTCATATTTCAACTAGTATTTAACTTGGCAGACAAAAGCATACATGATACTTCAAATAAGAGCAACCAGATCACGTTGCCAATACATATGACCATGTGTAATACAGTACTTTACAAGATCTACATGTGTGACGAGCTCTACAAGTGTGATACAATACTGCTTTACAAGAAAATGACGACATGCCGGACTCGCTGGACAACCATAGTCAAGGCTGGGAACAAACAAAACGGCAACATGACTTCCTCTGTCAGGGCTGCCGATGCTGCTCCTTCCCCGCCGCCGCCGCACAGGTGAATTTCTTGCACAAGTGAAATTGGACTGAATCTGTAAACTTGTTTATACTCCTGGACTGTTTGGAATGAATTTGGAGTACAAGGAAACCAAAACAATATCTGGACTGTGTTTGGACTAAATTTGGAGTACTCCTGGACTGAATTTGGACTGAATTTAATGAAACAATGATCGGGACAATGAGCAATTACACAAAACATTATAGTCCGAACCATATGTGACGGACGGTACTCAACATTACACAAAGGATGGTCAATGATCAAGACTAGTGTGCAATGATATATACCTTTGGTGACCGGGCTAGAATAATGGACCATAGCTCGAGGATCACGGCGTTAAATCGTCTTGGCGTACTCGTGCACCTTCTTCATGATGTGTTGTGCCTCCACTATACTCTCCATCGTCATCTTGTCCGAGGACTTGTCGATGATCACCTCTGAGCATATCTCACCTATCTTTCTGCTTGGCCGGACCATCGCGCCCACCGCTAGTAGCAAGGATTTGCCGATGCATAACCGACCCACTCGCTGCAATAGAAAAGATGAAACTTGCATACTATTCCAAGTCCCATTTTCAACCTGAGTACACACAAATATGTAACCAGGATTCAATGAAAATGATGATTATAATATTAATGATGCACTAAGCAGACTAACGGAAATATATATGGGAGGTATTCAGAAACATGTTAAATGGAAATATCCAGCTTGGAGATATTCAGAAGCATGATACTCATAAGCATGCTGAATTAATCACATTTTTGTTCTAAAAAATGGAGAGAATAGATGTGCCTCATGAGTAATCCTATGAGATAACTAGAAGAAAAACATTGAAGGGAATCTTTAGTATAATTCGTTCGGAACAATACTCAAGCTAGTCAGGTTAAGCAACATATGCATGAGTTTCATCTTTAGGATTAATAGAACAGGACAGATAAATTAATGTTTTTCTGAAACTATAAGAGACATAGCAGCACACATAATGTAACTATTCAAGTTTCTAACTATAGGAGGCTATATACTGTCAAATAAAGAACATCAGTTATAAAACTCTGTATCAGGTAGGCAGTTAGCATGCTGAAAAATCACATGGACATACCTATGCATATTTCCCATACTACATAAGTACTAAACAAACTAACAAGTGCTCACTTGAAAACCTTCCATGCACATGATAGTAGCTCTTCCCTCATGTCATAGAAAAAACATTTGCCAAGTAACATCATACTGTTGTTCACATACAGCGAGAGAACCTTCCATGCAAACTCCCATTGTTTTAACCCGTGGGAGAAAAGAAAGGTCCTTATCATCAGGTCCAAAAGAAGCAGAAACATTCGAACAACTAGAGAAACACAGTACAGCAGCAAAAGCATTGAAAGAGCAGCAGGCTTGGACTGACACATGTCATATCTTATAAACTTAGGCAAGTGCTCTCAGGTTATCCCTAACATCATGCACTAGCTTGGGTAATTAGCATCAAACAATACATATCAGTACAAGGCTAGGCAAGATAATAAAGACTTGGGAAAAGATAGCGAGTTATAAAAATGATATGTGCCCTTAAAGAGAGGGCGGTGTCAAGTGCGACCCACAGACATAGGCATTAGCCGCACCCACGACCTGGACACTCTCACGGTGAAGAGGAGGTGCCTTGCATATGGTCTCCTTCCAATCTGCGAGAGAAAGAACGAGGTGAAGGTCAGTACGCATCAAGGATGCTGCTATTCTGGGTTAAGCTAAGTCAAGGGCATAAGAGATTTTAGTAAAAAAAACATGTGAACATCTTATACAAACTATCGTCATTTATGAAATATAAAAAACAAATATGCAAATAGTTGTACAATGGTTGAGTGCTCATCTTATATTATAGCAGGCAATAGCATTTAGCAATAGTGATGATCAACTACACTATTCGGCTATCATGAACAATTAATTCTCAAGATGCAGAAAGCTTGTTTACAATAGTTTGGGTTTTAAAATTTGTCATCTTGAAGCATCACACTAGCAAATGATAGGAAAGATCACAGGAAATAGGACTACCCTGATCAAGTATACATAACCATTACTAAATTCTGCCATAAAATCAAAATCAAATTGTATTGAACAGCCGCATCGAATTCAGTTTGGAGCCCAATCCTGAGTAGGGTTGTAAGAATCATAAGACAATTTCGAGAGCGAAGTGGATCGCTAAATACTAGTATTAGAGTATCCAGTACAAGCATCTGTTAGATGCATAGTTTGTTTATCTCATACAGCAGTGCAATGTGCAACATAGATTACAAGTGGTAAGACAAATTGGTACTGAATTGAAAGCAATCAGGTAGTTCAGTACAGGTGCGCAAAAAGGAATCCTTGTAAAATAGTCCAGGCATCCATTAAAAGCCTCAGATTACTACCATGCGTTTGTTTGGGTGTTGTTCATTTTTAGGATCCGATAAGAATCGCTGGTGCTGGGCCTAGAGTAGAGCAGTCATCTTAACAAAGTAGTCCTACTAGTAGTAGGTATTTGTCATCTGAACTGAAGATAGAGGCTAGTTGATTTGATAATAATAAGATAGCGACACAAGCCTGGCTAGTTGTGTAGTGAATTAAGACTGTCAGCTATTTGTTTGATTTATTCGTAAAAAGAGAAACAGAGGATCTATATAAATCACGACTGAAATTTAGTGGTGGCCCAACCATGCGAGCGGTCGAGCAGGGGATCGAGCGGGGAGGCGCTGGCGATCTGGCCAGGCAGGGGTGCGGTTAACGCCCTTAACCCCACGCACGTGAGTGCGCTCGATGCGTCTTGGCGAGGGCGACGCTTGATGCAGGGGGACTTGATGCGTTCGAGGAGCGACGGGATGCAGTGGAGGAAGACAGCCAGGAAGGTCCGGCGGGCGGCGGGACGCCGGACTTGGGCGGTGGAGCTCGACGCGGGGACGGCCCGCTCGACGCACCTGTCGGTGGCAGGCAACCGATTCAGCGAATCGAATCAGATGGAACTAGGGAGGGAGCAGAGAGGACCAAGGAAAAGATGAGGACTCGTCACCTGCCATCGCGCGACGCTGCCGCCGGCTCCCTCTCCACCGCGCCGTCGTCCAGCTCTGGGACGCGATGGGCATTGCTGCGGGACGCATCGAGGAAGGAGGTGGTGGCGGGACGCGCCGCTGCAGGACGGGGAGGAGGTGGCGGCAGCGAGGAGATGAGGGAGGGGGTGGATCGGCCTCCGCCATGGCCATGGCGTGCCGTCTTGAGTTAGATTGGTGGGCGTCAAGAGGGCGAAGCTGATCGCCACCGCCGCCGCGCCAGAATTGGTGGGAACGCCACCCTCGAAATCCTAGCCGTGGGAAGGGGTTGGGGATGAGCTACCCGGGATGCAAGAGGCGGATCTGGCCGGAGGGGAGGGAAGAGCGGAGGCAGGGGAGCTCGGATCTGGGCTGCACACCGGCGAGGCCCGCTGGAACACGCCGGAACAAGAGGCATAGGTGGCGGCAGCAAGGGTTTCGGGGGAGGGATTGTGGGTGCGTGAGGGAACGAGGAGCAGAGAAAGAAAGGAGGCAGAGAAAGAAAGGAGGCGGGGGGTGGATGGAGAACGTCCACGAGTAGAGCTAGGGTTTCAGCTTAGGTGGGCTTGGGGTTGGTGTGGTGGGCCGAGGACTGCCGTTGGATCCGCGAGCATCCGACGGTGTTCCAGGCACGATCCGCGTGAGACGTCCACAAACCAATCAAAATGCAGTACCACGTTATGACCATTTAAATTAGTCGTAGTTGACTAAAAATAGCGTGTTAAAATCATATCATCTATTTTATGACCTGAGAAAATTCAACAAAGAAAATGAAAAACATTCTCATTGTGTCACCAAATGTGAATTAGTTTTCAGGAAAAGTAACAAACATGAAATAAGATAAATATCTTTAAAAATATGTCATGAGAAATGAGTTTTTTGGCAAAAAAAACATTTTCCATTTTTCGAGTGCCCGAAATGAGTTTTTTTTGTGAAGGACCTACCATATATTTGTTGCAAAATTGGATCAAATCAATTTTCTAAAATACTAGGACATATTTAATGCACAATTGACAAAATGGTTGGGTGTCAAAAGCCTTGATCCACCTCTGGTGAAAAAGACAAATCTCCGCCGATTCAGCTGGAAGCGGGTCAAATTTGAACTGCAGGTGCCTCATAGTTTGCTATTTATTTTTTCCAAAAATCATTTCTAGGTACATAAGTATCTATTTAATCTGATAAACACCAAAAAAATTCCAAGATTCAACCACTAGCTAGGAACCGACATTCCCGCCGTTTTGACCGCATTTTGAAACGGGCATAAAAAATTCAAAAAAAATCAAAAAATTGGAAAACCTTCGCATTGCGTCATTATATGTGACCAAGTTACCAGGAAAAATTATAAACTTGTAATACGGCAAATATTTAAAAAAAGTGTTCTCAGAAACGAGCTATCAAGTGTGAAGATGAATGGCTTTCAACCCAAATGCTCAATCTTATGGCCACATACATGGCATAGTTTGTTCAAATGATCTCATATTGTGCACAAGGGTGCATATTGGAATGACAAACAATGTTTCTTAAGGAAGTTTTCATTTTCTTTGGACGAAAAATTCATTTTCCATTTTTCGAGTGCCCGAAAAGAGATTTTTTTTGTGAAGGACCTACCATATATTTGTTGCAAAATTGGACCAAGTCAATTTTGTAAAATACTAGGACATATTTAATGCACAATTGACCAAATGGTTGGGTGTCAGAAGTTTTGATCCACCTCTGGTGAAAAAGAAAAATTCTCGCCGATTCAGCTGGAAGCGGGTCAAATTTGAACTGCAGCTGCCTCATAGTTTGCTATTTATTCTTTCCAAAAATCATTTCTAGGTACATAAGTATCTATTTAATCAGAGAAACGCCAAAAAAATTCCAATATTCAACCACTAGCTAGGAACGGTCATTCCCGCCATTTTGACCGCATTTTGGAACGGGCATAAAAAATTCAAAAAATCAAAAAATTGGAAAACCTTCGCATTGTGTCATCATATGTGGCCAAGTTCCTAGGAAAAATAACAAACTTGTAATACGGCAATTATTTTAAAAAAGTGTTCTCAGAAACGAGCTATCATGTGTGGAGATCAACGGGTTTCAAGCCAAATGATCAATCTTATGCCCACATTCATGGCATAGTTTGTTCAAATGATCTCATATTGTGCACAAGGGTGCATATTGGAATGGCAAACAATGTTGCCTAAGGAAGTTTTCATTTTCGTTGGACGAAAAAACCATTTTCCATTTTTCGAGTGCCCGAAAGTAGGTTTTTTTGTGAAGGAACTACCAAATAATTGTTGCAAAATTGGACCAAATCATTTTTACAAAATACTAGGCCATATTTAATGCAAAATTGACCAAATGGTTGGGTGCAAAATTTTTTTATCCACCTCTCGTGAAGAAGACAAATTCCCGCCGATTTAGTTGGAAGCAGGTCAAATTTGAACTGCAGCTGCCTCATAGTGTGCTATTTATTTTTTCCAAAAATCATTTATAGGTACATAAGGACCTATTTAATCAGAGAAACACCAAAAAAATTCCAAGATTCAACCACTGGCTAGGAACGGTCATTCCGGCCGTTTTGACCGCATTTTGAAACGGGCATAAAAAATTCAAAAAAATCAAAAAATTGGGAAACCTTCGCATTGTGTCATTATGTGTGACCAAGTTTCCAGGAAAAATAATAATCTTTTAATACAGAAATTATTTTAGAAAAGTTTTCTCATAAATGACCTATCATGTGTGAAGATTCATGGATTTCAACCCAAACGCTCAATCTCATGGTCACATTCATGGCATAGTTTGTTCAAATGATATCACATTGTGCACAAGGGTGCATCTTGGAATTCCAAACAATGTTGCCACAGGGAGTTTTCATTTTCTTTTCACGGAAAATTCATTTTCCATTTTGAGTGCCCGAAATGAGGTTTTTTGTGAAGGACCTACCATATATTTGTTGCAAAATTGTACCAAATCATTTTTATAAAATATTAGGACATATTTAATGCACAATTTACAAAATGGTTGGGTGTCAAAAGTTTTGATCCACCTCTGGTGAAAAAGACAAATTCCCGCCGATTCAGCTGGAAGCGGGTCAAATTTGAACTGCAGCTGCCTCATAGTTTGCTATTTGTTTTTTCCAAAAATCATTTCTAGTTACATAAGTATCTATTTAATCAGAGAAACATCAAAAGTTTTCCAAGATTCAACCACTAGCTAGGAACGGTCAAGCCCGCCGTTTTGACCGCATTTTCAAACGGGCATAAAAAATTCAAAAAAAATCAAAAAATTGGTAAACCTTCGCATTGTGTTATTATATGTGACCAAGTTTCCTGGAAAAATAATAATCTTGTAATACAGAAATTATTTTAGAAAAGTGTTCTCATAAATGAGCTATCATGTGTGAAGATTCATGGATTTCAACCCAAACGCTCAATCTCATGGTCACATTCATGGCATAGTTTGTTCAAATGATCTCATATTGTGCATAAGGGTGCATCTTGGAATTCCAAACAATGTTGCCAAAGGGAGTTTTCATTTTCTTTGCACGGAAAATTCATTTTCCATTTTTCGAGTGCCCGAAATGAGGTTTTTTTGTGAAGGACCTACCATATATTTGTTGCAAAATTGTACCAAATCATTTTTATAAAATATTAGGACATATTTAATGCACAATTGACAAAATGGTTGGGTGTCAAAAGTTTTGATCCACCTCTGGTGAAAAAGACAAATTTCCGCCGATTTAGTTGGAAGCGGGTCAAATTTGAACTGCAGCTGCCTCATAGTTTGCTATTTATTTTTTCCAAAAATCATTTCTAGTTACATAAGTACCTATTTAATCATAAATACATTGTTTGGTGGTGATACGTCGAGGTTTGGGCGGTGGCCGAGGGCCCCAACTCTAGAGCGCGTAAACTAGCATGCCCGTCGCATGGTCACCGCGTGACTGTGGCGTTGCCATGTGTTCTGGGCAGCCTAGGCATGTCTAGTGGGTTGAGCACTCCCCAGGTAGGTGCTAGGAACAAAATTACAACATAAGATTCTCACGAGGAGACCGATCGATGCTCAAACATGAATTAGCGGCCAAGTGTTTGATTAGCGGTACGGGAAATGTACATGGCTAATGGGCGTGAGTTTTGGCTAAGGATGATCAGTTACTAAGAAGACCGTCTTCACAAATTTTCAGCTCAAAAGGAGGAGCCTAGGTGGTACTTGCTTTGCAAACCACCACACTGGACATAAATACGAATGTTGAAGCTCGGCTCAAAATAATGAATGGATTGAGCTGGCATTTGGTGGAGGAAGGTTATTTGGGCATAGGAAAGTACTGTAGAAAATGGATACTATTTGGACATGCCAAAGTGGTACTTCCTTCACAAACTGTTACTCTGAACAGAATAGGAAAATGAATATTTTTGAATTATTTTTGAACTAGGCAAGGAAGGTTTTTACATATTTGACGAAGATATGACCCAAAGAATTTATGAGATTTTTTTGGGAATTTTGGGAATGACAGAAATATAGGTTGCTTCACAACCTAGGGCAAAAACTGCCACATGGACATGACACATAGGCAAAACTGATGAGGTGGCGCCTAATCATAGCAACCCACCACAATTTACAAGGATATGACCATCTATATTGGTCGTTAGCAACTAGAAATAAGGCAGCGGACTAGCGCTGTTAGCTTTATGACCATTTCATGTAAGGAATTATGACCTTTCTGACCAAAATGGTCGCAATGGTTTAGGGTTTGGAGCCCCTCGAATAGCTTTTGACCAATTGGTCTCAAATGGTCATAAATCTATGACCAATTCTTCCAGGGTCACTGACAGAAGGTCATAAGTTGACATATTTCTTGTACTGTATCTTTTTGAAATATTGTGTTACCAGGAGGGGTCTCTGTGTCTCCTCCCGCGGCAGCGAGTGTGGCCTCAAGCTGGGCCTTGCACTCTTGCAACTCCTGGGACAATTGGGCATTCTTCTCTGTAAGATCCTGCAAATTATATGATCCTTAAATCAGTTACTTTAACTACTTTAAGTCTCGGGGGCTACTGGCATAAATAACCATTAAAATCTCTTACCCGTATGTCTTTTACATATTGCTCCGTGGCTCTGGTTAAACCATCTCGAGCAGCACGGAGGTGCGCATCTCCCACGTTAAAGGCATTCAACACCTCTGGGGAGAAACACGAGTCACCTTGAAGCTGTCGGCGGCCTTTGTGATTCATGGCGCTCTCCACCTCGATCTGGTGGCGGACAGCCGGTCGGCATCCTCCACTGGAGGAGAATCCGGCTCGCGCCTTGCGCTCGCCTCCCCCTCCAGAACAGGTGTTGGGGCCTGGCGGACGGAGGCTTGATTGGCAACCTCTCCGGACACCGTCCGGCGAGTGCTCTTTCTCCTGGAAAGGTCATGAGCGTTAATACACCTCCTAGAAATCCTTTTCCTCAATAACAAGACGAGGGCTATACCGTTGCGGTGACGTTTCGACCCGCACCGCACTCCTCTTCCGCTGCAGGGCGGATCGACCCTTGTTGGTCAGCCGCCGTGGGCTCGGCCTCCTGCATTGAAGGCACCTCCTGCGAGACACCATTATATACGGTGGTCAGAAATGCGCAAGGACGAAATGATGGTGTCAGACTTCGGTCATATTCACCTGGGAAGCTGGGGTTAGGCCGGGGTAGTCAGCCGTGATGGCGACTAAAGCATTGTCCATGCTGAGTTGGTGGAACACCCCGTCAATTAGCTCCACCTTTATGTCCGGATCCTCTTCGGAGGCCGGATCAAGGGACATTCCCGGATCCTCGGGTTGTGGAGCCAGACTATGTATGCTCTCCACAGTCCGGCGCAGTTCCTGCGTCAAATCCATAAGATAAGGTACTTACCTTTGAAAGCACGGGTCGGATAAATGAACGTCCGCTTACCCAGCTCCGAGGGTTATTCATTGAGAACCCATTCAATGGGCTCGTCTGGAGGAAGTCTTCCTTCTACCCCTAGTACAGGCCGGACAGAATCTTCACCAGATCTTCGGCCGACTCCGGCCCTTTGCGGCCATGACGGGTGGCATCATTTTCCCCGTTGAAATCCCACATGGGGTGGCCCCTGTATTGCAGCGGCTGCACCCCCCGCATTATGCACGTGGCCATGAATCCAATCATGGTCAATCCGGAATGGGCCAGCAATCTTATCCGGCCCATCAAATAATGGACGCCCTTGTCTTCCTCCAGTTGAGGGCTCCGCGGGCGCCAGCTTAGGCGTTTCTTTAAAGGAGCCCCACTAAACTCCGGGAGGCCGATCCGAACTGGGTCCGGCAGTGGAGCGTCCTCTACATAGAACCATTCCGAAGGCCAGTCTTCGGACGCCTTCTTCGGGGTTCCGGATGGGTATCCGGTTGTAACATCCCAAATTTTCAATTTGGAATGTTATACATTAGATCATCATGCATCACATATTTTCTTGCATTTGTTGATCCTAGAAATTTCACGCAACTCAAGGACCCACAGAGAGAGTTGGAGGTTTCGAAATTTTCATATTTGAGTTCTCTCAAATTTTGAAAAAAACAGGATCATTTGGATTTATTTACTTTATCTTCAAATATTTTTCCTATATCAAAAATATGAGAGGGAATAATATGACTTTCCCAAAATTTAGGAAAAATGAGGATTTAATAAATAAATCAAATTTTTGATTTTCTCGGAGTTTATTTGCCTTAGGAAAAAATGCGTGTTTTCAAAAATTGCATTTTAGGCCCAAGTGAAAGTTCATTTTGTTCGACTCATTTTTAGGAGTCGGGGAAAAATCTAATTTATTAATTTTGGAGTCCGTTTAGATTTTCTTTTCTGTATTTTTTCCGCGCGAAACCGATTTAAAAAAAACTGTAGCGCCTTGGGCCAAAGGCCCAAGCCGCCAATCCGCTAGCCGCCGGCCGGCCAGGAGGCCAAGGCCATTGCCCCGCGCGTGCGCCCCTGGCCAGGGAGCCAACGCCGCCGCCTTGCCCTCATGCATCAATCCTAAAGGATTCTAGGGCCCCTGCCCTTTTTCCTTATTTCGTTATTCCGTTTTGTTCCTAGGATTCCTAATCCTAGTCTAATTCCTTGATCCCTCCTCCAAGCAAAACCCACCCCTCCCCAATACAAATACCCAAGCACCCCCCCCCTCTAGGACATCAAACCAAAGCCCTCTCCTCTCCGTAGCAGCAGCAGCGTAGCACCACCAACCGCGCCACCGCCGCCGCTTGCTGCCACCGCCGCCAAGTGCCGTCGTCGCCCAACGCCGCCGCCGCCGGAGCCCCACGCCTCTTCGAGGTACTAGCCCCGCGCCGCGTCACTTTTTCCCCTCGGTTCAGTTTTTCGTAAATCGTTCCGGTTTTTCCGTTCCGTTTTTCTAGATCGGTTTTCTAGATCGGTTTTCGTTTCGGTTTTCTTTCCGAAACCCTAGATCGGTTTTCTCGTAGGTTTTATTACTGTTTTGTTGTTAGCGAGCGATCGCCGGACCGTTCGTCCTAACGAACGTGATCACCTGTTTTGCCTCGGTTAACGAACGTCCGTTCGTATAATCGTTCGTCGTTTTCTTTTAATCGGATTTACTCCGCTATTTTTCTGATAGCGATTTCAGATCCGATCTTCTTTCTAGTCTATCTTTTCGCTCGTTTATCGGAATCAGGTGATTCAAGCGCCTGGAGTTTCGTCTCGAAACCGCTGTTCTGACTAATCAACTTAAACTAAGTTTTGCTACTATAAAATTTGACTTAGTTTTAAATTGCTAGAACCGAGTTGTTTTCTTTCATCGTTTGACTTTCGTCGCTTTATTCGATTTGAATCTTTTTGCAACCAGGGTTCTTAAGTTGAACTCTCTGGTTAGATCTCTTATTTGAGATTTACCTGTGCATTAGATGAGTACTTATTGTATGCTTGTTGTTTGTCTGTGATAGATCACCCGGAGTGCGCCGCTTGTTACTTCGAATCTCTAGGTTTCGCGGATCATCAGCAAGGCAAGTAACACTTGATCATACCTTTTTTCTACTACCCAATTTTATTGCATTAGATCAATCCTCAAACACATTGCATGAGTAGGATCTAATTAAATTGTGGGATGGGAAGTAGATGAGGTAGAACCTATTACCTATTTTACTTATGAAACCTTTGGGAGTTACTTCTACGTTTGCTAATTATGCCATGCTATGCTAGTAGACGTGGATTGGGTGAGTGATATCCATGACAGATGTGAGATTGTTTAATTAATGGTTTATCTAAGGTGGCAACTTAAATACACATCTGGGTGGATTGAGGCACCTGGGGTTACCAGGACTTGCCTGTTTTTTTGGAAATCCTGGGGGTACCGTGTGATTTTCCTATGGACCGCCACCCAGGCTCAAAGGGATCATAAGATAATTCATACTAGTAACTTACGTGTGCAGCCACAAGCCATTATGGGCTCTGGCATAGTTGACTAAGTTGTGCAAACTCTTATAGTGGTGGACTAGCAGATGTAGGGGATGTAGGTGTACGGGTCCACCCATCGTAAGGTGCTAGCGCTTCTGAAAGACTGTGTCTCGGTCATCCGTTTCTCAAACACCTTGTAGTGCGAGAAACCAAGCGGAGGCGATCGAGTCTTGTGGGGAAAAGTGCGCAAACCTCTGCAGAGTGTACAAACTAATCATGATTAGCCGTGTCCCCGGTTATGGACATCTTGAGTATCTAGTACTTGAACTATCAATTGTATCTCAACATGTTACTCTAATCTAATATTGATGGGTTTGTTAATGAGTACTTTTTAATTGGGATTGAGAATGCTGTCAACCATTCTCAATGTTTAACAACCACCATGATAGTTAAATAAATTTATTCCTTTGCATTAGGGAAAAAGCGGCTTTATGCAAAAGCGTAACCATAGAGCTTTCCACCAGCCAAATATGCATGTAGTATAGGCTTATTGTTCATCATTCTCTATGTGTTACTTTGCCAGCATATTCCATGTGCTGACCCATTTTCGGGCTGCAACTTTCATGTTGCAGACTTCTCAGACGACGAGTAAAGTGCTTTTAGCTCGTGGTTCTATACTCAGTGATGCCGTTGGAGTTGATGGACTCACTTATCTTCCAAGTCTTCCGCTGTTATCGTTATTAGATGGCCTTAAGCCATGATTATTGTAATAAGTCCTCTTTTGGACAAACGATGTAATAAGTGTGTGATTGCTACTCTGTTATAAATCCTTGAAATCTTGTGTGGTGTCGGCATTCTTGATCCAGGATGACATCGAACACGAGACTTGACCGTCGAGGTCGGGTCGGTCTGAGAGATGGTATCGAAGCACACACCGATGTGAGGACACGACCACTAAGTTAAAGCCATAGATCACTATTCTCTTCTCATTTTCTAACTCCTCATCTTTTCCACTCTTTTAGGATGACGGACCCAAAGATCAAGTACGCTCAACCGGATGAAGGCACACCTTTTGGTTCCCACTTGAAGGAAGTCGCCAAGTACTTGAACATTGGACTACCAAGCTTCACCGGGACTTTCAACGCCACTCTGCCTGAAGAGGAGCGCTGGAAGATTCAAGCTCACATTCCGGGATGGACATTCACCCCAATCACCAAGCCCATAGATAGTGTTTTCAGTGCACCAACCTGGAGTCTGGGAAAGAGCATGGCAGCTCATATCACCATGGGACGCATTGGAGAAGTTTATCAAGAAGACCTCAAGGACACTATCTACCAGATTTGCGGACGCCGGAATGAAGATTGGGAGATAGTCAGCACCAAGAAGGACAGATCCATTGCAGCTTACATCCAGGAGTTAAACCAACACATTCGACGCCAGGAGAATCAGATGTGCAATGATATGATAGAGTTGAAGAATGCGAAGGGAAGGATCATCGAACTTGAAGGAGAGATGAAGACTCTACGCAAGGACTACATGGACGAGATCGTAGCTGTCGTAAGGCACAACAGCGATCTTAAGTATGAGATTGGAGAACTCAAGAAGAAGTTAGAGCTCAAGAATGAAGACAAGTATGTCGACTGCCCGAGCAACTACATCATCATCAACGACACTGATTCGGATCCAAGTGAACCCGACTTTGAAGACGAAGCTGGAGCAGACATCATGGAGTCTTCCACCGGTTCAAATTAATAGATGACCACCCTATAATAGTAGTGTTACCTCCATGTAAACATTATAGTACAAGCACTTTTGCGATAGATAGATCGTTGTAAGCCCTTTGTTTGAATTGAACGAAGTGATTTTGTGTGCATTTGTCTCATGAGCATTTGGGTAGTGTTTTCTCTTTAGACCCCATTCTACTCTTAATTTCTCTTCTTTTCTAAACCCCTCAGATGCCTCTGACATGCGACCCCGAGTTTGTTTTCCCGCTAGAGATCACTCAGTTGATTCAGCAGCAGAATACCTTGATTCAGACATTGGTACAGAACCAAGGCAACAACAACAACAACCCACCACCACCACCACCCGCGGATCACTTGACTCGTTTCCTTAGGCTGAATCCGCCGTGTATTCCAGTAGCACCGAGCCAATTGTAGCAGATGATTCGCTCTGCAAGATAGGAAGGGAGTTGACCACTGCAGGATGCACAGATGGTGAGAAGGTGAAGTTTGCTACACATCAGCTTGACAGACCCGCAGCAGCATGGTGGGAGAATTTCACAGCCACTTACCCAGTAGACACTGTCACATGGGATCAATTTCAGCAAGCTTTCCGCACTGCCCATGTTTCAGCAGGAGCTATGGCCATGAAGAAGCGTCGTTCGCAACTTCGCCAAGGAGGAAGGACTGTTGGCGATATGTGGATGATTTTAGTAAGTTAGCACGTTATGCCCCGGATGAGCGTTGCTACTGATCTGACTAAGCGGGAGAAGTTTCTGGAAGGACTGAACGATGAGTTAAGCATGCAGTTGATGGTAGCAAGATTCAATAACTACCAGGAGTTGGAAGACCGTGCCCTCATTATTGAAGGAAAGCAGCAGCAAATTGAAAATCGTAAGAGGAAGTATGCACAGGGGAAGTATATCTCTGGAGCCCAGCAGAAGCCCCGCTATACTCCTAAGCAGGGAGTTCAGTTTCAGCATACCCATGGAGGAGGTAGTTCGCACAATCATAATGGCCACAAGAATGGTAATAGGAATGGAGGAAGCAACGGCCAGAACAGGACCACACCATCAACCCCAGCCAAGAAAGACCTGAGCCATGTCACCTGTTACAAGTGTTCCAAGACCGGACATTATGCAAATGACTGTCCCGAAGGCCAAGGTGGAAATGGAAGCTCTAGAAAGAAGCCAAACCCTTTCAACAGGGGACAGGTGAACCACATTGATGTGGAGGAGGTTGAAGCTCAGCCCGATGCGATGTCGGTAAGTTTTGGTTAAGTCATTTACTGCACTTGTTCTTTTCGATACTGGTGCGTCGCATTCATACATATCAAGGGGATTTGTAGAAAAGTATAGCCTGCCCACTAAGCTTCTTATGACACCTATGTTAGTAAGCTCACCAGGAGCAGAGTACACGGCCAGACAAGGATGTTTTCAACTACCATTGAGTATAGGAAGGCATGTATTCCCAACGGATTTGATCGTTCTGGAATCCCAAGGTTTGGATGTGATTCTAGGTATGGATTGGCTGTCGATGTATGGAGGAAACATCGATTGCGCAAGTAAGACGATTTTGCTCACGACACCAGAAGGAAGAAGGATCAAGTATGTATCCCGACATGGATCAAATAGGAACCAAGTAAATTTCTTATCAGGAGTTGTGCAGGAAGAGGTGCCAGTAGTGAATGATTATCTTGATGTATTTCCTGAGGAATTGCCAGGAATGCTACCGGATAGAGACATTGAGTTTTTGATTGAGCTTTTGCCAGGAACAGGCCCTATATCGAAGCGACCATACAGGATGCCCGCACAGGATTTGGCGGAAATCAAGAAGCAGATTAAGGAGCTATTGGATAAAGGGTATATTCGCCCAAGTTCTTCGCCTTGGGGATTACCCGTACCTTTAGTGGAGAAGAAGGATGGATCGTTAAGGATGGTTGTTGATTACCGTGTGTCGGGGGAAACTGTCCGCCACGAACACCTATGGGACCGGAGCCCCTTGTCTGTGCGGTACGAGGGCGGAGGGAGCATGAAGAGCAGATCGTAGCGAGCACGCGGGCAGTTTTACCCGAGGTTCGGGCTGCGGTGAGCAGCAGAAACCCTACTCCTGCTTGATTGTATTGAGCTCGGGAGCTTGAAGAGCTCTGAGAGCAGCTACACCGAGCGAGAGTTGCAAGGTTTGAACCCCCTCCACGTTGTGCATGGGCCTCCTTTTATAGTGCAAGGGGTCACCGACAGGTGTCAACGTAGGAGAAAAGGGTAAAAACGTAAAAAAGATGGTAGTTGGAACAGTGCGGGAACAGTGGAGCTACCTACTTTGACAGTGGGGGACAAGGGCATTTAATGCCCGTCGCCGTCGACCCCAAAAGTTCCCGCCCTAATGTCTCCGTCTGCCACGGCGATGGCTCCACCACCGTGGAGTGTCACCGTGTCCCCAGCTGCTGCAGTCATCCGCCACGCGTCCACAGAAGGCCCCAGGGCGACGCGTGGGCCGATGAGCTGGAGCGCGGGCACACAGCGCAACTCTCCCGGCAAGCGCCTTGCCGGGTCTTGACTTTGCGGGCAGGGAGCTTGCCGGACTCTGTAGCTTATCGCTCCCGGGCCCTCGCCGGACGCATATAGCGCCCGGCGTGTCTTCTATGATGTAATCTCCTAGTCTTCTGGCAAGCTCTTCTTGCGGGGCCTTGCGTGAGTGAGGTAACCTTGAGTGCAGAGCGGCCTTCCGGCAAGCTCCGCTTGCCGGGTCTCAATCTCTGTCTTGTATACTTCGTTTTTGAATGGTTTGACATGGAGCGGGAAGGTCTTGGCGAGCACGTGGTAAACCCTGCAGCGGGAAGCTGCAACCGCCCGTGCACAAGTTGGGGTCTTGAGGTACCCTACCTTAGTACACCGACAGAGCCCCGGAACTGGGCCACACGGTGCCGAGCGCTGTTGGGCCAGCCCAAAAAAAGGCATCGGGCACACGCGCCCACGGCGTGCGAATCCACTTCCGCATCTGCCGCATCCCCAGAACGGCACGCGCGTCGTCATTGCGGCGTCGTGGGATGGGGCGTGCCCACGTTCTCTTAATGGAAAGAGCGAACGCCCCCACTTCCCCATAAGCAGAGGAAGCACGGCGGTTCCCCTCCTTACGCTTTCATTGCATCCTCTTCCTCTTCGAGAGATCCCTTTGCGCTCCGCCCCAAACCTCGCCGCCGCCGCCTTTGCATCTCCAGCGCCGCCCGGGCTCTTTCGTCCCCTTCCTCCGCCGCCCCGCCATGGCCCCAAGACCGAGAAGGCGAAGGCGGAGAAGGCCAAGAAGGAGAAGTCGGAGCAAGCGGCGAGGCTCACCGAGTACCGGAAGCGGAACCTCGTCTTCCCGCCGAGGCTCAGCGCGCGGGAGCTCTGGAACAAGTATTACTTGTTCTGGTCCAAGGGAACCAAGGCGCTCCCCCGCACTCGAGCTTATCCGGCCGCCGCCAAGGACAACTACCCCGGCGGGTACTATTTCTTCGCAGCCTTCTTCCACTGCGGTCTTCGCCCTCCTTTTTCTGAATTCTTCTGTGACGTCATGCACACCTACGGCCTCCATCTTCTTGACTTCACCCCCAACGCCATCCTCACCATGGCGGTTTTCGCACACATGTGCAAAAACTACATAGGAATTCATCCCAACGTAGCGCTGTTTAGGCATTTCTTCACTCCTAGAGCAGAGGCTGGCGCCCCCCTCTCCGGGAGGGATATCTTGGGTTTTAAATGCGAACAAGAAGAGTCGACTTGCCGGGAGCTCCGCGGCAAGTGGGAGGATGGCGTCTTGGTGGTGCTGGATCGTTGAGGACGCGCCACAGCCCTTCACCGCGCCGCGCACAACGCCCATCGTCTTTGGGCAGAGACTGGAGCGAGCTGGATTCGGACGACGTCAAGCTCAACATTGCCCTCATCCGGATTCTTCGTCTTCGGGTTGCAAGGCTGTCCGTTCTGAAGTAAGCGCGAGACTTCCTCCGCCGCCCGCACGCCCTCTCCAAGACAGGAAAAGGCCGGCCTGGGAGTATGGCAACGCAGCGGATATAATGAGGCTGCGCCCCGGGCTAAACTTCAACTTCACGTCGCTGGAGCTGAAGGGGATGGTCCGGGAACTGTTTAAGCACGACCCGGCCCATCCAGAGTGGTTCAGACCTCCCCGGGGAGTGGTGCCCCTCTGCAACAGCACAGCTCGGGATCGTCTTTGCGCCATGATGCCCGCGTGTGATTCGCACGGCGTGGACCGCACGTGGATTCCGCCCAGTCCATCAGACATCCTCAGCTTCTTCGACAACCTTGTGGAGGTGGCGAAGAACAAGGATGACGTCAAGGAGCATACGCGAGACACCACCGACCAAGAGCTTGCATACATAGCTTCTCGGGCTGAAGAGGCCACCGCAGCCGCAGCGGCGGGATTTTGGATATACACGATGAAGCGAGGCTGCGGATGCGTCGCCAAGCGGAGGAGGCGGAGATCCATGACTGCTGCAACTTCCTCCCGACGCTTCGCCGGGTCCCCTCTCGAGGCACTCCGGGATCCCGGAATCGTGGCGAGGCCGCGGCAAGAGGTGGCTGCGGAGGGAACAGAGGCGCCCAAGAAGCTTAAGGCGCCGGAGGAGGGAGGCGCCCGAAGGAAAGAGGCCGCAGCGCAGGGCCTGGGCCCAGCGAGCCAGCCGGGGGAGGAGGAGGAGGACGCCGAGGCCGCCGAGGACACCGGCGGGTCCACGGAGCTCGCCGACGACCTCTCCTCGTCGTCGGAGACCTCCCGCCCGGCAAGCCCTAGGCGTTCTCCACTGAGCCTCCAGGCGGCGGCGGGAGCGAGGGCGCAGGCCCCGGCAACAACCAGCTCGCCTGGCGGCGCAAGCTTCCGGGAAGCCAAGCTGCGCCGAGGCGACCGGCGCACCAGCCACGGGCGAAGCGGCCAGCCAGAGCCACGGCAGAGGCGCCCGCAGGTCGGGCGCCAAGCGGACAGAGTCTTCTCGGGCGGAGCGGCGGCTCCGCCCGCTTCTCGGGCCCGGCTGCCACGAGGCTGGGTCTTGCAGCCCCAGCCCGGGACCATAAGCGCCTAAGGGAGTCTTCGCCTCCGCTCCTCGCTGAGCGCCCTGTGGAGTATGACTTCTCCGCCTTGGCGAAAACGACGAGGAGGAACAGGAGTAAGTATCCGAGATCTTCATCTTCTCAAATTCCGCCCTGATCATTGTTGAAGCTAATCTTGTTTCTTGCGTTGATTTCAGGACCTTGGCCCAGCGTGCAGCGAAGAAGGCCAAGGTGCCCGTGGTCGAAGTCGCGGACGACTCGCCCACCACGGCGACCGGGGACGTGCCGGAGCCAAGCTTGCCGGACCCGAGCGCTGCTCCGAGGAGCAGCCCCCAGCGCAGCCCCCAGCGTAAGTCTGGGTTCTGCACTTCGCTTCGCGGGCGTGTTTGAAGATTTTGGTCTTGTATTAATGCCTTGATGTTTTGTCTTGACTTGTGCAGAGGTGGAGCCACAGCGGCAGGGCGAGGCGAGGTCGCCCCGAGGAGCCGCAGGCCCCGCCGCCCCCGCCAAGGTCGAACTCCCGGCAAGGAGAGCATTCCGCCAAGGGCTGGTACTCCGCCGAGGGCGAGCAGCCCGGCGAGGGCGGCCACTCCGCCAAAGCGAGCCCCGGCGAGGAGCCCGCCCGGCGACGTCCGCCAAGGTAGGTTCTGCAACTTGTCTTCTTGGCGTTGTCTCTTTTGGATATTTGCTTGAACTTCTTTGCTTTTTTCTTCTTCTTCTAGATCCCCTCCCCGAGCAGATGGAGCCAGAAGTCATCGTCATTGAGGAGGAGGCGCGCCAGACGGCGGGCGGGCGGCGCGCCTGTCGCCGAGGATGCGGCGGAGCTGCCGAGCCAGCTCGCAAGAAGACGCTCGGCTGCGGGCGCAGCGGCCGGGAGGAGGGCGGCGACCGCACCGCCCGCCCGGAGGCGGCGGGGCATCAAGTCTGCTGCGCGGTCGCCGACCCCTCCGCCGGAGAGGAGCAGTCCGGCTACTACTTGAAAGCCCCCAGCGGTGTCTTCATCCAGTGCCGTGGGGCTCTTCGTCATGAGCTCCAGCGGGGGCGAGGCCTTTGGCGTGGAGGTCCTCGCCTTGGGCTTGAAGATCGTCGAGGCGCCCGGCGGAGCAGCGGGCCCGAGGAGGAGAAGCTGCTTCATCAGCTCCTGGCCCTTACCGGGGCAGGCGGTAACTGCTTCTCGGGAGGCCCTTGCCGCCAAGGCCGCCAAGGAGATGGAGAAGCGTCTTGGCGGAGCTCAGCGCCGCCAACCAGGCTGCCCTCCGCGGAGTGGCGGAGAGCGTGGCGGCTCGCCGGGAATACCAAGAGTGGTTCTTTGGAGAAGGCTGAGACCGAGGAGCAGCGGCGGCTCGCCGGGTGGAGCTTTCGGCGAGAAGGAGAACTCGCCCAGCTGAAGGTCAACCTCGACTCCCACGAGGAAGACCTTGCCGCTCGGGAGCAGGCCCTTGGCGGGAAGGCGAAGGAGGCCCAGCCGCGCGGCTGCTGCTGGAGACCGCCAAGGAGGAGCTTGCCGCCAAGGTCGCGCAGCTGGAGGAGTTCTTGAAGGCGGCGTGGAGAAGGTCGCCCGCGCTCAACACGGAGCACGAGAAGGGCGCCCATACCAACTCGGAACTCGGTGTGTCTTTCCAAGAAGGCGGCGAGTTGAAGGCCGCCAAGGACTCCATCGAGGATCTTGAGCTGAAAGTTTCTCTGTTGAGGACTCGCTTAGCGCCGCCGGGATCGGAGACCAAGTTGAAGGAGGAGCTCGCAAGGAGCGAACCTTGGTGGACAGCGCCAACAAAGCAGCCGAGCACTTCCGCCGTGCCGTCGGTATGGACCGAGGACTTGGTATCTTGTCGTCCGACATTGACCAGAGCTGCTTTGGCTGAAGCTGGAGCATCTCATCTACTCCCGGATCAAATCTCCTCCCAGCGCCAAGCTCAGCCTCTTCTTGAGGGGATCGCGCGGCCCTTGCAAATCTGCGGAAGAAGATCCCGCGAACTTCGCCGAGGAGACTTCGCCGGCTGTGCACGGGAACCATGGGCGTGTCTTGTGAAGATTGTATACCGCAATCCGGCATAAACCTCACCAACGTTCTTCGCAGCTTGCCGGCCGACGCGAACATGGAGGCTCTGAAGGAGCAGGTCGCCCACATCATTGCTAAAGTGAACAAGATCTCGGGGTGGAGGGCGACCGCGTAGACTAGGCCTCCTTTATCTTTATCTCTTGTAGTTGCTGCATAGGGTGTTATGAACTCATTAGTCATCGCGACAAGTTATTCCTTGTAAGATATTATCTTTATTTTGATCAATAGATGCGATGTTATCTCCTTGTTCGATCCTCAACTTTGTATGCTTCAACCCTCGCTTCTAGGGAACTTGCGGCAAGGCCCCTTGCATGGCGCCGAGTCTTGAACTTCGAAGCAGCCCGCTGGCCAAGGTCTCACCGGCAAGCAACCTTGCATGACTAGTCATAGCGCACTTAGCTTCTGGCGGACTCGAAAAGCGAAACAAAGGCGCGACACTTGTCGCAGCTCACTTAAATCGTTGGCGTGCTCGAAAACAAGATAAAGTGCGGCTATCCACGGTAGGTTCCTCCAGCGCTGAGTTTTCCATACAAAGTGTTGTTGTTCAAGGAAGGCAACTTAAAATTTAAAATTTTGAACTGCTCAAATTCTAATAACTTAGCTTTACGTGATCATGCGTTCTCCGGCAGGCTTCTCTTTCTTGAACAGCACTTGGTTCATCCTCCATTTCCTTCCCCGGCAAACTTGTGCGTGAGAGCGTTCTTACGCTTAGAGGCAAGGAAGAGAAGAGGAAACAAGTATATGGCCTTCGGTGCTATTGCTTACGGATATGTGTGTCGCACAAGAGATGCCAAATAACACATGCAAATAGCAAAGAAAAGCATGGGAAAGGCAACTAGCGCAAAACACGAAACTTTCTTGATGCAGAAGTCTGCGCCCGGCTTTGTACAAAGGGTTACATGCAACAGCGGCAAAGCTTGTACAAAAGGTGGTTGCGGAGCGGATCACGGCAACCGCGCCTTATGGGTGAAACTTGCGAAGATGCTCTATGTTCGAGTTGCTCACGGTAAGCCTTCTTGGTCTCGAGGCGGACAGGCGGGCCTCGTGACTTGTCTCACCCGATAAGGGCCTTCCCACTTGGCGTCAACTTGTTGGAATTCTTGGCGGTGAACACGCCGAAGAACAAGGTCGCCTTCCTCGAGACTCCTGGCTTTGACCTTGCGGCTATGGTAGCGGCGCAAGGCTTGCTGGTATCGAGCAGCTCGTCTGACAGCACAGAGGCGTCCCTCCTCAAGGAGCAATGCATCATCTTGCCGCGATTGCTCTTGCTCGAGCTCATCATAGCGAGCACTCGAGGAGATCCGTATAAGAGTTCCGTGGGGAGAACTGCCTCTGATCCATAGACTAGAGCAAAAGGTGTCTGTCCGGTGGCTCGATTTGGTGTTGTTCGATTGACCAAAGAGCCGCGGTAGCTCCTCTATCAATTTCTTCCGCTTTTCGCAGCTGTCGAAAGTTCTTGTCTTGAGTCCGCGCAGCACTTCAGCATTGGCCCTCTCCGCTTGACCGTTGCTCCTCGGGTGACCAGCGAAGCGAAAGCAGACCTTGGCGCCAAGGTCTTGGGCGTCTTGCATGAAGGTGCGACTAGTGAATTGTGTACCGTTATCGGTGATAATCCTGTTAGGGATCGAAGCGGCACACAATCGATCTGAAAGAACTTGACCGCTGATTGTCTTGTCACCTTTCTCGCTGGCTCCACTTCGGCCACTTTGTGAACTTGTCGATTACTACGTACAAGTACTCAAAGCCCCGACAAGACGGGGAAGGGGCGAGATATCGAGCCCCAGACGAGAAGGGCCAGGACAAAGGGATTGTTTGGAGAGCTTGAGCTGGGTGATGAATCTGCTTTGCATGGGCCTCGCACGCTTCACACTTGGTTACTAGTGCGGTTGCATCTTGGAGGTTTCTTGCCAAAGAACCCTTGCGGAAGCTTTCGGCAAGCGCCCTTGCGCCAATGTGGTGGCCGCATATGCCTCCGTGTATTTACGCCAACAGCTTACATCCATCTTCCACGGAGATGCACTTGATCGACACCATTGAGCCTTCTTACATGCAGCTCGTTATCCACGAACTGGTACATACTTATTGTCTGGTTATCTTCTCTATTTCTTACGGGTGCGTCGGGAAGTTCTCCGGTTTGCAAAAAGCAGACGATCTGCTGCGCCCATGCCGGAGCTTGGGGCTCGGCGGCAAGGACTAAAACATGAGGGCGCTGCGGGAACCTTAGCTTCTCGGCAAGAACCTCAGCTCTGCCGAGCTGAAGGTCCCGGCAAGCTCGCCGGGCGAGGCTTGTCGGGAACACTTGCTTCAAGCTATGCAGATCCGAGGATCTGCAGGAGCAAACTGTTCCTCGGCGTTACAGTCGTTGATCTTGGGGACCTTGGCGGCCTCGGGGAGACCCGCCGCAAGTAGTCGCGGAGACCAACTTTCTCTTCTTGGACTGCCCAATTGATGGCGTGGCGGATGGTTGAGTCAGCTTGAGCAAGAAGGTCCCGGTTCCACGAGTAACTTCATGAAGCACACTTTGAAAGGCCATCTGCGATTTCATTACGAGCTCTCGGGGCGTGCTCCATCTGCAAACCTTCAAAGCGCTCCTCAAGCTTCCTCACTTCATCGACATAAGCTTCCATCAAAGGGCTCGATAGCTCTTGTTAACTTGCGGACCACCAATCGAGAATCTCCCGCACAATCAACTTCCGATCCCAAGTTCGCCGCAATCCACGAGGGCGGCGAGCAAACCTTCATATTCAGCGGGGTTGTTTGTCGCTTGCTCCCTTAGGAAGTGCATCTGGATAACATACTTGAGGTGCTCCCGGTGGGCGCGATGAGTACCACGCCTTGGCACGGCGCCTTGCAGCGAGAAGGCACCATCAAAGTACATTACCCATTCACTTGTCGCTTCTTATGCGGGTGTACTTGTTTCTTGGACTTCTTCATCGGGCGTTGGGGTCCACTCTGCTATAAATTCTGCCAAAGCTCGGCTCTGTATGGTTGAAGTACTTTCAAACTTGAGTCCAAAGCTCGACAGCTCAAGTGCCCACTCAACGATCCTGCTGTTGCTTGCGGGTTGTGCAATATCCTCTTCAGTGAAGCGAGTGACCACTGTTATCTCGTGTGCACGGAAGTAATGGCGCAGCTTTCTCGAGGCCATGAGGAGGCGAAAAGCAACTTTGCACACGGAGTATCTTGATCTAGCCCCACGGAGAGGAACTTACAAAATACACTGGGCGCTGCACCATCTTCTTCGCACCTCATCTTGTTCTGCTTGAGTTGTCCTTGTCGGGGCGGAGCTTGTCGGAGCAGCCCCCGCTTGTCATTGGACTCGCTTGCGGTGGTGTAGCCTCCTCGTCGGACTCCTCTCCGCTACTAACGCAGCACTAACCACCTGGTTGGTTGCCGCTAGGTACAGCAGACAACTTCTCCTGTGGTCTAGGTGCGACAAGTATTGGGGTGGAGGATAGGTACCGTTCAAATCCTGCAGCGCTGCCTCCGCTTCGGAGTCCACTTCATGGGACCTGCCTTCTTCAAGATTTTGAAGAAAGGTAGGGCGCTGCTTCTGAACTTGAAATGAACCTCTTGAGGGCAGCCACACAACCTGCAAGCCTTGACATCCTTGACTCGCTTCGGAACTTGATCTGCTCAATGGCTTTAATCTTGTCGGGGTTGGCTTCAATCCCCTCGTGACACAAAGAACCGAGAAGTTTGCGGAGGGAACTCCAAAAGCGCACTTCTCGGGGTTCAACTTAAGTTGTATCTTGCGCGAGGTTAAAACGTCTCTTCCAAATCTTGAATCAGCGTATCCTTGCTCTTGCTCTTCACCACGATATCATCCATGTAAGCCTCTACATTTACGTGGATCTGTGGCTCAAAAGCAGTATACACTACCCTTGCAAATGTTGATCCTGCATTCTTGATCCAAATGGCATGCGTATGAAGCAATAAGTGCCACATGGAGTGATAAATGCGATCTTCTCTTCATCCTCTTTGGCCATAAAGATCTGGTGATAGCTTTGAATATGCATCAAGAAAGCGAGTAGCTCACATCCGCGATGGAGTCAACAATCTCGTCAATGCGCGGCAAGGGATTGGATCCTTGGGACATGCTTTATTCACATCGGTGAAGTCTATACACAGCCTCCATTTCCGTTGGCCTTGCGCACGGCGGCTGGGTTTGCTAACCCGTCGGATGGATCACACCTCTAACTAGGCCTGCTGCCTCTAGCTTCTTGATTTCTTCGTTGATGAATTCTTGGCGCCCACGGCTTGCTTCCTCACTTTTTGCTTGATGGGCGCGCATGAGGGCAAACAGCAAGCTTGTGCTCAATCACCTTCACAGGAACACGGGGATGTCGGATGGTTGCCATGCAAACACATCGACATTCGCCCGCAGGAAAAACAGCAAGGCGCTTTCCTATTCTTTGTCAAGTGTGGGCGATGGTGAAGGTACCACCGTGCCGTCCTCCTTGGCGGACACCTTCTTGGTTGCGGCGGGCGGCCATTCCTTTTTACTCTTGCGGTGGAGCTCGGCGGGGCGTCCTCGGCGGCAGCGCAGCACTCGAAGAGGTGCGGTTGCGGAGTGGGCCCCGAGCACTTGCGGACTTGGTCTTCGTCTTCTTCCCCGGGAGCTTCAGCGGCAAGTGTCTTCTTATCGGCGCAGCTGCCGCATCGGTAGATCTTGTCGGCGCAGACAAGCGCATCCTTCTTGTCGCCGTGGGCGGTGATGGCGCTTATCGGCCTGGCATCTTGAGTACGTTGTAAGCATAATGGGAAGCTGCCATGAACTTGGCGAGGCGGGGCGGCCTAGTATTCCATTGTATGGCAGCGGAATATCGGCGACGTCGAAAGTGATGCGCTTCGATCCTGAAATTGAGCTCCCGCCAAAGGTCACGGCGAGTGATCTTTCCCTTGGGCTTACTCCGTCCGGGTTGATTCCTTGGAAAGAACCGGTCTCTTGAGCTCGCCATCTGGAATTTGGAGTTTCTTGATCACAGCAGAGGAGATCAAGTTCAGCCCGGCCCCGCCGTCAACCAACATTTTGGTGACCTTGAGGTTGCGGATGGTGGGCGAGACCAGCATCGGCAAGCACCCGACCGCGGTGGTGCGGTCGGGTGATCCTCAAGATCAAAAATGATGGGCGTCTTTGGACCATTTGAGAACTGCTTGCGACTCCACGGGCGGCTCCGCTGCATTCACCTCACGCACCACTGCTTTAGCTGGCGGTTGGAGGTGTCGAGAGGCGCCACCGTCGACGCACAGGACCTCCGTGGCCTTCTGGAACTCCTGCTCGCTGTTATCCTCATCCTCCATGTCTTCGTCGTCGTCTTCTTCATCCTTGTCGCGGCCCCGGGGAGGTCGATCACCTCGCCGCTGCTTGGCCCTGCCGCGGCGTCCTCCCCAGCCATTGAACGGCCGCTTCTTGCTCGGTTCTCCTCCGCCACCTTGGGCCTTCTCCTTGTCGCGCCTCTCGTACTCAGCTTTTTGCTGCTCGACGAGATACTCGACGCGCTTGCAGTTGGAGAGATCGTGGCCCTTGGTGCGGTGGATTTTCTGATATTGCTTGCCGGGCCGTCCTGCTTGTCGGCTGCCGCTTCTGAGGCAGAGCTCCTTGCGGAGCCGCCAGCCTGTGTTTGCTTGGCGGGAGCCTCCTTGCGGACTTCTCGGCGGCAAGCACCTCTTTCTTGTTCTTCTTTCGGTTGTTCCGTCGTCGGCTCTTCTTTGCGGGCGGCATCGTCGTGTCGCTTCCTCCTGCGCTGACATCCTCCCGGGAGTCTCCTCCCTCTTCAGCAGCGTCGCCTTATCAACGAGCATAGAGCTCGTGACATCCCGAATCTTGGTCATCGCCATCTCTTCTCGCATGCGGTGATTACGCACGTTCTGGTGGAGCAGCGCTGATAACCATGGCGGGGTGGACATCGAGGGATGTTGTCTGCACACGGTGAAGCGTTGGATATACTTGGGCAGGATTCTCCTTCCATACGGGCCAAAATGTGGAGATCGCTCTCTGGCCGTGGGGTTTGTGGCCGCCCGGTGAAGGCGCCAACAAACTGATGGCAAGGTCTGCCCAAGAAGAAATGGAGCCTTCCGGCAAGTGCATAAGCCAAGACGAGCGTTCGGCCTAAGCCTGGCGGGAAGTAGTTCGCCGAGAATCTTCTCGTCGCGCCCCGGCAGCTGCACGCGATGGTGTAGAACAACGAGGAATTCGAGGGTGCGTCTTGCCGTCGTATTTCTCGATCGTCGGGCTTGAAATTCTTCATCTTTGGAGCCCTTTGGGCGCGCCGCCGCTTTCGCGGGTGACGCAGGGGCAGACCTGCGCGTCTGACAAGTCGCTGGTTCACCGGTAGCTTGCGCGTCGGCAGCGTTCCCAGCTCTCGATCGATTGCCCGAGCTTCTGGCGGCGCTCGATAATGGTCCGGCGTCTTCTTGTCGCCCGATCGTCGAGGACTGGCATTGATCGGCGAGCCCAGCGGATCCGGCGATGCAGCGGAGCCATCGTCGGCGTTGTTCAATGGGGCGGCGTCTTTTGCTTGCGGCGGGAGTGCACGGTGGTTGCACCCGGCGGTCTTGTCGCCGTCGGCCGCCGTCCTCTCAGCTTGCAGCGGCCGCGAGGTCGCCGGCTGCTGTGAAAGTCGTTGTTGGCGGCGATCGAGCTCGATGGTAGCCCTCGGTCTTGACCTTGTCCGCGGTGGAAATCGAGGAGCGATTGCGCCCTTGCGGCGCTTCGCGGAGTGGAGGAAGCGAAGCGGCGGTGCGAGGCGGGATATGCTCGGACTCTAACAGCGTTAGAAGGCGAGGTCTGCCGGCGCGCCGCTTTGATTGTGCGGGACGATGGTCGGAGCATCCCGCGACCTCTGGTGTGTCCTTGCCCCGGCGGATACCACCTCGATGGTATGGCGCTGCTGGGTTGTCGTGTCTTGAGATGGATGCGGCGTGTCCACGGAGACCGGCGCGGTCATCCGTCTTGTCCTTGGATCTGGTGGCGCCGCGGTATCCTCGCCGGCGACCACCCTTCCGACAGCGTCTCCTCCGCCCACCGTTGGCTCCGGTGGCGGCGGATGAAACAGACGGGCCTGCAACCTCGAAGCCTTCTTCTTGAGGCCATGGCGCAATTGTTGATGAAGTTCTTGATGAAGCTGGAGAGGTTGATGAAGAACGCGCCAGCGTGAGCGCGGATCAGGTCCGCACAACCTCGGCGCCCCCTACTGGCGCGCCAAAGATGTCGAAACTGTCGCCACGAACACCTATGGGACGGGCCCCTTATGCATGCGATGCGAGGCGGAGGGAGCACGAAGAAGCAGATCGTAGCGAGCACACGGGCAGTTTTACCCAGGTTAAGACGCGGTGAGCAGCGTAAAACCCTACTCTGCTTGATTGTATTGAGCTCGGGAGCTTGAAGAGCTACTGAGAGCAGCTACACCGGCGAGAGTTGCAAGGTTTGAACCCCTCCACGTTGTGCATGGGCCTCCTTTTATAGTGCAAGGGGTCACCGGCAGGTGTCAGCGTGGGAGAAAAGGGTAAAAACATAAAAAGATGGTAGTTGGAGCAGTGCGGGAACGGTGGAGCTACCTACTTTGTGATGGGGACAAGGGCATTTAATGCCCGTCGCCGTCGACCCCAAAGTTCCGCCCTAATGTCTCCGTCGCCGCGGCGATGGCTCCACCACCGTGGAGTGTCTTTGTGTCCCCAGGCTGCAGGTCATCCGCCACAGCGTCCTGAAAGGCCCAGGCGGCGCGTGGGCCGATGAGTGGGGCAGCGGGCACCTGGCGCAACTCTCCCGGCAAGCGCCTTGCGGGGTCTTGACTTTTGCGGGCCGGGAGCTTGCGGACTCTGTAGCTTATCGCTCCCGGGCCCTCGCCGACGCATATAAGCGCCGGCGTGTCTTCTATGATGTAATCTCCTAGTCTTCTGGCAAGCTCTTCTTGCGGGGCCTTGCGTGAGTGAGGTAACCTTGAGTGCAGAGCGGCCTTCCGGCAAGCTCCGCTTGCGGGTCTCAATCTCTGTCTTGTATACTTCGTTTTTGAATGGTTTGACATGGAGCAGGAAGGTCTTCGGCGAGCACGTGGTAAACCCTGCCGCGGGAAGCTGCAACCGCCCGTGCACAAGTTGGGGTACTGAGGTACCCCTACCTTAGTACACCGACACCGTGGATTAAATGCAGTAACAATTAAGAACAAGTACCCACTACCAATGATAAATGATCTATTTGATCGTTTGCAAGGAGCTAAAGTGTTTTACAAGATCGATTTGCGATCAGGGTACCATCAGTTGAAGATTCGAGAGCAGGACATACCTAAGACAGCATTTACCACAAGATATGTATTGTATGAGTATACCGTTATGTCATTTGGACTGACTAACGCACCTGCCTATTTCATGAACCTGATGAACAAAGTGGTTATGGAGTTTTTGGATAAGTTCGTCGTGGTGTTCATTGATGATATTTTGGTTTACTCGAAGAATGAAGAGGAACATCAGGAACATTTGCGATTTGTATTGGAGAAGCTGAGGGAACATCAGTTATACGCCAAGTTTAGCAAATGTGAGTTTTGGATAAAGGAAGTTGGATTTCTTGGACATGTTATATCCGGAGAAGGTATAGCAGTTGACCCCACAAAGGTTGAGACCGTAACCAAATGGGAAGCACCAACGACCGTTGGAGAGATCCGGAGTTTTCTTGGACTCGCAGGATACTACCGGAGATTCATTGAGAATTTCTCAAAGATTGCAAAGCCTATGACGGAGTTGCTGAAAAAAGATACCAAGTTCATATGGACTGAGGATTGTGAGGCAAGTTTTTAGGAGTTGAAGAAAAGATTGGTTACCTCACCGGTGTTAATTTTGCCAGATCAGACCAAGGATTATGAGGTGTATTGCGACGCTTCACGTCGAGGACTTGGAGCAGTGCTTATGCAGGAAGGAAGAGTTGTTTCATATGCTTCACGACAACTGAAACCCCATGAATTAAATTATGCCACACATGATTTGGAGTTAGCAGCCGTAGTGCATGCATTGAAGACATGGAGACATTTCCTCATTGGAAATCATTGTGAAGTGTACACGGATCACAAGAGTTGAAGTATATTTTTACGCAGAAGGAGTTAAACCTTAGACAAAGGAGATAGTTGGAACTCATCAAGGATTATGATATGAGATTAAATTATCATCCCGGAAAGCCTAATGTAGTAGCTGACGCATTGAGCCGTAAGAGCCATGTCAATACGCTGATGACGGGAGAGATACCAAAGGACCTAGCAGAGGATCTTCGTGAGCTATGTATGGAAATAGTTCCGAGAGGCTATGTAGCGGCATTGGAAATTCAGTCTACCTTGATGGATAAAATCAGAGAAGCTCAGAAAAATGATAAGGAGATTGCAGATATAAAGGAGAAAATGAGCGAAGGAAAAGCAAAGGGACTTCGTGAGGATGAGCACGATACCCTATGGTTTGAGGACCGTGTTTATGTGCCCAATGACCCCGAGATCAGGAAGTTGATTCTGCAAGACGCACATGATTCACCCTATTCGATTCACCCAGGAAATACCAAGATGTATTTGGATTTGAAGGAAACATTACGGTGGACGGAATGAAGAAGGATATTGCGAGTATGTAGCAGTTTGTGATGTATGTCGAGAGTGAAGGCAGAACATCGAAGCAGCAGGATTATTGCAACCATTGCGATACCGAATGGAAGTGGGATAAACTAGGCATGGATTTTATCACGGGATTGCCAAAGACTCGTTCAGGCTATGACTCGATTTGGGTTATAGTCGACCGCTTGACGAAGGTAGCGCATTTCATTCCAGTTAAGACTACCTATAGCAGTGCTAAGTTGGCAAAGATATACATGACTAGAATTGTGTGTTTGCACGGAGTTCCGAGGAGTATCGTATCAGATAGAGGAACCCAATTTACCTCAAAATTTTGGAATCAGTTGCACGAAACTTTGGGAACCAGGCTGGAATTCAGTATAGCTTTTCACCCACAGACAGATGGATAGACTGAGAGAGTCAATCAGATTTTGGAGGATATGTTGAGAGCTTGTGCACTAGATTACGGATCTAGTTGGGATGATAACCTGCCGTATGCGGAGTTTTCATATAACAATAGTTACCAAACCAGCTTGAAGATGGCACCTTTCGAAGCTTTATACGGAAGGAGGTGCAGGACACCGTTGTCATGGGACGAAGTTGGAGACCGTCGATTGTTTGGACCAGATTTGATTAAGGAGTGCGAGCGAGAAAGTTAAGTTGATTCATGACGGGCTCAAGGTAGCCCAGTCGAGACGAGAAGAGCTATCGGATTCAAAGCGCAAGGCAATAGAATATGAAGTTGGAGCGAGTTTATCTTAGAGTATCCCCACTTCGAGGAGTTAAGCATTTTGGAGTTAAAGGAAAATTAGCACCACGTTTCGTTGGACCGTATAAGATTTTGCAACGCATGGGAGAAGTTGCTTATAAGTTGGAATTACCAGAAGGACTGTCAGGAGTTCATGACGTATTCCATGTTTCTCAACTGAAGAAATGTCACGCCGAGATGGCAGAGGTACCGTTAAGAGATAAAGTGCAACTTGAAGCAATTCAGTTGAAGGATGATTTAACATATGAGGAGAAACCAGTCAAAATTCTTGAATATGCCAGCAGAGTTACTCGCAGCAAGGTTATCAAGTTTTGCAAGGTTCAGTGGAGCCACCACACTGAGGATGAAGCCACCTGGGAGAGAGAAGAAGATTTGCTCAAGGACCACCCTCACCTATTTTCTAGCCAACACGAATCTCGAGGGCGAGATTCATCTTAAGGGGGTAGGTTTGTAATATCCCAAATTTTCAATTTGGAATGTTATACATTAGATCATCATGCATCACATATTTTCTTGCATTTGTTGATCCTAGAAATTTCACGCAACTCAAGGACCCACGGAGAGAGTTGGAGGTTTTGAAATTTTCATATTTGAGTTCTCTCAAATTTTGAAAAAAAACAGGATCATTTGGATTTATTTACTTTATCTTCAAATATTTTTCCAATATCAAAAATATGAGAGGGAATAATATGACTTTCCCAAAATTTAGGAAAAATGAGGATTTAATAAATAAATCAAATTTTGGATTTTCTCGGAGTTTATTTGCCTTAGGAAAAAATGTGTATTTTCAAAAATTGCATTTTAGGCCCGAGTAAAAGTTCATTTTGTTCGACTCATTTTTAGGAGTCGGGGAAAAATTTACTTTATTAATTTTGGAGTCCGTTTAGATTTTCTTTTCTGTATTTTTTCCTTTTGCGAAACCGATTTAAAAAAAAGCATGGCGCCTTGACCAAAGGCCCAAGCCGTAAGCCACTAACCGCCCGGCCGACCAGAGGCCAAGGCCATCGCCCCTGCAGCGCCCACGCCGAGGCCAACGCCGCCGCCTTGCCATTGTGCGAATCCTAAAAAGGATTCTAGGGTGCCTGCCCTTTTCCTTATTTAGTTATTCCGTTTTGTTCCTAGGATTCCTAATCCTAGTCTAATTCATAATCCCTCCTCCAAGCAAAACCCACCCTCCCCAATATAAATACCCAAGCACCCCCCCTCTAGCACATCAAACCAAAGCCCTCTCCTCTCCTTGCAATGAAGCAGAGCACCCCACCACCGCGCCGCCGCCTCTTATAACGCCGCCGCCAAGTGCCGCCGCCGCCGCCCAACGCCGCCGCCACCGTAGCCCCTCGCCTCTTCGAGGTACTAGCCCCGCGCCGCGTCACTTTTTCCCCTCGGTTCGGTTTTTCGCAATCATTCCGGTTTTTCCGTTCCGTTTTTCTAGATCGGTTTTCGTTTCGGTTTTCTTTCCGAAACCCTAGATCGGTTTTCTCGTAGGTTTTATTACCGTTTTGTTGTTAGCGAGCGATTGCCGGACCGTTCGTCCTAACGAACGTGATCACTGGTTTTGCCTCGGTTAACGAACATCCGTTCGTATAATCGTTCGTCGTTTTCTTTTAACCGGATTTATTCCGCTATTTTTCTGATAGCGATTTCAGATCCGATCTTCTTTCTAGTCGATCTTTTCGCTCGTTTATCGAAATCAGGTGATTCAAGCGCCTGGAGTTTCGTCTCGAAACCGTTGTTCCGACTAATCAACTTAAACTAAGTTTTGCTACTGTAAAATTTGACTTAGTTTCAAATTGCTAGAACCGAGTTGTTTTCTTTCGTCGTTTGACTTTTGTCGCTTTATTCGATTTGAATCTTTTTGCAACCAGGGTTCTTAAGTTGAACTCTATGGTTAGATCTCTTATTCGAGATTTACCTGTGCATTAGATGAGTACTTATTGTATGCTTGTTGTTTGTCTACGATAGATCACCGGTCGCCGCTTGTTACCAATTTCTAGGTTTCGCGGATCATCAGCAAGGCAAGTAACACTTGATCATACCTTTTTTCTACTACCTAGTTTTATTGCATTAGATCAATCCTCAAACACATTGCATGAGTAGGATCTAATTAAATTGTGGGATGGGAAGTAGATGAGGTAGAACCTATTACTTGTTTTACTTATGAAACCTTTGGGAGTTACTTCTATGTTTGCTTATTATGCCATGCTATGCTAGTAGACGTGGATTGGGTGAGTGATATCCATGACAGATGTGAGATTGTTTAATTAATGGTTTATCTAAGGTGGCAACTTAAATACACATCTAGGTGGATTGAGGCACCTGGGGTTACCAGGACTTGCCTGTTTTTTTGGAAATCCGGGGTGCGTGTGATTTTCCTATGGACCGCCACCAGGGCTCAAAGGGATCATAAGATAATTCATACTAGTAACTTCGTGTGCAGCCACAAGCCATTATGGGCTCTGGCATAGTTGACTAAGTTGTGCGAACTCTTATAGTGGTGGACTAGCAGATGTAGGGGATGTAGGTGTACAGGTCCACCCATCGTAAGGTGCTAAGCGCTTACGAAAGCGTGTCTCGGTCATCCGTTTCTCAAACACCTTGTAGTCACGAGAAACCAAGTGGAAGCGATCGCGTCTTGTGGGGAAAAGTCATAAACCTCTGCGAGTGTACAAACTAATCATGATTAGCCGTGTCCCTGGTTATGGACATCTTGAGTATCTAGTACTTGAACTATCAATTGTATCTCAACATGTTACTCTAATCTAATATTGATGGGTTTGTTAATGAGTACTTTTTAATTGGGATTGAGAATGCTGTCAACCATTCTCAATGTTTAACAACCACCATGATAGTTAAATAAATTTATTCCTTTGCAGTAGGGAAAAACTGGCTTTATGCAAAAACTGTAACCATAGAGCTTTCCACCAGCCAAATATGCATGTAGTATAGGCTTATTGTTCATCATTCTCTATGTGTTACTTTGCCAGCATATTCCATGTGCTGACCCGTTTTCGGGCTGCAACTTTCATGTTGCAGACTTTTCAGACGATGACTAAGGTGCTTTTAGGTCATGGTTCTATACTCAGTGATGCCGTTGGAGTTGATGGACTCACTTATCTTCCAACTCTTCCGCTGTTATCGTTATTAGATGGCCTTAAGTCATGATTATTGTAATAAGTCCTCTTTTGGACAAACGATGTAATAAGTGTGTGATTGCTACTCTGTTATAAATCCTTCGAAGTACTGTGTGGTGTCAACATTACTGATCCAGGGATGACATCGGAGCACAGAGACTTGACCGTCTGAGGTCGGGTCGCTACACCGGTCCTGGCGATGCGCCATATTTCGGCACCGCCCACTTGATATATTGACCCCTCATGAGAACGGGGTATGAGGCGAATAGCCTCTTCCACAGTATAAAATGGGGCTCGATGCCCGAAATAGCTCATAAGAGCTACAAAACCAGCGATATCACGAGAATAAGCGGGCGTGAGTGATGGAGCTGGAGTCCGTAGAACTCCGAGGGCCAGCGGAGGAGCGGATGTCAGAAATCGAGCCCCTTATCGGATAGGGGCGAAGCACACCCGCTCTCCTTTAGAGGGGCTAGGGGTGGCCTCGCTTGCTTCCCACCTTTGTTGGTGGCCAGCCAGCTCGAACCGGGACCATAAAGGCGGAGGAAGATATCTCTCCGCTGAAGCTTCACCAGCTCGTTGTGCGGAACCGAGCATCTCCTCCAATCTCTGGCGGAGGGCTGGGGCCTTGAGAGGAGGAGCGCGTCGGCGGTCCATGATGAAATGGGTTTCAGGTCGAAGCGCTCAATGAGTACTCATGAGAGGAAGATGGTGTGATTTGGATCTGGATTCTTATCTCTCTTATAGACAGATTATTTGCTTGGTGGGGTAAAACATAAAAGATACCTGGCTTTTCGCATTAGATGCGGCAGCGTGGAAGAGGGCCATTATTGGGCGTGGAAGTCAAGGGGCACTGCGTTTGTGAGGGCGGACCTTTGTTCGGCAAACATATGGAATTTGGAGGAGAACCCGCCTTGCAGCGCCGAAGACAATATCTGTATTTGGACTCGTCGTCATTGAAGCCTGGTTAAGGGGCTCTTGAGGAGTCTGGACTAGGGGTGTCCGGATAGCAGACTATCATCATCGGCGGACTCCAAGACTATGAAGATACAAGATTGAAGACTTCGTCCCGTTTCGGATGGGACTTTCCTTGGCGTGGAAGGCAAGCTTGGTGATCTGGATATGTAGATCTCCTACCATTGTAACCGACTCTGTGTAACCCTAGCCCTCTCCGGTGTCTATATAAACCGGAGGGTTTTAATCCGTGGGACGGACAACCATTACAACAATCATACCATAGGCTAGCTTCTAGGGTTTAGCCTCCTTGATCTCGTGGTAGATCCACTCTTGTACTACCCATATCATCAATATCAATCAAGCGAGTAGGGTTTTACCTCCATCGAGAGGGCCCGAACCTGGGTAAAAACATCGTGTCCCTTGTCTCCTGTTACCATCCGCCTAGACGCATAGTTCGGGACCCCCTACCCGAGATCCGCCGGTTTTGACACCGACACCCACCATATTTGGAGCTACAGCTTGACATTCCTGGAGGTGACGACGAGCGCTTTCTCAGAGAGGCCAAACATCGTATCATCCTATGGAAAAAGGATTGAATCATCTTTCGAAGGCCACCGACACCACGTCAGCCGACTCCTCGTCGAAGTCCGCCACCAAGTCAGCAGACTCCCGCTCCTGCAAGTCCACCAAGTCCGGCAAAGTGTGAGGCCACTCCTCCTCCATGTCCGGCAAAGTGTCAGGCCACTCCTCCTCCTCCAAGTCCGCCCACAGCGTCGGGCGTCCCTCCTCCTCCATGTCGGCACAACCTCAGGCCACTCCTCCTCCAAGTCGGCACAACTCAGGCCCTCCTCCTCGTCCAACTCAGCCCCATCAGCCGTCTCCGCCGCCTCGGCAATCGCAGAAGAGACACCACGGAGCTATGGTGCGTGCGATGCAGTCGAGTAATCTGAGGAAAAGGAGGCAAGCGATATAAATATGGTCCAAGCCTCACGCCTCTTCCACAGAGGGCTTATGACAGGTCAGGAGGAAATCGCAGCCATATCGAAGGCCGAGGTGGAAGCCCATTTTGCCTTGAAACCGCCACCGCCGCCAAGGGAGAAAGTGCACGAGGAAGCGATTGACCACTTCATTCGTATGGCTCAACCACCAGCTCGAAGCCTGTTGACACAGACTATGGCGCCACATCGGAAGTTAAATCGAGCACGTCTACAAAGGAGGCGAGCTCGGGATCGAGCAAACAAGAAGCGGCTGTCAAAAATGCGGAAAACCATTCCCAATTTGGGAGAACAGTAGTATAATCGATCCACTCGCTTGTTGTGCCAACAACACGTGACGATCTGTGGCGTAATATTATTGTGGGAAAAGCGATTGCGTTCGAGGTGGGCAATGTGGTAACAGCGGAGGAGCATATAATGCAGGCTGAAGTTCTCAACATCACTGTTGGACAACTCCTCGAGATCGAGCCCATGCACTGTGCTTAGAGAGGATGAAATAAAGCGGAAATATGTCGGGGCCAACCTTTGGTCGAGCAGGACAAGGTCAAGAACCTCCCAGCGAGAATGTATGAATTGCATCAATGGTACATGAACATTACCAAGATTTCAGATCAATTGTCCCTCATGGTGAATGTCAAGGAGGAGCATTATTTCCATGAAAGAAAGCTCATCGTTGAGTATTACGAACTATTTCAGTTATACAATCAAGGCCTTTCGACAAATCTATTGTCAGTTGCTATTGTCTGTAAGTGATTTCTTTCTATAATTTAAGTCTCAAGTTAGCTGTAGTGATCCTTTTGATCAATCATTACCTGTAATTATCCTCACTATATTCTTTTCAGTGGTATTATGCAGGATGAAGATGTATGAAATGAGAAAAGGTGGACGCTTTGGCATTGGGTTCATTGACCCAAACACCGTTAATGAATACACATGGCTAATAAATCCACATCATCAAAAGAACATAGAGGGCAAGATGCTAGAGTTCTTGAAGCGCCTCAAATACAATGAAGATATACTACTTCCTTACAACCGGATTCCTTTGGATCTTGTGTATCATTAAAGTTGGCCTTGAACGGTTGAAATCTTGGACTCACTACTCGCAGCAAAAGCTGACTATAACATCTTGTTTGGGATAGTCAACAGGTAATTTCAATCATTATTAACTATATATCTCGGCCTATTTAGTTCGTCATTTCATGATATGAACTATTTAATAACCCCTTTATTCATTTTCTTTGTCGGCGGGCAGGGCTTGGGCAAGGTTCATCTGCGTCACGGAAAGCGAATGAAAACAAAAACTTAAATGGTTTCAACCCAAGGTAAGTAATTAAGTAGTACTAGCTAGCTAGCTAGCTGCCATCTCTTTAATTATTATGCTTGATTAATTATTATCTGATCAAATTCCATTCTCGTAAAGGCCCTTAAGCAGGCATAGGGGACTGATCTGTGTGCATTCTGCGTTTGCGAGAACATTCGCATGATGGCATCCGAAAGGAGCAGATCTCAAAGACAAGAATGGGTACACTTGTCAGAACACTATTCACAATTTTTACACCATTATCGATATCTGGTCACACAACTAATACACATGCATATTGATCTCCTACTTAACAGTTCAAAGATGTGCGGGAGAAGCTCCTAGAAACGGAGCGCGTAGAAGCACTTCAATGGGAAATAGCGGGATTTTTGCTCGACCAGGTCATAAATCGAAGGAGAATACTATTACCGCTACGCCCCCATGAAAACCACTTCCAATTGTCATCGTGCTCGAAGGCACCAATTAGGCTAATGTCCTTGGCTCGAAGGCAACATGCATATGTAGGAGAAATTGTATATAGCTATACATGTGTGTATGTGTGAATTAATTAATATGGTGGTTTGTGAGACATTGATGATATATATATGCATGATTGGTTCCACTAGAAATTCTCTCTCTCTCTCTCTCTCTCTCTCTCTCTCTATATATATATATATATATATATATATATATATATATATATATATATATATATACGTGTACAATGTGTAGTATCGTAAAATACCAGCAAACGAAAAAGAATTAAAATGGAAACACAAAATTAAATGAAAAGAAATCATAAAACTAAAATAACCCAAACCTTATAGTACCGGTTGGTTTTACCAACCGGTACTAAAAGGCTCCAGGCCCCCGGAGCTGGCTCATGCCACGTGGTTGCCCTTTAGCACCGGTTCGTGCTGAACCGGTACTAAAGAGGGGGCCTTTAGTGCCCACACTTTAGTGCCGGCTACGGAACCGGCACTAAAGGGCCTTACGAACCGGTGCTATTGCCCGGTTCTGCACTAGTGTAAACCTATAGGATCTTCTTGGATGATAGTTATTTGATCTTGCTGTAATTTCTAGAAACTTTCTGTTCACGAAAATAATTGTTACAAATCACCAGAACGTGATAAAATATTGATTCCAACTGATGCTGATAAATAAACAAATTTTCTAGGTCTTACAATTTTTGCTGAGTTTTTGGAGTTCCAGAAGTTTGCGTTAGTTACAGATTACTACAGACTGTTATGTTTTTAACAGATTCTGTTTTTCGTGTGTTGTTTGCTTATTTTGATGAATCTATGGCTAGTAAAAGAGTTTATAAACCATAGAGAAGTTTGAATATATTAGTTTTAACACCAATATAAATAAATAATGAGTTGATTACAGTACCTTGAAGTGGTCTTTTGTTTTCTTTCGCTAACGGAGCTCACGAGATTTTCTACTGAGTTTTGTGTTGTGAAGTTTTCAACTTTTGGGTGAAAGATTTGATGGATTATGGAATAAGGAGTGGCAAGAGCCTAAGCTTGGGGATGCCATATGGAACAAGGAGTGGCAAGAGCCTAAGCTTGGGGATGCCCATGGCACCCCCAAGATAATCTAAGGACACCTAAAAGCCAAAGCTTGGGGATGCCCCGGTAGGCATCCCCTCTTTCATCTACTTCCATAGGTAACTTTACTTAGAGCTATATTTTTATTCACCACATGATATGTGTTTTGCTTGGAGCGTCTTGTATGATTTGAGTCTTTGCTTTTAGTTTACCACAATCATCCTTGTTGTACACATCTTTTGAGAGAGACAAACATGATTCGGAAATTATTAGAATACTCTATGTGCTTCACTTATATCTTTTGAGTTATATAGTTTTTGCTCTAGTACTTCACTTATATCTTTTAGAGCACAGTGGTGGATTTGTTTTATAGAAACTATTGATCTCTCATGCTTCACTTAGATTATTTTGAGAGTCTTAAATAGCATGGTAATTTGCTTAAATAATCCTAATATGCTAGGTATTAGTGTGTTGAATACTAAGAGAAGTTTGATGCTTGATGATAGTTTTGAGACATGGAGGTAGTGATATCAAAGTTGTGCTAGTTGAGTAGTTGTGAATTTGAGAAATACTTGTGTTGAAGTATGCAAGTCCCCTAGCATGCACGTATGGTAAACGTTGTGTAACAAATTTGAAACATGAGGTGTTCTTTGATTGTCCTCCTTATGAGTGGCGGTCGGGGACGAGCGATGGCCTTTTCCTACCAATCTATCCCCCTAGGAGAATGCGCGTAGTGCTTGGTTTTTGATGACTTGTAGATTTTTGCAATAAGTATGTGAGTTTTTTATGACTAATGTTGAGTCCATGGATTATACGCACTCTTACCTATCCATCATTGCTAGCCTCTTTGTACCGTGCATTGCCCTTTCTCACATAATTGCTTAGTTAGTATGCTTGAAGTATTATTATTTTTATGTCAATATTGAACTTTTATCTTGAATCTTTCGGATCTAAATATTCATACCACAATTAAGAAGAATTACATTGAAATTATGCCAAGTAGCATTCCACATCAAAAATTCTGTTTTTATCATTTACCTACTTGAGGACGAGCTGGAATTAAGCTTGGGGATGCTTGATACGTCTCCAACGTATCTATACTTTTTGATTGCTCCATGCTATATTATCTTCTGTTTTGAACATTATTGGGCTTTATTATTCACTTTTATATTATTTTTGGGACTAACCTATTAACCGGAGGCCCAGCCCAGAATTGTTGTTTTTTGCCTATTTCAGAGTTTCGCAGAAAAAGAATATCAAACGGAGTCCAAACGAAATGAAACCTTCGGGAACGTGATTTTCGGAACGAACATTGTCGGTGTCAAAACCGGTGGATCTCGGGTAGGGGGTCCCGAACTGTGCGTCCAGGCGAATGGTAACAGGAGACGAGGGACACAATGTTTTTACCCAAGTTCAGGCCCTCTCGATGGAGGTAATACCCTACGTCTGCTTGATTAATATTGATGATATGGGTAGTACAAGAGTAGATCTACCACGAGATCAAGGAGGCTAAACCTAGAAGCTAGCCTATGGTATGATTGTTGAGATGTAATGTTGTGTCCTCGGACTAAAGCCCTCCGGCTTATATAGACACCGGAGAGGCTAGGGTTACCTGAGTCGGTTACAATGGTAGGAGATCTACATATCCGTATTGCCAAGCTTGCCTTCCACGCCAAGGAAAGTACCTTAGGACACGAGCGGAGTCTTCAATCTTCTATCTTCGTAGTCTAGGAGTCCGGCGGATATTGATAGTCCGCTATCCGGACACCCCGATCGAGGACTCCTCGGTAGCCCTGAACCAGTCTTCAATGACGATAAGTCCGGCGTGCATAATGTTCGGCATTGCAAGGCGGGTTCCTCCCTTGAATAATCCGGAGAATATAATGAACACCAGGATAGTGTTCGACTCTACAAAATGAATTCCACATTCCAACGTAGAGAGAATAAAATATACACTTAGCTCAATCTGCTGACGTATTATGCGGCGTGACATCACACCGCAGCCAAGCCCTTGTTTGGATCGTTTTTATTATTCCGCCTCAGCACGTTTAGCGAAGCGGTTTCCTTGGCACGTCCTGTCAAAGCAGAGATCGTGTTCCCTTTTATTCCGGGATCCTCATCAATACGTGCGTGGGTAACCCAACCGTTCCCGCCGCCACGCCTCCTCTATCGAAGGGGAATCTCAAACGGTCACGGAGACGGCCCTTGGTATTATTTCCCCTTTATAAGAGGACCAAGGCCTGTCCTTGTTCTTCAATCTCGCATCGAATCTTTCCTCTGCTCCCGGTTCCAACACCTAGAGCTTCAGATTCGAGCACCTCGGATCCACAACAATGTCCGGCTCCGACCTCCAGGGCCGGTGGGTGCCCTCCTCCGTCACGGAGGAGGACATATTGAAGTTGCGTGAGGCCAAGTACATCCTCACGAGGTTTCGCACAGGTTGCCTGCCCCTGGGCAGGCCGTGCCAACCCGAGCCCGGCGAATCGTCGTTTCGCATCTCACCTCCGTCGAGATTAGGCTTCCAGCGGATCCTTTCGTGAGGGCTCTGTTCTACTACGGGCTGGACTTCCACGACTTGGCTCCGAGTCCATCCTCCATATCTCTGCATTCATTATAAATGCGTGAAGCCTTCCTCTGCGTCATCCCCACTTGACTGTGGCTGAAAACATTCAAGGTGGAGCGAAGATGATCGAGGCGTCAAGCGAGTCTTGGAGGCGACCATAAGCAAGAAGGTCGATGCCCGTGGCTCGAAGGTTCCTTCAAGAGGAGCGAGGATTGTGGCAGCGAGGTGGTTTTACATAACTGCTCCAAGGGCGACAAGCAAAAGCCGCCGCCCTCCTTCCGCCGGGACCTCCACGGCAACTAATGTAGTGGGTCGACCAAGGAGCTCAGCTGGGGCCGTTCGAGGGCGTGCCCGCCTTTGCAGAGGCGGTTGAGACCTCCAAACAAGGAGATCGACCTGGTCAAGGTGATGCAAGTCATGCTAGTCGAGGCACCTCCTACCCTGCAAACATCGTCCTCTCCGTTTATGGGAGTTCAATCCGGAGGGACCTCGTATTCTCCAGCATTTTATGGGCGCGACACCCACGGAGATGTACAAGCTGTTCTTGGACCGCGAGTGGCGTGTGCGGATTCGGCCGAGATGCGAGGCTTAAGCGCGATCGTCCGAATACTCGGTAAGTAGCTCGAGCTCGGACATTCTATCGTATGCCTTTCAAAAGATCATCTCGACCCTTTTATTCTTCACGAGGAATGGGTGGCGCGATCAAGGCTGATAAGGTGTCGGCCCCCCCTCGAGACCGCGACTGGAGCCCGTGGCTGGTCGAGAATGTTGGAGGTTGTGCCCACGAGAGGCGACGGGGAGATAAAGGAGCTAATACTTCGTCCAAAGAGGCGACTGAAGAGGAGGGAACCAAGGATCCCTCCCTTCAGAGGGAGAAGAGGACCGCCTCCGAAGATCCGGAGGTCAAAGCCCCTAAGCGTGGGAAGAAATCCCCACCGGGGGGTCCGGCGTCCGGAGAGAATCCGGACGCGCAATCATCGCCCAAGGACCAGCCCTCCAACGAGCCGTGAGTATGAAAGAGGAAGTTTAATAAGGAAGTACCTTCGTTTATGCTTACATGAGTAACGAAATATTTATATCGCAGATTCGGATCTACAGCCGTCTCGAGATGAGTTCATCCTCGGGGATCTTCTTAGGAGATGATGGAAGCGTCGCCTCCGTCTGCCGCGCCGCCAGATGAGGCGAGCGAGCCGAAGTGTAAATCACGGATGGCGTCCCGAGTGCGGAGGGCCAAAGAGTTCAACACCCACGAGTCGGCGGGAGGCGAAGAGTTTGCTTGAGAGGGCTTCCATTTGAAGATCACCGCGCGTTAATGCGTATGGTGGTCGGAAGGATTTCGTCCGCTGGCGGATTGCATAATCCGCCATGAGCTTCTTGGCAGGATTTGAGGTATCACGAAAATGATGCACCCTTTGTCTTTAGCAGTTTTGCATATAAAAATCGCCTGTATAGATAGTAGCCCACGAGACTCGGTAGGTTGTCGAAGGCGACAGCGTGCGAGGATCGAAAATCTAAACATCTCGGGTAATGAATACCGCCGTTACGTCTGGTGGCGGATAGTCGAGGGCAGCCGGACTAATCGGTTGCGAATTGAGTCGACAAGCTGGACATGGCGGATCTTGACATCGCACTTGTCAATCAGCGACTTGACAAGTCGCAAGGTAAATAAATTCTCATGGCCGCTTTATTGAGTGGGTCAAAGCCCTCCTCGATAAGTTATATGTTGTTTATTGAGCGGTGTTCTTTGCTGTGGAGAGCCTTGGGCGAGCTTGCTCAAGCTAAGGAGCAAGCCGAAGGAGTGATCTGGTTGCCGCGAGAGCGGCGAAGATTTGAGGCGAAAAGGCTGCGCCTTGCCTAAGCGAGGCGGAGGTGGCGGATTGGCCAAAAATTAAAGGATGCTACCGACCGCAATGAGGCTCTTGAAAAGGCGCTTATCGGGCGGGAAGACTGAAGAAGGCCACCGCCGAAGCCAAGGATGCTTGTTACGCAATGCGGGCTATGAAGGAGGAGCTGCGCCAAGCCGGAGAAATCACGGGTGGCAAGCCGTTTCTTATCGTCGCCGGTTTATGGATGCCAATCGCTGAATTTGCGGCGGTGGAGTTGGAGGATCCTTATATGGACTTGGCTGCGAGTGCGGCTGATCCGTGAAGCACTTCCGGAGGCAGGGGATCACGAGGCGGAAGAGTTATATTGGACTCAATTCCACGGTCCGGATCGCCCTCTTCCATTGTCGGACAGGTTGGCGAATGGGCGAACTGAATAGACTGTCGGGCTGGCTATGGTGACATCGTGGCCCATGTATGGCGAGAGGTCCAAGCGACGAGCTACTTGACCTACTACAGCAGTTCCTTGGGCGGTGCCGCATATCAAGGAGATGAAAGCAGTCGGCCTGCATCGGTAGCGGATGGTTCAGCCCGTGTAAAGCGCGATGTCCGGAGATGGATGCCACGCTGTTGCTGCCCAGGTTCGGATGGGAACCGGCTTCTGCGAGCATTATTTGGGGAAGTTATCGTGGCGCTTCGTATAATAAGTCGCGATACTCAAAGAATGTAACGTTCAATTGAGCGCATTGACTTGTAGATCAATGATTATAGTATGAATGCTTTTTATACTTGTGCTTCCAAGTAGTAAAACTTCTCTGTCGGCCGTTTGCGTATACTTGTGTATAACTTTGAAAGATGCGATCTTGACTTAGCCCCTTGCACAAGGTCTTTGGGGTGTTCGCAAAATAGCGCTTTTCACACTTAATCCGGCGTCTCCGTCCTTTTATAAGGAGGTGGTAGCGTAGCGAACAAGGCAATCCGGACTATGGTGCTTTATTTCTTTCACTTAGCCAATGGAGCTCGAGGTGGGGCTACGATATAGCCCCTAATGACACCGCACATCTCCGGATTCGAGTGCGTATGTGCTGACCAAGAAGCGGCCCTTACGTCAGCGAAATTCTAAACATTCGGTAGTCGATCAAGTGCTGACCGGACTCTCGCTATATCATGCGGTCAGTTTTGGCTTTCTCTCTGAGGTGCTCGCCCGGCGAAGTGGGGCTGTCATGATAGTTCTCACGGTGCGCGTTAGCGGGTGATCTGGAACATAAGGCAGCAAAACACGAGGCAGGCAAACCCAACATTTGACCAAAGACATGATTGAGCTGATGCATATAATGCCTAACTTGAGACGCGAACACTCCGAAGGTGTTGGACTTTATGATAACGGCAGAATTATGCCTAAGCCCCTTGTGTCGAGTGCGGGCATTGTCTTACGACGCGCCGATGCCAAATCGTCGAGCTCGCCTTGGCTATAGGAAGAAGCCAAGGAGATTTAACAACAAGAGACAGTAATAAAAGGTCTACGAGGGTCTTAATCTGAAAAGAATCCTTGCGGCGGGTCCCTCTGCACGCGTCGTACTGTGTCTCCGTTAACCGTTATCCTAGATGGGTGCATACGTTGTTCATCTGTGAAAAGAGAGAACATTTTAGTTTTAGAAACAGTTAAATGCGAACAATATGCAAAAGAATAAGTGTAAATAATTAAAGCTAGGTTTATATGAAACGCGGTTAGTTGTCTTGCGCAGCCCTTGTGAAAGGGTATGCGGCTAGGGAGCCCCTAACCTGCTGAGTCGGATTCGTCTATCCGAGTCGAGTGCGTAAATGACCAGCGCCTGAAATGGCGCCATGTGGACGGGCATCTTAAGTGTAAGAGGCAGCGTAATGTGGTATGGCATTGAAGCGGACAAAAGCCTTCGTCCCAATAGTGCTTGATATTCACTTTTAAATGGGACGATATGGAAAATTAACTTTTCGCATCAAAATTGTTCGGCAACCCGAACCGACCTCTAATAATATCGAGCACTGTGCACTTGGCGTAAGGGCCTGGCGTAACTCCTTTGAAGGAAGTGCGGCTGTGTCGAATTTTGGTAGGGTCTATCCCCATCCGACGGATTGTGTTTGAATATAGCAGGTTTAAGTCACTGCCTCCGTCCATTAGGACGTTTGTGAATTGTAGTCCGTCTATTATCGGATTCAATATCAGGGGAGTCCGTCCCGTATTTCGAATGCCTCTGGAATAGTCCAGGTGGTCGAAAGTGATTGGTTTTGATATCCAATCTCTACGGTCTGCTGGGTTGGACCGTGCGAGGCTCTTTTTAGAAAGTGCCGCGCTGTTTTTCCGTGTCTTCACATGAAGTGAGTTCTTTGCTTTGACCCCTTGTGGGAAAGTCTTTTGTTTTCGGTGCCTGCTGGCGGGTTTATCTTCTTCGCTTGCGCGTCGAGCCTTGTGTTCGGCGTTTAGTCGGCGGACTGTTTGAAAACCCAACAATCCTGTGGGTGTGATTTGCGGGCCTTAAAGTCTGTGGATTTGACATATCCGACCCGAATTTTGTGTAGGTTAGACGGTTAAATCATTTGTCGTCCTTGAGGGGTTGAGCTTTATTATTCGGCCGTGAGCTTTTAAATCCGGCGTTGACTGCCGTGCTCTTTGGGCTTTTCTCTTTATTCCGGCGCTGTTCTTTTCTGCGCCGTGATTTTCCATTTCCATCTCTTATCTCGGATGTACTTGGGTCACTGGTGCTGCTTCTTGCCAACCAGCTGTCCTCTCCTGCACAAAAGCGGGTCATGAGGCTTGTTAATGCGGTCATTGTCCTCGGTTTCTCTTGGCCGAGGTGTCTGGCGAGCCATTCGTCTCGGACATTGTGCTTAAAAGCTGCTAAGGCTTCGGCGTCCGGACAATCGACTATTTGGTTCTTTTAGTAAGGAACCTGTTCGAAATTTCATGACCGATTCTCGGGCTATTGAGTTATGTGACTTAGGTCATCTGCATCCGGAGGCGGACATAAGTCCTTGAAAATTTGCTCTAAGCGCTTCCTCGAGCTCTTCCCAACTTCCATGATGTTTTACGGGAGGCTTTTGAGCCAATGACGGGCTGGCCCTTTGAGCTTGAGGGTAGATATTTTATGGCGTGGAGATCATCTCCTCGGCCATATGTATATCGATATATAGTCTTCTATCCAGACTTGAGTCTGTTGTTCCATCGTAGGCTTCTATGTTTATGGGTTTAAACCTGCTTGAAATTCATGATCCAAAGCACCTAAATGTGAAGCATAGTGGGTGTCTGGCGCCCTGTACTTGTATGTGCCGCTATCGTCGGACACTTAGCGTGTTCCTTTGCTTATTGGGGCTTTCCTTTTGGGTCCATAGATGGACTGGCTGGAGCCATTGGACGGTGGGGGCTTTATGGCCTCTTCGTGGTCTGGGAGCAGCTTGCGCCGGGTAGCTCTTGATTGGTGGTTGTTGCCGTGTTTGTCTGCGGTTTTGAGTACTTTGCTCCATCTTATTGGGCGCGTCTTCCTTGTGTTGAGCTTCCGTTTTCCTTCTTCAAGCTTCTTCTTTGTAGCGATGAGCCTGCATTTGCAAAGCTCTTGTTGACGGGCTCCTCGAGTTCGTCGTCATTGAAACTTGTTTCATCTTGGAGGAGGTATATAGTTGTGATCCTCAACCTTTTCTCTGCCGCCCTTTCGTGAGGGCTTGCTTCTACATCCTCTGCGCTGAGTCTTCTTTGAAGGGTTTGTCTTTGGCACTCTCTGGGTGTCGTTATTTCTGTGCGGAATCTCCATTCTTGTTGTGGCGGGATTTAGGCGGCGCCTTGACGCCAGCGTTTGGGTTGCTTCTTTAGAGAATCTTCCTCCGCTGCTTTTTCGCCATCCCCTTCTTTTGGGGTATCCACCATGTAGATGTAAATGCTGACGAGGTGGCCTTCCGATTGCCACTGTGGCGCTGGGTCTGATCGTCTCGGCATCATCTTCCATAGCGTCGATGTCATCGGAGTCGTAGTCTAGCATGTCGGTTAGATCTTCGACAGTGGCTACAAAGTGGGTGGTGGGTGGGCTCCGAATTTCTTCGTCGTCCGAACTCCAACCGTCCTGGCCGTAGTCCGGCCAGGATTCTCCTGATAGCGAGAGATGCTTCAGAGAATTCAGGATATCGCCAAAAGGCGAGTGCTGAAAGATGTCCGTGGCGGTGAATTCCATAATCGGCGCCCAATCTGGCTTAATTGGCGGGGGCGCGGGAGGCTCGGAGTCCGGCGAGGAGTCCGGCGCCTCGAGATCACGAGTTTCGCAAGGGACAAGATTGGTATTCGGCTCCATCGCCGTAGATGTTGAAGCCCCCGGGGCGGCGTCTATCCACCGGCCCTCGTCATGGGCAATCGGCTCGGGCTAGTAGCCGGGCGGATTAATCTGACCACCAAAGCTTGTCCGTGGCGAGCTAGATCATGCCCATCGTCGCGGTCTTGGGCGCTTTGTGGCTCGAGTCCGTCGAAGATCAAGTCTCCGCGGTCATCGGCCGTGAAGTTTAAACTTCGAATCGACTGGCGGCGGGCGTAGCTTCGATCTGCTCGGATGGCCAAGAGAATTTGCCCGCAGTGCAAAGCCGCCGAATATGAAGATATGTCCGGGGAGAAAAGTCTCACCCTGGACAACGTTGATGGTTGAAGATGCCATCGAGCCTATCGGTGACGACACAGAGGAACTCTCAATGAAAGCACCAATGTCGGTGTCAAAACCGGCGGATCTCGGGTAGGGTGTCCCGAACTATGTGTCTAGGCGGATGGTAACGAGAGGCGAGGACACAATGTTTTACCTGAGTTCAGGCCCTCTCGATGGAGGTAATACCCTACGTCCTGCTTGATTAATATTGATGATATGGGTAGTACAAGAGTAGATCTACCACGAGATCAAGGAGGCTAAACCCTAGAAGCTAGCCTATGGTATGATTGTTGAGATGTAATGTTGTGTCCTACGGACTAAAGCCCTCCGGCTTATATAGACACCGGAGAGGCTAGGGTTACACAGAGTCGGTTACAATGGTATGAGATCTACATATCCGTATTGCCAAGCTTGCCTTCCACGCCAAGGAAAGTACCTTCCGGACACGAGCCGGAGTCTTCAATCTTCTATCTTCGTAGTCTAGGAGTCCGGCGGATATTGATAGTCCGGCTATCCGGACACCCCCCCAGTCCAGGACTCCCTCAAACATGATCCAGGGGAGTTGGACCCTACGTCAAGAAATCAAGCAGGAAGCCACGAGGTAGGAGACGCGCCTACCCCCCCCCCCCCCAAGCACGCCCTCCACCCTCGTGGGCCCCAGGTTGCTCCACCAATGTACTCCTTCCTCCTATATATACCTACGTACCATCAAACGATCAGATACGGAGCCAAAAATCTAATTCCACCGCCACAACCTTCTGTACCCATGAGATCCCATCTTGGGGCCTGTTCCGGAGCTCCGCCGGAGGGGACATCGATCACGGAGGGCTTCTACATCAACACCATAGCCTCTCCAATGAAGTGTGAGTAGTTTACTTCAGACCTTCGGGTCTAGAGTTATTAGCTAGATGGCTTTCTCTCTCTTTTTTGATCTCAATACAATGTTCTCCCCCTCTCTTGTGGAGATCTATACGATGTAATCTTCTTTTGCGGTGTGTTTGTTGAGACCGATGAATTGTGGGTTTATGATCAAGTTTATCTATGAACAATATTTGAATCTTATGAATTCTTTTATGTATGATTGGTTATCTTTGCAAGTCTCTTCGAATTATCAGTTTGGTTTGGCCTACTAGATTGATCTTTCTTGCAATGGGAGAAGTGCTTAGCTTTGGGTTCAATCTTGCGGTGTCCTTTCCCGGTGACAGTAGGGGCAGCAAGGCACGTATTGTATTGTTGCCATCGAGGATAACAAGATGAGATTTTTATCATATTGCATGAATTTATCCCTCTACATCATGTCATCTTGCTTAAAGCGTTACTCTGTTCTTATGAACTTAATACTCTAGATGCATGCTGGATAGCGGTCGATGTGTGGAGTAATAGTAGTAGATGCAGGCAGGAGTCGGTCTACTTGTCTCGGACGTCATGCCTATATACATGATCATACCTAGATATTCTCATAACTATGCTCAATTCTGTCAATTGCTCAACAATAATTTGTTCACCCACCGTAAAATACTTATGCTCTTGAGAGAAGCCACTAGTGAAACCTATGGCCCCCGGGTCCATCTTCCATCATATTAATCTTCCAACACTTAGTTATTTCCGTTGCTTTTATTTTACTTTGCATCTTTATTATAAAAATACCAAAAATATTATCTTATTATATCTATCAGATCTCACTCTCGTAAGTGACCGTGTAGGGCTTGACAACCCCTTATCGCGTTGTTTGTGAGGATTTATTTGTTTGTGTAGGTGCGAGGGACTCGCGCGTAGCCTCCTACTGGATTTATACCTTGGTTCTCAAAAACTGAGGGAAATACTTACGCTACTTTGCTGCATTACCCTTTCCTCTTCAAGGCAAACCCAACGCAGTGCTCAAGAGGTAGCAGTGCCTCGCTACCCCTTTTGTCACTGGGTGAGTACACCTCAAGATTGAACCCAAAACAAAGCACCTCTCCCATTGCAAGAAAGATCAATCTAGTTTGGCAAACCAAATCAATAGATCGGAGAGAAATACAAAGCTATCTTAATCATGCATAAAAGAGTACAGAGAAGACTCAAATAATATTCATACATAATCTGATCATAAACTCACAATTCATCAGATCTCAACAAACGCACCGCAAAACAAGATTACGTCGATTAGATCTCTAAGAACATCGACGAGAACATTGTATTGATGATAAAAGAGACAGAAGAATCCATCTAGCTACGAGCTATGGATCCATAGGTCTGTGGTAAACTACTCACACATCATCGGTAGGGCAACAAGGTTGATGTAGAGGCCCTCCGTGATTGAACCCCCGTCCAGCAGAGTACCGGAATAGGTCTCCAGATGGGATCTCAGAAGGACAAAAAATTGGGGCGGTGGAAAAGTATTTTTGGTGTGCCCTCTGGTATACGGGGAATATTTCGTATTTATGGTGCTGAGATTAGGGTTGGAGGAGTCCCGGGAGGGCCACAAGCTAATATGCCGCCCCTAGGGCACGCCTGGTGAGCTTGTGGCTCACCCGTGGCTCTTTTGGCCTCCTCACGAAGCTTCGTGGGTGTCTTGTCCAAGAAAAATCGTCAAAAAGTTTATTTTCATTTGGACTCCGTTTGGTATTGATTTTTTGTAAAAGACAAAAACAAGGAAAAAATAGCAACTAGCACTAGGTTAATAGGTTAGTCCCAATAAATAATATAAAATAGCATAATAATGCATATAAAACATCCAAGATGGATAATATAATAGCATGGAACAATAAAAAATTGTAGATACATTGGAGATGTATCATCGGTCTCGGCTCGTCGATCACACTGATCGAGTCTTCTGGTAATACAGCGGGAAACAAGGACAATGTGAGGAGTCACTGATGGATCACTAACCAACCTATACTAAGCATATAGGATATTAGGTAAAGTAACCATAGCAGGTTACAAAACTAGGCTATGCATCAGATTAGGGGCTATCGAATAATAGTAGGAAAATCTAATGCAAGCATGAGAGAGAAGGAGTGGGCGATATAGGAATGATCAAGGGGGTTTTGTTGCGTGAAGCTCTGCTAAAAGGGGCTGGACGTCAAAGGCGTCGTTGTACTCGGGAGCAGCGTTGGTCTCCGGGTCTACTAGAGAGAAAATGAGGGAGAGAAACAGTAAATATAAAGCAATCAAATGCATCATGATGCATGGCATGGCAATATGTTGTGCTAGGGGTGAGCTAACGAAGTGTTACATATTACAGAGAAAGCGGGAAAACATCTGGGAATGTTTTCCTGTCTTTCGACGGTTATCGGATTGTTCATCATCTTACAGGTATGCGACACACATGTGGATAGTATATTCGGATTCACTACATTTTTCTAAGCAACTTTTATATATAAATTATTTTATCTGAGTTATAGATTATTTTATATGATTTTTTCAAAGTTTAAATGATTTTATGAAATTATTGGGATTAATATTAATTTTGAAATTAAATAGCAAAAAGCTATATGCACCCAAAACTGTACCCAATTGTTCAGCACAGAGGCTGATGTGGGCCCAGTTGACTTGGTCAAGGGTCCAGTCAAGAGAGGATGACATGGGGGCCAGCTGCCCAGTCAGCATGCTAATACGTCTCCAACGTATCTATAATTTATGAAGTACTCGTATCATGTTTAAAACAATTTTATATGGTTTTGGGATGATTTGATTAGAACTAGCTCGGACTGACGATATTTTTAGCAGAACTACCATGGTGTCGTTTTTTGTGCAGAAATAAAAGTTCTCGGAATGGGTTGAAAATTTACGGTGATTTTTTATGGACCAAAAGAGACCCCCGAAGCACCGGGGCTGGGCCAAGAAGTGACCGAGGAGGCCACAAGCCTAGGGGGCGCGACCCTCGGCTTATGGGCTCCTTGGGCACCCCCTTGACATGATACCAACGCCAAAAATTCATATAAATACCAAAACGCCTAGAAAGAACCCTAGATGAGAAGTTCCACCGCCGTAAGCCTCTGTAGCCATGAAAAACAACTGTGATCCCATTCCGACACCCTGCCGGAGGGGGAAATCATCACTAGAGGCCATCTTCATCATCCCGGCGGCCACCATGATGAGGAGGGAGTAGTTCACCCTCGGGGCTGAGGGTATGTACCAGTAACTATGTGTTTGATCTCCCTCTCTCTCTCTCTCTCTCTCAAATGTTCTTGATTTGGGACGATCTTGATGTACCGCGAGATTTGTTACTATAGTTGGATCATATGGTGTTCCTCCCTCTCTATCTTTTTGTGATGAATCGATTTTTACCTTTGAGTTTTCACTATTATCGGATTGAACACTTCTATGGATTCTAGAAAACTTGATGTATGTCTTGCGTGGGATAGCCGTGGTGACAATAGGGTGTTCTATTGATTCACTTGATGTATGTTTTGGCCCTCATCTCGCGGATTCCCGAGGTGACATTGGGGTAATCTATGCATAGGGGTTGATGCACGTTTTCATCCTTGTTTCTTTGGTAGATATCTCGGGGCATTCTTTGAGGTTCTTAATTTGTGTTGGATTGAATAATATGAATCTGAAGTTGTTTGATGCATATCGTACAATTGACACACGGATACTTGTGGTGACATTGGAGTATCTAGGCGACATTAGGGTTGAGTGATGTATATCACATGGTGTTATTTTAGTACGAACTCTAGGGTTGTTTGTGACACTTATAGGAATAGCTCAAAAGATTGATCGGAAAGAATAACTTTGAGGTGGTTTCGTACCCTACAAGCAATTTTATCTTATGTTGTCCGCGATAGGAACTTTGGAGTGACTCTTTGTTGCAAGTTGAGGGATTGCCATATGATTTAATTATGTTATCATTGTTGAGAGACTTTGCACTAGTGAAAGTATGAACCCTAGGCCTTGTTTCAAGCATTGCAATACCGTTTTTGCTCACTTTTGTTACTAGTTACCTTGCAGTTTTTTATATTTTCAGATTACAAAAACCTATATGTACTATCCATACTACACTTGTATCACCATCTCTTCGCCGAACTAGTGCACCTATACAATTTACCATTGTATTGGGTGTGTTGGGGACACAAGAGACTCTATGTTATTTGGTTGCAGGGTTGTTAGAGAGAGACCATCTTCATCCTACGCCTCCCAAAGATTGATAAACCTTAGGTCATCCACTTGAGGGAAATTTGTTACTGTCCTACAAAACTCTGCGCTTGGAGGCCCAATACGAGTCTACAAGTAGAAAGGTTTCGTAGTAGACATCAAGCTCTTTTCTAGCGTCGTTGTCGGAGAGGTAAGTGCTTGAAGGTATATCTTTAGATCTTGCAATCGAATCTTTTAGTTTCTTATTTTATCACTAGTTAGATTTATAAAACAAAACTACAAAAAAATGGAATTGAGGTTGCCTCATATGTTTCATCTTTTTAATGTCTTTCGTGAAAATGACTGAAAGAAAAATAGGGCTCAAGTGTAAGAAGAAGAAGTTAATAAAATGTTTGGCACTAAATCTTTGAATGATAAACCTGATTGCAATGTTGTTAGTGTGCTTGCTATGAATATTCATGATACCAATGATGATTGCACTAGTCATGATAAAAATGTTTCTTATAAGCATGTCAACTTTTGTGGAGTGCATAGAGTTTGTGAAGACATGCCTTATAGGGATGATAGATTTTGTAAGAAGTATAAACATGATAAAACCAATTGGTGGATTAAGGTGATAGAGGAATTTGATACAAAATTATGCACTCTTCATCCCATTACTTGTGAAATTTGCAATAGAGTTGGTCGTCTTAATTTCCAATGCATACTTTGTCAAGATCGAATCGTGGCCAAATATTGCAATAACCTGATCACCCTTGAACTTTATAATGAACTTTCTTTATTTTTGGGGTGTGAAGAATTGTCACATAAACATAGTTGGTTTGAAGCATTCATATTCATAGACAATGTTCAAACTAATTTGAAGGAAATCTATATGTTTTGTATGGTAAACTACAATGAAAATGCTTATATTGCTAACTATAGAAAGATGGAAAAACCAATAAAATATAAAAGAAATACTAGTGAAAGGTTAAAGCTCTCCACTTTCCCTCCTATTGTCTCTCATGATGAAACATGTTATGAGAATGGGCTTCCTATGCAACCAATCTCATCAATAAGGAGCTCCAAAAAGTTGATTAAACCCACACATGATGTGGAGAGAAAAAAAGACGGAGAAGCAAAGGTAAAAAGGTATCCCTCCCAAATGATGTTGCTCCTATTATTGTTATGCCTCATGAGAATGAATCAAAAATAAATGTGGAAGATGATATACTTGATGATGATGTTGACTCTTTGTCTTATGGTATAATGTCTGAAGAAACTATTGAGGATGATTTTGTTATGCCTATTACTCATCATAATGATTATGATTGGGAAAATAATGATACTTCTTATCATCTTGAAAATATTTTTGGCACCAACTTAGAAAATTGTGATGATAATAATTGCTATACTATTGGTGATATTCATACTATTAATGATGAAAGTGATTATGCTTATGATATGCAAAGCCACAAGCTTGGGGGTGTTATGTAGCAGCACGGGGTTCCTACTTCACGCTACTACTATGGCCTGCCCCGGAGTGCACGGTGTGATCAACTTAGTAGCAGCGTGGGTTTTATACCCTGTTCTAGTACTATCAACTTAGTAGCAGCGTGGGGTTTATACCCAGCGCTACTAGTCAGTAGCAGCAATGTGGCACTGTTACCGCACGCCACTAGTAAGTGTCTGCATATAGGCTTTTTCCTATTAGTGGTAGCGTGCGCCCAAACATTAACACTTCATCAAGGCAAGAAAATTTACTTCCGAATTTATATCCATTGCAAGTTTTATAGTTTAAATATATGTGCGATGACATTCTAATCTGGGAGTGGGACTGAGACAAGTTGATCAGCAATTAACCCGTTGTTCAATTAATCAACATTTCTGCATTACACTTGCCGATCATTAATAAAACTTCACCGCATTCCAAGGAGCAAATAGGAGTGCCTTCTACTATACATATTCCATGCAAATGCATGCCTACGGCTCATAAAGATAGATTAGTAAGAAACAGTAGAAAAATAGCATCAGCCGTATGAAGCTAAAAGTAGGCCCACTTCCATCCGCAAGTGAAGCTGGAGAAAGCATCCCCCCTCCCCCGACGCTGGCTGCACAGCTACCCGCCCGAGAGGGAGTTCTCGCAGCCGTGACACTCCTCTCCCACCGGCGATCTCAACCATCTGAGCTCGAACCCCTTGTTCAGCGCCGGGACGAAGTCGTCTGCCCTGCCTGTCCCGTTCAGCAACGAGCTCCTCAGCAAGGGCATACCCACGACGTCCTGGCACAGCCTAGCGTATGCGTACGGCATGCAGGGCTCGTCGTCTTGGAAGACGTAAGTATGGTGCCTGCCTTCGCCTCCCTGCTCCATGCACTCAACAAGTTGCGATCGCGAGGGGATTTCTTTGAAAGAGCAGTTGGTGAAGAAGGTGAGGTTCGTGTTACTATCCGTGAGCACGACAGGTGGCGGCGAGCCGGACGGGAGCGTCAGGTTACGACCGGCGACGAGCGGGTAGGTGTTGGCCTTGGAGAAGACGCCAAGGTCGACGAGGGACACAGTCCGATCGCCGTCGATTTTGTTTCCGTACAAAATCCGGATCACGCCGTACTCGCCCGACGGCAGCTGCAACACCGGCATGTCGCGGCGGCAATCGAGGCGAAGGATGCGGTAGCCGCAATGTGGCCCGTTGTCGCCGCCGTCGGCCCAGAAGGGGTACCTGATGTCGACGATGTGGCCGCACCGGTAGGACGGGCAGGCCGTGATGATGTTGCTTGAGACGGGCAGGACCAGTCTGGCGACGAGACTGGAGAGGACGAGGAATAAGGAGACTGGATTTTTAGGACCCGGGGACCGGGACTCCAGCTTATCTGGGCCTCCACCAAGAATACTACTCCCTCCGTTCCGTTATGTAAGGTGTATTATTTTCGGCACGGTGACCAAGGCACGGAATTATAGACATGTTAGGACTAAATTACCCTTGGCAAATTTGTTCATTAGTGGTAAGTAAATCAATTAGTCCAGTAAAGTAAGAGATGCATGCAATCGACAGAGAGATACTTTCCGTCTTTTGCTATAAAGGGAGATACAGATAATCAGGAGAGAGATACTTTCCATTTTTCTGGAGGGCTAACAAGGGAATTATGAGGACAAAGAAGAAATACACCTTACATTCTGGAATTTTAGCAAAAAACAAATACACCTTATATAAAGGAACGGAGGGAGTAAACTTTAAGATCTCTGCCCTGTCTTGCTGCCAGTTGCATTAGCAGGTCTGTGTGAACAATAATTACTGGAGCAGGAATTTTTCGTACAACGAGCCTCATCCGGCCACTGCACTTGTCGCCAGAAAAAGACAAAGTTCAAAATCCAAGAGAGAAGCTGCATAGAATATTTACTAAAAGAAAATTGTTTCTTTCAAAATCAGAAGAGAGATAGGATGTTACCATGAGAAAGAACTCGTCTTTTTCAGAGAAGTGAGAGAAAGAATGCTTTTTACTCAAGTGGGAAAGAGAACCTATATGAGAGGGAGAGGTTATTTCTTGGTATAAAATACCTTCTGTCTGCAAGTGGGAGATACTTTGTTAGACTGCGAGAGAGTTTCGCTGGTGCATGCAAAATCCCATGCGAGACATGCGAAGAGAGATGAAAAAGAGATATGACTTGTCAACAAAAACCAGCCTGCGCCGCTGTGGGAGCTGAGCACCTCTATTAAAAATCGTGAAGTGGCCTGGACATGCATGCTTGCACTGCAAATGCTCTGTGGTTTGTCAGAACAGCACGAATCTTGGCGGTGCTGGACACACAGGATAACCGAGGGTCTGGACTCCCTGGTGATACCACACCTTTCCGCGAGGAATAAATGCAGAGCATATGTTCGTACCATCGCCATTGTTGCGCTCGCGATAGTGCAGAGAACATGCACACTGATCCGTGGCTTTTATATAGACCCAATGACCCAAACGAATCCTTGAACCGCTCGTGATGAGCTCCATGGTAGTGATTTCTCGGGATTAGTTTCCTTGTGTTGTGTCGGGGACAAGCGAAGTGAATGAGCATATATAGTTAGTGAAATCCAGTAAAGTTACGAACTCTAGAAGAGATTTGATTGGAGAGCATATTCACGCACCACCGCGCGCGCGCGTGTCAAAGTTGGCAGAAGTGAATGGGCAACTGGTTGCAGTCCCCAGCCCAAAAGACATCCGGTGTTTCTCCGTCGTCCTGCTCTGCTGGTAGATCGCCAGCCTACTCCTCCGTCGGGTTAGTTGGCACGGATATGTGTGGGGAGGCCATTATTTCATAATAATATATGTCTCATTTATCGCTCGAGACGATCAAGGAGGCGACTAGGGGTCCCTTGCGCGCTGCTGGTTCCCTCTCTCTCCGTCGGCCGCTCCGGCGGCAAGATGGAGGGGGAACCTCGGGTCTGTTCACTAGGTGGGTGTGTGGTAGGGTTAGGGTTGAGGGAGACGCTGCCGAGGCTGTTGCGGTGGTGTCGCGTTGGAATAAGTTTCTCCGGGCTTCGTTCGCGGTCAGGCGAGGCTTTTGCCTTCGTCTAGGAGCCAGCGGTGTTGAGGATCCCGGATATCGTCGAGGTCGCGGGCTATGGTGGTTGGAGGTCCATCGGCATTAGCTGTTTGGATCCTCAGATGGACGATGGAGGGGTCTTTTTTCAAAATTCAGGGATGATGACACAGGGCTTCGGAGATCTTCTTGTGTTATGATTGTCTTAGAGTACTCTAGGTGTTCATGGTCCTTTGTTTTTACGTTTCAGTGTGCTTGTAAAGGTCACGTACTCTATACTGATTCGTGATTTGAATGGACAATTTCTCAAGAAAAAATAAAGAAAAGAGACTTTCATAGTTTTTCATAAGTCGCTATTTCATATCCGTTTATTTTATGTCAAACATAAAGATTGACAATGAAGATTTAAAACAAGATGCAAAGTGTATACAGGGAAAAAGGAAAGGAAAAGCAACATAGACGAACGGCCCGTGGCCTATCCGAATGCACATGCATGCTCGTGGCCCACCCGAATAGAAAATCGGTATATAACACAAAAAAAACACAAATTCTCAAAAAAAAAAAACACAGACGAACATAAAAAAACCCAGCACGCGAGCAACCTGATCCCTCTGCCGATCCGCTCCTGGTCGTTGCTCCGTGCCTTCCGCAACGGCCGCCGCTACCTCAAGCATCCTTCGCCGTCCATTGCGTGACCCTGGAGACGCTGCATCTGGCGAGGACGCACGCAAACTGGATGCCCCAGCTGTCGTTCCGCCATGCATCGCCTGTACGTGTGCCTGCTCCTGGTGGAGGTGGGTACCAGTGGTTGTCGCCGCTCGCAAGCTGCTCACCATGGGCGACCTTGAAGAGGAGCACCTCATCATGTCATCCGGGCTCTAAGCAGTTTACACGCACAAGTATCCAATTCATCCAGTCCAGCTAGTGAAGCTCGACGGACATGGCCAAGCGAACAACATGCACCCACACATGGTCTCATAATTAAGGACAGTATAACCGCACCTAATCCCTGCCCTCACAGCGATTTGGTTTTTCGCTCGTCCGTTTTATTGATCCGGGAGTTCCTGGCCGTCAGATTTAATGTGAAAAAAGCAATCTGTTTTGCAATGTGGCTAATCTGGCCCAGCTGTCCTGTGGGCTGCTGCTCCACGGGCCGAAACAGCCGCCTCTCGTGCATTGGGCCGTTCGCCAGCCGCCGGCCCATTCCAGCGCTAAAATGAGGTCAGCTGGGCTTGCGAGGCGTAAGAGTCGGAGCAACAGAGGAGCGGCCGGTGTGCGTCGCTCCATTGGATCCACCGGAGGTGCGGGATCGAGCAAGTCGATGCATGCGCTAGGATCAGCCGGAGGAGCGGGATCCTGGTCCAGCCGATGCTGTCCAGTACGCGAGCGATGGTTCGACATCTGGGACACTGCCGTCGAGTAGCGCTACCACAGGCTCGCCCCCATGTTCCCCGCCGCCGCCGCCGCCGTAGTCATCTACGACATCACTAGCACGGTGAGGGAGATCTTCCCTTCTCCTCGGTACTTCGTTTAGCGATCTTCTCTGAATATGTGCCGGATGAGTTGATCGCCTGCTTTCTGTTCACGTTAATCTGTTTGATTTTTCCTGAGTGGGCGTCAGGACTTTTACATCCGAGCAAAGAAGAGGTGGGTTGACGACCTTCAGAGACTAGGTATGACTGAACATGTTTCTATACTTCCATCTTGTCGCACTACTTCAGTTGAATCCAAAGAACACTCAACCTTTTGTGGATGGAACTCATCTGTATGTCAGTGCTTATATGCACATGTCCAAACAGGGAACCCAGGTTTGGTTATGGCGTTAGTGGGCAACAAGTTCGATTTAGAAAACAAGAGGTAGGTTGGCACACAGGTACACCAGACAAAAAATTCAGAACCCCAGTGCTCCATCTTTCAGTCAAACCCATCATCATCTCTGTTGTTTCTCTGAATGTGAGCTAACAGGAGGCGCTAGAGATGTCAGTGAAGATGGCGACCTAGCCCAGGCGATACGGCGTACGGCTCTGCGGGATTGGAATGATTCGGTCCTCCGGACCGCACACCAATGCACAGTCATGCCAATCTCGTCTCGCTGTTCGTCTGTTCGTCGAGCGAAACTGCTTCGCCGGGAATTGAAGGCAAACAATTACTCTTCAGTTTCTCTTCAGGCATTCATGTTGGATGATGTCCGCCTCTCGCTGGCGTTAATTAATGGATGTCTGCCTCTTTGTTTTCCCATCCTTCAGCTGCCGTGTATATATGATTCCTCCCCTACCTTTTTTGATCCGGCGACAAAACATCCATCAACATGGTGCTCTGCTAGGTTCTCCAATAATCTTCATTTTTTCCCCATTCATATATGATTCCTTCCACCACAGGATTACATTGTGCTAATTTCCTCTTAGTCAAAAGTTTGTACAGGTGTTGTTCATACCGGCTTATGCTCAATTGATTCGGGCGGATCTTGGAGACTGGATGTCGCATTTTTTTTGTTTCAGGAATTCTCAGCTCATATCTCCAATGGCTTCTAGAGCAGGTAATTACTTCTTGTGCACTGCTAGACCTTATCTTTTACCATCCATTTTTTTACAGTGTACGATTGCTTAGATTACGTGTTTCTAAGTTAGGATATTTACTGTTGTTGGACAGGTTACTTAGAACTGTAAAAAATTGCAAAAAGTGTTACCATGCTCTTCTAGAAGGGTGTGAAGCCTCAACATCTTCTGCTTCTATCCATACATGAGGAAAGCCGAATAATTATGTGGACAATTTCTTTATCCATACATGAGGAAAGCCGAATAATTATGTGGACAATTTCTTTATCCATAAATGAGGGAAGCCGAGTAATTATGTTGACAATTTCTTTATCCATACATTTGGAAAGCCAAATAATTATGCGGACAATTTCTTTATACATACATGAGGAAAGCCAAATAATCATGTCGACAATTTTTTCCTTAAATGCATGGTGCGACATGCAAAGGAAATCGCTCGGCCCGTATTAGATACAAATAACATGAACTCTTAATTCAGGACCATCGAGTGATTCCACAGCCGGCTATAGTTGTCTCTCAGCGAAGAGAATACAAATGCCCTTATAGGTAATCTGGTTACCAAAGATAATGCTTACCTGTTATTCATGTACATAATAATCAACTGAGATTGATTCCTTCTGTATTACCCTTCTGGCTAATCAGCTACATATCATGGTCGTTCACATCTAAGTGCACCTTATTATAGAATGGAATGCCTATTGCTTTTGTTTCTTTATATGCTAACCATCAACTCTACTTGTGTTTTGTTTAATTGGGAGTTGAGCATGTACTGGAGAATATACAGAGGAGAGATTTGATTCCTCAGGTCACAACCAGCACCTCCACCCCTTATAATTTTGTTTTCTAAAAATACTGCTCAACTTCTATTATTATGCTTACATATGTAGCCTTTCAAGATATGTTTCATTTGGTCAATTGGCTTTGCCAACTATTGGTAATTATAGGTCATGTTTTGTGTATGATCCTAATGCCAACCCTATAGGATTTGTTCTTTAAATTATGGTTAGCTTTGGCGTGAGGGTTCCCAGTGTGATGCTAAGTATTACGAAAACAAAATGCCGAGTTGCAGTAACCAGCAAGTCAACTTTCTACTACTTTTGTTATCTTAGGTTTTGGAGGTTATTATAAGGAGCTTTCTTTCTTGCTTGATTAACCATGTACTTTGTGTGATGATTGCACACTATCTTCTTGTGGATCTTACAAAACAAGAAAATATATCAACTAACAGCTTGGTTCCATGGTTATGTACAACATAGAAATACTTAGTTACCTAGAATCTGCCTGTTTACTCAATGCAAGAGTTTATCTTATGACATCTGAACTATAATTTGGGTTACTCTATTTTGGCATGGTTTGCACATATTGCTACTCTGCTGTACTGTACATGTGGTATGCCATACTAGGGTATTACTACTCTGTGTTATCCTAATTTTGGCGCTCGGCTACTTTCTGAGTGTTTGGATCTCCTATAAGATTTGGTTGGCTGAAAACAGATCTAAATTATGATGGTTCCAAGTAGTAAAATGATTTTCAACTATTCATGCTGTCAATTTTAACAAAATACCATGTCCATCTGTAGGGCCCTTCTATGGGAATGGTTCATCGAAAAAAGAGACGGGCGCAGCAACGCGCGCCAATAATGATCTAGTCCCAGAACAAGGCCGCACCCACTGCCTTGGTGCCGGCAAAACAGCGTGCCGCTGCTCGTTGCACACCTCTTCGATGCCCCAGTCGAGGCCGACGAGTGTGGCGAGTAATCTGGACTTGATCGTCTTAGAGCATCTCCAGCCGCGCCCCCAACAGGCCCCCCAGGCAATTTTTTCGCGCCGGCGCCCAAAAATCGGCCCAGTCACGTCCCCAGGAGCCCGTTTTTCGCCGGTTTGGACCGAAACTGGCGCCGACAAACCCAGGTCGAACCCGGCGCGCTGGGGGGCGCTCGGAGGCGTCAGGGCGAGCGGTTTTGGCGCGAAAGAGCTGCAGGCCCGCTGATTCAGCGACACTCGCCTCGTCGTCCTCACAACGCCTCGGTTTCCCGCGGGGAATCAATGGCAAGGCTGCCGTCGGTCAGCCTTGCCATTGATTCCTCCCAGACGGGCGGTGCTTCACAGGCGGCGCGGCGACGCCTCCCCTCCCGCCACGCGTACACACGGTGCGCGGCTATAAAAGCAAGGCCTCCCCTTGCCTCTGGCCATAGCCACCGCCGAGCTCTGCCTCTCTCCCCATGCGCAGCCACCGCCGACGTTCCTCCCCTCCCCTCTCTCCCCAAGCCCATCCGATGGCCGAGCAGTTCCCTGGCGATGGGGCGGCGGCCAACGGCTTTGGCCGCCGCTCGCTCCACGAGTGGGAGGCCTATCTATACTTCGAGGCAAACATCCCGGCACCACTGGCCATGCGCGCGGGGCCGACGGCGTGGAGGCTCAGCGCCGGTGGCATCCCCATTCCCCCGGTGCCCGACGTCGAGGCGCGCCCTGACCTCTTTGCCGCCGAGGTCGACCGCATGCGGACGACACTGACGGAGGAGCAGCGCGCCCTCCCACAGTACGCCGCCGACAACCACGCGTCCTGGGTGGCGTACTTCCAGCGCCGGCAGGCGCAGCGGCTGACGTCCACCAACGGGGCGCCGGTGGTGGTGGGCATCAAGAACAGCGAGGGGCGCTGCCTATGGCGGGGTGCCCTCGGCCGCACGCTCAACGAGGTACTCCAGTACCTCGAGGGCGGCAATGACCCGCCGCTAGCATACCCTGCCGCGGCCGTCGCCCCGGTCCCGGTCCTCCGCCGGAGCGCCGGGCAATGGATGCCCAGGAGGTTCGGCTCCTCCTCGTCTTCCTCCTCTCACTCCTCCTCCCGCTCCTCTTTCCACTCCTCCGGCTCGCCAGCGGTGTTCGGCGTCAAGGCCGAGCCCGTAGCGGAGACGCCGCTCGGCCGGCGCACCCGCAGCACCGACATCGTCATCAACAAGGGCGGCGGACGCGCCTCCTCCTCGGCCCCTCCGCGCTACTTCAAACCGAAGACGGAGCCAGGGCTCGCCGCCAAGAAGACGGAGCCGGGGCTCGCCGTCGTGAAGGCGGAGCCAGGGCTCGCCGGTGGCATCAAGGAGGAGCTCGACGATGCGGCGTCCTTGAAGTGGGCGCGTGACGACTAGGCGCGGACGGAGCTGGAGCGCCAGTCCTCGCCTACGAGCGGTTCGCCGCTTGGCGCCGTGGCCGGGACGAGGGAAGCGTCGTCGTCCTCGACAAGAGCGACGATGACGCGCCGCCACCACCGGTCCGCCAGGGCAACGCCGGACAGGGGTCCAGCAGGGGCGGCCGCGTGAAGGAGGAGGAAGACGACGAGGACAACGGCGCCAGCGGCGACGACGACAGCGACTTTGCCTCTCTCAGCGCCTTATTCGACCTGCAGTCACGTTTATTTTTTTAAGTCTTTTATCTATGTAAAAAACTATTTTAGTTCGCCGAAGTAATGCACTATTTCGCCGAATATGTGTCCCGTTCGCTGAATTTTAGTCAAAATAAATGTTAGAAAAAATAAAACAGACGCCCGGGGCCGACCCTGGGGCGTCCGCTGGGAACCCCATCGCCCCTAGGCCGATTTTACTGCCAGTTCGCCCTCAGGCGGCGATTTTTCGAGCCGTCTGGGGGGCCAACGGCTGGAGATGCTCTTACCCTGACGACTCGGCGAGATCGGTGAAGTACTATATATGTTGCTTTGTACGGAAGTCTGTTGTGAAAGTCTCTACTCCTAATGGAGCAGTTGGTAGTCTCGCTTCCAGGTTTTTTTCGTTGTAGGTTAACCGTCGTAGATTTTTTTCGTCGCCTCCCCCACTTCATCGGTTTATTTTCACTTCACCCTCTCACACAACGAAAAAAACTGAACGGATCAGAACTTTCCATACTGACGCAAATTATTTAGTAATGTCTTTATGTAAAAGAATCAATCACAATCAATCTCTAAAGATCAAATCTAAATTAATTAATCTTCATAACGTTTGTTTCCTTTTGAATCACGTCCATAACTTTCCTTCCTTGTTTGGGAAGAAACTGTTTGGTACCAGAGATTAGGAAGCTTCCCATGAGTGTAGTAATAGGAAGTATTCTTTTTCTTGATGATTCATTTCCATGCATCTCTACTCCTAATGGAGCAATTGGTAGTCTCGCTTTCAGGGTTTTTTCGTCCCGCCACTTTCGTCCGGTTTTTTTTCGTAGGTTAACCGTCGTAGATTTTTTTCATCGCCTCCCCCACTTCATCGGTTTATTTTCACTTCACCCTCTCACACAACAAAAAAACTGAACGGATCAGAACTTTCCATACTGACGCAAATTATTTAGTAATGTCTATGTAAAAGAATCAATCACAATCAATCTCTAAAGATCAAATCTAAATTAATTAATCTTCATACCGTTTGTTTCCTTTCGAATCACGTCCATAAATTTCCTTCCTTGTTTGGGCAGAAACTGTTTGGTAGCCGAGATTAGGAAGCTTCCTATGAGTGTAGTAATAGGAAGTATTCTTTTTCTTGATGATTCGTTTCCATGCATGATGATAGTAAATTAGGCCAACATTCATCACTATTTATCAACGTCATCAATCGTATCCATTCATACCAGTTTTAAGAGAATCTGCTCACTATGTCTTTTTAAGGGGATCCGCTCACTAAGTCGTCGTGCGTTGCAACAGGGCTACATTAACTTTAAGAGTTCAATATTACGACATTGGTGACCTTTTTTACCATCACATCCTCACACACACACACACACACAGACACACACTCTCCCTCCCTCTTCCTCACTCTCTATCCCACTCTCCCTCTCTCTCTAACACACACACATATCCATCTTATTGGGTACGGGACCATAATCCATCTATTTCACACATACACGCTAGTGCATAACAATATGGATTATGTGTATTATATTTGCCACCAGAACTGAGGGAATTAATTTCATGTAAATCGACCAGCCACAGCTCCAAGAATACGCAGACGAGGTGGCTCAGTCGGCGTCGGCGCCAAATCAGTAGCAGGCCACGGGCCCGCTTCCAAGTGCACGTGCAATGCACGTCTTCACAAATATTATAACCAGATGTGAGAAATCACATGCATAGAAAAGACATTCTGATAGCAATCCAAATACCATACTCAATTGAATACCTAACCTGGACAATACTCTTATTTCTATGCACCAGAAAAAATGGAATAGCAAAGCTAAGTATGCCTACATACGCTCAGATTATATATAAGAATCTTGGATGAACAATTGCAACAAAGCACTAAGCAGCGATAAATTTAAATAAAAAATCCATTAACTATGCAGGCAGCAGGCTTGTTACAACATAGAGAGATAGGAAAATGTCACCTCCAGTAATGTAGCGCAAAGGAGTGGAACGGAACATGAATGAGCGATTGTCTGTTCTTCTCCATGTACATGGATCAGCAGTAGAGGCCAAGTATATAAGTACTTGACCGAACTCCACTCTTCGTATACGGAGAGCCATGTCACCTTCTCGCCGCTGCAACATGGGAGGACGGCTGGTTCACGTGACCCTCCAGCTGGGGGATCCATGGTGGCTGACCGTCGAGCTCGAGGCAGAGAAGTTGAGGGCAGTAGTGGCGAGATCCATGCCGGCCAACCGGGCGAAGAGGAGGTCGTCGGGGAGGGATACATCGGCAAGATCCAGTCACCACGCGACCTAAAGAGCAACAGTGATCTCCACAAGCTGTAGGCCGACGGCGTGCTCCATCCCCTGCGATGGGGTGACCATGGCCGTGGCCACACCTCCTCATGCTCGCCTCGATCTCGGCGAGACACCCTGAGTGTAGGAGGCAGCAACGACCTCGACAAAATCATGGCCTCCATCCCGGAACGCAATCATGTCGCTCTAAATAAATGGATTCAATCATGTGACTTTAATTACTTCGGATTGTTATGTGCACACTAAGCGGGGTGCAGTTAGGAAAGAAAATGTTTTCTAATTAAAGTGATTGAGTGATTTAAGGTAAGGTTAATTAATTTAGATTTGTTTTTTAGTGATTGTTAGTAAAGTATGATGCGTCTTTAAAATCTTTTATTTGTTTCCTTAAAATCTATTATTTGTTTCCTAAAGAAATTTGCAATAATGGAAGGTATCGGTTGATTTGGATAAGTTAGTAAATTTAGATCCGTGATTGCGTGCACATTTGGAAAGTGCTGATTTGCAAGGAAAGAGCTGAGGGGTAAATAAACCGGTGAATAAGAAATCAGCATCGAAAAAAATCTACGACGGTTAACCTACGAAAAAAACCGGACGAAAGTGGTGGGACGAAAAAAAACCACGCGACCTGAAGAGCAACAGTGATCTCCACAAGTTGTAGGCCGACGGCGTGCTCCATCCCCTGTGATGGGGTGACCATGGCGGTGGCCACAGCTCCTCATGCTCGCCTCGATCTCGGTGACACACCCTGAGTGTAGGAGGCAGCAACGACCTCGACGAAATCATGGCCTCCATCCCGAAACGCAATCATGTCGCTCTAAATAAATGGATATAATTATGTGACTCTAATTACTTCGGATTGTTATGTGCACACTAAGCGGGGTGCAGTTAGGAAAGAAAATGCTTTCTAATTAAAGTGATTGAGTGATTTAAGGTAAGGTTAATTAATTTAGATTTCATTTTTAGTGATTGTTAGTAAAGTATGATGCGTCTTTAAAATCTTTTATTTGTTTCCTTAAAATCTATTATTTGTTTCTTAAATTTTTTTGCAATAATGGAAGGTATCGGTTGATTTGGATAAGTTAGTAAATTTAGATCCGTGATTGCGTGCACATTTGGAAAGTGCTGATTTGCAAGGAAAGAGCTGAGGGGTAAATAAACCGGTGAATAAGAAATCAGCATCGAAAAAAATCTACGACGGTTAAACTACGAAAAAAACCCAGACGAAAGTGGTGGGACGAAAAAAAACTGGAAGCGAGACTACCAACTGCTCCATTAGGAGTAGAGACTCCTAATGGAGCAGTTGGTAGCCTCGTACGGTTTATTTTTGTCCTCCTCCCACCTCCACTGGTTCTTTTTCTCTCCACTCTTTCCTTGCAAACCAATAATTTCCTAACATACAAAAGATCATGAATCTATCTTTCCTTACCCAAACCAATCGCGCCCTACATCAGTGCATTTCTTTATTAAGAAAACTAACACGTAAATCTTAACGCATTGTAAACAAATCCCGTTATGGACCTAATTAATTTATTATGGAATCTATACGTGGTCGCATTGGTTCTTTTTCTCTCTACTCTTTCCTTGCAAACCACTAATTTCCTAACATACAAAAGATCACGAATCTATCTTTCCTTACCCGAATCAATCGATCCCTACATCAGTGCATTTCTTTATTAAGAAAACTAACACGTAAATCTTAACGCATTGTAAAGAATTCACGATATGGACCTAATTAATTTATTATGGAATCTGTACGTGGTCGCATCTCTTCCCTCGTGAAAAAATCGCATCCATCTCCTGTTAAAAAGGAAAAGAGAACATGAACGATCAATCCCACACCATGCATCTCAGTAGCAAAAAATCGCCCCCGCCTCTGCTACTGTGCCTCGCCGTGTGCCCGGCTCGACCCATGCCTCGCCTGCATGGCTGGATGCCGCCGTCTCCACCGCCACGTATAAGAAAACGGTGGGCAGAACCATCCATTCCAATCGCACACCCCCACCCTCCTCCGCAATCCCTAGCCCTGCATCACCCTATCGCTTTCTCGCCTCTCTTTTCCCTCGATGTAGATGGTGCCGAGCGGCGGCCTCGAGCACCGGCAGTGCCGCCCTCTCTATCTTTGCTGCGTCGAGAGATGGGCCGAGGCTATCGTCGGTTCGCCGCCCACGATTGGGCCGCCTCCGGTTGTCGCGCACCACCGGCTCCCCTAACGTGCCCGACCTCTCCGCTTCGACCTTCCGCGACCACATCCCTCCACGCCCATCCATCATCCACAAGGTCACTCCTGCACCCACCCTCCTAAATTCTCCATACCGGCGGACAATCACCAAAGATCCAAGTTGGCCCGATATCAATTTTCTTACATGCTTTCTTTATCAGTTGGTGATGGGAATGGGTTCCAATTTCTCTCTCTGACTGTGGATTCGCAGGCAATAAGCGCTTCTACATGCATCCTCCTGTCAGTCCCTAAAGTACCAAGGTAAATGGTTGATGTTGCGTTTGTCTAGGATGATATATTTTGGCTCTGTTCCGGTTCATCCGACCAGTTACGGTACATCGTGCATTTATCTTGCCAGTAATGTTCTGTGATGCTCTGATGCACTTTGGGAATTGTTTATCTTGTCTTCAGTGCATAACATTTGTTTATTAATGCATGAGAAGAATCCTTGTTACTACCTTGAACCTGTTTTATAATCCATATTGTTATGCACTAGCGCGTGTGCGTGTGAAATAGATGGATTATGGTCCCGTACCCAATAAGATGGATATGTGTGTGTGTTAGAGAGAGAGAGAGAGGGAGATGGGGAGAGAGAGTGAGGAGGAGGGAGGGAGAGAGTGTGTGTGAGAATTTGATGGTAAAAAGGTCGCCAATGTCACTTGATATGTATGAGAATATTAAATGTAATATTAACATAATTGATATTGAACTCTTAAATTTAATGTGGCCCCGTTGCAACGCACGGGTGTTCTTCTAGTGTTATTAGGAGATCACGATTGAAATTAATGGATTGAAGCTGCTATCGTTCCAGTGAGATGTTGGTTCTGAATTTGTACATTCAGGTAACCAAATCAAGGTTAGATTGTCTCAGCTTATAATTCGAGACATATACTACTATTGTTTTTTGTCTTGAAGAACACAAACAGAATGTGTGGAGAAACATAACAATGCTATTTATTTTACACATCTGGACGCCGCCAACGCCTCATACGATAGTTAACCATTCATCAAAGCCGCCTCTTATGGACACGACGAGTTCCATTTTTTCATTAGCTCAGGTTTTATTATTATTGTCCTTTTGAAGCAGTGATTGTGTACAAATTGACGAAATATTGTACTCCCTCCGATCCATATTAATGTCATTAATTTAACGTTATAATGATCTGCTAACTCCTTATTAAGTCGTCTAATGGAGAACGCGCAACCAGACGGCCAAAGTGACCAGTGTTTTTCGAGGCACTTAATGATTGGGAAAGCCCCTCCTATCAGAAGTCTGATCCTATAAAATTGTTAGACTAGCGCCCGGCCGTCAGATGAGAGCCCTACATCCAACGAATTCTGTTTGGGCTATATAAACCCACATTCCATCTCCCCTTCACCCGTAACCCTAACCGCCTCGCTGCCCTTGCCATTGCCCTACCGCCGATCCAATGAGACCCACGGTGAGCAGCATGTTGCTACCCTTGCCGCTGCCGCTTATCCATCGATGCCGCCGATCCGACGACGCCCATGACGAGCAGGCCTCTAGGAAGTAGCGCGTACGCAGCCTCCGTCATCTACTGCTCTCATGTCTCGTCGCCCCATCCCGGAGCATCACGCACCTCACCAGCCACCGGCGATGGCGATGAGGATGTTGACGGGGAGCGGGCACCACCAGCAGCCCCGCTACGACGAGATCGACACCTTTATTCCTTGGCGACCTGAAGATGTCCCTCTGCATGTGCCCTCCTTCTAATGCTTCCTGCCATCGACGGTGACACTAGTGGAAAAACAGGCTTTCCGTCCAGCCCATAAGTCGCGAAGCTGTAGGAACCGCGACTAATGGGACCTTTAGTCGCGGTTCTGGAGGTGAACCGCGACCAAAGGCCTGAGGCCTGGCGCTCGGTGGCCAGCTGGTGCACGTGAGGGCTTTAGTCGCGGCTGGCCAGCCAACCGCGACTAAAGGCTTCGGGCATTTTAGTCGCGGCTGGCCTGGCCAACCGCGACTAAAGCCCTCCCTATATATACCCATCCAGCAGCCAACACTTAGCCATTTGGAGCCATTCTCTTCACAAGTGGGTGTAGGTTTGCTTTTGGTTCCTCTTATGCACATAAGGTGTTTGATGAAATGCCCCAAGAGCATGAAACAAACATGACATGAAGTGTTGGAGCCACACTCTTCGATCGCGGTTAGCAACTTGATGAACCTTTGATGTGTCAATATGCATGTGTGTGTAGTTCATAACAAATGCATGATGGTTAATTATATATTTTATATTATAATAATGCAGATGAATCGGCAATGGATGTACGGTAACCGACTCTCCGGCGAAGTTCACTACGGGTTTGAAAGATTTCCTCGTAGTGGCTAATGCGAACAAGCGGGGGTTTTGTTATCTGTCCATGTGTTATCTGAAGAATGAGAAGGGTTACTCTTCCTCAAGAGTTGTTCACATGCATCCGCTTGAAGGGTTTCATGCCAAGCTATAATTGTTGGACCAAGCATGGAGAAAGAGGGGTTATAATGGAAGAAGATGAAGAAGGGATGATTTCATCGATGAAAGCTATCTTGCTCATTTCGTGATACTTTCATGGAGGATGCTGAAGGTGAAGGGAAGGTGAAGAAGAGGCACGTGATGATCCCGCTGATGATCTTGGTCGGACCATTGCCGATGCACGGAGACGCCGCTAAACCTGAAAAGGAGAGGAGAATTTGGATCGCATGTTAGAGGATCACGAAAGGCGCTGTACCCGGATGCGATGATGGTCTCGAAAAAGCTGGGCTGCACAATCGGATTTGCTGAAATGGAAGGCAGAGGCAGGTGTAGCTGACTCGCATTTGAAAACTTGCTGAAAATGTTGAAGAATATGTTTCCAAAGGATAACGAGTTGCCCGCCAAGACGTCTGAAGCAAAGAAGGTTGTCGCCTCTAGGTTTAGAGGTTCAAGATACATGCATGCATCAACGATCGCATCCTCTACCGGTGAATACGAGAATTTGAATGAATGCCGGTATGCACCGCATTGCGTTATAAGATCGAGTCGATGACCCGGTGACGATGTTGAGGGCCGAAACCCGTGAAGAGGGTTCCGCCAAGGTGATGTGGTATGCTCCTATAATACCACGGTTGAAACGTCTGCTCATGAACAAAAAGCATGCCAAGTTGTTGCGATGGCACAAAGAGAAACGTAAGTCGGACGGGAGTTGAGACACACCGCAGATGGAACATAATGGAGAAAGATCGACAGATGGTTCACAGATTTTGCAAATGACGCAAGGAACATAAGATTTGCTCTAAGCACGGATGGCATGAATCCTTTTGGCGCAGCGAGCTCCAGCCATAGCACACTGCCCGTGACTCTATGCATCTACAACCTTCCTCCTTGGTTGTGCATGAAGCGGAAGTTCATTATGATGCCGTGCTCATCCAAGGTCCGGCAACCCGCAACGACATCGATGTGTACCTAAGGCCATTAGTTGATGAACTTTACAGCTGTGGGTGGTGTCCGTGTGTGGGATGAGCACAAACAAGAGGAATTTGACCACGAGCGTTGCTTTTCAGAACCATCAACGATTGGCCTGCTCTTAGTAACCTTTCGGGACTGTCAAATAAGGGATACAATGCATGCACGCACCGCTACATGAGACTGAAAGTGTACATTTGCCAAATTGTAAGAAGAACGTGTACCTTGGGCATCGCCGATTTCTTCCAAAACTCATCCAAGAAGAAAGAAAGGCAAGCATTACAACGGCAAGGCAGATCACCGGCGAAGCTCGCGGAACGACCGGTGCCGAGGTATTTGATATGGTCAAGGATTTGAAAGTCATCTTTGGAAAGGGTCCCGCGGACAATCAGTTCGAAGGGAGCCGACGGCACGCAGCCATGTGGAAGAAGAAATCTATATTCGGGAGCTAGAATATTGGAAAATCCTAGAAGTCCGCTTCGCAATCGACGTGATGCACGTTACGAAGAATATTTGCGTGAACCTCCTAAGCTTCTTGGGCGTGTATGGGAAGACAAATGATACAAAGGAAGCACGGCAGACCAAAGAACGCTTGAAAGACCTCGATGACCGCATCCGAATGGTTTCAAGGTCGTGCCAGCTACGCCTCGACCAAAGAAGAGAAGGTCATCTTTTTGAATGCCCGAGCAGATGAAGGTCCCGTCTGGATTCTCGCCCAATATAAAGGGAATAATAAACATGGCGGAGAAAAGTTCCAAAACCTCAAGTCTCACGACCGCCACGTGATTATGACGCAATTGCTTCCGATTGCTTTGAGGGGCTCTCGCGGAAAATGTTCGATTAGCCATTGTGAAGCTATGTGCATTCCTCAATGCAATCTCTCGAAGGTAATCAATCCGAAGTTCTACCACGGTTCTGAACGATGTGATCCAATGTCTTGTCGGGTTCGAGTTGGTGTTCCCGCCATCCTTCTTCAATATTATGACGCACCTCCTGGTTCACCTAGTCAAGAGATTTCCGTTCTCGGTCCTGTATTTCTACACAATATGTTCCCCTCGAGAGGTTCATGGGAGTATTAAAGAAATATGTTCAGAATCGTGCTAGGCAGAAGGAAGCATCGCCAAGGGCTATGGAAATGAGGAGGTAATTGAGTTTTGTGTTGACTTTGTTCCCGACCTTAAGCCGATTGGTCTTCCTCGATCGCGCACGAGGGGAGACTAAGTGGAAAAGGCACGATCGGAAGGAAATCAACGATATGTATGGACGGCCATTCTCTCGATCAAGCACACCACACCAGGTCTTGACCAATTCCAGCTTGGTGGCTCCGTACTTTGAGAAACACAAGAATATTTTACGCCGGACAACCCGGGAAGCTCGAATCCTGGATTAGGAAGGCCCACATGGAGACTTTCGCAGTTGGTTGAGAAAACATTTAATGAATGACAATGATGTTGTAGATCAGCTGTACATGTTGGCCAAGACACCATCTTCGACTATAACGACTTTCCAAGGGTACGAGATAAATGGGAATACATTTTACACGATCGCCCAAGATAAAAAGAGCACCAACCAAAACAGTGGTGTCCGCTTTGATGCAGCAACCGAGAATGGGCAAAAGGTCACATATTATGGTTACATAGAGGAGATATGGGAACTTGACTATGGACCCTCCTTTAAGGTCCCTTTGTTCCGTGCAAATGGTTCAAGCTAACAGGAGGTGGGGTAAAGGTGGACCAGCAATACGGAATGACAATGGTGGATTTCAACAATCTTGGTTACCTTGACGAACCATTCGCCCTAGCGAAAGATGTCGCTCAGGTTTTCTATGTGAAGGACATGAGTAGCAAACCGAGGAAACGGAAAGATAAGAAAACGATCAAGACATCATGCGATGATTCAAAGCGCCACATTGTTCTTTTCAGGAAAAGAAACATCGTGGGAGTGGAGGACAAGATGACATGTCAAGATTATAATATGTTTGCTGAAATTCCGCCTTCAAAGTGAACACCGACCCAAGCATTAAGTTAAATGATGAGGATGCTCCATGGATACGGCACAATCGTAAGCAAGCAGGGACACAAGGGAAGAATTGATGTGTAATAATTTATTGTACCAAACTTTGTATTTGGTCGATGAACTGAATGATGTATCAAACCTTTTATTTTCTCGATTAAGTTAAATGATGAGGATGCTCCATGGATTAGTTTTATTTTTCTGAAAAAAGGAAAAACAGAAGAAAAAAACAAATGAAGAAAAACATAAGAAAAAACAAACAGAAGAAAAACAGAAGAAAAAAGGAAAAAGGAAGAAAGGAAGAAAAAAAGAAGAAAAACAAGAAAAAGGAAGAAACAAAAAGTAAGAAAAAAAAAGAAGAAAAAGGAAGAAAAAACAGAAGAAAAACAAGAATTTAAAATGAATTAGTTTTATTTTCTGATTTTTTTGATATATAATTGTATTTTTAAGATTTTAATAACATAAATAAATAAGTAATTGGAAACTTTAATTGCAAAAATAATTATCATAAAGTAAAATAAATAAGTAACTAGAAACAAAATAAAATAAAATAAATAAGTTTTTTGTTGTAAGTAGAAACAAAACAAAATAAATAAAGCAAAAATGAAAACAAAAAACAGGCAAAAAATTAAAAATATGCCACCTACTGGGCCACCACGGCCTGAATACGACTAGAAACCCATTAATGGGCCAGGATTCAGGCCCGCAGAAGGCCCAATAGGCCCACAGGCACAGAGTAACAGAATAGGCCCGTAAGCCTGCATTTGAGAGGAGCTCGAAGTGGTGAGCGCAGCCGCGCTTATAAACCACTGTCGATGCCTCTCGGCTAGCGAGGTGGGACTAAACATCCCACCGCACCGCGCCAGTTCCAGCACAGCCCTTTAGTCGCGGCTGGGGAGGCGGGCCGCGACTAAAGGGTACCCTTTAGTCGCGGCCCGCCTCCCCACCGCGATTAAAGGTTTTTCTGCTGAACGGAAGCGGTGGCAAAACACTTTAGTCGCGGGCTGGGAGGCCGATCGCGACTAAAGGGTACCTTTAGTCGCGTCCGCCTCCCACCGCGACTAAAGGTTCGTTTATAACATCTGACTTAGCAGTTTTGCCCCATTCGCTCTCTCTTGACGCCGGCGCTGCCCGACGCCGATCGACGCTGAAGCGCTGCCCGACGCCGACGCCGACGCCGACGCCGAAGCCTGCGCGCCCGCTCCGTCCCGATGGCGCCGCCGCCCGTCCCAGTGTCGCGCCGCCGCCGCCCTGCGCCCTGCCCGCCGCCGCCGCCCGATCGCCGCCGCCGCCTGCCCTTACCCTTACCCGCCGCCGCCGCGCCGCCGCCGCCACGCCTGCCCCACGCCCTTGCCGCCGCCGCCGCCGCCGCCGCCACGCCCGCCGCCACACGCGCCCTTGCCCTTGCCAAGCAGAATTAAAGAAAACAAAAACAAAAAAGGAAAAACAAAAACAACAGAAAACAAGAAGAAAGAAGAAAGAAAAGAAAAGGAAAAGGAAGAAGAAAGAAAGAAAAGAAAAGGAAAAGGAAGAAGAAGAAAGAAAAGAAAAGGAAAAGGAAGAAGAAGAAAGAAGAAGAAAGGAAAAGGAAGAAGAAGAAAGAAAAGAAAAGGAAAAAGGAAGAAGAAGAAAGAAGAAGAAAGAAGAAGAAAGGAAAAGGAAGAAGAAGAAAGAAAAGAAAAGGAAAAGGAAGAAGAAGAAAGAAGAAGAAAGAAGAAGAAAGGAAAAGGAAGAAGAAGAAAGAAAAGAAAAGGAAAAGGAAGAAGAAGAAAAGGAAAAGGAAAAGGAATTTTTTTCTTTTTTTTCTTTTTTTTGTTCTTTTTTATTTTAACTAGTTTTAGTTTAACAAGAACGGTAAATAACTTAAAACCCTAAACCCCAAAAACAAAAAACAACAGAAAACCGGTCAAAGAAAAACAAAAAGGAAAAGGAAGAAGAAGAAAGAAGAAGAAAGAAGAAGAAAGGAAAAGGAAGAAGAAGAAAGAAAAGAAAAGGAAAAGGAAGAAGAAGAAAAGGAAAAGGAAAAGGAATTTTTTTTTTTTTTTTTTTTGTTCTTTTTTATTTTAACTAGTTTTAGTTTAACAAGAACGGTAAATAACTTAAAACCCTAAACCCCAAAAACAAAAAACAACAGAAAACCGGTCAAAGAAAAACAAAAAGGAAAAAGGAAGAAGAAGAAAGAAGAAGAAAGAAGAAGAAAGGAAAAAGGAAGAAGAAGAAAGAAAAGAAAAGGAAAAGGAAGAAGAAGAAAAAGAAAAAGGAAAAGGAATTTTTTTTTTTTTTGTTCTTTTTAATTTTAACTAGTTTTAGTTTAACAAAAACGGTAAACAACTTAAAACCCTAAACCCCAAAAACAAAAAACAACAGAAAACCGGCCAAAGAAAACCGGCCAACTTAAAACCCTAAACCCTAAACCCCGCCCCGTCTTGCGCTCTCATCGCGACACCTCTCCACCCCTTCTCGCCCCTCCTTTTGCCACCGCCCTTTCGCCACCGCCACCGCCACCGCCCCTTCTTCACTTAATTAATTTGTTTTTACTACATGTTTTCAGGATCGACATAATGTCGGACGATAGAGTGACCCGATTATGGACAACTATGATCCGGACGGTGAAGCACATATGTTCGGCATCATAAACGGCGATATTCAATATGTGCCGACCGGAGAAGAAGAAGATGATATCTCTTCTTATCTGAACCTTGACGGTGAAGATGAAGGGCGCCGTCAAGAAGATGATGTCAAGAAACGCCGATAAACGCATTTATCTTCAAATGGAAGTAGCAACCACCTCCGCGCCGAGGTATATATATACATTGAGCCTCGTGATACAAACTAACTGATTTGAATAAATATGTGTGTACTAACGCGCGACTCTCTTTCTTATTTTAGCCCTCGGCCGGATCGTCAAAACAATCGAGTACGCCGTCAAAGCGTGGCGCAACCAGACGATGAAACCAGGAGAAACATGCACCATCCAGGTTGTCGACTTTGCAACCGGCAAGTCAGCTGGAGCCCCGCAAGAACGCCACCAAGTTTATCAGCCAATGCGGAGCCATTGTTAGAGACAACGCCTCGATCACCGCCCAGAGTGGAATGAGCCAAAGAAGGCACGAATTGATGGTTCTTTTGTCGATAAGAGAACAAAAAAGATTGCTTGACGAAGCTTATGGAACATTTCGCTCTACCTCCGAATACAACAAATTCGATGAGGAGGGTAACAAGATTGAGGAAAACAAGGAGAGGAGGAGGAAAGTCAAACAGTTCGCTCTTCATAAGATGGCCGACGATTCCGAAATTCAAGCAAAATCTAGCCCGTGACTTTGTCAAGCGTAACAAGACTCGGATTTCAGAGGACAATATGAGAAACCGAAAGATGATTGGCCAGAATTTGTGAAGCAAAAGAAATCGGAGCAGTTCCTTCAAATATCGAAACAAAATAAGGAAAATGCGGCTAAGAAGGAGTACAATCATGTTATGGGGCCAGGAGGGTATCGCATTTGGGTGCCTAGGTTCGAGAAGATGGAGAACGAGCTGAGGGCGCGAGGAATCCGCCCAGCACGGAGGATGGGACCCAAGGGCCAAAAGCTGGTGGTACGGGCATGGGGAACGCCAACCCGGAGACAGGGGAGTGTGTTTACCAGGCAAATTAATTAAACCCACCCAAGCCCTTATTGACGCAATGAAGGCTGCTCAAGAGGGAAGATCAAGTTCAACAGAGAGAACGACGCTACCGACAAAAGCCCTCGAATCCTGAACACGGAGGACGTACGAGGCATGGGGCACATTCCGTGGAAAATAGGGTTCCCCGAGCGATGACCCGACGATTACTGAAGCCGTAAGAGAAAGATGGATCGGAAGCAGATGTTGTGGGGCGGTTGGCATCGGAAATGGAAGTGATGAAGAAAACCATGAGTGTACTAGTAGCGAAAGAGATTCAGCTCGGTGCAGATGAAGATCATCCAATGGATCTCGGAAGCCAGCAGCGTAGAAGCAGCGTGGCTTCCACGGAGGCCCCACCGCTGGTGTAGATGCACCGACGATCGAAATTACTGCACCGGAGCCTCGGTGGTCGAAATTACTGCACCGAGCCTCCTCGCTACCCGTGGGCGATATAAAGGAGATGAAAGAATGTCATCTGATATCCTATGGGGAACATATCCATGAAGGTAGCCATCGGCAGTGCTTTACCATGTTTATTCGAGCACTCCACCACAACAACCCCATTAAAGATGGCTATGCTCGTGTCACGGTGGAGGACATAGTCAAAGGGTTTGAGGACCGGAGATTGAAATTGCTACACCAAGGGGAGAAAAGACTTGAAGATGTCAAGCGCCATTACATTCTATGGCAAAAGAAGTTTATCAAGTTTCAGCGAGGCGCCAAGGACAACAAGTCCACCCCTACGGTGGTGGTGGTGGCGGTGGCGGTGGTGGTGGTGGTGGTGGTGGTGGCGGTTCACCTACACCTCCGCCACATCAGCCGACGCCGCCCATCCACAACGTCCGGCGGGTGATCATCCGCCGCCCCAGTCCTCGTCCCGGCGGGTGATGAGACGCCGCCCCAATCCACCTATGGCAAAGAAGCGAAGAAGTCTCGAGTATTAACCGGACCCTTATGTACCTAAGACCACAAAGGTACGGAGCCATCATCAAGCCTCTCCCACAAGGCCTTGGGAACGAGGTGCCGAGGAAGTCGACGCGGCGCGATCGCTGATTTGGAGAAATGGAAGGCGGACTGCAAGAAGAAAAGAGAGCCCGAGCCCAAGCCAAGATATTCGATCAAGAAAAGAAGTGGGCTAAGTCATTTTGAGCACACCGCCCCAAGCCGCCAAGAATCTCCCTAATGACTATGCACGTGAACTTAAAAGCAGGCACTCATGTTCAAGGAGAACAAAGAGCGGAGAAGGCCGAAGTATAAAAAGCGGAAACAAGTTGCCCAGCTCGGGAACAAAGTAAACAATCGATTGCCCCGCTTATAGTGGAATCCTTCCGTCCGGATGCCCCGAGATCATACAAGCTGCGGCAGACAGGATTGATCAGTAACGAAGTGCGAGAGAACAAGCGCCAACTTAGGTATTACTCTTCGTGAACTGTTAGGCCTTGATGAGTTGCCGAGAGGGAGGTAGTAATTACATATGTCAAGAATGGGCCTCTCGTCGAGCCTCTGCGCAGAAAAGGATCTACCCGACCAAATGAAACGTCTGCTGAATTGGTACAAGGGTTACATAAAAATTAAAACGCCAAAGATTATATTTATGCGGAAGTTAGACATGAGCATCACTTCAAACATTACTATGTACAAGTTGAACTGAGTGAATTGTTCCAGCTTTTCAATCTGCGCGAGCTCGACAAATCTATCATCGGTTGCTACATTCGTAAGTGATTTATTAATTTCTACCCCATCTCGCTCATATTGCCTGCACTATATATATGTCCTAACTATATTGTTGTGTCCTCTATTATACATGCAGAATGAAGAAAAGGAATGCAGAGTAAGGAACATCCATGATGTTGGGTTCATTGACCCACACATCGTTAATGATGTTGTGTTGGAGCATTACCCGACGACGTGGAGGCGCACTGTGGCAGTTTCTTACAAAGCAGGAACTCAAAAGTGATATTCTATTTCCTTACCATTTTGGGTGAGTGTTTCATCTTGAGCACATTCTCTTTTGTTTACTCCATGCATGGTATGTGGCCGGCTAATCGATGAGTTATGCATGACGATCGTGCATGTATCGTGTCCGCAGGTTCCACCGATTCTGCTAGTAATTAAAGTGAACACCTCGAATGTCTCGCCCACGACTCTCGGATAAGGATCCAAAGCTTTGGGCCGACATCGAAAAAATGCTGCAGAAGTAATTATTTTCATTCATTTGCGCTCTATATCGATCGCCTATTTCGCTCATTTCCTAATATCAAGTAACTAATAACTCTCTTGTCCATTTAATTTTCTTTGCCTCGTAGGGTTTGGAGACGGTTCAGAGATACAAAGGTCGGTGAATTCAAAAAGACCTAGAATTCAAAAGGGTAAAGACTAAGATGGGGATATTCAGCCACCGTTGACCAATCTATGTGCATACTTTGTTCAGGAGATGATCCGAGATACACCTCCGAGCGGGTTGATCCGAGTGATACCAATGCTCAGAGGAATAACCTCCGTGGACGCTTAGTCCGTAAGCTCGCTTCCACCACTTCAAGAGGAACTAGCTGGATGGTTCTGCAGGAAGTCCTCCATCCTAAAGGAGAACACTATCACGAGGACGAAGAACTTTATATGGATTAAATCATGTATGGAAACTTGTTCAAAATTGTATATGGTCATCCGATGATATTGAATATATATTGTATATTCCTCTTGAATTTTTTTGGTTCTAATTTCAAATTTATTTGAAATTGTACATTCATATGCATGTATGTAGTACCGTAGAATATATGAAACTCCTTCAAAATTAAAATAAAGCACAAAAGAAATAAAACAAAACAAATTAAACAGAAAACAGGTTTAGGGGGGCTAAAACCCTAAACTCTGGGCGGCCTTTAGTCGCGGTTGGCGAAGAACCGCGACTAAAGGTCCTCCGCCGACGGCCGCCTGGCGCCCACGGGACGGGCCTTTAGTCGCGGTTCGTAAGCAGCCGCGACTAAAGGTGGCGGGCTTTAGTCGCGCTTTGCTGGTCGCGGTTGCGCAGCCGCGACTAATGGCCGTTGCGAACCGCGACCGAAGGCTATTTTTCCACCAGTGTGACACCACCGATTTCTGAACACACCCGAGAGTTGGAATGTCGTGCTTCAATATCACAGATGCAATGCGTCAGAGTGTGTATTAAGTTCTCTAATGCCTATGTATGTAGATGTGACATGATTGTTTCGTTCTTTTTACAACAGCATGGCAGAGCTTCTATACTACTTGGTTTGGTTCCTGCTTCAACATTTATCAGACTATGTTTCTCATGTCTCACCAACAAATCAAATGCATCAATATTACATTTGACAAGCTTCAACCATCATAAAATTATGCATCCGAATACAATCACATGTGCTTCAGCCTTCAGTGCAGAAATTAAGGTGCATGGTTTGTAGTACCGGAAGCAAGTTCATCATATGATGGAAACAGTGATTATATGGACCTCGAGTGAAAATCAAAAGGAATTCTTTGAATATTCTGGAAGCATATTTCTTTTGAATTGAAGCAAATTTTATTCATCATGCTTTAGATCGAAGCAAACTTCAATTGTGTTGGAAGCACCGTCAACAAATGCCGGAAACAGAAAATATGTTCCTGATGTCGAAAAATCATCGTGCTTTCTAATTAATTAATTTCCTTAAATGATGTAATAATTAGTTTCCATGAAATCAGGATCTAAGAGTGATTATCGGCAGCAATTCCACGCATGCATGTTGATTGCATTGTAATTTAGAAACTCCCACGCAGGGTGGACAACATGTAACCCTACTCCATTCAGCACTAATCTCGAATTGCATTTGACGGCCTAGGAGTGGTCTGATAAGAAGCAAAAATCAGGAGTCTGATGCCTGGTGGTTCCCTGATTGATTTCTCTTATATGCATCGTCCACTTAGCAGAACATATCTGAATCAACCCCTTGCGACGCACGGGCATGTGTGCTAGTATATCATAAAGATTATACTACAAATCACATACATACCGACATGACAAAGCTGAAAAAACAACACAACGCTAGCCTTTGCACAAGGGAACAGCAACAAAGAAGTAAAATTACAAACTAGACTGAAGAAAAATCAGACCTTTAAACCAAGACCCGTCGCCTCCCTCTAGCACCACCATAGCAGCCACCAAAAGAAAAAACATGCCGGATCACCCTCATACCAGAGCTCGACGCGGCTCAATCGTTGATATGCAACTTTGTGGACCTCCAAGGTGGCTCACCTTAGGCGAAACCATTACTGTTGAACGCATCAGACCAGGGAAACACGTCGGACACACCATCGAACTTCAAATCTAGCACCCCACATGACTAAGACGCCGGAAGAGGGAACCATACCTGTCGTCCACCAACCGCAAACCCAGCACACGATCCACCATCTTCCAGATGACATCGATACAGACCACAATCTGCATCCGCTCCTAGACTATCTCCCAAGCTCCGCGCCAGCCACTACCACTACAAGAAATATGTCAACTTGTGACCACCACTATTGGTCACTGAAAGGTCACAAATTTCCATTTACGACCTTTTTGTGACCAAAAACAGAAGGTCAAAGCTGGCCGTCAGAATCGACTATAGCGACCTTTCTTCCGAATGGTCAAAGACGTATTGACCAAAATATTCCTACTGTGGCGTTTTGGTCACTAGCAACCTCCCAAGCCACGAGGCATCCAGCGTGGTGTCGATGTGGCACAAGATTCAGCCCGGTCCAATTCGGTTTTCTACATGGGCCGAGCCCATTAATTCAGCCTTTCTATATTTTTTCGTGTCAATTTTGGTCGATTTCATGGGCCTAGCCCAACGTTGTAGCCTTTTTTATTGTTGGCCCATGGCCTTTTATTATTTATTGCTTTTCTATTTTCAGCCATTATATGTTCAAGCTGGTCCCACTAGTCAAATGGGTCCCACTTGTCATGATCATCTCTCAAATTGGTCCCACATGTCAGAAATGTACAAATTTGACAGATTATTTTCATAAGTGGACCCATTGGTCAAGTTTCCATTTCACAAGTTTTCAGATCACGTACATAATCAAAAAGAACACATAAATTTCATCAAATATACCACTAAATAAATCTATTACAATCTTTACAACACATATATGCTACAATATGCTACTCTTTACTAAGTAGAACTTGACGGCTTCACACTTCACGGCTTCACACTTGCTTCACACTTCACACTTGCATGTGTTGCATCACTAGTCACCCTGCACAGCAAGAATTTTAGCTTTACATAAGGTTTACAAGAACAGGACCCTGATACATGAGATTGACATTCACAAGCTATTTTTCTACAAGATATGCATCTGTAGATGACCATACATACAAATAAAGTAAATTCAGTAACAGATTGCTATCCACAATAACTACAGATTTTGACCATACTGATTTTGTAGATAAACACATACTAGAAGCTACAGCAGAACATGGGTGTAGAGGATACCACTCATGAATTAATTAATCTGCTAGCTGATTGGTGGTAGAGGAGGTTTAGCCACTTCAGGGGCCTAGAAGGCAGGTTTTGTTGTACCTTGAGACACAGGAAAGAAGTGGACAGAGCAGCCACCTGCTGCTCCAGCCTGGTGTTCCTCTCAAGCACAGCCTCATACTTCTCCTGCACAACACATTCAGTGTCAGCTCCACATCAGGCACATGATTAACTCATATGATTAACTCATCACGAAATGTGGTGCAGCAACTAATTATAGCTAAATGGGTTGTCCAAATACATAGATTATCATTAGATGGATGAAACCAACAAGATCCGATCATACAAATATTCCAGGGTATTCGACTTTGTTATCCAGAAATATCGCATGAGTGTAGTAAGCACCAGGATAAATTGCAAGACAGAAACACTGGGAGCAAACAACTGATGTAGTAATAAGCTTTCATGGAATTTTATTTTATGTCATGCTAAATGCAGCAGGCATGCATAAGTTGATTCACAAGGCACGCATGCATAAGTTGATTCACAAGGCTGCACACAACATACACAGTGAACTCTCATGAACAAACACACCACAGCTTTAAAAACCAAATTTCAAGCATCACAGTGCACCATACGAATCAACAATGAACACTACAGTTCATCAACAGTGCAAGCCTGACCAGCTATGCATTAGCCTTGTAAAGTTGCAAGTCAATAAGATCACAAACATACTATTGTGTTCACAGTTATTAGTAAAGCAGCAATCAAAACTAGTGATAATGCACAAGCAACTTTTGCATGTCTACACGATCAAACGTTACAGAATTATAATTGTTATTCTCATCTCACTCCACAAGTGGCTCTATGAACATGCCAGACACACAACACTGAACATGCGAGAAAAAAATATAAAGAAGCTATTTTATAGATTTATAGTGACAAATTTCCCTACTTGTTCACCGATAGAATCACTACCAATTTTGCGCAATAGCTACTAAACCTTAACAAACAATGGAGCGTACACTTACATTTGCTAACTGATCGTGACTTAATAATAGTATGCATTTGGACAGAAAGCAGCTTATCAAGAAATATTTTTCAATGAAGGAACTCGTCAAAGAGGACATGACACAACAGACACCAGCTACACCATAGAAATGATTACCAACTCGGAGACGTAACGGACACCAGGTTCTTCCTTTGCCGCACTGATTGCATCAGCATCATCAGCCGACCCATCGAACGTGGCCAAGTACTTGTTCAGAAACTTGAAGTACTCCTTGGTCATGCTGTCAATCATCATCATAACAAGAACAGATCGCATCAGTATACAACAATCTTGCCATGTTACTTATATACAGTGGTTAAAAATGCAAGGAACTTGGAAGCAAAGGGCAATGCGTGTCGCACTCCTTCTGGTCTTTAAGAATCCCGGTGACGGCAAGGAACAGCTCCCTCTGCTCCAGCTTGCCAATGCCCCAGTAGGCGAAAAAGGCATCGATGTTCTTGAAGGTGGGGATGACGCAGTCGGCGGCGGCCTTCCCGGCGGTGGCGGCGAGCTCGAGCGCCGCCGGCCGTCGTGACGACCTTGACTTGCTGGCCATCGCCTGATTTCGCTCCCTAACCCGATGCCCCGCCTGCAGGTAATATATACCAATAAAACAAGGTAAAATGAGAACCAACAGAGCATTTTCTGTATTACCAGAACAAAACTGAAATTCAAACAATAACATGGCCCTTGGTATGGAAAGAATTCTGCAGGTATATAGCAATAAAATGAGGTGAATTGAGAACCAACGACACAATGTCAAAAAAAGGCCAGCAGGATGAAGCTATAGCCAGCTAGCTATGCACCATAGGTGTCTGTACGGCTAGGTGAGAAGCATAACACGGCTAACATAAGGAGCGACACAATAGTTGTTGTGCTACCACAGAAAAATTGGGATTCAAACCTACCGTAGCCCTTGTATCGAAATAAAAACGCTAGCAGAGTGATGCTTGCTGCTCGATCCTTGTTACTACATGGCCATTCGGTGTCGTCACCTAGTCCTGGATCCTGAGTGCAAAGAGGATCCCCTGCTAATTAAGCTAGGTTTTCCAGCCATCCACCCAAGACATGAAACGGGTGGCATAGGAAGCATACACCAAATCGAATCCCTCGCGAATCCATCGAATCCATCGAATCCCCCTGTTTCCCCCCATTTTTGTACACCTCAGTGCTAACCTACAGAAGTTAGTTATCCGCAAACTAAAGAAAAGACAATTAGCTGACTCATCTGTCCTTCAGACTATTGGATTTCACATTCAGCAAGCTTGTTCTTTCAGATAATCTGAATACCGCAAAATCATGCGCTAACATGTTAACTACAGTTCCAAACATGTAACCCACCTCTTCACTAGGAAAAACAACAATCGTTCAAATTCCCAACAGAAGTTCCAGCCTAAACAAGTACAGTTTGAAATTTAGGGTGCTATGCACCAAAGAGTGGCAGGGATGGGAGTCACCTTGGTGTTTGCAAAGCTTGGGAGCCCGGTGAGGAAGGGAAGCCCAAGCATCCCGTGCAAGGCAGCGACACGAGCACGCATCCACGCCACCTGCTTTGGCGGCGGCCGCGCCGCGGGCGACCGATGAGTGGGGCACCGCATGGATGAGGTCTCCAGCGTCACAGAGTCCGGGCGAGTGGCACCGGGCGAATGCTGCGAGGGACGAGAGGTCGACGGGCAGTCGAGGAGGAGGCGGATGCCCTCCACCTCCGAGAAGTGGCTCTCCCGTGAGTGGTAGCCGCCGCCGCTGCCGGGGGTGGCCACGCAGGTCAGTTTCATGGCAGCAGTGGCGGATCTAGCACTGGGGCGAGCTCGGGCGGTCTTCCCGTGTCCCCGACGGCGGAGCAACCCTCGCCGGATTCGATGGATGCGATGGCGAACGGGGGGGGGCGGAGGGACTAGATCTGGATCGGAGAGAGGGAGAGAGAGGGAGGCGGCGAACGAAGCCCTCGCCGGACAGGAGGGAGGAGCGGAGCGTGGGGGTCCTGTTGGTGTGCTGGGCACCGTCGATTCCCGCCTGAGGTCGCCGGGATCGGGCGATGGAGGTGGCGGCGGTAGGGAGGAGCTGATAGCTAGGGTTCGCGCAAGAGGGAGAGAGGCGGGCTGGATCGATGGACGGATGGGGTTCGCGCGAGAGAGAAGGGTTGGGTGGGGTTCGTGAGAGAGAGTGGGGTTTGTTGCCGTCGGATGGGATGGATCGATGGACGGATGGATGGACTGATGTTTGCTAGGTCATCGATCCAAGCCACTAGTGATTCCACCAATCAGAATTAAGCTTCGGTGGTTTTGTTTTTTCTTTTATTTCTCTTATAATTTTCACCCTCTAATTCAGGGTAAACATTCAACATATTAACCACTTATAGTTTGCTAAAATGAACCAATAGTGTGCACATGTCTGTATCTTGGGATGACAAACAATGTTGATTTGGGAGGTTTTCATTTTCTTTGATCAAAAGAACCATTTTTCATTTTCCGAGTGACCAAAATGTGTTTTTTTGTGAATGACCTATCATATGTTTCTTGCAAAATTGTACCAAATCATTTTTCTAAAATACTAGGCCATATTTAATGCACATTTGACCAAATGGTTAGGTGTAAAAAGTTTTGATCCACCTCTCGTGAAAAAGAAAAATTCCCACCGATTCAGCTGGAAGCTGGTCAAATTTGAACTGTAGCTATCTGATAGTTTGCTCTTTATTTTTTCCAAAAATCATTTCTAGGTACATAAGTATCTATTTAATTAGAGAAACACCAAAAGTTTTCCAAGATTCAACCACTAGCTAGGAACGGTCAAGCCCGCCGTTTTGACCGCATTTTGAAACGGGCATAAAAAATTCAAAAAAATCAAAAAATTGGGAAACCTTCGCATTGTATCATTATATGTTGCCAAGTTCTCAAGAAAAATAACAAACTTGTAATACGGCGATTTTTTTAAAAAAGTGTTCTCAGAAATGAGCTATCATCTCTGAATATTCATGGCTTTCAAGCCAAATGATCAATCTTATGGCCACATTCATGGCATAGTTTGTTCAAATGATCTCATATTGTGCACAAGGGTGCATATTGGAATGGCAAACAATGTTGCCTAAGGAAGTTTTCATTTTCTTTGGACGAAAAAACCATTTTTCATTTTCCGAGTGCCCGAAAGGAGGGTTTTTTGTGAAGGAACTACCAAATAATTGTTGCAAAATTGGACAATATTGATTTTCTAAAATACTAGGACATATTTAATGCACAATTGACAAAATGGTTGGGTGTAAAAAGTTTTGATCCACCTCTCGTGAAAAAGACAAATTTCCGCCGATTCAGTTGGAAGCGGGTCAAATTTGAACTGCAGCTGCCTCATAGTTCGCTATTTATTTTTTACAAAAATCATTTCTAGGTACATAAGTATCTATTTAATAAGAGAAACACCAAAAGTTTTCCAAGATTAAACCACTAGCTAGGAACGGTCGAGCCCGCCGTTTTGACCGCATTTTGAAACGGGCATAAAAAATTCAAAAAAAAACAAAAAGTTGGAAAACCTTCGCATTGTGTCATTATATGTGGCCAAGTTCCCAAGAAAAATAACAAACTTGTAATATGGCAATTATTTTTAAAAAATGTTCTCAGAAACGAGCTATCATGCGTGAAAATTCATGGCTTCCAAGCCAAATGATCAATCTTATGGCCACATTCATGGCATAGTTTGTTCAAATGATCTCATATTGTGCACGAGGGTGCATCTTGGAATTCCAAACAATGTTGCCTAAGGAAGTTTTCATTTTCTTTGCACGGAAAATTCATTTTTCATTTTCCGAGTGCCCGAAATGAGGTTTTTTTGTGAAGGAACTACCAAATAATTGTTGCACAAATGGACCAAATTAATTTTATAAAATACTAGGCCATATTTAATGCACAATTGACAAAATAGTTGGGTGAAAAAAGTTTTGATCCACCTCTGATGAAAAAGACAAATTATCGTCGATTCAGTTGGAAACGGGTCAAATTTGAACTGTAGCTACCTCATAGTTTGCTCTTTATTTTTTCCAAAAATCATTTCTAGGTACATAAGTATCTATTTAATCATAGAAACACCAAAAAAATTCCAAGATTCAACCACTAGCTAGGAACGGTCAAGCCCGCCGTTTTGACCGCATTTTGAAACGGGCATAAAAAATTCAAAAAAAAATCAAAAAATTGGAAAACCTTCGCATTGTGTCATTATATGTTACCAAGTTTCCAGGAAAATAATAAACTTGTAATACGGTAATTATTTTAAAAAACTGTTCTCAGAAATGAGCATCAAGTGTGAAGATTCATGGCTTTCAAGCCAAATGATCAATCTTATGGCCACATTCATGGCATAGTTTGTTCAAATGATCTCATATTGTGCACAAGGGTGCATATTGGAATAGCAAACAATGTTGCCTAAGGAAGTTTTCATTTTCGTTGGACGAAAAAACCATTTTCCATTTTTCGAGTGCCCGAAAGGAGGTTTTTTTGTGAAGGAACTACCAAATAGTTGTTGCAAAATTGGACCAAATCATTTTTATAAAATACTAGGCCATATTTAATGCACAATTGACAAAATGGTCTGGTGTAAAAAAATTTGATCCACCTCTCGTGAAAAAGACAAATTTCTGCCGATTCAGGTGGAAGCGGGTCAAATTTGAACTGCAGCTGCCTCATAGTTTGCTATTTATTTTTTCCAAAAATCATTTCTAGTTACATAAGGACCTATTTAATCATAAATACATGGTTTGGTGGCAATACGTTGAGGTTTGGGCGGTGGCCGAGGGCCCCAACTCTAGAGCGCCAGAACTCGCTTGTTCGCCTGGCGTGGTCATCGCGTGACCGTGGCGTTGCCATGTGTTCGGGCGGCCTAGGCATGTCTAGTGGGTTGGGCACTCCCAGGTTGGTGCTAGGAAGAAAATTACAACATAAGATTCTCACGAGGAGACCAATCGATGCTCAAACATGAATTAGCAGCCAAGTGTTTGATTAGCGATGCACGGAAATGTACATGGCTAATGGGCGTGAGTTTTGGCTGAGGATGATCAGTTACTAAGAAGACCGTTTTCACAAATTTTCAGCTCAAAAGGAGGAGCCTAGGTGGTACTTGCTTTGCAAACCACCACTTGGACATAAATACAAATGTTGAAGCTCGGCTCAAAATAATGAATGGATTGAGCTGGCATTTGGTGGAGGATGGTTATTTGGGCATAGGAAAGCACTGAGAAAATGGTTACTATTTGGACATGCCAAAGTGGTACTTCCTTCACAAACTGTTACTCTCGAATGAATAGGAAAATGAATATTTTTGAATTATTTTTGAACTAGGCAAGGAAGGTTTTTACATATTTGACGAAGATATGACCCAAAGAATTTATGAAATTTTTTTGGGAATTTTGGGAATGACAGAAATATAGGTTGCTTCACAACCTAGGGCAAAAACTGCCACATGGACATGACACATAGGCAAAACTGATGAGGTGGCGCCTAGTCATAGCAACCCACCACAATTTACAAGGCTATGACCATCTATATTGGTCGTTAACAACTAGAAATAAGGCATCGGACTAGCGCTGTTAGCTTTATGACCATTTCATGTAAGGAAATTACACTAGTAGAAAAAGGGTCAAATGTGAAGCACATTAGTGCCGGTTTGTATTAGAGCCGGCACTAATGTATACATTAGTGCCGGTTCCAACGGCTACCCGGGCCGCTCTCATTAGTACCGGTTCGTGGCTAACCTTTAGCACCGGTTTGTGCCACGAACCGGTACTAATGAGAGTGGTGGCAGGATGTTGTCAGTCTGGGCCCCCTCCAGAACCTTTAGTACCGGTTCTTGGCACGAACCGGTACTAAAGGTCGTCCTACATAAACCCTTCATCCACCCGAGCTTGCTCTGTTCTTCCCCTTTCCCCTCTCCTCTCTGTTCTTCCCCTCTTCCTCTCGAGCTCATCACACATTTTGCCCAAAATTTGTCAAGATTTGAAGGCCCCCATCCATTCAAATGATCACAAAGGTTAGCAACTTTGTCCTTTCATCTCTCATTGCTAGATTAGCTCTTGCAATGCTTTATATAGTTACTAATTTGTGAGTTTAGTAATTTGGGAGGAAATATATATATGTGCTAGTATTTGATTTATATGCAATTTGAGGTCAAAAATAACACTTAGTTTGCATATGTAGGTGTGGTTTACTCAGTGCCTTCTAAATCTCCGTCGTAACCACCGCCGATCGCCCTGCACCGTCCGTCACCGCAACACCTTGTGGTGAGACTCTTGTTCATGTAATTTTATATAAAAATTGATGTTTGTGTGATTTGGATATATAGTTAATCATGTAATAATTATCTTACCCGACGTTGTTTGTTATACATAGTGCCATGGTTTTGATATCCGCCCCGTCGGCCCTCGCCCTTGTTATGATTCGTATGTGGTATATTCTCTTTTAAAACTATTAGTTGCATTTCGTGTTTATGACAAATTATGCCCATCAAGTTGACATAGATATTTTTATCTAGGAGGTATGTGAACCGGAAATTCCAACCGACCCTATTGTCGAGAGGTTAAATTTAGTTGAAAGAGAAAACGAGTACTTGAAAGAAAAATTGAAAAGAATTGAGGGTAGAAGATGGAATTGGAGTTGCATGTTGCCGATGTCGCCGATGATCACAAGATCAAGATGGAGAAAATGCGCTTGAAGAATAGAAAGATTAGAAAATATGCCATCGATAGTGAGGCTTGGTATCATTATCTTTGTTGGATCAATTGTTACCTTAGTTGCGATCTTGATCGCATTTGTTGTTGCATTTAAATGCTTTAGCTAGAGAGTTATTTGTTTGTTGCATTTAAGTGTTGTATGAACTTTATGTATGAACTTGTATTAATTTGGTCTATTCGGTGTTGTGTAATGAAGATGAGCCGCAATGGATGTACGATGACCGATGCTCACCCCAGTTCGTTGAGGGCGTGCATACTTTTTCGCGCTATGGCTGAGGCAAACAAGCGGGCAGATGGTTTTATGCCTTGTCCATGTGGTGTCTGTAAGAATGGTCACAATTACTCTCGCCAAGAACCATTCACGCCCATCTGCTTGAGTCCGGTTTCATGCCCCACTATAATGTTTGGACCAAGCACGGAGAAAGAGGGGTTATGATGGAAGACAATGAAGAAGAAGAGGACGACGACAGCTATCCCGCCATGGGTTCCCTGAATACGATGATACAACAATGGGGAAGAAGCTGAGCCGTAATGCGGAAGAAGCTGAGCCGGCAATGCGGGAAGAAGCTGAAGAAGAGGCATCGATGAGCCCGCTGATGATCTAGGTCGGGCCATTGCCGATGCAAAGAGAAACTAGCGCAAGTGATTTGGAGAAGAAGAAGTTGCGATTGCATGTTAGAGGATCACAAAAAATGTTGTACCCAATTGCGTGGGTGACAAGAAAAGCTGGGCACCACACTGGAATTGCTGCAATGGAAGGCGAGAATGGTGTATCCGACAAGGGATTTGGAAAGTTGCTTCTAATGATAAAGGATATGCTTCCAAAGGACAACGAATTGCCCGAGAGTACGTCTGAAGCAAAGAAGGCTGTCGCCCTCTAGGGTTAGAGGTGCAAAAGATACATGCATGCCCTAATGATTGCATCCTGTATCATGTGAGTACGAGGATTTGAACGCTGCCGGTATGTGGTGCATTGCGCTATAAGATCAGCCGCGATGAGCTCTGGTGATGTCGAGGGCGAGCGCCCAGAAGAAGATTCCTGCCAAGGTGATGTGGTATTCTCCTATAATACCATGATTGAAACGCTTGTTCCAAAACAAAGAGCATGCCAAGGCGATGAGATGGCATGAGAAGACCGTAAGAAAGACGGAAAGTTGAGAGTACCACGACGGGTCGCAGATGGAGAAAAATCGAAAGAAAGTACGGGAAGGAGTTTGCGATGACGCAAGGAGCGTATGGTTTGGTCTAAGCGCAGATGGCATTAATCCTTTTGGGGAGCAGAGCAGCAACCATAGCACTGGCGTGTGACTCTATGTTTGTATAACCTTCCTCCTTGGTTGTGCATGAAGCGGAAGTTCATTATGATGCGGTGCTCATCCAAGGCCCTAAGCAACCCGGCAACGACATTGATGTGTACCTAAGGCCATTAGTTGAAGAACTCTTACAACTTTGGAATGGAACATGTGTACGTGCGTAGGATGAGCACATGGGGGAAGAATTTGACCTCAAGGCGTTGCTGTTCGTGACCATCAATGATTGGCCTGCTCTCAGTAACCTTTCAGGACAGACAAACAAGGGATACCGCGGATGCACGACTGTTTGGATGATACCGACAAGATATATTTGAATAGTTGTAAGAAGAATGTGTACAGGACATCGCCGATTTCTTCCGAGCAGCATCCCGTGAAGAAAGAAAGGCAAGCATTTCAAAGGTGAGGCGGATCACCGGACGAAGCCTCGCCATCGATTGGTGCTGATGTACATGATATGGTCAAGGATTTGAAGGTGATATTTGGAAAGTTATCCCGCGGACAACCTGTTCGAAGGACGCGGACGGACGCGCACCCATGTGGAAGAAGAAATCTATATTTTGGGACCTGCCATATTGGAAAGACCTAGAGGTCCGCCCCACAATCGACGTGATGCACGTCACGAAGAATCTTTGCGTGACCCTGCTTGGCTTCTTGGGCGTGTATGGGAAGACAAAAGATACACCCCGAGGCACGGAGGACCAGCAACGTATGCACGGAGAAGATGGCATACATCGTGGTCATGCAAGCTACGCCTACTTAAGAAGAGAAGGAAATCTTCTTTGAATGCCTGCTCGAGATAAGGTACCGTCGGCTTCGTCGAATATAAAGGAATAATAAACATGGCAGAGAAAAAGTTCCGTAACCTAAAGTCTCATGACTGCCACGTGATTATGACGCAACCGCTTCGGTTGCATTGAGGGGCTTCTACCGAAAACGCTCGATTAGCCATTGTGAAGCTATGTGCATTTCTCAATGCAATCTCTCGAAGGTAATCGATCCGAAATCATACCAAGGTTAGAATGATTTGGTGCAATGTCTTGTCAGTTTCAAGTTGGTGTTCCCACCATCCTTCTTCAACATCATGACGCACGTCCTAGTTCACCTATGCGAAGAGATTAACGTTTTGGGTCCTCTATTTCTACGCAATATGTTCCCCTTTGAAAGGTTCATGGGAGTCTTAAAGAAATATGTTCATAACCGTGCTAGGCCAGAAGGAAGCATCTCCAAGGGCCATCAAAATGAGGAGGTCATTGAGTTTTGTATTGACTTTATTCGACCTTAAGCCGATTGGTGTTCTGAATCGCGGCATAAGGGCGCATCGGATGGAAAAGGCACGCTAGGGGGAACAAATAATATGTATGGACGGACATTCTCTCTTTGAAGCACACTACAGCTTCTACAGAATTCCACCTTGGTGGCTCCGTATATGGATGAACACAAGAATTTGCTACGCCCAAACACCGGAGCGGTCGATGAGTGGATTACACGTGAACAAACCAGGAGTTTCGCCAACTGGTTGCGATACGCACCATGCATGCCACCTCTATTGAAGATGACCTATACTTGCTGTCCCGATTACCATCTTGAATATAATGACTTTCAAAGGGTACGAGATAAATGGTAATACATTTTACACGATTGCCCAAGATAAGAAGAGCACCAACCAAAACAGTGGTGTCCGCTTTGATGCGTAAACCAAGACGGAAAGGAAACATATTATGATTATATACAGGACATATGGGAACTTGACTATCGACGTGGTTTAAAGGTCCCTTTGTTTCGTGCAAATGGGTCAATATGACACGAGGCGGGTAACGGAAGACCCGCAGACGGAATGACAACAAGTGGATCTCAACAATCTTATGTATGCGACGAACCATTCGTCCTAGCCAATGATGTGGCACAGGTTTTCTATGTGAAGGACATGTCTACCAAGCCAAGAAAAAGAAAAGATAAGGAAGTGAATGCATCGTACGATGAGCCAAAGCGAACATAGTTCTTTACGGGAAGAGAAACATCGTGGGAGTGGATGACAAGACAGACAAGTCAAGATTATGAAAAGTTTGATGAAATTGCTCCATTCACAAAGTGAATATTAACCCGAGCATCCCGTTAAATGATGAAGATTTTCCATGGTTACGGCGCAAAGGGACACACGCGAAGAAAAAGTTTCACACCCAAAGATCTGGGATGTGATCGGCTTCACTATCATCACTTTCTTCTGTGTTTCACACCCAGGAGGGAATGTCTGTAATAGTTAGGGTAGTTATGTGTTTTGGCATTTGAAACGCGAAGAAATTTTATGTGCAAACAAATTCTTTTCATGCATTTACTGATTTTTTTTCCAGCTAAATGACCCTAAAATTGAAAAGCAATTCAAATGAACTCAGAAAAGGTTGAAAGTTGGCATGGTATCAAAATTTCATATAAATAGCATGTGCAAAAAGTAGAGAGGGTTACGACAAAAACTGGATGCACTTCGTGTACAAAATGGACAATCTCTTTCGAAGTATCAGGGTTTCCGACGAAAACTGAACTGTTACAAAGGCATTTCATTTTTTAAATAACCTAAGCACAATATAATGATAAAACACACTAATATTGAACATAAGAAAAAAGAATCACTGGGAAAACTTTTTTCAAAGTTAAGTTATTCACAAACTAGTGATTCACACAAATTTCAAATAATTCAAAATTTAAACTATTCAAATTTGAAATCTACCGGCACTAAGAGAAATTTTGTAATTTTTTGTACCTAAAGCAAAAATATTCACAAAGAAACTCTAAATACAACAAAAACAACTCAAAAATAAATAAAACAAAAAAATAAAGCAAAAAAAAAGCCCGCCATCGGGCCAAAGCGGCTGCATCGACCAGCGATACAACCTTTCATTGGGCCAGATGCAGCCCGCCAAGGCCCAAGAGGCCCACAAGGCGAGGAGGACAGGTAGGCCCAGAGGCCTGAATAGGAGAGGAGCTCGAGAGAGCTACATGACTGGGGCTTATAAACCAGTCTGGTAGCCCTCGACTAGCGAGGTGGGACTAAACTTGTCAAGATCGCATCGGCGCCAAGCAACCCCTTTAGTACCGGTCGTGGCACAAACCGTACTAAAGGCCCCCTTTAGTACCGGTTTGTGCCACGACCGGTACTAAAGGGGTCGCTTCCGCCGCTTGGCCTGGTTAAACAGACCTTTAGTACCGGTTGGTGGTTCCAACCGGTACTAAAGGTGCCTTCTATATAACTAAACACTTCAAAATTTCGTCGTTTCTCATCTCCTCTGCTTCTTCTCCTCTCGCACTGTCGCCGCCACCGCCCCCCGTCGTGCCGCCGCCCGTCGCCGCTTCGTTGCCGCCGCCGCCCGTCCCGTCGCCGCCGCCCGTGCCGTCGCTTCCCGTCCCGTCGTCGCCGCCCGTCTCGTCGCCGCCGCCGTCGCCGCCCGCCGCTTCTGCCCAGACGTCGTCGTCGTCCCGTCGTCGCCGCCCGTGCCGCGCTTGCGTCATTGCCCCCGACGCCACCGTTGTCGCCTCTCGCTTAGCCGGCGGTGAGCGCACACACACACACACACATACATTGTTAGACATTTTTCTGTTTTTAGAAATAGTTAGAAATGTTAGAATTGTTAGATTTGTTTGAAATGTTTGAAATTGTAGAAATTTTTCTGTTTTTAGTTATAGAAATATATAGTTATAAAAAGTTAGAATTGTTAGAAATTTTTCTGTTTTTAGTAATAGAAATAGTTATAAAATGTTAGTTATATATATAGAAATGTTATAATTTTTTTCTGTTTTTAGTTCTAAAATATTAGAAATGTTATAGAAATGTTAGTTATATATAGCATTGTTAGAAAAGTTATAGCAATGTTAGTTATATATATAGAAATGTTAGAAATTTTAGTTATCAAAATCCAATCATTAAAAAAATGTTACTTTTTGCGGGCATATAGCTAGTATTTGTTCTCGACGATGCCCGCCCGCATCCTCGCCGTCGACCCGTCCACGACGACGCCCAGCCGACCCATGTCCGGACTGGCTCCGCCCGTCTGGCACCTGGGAGGTGCTGCTTGAGGGCGCGCCGCTTGACGAGGAACCCGCCGCCGGGTCGATCGTCGACCCCGATCTCATTTGGTGGCGTTCGCGTGGGCGATTTGGTGCGGAGGGACCCGCCCGCTGGAGGTGGTACGTCGCCGTGTCAGGGAGGAGGACGAGCACGTCCATCGCTACATGGTTGCGTTAGAGGGCGGCAGGTTCTCCAATACGTGGCAGTATATTTGGAGATCTCACTTCAGCTACGATCCTGTGAGGGTTCCTTCTCTTTGGGTGTCCACTGCCCGCGCCGGAGGAACCGCGAGTGTCCTAGATTCTTCTGTAGTATTCGATCTTTATTAGCTAATAGCCAGTGATGTACTTTTCAATATTATATATTATTCAAGACGATGTATTCGAGATTATATCTATTATTCTGGACGATGTATTCGAGATTATATCTATTATTCTGGACGATGTATTCGAGATTATATCTATTATTCTGGACGATGTATTCGAGATTATATCTATTATTCTGGACGATGTATTCGAGATTATATCTATTATTCGAGATTTGAATACTAAATTGTTTTATATTTCTTTTGGATTAGTTAAACAAAAGCTATGGCAGACAATACCGACAGAGAGGGAGAACAGACCATGTTCGATATGATACGTGGGGCAAGTGGCTAAGGAAAGGTCGAGAATAAACAAGAAGAATGCCGAAAAGAAGGATAAGTTCCATAAGCTGGGGCCAGGTGGCTATGCGGTGGCAATGCCTAAGTGGGATAAGTCTGAAAAAGAGATGGAGGATGCAGGTGTCACTCCGGTTACTAAGAGCTGGCCCGTCAGGGTCAGGACTTGGTTCTATGCGCATGGGGGGGAGTTGGACCGGGAGACATGAAAAGTTTCGACGTGGGCAAGTCTGAAGGGAGCCGACGATGCGATACTTGTTGCAATAGAAGAGGCACGAACGGGGGTGTTCCAGCCCAACAGAGAGAACGACGAGCTTACGCGTGCCCTGGGAAATCCTGAACACCCGGGAAGAACACGAGGCAAGGGCGCTATTCCGTGGTATGAGGGGTTTTCAGACTGGAACACCGACTACAGAACCCGTGCGAGAAAGAAGATTGCGGAGGAGAAGAAGAGGAAGATGGAGGAGGAGCAGAGGAATCGGGACTATGAACGCCTTCAAGGCCTAGAAGCAAGTCAAGCGGAATTGGCAGTCAAATTCCAGCGGCAGCAGGAGCAGATCGACTCACTTACCCATCAAAGGGGGTCTCAACAGCTGCAGCAGCTAGCGGATGATCCAGCATTGGATAGCACCGGCCCATCCATGCCGAGAAGCAGCGTGGGTTCCGTCCCTGAACGACCCAATGCTGGGTAGATACCCGTGGATGACATCACGGAGAACACTAGCTGCGAGCTACACTACAAAATGAAGAACATATCCATGAAGGTGGCGGACGGCTGTGCTTTCACAAATCCCCGAGGCAACCTTCCATGGCAACCCGACACAGCGGGCTATGCTCGTGTCGTGGTTGATGATGTCTGGACCCATATTCGGGCTACAGCTTGACATTCTTTGGAGGTGACGGGCGCTTTCTCGGAGAGGCCAAACATCGATCATCCTATGAAAAAGGATTGCATCATCTTTCCAAGGCCACCCACACCACGTCACCCGAGTCCTCGTCGAAGTCCACCACCGAGTCAGCAGACTCCCACTCCTCCAAGTCCGGCAAAGTGTCAGGACAATCCTCCTCCTCCAAGTCCGGCAAAGTGTCGACAATCCTCCAAGTCCGCCACGCCGACGTCCCTCCTCCTCCAAGTCCGGCACAACCTCAGGCCACTCCTCCTCCTCGTCCAACTCAGTCCCGTCAGCCATCTCCGCCGCCTCAGCAATCGCAGAGACACCTCGCAGCTCTGGTGCGTAGCCGTACGAGTCGAGGTAGTACAGCTGGAAGTACAGGCGGAGGCAAGCGGTATAAATATGGTCCAAGCCTGAAGCCTCTTCCGCAGAGGTCTTATGACAAGTCCGAGGAGGAAATCACAGCCATATCGAAGGCCGAGGTGGAAGCCCATTTTGCACCGAAACCGCCACCGCCGCCAAGGGAGAAAGTGCCTGAGGAAACGATTGACCACTTCATTCGTATGGCTCAACCACCAGCTTCCAAGCCTGTTGACACGCACTATGAGCGCCACATCGGAAGTTAAATCGAGCACGCCTACAAAGGGAGGCGAGCACGCCTACATCGGGATCGAGCAAACAAGAAGCAGCTGCCAAAAATGCGGAAAACCATTCCCCACTGGGAGAACAGCGGTATAATCGATCCCTCGCTTGTTGTGCCAACAACGGTGATAAAGACGCGCCCCAATATTATTGTGGGCAAACAAGGCATGCATGCCCGAGGTGGGCAATGTGGTAATAACGGAGGAGCATATAATGCAGGCTGAAGTTCTCAACATCACTGTTGGACAACTCCTCGAGATCGAGCCCATGCCTTTGCTTAGAGAGGATGAAGTAAAACGACAATATGTCCGGGGCCAACCTTTGGTCGCGCCAGACAAGGTCAAGAACCTCCCAACGAGAATGTATGAATTGCATCAATGGTACATGAACATGACCAAGATTTCAGATCGAGTGTCCCTCATGGTGAATGTCAAGGAGGACCATTACTACCATGAGAAAGCTGGGTCCGTTGAGTATTTAGAACTGTTTCAGTTATACAATAAGGAAGCACTCGACAAATCTATAAATCGGTTGCTATTGTGCGTAAGTGATTTCTTTCTATAATTTAAGTCTCAAGCTAGCTGTAGTGATCCTTTTGAGATCAATCATTACCTGTAATTATCCTCACTATATATATTCTTTTCTGTGGTATTATGCAGGATGAAGATATATGAAATGAGAAAAGGTGGACGCTATGGCATTGGGTTCATTGACCCAAACACCGTTAATGAGTTCACATGGAAGATAAATGAACATCATGCAAAGGAAGTAGAGGACAGGATGCTAGAGTTCTTGAAGCGCCTCAAATACAATGAAGATATACTACTTCCTTACCACTTTGGGTGAGTCACACTGTCTTGTACTACAAATTCTCTGTTTTTGCCTACTAGCTATAGCTACATGTTTTTGCTAACATATGCCCGCTTAATTAAGACATGTAAACGTGTGTGCATATGCAGATTTCACTGGGTCTTGTGTATCATTAAAGTTGACGCCGGAACAGTTGAAGTACTGGACTCACTAGTCTAAAAAAACTGACTTTAACATCTTGTATGGGATAGTCAATGTAATTTCAATCATTATTAACTATATATCTCGGCCTATTTAGTTCGTCATTTCATGATATGAACTATTTAATAACCCCTTTATTCATTTTCTTTGTCGGCGGGCAGGGCTTGGGCAAGATTCATCAGCGTCACGCCCGGCCCGTGGAAACAAAAGCTTGAATGGTTACGACCCAAGGTAAGTAATTATAGTACTAGCTAGCTAGCTAGCTAGCTGCCATCTCTTTAATAATCATGCTTGATTAATTTTATCGATCAAATTCCATTCTCGTAAAGGCCCTCAAGCAGCGCAGGTACTCGATCTGTGTGCATTACGTGTTTGCGAGAATATTCGCATGATGGCGTCCAAAGAAGCAGATCTCAAAGATGGGTACGCTTGTCAGAACACTATTCACAATTTTTACACCATTATCGATATCTAGCTAGTCACACAACTAATACACATGCATATTGATCTCCTTCTTAACAGTTCAAAGAGGTGCGGGAGAAGCTCATAGAAACAGAGCGCGTAGAAGCACTTCAAGAGGAAATAGCGGGATTTTTGCTCGACCAGGTCATAAATCCGAATGGAGAATTCTATTACCCGCTACCGCCCCAATGAAAACCACTTTCAATTGTCATCGTGCTCCGAAGGCACCAATTAGACTGGCTCCGAAGGCAACATTCATATGTAGGAGAAATTGTATATATCTGTACATGTGTGTATGTGTGAATTAATTAATATGGTGGTTTAATTTGTGAGACATTGATGTGATATATATATGCATGATTGGTTCTACTAGAAATTATATATATATATGCATAACGTGTACAATGTGTAGTATCGTAAAATACCAGCAAACGAAAAAGAACTGAAATGGAAACACAAAATTAAATGAAAAAGAAATCATAAAACCAAAAACCCTCCAAACCTTATAGTACCGGTTGGTGTTACCAACCGGTACTAAAGGGCTCCAGGCCCCCGGAGCTGGCTAGTGCCACGTGGTTGCCCTTTAGCACCGGTTCGTGCTGAACCGGTGCTAAAGGGGGGGCCTTTAGTGACCACAAATTAGTGCCGGTTATGTAACCGGCACTATAGGTCCTTACGAACCGGTGCTAATGCCCTATTCTGCACTAGTGTTATGACCTTTCTGACCAAAATGGTCGCAATGGTTTATGGTTTGGAGCCCCTCGAACAGCTTTTGACCAATTGGTCTCAAATGGTCATAAATCTATGACCAATTCGTCCAGGGTCACTGACAGAAGGTCATAAGTTGACATATTTCTTGTAGTGTACTGGGAATGGCTTATATGTGAACCCCCATTAGTGGCGGGTGCATTCTAGCACCTGCCACTGTTATTGGCTTACCAGTAGCGGGCACCAGTTTGGGCCCGTCACTGGTGATAGCGGTCTAGATTTGCGGTGGAACAAATATTACCAGTGATGAGCGCAAACTGGAGCCCTCCACTGGTAGATGAGTTAACAGTGGCGGGCGATAGTTCGTGCACGCCACTAGTACTTTTTGGCCTTTGCGGGAAATCTGCCAAAACATACCAGTGGCGGGTTGCGGTTTGTGCCCTACTCTAGTAACTAGCATAGCGGTGGCGGGCACAAATAAGCACTTGCCACTGGTAATTTTGGGTCTCGCGGGACATCTGCCAAAAACTACCAGCGGTGGTCAGAAGCTAGTACAAGCCACTAGTAAGGAAATTAGTGGTGGCGTGCGCTGTTTTGTGCACGCCAGTAGTAAGTTTTTCTGCCATTTTCCCGCAATGTTATCATTTACTATTTCATTTTTGGGAAACGTTTACATGCGGTCGACCGCCGAAGTTTCGCCGGTCACGCCACAAGACTCAAGAACTCGCTCGCTCACACGTGGGTCCATCACTGAACAACCGCCTAGTCTTTTACCTTATCTCTTCACGGGTGAATGAGATCCACTCATTCTTCTGCTCGCGCACATCTCCTCTGCACCGCGAGCTCCGCTCTCTCCCCTCTTCTTCTCTGTAGATGCTCGCCCTACCTCACGGGCGACAGGCTACGCCGGCCACCATGGCCACCGCCCACTTTTTTCTCTTACTAGATCATGGTGAGCGCGTGTTGCGGCGCCCGTCCATTTTGACAAAAGAGTGGTAGGCATTTTTGTAAATATATGAAGATGTAGAATTGAATTAGCATAATCTGCTTCATATATTTGTTTCAGATGAAAGAGTTAAATATAGAAGTGTGCGTTACCAACTCACTAAATTGTCAATAACTGGAGTAAATTGCATACCAAGGAGTACACTCACCACGTAAAAATAGAAAAAAAATACAAAGGTTTGACAAAGAGAACAGTTACATGCCAAGTTATTATAGGATTTCCTTCCCCGTTGTGTCGCTGCAGTGCTGATCTCCTCAAATTGGCTCATCTATATAGGTAGTTGTTCAGGTAAGGGGGCTTCTAACATAAGGCGGTGGTCTCTGTCCGAACACTTCTTCTCTGTAAATCCTTTGCTGATTGGAGTAAGGCGTTGAACTATCCAGTTTAGTTCAGTTGGAGAAGGGAAAAGTTTTATGTTCAGAGAAAACCAAGGAACTATTAGCACAACCACAAAACCTGATTCGCAACATGACATAAGAAACCAACATCATGGCCCGTTGGCAACATGACATAAGAATCCAAATTGTTGATCCCAAGTTCCCAACATAACAATCATAAGCTGATGCAGTGTTCCAATCAGCTTAAATATAACCTTGGAGTGATTCTTACTACATTAAGTTATATAAATTATGATTGGAGTAAAATGCAGTTAAATTATATTTTATTTAACCAACCAAAGATAGGAAGTGATAGTAGCTAGAAAGATTGTAAAATATTTGAGATGGAACTGGGAAGGCATTAGCCCTAGGACAATGAGTTAAGATTTTGACAGTATAAAATACACATGAGAATTTCTGTAATGATTTTTTGAGTGCCAAAATGCACCTTTACTCAAAGGGCAAAGGTTTGTACGTATCCATGATACAAGACACGAACGCCTTTGTTTCCAACAGAGCACACCTTATATTGTAGATGTAACAAGATCGCATATTATTGCATTGGTAAAATATGAGTTTGCTGCCACTAGATTTCAGAATGCAGAAAATAAACACGTAAATGTTCGGAAAGTACAAAGAAACAATTACAATTTGACATGCAAGTCTCCCTACTGATTTGATGGTATTCTGATTTTTTTTGCTTGCCAAAATAGGAATAGCAGTTTATAGGATAATATGGCAGTATATCCTTACAATATGCAAAGTTATTCTAACAAAAGTCACCACACATGACATGCAAACTTGAAGGCAAGGACTTACCTTCGTGAAAGAACGCGCCCTTCTTTGTCGACCAATGGCTGAGATCCATTTCGCAGTCCAAATATTTACATGTATGTCGAAAGCAGTTCAGAGGATGAAAAAATGAGTTCCGTGCCACTATAGAGCAATTTTGTCAAACAGATCGAAACAAACACGAATCATTTTCTTCCAAAGAAAAGAGCAACCAAGTACCAACATACAATACACCTATAAGTTGGCATGTCATTGTTACCATCAAGCTATTCCTTATTTCTCGGCCTTGCATGGAATAGAACCATAAGCACCAAAGAAATATCAAGGTTTAGGGAAGAGATGTTAAAATACTCGCTCTCCCCTAAATGTCAATAGTTGGCGCCCCATGTCTTCACTTGTACAACATGTCCGCTTATATTATTAGTGGATCATCAACTACGTAAACATATCATCTCGCAAAAAAAACTACAGAAACATGTCACAATGCATACCTTGGATTCTAGGTTTGTCAAGATTGTTTATTTAACTGATGCAATAGCACGATCTAGTTGCTTTTGGTCAGCTGCAATTAATATTTTTTGATTTGGGCAAGTGAACCATAAACTGATGAACAATGAAGCTCGCGCTTAGCAAATAGCATATCATCCCTCTATAAATTATAAAATAAAAAGCAATTGATTTAAAAAAAAGAGGGGCTTTAGAGAAAGGGGAGGGAATGAAGCTTGTTGTTCCCATTTTGTCCATTTTCTGTAAAAAAAAAAAAGCGGCACGGTTCATGAATAAATATTGATACCGAGGCAGATACAATATCCTAGATAACTCCACCACCATTACGTAAATTTATAATAAGCATTTTTACACGCAAATGAGGAGAGCTCGTTCCACCAGATACAACAAATCGAACCAACCTATAACTGAATATTTAATATATTGAGAAACAATCATGAAGAATTTGGGGAGGAAGTTTCATCTGGACTTAAATGCTTTATTTTTGTATTTCTCAATATCATGTTCATGAGAAGAGAATATGTAAAAATGGCCAAATGGAACTGCTTCCAAATATACGTCGATTTCATAATGGAAGTGTACAGATTTTATTCCATGTGCCAAATTTTCCTTTTGGTTGAAGCAAACTGGCAAAGGATAAGGATGACAGCAACTAATACGTATGTGACCCATATTCTCTAACTTGTCAATCCATTCATGATCTCAATAACTTGATGAAGAAAACAAATGGAATGCTGAAATCCGTAGACATCTCCTTTTATTTTTTCTAGAGGAGCATAACACATGTTCAAGTAGATCATGATTTCCAGTTTGTTTCATGATCAAGTAGATTTCAGTTTGCTAAATTGGCACCCAAATACAAAATTGAATAGCGCCAGTTGGGATCACCGAAACATCAAGAAGGGGTAAGAATTGTATATTAGCATATGTTGAAGTAACTATGCACACTTCACCAAACGAATATGCAGACATAACTTACCTAGTGCCAGCTTTTGCAGACCCATCCCCTCCATGGATATCAACCACCAGGAACTGCACCAAGGTGGTACAGGTACACCATTTCTTCACCAAGCGGATCTAGCCGAACTCATCACATTGAAGTGACCGGTCACCGAGCTAAGACTTGAGAACAAATACAGTACAGATTGAAAGGTCGGGAAGTACAACGACAGACAAGAGAGAGGATCAATGAGAGAGGCCGCTGCTTTAGGATTCGGACGCATCAGAGGGAGAGATGAAGTGCCACCAATACACGAGCAACACCATCGAGACTGATTCCAAGGTCAAACTCAGCCGTCCTTTGGTAGTCTTGGTCTTCCTCTTCGTGCATCTAACAAAGGGCTGCTTCCTCTCATGGCGGCCCATCTCTCCGTCCCTCCTCTCCTCTCTCTATCTCTCTCTGGTGGCGGCGGCGGCAGAGCGCTTAGCGCATAGGTTTCATCCTAGGTCGGGAGATCGAGAGGGGCTGGAGTGCTGATCTTGGGGTCAATAGGCAGCCTCATCACGACCCTCTATCTGGATCGAACGAGAGGGCATTGAATTTGTTTCTGGAGTAGCGGCCCGCACCGGAGGGACATGTGCATCGGACGGCCAAAAATGATTTGGAGGTGCGATCTGACGACCAAATTTGTTGATGGCCTGAGAGGCTTCCTAGCATGCTGAGTTATAATGTATCTAAATCTATCCCGCGGTGGCCGTGGCTACCCCCACCCCCTTTCCCCTCACCGGAAACAAGTGATCCAAACCAATGCACCCATCGATGCTGGCGTGGTGGTGACAAGTGCCGGAGACCGCCGCGGCCGGCGTTGGGGACATTCGAACCCCGGCGACAAGTGATGAAGATCTGGAGTTTTACTTTTTTGCTGGAAGCAGCCAGAAATTTTGTTGCCATCGTCTTTTTTTTGCTGGATCCAACCAATCCCTTTTTGCTACCACCTTTGTCTTTTTTTTTGCTGGAACCAGTGTATCAAATTTTTGCTTCCACCATCTTCGGTTTTTGCTGGAAGCAGCCTCAAATTTTGCTGCCATCGTCTCTTCTTGGGCTGGAACCAACCAATCCTATTTCGCTTCCACGTTTGTTTCTTTATGCTGGAACCAGTGTACCAATTTTTTGCTTCCACCATCTTCGGTTTTTGCTGGAACCAATCCAAAATTTTGCTACCATATTTTTTGTTTAGTGTATGTGTACCAATTTTTGCTACCACCATCTTCTTGTTTTGCTGGAACCGACAAAAAAATTTGCTACCATGTCTTTGTTGGTGAAAACATTCCACCACTCTTTTTTGCTATCAATGTTTTGGATTTTGCTACTATCAACGTTCTCGATTGCTACATGATTTTTGTTGCAGTCGACACCGGGAAAGCTACCCACCGGCGACTGGTTTGCTGCAACCAGTGGCGGCCATCCTACGACGGTGGTGACCATGGCCCAACGGTGGTGCAACCGGCGACGAGGATGGCCGGCTGCCATCGGAGCTGCGGCCATCGCCATGGGGAGCTGCAACCGCGGGCGCAAGATGGTACATGCACGAAGCCGGCGACGGCGACCGGCAACGACGACGGCGGCCGGTAGCAACCGGCGACGAGGGCGGCGACGGCGACCGACGACGAGGGCAGCGATAGGCGAGAACCACGCGTGCGGTGCTTCGAGGCCGGGTGCGTCGCTCCTTAATGGCGGCACGATGGGGATTTTTTTTCTAAAAGAAGACGTCTGGGGAGGAAAGAAGACAATCGTGCAGCTAATAGTTGTTTAATCGAACGCTCCTGGTGCGACCGGCCTAAATTTGGGCCGGCGCACCGGCACCTATAAGTCCCCTTTATTTTGAGTATTACGGGTCAAATTTTTTTCTACATTAAAGATACATCATTTAAAGTTTCATGTATGAGTTTAGCACCTTTTAATATTAATTAACTATTTTTAAGATATTAAAATTGTTTCAAGCTATTTAATGAAGGTAAATCCACTTAAACATTTAAATATAGCAGACAGACCCGAAACAATGCCAAATTATGGCATGTCACATATAATGGTGTATGCTGGGTGCGGAAAATGATTGAACCCTAATCGAGGAATGAGCGGTCGCTTCGCATGCAAACTGGTCTATTTCGAATGTCGAGAAATGCATTTAGTTGCTTAAATATAGCAAATGGATCTCGAAAAATGCATTTTTTTGACATGTAGATATAATGGTGTGTTTTGAATGTTGAAAAAAAATTCAAGGTGAAACGACAAAGCAACGCTAGATTCACGTGCAAACTTGACATGTTCCCTCTTGAAACCTATTTTCTTCCTAGGAGATGGTCCCGTTCATTAGCAGTTTGTGTGCAAAATTTTCCGAGACATACTCAATTTTTTACCGCAGCCTCTAGGGGTCATACCATGACACTATGCCAAATTTCATGATTTTCTAGCTTCGATTAATTTTTTATAATTAAAATCCTAATAACCATCAAGTTGGTGCCCGAGTCTTACCCTCTTGTTGTCCATGAATCCTAATAACCTACTTTACCATTATTACAACTTTATCACTATTACCACCATTACCACTTAGCACATAACCCAACGATTACTTACTCTATGACTTTACCATTGTTACCACATAACCCAACAAATTACTTACTCTGCCACTATTACCACTTAGCAAATAAGCCAAACTCGTCGTCTTTACCACTATTACCACTATCACCACATAACCAAAAAAATTACTAATTTCTTGTGTTATGCACTACGTAGAAATCGTGAAAAGTCACAAAGTAAGTAATTGGTTTGGTTTTATACTAAATAACAATAGTGGGAAAGTGGTAAGCGTGAAAAAGGTCATAGAGTAAGTAATATATTATTTACACAATAAATAATAGAAAAAGGTTAAAAAAGATCGGGCGCGGACATGATGCTTCCTTCTGATTGGTCGAAAAGACAGTCCCACAGATTGATGATGTGGCACGCGTCCGCTCGTCCACACCCATTTGTGCTTCTTCTGGATGGTGGGTTGGAAAGGACCCACACTAGTCACCAGCCACATCCACTTCTCTCTCTCTCTATATATATATATATATCTATCTATCTATCTATCTATCTATCTATCTCTCTCTCGCTCAAAACTTCGATCCCCTTTTCGCCTCCATCTTCATCGGCCAATTTGGGCTAGCTCCGGCCATCTCCCTGGTGCCAAGCATGCTCCAACGCCGTCCCGCTCTCCTCTCTCTCTTCCCTACCAGACCGAATGATTGATTATCTCCTTTCCACGCTACATCGGCTAACGCTACTCTCCTTTGTCCATGCAGATGCGTTGATGCTCCGGTCCATGTATGCAAGCTCAATGGTGAGCGTCGGTCCATGCGGGTGATGATGCTCCGATGGCGGTTCCTAGGTCACGTGCAACCTGCTCGACCACGGGAGCGCCGATGTTATGGAGCTGGAGCGGGACCGGATGAATGGAGGGTGGAAGGGCACACAGAGGCGCCATGGACCAGTAGATCCATCGCGCGGCAGTGTTGCCACCATAGATTTTGCGTGCGCGCGCGCGCGCGCGTGTGTTTGTCGACTTCCCGAGTTGGGACAGGGCCGCATCGTGGAGTGCCGCTGCTGAGTTGGGGAACATGGATGATAGATTTTGTAAGAAGTATAAACATGATAAAACCAATTGGTGGCTTAAGGTGATAGATGAATTTGCTAAAAAAATTATGCTCTCTTCAGCCCATTACTTGTGAAATTTGCAATAGAGTTGGTCATCTTAATTTCCAATGGGTACTTTTTCATGATCGAATCGTGGCCAAATATTGCAATAACCTGATCACCCTTGAACTTTATAATGAACTTTGTGAATTTTTGGGTGTGGAGAATTGTCACATAAACATAGTTGGTTTGAAGCATTCATATTCACAGACCATGTTCAAACTAATTTGAAAGAAATCTATATGTTTTGTATGGTAAAAAACAATGAAAATGCTTATATTGCTAACTATAGAAAGATGGGAAAACCAATAGAATATAAAATAAATACTAATGAAAGGTTAAAGCTCTCCACTTTCCCCCGTATTGTCTCTCATGATGAAACAGGTTATGAGAATGGGCTTCCTATGCAACCAATCTCATCAATAAGGAGCTCCAAATAGTTGATTAAACCCACACATGAAGAAAAAGAAAAGACGGAGAAGCAAAGGTAAAAGGGTATCCCTCCAAAATGATGTTGCTCCTATAATTGTTATTCCTCATGGGAATGAACCAAAAATAAATGTGGAAGATGATATACTTGATGATAATATTGACTCCTTGTCTTATGGTACAATGTCCGAAGAAACTATTCAGGATGATTTTGTTATGCCTATTACTCATTGTGATGATTACGATTGGGAAAATAATGATACTTCTTATAATCTTGAAAATCTTTTTGGCACCAACTTAGAAAATTGTGATGATAATAATTTCTATACTATTGGTGCTATTCATACTATTAATGATGAGAATGATCATGCTTATGATATGCAAAGCAACAAGCTTGGGGATGCTATGTAGCTGCATGGGGTTCCTACTTCACGCTACTACTATGGCCTGCCCCGGAGTGCACGGGGTGATCAACTTAGTACCAACGTGGGTTTTATACCATGTTCTAGTACTATCAACTTAGTAGCAGTGTGGGGTTTATACCCAGCGTTACTAGTAAGTAGCTGCAGTGTGGCACTCTTACCACACGCCACTAGTAAGTGTCTGCATATAGGCTTTTTCCTATTAGTGGTAGCGTGTGCCCAAACATTGACACTTCATAAAGGCAAGAATATTTACTTCCGAATTTATATCCATTGCAAGTTTTATAGTTTAAATATATGTGCCATGACATTCTGATCTGGGAGTGGGACTGAGACATGTTGATCAGCAATTAACCCGTTGTTCAATTAATCAACATTTCTGCATTACACTTGCTGATCATTAATTAAACTTCACCTCATGCCAAGGAGCAAATAGGACTGCCTTCTACTATACATATTCCATGCAAATGCATGCCTACGGCTCATAAAGACAGATTAGTAAGAAGCTGTAGAAAAATAGCATCAGCCGTATGAAGCTAAAAGTAGGCGCACTTCCATCCACAAGTGAAGCTGGAGAAAGCATCGAACATGTGAAGTTCCACGCTTTGTCCCCCCCCCCCCCCGCCCCACGCTGGCCGCACAGCTGCCCGCCGGAGAGGGAGTTCTGGCAGCCGTGACACTCCTCTCCCACTGGCGATCTCAACCATCTGAGCTCGAACCCCTTGTGCATCGCTGGGACGAAGTCGTCTAGCCTGTCTGTCCCGTTCAGCAATGAGCTCCTCAGCACGAGCATATCCACGACGTCCTGGCACAGCCGAGCGTACGCGTACTGCATGCGGGGCTCGTCATCTTGGAAGACGTAAGTATGGTGCATGTCGTCTCCACCATGCTCCATGCACTCAACGAGTTGCGATCGCGAGGGGATTTCTCCGAAAGAGCAGTTGGTGAAGAAGGTGAGGTTCGTGTTACTATCCATGAGCACGAGAGGTGGCAGCGAGCCGGATGGGAGCCTCAGGTTATGACCGGTGACAAGCGGGTAGGTGTTGGCCTTGGAGAAGACGCCGAGGTCGACAAGGGACATAGTCCGATCGCCGTCGATTTTGTTTCCGTACAAAATCTGGGTCACGCAGTACTCGCCCGACGGCGGCTGCAACACCGGCATGTCGCGGCGGCACTCGAGGCGGAGGTTGCGGTAGCCGCAGTGTGGCCTGTTGCCGCCGCCGTCGACCCAGAAGGGGTACCTGATGTCGACGGTGTGGCCGCACCGGTAGGACGGGCAAGCCGTGATGATGTTTCTTGGGACGGGCAGGACCAGTCCAACGACGAGACCGGGGAGGACGAGGAATAAGGAGACTGGACTTGTATGACCCGGGGACCGGGACTCTCGCTTATCTTGGCATCCACCAAGAATACTAAACTTTGAGATCTATGCCCTGTCTTGGCTTCCAGTTGCATTAGCTGGTCTGTGTGAATAGTAATTGCTGGAGCAGGTCCGATGCACTCAGCCGAAAGCCTGTCAGCCTGAATACCATAATGGAATCCTTGCCTCCTGAACTTCAAGAGGAGATTGCTCAGCTCAACCTGGTCATAGTTGATGCTAGTCTTTCTAATATTATGGAAGTTGTACCTACACTCGAGGAAGAGATCCGCAAGGCCTAGCCAGGTGACACCGTTCTGCAAAAACATGCCAAGAGTATGTTAGCAGGACAAACTTCAGACTGTTCTAAGGATCAACATGGTACCCTCCGATTTCGTGGAAGGATTTGTGTACCCAGTCAAGCGGATTTAAGGAAGAAAATCCTGTCGGAAGCACACGAATCTTCGTATTCTATTCACCCTGGAGGTACTAAAATGTATGAAGACCTTCGGCAAATATTCTGGTGGGATGGGATCAAGAAAGACATTGCCTATTTTGTGGCCTGTTGCGACATATGCAACAAGGTCAAGGCAGAACATCAGAAGCCAGCTGGACTTCTCCAACCATTGCCAGTTTCACAATGGAAATGGGATGACGTCTGCATGGATTTTGTCACAGGGCTCCCTAAGACTCAACGAGGCAACGATGCAGTTTGGGTCATAGTGGACACCTTAACCAAGGTTTCTCACTTTATCCCTATCAGAACCACATATTGAGTCGATCAAATCGCACAACTATATGTATACAGAATAGTCAGTCTGCATGGAGTGCCTCGAACAATCACTTCTGACCGGGGGTCACTTTTTACCTCCACTTTTTGGTCACGTCTCCACCAAGCTTTAAGGACAACGCTAAAGTATAGTACCGCTTATCATCCTCAGACTGATGGACAGACTGAGCGGGTAAACCAAATACTCGAAGATATGCTACGAGCCTGCGCTTTGGCCAAAGGGCCTAAATGGGAAGACTGCCTGCCGTATGCCGAGTTCTCATACAACAACAGCTTCCAGACCAGTCTAAAGATGTCACCGTATGAAGCTTTGTATGGCCGTAAGTGTCGCACTCCTTTAAATTGGTCTCAAACTGGAGATAGCTGTATTTTCAGAATGGATCTCATGATGGAAGCTGAGAAGCAAGTCAAGGAAATCCAAGACAAATTGCAATTGGCCAAATCTCGACAGAAGAGTTATTATGATGCAAAGCTCCGACATATCAGTTTTGAACCCGGAGAACACGTATATCTCCGAGTCACTCCTATGAAAGGAGCCAAGAGATTCTAGACTCATGAAAGGTTGGCACCCAAATTTATTGGTCCATTCCCAATTATGTCCAGAATGGGTACTGTTGCATATCAGTTGGAACTACCCCCTGAATTGTCGGAAGTGCACAATGTGTTTCATGTTTCATAGTTGAGGCGATGCATATCGCCGCCTAAGAAAAAGACTGCTATGACAGAAATAGAGTTGGCAAAGGATTTAACATATGAAGAGAGACCGGTCAGAATTTTGGATCAGATGGAAAGGGTCACTCATAGTAAAACAAGGAAGTTTTACAAAGTTCAGTGGGAGCATCACACAGAGGCAGAATCGACTTGGGAATGAGAAGAATTTCTAAAGACACATTATCCAGAATGGTTTTCCCAAGCAACCGAATCTCGAGGACGAGATTCATCCTAAGTGGGGGAGGTTTGTGACAGCCTGGTTTTTGCCCTCTTCTCTTTGTCTGATTTTCAATTTGTTTGGATTTGAATTTGAAATTTTTGAATCACTTCAGATGGACTTAAACACTTGGGTACCCCCTTGACTTTCACCCAAGTGCCTTATTTCTCTCCCTAAGCCATCATTTCTTCTCTGATCCATCTCAAAATAATATTATGAATATTTTTCTCTAATGAAAGATATTCATTTTCTCTCTAAAACCCTAACTAGCCCCTTGTGTTCCAAAGCAACCCCAATCTTTCTTGCCCACAAAAATCTGAGAAATTCCCAAATATTCTTTGAACCCTAGGGCACCTTCCTGCGCAAAAATATTTCATCACTTTTTGGAATATTTTTGCTACAGAAAATATTTTCTGTTCTGGACAGAAATGGTAGTTTCTACAACAACTACCATTTTACTTGCTCAATTGTGGTTGGATTTTCTTGTGCATCATCACCTTAGTAGATGATTGCTAACCTCCAAAGCCCAGCTCCCAACTCTCAGTATTTTGACCACAGTAAGCTCTCAAAGTTACTGTCCAGAAACTTACCAAGAAGTTGAAATCCTTGTTACTGCGCATGAGCTCAAACCAAAGTGTGGTAACCTCTCAATCTACCACGGACTACACGCCAGACATGAAGTTTAGGCTTTGCTCGGCCTAAGGTCAGAGTTCATGCGGTGACTGTGTTCGTCCAGGCGTGCTGGCATACGGTCGACGCGCTCTACGTCGCGCCCGCGCCTCTGTTGCTCGCGTGATCGCTTCCCCGCCTGCCAAACCTTGCCAAACTTTGCCCCGATCATCGCCCTGACCCTCATAACTCTCTCCTGGCACTCGCCGATGCCGGAGCTTGCCGCAGCGAGAACGGGCGCGGTCCGGCCAACCCAACAGTGCGCTGCGCACTGTGTTCGTCGCCACCCCCTCGCTCCTGTGCTCGTCTCCGGTCACCCACAGTGCCAGCGCGAGCTGCATCGCCTTCCCCCTCGCTCACTGGCGCCGTCCGTCGCCGGGTGCCGTGTCCAGGTGTCCTCCGGCGGAGCTCGAGCCCCTCTCATCACTCGGCTATAAATAGAGCTCTCCCCAGCCTCCTCGAGCATCATCCACTCCTCACACACACTCCACAAACTCGTAGAAAGCCGTAGCCCGGCCGGGGAGGCTGCGAGCCGCCGTCCCCGAGCTCGAGCTCGCCGGCGATCCCCTCGGGTCGTCTCCGCAGCTCCAGCCCCTCCCAAGCTCAGGCCACCCTTCCAGGGCCTCTGTCGTGCCTCGGTGGTGCCGTTCCGCCCGGTTGGAGCCCCTGGTGCTGCCTCTAGTCGCCATCGTCTCCAACTTCGGCGACCTCTACTTTCCGTCGCCGCTGGAGAGGCTGTTTCCGACGCCATCCGACCACCCCTAGCTAACCTACGAGTACGGGCAGGTGCGCCTCCGTCTCCTCTTTTGATCCCTCCCTCCAGTTCTGGCCAAGGAGCCCTCCTTGCCGGCGTGTGCTCCGGTGGAGCCGCGCCGCCCTCTGTTTCCCTCTTCCCCTTCCTCTCACCTGACTAGTGGGGCCTGCTAGTCAGCCACTCCGTACGCGCCCAAAGTGGTACGAGTGGTGGCTCCCGCGAGGTTTACGCCTTCGACATCACCCCCCCCCCCGCCCCCAGTTCTGTTTATTTAAATTCAAAATTCAATTTATCCAGAGAACTTCAAACAACCAAAACGTTTTAACCATAAGTCCAAATGAATTGATTCTTTTTGCATTGTGTTCTTTATGCAGAAATCTAGCAGCTCACCAAAAATGAGATTTTTCTCTGCTGTCTAGATTTTCTGGTGAATTTCAAAAGGGTTCTCGATGTTTTCTTTTTGTGTTTATAATTGTTTTCAGAAAGTGAAGCTTGTCTTCAGGATCACCAGGAGGATTGTGAACCTCATCTGCACTAAGGCAAGCCACAACACCATTTTCATGGTGCCGTTACAATATTTGTGATTTTTCAACTTGAATTAATGGTTTAATCCATGCATTTAAATCACTAGGATATTATTTATATTCTGTTGGTTCCTTGTGTTGAGTTGATATGCTTAGTTTACAGAAGTTTGAAGCTAATTTAGTTGGTTAAGTAACTAGAAGTAATATTTGTTATGAAGAAGTAATATGGGTATGGATATAAGTAATTATTTTTTTAGTTATTTTCTTAAATGAGATAAATGATAAATTTTCTAAGTAAAGATTCTGTTTAAAGTGATGATAAATCATAACCAAAGGGGTGTTATGAGATGTTGATGTCTATGCTTAGTTTGGATATGGTTGACCCAGTTATTTCCATTGATATATGATGCATATGTTTGTGATGCATTTTCATGGCATATCATGACACCGGTTACTTTCACCTTAAGTTGAACCTGATAATAACTCAACTTGAACATAACGTTGATCGGGTCATGGTGCCACTGAATCAAGTTTTCCTAGTGCAATCGCATATGCCTTTATGGGAAGGCCTTTATTCGGTCCGTTGTCATGCCTCTGGTCGGTGCCTCCAACGAGGGAAGGTTATGGGTGTGCGGTACCCTGGCCCGGTAAGCAGACATAACCTTGTGTGCTCGTTGTTGTTGTTATGGTACCTTGTCCCCGTTTGGGACCGTTTATGTTTTACCATGACGGTGGCCGTTGGTGTCTTTGCTAGACACCGGGCCACCCAGGACTAGCCCAGTGGGGAGTGAGTCGGAGTGGCCGGGAGAGTGTCATGGCAATGGAGGGGTTTCGTCGGAACGCCGTTGGTCCACCCGAATGGGAGTGCGAGGCCATGGGTTCCATGGTGTGGGTACAGTGCGCTACCTGTGCAGAGTGTATTAAATCTATCGATAGCCGAGTCCACGGTTACGGACACGCTCGAAAGTAGGTTACACCATGGGTCAATGTTTAATTAATTTTGCACACTAAGATATGAACTTGGCACCGTTGAGAAGATGATGTTTGGGAAAACATTGTGTTGATGGAGACCAAGTTGTTGGTCCGTTTGTGATCTCGGTAAGATCATTGTTTGGTTACGAGGTAACCCGAACAAAGACCACGAGGTTGGTCCTTTTGTGATCCGAGAGCGATCACCGTTTGGTAAGCAAGTCCGAGGGACTTATATCACAAGATCATGATCACTACATGTATGATATGATGTTGCATTAGTAAAGCAATTGGTTAAATATCATGATATTGCTTGTCATTATGTTTATGTTTGTTGTGAGCTTGCAAGTACATTCAGTGTACTGACCTGGTGTATTATTCCAGCTTTCAGGAAAGTCTCGTTGGAAAGGAGAGATGTCCGAGTCTAGATCGTGTCCACATTGGTGTCCCTGTGCTATGGAGTTCCGCTACGACATCGTTCCGCTGCCGCGTAGTTGTTATGATCGAGGCCCCCTTTATGTTCACTAAATAATGTACATGTTGTTCAGCCGCACCGTGTGTGTCGCTTGGCCTTGCCACCTGTTGTAATATGAACTATGATCCTCTAGCATCAATAAACCGGTTGTTTTCTGTACCAAGATGTTGTGTGTTGCCAGAAGACATGGTCTCTGGGCTGGCAATGCATGGTAAACCGGTCGCTCTGAGCCGGGGTGCCACAATGTCGACCCCAAGTCCAGTGCTTCAACTGCTGCTGTCCCATACATGTTCTTGTTCTTTCTGTTCGAGGTCCTACCACAGTTCCTTGTTCTAGTGTTTTCCCTAGATATGTTAGGTTCTACTTCATATATGCAACTTGCTCTACTATCTTCTCTATATATGTTTGGCTACGGTTTGTATATGCAGATGCTATTTACCTTCTCTCTGTCAGATCACATGACTTGTTTTATCTCTGCTATATTAGTCATGCTTTATCTAGTATTTCTGTTAACAAAATCATTCGGTAAATTGCTCATATTTCCAACAATCCAAAAACCTTATTATAGGCAATTTACCCCTAGTGGTTTTGCTGCTTCCATGAGACCTTCTATGTTTGAGGGTATCCACTATAAGAGGTGGCGCGTGTGAGCTGTTATATGGTTTCAAACCATGAGCTGCTATGACGCCACTCTTGGCAAACCTAAAGGAGAATATGATGCTCAACGGGAACAAGCTTTTCAGAAAATGGATACCTTGTTTAAGGTTTCTCTCCTGAGTGTTCTTGGTGAGAACATAGTTGATGCTTATGCGTCAATTGATAATGGAAAAGATATGTGGGACGCACTCAAGGCCAAGTTTGGGGTCTCGGATGCTGTCACTGAGTTGTACATCATGGAGCAATTCTATGGTTACAAGATGACTGAAGAGTGCTCTGTGGTTGAGCAGGCTCATGAGATACATTCATTTGCTAGAGAACTTGAGCACTTCAATTGTATGCTGCCGGACAAGTTTGTTGTCGGAGGTATCATCACTAAGCTTCCTCCTTCGTGGAGGAACTTTTCTACCTTACTGAAGCATAAGAGGCGGGAGTTTTCTATTCCGGATCTCATTGGCACTCTTAATGTGGAAGAAAAGGCGAGAGCAAAGGACAACTGTGCTCGAGGTATTGATGGAGGATCTAGTGCCAATCTGGTACAGAAGAAGAACTTCCAGCCCCACAAATTCAAGAACAAGGGCAAGTTTGATGGTAAAGCAAACTTTGATTGGAAGAACAAGGTTGTACAACACATGAACTTCAAGAAGAAGAATGACAAGAAGAAAGGTGTTTGTCATGTGTGTGGAGATCCTGATCATTGGGCTCCTAGTTGCCCTAATCGCTATGACAAGCGTCATCTTGGAAAAGGCTGCAAGACTGCTAATGTTGTCATTGGAGACACTGACATGAAGGATGCCGGGTATGGTATATTTCCCACTATTATTTCAGTATGTCATTCTCCTGATTGGTCGATTGACACGGGTCCTAATGTGCATGTTTGCGGTGATATTTCCAAGTTTTCGTCTTACCAGACCGCAGGGGCTTCCACCGTGCTGATGGGCAATGGTTCAAGTGCTTCTGTTCATGGTGTTGGCACGGTCGATCTGAAGTTTACTTTAGGGAAGATCGTGCGGCTGAGGAACCTGCATTATGTCCCCACCGTCAATATAAATCATGTTAGCGGATCTCTTCTGTGTAGAGATGGCTACAAGCTTGTCTTTGAGTCGAATAAATTTGTAATATCCAAGTATGGAACCTTTGTTGGTAAAGGATATGAGCCATGAGTCCTGTTTTGTTTATCCTTATCAGACATTTGCAATAAAGTTGTTAATCATGTTTGCAACAATAGTGAATCAAATGTGTGGCATTCACGTCTTTGTCATGTTAACTTTGGTTGCATGTCGCGAGTAGCGAAGTTGAACTTAATCCCTAGTTTCACCATTATCAAGGGATCTAAGTGTCAAGTGTGTGTCCAAGCTAAGCAACCTCGTAAGTCTCATGTGACTGTGGAAATGAGAAATATTGCACCACTAGAGCTCATACATTCAGATCTATGTGAAATGAATGGTGTTTTGACAAAAGGTGGAAAGAAGTACTTTATGACGTTAATTGATGACTCCACTAGATACTACCATGTGTATCTTCTAAAATCTAAGGATGAGGCTTTGAACTATTTCAATATCTATAAAGCTGAAGTGGAAAACCAACTTGATTGAAAGATCAAGAGGCTTAGGCCCGATCGTGGTGGAGAGTATTTCTCAAATGAATTTGTTTCCTTTTGTGCGGAACATGGTATAATCCATGAGAGGACGCCTCCCTATTTCACCTCAGTCAAATGGGGTGGCCGAAAGAAAGAACCATACTCTAACTGATTTGGTTAACGCCATGTTAGACACACCGGGTCTCTCCAAGGCATGGTGGGGGGAGGCGATATAACTGCATGTCATGTCCTAGACCTAGTTCCCACAAAGAACAAAGAGATAACTCCATTCGAGGAATGGGAGAAGAAAAGGTTAAAGCTCTCTTATCTACGAACTTGAGGTTGTTTGGTGAAAGTCAATGTGCCAATTCAAAAGAAGCGCAAGCTTGGACCAAAGACCGTGGATTGTGTTTTCTTGGGATATGCTTCTCGTAGCATTGGTTATAGATTCTTGGTTGTAAAATCTGAGGTACCTGACATGCATGTCGGTACGATCATGAAGTCGAATGATGCGACTTTCTTTGAGGATATCTTTCCCATGAAGGATATGGCTACCTCATCTAATCAGGAGATGCCTGGTTCATCAAATCAGGAACCAGTTACAATTATTGAACCTGTCATTTCAATGGAACACTTTGAAAATCATGTGGAGGAAAACAATGAAGTTCCTACTAGGAGCAAGAGACAGAGGACTGCAAAATCTTTTGGTGATGATTTCCTTTTCTATCTAATAGATGACACTCCCAGTTCTATTTCAGAGGCCTATGCATCTGAAGATGCTGACTACTGGAAGGAAGCGGTCCATAGTGAGATGGATTCCATCTTGGCAAATGAAACCTGGGAGATCACTGATTGTCCTTATGGGTGCAAACCTATAGGGCGCAAATGGGTATTCAAGAAGAAACTTAGGCCTGATGGCACTATTGAGAAATACAAGGCACTGCTGGTGGCCAAGGGTTATACCCAAAAGTAAGGTAAAGACTTCTTTGATACTTGCTCACCTGTGGCTCGACTGACCACTATTCGAGTACTACTTTCTCTAGCGGCCTCACATGGTCTTCTCGTTCATCAAATGGATGTTAAGACTGTGTGACGCCCTCGATTCAATCGTACACTAATCATACACGCAAAGGTGTACGATCAAGATCAAGGACTCACGGGAAGATATCACAACACAACTCTAGACATAAATAAAATAATACAAGCTTTATATTACAAGCCAGGGGCCTCGAGGGCTCGAATACATAAGCTCGAATACACAAGAGTCAGCGGAAGCAACAATATCTGAGTACAGACATGAGTTAGACAAGTTTGCCTTAAGAAGGCTAGCACAAAACAACAACGATCGAAAAGGCAAGGCCTCCTGCCTGGGAGCCTCCTAACTACTCCTGGTCGTCGCGGTCTTCATGAGGTAGTAGGCACCCTCGTGGTAGTAGTAGTCTTCGTCAAAGGTGGCGTCTGGATCCTGGGCTCCGACATCTGGTTGCATCAACCGGAAAGAAGAAGAAAGGGGGGAAAGGGGGAGCAAAGCAACCGTGAGTACTCATCCAAAGTACTCGCAAGCAAGGAGCTACACTACAGATGCAACATTATCAAAGGAAGGCTGTATAGGTGGACTGGGCCGCAGAAATGCCAGAATAGAGAGAAGGCCTAGTCCTATCGAAGACTAGCATCTTCTGGAAACCACCATCTTGTAGCAATAGGAGGGAGTAGAGTAGCATAAGTAAAGTAGTAGAAGTGTTATCAACCTCGGCCAGAGATCCTTTCTCGACTCCCTGCGAGAAAGGCATCCCAGAGCCATACTATCCAGTTATCATCACAATCCATTTCTCATATCCATGTCTCATCACAGTCCATTTCTCATCTCAGGTATCCAGTTCTAGTTGTATCGATCGGGATACAACTCCAAGTGTCTGTTACCGTAGGACAGGCTATCGATAGATGTTTTCTTCCCTGCAGGGGTGCACCAACTTACCCACCACGCTTGATTAACTCCGGCCGGACACACTTTCCTGGGTCATGCCCGGCCTCGGCCAAACAATACGCCGCAACCCGACCTAGGCTTAATAGAGAGGTCAAGCACACCGGACTAAACCTATACCCCCAGGGGTCATGGGCCATCACCCCGGGAACTCCTACACGTTGCGTGGGCGGCCGGTGAGCAGACCTAGCTACCTCTTTCAACAAGGCAGGTGCTTGCGCAGTCCAACCCGGCGCGCGCCGCTCCGTCGCTGACGTCTAATAAGCTTCGGCTGATGCATACGACGCAGAACGCCCATACTATGCCCACGTGATGGTTAGTGCTATCAGGCCAGAGGCCCCTCGGATCAAATATCCAAATCATAGTGGATTAGGAGCACGCGTGAAAGTGCAACTAATCCCCAGGTGGTTTTGGTAATTAATAACAACATATATATCATTGAACTAATAACTTCTTGAGTAACATTTCAGAAAGTTCAGTGATATGGGTATGGCAATGACTGAAGATGTGGACCCCTCAAATGCTAAGGAAAGCATTGGCAAAAGCTCAAGACTCCATTTTTGGTTTAGTGATCCAAGATCACATTGAGTCTATAGGAAAGCCAATACTATTAAAAGGGGATGAGGTTATGATAATGATCTGGTTGCTCAAAGTGCTTAGTGATCTATCTCCCAAACTATCAGCAATCTTTCATTCCAACATATACTCATAAGTAATCTCGGTCCCACCGATTCCATAAACTCACCACACCGAGATGAACCACCTCACCATATACCCAAACCCTAGAAATTTCGGATTTTCCGATTCCAAACTCGGTCTCACCGAAACTAGTGTTGCCAACCTTCTGTAACCTTCTGTAATCATATCGGTGTCACCGAGATGATAAAGTCGGTCCCACCGAGATTGGCAAACCCTAGTCTTTGGAAGAATCGGACTAACCGAGATTGTATTTTCGGTCCCACCGAAAATCCCAACGTTCACAAGATTTGAACTTTCGGTCTCACCGAGTTGTCAACTTCGGTCTGACCGAGATTGGTCAAATGTGTGTAACAGTTGGATTTTGTGTGGAGGCTATAAATACCCCTCCACCTCCTCTTCATTCGTGGAGAGAGCCATCAGAAAGAACTACCACTCCTACCTTACATTTCTGAGAAGAAAACTACCTACCCTTGTGTTGAGATCAAGTTGCTCCACTCCCACCATATGAAACTTGATTTCTAGCCTTCCCAAGTTGCTTTCCACTCAATCCTTTCTTCCACCACAGCCAAATCAGTGAGGAGAGTTGAGTGTTGGGGAGATTATCATTTGAAGCACAAGAGCAAGGAGTTCATCATCACCAACACCATCTATTACCTTTTGGAGGTGGTGCCTCCTAGATTGGTTAGGTGTCGCTTGGGAGCCTCCGTCAAGATGTGGAGTTGAACCAAGAAGTTTGTAAGGGCACAGGAGATCGCCTACTTGTGAAGATCTACCCCGAGTAAGGCTAGTCCTCCGTGGGCGTATGCCATGATGGCATAGACAAGGTTGCTTCTTCGTGGACCCTTCGTGGGTGGAGCCCTCCGTGGACTCTCGCAGCCGTTACCCTCCGTGGGTTGAAGTCTCCATCAACGTGGATTGACGATAGCACCACCTATCGGAACCACGAGAAAAATCTCCGTGTCTCCAAATTGCGTTTGCTCTTCTCCAAATTTACTTTCCGCTGCCATTACTCTAGAATTGCATGTGTAGGGTGATACTTGACTTGATCATCATTGTGAACTTGCTAAAAACTTGTCCTAATCAAAAGGCTAAACTTTTAAATTGTCAAGTAGTCTAATCACCCCCCCTCTAGACATACTTTCGATCCTACAACGCGGTATCAGAGCTTTGGTCTCCATTGGATTGGTTTCCATTGCATTGGACTCCATAAGTTTGGTTTCACAACCTAGGAGAGTATGGCGTCTAGTGAGGGTAATTTTCGTAGAGGTCCTTACTTTGATGTTTCAAATTTTGCTAGTTGGAAGCATAAAATGAAAATGCATATTCTTGGACATAACCCTGCCGCATGGGGCATTATTTGTGTTGGCTTGCAAGGTGAGTTCTTGAGGAAGGAAAAGTTCGGATCGTGAAGCTACAGCGGATGAATTGCGGATGTTGCGAACAATGCTCAAGCTTGTGACATTCTCTTCAATGCTTTGTGTCGAGGAGTTCAACAAGATCAGCCGTCTTGAGAATGCAAAAGAGATTTGGGATACTTTGGTCGAAATGCACGAAGGTACCGAGTCCGTGAAGGAATCAAAGCTAGATGTTCTTCAAGGTCAACTTGACAAGTTCAAGATGAAGGAAGGTGAAGGAGTCGCTGAAATGTACTCTAGGCTTGCTCTCATCACCAATGAGATTGCCGGCTTAGGAAGCGAAGAAATGACCGACCGATTCATCATCAAGAAGATTCTCAGAGCTTTGGATGGAAAGTATGACACCGTGTGCACTTTGATCCAAATGATGCCAAACTACAAGAATCTCAAGCCTACCGAAGTCATTGGAAGAATTGTTGCTCATGAGATGACACTTAAAGATAAGGAAGAGCTTCACAACAAGTCAAGTGGTGCTTACAAAGCTACAATTGAAGCTCCCACAACCTCAAGTGACAAGCTGGTCTCCAATGAAGAGATAAGCCTAATGGTGAAGAACTTCAACAAATTCTACAAGAGTAGAAGCAAGGAAAGAAGCTCAAAGTCTAGATCATATGATGAAAAGAGATCTTCTAGTCGTGATCGAAAATGCTACAATTGTGGAAGACCCGGACACTACTCAAATGAGTGTTCGACTCCCCACAAGAGAAGAGAAGAATCTCCAAGAAGAAGAAGCTCAAGAGAAGAGTCACCTCGAAAGAGAGAAGGAGTAGAGATGATCGTTATGAACGAAGATCCTCTCGGAGAAGCAAGGATTCGGAAAGGAAAGACAAGTCATCAAGGAGCTACACAAGAAGAAAACATCAAGCTCATGTTGGTGAATGGGTCTCCGGCTCCGACTCCGACAATCACTCCGAAAGAAGCTATCACTCCAACTCCGAATACAGTCAAGATGAAGGTGTTGCCGGTCTTGCTCTCGTATCCTCCAACTCCAACTCCTATGACTTATTTGATTCACCAAATGAGGGAATTGGAAGATGCTTCATGGCTAAAGGCCCCAAGGTATCACACCCTGAATTCATTGACTTTGATAGTGATGAGGATGACTTGCTTGGTGAAGATGAGCTTTTACATGACAAATCTAGTGAGCCTAGTAATGATGAACATGCTAGTAGTCTTTATAGTCGAGAAGAGTCGAATGACAATGCTATGAAGGAGATTGAGCGTCTAACTAAAGAACTAAACACTCTTAAGTTAGCTCATGAAACAACTCAAGAAGATCATAGAGAGCTCCTAAGATCTCATGAGAAGCTACGCTCGAGAAGCTCAATCTAGAGCAAGAACATGAGTTTCTAAAAGCTATCAATGACGATCTTCGAAAGAAGAGTTCTTCATATCTTGCCAAATGACTTCTCTTGTCTAATTTCTTGCCACCTATTAAAACTAAGCATGACAAGCATAAGAAAAATTCTTCATCTAGAAGCAACATAATTGGTTCTAGTAATTCTCTTGATTCCACTAACAATGTTTCAAGCCAAGTTACACTTGAGCAAGAAAATAGTTTATTGAAAGGGATTATAGAGAAAGGTGTCTACAAGAGCCTTGCGGAAGCAAGAACTTTGAGGAAATTGTTCGCAAGCAAGGAAGGCACGGAAGAATCAAGGAATTGGTTTTGAGCGAAAGTTCAACGCCGAGGGTGTTGAATGGGAAGAAGGTCAATATCCCACTCCAAAGTTTGTTTCTCAAAAGGAGAAGTATGATCCTACTTCTTCCAATGTGGGACAAGCTCAAGATGACCTTCCACCACAAGACCACAAGCTAAAAGGCAAGGACAAGCTTCAAGAGGAGATTGATGCACTCATTGAAGCACCCAAGGCCATGGTCAAGTGGGTTCCCAAGGAAACTTCAAGTTCTACTTCGTCAAGCTCATCTACTACCCCAAGGATTCCCATCAAGATGATGTGGATCCCGAAGAAGAAGAACTAGAGAGTTCTTGAGGGTGACTCCGCCAACATACTTCACTCACATTCATATTGGCAAGAACTTGTGCAATCAACTTCCACATCTTGCACTAGTTCATGGAGTCACAAACCCTCATGTTGGTAAGTCAAGGGACAAGGTAATCATTGCTTTCATGGACATCATCTTTTGTGTACTTCAATCTATGTCCATGGATATCCTTGTTTGTTCCTTGTGGGACTAACCCATGTAGGTATTGAAAGTGCCCGAATCCAAAGGATTGCTCCCAACTCTTGATGATCTTCATCAACATTGAGCATCCACATCTTCAACATCTACATGAAGTCTTCTCGACAACCCAAGGTTAGTTTGACCCTTTAAAGGGTTCTCACATCAAGGGGAGCTTTGCTCTAAAGATTTGAGCTAAAGCATCTTCAAATGATGTGAACACATTAATGCTTTATGTAAAAGTGGTAACCCCACTTGTGCTTAAGCGATGAGTATGACCTATGATCAAATGTTCTCATTTGACTCCTAAGTCAATATACTCATATATAGATGACCTAGTCATCGACAAATTGTGTGCTAGTTGCTAGAGTTTTGTTTGTGCATGTTTGACACATATTTCATTTGCTATCTTATTGTGTGAGCATGTTGGATGCATAATTTTATCCATTCGAGGACATCCATTTGTTGCTTTGGTCATTTGGATTTTTCTTTTTGACCAAATGGATGGACAAGAATGCCTAAGTTCCTCCCCTAGCTATCTATGCTTTCTTGTCTCAAATTCTATTCATGCTTATATCACAAACTTTGAACAAGTCTTTTTCGGACAGACCGAGTGAGGAGCACTCGGAGCCACCGATCCGTCAAAAGCTTAACTTCCAAAATCTTCTAAGTATTTTCGGTCAAACCAATATACTCAAATCGGACAGACCGAAATCACTTGGATTGATCTAGGTTTTCACCTCGGTGAAACCGAGTTGCAAATTTCGGCGTGATCAAGTGAGTAATCGCTGCGAGTTAACCATCTCGGTGCCACCGAAGTTTTCCAACTCGGTCCCACCGACACTGAAGGGTATATATACCGAGGGCAGCGCGTTGATTCTTTCTTCAAAACGTCTCGCCCCAAACCCTTTTTGCCGTGAGCCGTGGTCTCCGGATCGTCTCCGCTGTCGCTTTGTGCTCGCTCGCTGGTCTCCGTCGCCGTCAGCGGTCAATCTCACCGCGCCGTTGCCGCCGTAGAGAAACTCCACCAAGTTAGGGTGAGTTTCGATCCCTCTCGTGCTTCAACCTCCGATTCAACGCACGATAGGTTTGCCTAGCTTCTTGACACGTTTGAGATCTTCCTATCCAGCAGATTTGTTCTTAGAACGAAATTCGAGTAAAAGTTTTAGGGTTAGGTTTCCGCCGAACACATCTCGGTGTGACCGATTCTACATTCTCGGACTGACCGATTTGGCCTCTGGCCATTGCACTGCACTTTTCGGTCCAACCGAGTTATGCAAATCGGTAAGACCGAAATGAGGATTTAGTGAAACCCTAGTGCTCTCGGCTAGACCGAAACCCATTTCGGTCCAACCGAAAGTGGTGTGAATGGTTCTGTTTAGACACTTCGGATTCACCGAATTTTAGACTCGGTCAGACCGAAATGCATTCTGTGAAAACCTAAAACTGAAATTTGAACTCATTTTTTTGCAAAATCTTCTGCAGTTTGTGATAACTCTTCTATTCTGCCTATACCTTATCTATTCACAGGTTGTCAGCCATGTCAGATGCAAGTGACAGCCAGAACAGGTCTGAATCACCAGTTGCTGAGATTCCAGAGGCAGGCACTAGTCCTGAAGCCAGCAGTTTTTCTGATGATGGTGAGAGGAGCACGCCAAGTGGTTTGCCTCCTGCTGCCACCAGGGCCAGGAAGAAGAGAAATTCTGATGAAGAGGATTCGACTTTGTTCTTTGAGGAAGAGATCACATCTAAGCCTAAGAGGAAAGTGGTTGCCAAAGAGCATCAAGGGCAACAAACCAAGAAAGGCACCAGCAAAGTGAAGAAGTCCACAGTTGCTAAGAAGCTGAGCATGGAAGAAGAAACATCCAGCAAGGTAAATAAAACTTCCAAGAGGAAGAGGATAGTACATGATGAAGCAGATTCTGATGATTCTGATGAGGAAGCACCCCAGCCTCCTCAGAAGCCTAAGTTGATGGGAGATGCCATCAGGGCAGGAGCACCTACTAAATCTAAGCCATCTGCTCCAAAGAAAGGCAGCTCAAGCCAAGCCTGCTGCCAAGCCCAAGAAAACAGTGAGAAACATTCCTGCTTGAGAGAAGAAGAAGGACAATGTGCCACCGGTGAGTCGATGATGAGGCACATGTATTCTGAAACTCGCATGTAAACCTGCCATCCACAATGATGCTCATCCTCGAGCTGAAAACATGAAGGAAAGGAAGGACAAAGGTCCCAGGCTATGGAGGCAAGCTGATCCATATGCCACCAGGAGAAGGACAGCTGTTGATCCAAGGTTCCACACTAGAGAGCAACAAGATTTCTATGAGACAGTGCTCATGGACAAGAAGCCCATTGTTGCTGACACAAGATATGTTGACTGGGAATACATCGACAGTGAAGAGCACAGAGACTACTTCCCACATGTGCATGAGAGCTTCACTGCATGTGGAGTTGCTGAGTTCGTTGGTCAGAAACTGACAGCATGGAATGATGAGATGATCATGCAGTTCTATGCCACAGCACATTTCTATCCAGATGGCAGAATTGTATGGATGACTGAAGGCCAGAGATTCTCTTCAACTGTTGAAGAGTGGGCTGCACTGCTGAATGCTCCAGTGCAAAGAGATGATGATGTAGATGTCTATGGAATTCCCAAGAAAAATCATGAGTCTATGAAGAACATGTACAATGAGGTACCAGCTAAGGATGTAGAGATATGGAAGCTCGGCTCAGTGTATCATCTTCAGGCAGGTCTCCCAACCACAAACACGATTCTGAGGCATACCTTGATGCCCAAGTCTGGAGATCATCGCATGATAAGAGGCTATTCTATCAACATGCTGCATATCCTAGATCGAAGGCACCTTTCAAGGTGATGGACACGATAGTTGAGACTATCAAGAGGACAAGCAGCAGACTGAAGAGGTCATGTGGGTTTGCCCGCACATTCAGATGCTCATCAATGCCAAGTTTGGCACGGGCACCTACTTGTTGGATAGACCCCACTTGCCACTTTGCAGCCTGAACATGAGGACAATGAAGTTGTGATGGTGAGGATGATCCCACGTCTGTTGAAGGTCAAGCTAAGTCTGAAGCTGCCAAACAAGCTAAAGCTGAGAAGGAAGCAGCAGCAGCAGCTAAACCCAAGAGTGTTGGAGAGCAGCTCCTTGAAGCTACCGGAGGATTGAACTACGCCTGCCAGCATAGTGCGTCTCGGGAGAGTCTTGAGAGGATAGTTGAAGACAAGTTCCATGCTCTGGATGTCAAGTCGATGAAGTGCAGTCTTGTCAACAAGCTTGAGGCAGATATCGAGGAAGCCAAGAGGGAGAAGGTAGAGCTCATGAAGGAGATGCAGGATGACCTTGTCCAGGATGACTATGAGCAGCCTGCTCTGGTTCCCACAAAACCCAGATCAGCTGCTATCCCTGTGACAGACACCAGGACTACAGCATCAGCACCTCCCACAGCTCCATCAGTTCCAGCTCCAGTGTCCACTCCTCCAGCTCCACAGACTTCAGCCGAAGCCTTTGCAGATGCAGCTATCTCCACTCCATCAACCTGATAGAGCCGCCAGCAGAGTCCCTAGTGACGTTTAGCTCTATACCTTTCGAACTTTTTGGTAACTTGTTGCCAAAGGGGGAGAAATTGTATAGATCATAGGACTTCGAGAGAGAGAGTGCTCGCTTTTGCTCTTTCGTTTGCGGTTTCTTTGAGATACTTTTGAGTTTTCCGAGACATTTCGTGTGTTTGATACTACGTTTGCTCTACTTTGATGAGTGCTTGATCATACTATGCCTTAATGTGTGCTTAATGCTTATCATATGCTATTCATATCTTGTATGATCATTTACTCATGTCTTGGTGATTGGGTGCATGTTATTCATTCTTATCATTTTGTGCGCTCCACCAAGATTTATGTGACATGGAAGAGTGACCCATGATCCTAATCGATTGTGCATTTGCATTCAAACGCAAATCTTAAATAATGCACAAATTTAGGGGGAGCTCTTTCTTATCACATACTTCTCAAAGCGACGATATTATTCATTGATTATATCATTTGTCGAAGCTTTGATCTATATGTTGTCATCAATTACCAAAAAGGGGGAGATTGAAAGTGCAACTAATCCCCAGGTGGTTTTGGTAATTAATAACAACATATATATCATTGAACTAATAACTTCTTGAGTAACATTTGAGAAAGTTCGTTGATATGGGTATGGCAATGGTCAAGATGTGGACCCTCAAATGCTAAGGAAAGCATTGGCAAAAGCTCAAGACTCCATTTTTGGTTTAGTGATCCAAGATCACATTGAGTCTATAGGAAAGCCAATACTATTAAAAGGGGATGAGGTTATGATAATGATCTGGTTGCTCAAAGTGCTTAGTGATCTATCTCCCAAACTATCAGCAATCTTTCATTCCAACATATACTCATAAGTAATCTCGGTCCCACCGATTCCATAAACTCAGTCACACCGAGATGAACCACCTCAGCCATATACCCAAACCCTAGAAATTTCGGATTTTCCGATTCCAAACTCGGTCTCACCGAAACTAGTGTTGCCAACCTTCTGTAACCTTCTGTAATCATATCGGTGTCACCGAGATGATAAAGTCGGTCCCACCGAGATTGGCAAACCCTAGTCTTTGGAAGAATCGGACTAACCGAGATTGTATTTTCGGTCCCACCGAAAATCCCAACGTTCACAAGATTTGAACTTTCGGTCTCACCGAGTTGTCAACTTCGGTCTGACCGAGATTGGTCAAATGTGTGTAACGGTTGGATTTTGTGTGGAGGCTATAAATACCCTCCACCTCCTCTTCATTCGTGGAGAGAGCCATCGAAAGAACTACCACTCCTACCTTACATTTCGAGAAGAAAACTACCTACCCTTGTGTTGAGATCAAGTTGCTCCACTCCCACCATATGAAACTTGATTTCTAGCCTTCCCAAGTTGCTTTCCACTCAATCCTTTCTTCCACCACAGCCAAATCAGTGAGGAGAGTTGAGTGTTGGGGAGATTATCATTTGAAGCACAAGAGCAAGGAGTTCATCATCACCAACACCATCTATTACCTTTTGGAGGGTGGTGCCTCCTAGATTGGTTAGGTGTCGCTTGGGAGCCTCCGTCAAGATGTGGAGTTGAACCAAGAAGTTTGTAAGGGCCGGAGATCGCCTACTTGTGAAGATCTACCCGAGTAAGGCTAGTCCTCCGTGGGCGTATGCCATGATGGCATAGACAAGGTTGCTTCTTCGTGGACCCTTCGTGGGTGGAGCCCTCCGTGGACTCTCGCAGCCGTTACCCTCCGTGGGTTGAAGTCTCCATCAACGTGGATTGACGATAGCACCACCTATCGGAACCACGAGAAAAATCTCCGTGTCTCCAAATTGCGTTTGCTCTTCTCCACCTCTCCTTTACTACATGTGCAATTTACTTTCCGCTGCCATTACTCTAGAATTGCATGTGTAGGGTGATACTTGACTTGATCATCATTCTGAACTTGCTAAAAACTTGTCCTAATCAAAAGGCTAAACTTTTAAATTGTCAAGTAGTCTAATCACCCCCCCTCTAGACATACTTTCGATCCTACAACGCGGTAACAAGCAGAGACTCACGAAAGATGTGACCCCATTGCCCCGTCTCGAGGACTTGCGGCAAGGGCTAGGAATGCCAGGCCACGCCTTGTAATTATCTCTCGGGCACCTTCCAGGTCAACCCGACTCCACATCACTCGCAATTATGCTCGCGCGGGTACCCCTTAGGGCGGACTCGTCTTTAGTAACATGGTTCAGTGTAATGTCATAGTAATCATAGTAACTGTGTGTCTAAACATCAAGGGTAAAACCCGAGGAATCACCCCCGGTGAACTCCACTCAATGTAATCATCAAGGTGAATGTAAGAGGAATCACCCTCGTAGTTCACACTTGAGGGGGTTACCTGACGAGTCGTATCGAAGTGGTTAAGGAGGAAATCACCCTCGATGACCACGATCGAATGACTACACTACTGAGGTTATCATCGAAGTCAAGAGGTTCACCCTCGGACTCGATAGTAACCCGGTAGTGTTGAGCAACTAAGGGAAGTGATGTGCGGTGTCGGGGCCTGGTCTTCGATCACGTAGATCGAGTCATCAATGATGAAGCAGGGGCAACAAGGACAAGGTGGGGGTCACTGATGGATCACTAACCAACCTATACTAAGCAGTTTAGGATAAGCATGTAAGGTACAACAGTAGATACAAAAGCGGGCTATGCATCGTAATAGGAGCAAACAATTACGAGAGCAAAATCTAATGCAAGCATGAGAGAATGGAATGGGCGATATCGGGATGATCAAAGGGGGCTTGCCTGGTTGCTCGCAAGGAGGGTCGTCGTCGGCGTAGTCGATCACGGGCGCCATCGGTCTCGGGGTCTACCGGGGAGAAGAGGGGGAAGAAACAGTAAATATAAAGCAGGCATAGCATCACAAAGCATAACATGGCAATAAGTTGTGCTGGGTGTGATCTAACGTATGGCTACACGACCTAGGAGAAGGGGGAATTCAACCGGGAATATTTTCCGGTTCGGACTAATGTCGATGAGATGACCGGAGGGGAAAGTCCAGCGCTCAGATAGTTAGAGGTATCGGCGACAGTAAACAGATCGCGTATTCGGATTCGTCACGTTTTTCTGAGCAACTTTCATGTAGAAAACATTTCCATCCGAGTTACGGTTTATTTTCTATGATTTTCTAAAGTTTTAAAGGTTTTCTGAAATTATTTAAATAACAAAATTAACAGAATAGGAATATGACGTCAGCATGACATGGAGATGACGTCAGCAGTCAACAGTCCGGTTGACTGGTCAAAGCTGACCAATGGGGGCACTGGGACCCACATGTCAGCCTCTGTTGGCTTAACAGTGGATTAACTAAACTAACAGGGTCAATTAGGGGAGTGGGCCCCTGGCGTCAGTGAGTGTTTTAGGTTAACTAATCATTTTTATTTATAAAACAATATTAGACTAATATTACAGAGGGGGGCCCACATGTCAGTGGCTGGGGTTGCCCAGTCAGCATGTTGACTGGGTCAACCCAGTCAACGGGGCCCCCTGGATCCACTGGTCACGACCCAGGGGCGGGGCCCACCAAGCCACGCAGATGGCCGGTGCTGGAGTTGCTCCGGTGGCCTCCCGCGGCGGCGAGCTCACCGGAGATGCTCGGAAAATTGCTACGGGCCACCATTTCGCGCGGTTTTTCTTGCGTTCGAACGAGTAGATCGTCCCGCATCGATCTATTGTGATCCCAGATGCGGGGGTGGCCGGAGTGAAGCTCAACGACGACCGCGGGCGGCGCCGGAATACGGGCATCTCCGAAACCTATGCTACGGGCTGCGTTCTAGCTAACAAACGGTGCTAGCGGGCTCTACGGACCTCCGGAAACTCGACGGAGGCCACGGCTTGGCTCGGAGATGGACAGGGTGAGCGCAACGAGCTCGCGGACGAGGCCGCATGCGGCAATGGCGACGGCGGTGCCGCGAGCCATCTACGGTGCATGAGGGGGAACCGGAGGAAGGAGGAGGGTGCGGAGGCTTACGGCGCGGCACACGGAGGCCCTTGAGTGAACGGGAGCGCAGAGGGGAGGCGGAATCGATCGCGGACGACGGCGCACCGAGGTTGGGGAAAAGCTTGACCCGCCGCTGCAGGCACTCCAGCTCGTCCCAAGCGCTGGGTCGACGAGGACGACGTAGAAGGAGCACGGGACCCGGTGGCTCGATGAATGGTGGTCGGGGCCACGCCTACGGCGAGCTTGGCTGGCGGTCTCCCTCGGGCGAGGGGGGAGAGAGCGGCCGAGATGGAGAGGGGAGTGGGTGGAGGTAGGTGGGGGAAGGCAGGGAAAGTGGGAGGCGAGGGGGCCGAGGCGAGGGGGCCGAGGCGTCGGGGCGTGGAGGCCTTATCCTCCCCTCGACGCCGGCGAGGGGGTCCGGTGGCGATCAGCGCCTGAGCGGCGTGCGATCGAGGAACAAGAAGGGGCGCGCAAGGGACTTGGGCCGGCTGGTTGAGGTGGGCCAAGGCCCATGGGGGCAGTGGTGGTGGGCCGATCGGCCCAGTTGAGGGGGGGGGCTTTTCCTTTTCCTTTTGTTTTTTTTTTATTATTTTTCCAGCAGCATTTTGCCTTTTCCTTTTAGCCCATTAGGACTTTGCAAAATTATGTCATTGGCCAAGATAATTTCAAGGAATTATTGTGTAGTGCCACAAAAAGGTTGGGAGGCTTTTGGAATAGTTTGAACTTTTTATAAAGTAAAAAGCCATTTAAACTATTGTTTTAGCCACTGCTTTAATTGCTTTAGGCCATTTAAACACCTTGGAAAAATGTTGGTTCACCACCAATATTAACAAATGACTATTTGCCACAAGATGAACATTTTAGATCTCATGTCTGAAAAATTAAGAGTTTTGACTTTAGATTGTACTTGAATTTGAATCGGTGATTTGGAACAAGTGAAGATTAGCAACAGTAACAATGATGACAAGGCATCATTAGAAGGGGATTACTGTAGCATGATTCTCGGGGTGTTACAGACTGCTTTCCTAAATGGAGAGTTGGATGAGTAAATTTACATGGAACAACCAGATCGGTTTGTAGTAGATGGTCAGGAAGGAAAAGTGTGCAAGTTGCTTAAGTCTTTGTATGGACTTAAGCAAGCACCCAAGCAGTGGCACGAGAAGTTTGAAAGAACTTTAACAGCTGCAGGCTTCGTTGTAAACGAAGCTGATAAATGTGTGTACTATCACCATGGTGGGAGCGAGGGAGTTATCTTTTGCTTGTATGTTGATGACATACTGATTTTTGGATCAAATCTGAATGTTATTAAGGAGGTCAAGGATTTCCTATCCCGTTGTTTTGAGATGAAGTATTTAGAAGAGGTTGATGTCATTCTGAACATCAAGTTGTTGAGAGACGATGATGGTGGGATTACATTGCTTCAATCTCACTATGTGGAAAAGATCTTGAGTCGCTTTGGCTATAGTGACTGCAAGCCCTCTCCAACACCGTATGATGCTAGTATGCTGCTTCGAAAGAATCGAATAATTTCTATAGATAAATTGAAATATTCTTAGATTATTGGCTCGCTTATGTACTTAGCCAGTGCTACAAGACCAGGCATCTCTTTTGTTGTTAGCAAACTGAGTCGGTTTTTCTCAAAACCAGGTGATGTGCATTGGAAAGCTCTAGAGAGAGTTTTGCATTATTTGAAAGGCACTGCAAATTATGGAATTCACTACACTGGGCACCCAAAGGTGCTTGAAGGGTATAGTGACTCAGACTGGATCTCAGATGTCGATGAGATAAAGGCCACGAGCGGATATGTATTCACTCATGGAGGTGGTGCTGTTTCTTGGAAATCTTGCAAGCAGACCATCTTAACGAGGTTAACAATGGAAGCAGAACTCACAGCAGTAGATACAGCTACAGTCGAAGCAGTTTGGCTTCGTCGGCTCTTGAATGACTTGCCGGTTGTTGAGAAACATGTACCGGGTATCCTTATGAACTGTGATAATCAAACTGTGATCACGAAAGTGAGCAGCTTAAAGGATAACATGAAGTCATCAAGACACATTCAGAGAAGGTTAAACTATGTTAGAAAAATGAAAAACTCCAGAGTTATTGCATTGGATTATACCCAAACGTCTAAAAATCTGGCAGATCCTTTTACTAAGGGTATATCACGTAATATGATAGATAATGCATCGAGGAAGATGGGTATGAGACCCAAAATATGAGTCGTTCATAGTGGTAACCTAGTCTATGTGATCAGAGATCCCTTGAAAGATGTGGAAGACAAGTTGTTGATCAACTAAGAGAAGAGTATCCTTACTGTTAACAATACCACTCCATGAAGATGAAGTACTCTCCTAAATCTGCATGGCAGGTTGATGTATATCTTAATATGTTCTAAGTGGCTCATTGAAGCAGAGATGTTGTCCTGCAGAACATCTTTTGAAGAACGCACTATATGAGTCTGATTGTTAAACGTCGCAATCTATGAGAGTAGGGTTATCTCTAGTAAACTCATGACAGGTCTAGGAGTATGACGCATAAGCTCCACCCGTGAGGAAGACCCACGGTAGCCACGTATCGGGCAAGGCTTTGTGTGAAGCTAGATTCGCAGAAAACTTGCAGCTCAAGGCCCAGTCCACTATTCAAGTTGCTTACTAGTTAGCATAGAGTTCTAGGTGGAAGTTCAAGTTAACAGTCTCCACTTCAGTACCGGTATATAAAACAGTGTTTTGGGACCAAGGGCAAATTTTGTGTGCCTCTGGGATCTGGTGGGGGATTGCTGGAATTTTGTCTATTTTGAGCCAGCCCAATAGTAGTTTCAAAAATTCCTAATAAATCCTAGATGCCCACGTAGCCCATTCGTGCAAGGCGGGAGGTGGAACTGAAGTTTAGTCCCACATTGCTAGTTTAGAGGGAGTTCCACCTCTTTATAAGGGAGGTTATTTCCCCACATGTATCAGCATGAGAACAAGAGGGACATCCACGCACGCTCCTCCGCCGCCCTCCATGCCTCGTTATGACGCGCCGCGGGTTGCGGAAATGAGCCGAGCCGAGCTGAAATGTTTTTCAGTAATGGACACTAAATCCGAACGGCTCGCCTCTTCGGCTGAAGTCTGTTCGCTTTGTCTCCCTCTTTTGCTTCATCTCCCGTCGCTGGCTTCTCGCCTCCTTCTCTTGCGCCTATAAAAGGAAGGTCGCTCCTCTCAGAGAGACGCACCAGAACTTCTTGCTCTCGCCACCGGTTCCAATCTCTGAGCTGCTGCTGTCTTCCTCATCCCGGCTTGCGGCGTGCACCGCAGGTCGGGACAGTAGGCCTTCAAAACCGCACCTCTTTGAATCTTGTACGGGAGAAGGGTGATAAGGTTTTTGGGGAGTGCTCCGCACGACTACTGACTTCTTCGTCACAGACGCCCCGGACTCCGACGACTACTTCCCCGACGACGACTTCTTCCCCAACCTCGACAACCTCCGAGACAACATGGCTGGCGAGGATGTCGACCCCAAGTCCAGTTCTTCTACTTTTGTTGTCCTGTACGTGTTCTTATTCTTTCTGTTCGAGGTCCTACCACAGTTCCTTGTTCTAGTGTTTGCCCTAGATATGTTAGTTTCTACTTCATATATGCAACTTTCTCTACTATCTGCTCTAGATATGTTTGGCTACAGTTCATATATGCAGATGCTATTTATCTTCTCTCTGTCAGATCGCATGACTTGTTTTATCTCTGCTATATTAGTCATGCTTTATCTAGTATTTCTGTTAATAAAATCATTCGGTAAATTGCTCATATTTCCAACATTGACAATGCCTCCAAGGAGGGAACGACGTCCGCACACGCCGCCGCTGCCAGCACTGGGAAGCCGAGGAAGGACTTCTCCCAGGCCTCAGACTGAGCAAACCCATCGCCGCCGTATCTGGAGTCGGGGCGGCGGCGATTAGCAACGCCTGCAAACAGGGACTGGAGGGACGCAGATCCATGTTGCCGAGGCCATAGCCGTCGGGACGTCGGTGAGCCAGGCGAGTTGGGAGGGACGCAACTGTTGGGTTGCCGAGGCCGGAGCTGCCCAGCACAGGATGCCGTCAACCATGGACACCGAAGAGACGTGGGTCCAAAGTCGCGGGGGCTGGAGCGCGCCAGCAAGTACCTGCCTTGAGGAGCCCCGGGACTGTCACTAGCACTGTAGCCTCGTCGCCTCCGCGCGAGAGCCGTCACCGTGGCTCGGTGGGGGAGTAAGGGCCGCCGGGGAGGAGGGGAGGGCACCTGCGCAAGAAGGCAGGCCAGCGAACATCCCCGCCACCGGCTGCAGATCCGCACCCAACCGACGGCTGAGCAGCACCATGAGGGCTGGGCCACGCCGGGGGTAGGGAGACCGTATGGGGAGGGCGCCATGGCCGTGGCCAGCACGCCGCACTCGTCCCTGGACCGGCAAGGACGCATCACAACTGGGAGATGGGCGCCTGACACGCGCAAGGACGCGTGGAGCTCGGGGACGCGCCGGGGGGAGTGGGTGAGGGTTGGGGAAGCGCGGGAGGAACGTATCCGGCCCGCCGACACACCATCCCGGGGCACGGCACGGCCTCGCCGGCCGGCCCTCTTGCGGCGGTGCAGCAGGATGGGGGAGCTTCCGGAGGTGGATCTCGGGGCTACGCGGGGCAGGGAACACGCGTGGGGGACGGATCTGCCCCGCCGCCACTATCCTAGGGCGCGGCACGGCTTCGCCGGCCGGCCCTCTTGCGGCGGCGCAGCGGTGGCGGGCGGGCAGTGGCAGCGGCGGCGGCTGGGTGTTCCCCCGTGTCGCCAGAGGTTCCTTTTTAGAGATTTTAATATGGACTATATATATATAAAGTAAAATAAGTGAATCTACACTCTAAAATATGTCATATAAATCATACGTAGTTCATATTACAATCTCTAAAACGACATATACTCTATTTAAGAAACGAAGGGAGTACAATATCGTAAAGATAGTAGCAGGACGGCACACTTGGTTGGTTCTTGAATTGCTAGGCCACGGACCATGTATGTACTGGTGCGTGGAACAGTGGTCAGTGGCCCTAGTTAGGCGATTTCCAATCGAACTTGTCTGAAGTCCGTTCGATGTAGCAATCGAGCTAGCCTTGACAGTGATGAGTTCCGAGATTGCTCGTCCGGGAGCGAGCCTTTGAGCTGTATTTTAGTCGGCTTACGTGTGTACAGGCTCCGTAATGTGGTTGAGATGGTTAGGTGGATAGTGTTATCTTCATCCCATCAGAATTTAAATCCTAGTGCTTGCATTATTCTTGGATTTATTTTAGGATTTGATGTGCTTTCAGTAGGAGGAGATATTCCTGTCGACGACGAGGCGCCTACGGTGACTTCGTAAATCTCAATATGATATGCCGGTTCAGTCTCTCGGAGGTTCTCATAGGGATAGAATGTGCGTGTGCGCGTTCATAAAGATGAGTATATGCGCGTGTATATAAGAGCTTGTGTCAGTATTGATGCTTAATAAAAAAAATTAGGCCCGCATGGCCGCCGACGAGTTTTGACGTGGGACGCGCTCCATTGACCCCTCACCGACTGGTTCCGTTCCGTTTCTTGCACGGGACTCGACTCGATCGGTCTCCAGTAATCTAAGCATCTGTGCGCCTCAAGAGAAGTCGAATCCAAGGCACATTGGCAATACTAAACTGCTGCTCGGTGTTTGTAGTTGAAGCCAAGCGTTGTGGGTTAAACAGGGGAGCGCTCCTCTTAGTTAGAGGGCACGTTTGCATAGTGACCGAGAGGTTTATTTTATTTTATTTTTGATTTGAGAGCATTCGAGCTTTTTCTTTTGAGCGCATCGGGTTGAGCAGTTTTTTTTTTTGACGTTGTTGAGGCAGATCGGGTCGAGCAGTTTTTTTAAGGGGTATCACCAAGCTTATTACTTAAAATCCATGTGATGCGGGATACAAAAGGGATTATGGGGTTGACCAACCAAACGTACCACCCTTGATGAAGAGAATGCGAGAACTTGGCTGGCTTATCGGCATCGCTATTAGCAGCTCGACCTTCAAAGGAAAAGTTACAATTAAACATTTGAGACCTCCTATTAATTTTACTAATAATGTTTTCATATACTCCGTGGCTTCCTTTCTCTAGCGGGTTGAGCAATTGCCAACTTGCCATGCCTGGAGGTCTAGAGCGGAATGTAGTGGCGCGGCCCAAGCGCATGCACATCCCAAATCGATCTTGAGTGTTTTGTTTTGAAAAATATTCCCTTAAAATGACAGTTTTTCGCAAGCAAAATAACATGGTAGTTCTGCGGGATCGATACCCGAATTATGATATTTTTTGCTATTTACTATGTAAAAGTTTCTATACCTTGTTCGATAAAAGCTGTTCCTTTTTTATAATAAGAAAATCATTCCTTCTTCAGCGAACAAATTAATTATGTTCCTTGTTGAAACAAGTGTTCCTGTTTTTCAAAAAAGGTTCCAAAAATCCAGGTATTGGATAAAATAATAATAACTACTGAATAAACATTCTCTAGCGACTTTTCCAAACAAACAAAGCCCAATAAAGGTATCTCCAACCTATTCTCTAAAACGGACATAGTATTCGTTCACGGAGGCATCCGGACGCGTCTGCGAATACTGATACAGGAGCCACCATCCAACGCAGACCACCCACCCCATCTGGAGCGCTCAGAAGGACCAACGCTACAACCTTGACCTTCGTCTACCAGCAGTGGGCGCTCTTCGAGGTGGCCGTGGCGGCCATGGTTGTGGAGGACCCAATCTTCGTCGACCAGCAGCGGACGCTCTTCGAGGCCGCGCGCCGGCTACAACACGATCGCAGTGGACGCGATGCGTAGGCGATGGCGATTGCGAATGAAGACACTACGACCACCATCATGAGTGTCTCCTCGTTCGCGCCGGCCCGCGACGACTGTGAAGCGGGGTCGTCCGGGTCGATCATCAACCTCACCGCCACCAACAAACATCCGCGACCAGGCAGCAGACTTCGGTGAGAAAGAGTGGGAGGTGGGACACGGACGTGCCCCCATGTCTTGCTCTTCCTCGCCGGAGGTGGAACCCAGACATTTCCACGGCCGATGAAGATTTAGACTAGAAACTTTTGCTCTGTTGAAAAATCGCATGTCCACTTTTGTTTAATGAAATATGTCAAATTTTTCATGAATTTCGTCCAGTTTGCATGAAATTTATCGTGTTTGTTCATGTCACGTTCGAAAAGCGGGCGGACGGACAACCGGCTTCAATGCATTAGAAAGTTGTCCCATCGCCCTATCCGGTGCGTCGCTCCCGGCATTGAACATGTGAGGGGACCGATCAAACATGACGAGGACGGTGCTCTCGGATGGCGCGCTGCTTCAATGCTGGCTCCACTGACCGATCGTGTCCGTTCTAGGTCGACATGAATACGGTGCGGGAAGCAGAGCTGTCGGGTGGAAGAGGACGCTGTCGCGGGAGATGATTTTGGGTGGGATCCCGTTGTATGACGCTACATGGCGGCAGTCTGGATGACCGCAAAGCTTCGTCCGGACAACTTGATCGGACGATTTGCGGCCTATTTGAAGGATTCGCGTTGGGATGCTTTAATGTACTTGTCCGTTCCCACATTTTATTTAGTCTTACCATGAATCATGTGCACAAAAATATTCATCTGAGGTTCTATTCTGAATCGAAAACAGTGACACTTGTGTTTAGCGACATACTCTCTCTCTCTCTTTGTCTGTTCACCACAGCGCAAGCCTTCACCACTTTGCAACTTTGAGCCCAAATAATAATAGACTCGTAATTGCAGATTACTAAGTGCAGACTATCTTTGGGTAACTTTTTGACGATGAAAATGCAAATCCATGGTATTATGCTGCCGGTGCAGTGCACCTATATGGGGTGTCAGTCAATATTTCCAACTCTATTTTGCATTTTAATAATGATGAGATCATCCACAATGCAAATGAGTTAGGAGTTTCACTAGGTAGTAATGATAGTGAAATTTCAAAATCTGTTAATGTTTTTCTCGACCTAGAAGCGGATCGTGCCTTAGAATTAATCCGTAACATAGCTGCGGTTAAACCCATGAACGATTCGGATATTGATGCTTTGGGTGTTAGGGTACTCGATTCGTTGTGTGCGGATCTTGCCCATCCACTCACTGAGATTCAGGAGGATGATGGCTTGTTACCCCTGGAGAAGAGTGCTCCGGTAGAGGAGCTGGAGGTTAGAGCCGCAGAACTCGGTTGTGAGGACCGGGTGGAGGAGGAGAACAAGCCTAAGCGAAAGTGGAGGCGTAAGATTTATCCAACATCAGCGGTGCGTCGGAGTGCTAGGGTCCGTACAGCCAAAAAATTCCATGATGAACTATGAGAGGCATCTTCTGGAATAGCAGAGGTCTGTTGGACTTGGCTAAACATAGGTTTCTTGCGGATGTTTCCATTGAGCATAAGTTGGATTTTATTGCCCTCTCCGAGACAGGAAGGGACAATTTCTCTCCTCAGTTCCTGAACACTTTGTCCGGCGGTGTTGATTTTGATTGGCATTGCCTTCCGCCAAGGGGTAGATCAGGGGGGATCCTTCTTGGGGTGAAGTGTGAAGCTGGAAGTCCGAACTGTAGTGATGGGTGACTTTGCCGTAAAATTTCGGGTAAGATCCAAAGTCGATGGCTTTAATTGGGCACTAGTTGCGGTGTATGGGGCCGCACAGCCAGAATTAAAACCAGACTTTTTGGCAGATCTTGTCAGGATTTGCGGATCTGAGCAGCTTCCAATTTTGGTTGGAGGAGATTTCAACATTATTAGGAGGAGAGATGAAAATAACAATGACAATTTCGACGCCAGGTGGTCGTTTATGTTTAACACCATCATAGAATGCTTGGATCTCAGAGAGATAGAGCTTTCAGGTCAAAAATTCACGTGGGCCAACACTTTGCAAAACCCAACGTATGAGAAGCTAGATAGAGTCCTAGCAAGCGTTGAGTGGGAACAGAAATTCCCCCTGGTTACAGTCCAAGCATTATCCCGCGGTATCTCAGACCACACACCTCTGCTAGTGGATTCTGAGGAGGCAACGCATGTGGGTAACAAAAATACTTTCTCTTTCGAACTTGCGTGGTTTGAAAGAGAAGGGTTCCTGGATCTGATAGCCAGAGAATGGGCGAAAGATGCAGGAGGAAGATCTCCGATTGAGAGATGGCAGAATAAGATTAGGAACTTGAGAAGTTTCTTGCGAGGTTGGGCTAAGCATCTTAGTGGGAGTTATAATATAGAAAAGGAGAGACTCCTTACTCTTATTCAGTCCTTAGATGTGAAAGCTGAGTCCACAATTCTGCAGTCCGCAGAGCTTCATGCTAAAGTGGATGCGGAGATGAGATTGAAAGAGCTGTTGAGAGAGGAGGAGTTGAAATGGTCATTGCGAGTTAAGGTTCGTAAAGTTGTCCAAGGGGACGCCAATACTCAATTCTTCCATATGATTGCCAATGGCAAGCACAGAAAGAAAAGAATCTTTCAGCTTGAGCAAGACGAGGGTATGATCATTGGACAAGAGAACCTAAAGCTTTACATTACCAACTATTACAAGCAGCATTTTGGGCCTCCAGAGGATAACTTTGTGTCCCTGGATGAGTCGAGAATTGAGGGTGTGCCTCAGTTCGCTGCCGATGAGAATGAGGTATTGACTACGCCGTTCTCGGAGAAAGAGGTGTTTGACGCGATTGCAGAGATGAAGAACTATAAGGCTCCGGGGCCGGATGGATTTCCTGCTGAGTTTTATAAGAGATGTTGGCATATTATTAAAGGGGATCTGCTACCGATGTTCCTGAAGGAAATATGCCCTAGAGGCAATACTAAAGTTATTATTTATTTCCTCATATCATGATAAATGTTTATTATTCATGCTAGAATTGTATTAACCGGAAACATGATACATGTGTGACTACATAGACAAACATAGTGTCACTAGTATGCCTCTACTTGACTAGTTCATTGATCAAAGATGGTTATGTTTCCTAACCATAGGCATGTGTTGTCATTTGATTAATGGGATCACATCATTAGGATAATGATGTGATTGACTTGACCCATTCCGTTAGCTTAGCACTTGATCGTTTAGTATGTTGCTATTGCTTTCTTCATGACTTATACAAAGTTCCTACAACTATGAGATTGTGCAACTCCCGTTTACCGGAGGAACACTTTGTATGCTACCAAACGTCACAACGTAACTGGGTGATTATAAAGGTGCTCTACAGGTGTCTCCAAAGGTACATGTTGAGTTGGCATAATTCGAGATTAGGCTTTGTCACTCCGATTGTCGGAGAGGTATCTTTGGGCCTTCTCGGTAATACTCATCACCTAAGCCTTGCAAGCATTGTAACTAATGAGTTAGTTATGAAATGATGTATTACGGAACGAGTAAAGAGACTTGCCGGTACCAAGATTGAACTAGGTATTGGATACCGATGATCGAATCTCGGGCAAGTAACATACCGATGACAAAGGGAACAACTTATGTTGTTATGCGGTTTGACCGATAAAGATCTTCGTAGAATATGTAGGGACCAATATGAACATCCAGGTTCCACTATTGGTTATTGACCGAGAATAGTTCTAGGTCATGTCTACATAGTTCTCGAACCCGTAGGGTCCACACGCTTAACATTACGATGACAGTTTTATTATGAGTTTATAAGTTTTGATGTACCGAAGGTTGTTCGGAGTCCCGGATGTGATCACGGACATGACGAGGAGTCTCTAAATGGTCGAGACATAAAGATTGATATATTGGATGACTATATTCGACACGGAAGTGTTCCGCTGTTTTCGGAGAAAACCGGAGTCTTGGAGGGTTACCGAACCCCCCGGGAACTAATGGGCCTTGTTGGGCCCTAGTGGTGAGAGAGAGGGCGGCCAGGCTAGAGGCGCGCCTCCCTTGAGTCCGAATAGGACAAGGAAGGAAGGCGCCCGCCTTTCCCTCTCCCTCCTTCCTTCCCCCTCCTTCTTGAATAGGAAGGGAGGCGGCAAACCTACTTGGAGTAGGTTTCCTCCCAGGGCGAGCCTCCCCTTGGCCGCCCCTCCTCCTCCCCCCTTTATATACGGGAGGGGGGGCACCCATAGACACACAAGTTGATCTACGATCGTTCCTTAGCCGTGCGGTGCCCCCTCCACCATAATCCACCTCGGTCATATCGTCGGAGTTTAGGCGAAGCCTGCGCCGTAGAACATCATCATCATCACCACGCCGTCGTCTTGTGGAACTCATCCCCGACGCCGCTGGATTGGAGCCCGGGACGCCATCGAGCTGGACGTGTGCTGAACACGGAGGTGCCGTACGTTCGGTGCTTGGATCGGTCGAATCGTGAAGACATACGACTACATCAACCGTGTTGTCATAACGCTTCCGCTTAACGGTCTACGAGGGTACGTAGACAAGACTCTCCCCTCTCGTTGCTATGCCATCACCATGATCTTGCATGTGCGTAGGAAATTTTTTGAAATTACTACGTTCCCCATCAGTGGCATCAGAGCCTAGGTTTTATGTGTTGATGTTATATGCACGAGTAGAACACAAATGAGTTGTGGGCGATACAAGTCATACTGCTTACCAGCATGTCATACTTTGGTTCGGCGGTATTGTTGGATGAAGCGGCCCGGACCGACATTACGCGTACACTTACGCGAGACTCGTTTTATCACCGTGCTTTGCACACAAGTGACTAGCGGGTGTCAGTTTCTCCAACTTTAGTTGAACCGAGTGTGGCTACGCCCGGTCCTTGCGAAGGTTAAAACAGCACCAACTTGACGAACTATCGTTGTGGTTTTGATGCGTAGGTAAGAACGGTTCTTGCTCAGCCCGTAGCAGCCACGTAAAACTTGCAACAACAAAGTAGAGGACGTCTAACTTGTTTTTGCAGGGCATGTTGTGATGTGATATGGTCAAGACGTGATGCTATATTTTATTGTATGAGATGATCATGTTTTGTAACCGAAGTTATCGGCAACTGGCAGGAGCCATATGGTTGTCGCTTTATTGTATGAAATGCAAACGCCCTGTAATTGCTTTACTTTATCACTAAGCGGTAGCAATAGTCGTAGAAGCAACAGATGGCATAAACTACAACGATGCTACGATGGAGATCAAGGTGTCGCGCCGGTGACGATGGTGATCATGACGGTGCTTCGGAGATGGAGATCACAAGCACAAGATGATGATGGCCATATCATATCACTTATATTGATTGCATGTGATGTTTATCCTTTATGCATCTTATTTTGCTTTGATTGACGGTAGAATTTTAAGATGATCTCTCACTAAAATTATCAAGAAGTGTTCTCCCTGAGTATGCACCATTGCCAAAGTTCGTCGTGCCCAGACACCACGTGATGATCGGGTGTGATAAGCTCTACGTCCATCTACAACGGGTGCAAGCCAGTTTTGCACACGCAGAATACTCAGGTTAAACTTGACGAGCCTAGCATATGCAAATATGGCCTCGGAACACGGAGACCGAAAGGTCGAGCATGAATCATATAGTAGATATGATCAACATAAAGATGTTCACCATTGAAAACTACTCCATCTCACGTGATGATCGGTTATGGTTTACTTGATTTGGGTCACGTGATCACTTAGATGACTAGAGAGATGTCTGTCTAAGTGGGAGTTCTTAAGTAATATGATTAATTGAACTTAAATTTGTCATGAACTTAGTCCTGGTAGTATTTTGCAAATTATGTTGTAGATCGATAGCTCGCGTTGTTGCTTTCATATGTTTATTTTGATATGTTCCTAGAGAAAATTGTGTTGAAAGATGTTAGTAGCAATGATGCGGATTGGATCGGTGATCTGAGGTTTATCCTCATTGCTGCACAGAAGAATTATGTCCTTAATGCACCGCTAGGTGACACACCTATTGCAGGAGCAGATGCAGACGTTATGAACGTCTGGCTAGCTCAATATGATGACTACTTGATAGTTTCGTGCACCATGCTTAATGGCTTAGAATCGGGACTTCAAAGACGTTTTGAATGTAATGGACCATATGAGATGTTCCAGGAGTTGAAGTTAATATTTCCAGCAAATACCCAAGTTGAGAGATATGAAGTCTCCAACAAGTTCTATAGCTAAAAAATGGAGGAGAATCGCTCAACTAGTGAGCATGTGCTCAGATTGTCTGGATACTTCAATCGCTTGAATCAAGTGGGAGTTAATCTTCTAGATAAGATAGTGATTGACAGAATTCTCTAGTCACCATCACTAAGTTACTAGAACTTCGAGATGAACTATAGTATGCAAGGGATGACGAAAACGATTCCCGAGCTCTTCGTGATGTTGAAATCAACGAAGGTAGAAATCAAGAAAGAGCATCAAGTGTTGATGATTGACAAGACCACTAGTTTCAAGAAAAGGACAAAGGAAAGAAAGGAAACTTCAAGTAGAATGGCAAACAAGTTGTCACTCCGTGAAGAAGACCAAAGCTGGACCAAAGCCTGAAACCGAGTGTTTACATCGCAAAGGAAATGGTCACCGAAGCGGAAATGCCCGAATATTTGGTGGATAAGAAGGATGGCAAAGTGAACAAGGGTATATTTGATATACTGGTGTTTGATGTGTGCCTTACTTGTGTTTATAGTAGCCCCGAGTATTTGATACTTGTTAGGTTGCTAAGATTAGTAACTCAAACAGAGTTACGAATAAACAGAGACTAGTTGAAGGGAAGTGACGATGAGTGTTGGAAGTAGTTCCAAGATTGATATGATCATCATCGCACACTCCCTATACTTTCGGGATTAGTGTTAAACCTAAATAAATGTTATTTGGCGCTTGCATTGAGCATGAATATGATTTGATCATGTTTATTGCAATACGGTTATTCATTTAAAGTCGAGAATAATTGTTGTTCATTTACATGAATAAAACCTTCAATGGTCATACACCCAATGAAAATATTTTGTTGGATCTCGATCGTAGTGATACACATATTCATAATATTGATGCCAAAAGATGCAAAGTTAATAATGATAGTGCAACTTATTTGTGGCAATCGCCGTTTGGGTCATATCGATTGTAAAGCGATGAAGAAACTCCATAAAGATGGATTTTGGAATCACTTGGTTATGAATCATTTGATGCTTGCGAACCGTGCCTTTTGTGCAAGATGACTAAAACTCCGTTCTCCGAACAATGGAACAAGCTACGACTTATTGGAAATAATACATACCGATGTATGTGATCCAATGAGTGTTGATGCTCGTGGCAAGTATCGTTATTTTCTGACCTTCACAAGATGATTTGAGCAGATATGGGTATATCTACTTGATGAAACATAGGTCTGAAATAGTTGAAAGGTTCAAAGAATTTTAGAGTGAAGTGGAAAAATCATCGTAACAAGAAAATAAAGTTTCTGTGATCTGATCGCGGAGACGAATATTTGAGTTACGAGTTTGGTATTCAATTAAAACAATGTGGAATAGTTTCACAGCTCACGCCACCTGGAACACCACAACGTTATGGTGTGTACGAACGTCGTAACTGCACTTTATTGATATGGTGCGATCTATGATGTCTCTTACTGATTAACCACTATTATTTTGGGGTTATGCATTAGAGACAGCTGCATTCACATTAAAAGGGCACCATCTAAATCCGTTGAGATGACACCAGATGAACTATGGTTTAGCAAGAAACCCAAGTTGTCGTTTCTTAAAGTTTGGGGTTGTGATGCTTATGTGAAAAAGTTTCATCCTGATAAGCTCAAACCCAAATTAGAGAAGTGCGTCTTCATAGAATACCCAAAGGAAATTGTTGGGTACACCTTCTATCACAGATCCGAAAGCAAGATTTTCGTTGCTAAAAATGGATCCTTTCTAGAGAAGGAGTTTCTCTCAAAAGAAGTGAGTGGGAGGAAAGTAGAGCTTGATAAGGTAATTTGTACCTTCTCCCGAATTGGAAAGTAGTTCATCACAGAAATCAGTTCCAGTGATTCCTACACCAATTAGTGAGGAAGCTAATGATGATGATCATGAAACTTCAGATCAAGTTACTACAAAACCTCGTAGGTCTTCCAAAGTACAGTCCGCACCAGAGTGGTATGGTAATCCTGTTCTGGAAGTCATGTTACTCGACCATGATGAACCTATAAACTATGAGGAAGCGATGATGAGCCCAGATTCCGCGAAATGGCTTGAGGCCATGAAAACTGAGATGGGATCCATATATGAGAACAAAGTGTGGACTTTGGTTGACTTGCCCGATGATCGGCAAGCCATTGAGAATAAATGGATCTTTAAGAAGAAGACTGACGCTGATGGTAATGTAACTATCTATAAAGCTCAACTTGTTGCGAAAGGTTTTCGACAAGTTCAAGGGGTTGACTACGATGAGACTTTCTCACCCGTAGCGATCTTAAGTCTGTCCGAATCATGTTAGCGATTGTTGCATTTTATGATTATGAAATTTGGCAGATGGATGTCAAAACTACATTCCTGAATGGATTTCTGGAAGAAGAGTTGTATATGATGCAACCGGAGGGTTTTGTCGATCCTAAGGGAGCTAACAAAGTGTGCAAGCTCCAGCGATCAATCTATGGTCTGGTGCAAGCCTCTCGGAGTTGGAATAAATGCTTTGATATTGTGATCAAAGATATGGTTTTATCTGCACTTTTGGAGAAGCCTGTATTTACAAGAAAGTGAGTGGGAGCTCTGTAGCATTTCTAATATTAGATGTGGATGACATATTGTTGATTGGAAATGATATAGAATTTTTGGATAGCATAAAAGGATACTTGAATAAAAGTTTTTCAATGAAAGACCTCGGTGAAGCTGCTTACATTTTGGGCATTAAGATCTATAGAGATAGATCAAGACACTTGATTGGACTTTCACAAAGCACGTACCTTGATAAAGTGTTGAAAAGGTTCAATATGGATCAGGCGAAGAAAGGGTTCTTGCCTGTATTACAAGGTATAAAGTTGAGTCAGACTCAATGCCCGACCACTGCAGAAGATAGAGAGAAAATGAAAGGAGTTCCCTATGCTTCAGCCATAGGCTCTATCTGTTGGGGATCGTAGCAGAAATTCAAAATTTTCCTACGTGTCACCAAGATCTATCTATGGAAAAACCAGCAATGAGGGGAAGGAGAGTGCATCTACATACCCTTGTAGATCGCTAAGCGGAAGCGTTCAAGAGAACGGGGTTGAAGGAGTCGTACTCGTCGTGATCCAAATCACCGGAGATCCTAGTGCCGAACGGACGGCACCTCCGTGTTCAACACACGTACAGCCCGGTGACGTCTCCCATGCCTTGATCCAGCAAGGAGAGAGGAAGAGGTTGAGGAAGACTCCATCCAGCAGTAGCACAACAGCGTGGTGGTGGTGGAGGAGCGTGGCAATCCTGCAGGGCTTCGCCAAGCACCGCGGGAGAGGAGGAGTACTTGGGAGAGGGGAGGGCTGCGCCAGAACTTGTGTGCGGCTGCCCTCCCACCCCCCACATATATATAGGGGCAAGGGAGAGGGGGGCCGGCCCCCTCAGATCCAATCCGAGGAGGGGGCGGCGGCCAAGGGGGGGAGGAGTGCCTCCCAAGTCAAGTGGAGGCCCTCCCCCCTTAGGGTTTTCCCTCTCCCATGCGCATGGGCCTTGGGGGGGGCCATTAAGGCTAGGGCGCCCCCCTACAACCCATGCTACTGTATTGGACGTGGTGGAACAATTTCCGGACCTCCGGACCCCTCCGGAATCCTCCGGAATCTTCTGGAAGCTTCCCCAACAGTGGTATCAGAGCTAGGTCTATTGCATAGATTCTTTGCACGAGTAGAACACAAAGTAGTTGTGGGCATTGATTTTGTTCAATATTCCTACCGTTACTAGTCCAATCTTGTTTCGACGGTATTGTGGGATGAAGCGGCCCGGACCGACCTTACACGTGCACTTACGTGAGACAGGTTCCACCGATTGACATGCACTTGGTGCATAAGGTGGCTAGCGGGTGCCAGTCTCTCCCACTTTAGTCGAAACGGATTCGATGAAAAGGGTCCTTATGAAGGGTAAATAGCAATTGATATATCACGTTGAGGTTTTTGCGTAGGTAAGAAACGTTCTTGCTAGAAACCCATAGCAGCCACGTAAACACATGCAAACAACAATTAGAGGACGTCTAACTTGTTTTTGCAGGGTATGCTATGTGATGTGATATGTCCAAGAAGAATGTGATGAATGATATGTGATGTATGAGATTGATCATGTTCTTGTAATAGGAATCACGACTTGCATGTCGATGAGTATGACAACCGGCAGGAGCCATAGGAGTTGTCTTAATTTATTGTATGACCTGCGTGTCATTGAACAACGCCATGTAATTACTTTACTTTATTGCTAACTGGTAGCCATAGTAGTAGAAGTAATAAGTTGGCGAGACAACTTCATGGAGACACGATGATGGAGATCATGATGATGGAGATCATGGTGTCATGCCGGTGACGATGATGATCATGGAGCCCCGAAGATGGAGATCAAAAGGAGCAATATGATATTGGCCATATCATGTCACTATTTGATTGCATGTGATGTTTATCATGTTTATACATCTTATTTGCTTAGAACGACGGTAGTAAATAAGATGATCCCTCATTAAAATTTCAAGAAAGTGTTCCCCCTAACTGTGCACCATTGCAAAAGTTCGTCGTTTCGAAGCACCACGTGATGATCGGGTGTGATAGATTCTTACGTTCACATACAACGGGTGTAAACCAGATTTACACACGCAAAACACTTAGGTTAACTTGACGAGCCTAGCATGTACAGACATGGCCTCGGAACACAAGAGACCGAAAGGTCGAGCATGAGTCGTATAGTAGATACGATCAACATGAAGATGTTCACCGATGATGACTAGTCCGTCTCACGTGATGATCGGACATGGCCTAGTTGACTCGGATCATGTAATCACTTAGATGACTAGAGGGATGTCTATCTGAGTGGGAGTTCATAAGATGAACTTAATTATCCTGAAAATAGTCAAAAGATCTTTGCAAATTATGTCGTAAGCTCGCGCTTTAGTTCCACTGTTTAGATATGTTCCTAGAGAAAATATAGTTGAAAGTTGACAATAGCGATTATGCGAACAGTAGAAAGCTTATGTCCTTAATGCACCGCTCAGTGTGCTGAACCCCAAACGTCGTTTGTGGATGTTGCGAACATCGGTCATACACGTTTTGATAACTACGTGATAGTTCAGTTAAACGGTTTAGAGTTGAGGCACCAAAGACGTTTTCGAAACGTCGCAGAACATATGAGATGTTTCGAGGGCTGAAATTGGGATTTCAGGCTCGTGCCCACGTCAAGAGGTATGAGACCTCCGATGATTTTCTTAGCCTGCAAACTAAGGGAGAAAAGCTCAAACGTTGAGCTTGTGCTCAGATTGTCTGAGTGCGACAATCGCTTGAATCGAGTGGGAGTTGATCTTCCAGAGATAGTGATGTTTCTCCAAAGTCATTGCCACCAAGCTGCTAGAGCTTCGTGGTGAACTATAACATATCAGGGATAGATATGATGATCCTTGAGGTATTCACGATGTTTGACGCCGCGAAAATAGAAATCAAGAAGGAGCATCAATTGTTGATGGTTGGTGAAACCACTAGTTTCAAGAAGGGCAAGGGCAAGAAGGGATACTTCATGCAACGGCAAATCAGCTGCTGCTCTAGTGAAGAAACCCAAGGTTGAACCCAAACCAGAGACTAAGTGCTTCTGTAATAAGGGGAACAACCACTGGAGCAGAATTACCCTAGATACTTGGTAGATGAGAAGGCTGGCAAGGTCGATAGAAGTATGTTGGATATACATTATGTTAATGTGTACTTTACTAGTACTCCTAGTAGCACCAGGGTATTAAGATACCGGTTCGGTTGCTAAGTGTTAGTAACTCAAATAAAAGAGCTACGGAATAAACGGAGACTAGCTAAAGGTGAGTCGACGGTATGTGTTGAAGTGTTTCCAAGTTTGATGTGATCAAACATCGCACGCTCCCTCTACCATCAAGATTAGTATTAAACCTGAATAATTGTCATTTGGTGTTTATGCTGAGCATAGACATGATTGGATTATGTCTATCGCAATACGGTTACTCATTTAAGGAGAATAATGGTTACTCTATTTATTTGAATAATACCTTCAATGGTCTTGCACCTAAAGGAATGGTTTATTGAATCTCGATCGTAGTGATACACATTTTCATGCCAAAAGATATAAGATAGTAATGATAGTACCACTTACTTGTGGCACTGCCATGTAGGTCATATTGGTATAAAACGCATGAAGAAGCTCCATGTTGATGGATCTTTGGACTCACTCGTTTTTTAAAAGATTGAGACATGTGAACCATGTCCATTGGTATATACGCATAAAGAAACTCCATGCAGATGGATCGTTTGGACTCACTTGATTTTGAATCACTTGAGATATGCAAATCATACCACGTGGGCAAGATGACTGAAAAGCCTCGTTTTCAGTAAGATGGAACAAGAGAGCAACTTGTTGGAAGTAATACATTTTGATGTGTGCTGTCCAATGAGTGCCGAGGCACGCAGTGGATATCGTTATGTTCTTACTTCACAGATGATTTGAGTAGATGCTAAGTGTATTTATTTGATGAAACACAAGTCTGAATCATTGAAAGGTTCAAGTAATTTCAGAGTGAAGTTGAAGATCATCGTGACAAGAGGATAAAATGTCTATGATATGATCATAGAGATGAGTATCTGAGTTACGAGCTTTGGCACGCAACAAAGACATTGTGGAAACTGTTTCACGATTAATACCGCCTGGAACACCATAGTGTGATGGTGTGTCCGAACATCATAGTTGCACCCTATTGGATATGGTGCGTACTATGATGTCTCTTATCGAATTACCACTATCGTTCATGGGTTAGGCATTAGAGACAACCGCACTCACTTTAATAGGGCACCACGTAATTCCGTTGAGACGACACCGTTTGAACTATGGTTTGGAGAAACCTAAGTTGTCGTTTCTTGAAAGTTTGGGGCTGCGACACTTATGTGAAAAAGTTTCATCGTGATAAGCTCGAACCCAAAACGGATAAATACATATTCATAGGACACCCAAAACAGTTGGGTATACCTCCTAATTCAGATCCGAAAGCAATAGGGATTATTTCTTGAATCGGGTCCTTTCTCGAGAAAAGTTTGTCTCGAAGAATTGAGTGGGAGGATGGTGGAGACTTGATGAGGTTATTGAACCGTCACTTCAACAAGTGTGTAGCAGGGCACAAGAAGCTGCTCCTGTGGCGCCTACACCAATTGAAGTAGAAGCTTATGATAGTGATCATGAAGTTTTGGATCAAGTCACTACCGTACCTCGTAGGGTGACAAGGATGCGTACTGCTTCAGAGTGGTACGGTAATCCTGTCTTGAAGGTCATGTTGCTAGACAACAATGAACCTACGAGCTATGGAGAAGCGATGGTGGGCCCAAATTTCGACAGATGGTTAGAAGCCATGAAATCCGAGATAGGATCCATGTATCAGAACAAAGCATGGACTTTGGTGGACTTGCCCAATGATCGGCAAGCCATTGAGATAAATGGATATTTAAGAAGAAGACGGACGTGGACGGTAATGTCACCGTCTGTGAAGCTCGACTTGTGGCGAAGAGGTTTTCACAAGTTCAAGGAGTTGACTGCGATGAGATTTTCTCATCCGTAGCGATGCTTAAGTCCGTCTGAATCATGTTAGCATGAGCTGCATTTATGAAATCTGGCAGATGGATGTCAAAACGAGTTTCCTTACCAGTCTTTGTAAGGAAAGGTTGTATGTGATACAATCAGAAAGTTTTTGTCGATCCTAAGGATGCTATGAAGGAAATATGCCCTAGAGGCAATAATAAAGTTATTATTTATTTCCTCATATCATGATAAATGTTTATTATTCATGTGTGAATACATAGACAAACATATAGTCACTAGTATGCCTCTACTTGACTAGCTCATTAATCAAAGATGGTTATGTTTCCTGACCATAGACATGTGTTGTCATTTGATTAATGGGATCACATCATTAGGAGAATGATGTGATTGACATGACCCATTCTACTAGCCTAGCACTTGATCGTTTAGTATACTGCTATTGCTTTCTTCATGACTTATACAAAGTTCCTGCAACTATGAGATTGTGCAACTCCTTACACCGAAGAACATTTTGTGTGCTACCAAACGTCACAACGAATCGGGTGATTATAAAGGTGCTCTACAGGTGTGTTTCAAGGTACATGTTGGGTTGGCATAATTCGAGATTAGGATTTGTCACTCCGATTGTCGGAGAGGTATCTCTGGGCCCTCTCGGTAATACTCATCACCTAAGCCTTGCAAGCATGTAACTAATGAGTTAGTTATGAGATGATGTATTACGGAACGAGTAAAGAGACTTGCCGGTAACGAGATTGAACTAGGTATTGGATACCGACGATCAAATCTCGGGTAAGTAACATACCGATGACAAAGGGAACAACGTATGTTGTTATGCGGTTTGACCGATAAAAGATCTTCGTAGAATATGTAGGAACCAATATGGGCATCCAGGTAACGCTATTGGTTATTGACCGAGAATGGTTTTAGGTCATGTCTACATAGTTCTCGAACCCGTAGGGTCCGCACGCTTAACGTTTCGATGACAGTTTTATTATGAGTTTATAAGGTTTGATGTACCGAAGGTTGTTCGGAGTCCCGGATGTGATCACGGACATGACGAGGAGTCTCGGAATGGTCGAGACATAAAGATTGATATATTGGACGACTATATTCGGACACCGGAAAGGTTCCGGGTGATTTCGGAGAAAACCGGAGTGCCGAGGGGGTTACCGGAACCCCCCGGGAGAGTTAATGGGCCACATGGGCCTAGGTGGGAAGAGAGAGGGGCGGCCAGGGTGGGCCGCGCGCCCCCTCTCCCTCTGGTCCGACTGACTAGGAGGCGGCGCCCTTCCTTCCCCCTCCCCTTCCTTCCCCTCCTAGTAGGAGTAGGAAAGGAGGAATCCTACTCCTACTAGGAGGAGGATTCCTCCTCCCTGGCGCGCCTAAAGGGCGGCCGGCCTCCCCCTCCCTCCTTTATATACGGGCAGGGGCACCCATAGACACACAAGTTGATCTACGGATCGTTCCTTAGCCGTGTGCGGCGCCCCCTTCCACCATATTCCACCTCGGTCATATCGTCGCGGAGTTTAGGCGAAGCCCTGCGCCGGTAGAACATCATCATCGTCACCATGCCGTCGTGCTGACGGAACTCATCTCCGGAGCTCGGCTAGATCGGAGGGCGGAGATCGTCATCGAGCTGAACGTGTGCAGAACTCGGATGCTCCGTACGTTCGGTGCTTGTATTGGTCGGATCATGAAGACGTACGACTACATCAACCGCGTTGTGCTAACGCTTCCGCTTACGGTCTACGAGGGTACGTGGACGAACACTCTCCCCTCTCGTTGCTATGCCATCACCATGATCTTTCGTGTGCGTAGGAAATTTTTTGAAATTACTACGTTCCCCAACAGTGGCATCCGAGCCTGGTTTTATGCGTTGATGTTATATGCACGAGTAGAACACAAGTGAGTTGTGGGCGATACAAGTCATACCGCTTACCAGCATGTCATACTTTGGTTGGCGGTATTGTGAGATGAAGCGGCCGGACCGACATTACGCGTACGCTTACGCGAGACTGGTTTCACCGTTACGAGCACTCGTGCTTAAAGGTGGCTGGCGGGTGCCTGTCTCTCTCACTTAAGCTGAATCGAGTGTGGCTACGCCAGGTCCTTGCAAAGGTTAAAACAGCACCAACTTGACGAACTATCATTGTGGTTTTTGATGCGTAGGTAAGAACGGTTCTTGCTAAGCCCGTAGCAGCCACGTAAAATTTGCAACAACAAAGTAGAGGACGTCTAACTTGTTTTTGCAGGGCATGTTGTGATGTGATATGGTCAAGACGTGATGCTATATTTTATTGTATGAGATGATCATGTTTTGTAACCGGTTATCGGCAATGGCGGGAGCCATATGGTTGTCGCTTTATTGTATGAAATGCAAACATACTGTAATTGCTTTACTTTATCACTAAGCGGTAGCGATAGTCGTAGAAGCAATAGATGGCGTAAACGACAACGATGCTACAATGGAGATCAAGGTGTCGCGCCGGTGACGATGGTGATCACAACGGTGCTTCGGAGATGGAGATCGCAAGCACAAGATGATGATGGCCATATCATATCACTTATATTGATTGCATATGATGTTTATCCTTTATGCATCTTATCTTGCTTTGATTGACGGTAGCATTTTAAGATGATCTCTCACTAAAGTTATCAAGAAGTGTTCTCCCTGAGTATGCACCGTTGCCAAAGTTCGTCGTGCCGAGACACCACGTGATGATCGGGTGTGATAAGCTCTACGTCCATCTACAACGGGTGCAAGCCAGTTTTGCACACGCAGAATACTCAGGTTAAACTTGACGAGCCTAGCATATGCAGATATGGCCTCGGAACACGGAGACCGAAAGGTCGAGCGTGAATCATATAGTAGATATGATCAACATAATGATGTTCACCATTGAAAACTACTCCATTTCACATGATGATCGGTTATGGTTTAGTTGATTTGGATCACGTGATCACTTAGATGACTAGAGAGATGTCTTTCTAAGTGGGAGTTCTTAAGTAATATGATTAATTGAACTTAAATTTATCATGAACTTAGTACCTGATAGTATCTTGCTTGTCTATGTTTGTTTGTAGATAGATGGCTCGTGTTGTTGTTCCGTGGAATTTTAATGCGTTCCTTGAGAAAGCAAAGTTGAAAGATGATGGTAGCAATTACACGGACTGGGTCCGTAACTCGAGGATTATCCTCATTGCTGCACTGTAAGAGTTACGTCTGGAAGCACCGCTGGGTGCGAACTGCTGCTGATGTAACCGACGACGTTAAGAACGTCTCGCGAGCAAAGTCGATGACTACTCTATAGTTCAAGATGTGCCATGCTTTACGGCTTAGAACCGGTCTTCAACGATGTTTTGAACGTCATGGAGCATATGAGATGTTCCAAGAGTTGAAGTTAATATTTCAAGCAAATGCCCGGATTGAGAGATATGAAGTCTCCAATAAGTTCTATAGCTGCAAGATGGAAGAGAATAGTTCGTCGGTGAACACATACTCAATGTGCGGGTATAATAATCACTTGATTCAACCGGGAGTTAATCTTCCGATGATAGTGTCATTGACAAAATTCTCCAATCATCGCCACCAAGCTACAAGAGCTTTGTGATGAACTATAATATGCAAGGGATGAACAAGACTATTCCCGAGCTCTTCGCGATTTGAAAGCAGCGGAGGTAGAAATCAAGAAGGAGCATCAAGTGTTGATGGTCAACAAGACCACTAGTTTCAAGAAAAGGGCAAAGGGAAGAAGAGGGGAACTTCAAGAAGAACGGCAAGCAAGTTGCTGCTCAAGAGAAGAAACCCAAGTCCGGACCTAAGCCTGAAATCGAGTGTTTCTACCGCAAGCGATCGTCTTTGAAGCGGAACTGCCCCAAGTATTTGGCGGATAAGAAGGATGGCAAAGTGAACAAAGGTATATGTGATATACATGTTATTGATGTGTACCTAACTAGAGCTCGTAGTAGCACTGGTATTTGATCTGGTTACATTGCTAATATTTGCAACTCGAAGCAGGACTACGGAATAAGCGACCACCGCCAAGGACGAGGTGACGATGCGCGTGGGAAATGGTTCCAAAGTCGATGTGATCGCGGTCGGCACGCTACCTCTACATCTACCTTCGGGATTAGTTTTAGACCTGAATAATTGTTATTTGGTGCCTGCGTTGAGCATGAACATTATATCTGGATCTTGTTTGATGCGAGACGGTTATTCATTTAAATAAGAGAATAATGGCTGTTCTATTTATATGAGTAATATCTTTTATGGTCATGCACCTTTGAAGAGTGGCCTATTTTTATTGAATATCGATAGTAGTGATACACATATTCATAATATTGAAGCCAAAAGATGCAGAGTTGAAAATGATAGTGCAACTTATTTGTGGTAATCGCCGTTTAGGTCATATCGATTGTAAAAGCATGAAGAAACTCCATCTTGATGGACTTACGGGATCACTTGATTATGAATCACTTGGTACTTGCGAACCGTGCCTCATGGGCAAGATGACTAAAACACCGTTCTCCGGAACTATGGAGAGAGCAACAGATTTGTTGGAAATCATACATACAGATGTATGTGGTCCGATGAATGTTGAGGCTCGTGGCGGATATTGTTATTTTCTCACCTTCACAGATGATTTGAGCAGATATTGGTATATCTACTTAATGAAGCACAATTCTGAAACATTTGAAAAGTTCAAAGAATTTTAGAGTGAAGTAGAAAATCATCGTAATAAGAAAATAAAGTTTCTACGATCTGATCGTGGAGGAGAATATTTGACTTACGAGTTTGGTTTACATTTGAAACAATGCGGAATAGTTTCGCAACTCACGCCACCTGGAACACCACAACGAAATGGTGTGTCCGAACGTCGTAATCGTACTTTACTTGATATGGTGCGATCTATGATGTCTCTTAACGATTTACCGCTATCGTTTTGGGGTTATGCTTTAGAGACGGCCGCATTCACGTTAAATAGGGCACCATCAAAATCCGTTGAGACGACGCCTTATAAACTGTGGTTTGGCAAGAAACCAAAGTTGTCGTTTCTTAAAGTTTGGGGCTGCGATGCTTATGTGAAGAAACTTCAACCAGATAAGCTTGAACCCAAATCGAGAAATGTGTCTTCATAGGATTACCCAAAAGAGACTGTTGGGCACACCTTCTATCACAGATCCGAAGGCAAGACATTCGTTGTTAAGAATGGATCCTTTCTAGAGAAGGAGTTTCTCTCGAAAGAAGTGAGTGGGAGGAAAGTAGAACTTGATGAGATAATCAGTATCTACTCCCTTATTGGAAGGTAGTTCATCACGAGAACCGGTTCTGTGACGACTACACCAATTAGTGAGGAAGCTAATGATATTGATCATGAAACTTCAGATCAAGTTTCGCTGAACCTCGAGGTCTACCAGAGTAAGATCCGCACAGTGAGTGGTACGGTAATCCTATTCGGAAGTCATGTTACTTGACCATGATGAACCTACGAACTATGAGGAAGCGATGATGAGCCCAGATTCCGCAAAATGGCTAGAGGCCATGAAATCTGAGATGGGATCCATGTATGAAAACAAAGTGTGGACTTTAGTTGACTTGCCCGATGATCGGCAAGCCATTGAGAATAAATGGATCTTTAAGAATAAGACTGACGCTGATGGTAATGTTACTGTCTATAAAGCTCGACTTGTTGCGAAAGGTTTTCGACAAGTTCAAGGGGTTGACTACGATGAGACTTTCTCACCCGTAGCGATGCTTAAGTCTGTCCAAATCATGTTGGCTATTGCTGCATTTCATGATTATGAAATTTGGCAAATGGATGTCAAGACTGCATTCTTGAATGGATTTCTAGAAGAAGAGTTGTATATGATGCAGCCGGAAGGTTTTGTTGAGCCAAAAGGTGCTGACAAAGTGTGCAAGCTCTAGTGTTCCATTTATGGACTGGTGCAAGCATCTCGGAGTTGGAATAAACACTTTGATAGTGTGATCAAAGCATATGGTTTTATACAGACTTTTGGAGAAGCCTGTATTTACAAGAAAATGAGTGGGAGCTCTGTAGCATTTCTAGTTTTATATGTTGACGACATATTATTAATTGGAAATGATATAGAATTTCTGGATAGCATAAAAGGATACTTGAATAAAAGTTTTTCAATGAAAGACCTCGGTGAAGCTGCTTACATATTGGGCATCAAGATCTATAGAGATAGATCAAGACGCTTAATAGGACTTTCACAAAGCACATACCTTGACAAAATTTTGAAAAAGTTCAAAATGGATCAGGCAAAGAAAGGATTCTTGCCTGTGATACAAGGTGTGAAGATGAGTCAAACTCAATGCCCGACCACAGCAGAAGATAGAGAGAAAATGAAAAATGTTCCCTATGCTTCAGCCATAGGCTCTATCATGTATGCAATGCTGTGTACCAGACCTGACGTATGCTTAGCAATAAGCTTGGCAGGAAGGTACCAAAGTAATCCAGGAGTGGATCACTGGACAGCGGTCAAGAACATCCTGAAATACCTGAAAAGGACTAAGGATATGTTTCTCGTATATGGAGGTGACAAAGAGCTAGTCGTAAATGATTACGTCGATGCAAGCTTTGACACTGATCCGGACGATTCTAAATCGCAAACCGGATACGTGTTTATATTAAACGGTGGAGCTGTAAGTTGGTGCAGTTCTAAACAAAGCGTCGTGGCGGGATCTACATGTGAAGCGGAGTACATAGCTGCTTCTGAAGCAGCGAATGAAGGAGTCTGGATGAAGGAGTTCATTTCCGATCTAGGTGTCATACCTAGTGCATCGGGACCAATGAAGATCTTCTGTGACAATACTGGTGCAATTGCCTTGGCAAAGGAATCCAAATTTCACAAGAGGACCAAGCACATCAAGAGACGCTTCAATTCCATTTGGGACCAAGTCCAAGTGGGAGACATAGAGATTTGCAAGATACATACGGATCTGAATGTTGCAGACCCGTTGACTAAGCCTCTCTCACGAGCAAAACATGATCAGCACCAAGACTCCATGGGTGTTAGAATCATTACTATGTAATCTAGAATATTGACTCTAGTGCAAGTGGGAGACTGAAGGAAATATGCCCTAGAGGCAATAATAAAGTTATTATTTATTTCCTCATATCATGATAAATGTTTATTATTCATGCTAGAATTGTATTAACCGGAAACCTAATACATGTGTGAATACATAGACAAACATATAGTCACTAGTATGCCTCTACTTGACTAGCTCATTAATCAAAGATGGTTATGTTTCCTGACCATAGACATGTGTTGTCATTTGATTAATGGGATCATATCATTAGGAGAATGATGTGATTAACATGACCCATTCTGTTAGCCTAGCACTTGATCGTTTAGTATACTGCTATTCCTTTCTTCATGACTTATACAAAGTTCCTGCAACTATGAGATTGTGCAACTCCCGTTTACCGGAAGAACACTTTGTGTGCTACCAAACGTCACAACGTAACTGGGTGATTATAAAGGTGCTCTACAGGTGTTTCTGAAGGTACATGTTGGGTTGGCATAATTCGAGATTAGGATTTGTCACTTCGATTGTCGGAGAGGTATCTCTGGGCCCTCTCGGTAATACTCATCACCTAAGCCTTGCAAGCATGTAACTAATGAGTTAGTTATGAGATGATGTATTACGGAACGAGTAAAAAGACTTGCCAGTAACGAGATTGAACTAGGTATTGGATACCGACGATCAAATCTCGGGTAAGTAACATACCGATGACAAAGGGAACAACGTATGTTGTTATGCGGTTTGACCGATAAAAGATCTTCGTAGAATATGTAGGAACCAATATGGGCATCCAGGTCCCGCTATTGGTTATTGACCAAGAATGGTTTTAGGTCTTGTCTACATAGTTCTCGAACCCGTAGGGTCCGCACGCTTAACGTTTCGATGACAGTTTTATTATGAGTTTATAAGTTTTGATGTACCGAAGGTTGTTCGGAGTCCCGGATGTGATCACGGGCATGACGAGCAGTCTCGGAATGGTCGAGACATAAAGATTGATATATTGGACGACTATATTCGGACACCGGAAAGGTTCCGGGTGATTTCGGAGAAAACCGGAGTGTCGGGGGGGGGGGGGGTTACCGGAACCCCCCGGGAGAGTTAATGGGCCACATGGGCCTAGGTGGGAAGAGAGAGGCGGCCGGGGTGGGCGCGCGCCCTCTCCCTCTGGTCCGGTGGACTAGGAGGGGGCCCTTTCCTTCCCCCTCCCCTTCCTTCCCCCTCCTAGTAGGAGTAGGAAAGGAGGAATCCTACTCCTACTAGGAGGAGGATTCCTCCTCCCTTGGCGCGCCCAAAGGGGCCGGCCGGCCTCCCCCCTGCCTCCTTTATATACGGGGGCAGGGGGCACCCCATAGACACACAAGTTGATCTACGGATCGTTCCTTAGCCGTGTGCGGTGCCCCCTTCCACCATATTCCACCTCGGTCATATCGTCGCGGAGTTTAGGCGAAGCCTGCGCGATAGAACATCATCATCATCGCCAACACGCCGTCGTGCTGATGGAACTCATCTCCGGAGGTCGGCTAGATCGGAGGCCGGAGATCGTCATCGAGCTGAACGTGTGCTGAACTCGGAGGCTTCGTACGTTCGGTGCTTGGATCGGTCGGATCGTGAAGACGTACGACTACATCAACTGCGTTGTGCTAACGCTTCCGCTTACGGTCTACGAGGGTACGTGGACGAACACTCTCCCCTCTCGTTGCTATGCCATCACCATGATCTTGCGTGTGCGTAGGAAATTTTTTGAAATTACTACGTTCCCCAACATGCTAAAAGGTATGCTGGCTCCAGCAATCCTTCTAAGGACTGGAATAAGCATCTCGGAGTTGGAATGTACGCTTTGATGAGATGATCAAAGATTTTGGGTTTATACAAAGTTTATGAGAAACTTGTATTTCCAAAGAAGTGAGTGGGAGCACTATAGAATTTTTTATGAGTATATGTTGTTGACATATTATCAGAATTTCTGGAAAGCATATAGGGTTATTTGAAAGGTGTTTTTCAATAGAAAACCTGGATTAAGCTACTTGAACATTGAGCATCAAGATCTGTGAGGATAGATCAAAAACGCTTAATGGTACTTTCAAATGAGCATATACCTTGACATGATCTTGAAGGTGTTCAAGATGGATCAGTCAAAGAAGGAGTTCTTGCCTGAGTTGTAAGGTATGAAGTTAAGACTTAAAGCTCGACCACGGCAGAAGAGAGACAAAGGACGAAGGCCGTCCCCTATGTTATAGACGTAGGCTCTATAGTATGCTATGCTGTGTACCGCACCTGATGTGTGCCTTGCTACATATCTGGCAAGAGGGTACAAAGGTGATCAAGGAGTGGATCACCAAACAGCGGTCAAAAATTGTCCTTGGAGTAATAAGGACATGTTTCTCAATTATGGAGGTGATAAAGAGTTCAGCGTAAAGGGTTACGTCGATGCAAGCTTTAACACCTATCCGAATGACTCTGAGTAGCAAACCGGATACGTATAGTGGAGCAACCATTTGGAATAGCTCCAAGTGGAGCGTGGAAGCAGCATTTACAATATGACCTAGAGATTTGCGAAGTACATACGGATCTGAATGTTATAGACCTGTTGACTAAAACCTCTCTCACAAGCAAACATGATCAAACCCCAGAACTCATTGAGTCTTAATCACATGATGATGTGAACTAGTTTATTGACACTAGTAAACTCTTTGGATGTTGGTCACATGGCGATGTGACCTGTGAGTGTTAATCACATGGCGATGTGAACTAGATTATTGACTCTAGTGCAAGTGGGAGACTGTTGGAAATATGCCCTAGAGGCAATAATAAATTAGTTATTATTATTATATTTCCTTGTTCATGATAATCGTTTATTATCCATGCTATAATTGTATTGATAGGAAACTCAGATACATGTGTGGGTACATAGACAACACCATGTCCCTAGTAAGCCTCTAGTTGACTAGCTCGTTGATCAATAGATGCTTACAGTTTCCTGACCATGGACATTGGATGCCGTTGATAACGGGATCACATCATTAGCAGAATGATGTGATGGACAAGACCCAATCCTAATCCTAGCACAAAGATCGTAGTTCGTATGCTAAAGCTTTTCTAATGTCAAGTATCTTTTCCTTAGACCAGGAGATTGTGCAACTCCTGGATACCGTAGGAATGCTTTGGGTGTACCAAAGCGCCTGGCGAATGGATGGCTATAAAGGTGCACTCATGTATCTCCGAAAGTGTCTATTGGGTTGGCACGAATCGAGACTGGGATTTGTCACTCCGTGTGACGGAGAGGTATCTCTGGGCCCACTCGGTAGGACATCATCATAATGTGCACAATGTGACCAAGGGGTTGATCACGGGATGATGTGTTACGGAACGAGTAAAGAGACTTGCCGGTAACGAGATTGAACAAGGTATCGGTATACCGACGATCGAATCTCGGGCAAGTATAATACCGCTAGACAAAGGGAATTGTATACGGGATTGATTGAGTCCTTGACATCGTGGTTCATCCGATGAGATCATCGTGGAACATATGGGATCCAACATGGGTATCCAGATCCCGCTGTTGGTTATTGACTGGAGAACGTCTCGGTCATGTCTGCATGGTTCCCGAACCCGTAGGGTCTACACACTTAAGGTTCGATGACGCTAGGGTTATAAAGGAAGTTTGTATGTGGTTACCGAATGTTGTTCGGAGTCCCGGATGAGATCCCGGACGTCATGAGGAGTTCCGGAATGGTCCGGACGTAAAGATTTATATATGGAAAGTTGTTGTTCGGGTTCCGGAAAAAGTTCGGGTTTTTTCGGTATTGTACCGGGAAGCTTCGGAAGGTTCGGAGGATTCGGAGGGGTCCGGAGGTCCGGAAATTGTTCCACCACGTCAATACAGTAGCATGGGCTGTAGGGGCGCCTAGCCTTAATGGGCTAGGGGCACCAGCCCCCAAGGCCCATGCGCATGGGAGAGGGAAAACCCTAAGGGGGAGGGCCTCCACTTGACTTGGGAGGCACTCCTCCCCCCCTTGGCCGCCGCCCCCTCCTCAGATTGGATCCGAGGGCCGCCCCTCTCCCTGCCCCTATATATATGTGGGGGTGGGAGGCAGCCGGACCACAAGTTCGGCGCAGCCCCCCCCTCCCAAGTACTCCTCCTCTCCCGCGGTGCTTGGCGAAGCCCTGCAGGATTGCCACGCTCCTCCACCACCACCACGCCATTGTTCTGCTGCTGGATGGAGTCTTCCTCAACCTCTCCCTCTCTACTTCCTGGATCAAGGCATGGGAGACGTCACCGGGCTGTACGTGTGTTGAACACGGAGGTGCCGTCCGTTCGGCACTAGGATCTTCGGTGATTTGGATCACGACGAGTGCGACTCCTTCAACCCCGTTCTCTTGAACGCTTCCGCTTTAGCGATCTACAAGGGTATGTAGATGCACTCTCCTTCCCCTCGTTGCTAGTTTCTCCATAGATAGATCTTGGTGACACGTAGGAAAATTTTGAATTTCTGCTACGTTCCCCAATAGCGGCGCCCCCCCTTGCCTTTCCCCTCTCCCACTCCTTCCTTCCCCCTCCTTCTTGGAATAGGAAAGGGAGGGGGCAATCCTACTTGGAGTAGGTTTCCCCCTCCTAGAGCGCGCCTCCCCCTTGGCCAGCCCCCTCCTCCTCTCCCCCTTTATATACGGGGAGGGGGGCACCCCATAGACACACAAGTTGATCTACGGATCGTTCCTTAGCCGTGTGCGGTGCCCCCCTCCACCATAATCCACCTAGGTCATATCGTCGCGTAGTTTAGGCGAAGCCCTGCGCCGGTAGAACATCATCATCGTCACCACGCCGTCGTGCTGACGGAACTCATCCCCGACGCTTATTTGGATTGGAGCTCGGGGGCGTCATCGAGCTGGGCGTGTCTTTGAACACGGAGGTGCCGTGACGTTTGGTGCTTGGATCGGTCGAATCGTGAAGACGTACGACTACATCAACCGCATTGTCATAACGCTTCCGCTTAACGGTCTACGAGGGTACGTAGACAACACTCTCCCCTCTCGTTGCTATGCCATCACCATGATCTTGCATGTGCGTAGGAATTTTTTTGAAATTACTACGTTCCCCATCAGTTCCACGATCTGTTCTCCGGTCAGCTTCAGTTGTTTCATTTGAATTTTGGAACAATTACATTACTACCGAAGAAAACAGAGGCTGTGAGAATTGAGCAGTTCCGGCCTATCTTTCTTCTTAATGTTAGTTTCAAAATTTTTACCAAGGTTGGGACTAATAGACTCACACAGATTGCACATTTTGTGGTGCAGCCGACCCAAACTGCTTTCATGCCAGACAGAAACATCCTAGATGGGGCTGTAGTCTTGCATGAGGCCCTCCATGAACTCCATTCGAAAAAACTAGATGGGGTTGTTTTCAAAGTGGATTTCGAAAAGGCGTGCGATAAAGTTAAGTGGCCGTTCCTACAACAGGCTTTGCGCATGAAAGGTTTCGACCCAGCTTGGAGAAAGCAGGTTGAATCTTTTATGCAAAAAGGAAGTGTTGGAATCAAAGTGAATGAAGACATAGGTCACTATTTCCAGACACATAAATGCCTAAGACAAGGAGATCCGATGTCACCTATTCTGTTCAACATCGTAGCTAACATGTTGACCATTCTAATAGGTAGGGCAAAGGATGTTGGCCAAGTAGGTAGCCTTGTACCTCATCTAGTTTATGGAGGGGTGTCTATCCTACAGTACAATGATGACACTATAATTTTCATGGAGCATGACTTGGCAAAAGCGCGAAACATGAAGCTGGTGTTATGCTTATTCGAACAATTGACGGGCTTAAAGATTAACTTTCACAAGAGTGAATTGTTCTGCTTTGGAAGAGCCAAAGAAGAACAAGAGGCTTATAAGCAATTGTTCGGGTGTGAAATTGGGAGTTTACCTTTTACGTATTTAGGTATACCAATTCACCATCGTAAGCTAACAAATAGAGAGTGGAAGTGTGTTGAGGATCGATTCGAGAATAAACTAAGCTATTGGAAGGGCAAGTTGATGTCCTATGGGGGCCGGTTAATTCTTATTAATTCGGTCCTCACGAGCATGCCTATGTTTCTTTTGTCGTTTTTTGAGATACCAGTTGGAATTAGGAAAAGACTGGATTTCTATCGATCCCGTTTCTTTTAGCAAAGTGATGATTCCAAAAGGAAATATCGACTCACTAAATGGGATATTATTTGCCGACCAAAAGACCAAGGGGGTCTTGGGATTGAAAATCTTGAGGTGAAAAACAGATGTCTTCTCAGCAAGTGGCTGTACAAGTTATCTGTAGAGTCGGAAGCCTTGTGGGCACAGATTCTGCGCAACAAGTACCTTTATTCAAAAACTTTGTCACAGGTGACAGTGAGGCCGACGGACTCACCTTTTTGGAAAGGGCTGATGAGAGTTAAATCGGTCTTTTTCAACAGAACAAAGTTTATTATCGGAGACGGTAACAATACCAGATTCTGGGAGGATGCATGGCTAGGGGAAACTCCTCTTGTGCTACAGTATCCGTCTCTTTATAACGTCGTGCAAAGGAGAGACGCTCTGGTTGCAACCGTTTTTAGGACCGCTCCCCTTAATATCCAATTTAGGAGAACACTTGCCGGAGCGCGTTGGGAAGCCTGGCTACATCTGGTGAGAAGACTGATGGATGTAAAGCTTGCTCAACGGCCGGATTCGTTGAGCTGGAAATTAACCAGGAGTGGAGAGTTCATGGTTAAATCGATGTACTTAGATGTCATCAATTCTAGCTCTATTCCCCTCTCCAAGCATGTTTGGAATGTCAAGGTCCCTCTGAGAGTTAAAGTGTTTATGTGGTTTGTTCATAAACAAGTTATTTTAACCAAGGATAATTTGACAAAGCGTAATTGGACCGGCTCTAAGAGATGTAGTTTTTGTGATCAAGACGAGAATATCAAACACCTCTTCCTTGATTGTCCTATGGCGAAGGTTCTTTAGCGGACTGTTCACATTGCTTTTAATATTACTCCATCGAATAATATCAATACGTTATTTGTGACGTGGCTGGATGGGATAGAGGCCCAAACGGCTAAACACATTCGTGTAGGAGTATGTGCCTTACTCTGGGCACTCTGGAACTGTAGGAATGATATGGTTTTTAACAGAACAACATATACTCATTTTTTGCAGGTCATCTTCCGAGCTACTACGCTGATCCGTATGTGGTCGCTACTCACTCAGACGGAGGCCAGGGAGCATTTGGTTACTGGATCTGCCTGATGGGAGATGGTAGCTCGGGCTATTTTCAGCCGGTTTGGATGGCGGTCATGTAATAGGATAAGCAATTAATTTTCTTATCTTTATTTTGCATGCCGGCTGTGGCTTTTACTTTGCTGCTCTTTGTGAGCCGTTTGGGGACTATTGTGTAACGGAGTTACAGACCTTTGTTGGACCTATTGTATTTTAGTAAATGTGGCCGCATGCATCTTTCTGATGCTGAGGCCGGGGCTGCGCCCCTTTTCCAAAAAAAAACCTATATGGGGTGTTAGTAGCAGTGCCAATTTCAGAATAACGCACACTTTTATTTTTGGCAAAAGAAGACATACAGAATTACAGGTAACACTTCAGTTCGCAGAGTATCTACATCCAGGACCAGGTGGCCTACAAGCTTAAAATTTGTTGGTATCCGATGATGCTTATTGCTCATATGATTTATATGCAGGATTCAGTGCCTTCTTTTGCTTGATGTGTGTAGCTTTTGGAGCAAAGCTTGCCCACGAAGTTCAGACCACTGAAGAACTCTGAACATGGACACTTCAGTCTGAAGAAATCGACACCCTCCATGTGTTGCAGTTCAGTGATGCTGGTAATGAAGATCCAACGGCTGGGAGCGTCGGTGTTTCCAGCATCTTAAGCAGCTACAGGTCTGCTGTTTTCGCGCCTAATCCTGCAGCTCGTCCATAGTCACCACCGTCTGTATTTATGCCTACGTACCAACCTAGCTGCTCTCGCATTCCTCACTCCTCAGTCCACGCCAAGTCCACTCTCCACTCCAAGCTCCGTGCCCTAGCCCGCCGTTCCGTACGCCGCCGCCTTCTGCCTTCTGCCCAGCTTCCCGCCGGTGACAATCTGGGAGAGGAAGCTGGAGGCCGCCCCCTCCTACAGCCTAGCACTGTAGCTGGTGCCTGGTGAGATCTCTTTATGAGCTTCTCCTCACCGCTCCAGACCTCCAATCTCCTTCAGATCTGAAAGTAGCCTCGGTTCTGCTGGAATTTAGTCTATATTGGGGCAGCCCAAAAACTATTTCAGAAATTCGTAATAAATCCTAGAGGCCCACTTAGCCCATTTGTGCAAGGCAAGGGATACTACTAAAGTTTAGTCCCACATTACTAGTTTAAAGGGAGTTGGACCTCTTTATAAGGGAGGCTCCTTCCCCACTTGTATGAGCATGAGAACAAGAGGGACATCCACGCGCGCTCCTCCTCCTCCTTCGCCCGCCGCGCCGCGCCGCGCGAATGAGCAGCCTGTTCGCGTCCCTCTGCTGTGCCTATATAAGAGAGGTCTATATTTGCTATTTTAGTCATGCTTTATCTAGTATTTTTGTTAATAAAATCATTTGGTAAATTGCTCATATTTCCAATAGGTTCTACGGTCTGCCATTATGATTTGCAGATCAAGCGGATAGTTGGAGGCGCGACCCAGCTTCTTGGTTACTGCTCGTGGGCTGAGGGGGTTTCATCCTGGCCATGAGCGGCGTTGGGGGCGCCATTGCAAGTGCTGTGGGGAAACAAGTCGTCAGCAAGCTCGGTAGATTCGCCGCGGAGGAGATCACCCTGCAATGGAGGTTCAGAGAGGACGTGCTGGACATGGCGGAGAAGATGAACGATATGGAGGCCTTGTTGCTAGACGCCGACGACAAGTCGCGCCGAGTAGGAGAAGGTGGAAGGGTCTGTCAGCGGTGGCTTACAAAATTTCAGCGCGTCGCCTATGACGTCGAGGACGTGCTGGATGAGTTGGACGCTGACGAGCTCATCAGGAAGAGCCGGTCCAAAGTATTCGTTCAGAAAATGATGATTCTTTGGTTATCCTGTTTGGAATAAGTTTCTTTGTGAATTTGATTATGCCATAGCCCGTATTTATCCAATATGCAGCTTTTTTCTACATCCATGTATGTGGTTGCTCCTGCGCAGATGGGAGTCTGAAAATAATCTGAAAAAAGACGCGCCTAAAAACTGATGTTGACTTCAATTTTTATGTATGCAGACCAAGGTATGGTTTTCAAGAAACAATCAACTCTTCCAACGAATAAACATGCCGCACAAGATGAAGAACATGAGGAAGAAAATAGACGAGATCGAAAAGGAGGGCAAAAGGAAGTTCAATCTTGTGCCTCGGGAAGCAAGGGCAGAAGGGAGCAGAAACAATGAAACTTTTGCAGCCAACAATGGTGAAGGCATGACAACCGGAATGGTGGGAAGGGATATCGAAAAGGAGAAGATAATCAGACTGGTACTGACAAGTGAAGCTAACCAGGATATTTCCATCATTCCTATTGTTGGCCTTGGTGGTATAGGCAAGACAACATTGGCTGAATCAGTTCTCGCAGACAAAAGGGTCACTGTCTTCGATGTCTCACTCTTTGTCAGTGTGTCCAAGCTGTTTGATTTGCGGAAAATTGGGTGTGCCATCCTAAAAAGAATGAACAGCAGTATCAACCTTGACAATTGTAATTTGTAGTTTCTTCATGATAATCTGAAAAAAGAACTTGATAATAGAAAATACTTGATTGTTTTGGATGATCTTTGGGAAGAAGATGGAGATAAACTGGAAGAGCTGAAGCGGATGCTGAAATACGGCTGCAAGGGAAGCCGGATTGTAGTAACTACCCGAAACCTAAGTGTAGTGCAAAGACTGCGGACAGGTTCACTTGCAAATGAAAGGAAAATTTGCCCTGTGCCTGAGTCTGATCAAATAGATTTGGATGTTTTACCATCGGATGACTGCTGGAAATTAATGAAACAAAAGGCATTTGGGCCCGATGATGACCACCATAGCTTGGAACAAATTGGAAGGCAAATTGCGGAAAAATGTGGAGGTCTACCGCTCGTGGCAAATGCTCTTGGGCAAGTAATGTCAGAGCTAAGGACTGTGAGGGCATGGGAAGATATAAGAGACACAAAGGTTGATTTGGGTTTGAGAGAACAACATCAAAAGAAAACATTAGAGAGTCTAATGCTGAGCTATTACTACATGAAGCCAGACTTCAAGATGTGTTTCACGTATTTGGCAGCCTTCCCCAAAGGCTTTATCATGGATGGCAATCGTCTAATCCAGCAATGGAAGGCACTTGGATACATCTGTTCAGAGCATGATGGTCAAAGGTGCATCAACTACCTTTCGGGGATGTCCTTTCTTCAGATTCCAAGCTCCTCTTTGGTTAGTATTTAAACACCATTTCTTTTGTATGGTTCTGTGTGGACGCACATCTAGCCCAGTGGTACAAGCGTGGTTGTGTGTCTTCCCCTGTTGGTCTAGATTTTTTTTGGTATGGCTCTATTTTTTTACTTTCATGTTTTGTTTAACTTTATATCCAGGAACCTACTTTCATAAATTATACTCTATTACGCTTCTGGATTGTCCTCTATAGTGTTTTAGCTTAGTAAATGCAGTTCTATATATGCATTTCTAAATTTTAAATTTATTTCTACACTAAAGATTTCATTTTCTACAACTGAACATATACTTTATCGTACATACCGCCAAAGCACATACATACTGCCATGGAGAAATGAGATATGGAGCAGATGACGGAGCGTTGTTGCACACCGGCTGTGGCGAGCACAGTATGGGCTAGCAACCTAACCTTAGTTCAAACAAGCATGTGTCATGCTCGTCACCATCGTAATATGTCATCAAAATCGTTGTGAGGGTAGTCACACCCTCTAGTTACACGTGGCTCTGACCTCACCCCTTCAATAATCACTCGTTTTTTTATTGGCGTGATCGTTTGGGTAACCTTTAGTCAGTAAATAACTTTGATATAATTTAAGATCAGTCGAAACTTATTGAACTAGTTTGTAAGTAAGTCAACTTGACATCCAAAAGAAATTCGAAAACTTCCCACTGCTCGTATACAGCCTATGCTTATGAGTCATACTCCTTTATCAACTTTATTTACTCTGTTTGTTATCCAAATTTTAATGGAAAGGAAATAGTTTCTCGCCCATGGTTTCTAGCAAAAACTATCGTGTAGGAAAATTGTTCTGTACTCATTGGAAGTATCACATGAGTAAATAAGCATACATATAGATATAGGGTATATAAATTGCTTACTTTCACAGTATAAGGGCTCAATAGATTTTGTGGAAGGTGCAATTTTATTGGATCTTACTGACTACTGTATTATCTTAACTCAGTTTTAACATTTCCTGTTTTCAAGGGGTTTTACTTTTTATTTTGAAACACTCTTACTTACTTTCACAATATAAGGGCTCATGAGATTTTGAGGAAGTTGCAATTTTACTGGATCTTACTGTATTACCTTAACTCCATTTTAACATGTTTTATACTATATTGACAGAAGTTACCTCTACAGGTTAGTCCAAGTTCATTGCACACCAAAGCTTCTCTGGAACTAATCATGCATGATTTGGTGCATGATCTTGCATTAATAATTGGTGGTGATGAATTCGTTGATCTGGATTTTACCAAAATCACCGATTGGAGCAAAGCTCGTTACTGCCGACATGCACAGTTAACCAACTACAAGAATGAACCTGAGGTTTTCAAATATCTTCCAGGCAAGGTCAGATCCCTCCACTTCAGGGATTTAGGGGGACAGCAACTCCCCCAAAAGGCATTTACTAGATCCAAGTATACACGTGTCTTGGACCTAAGTGGGCGTTCACCTAAAGGACAATCTGCTACAAGCAACATAGTGCTCCCATCTTCTGTTCATCAATTGAAGCTACTTAGGTATCTTGATGCCACAGGCTTGCCAATTACATCAGTTCCTAAGCATTTTCACACACTTCAAAACATGGAAACTCTTATTCTGTCCAATCCCTTGTTTGAAACATTGCCTCACAGTATTTGTAGCCTTCGCAAACTTTGCTATTTGGACCTTTCTGGCAATATCAGCCTTAATAAGCTACCTGCATCACTGGGGGACCTCTCTGAACTATCTTTTCTGAATCTATCGTGGTGTTCTATGCTCCAAGAGTTGCCTGATTCAATCTGTGAGCTTACATACTTACATCACCTGGGCATGTCAGATTGTTGTGCTCTCCAAAAGCTCCCTGATAAATTCGGCAGCCTTCCTAAGCTATCCTTTTTAAACATGTCTGGTTATTCAAACTCACCAAACTACTTGACAGTGTTACCTGTCATTCATTAGAGTATCTGAATCTATCAAGTTGCCATGAGCTAGAAAAACTGCCAGAAGATCTCAGCGATCTTCAAAAACTTGAGTTCGTGAACCTCTATGGTTGCTATAAGGTTTCAATGCTGCCAGAATCATTTTGCCAACTCAATCATTTGAAATACCTGGATCTTTCATATTGTAATAACCTCGAAGAACTACCTGAATATTTTGGTAACCTTTTCGAGCTGGAATATTTGAACCTATCTAGTTGTCCTAAGCTCGAACAATTGCCTGAGTCACTATGCAAGTTGTTTAAGCTGAGGTGTCTCTATTTTTCATACTGTCTGATGCTCAAAGAACTCCCATCCTCATTTGGTGACCTTAAGCTTCAAATATTGCACATGAGTTGCCTTCTATCTTTGTGTGACTTGCCTGATAGCATTGGCGACATGACTAGTCTCACGCAGTTTGTGATGGACACTGTAGCTGCTGGTGTGATTGAAAAGAATCTGGCAATCAGAAAGCGTCTAAATGTGTTAGGCAGAGTAGAGCATCATGTACATGAGATAGAGGGCAGAGGATGTAGCAGTATAGTGGATCTTGTGGGGTTGGCTTGTTCAGACCTGATACTTACAGACCTTCAGAATGTCAGGCATCTGGAAGATGCAGAAAGAGTCAAACTGCGTGATAAATCAGATATTCGAGTACTAGCTCTTATTTGGGAAAACGATGGAGGTAAATCTGTGCTGGACATGCTCGTACCTCCTCGGACTCTTCAACACTTTGTGCTACCGGGGTATACGAGCAAAGACTTCCCTAATTGGATGTGTGACATCTCTTCCTACCTCCCTTTTCTCAGGGAACTGTCTCTTAGTAATTTGGAAGCGTGTGATTGTCTTCCTCCATTCGGGGCACTGCCGAATTTAAGAAGCCTGCATTTAGAAAACATTCCCAACATCAGGAAAATTGGCAAAGAATTCTATGGAGAGGGAGGACCTTGTATGAAACTAAGAGTACTGGGATTGAGGTTGATGGAGAATTTAGTGGAATGGTGGACAACAAAGTCAAGTAAAGAGAACGAAGAGTTTCTTATACCTAATTTGCATCTTTTGGAGGCAAAGAACTGCCCAAAATTGAAGTTCGTACCATATCCCCCAAGAAGTATGATGTGGTGGTTGGGAAACAGCGATCTAGTTTTGCCAGAAAGAGGATTTGGGAAGCTTTCTTCTTCCACCCTTCCTTCTAAGATGAAGATAACTGACTGCAGTTTCTCTCAAGACAAGTGGGATACACTTCAACATTTCCCTACCCTTGAGAATGTTGAACTTGTCTCCATCAGTGGCTTGAGGACTTTGCCAGAGGTCATGCAATGCTTCACCTCCCTCAAACACCTATATTTGAAGTCGTTGGAGGACCTGGAAATACTGCCGCTATGGTTGAAGAACCTCGCCGCTCTTAGAAATCTGCATTTGATAGGGTGCAAAGGCCTAGAAACATTACCAGGGTGTTTGGGACAGCTGACTTCCCTAAAAAAGATTTACATCCAAGATTGCCCCAACCTGACATCTTTGCCTGAAGGCATGAAGAACCTCAGCGCTCTAAGTGTCCTGACTATGAAAACGTGCAAAGGCCTACAAATGATTCCGGGATGGTTGGGACAGGTCACATCCCTAGAAGAAATTTACATTGAAGATTGCTCCAACCTGGCATCTTTGCCTGAAAACATGAAGAACCTCAGCGCTCTTAGAGAGCTGACTATAATAAAGTGCAAAGGCCTAGAAATAATACCGGGATGGCTGGGACAGCTCACATCCCTAGAAGAAATTTACATCTTAGATTTCCCCAACTTGACATCGTTGCCTGAAAGCATGAAGAACCTCAATGCTCTTAGAGAACTGACTATAATAAAGTGCAAAGGCCTAGAAATAATACCAGGATGGCTGGGCCACGTCAGTTCTCTAGAACTCTTTGATATCCAAGACTGTTGCAATATGAAATATCTCCCTGAAAGCATGAAGAACCTCACCGCTCTTAGAAAGCTGCATTTGATAGGGTGCAAAGGCCTAGAAATATTACCGGAGTGGTTGGGACAGCTGACTTCCCTTGAAGGAATTATCATCAAAGATTGCCCCAACCTGACATTGTTGCCTGAAAGCATGAAGAACCTCAGTGCTCTTAGAGGTCTGACTATCAAAGAGTGCAACGGCATAGAAATAATACCGGGATGGTTAGGACAACTCACATCCCTAGAAGAAATTTACATCTGTGATTGCCCCAACTTGACATCGTTGCCTGAAAGCATTAGGAGCCTCACCACCTTGAAGAAACTCAAAATTGCGCTATGTCCAAGTCTGTTTGCGAGGTGCGTAGGGGAGGATGCTCAAAATATTTGTCACATCCCCACCGTCCAGATTTACAACTTTATTAAGCAGGTATCAAACTCCGGAAAGCGCGATGAATAATCTATGTTTTCCAAAATGGCTGTGACAGGAGTCACTATGAAGCAATGTGCTGATCTGTCCATACAAAATTGTTGTTCTCTTATGCAGGGATGGGAAACACTTGGCGAAGCAGAGGAGAGGGAGAGGTCTGGATCGTCCTTTGATGCAGAAATGCTGTTTAGATTATGCAAAGCCATTTTATGCACCGAGGAGATGCAGAGGGCTGAGAGCAACAGCGTGGAAACTATGGATGCGGCTGAAGTGATTCCATCCAGACGCCCTTTGGCCAGAGGATGAGGAGGTGGAGGTGCGCAGCAAGGACCCCGGCTTCGTCAGCTCATTTTCCGAGGACATCGTCGCCGGCTCCCAGCTCACCTCTCCATCTTTCCTCCTGGTTGGCGTCACGCTCTACTCCATAGTCCATACTCACCGACGAGGACGAGCCCGTGGAAGGCTCCAAGGTTCTTCGTGATGTGCTGGAGTTTGACGAGGTGTCGCTCTGGCCATGCGAGTGTTCGAGTCTGTCCTGTTCGTCCCAGCTGCTGAGGTAAGCAACCTGGAGCCACCTTTTTCAAGTGCTTGCAGCATGTTGTGCCCAAATAGATTACACAAAGCATTAGTGTTTTTCTTCTTTACAGTTTTCCGTGGGTAGAAAAATATATTAATATCTAGTTGTTTTTTATCAGATGGAGTCTTAGTTGCAACTAATCTTCTGAACTTTTCGAAATTCAACTTGCATCGACTATGTACGTAACTAAAGGGACCTGCCTTTCATGGTTGGCTGCACCATGAGAACTTGGAATGACTAAACACAACTTTGTATTGATATTCTTCTGCCACTATGCCATAACATGACACTCAAAGTTGCATCCCGTGTCAGCTTAACTATGTCAATCATGCGTGCAAGCTTACATCACTGTTCCAGACTTGTCGAATTTTGCAGAAGATCAATTTCACAAGCCAGTTTCAAGGAGCAGTTTCAGATCAAGGCACCAAGCTCGCTAGGATTCTGAAGGAGCATACTTCGATGGTGGAAGGGCTCTCAAGTCGTGAAGAATGTTGTCTCCCTGTACTTGTCAAGTAGCACCATGGGTCTCCTCCATGAGCCCCTGCTATTCCCGGTCAGCTCTGAACCCAGGTCCCAGGCCACCGTAAGATTATTTCATCTTTTCTGAACCATTTTTTTCGTTACTTATTTCATGTATGTATTTTGCCTATTGTATTACTGCTTATACATTCTGTGCTATCATACTTGTTAATGTGGCAATTGTCTTCCAGATAGTGCAGATCTTTGGAAAATATTACCGAGTGTGCTAGCTTTACTAGCGCGTTCTACAATACCATGGTAAGTTTTGATTCATCGGCTCCGTACGAATCTTTTGCGATGCTTCTTTGATGTATGCAGTTTATCTATTGTATTACTGCTGTGACTTTCTGTGCTATAATACTTGCTCACGTGTCTCCTGTTTTTCAGACAAGGTTGATCTTCGAACTGCCCGTCGAAAGTACAACAGGGTGTGCTGTGTCAGCATCACTGATCCTGGTCCGTTGCTGTATAAATTGCTCCTGTTTTTTTTTTCCTTTTCATTTGCCCCCTAGTAATCTGTACTGAATGATTACTTCATAATGTTTCAGGTGTCGGACATCATCAGTGCGACGCCTGGCGCCCAGTGAGGCCTTGTTCGGTTGCACACGGTTTGAGGGGGATTAAAGGGGATTGTGAGGGATTACATCCCCTGTAAGTCAAATTCCTTCCCAATCCCCTTCAAACCTCTCCAATCCCCTTGGGGAAGGGATTAAACGAACAAGCCCTGAAGATGACACAACTGCTGTATCTTCAGTTATGTAGGGGGTTCGGTTTATCTTGCAATGCCTAACAAATTTTGCTATGCTGAATTGGGAGCTGCCATTAGAATTCGTGGAGCAGAGTAGCTCTGTTTTTTGTTCCCATTTGGCATCCCCTACGTGCCGGCTGGTGACTGAATATTATGAGTTTGCGTGTGGATTGTGAAGTGTGTGGTTTATCAGCTGTAGCTGTCTATAAATCCATCGCTTAAAGTTACTACAGATTTATATTTCACTCTTCACTGATGGATGATTATGAAAATTTTGAACAGAGCATCATATAATGGACTAGTACTAAGCATGAACTAGTTAACAGCATAATACTGAAATAAGTTTACTTGTGGCTAAACTGATTTACAAAGTACCAAAAACTGGGCACCCCAAGGCTACATCTGAATCGAAACGAATGATGAGGAACAATGGGGGAGGGTTGACCCTGCCATTGAACAATGAGGAACCATAGCATGAATGATGCAAGAATCTTTATAGGTTAGAAGTCATCGCAACACACATGAAGGACCTTAGATCCCCGACGATGAACTTTCTTACGTACACCCTGCAAAACGTACACAGACACATCACCACCACAGGATGAAGCCCACAAGACCAAATCTAACAGCCATCATTAATTTATTCGAGATCTGGTGTGCGCTTAGCAGTTTACATGGACTGACCGTACTCCACCACATGAAAACATGAAACTCTCCATCCCACCTCCGCGGCCCCTCAAATCATGATAATCTAACCATCTAATCAATTTCAGAAAAAAGGAAACTAAACCTAATCGTCTCCCTTGCCCCTCTCCCTGTCTTTCCTCGCCACCGCCCCCAATGAAGCTCAGCAGCCCCGTCGCCTCCCTGCACGGCGGCCTTGATCCTTGCATCGCATCGTCGCCTCCCTGGACGGTTCCCTCGAGGCCATGCACCGCGTTGACACCTCCCTGCCGGCTCCCTTGCCACCCTGCACCACACCATCGAGTGGGTGGCTGCTCCTCCTTTCACCTACAATCAAATATTCACAGATTTGTCAGGCTACAACAAGATTATTATGCAGCAATTTGCCTGAGTTTTGAAGCAGCAGACAACCCCATCAGAACGGCCAGGTATGATTTCCACGGCCAATGGAAACCCACCTGGTCGCCCAATCAGATCTGCCTGAGTCGCGGGCGCCCTGCGCGATGATGACAACGTTATGTTGTTCTGCGCTGACGACACTGTCGTATGGTGGACGTTCGAGTCCCCGACGGATACCTGGTCACCGGGAAGGACTTCGTGCCTGCGGCATAGCTCTTCTCTAGCGTTTCCGATACCAACAAGGCCGATGGGAGGTATCGGCTCGCCAACCAGCAATAGGACGGCAAAACCTGGTGGCGCGAGGGTGAAACTTGTTCCCGCTGCTCCCGAAGGCGTTCAAGGATGTTGAGAAGATCGGCGTCATCAGATATGGTCTCCAGGTTCAGTCCCAGCTTCGCTTTGCTCCCTCACTGCACAATTTCTCTCCTATCTATCGAGATTTACCATGCCTGTCTACTCTACTGCTATTCTACTGAATACTATTCTTGGATAAACACATTAATCAGTGTGGTTAGATGGAGTGACCGATTTCATAAAAAATTGTCATGCTCTGCTACTTGGGTTCACAGTCTACAGGTGTGCTGGCTCTAACAGAGTTTTCTCATGGTGTTTTTGTATAGTCCGGAGGCCCAGAACCCGAGAGACTCTTCGGTTAACCCTACTGTGTGGAGGATGATTGAACTAGGCCCAGAACCCGAGGAAACAAATATTGTAGTATGTTCATGATTATGTATGCACAATATCGTACTGGTGTTCCTACCATTGAATATTTCTTGTGTACTATGTTTGAGAATTTTTTTCTATTAGCACCAAGGAAAAAGCGGCACTATGGTTACTACTTACATAATAGAGGGAAATGTGCAACCAACCTGTGAGGCCACTTAATGTGTCACAGAAGGAATCAAACCTGAAAAGCACAACGATGACAGAGAAGGAATCACCGGAAGCGCTAAAATACAATGAAAAAGACTAATGCGATAAGCAGTTTCACGGCTGGAAGCATATAATCTAAACTGTTTTTCAGCTCAAAGCATTGAAAGCACCAAATCATTGTACTTCTTTTTCTCCTACAACCATCCTGTTTATGGCTCATAACTAAATCTTCAAGTACAATAACCATGATTGGGAACACTAAGATCCTGATTGTGATAGTTGCATATGGCATCCTCTCGGCGTAACGACTTCGGGACTCCATTTCAGGACTTAACCAAAGTTTCAGATCACGGGCTAAGGCATTTAGCGGCTGGCTCTGTGGCAACGCTACAGCCGCTATCGCCGGCTATAGCGGCCGCTAAGCCATTTCGCGGCTACAGTACCTGTGCATGTATATCACACATATATACTAATACATGTGCATATTTTTCTCAGAAAACAGCATATTTTCAGTAGAAAAAAGAGGATTCTCAATATAAATTCGAACATAACAAGTACAGAAGAGATCTGCAGCAGTTCAACGGATAAATAGAAACATAAATTCAAGACTGCATCAAGCTTCAAGCATAACATCAGCAGTTCGACACTTAAGTTCAGTAACAAACAGCAGCATGTCCATAGTCCATTACATGCATCACAAAGTCTTCAGAATTCATTTGTCAAAAGCACACAGGAAAGGATAGAATCATGAGCGCCAAAATGAAGTTCATAGAGAAACCGACAAGCTCACATGTCGAACCGAACTCATGTTGGTGTCCTCGTCGTCGTCACTTTCGAAGCGAGAAAGCAGAGAGCAGATCTTCTTGAGGAGTAACAGGATCATCATCTTCTTCTTCTTACCATAGACACCCTCTTCCTTTTAAGTGGATTAATAGCGAAGTTCTGGTCCGGCATGCGAGCTTGCATACGGAATTTCTTGATCTTGATCTTCACCTTGTTCTTCATCACCGTTTGGCACTACACGGTGATCCATTCATTCTCATCATCTTCTAAAACATCTACCACCGCTTCTCAATGGGGTCCTTGCGTTTGTTTAGTTTCTTGTCCTTGGTTTGGAGTTGAACTTGATGAAAACAAGGTCACTCATCTTGTCATGCAAAGACATCTGCTGCGTCTCTTTGTGTGAACCTACAAAATGAACAAATCAATATGTCAAAGGCTGCAGCAAGCATAACATCACCAGATAAATAGAAGAAGTATAATCAAGACCACTAGTTCTGCACTTAAGTTCACAGAGAAATTGACAGCATCACAAAGTATTCAAAATGGATTGAACAATGCATTTAAGTGGAAAGGAGGAACAATATACTTACTTGATCAAATACACTCCAGTTCCTCTCACAAGCAAAGGAACTACATGTCAAACCAAGAATCCTTGCAGCCAAGATCCTTAGTTTTGGAGCACTTGTCCCATGGTTCATCCACCATTTAGCTTGAACATAAACAAGTCGGACATGTTAGGAAACTTTGGGCAGGATAACAAAATAAGAAACAACAATATCAGGCAACCAATTACCTGGATCAAACTTCTTGTTTTTCCTTTGCCGTACAGCAATGTCCCTTCCAAAAGACCCTATCCCCTCTTGATAGTGGTCAATCTCATCGATTATTTATTATTGCTTGATAGGATCATCAACCATCTTTGAAATATAAGTTATCAGCCCTTCTTTGAAACTACCATCGATCTCAATATCAAGCTTGTTTGGATAATAATAGTATGGGTTCAAGTAGTATCCAGCCATATGTAATGCAGTCTTCAACTTGTTGTCCCATCTCTTGTCAATGATGTCCCACACTTCCAGAAAGCGAGACTTGTCATTGTCAAACCTCACGGAGATCTCTTTCTTTGCAACCAACATACAACCATGAATAAAGCCCATTGCCGGAACATCACTATCCATCCTCCTCAAAAGATTTGCCACTGGCTCAAAGAAATTGACAGCGGTATCTACTGCTTTCCAGAAAGTTTCAGAGCGAACGATTTTAGCTGCGTTCTTCCCCTTTGCCTTTTTTAGGTGGTCCATTTCATTGAGTTCATCGGACCTGAACAACTTTTGTAGCTCTTTTTTGTTGTCCTGCAAGCTCTTCAAGTTCAAATATGTTGTTGCAAACCTAGTAATACCAGAGCGGACTAGGTCTTTTCCAAGAAATTTTCTCATCAATGCCAAAACTCTTGTATGCGCATAAAGGAACACCGTCACAGCCTTTCCTTTGGCAATTGTTTGTTCGATTGCAGGAAGCTTCCCTATGTCCTCCAACATCAAATCAATTGTGTGGGCTGCACGACCATTCCAAAATAGGGAGGGACGCTTCACTTTCATCATTGTTGCTGCTGCTATATTGACTGAGGCATTATCCGTTAAAATTTGAATGACATTCTTCTCCCCAATTTCTTCTATGCATCTATCAACAAGATCAAATATCATCTTGCCATCTTTTTCACATCTGAGCAGTCCACGAATCAACAAAAACAACACCATAGGCACTATGAACTACCAAATTCATCACTCCCTTCCTCTTTTGTGCATCCATGCATCATCATGGCGGTACATCGATGAGCTTCCATGCTTCTTTATGTCCAAGAAATCCTTCCTCGACTTTCTTCTTGCTCTTACGTAAGTAAGGGCCACCCATTTCATAAGGAGTGGGGCCTTTCATGTACATCCGAATGCTCCAACCGCTTCAAGCATAAGTTCAAAGCTTGGAAGCAAGGCGCATTAAGGCGATTCCGCTTCATAGAAGAACTAACAAACATACTCACAAGCACGGACCCTCCTCTCTTCCCTTCTTTGAGTGGACAACTTGGTTTGCAACTTTGTAGAAAAGCCTTCCCCTTCCTTGCGGCCACAACCTCTTACATTGACTTGGTGCAAAACTTATCCATAGAACCATATGTGTTGCCCTTACTCTGTCGTTTCCACGATAATACAAGCAGACCACCCCACTACCACCACCCAAGATGTCATCTTCATCGTGACCTTAGCATCATTTCCATCCAAATTAGCGTCAGCCTGCGTATTCTTTGATTCCCCGCCTTCTTTTCCTTTGCTTCATCTTTCCTTGAGATCGGCTCCTCATCTCTTGCTTCACATTTGGAACTTGTTGGCACAAAACGATATTTTGAACCTTGACATTTGCAAGGTGGTACTTCATTCGAGTAATACCACCAATGTAAACACCATGGCGGAAGTTGCATTCCACAGAGGCCTTCTTGGTCATGTCAGGAATCGTCAATGCTTCCATCTTTGGGTCATCTGAGTGCACTTGAGCTACATGAGGTCTTTGGGATTATTGGTGAAGTGCTTGACCCACCAAGCCTACAAAAATCAAATAGACATATCTAGAAAAATTAGATGTGAAATGGGTTCTTGAGAGCATTCTACATACACTAAATTAAAGCAACAGACCCACCAACCTTCTCATTCTATTTACACGAGTTATGGAAGTAGCACAATGACAACAATATCTTTATTCTTTACACAAGTTCTTGAGCTGTGATTTGCTTTCTTGGCAATGAAAAACGGGTTCGTTGTACTAATTTTTCCTAGAGAAATAGCGGTTTTATTATGTAGCAATCTGGTAAATAGAAAGTGATATCCCTTGCCTTGAAGTGAGCATAAATTTTGGGGTATGTTGCAAGCATCACTAAGCACATCTTCCATGACTTGGATATAATCAAAACAATACGGAAAAATATGAATAGCGTTCATTGTTTTCGGTTCGATTTTCTACATGCTCATACCTTTCGGACCACAAGAGCCTATTCCAGTTTTTCTCTAATATCAGCGCTTTAGCCTGCTATGCTAGAAGCAATACTTACTGCTCTTTCTACTCTCCCCATCCATCCGTGAGAGGAATAAGTAAACCAAACACACATACACGTTCAACGCCACCCTCCACAATCCAAGTAGGTATCAAATCCTGAATCACAAACAAGTCTGAATCTACCAATGATCTATGGAATCGGAGGACTCTTGTACCTCTGGCGATGTGCTTGCCCATTCCGGCTGGAGACCGAGATGTCATCGTGGTCGCAGAGGCGGCGTCGTTCAAACGCCTCGTCGCGGTCGCCTTTCCACCACCCCGGAATCCAATCTAGCTTCCAACAGTAGCGGTCAGGCGCTATTTGGGAAGAGCAGCGCAGCGCCGCAAGTTTTTGGTGAGAGGGAGAAGGGAATGAGGGGACACGACCTAGGTTTTTCGGAGGAGGTTTTATATACCATCACGATATCCGGGTTGTTTACGGTGCATTTGGGGCCTTTGGGCCCTTGTGTTTCGATTTTGGCCCAATCCGCGATTTTGCAATGACAACGAAGCCAAATAGCGTCGTTTATATGTGATCATCGCGGTTAGCGGCGGATCGCGTAAAAGCGGGATTGCCTCGCGGGAAGGCTTCCAGCACGCGATAGCGCCGCGATCGCGCTCTTTTCGCCCGCGATCTGAAACTTTGGACTTAACCAACATCAGCAATTCAGGAATCTGAACTGTTTTTCAGCTCAAAGCATTGAAAACACCAAATCGTTATACTTATTTTTCTCCTACAACCATCCTGTTTATGGCTCAAGTAAATCTTTCATGTACAACAACCATGATTGGGAACACTAAGATCGTGATTGAGACAGTTGCATATGGCATCCTCTCATCCTAAGGAATTTGGAACTCCATTTGTGTGTAAAAAAATGTTACTGAACTGACATTGGTGGTATACGCATAAATGTTGATGTGATGACGTCCGATCAGGCTCCATTTCATGATCCAAATTCCTTCAAATCAAACCAGATATTTTCTAACAAGGAAAATTTGAATAATTATGACTCAGCGTGACGACTTAGGGACCCCATTTGAGGACCTATTCAACATCACCAACTCAGGTAAGTAACTTAAATATATCACCAACTCGAGCCTAGGTAAAGATTTTGTCCACGCAAGCCAAATGGCAGGTCCTAAAGAGTTGAAGAGACAAAGGGAGAGGGAGAGGTATGCACTAAACAGGGCTCATAAGAAAGCTACATCTACTATTCTTAATGCAGAACACACCCCATCTAGGACACCCGCGGCAATATCACCTGGTTTGTCCATTATATTCTGTTCTTTATATATGATTGAGCAATCAGAAGTATAATCAAATATATGATCAGGTGATTTCTTCTGCCGGATTTCACACCGCCGAGAGGCCCACTACGCAATGTGCTGTCACCCAACTACGATACACACCAGGTGTTGAAGGTGATGTTCATTATAACCTTAGAATAACTTCATCACTGTACAAACAATGGTGATGTAGGCATACCTGTTGATGTGATGACAGCAGATCAGACTCCATTTTGTAAAAATAAAAGGTGTGCATAATGAAGCCTCTAGTAGCAGATTCTTTGCAATGTTTTGGGTTGCAATCGCCACTTGAATCCTTAAACTGCATCTTGGGTAACAGAGCATGCCAGGGTGAGCAACTAAGCGCCGCAAATAAAGACAGGGAAGCCAGTAAAAGAGTAAATAAAACATTAGAAGAAATTATGCAAAATTTGAGATCACAATAACCATAGGAGCGTCCTTTCCATGTAAAGACCAAGTATTCTTTTTTCCTTTCTGTTCTGACACAAGGATAAGCCACGAGATGTATAAAAAAGAAGACATCCTATTCTTTCTGAGCACCCCAAGCACAAAACTATGTGCCTCATCAGAAGAGATGAAATTAATGAGAAAATATCTCGATTTTCTAAGCTAATCATCTCATGAGAGTTGAGGTAGTTACCAAAAATCTTCATGGTACAACCGTACAGTTTGATCTCCAAAAGTTCAAAGCATGGTTGACAACGCCGGTAATTTTGGTTGATGAGTACTATCATTAGCCCCTGCATTCCTCAAGCTTCTGCTGCAGCCTCACATTGTGCTTTAACTACAGAGTAGTGGCAAGATATGTTAAAACACAACAAATAATAGGTACACACTTAAAATAAATTAAAGTATGCATTCCTGATGTGCATTACCAGAAATCTAAATGGTAAAAACTCTCAAAATATCAACCAGATCCTGAATCTCACAATTTAGTAAAATTAGACTAGAATTTCATTTCCACTTCAATTGACAAATGATAGGTACACAAAACTATGAGTACTGATTAAGAAGCTGACACCCAATTGCGACTACCTGAGTCCGTCAAGTACCTGGAGCAGCCGAGTAGTAGGCGAGCTGCGAGCGCCTACCCGGAGCGAGTGTGGGAGCCTAGCACGGGGGCCAACGATGACGGCGGGCACGTAGACGCACTGGATCTCGGTCCGCTATGATATGCCCGCTCCCGCATCGTGTCAAGCATGCCCCTCTAGCTCCCGTCTAGATCTGCGCTAGGACATGGGGATGGCAGCGGCAGAGTTTATCTAGGGAAGACCGGCAGGGTTGCTATCGCGGCGAGGCCGTCATGCGGCGAGGAGGCGGCGGGGTAAGGCAGAGGGGTGGAGGAGGAGGCGCCAGGCGACATCGTGGCAGCGGAGAGGAGGCGTCGTGCGACGGCGCGGCGTGCGGAGGAGAGCAGGCAGCGGGGAGAACAGGCGGAGGCCACCATGGAATGGGGAGTGGTGGGGAGAGAGTGAAGGGATAAGCGTCTGTGTGCCTCTTCTTTTTCTTTCTTTTTTCTTTTCTGATCGAAGCCTTTTTGGACAAGTACTAATAAGCATAGGCGTTCCTCTAAGAAAATATAAACACTAGAAGAACGCCCGTGCGTTGCAACGGGGCCACATTAACTTGAAAAGTTTAATATCAATTATATTAATATTACATTGAATATTCTCATACATATTAAGTGACATCGACGACCTTTTTTACCATCAAATTCTCACACACACACCCTCTCCCTTCCTCTTCCTCACTCTCTCTCCCCCTCTCCCTCACTCGGGAGGTGGGACGAAAATAAACCCGAAACGGAGACTACCAACTGAGACATTAGGAGTAGAGATCATTTAGTTGATAAGAATAAATAGAAAGCGGTGTTAAAAGGAGAAAGCAGATTAGAATACATTGAAAAACCAAAAGGACGATGTAAAGGGATTCGCCTACCCGGGCCTTGCCACCGAACAGCTCGGCGGTCCATTCCCAGTGATCGCCTTCTCTTGTTCCCGAGCTGCGTCGCTCTGAGACGGGCTCACTTGACCACCTCGGCGGCATCGAAGGGGAATGGGTAAGGGCCTCGCTCCTCCTTAGCGCCTCCCAAATCCACTTCTCCTCCTCGCTCGCTCGATCTCGTCGATCTGGACGAAGTCAGACGCCACGGCCACCATCACCGACCCCATCCACATGGCCACTGCCCTCCCTGCGGGCTAGGAGTTTGTCGAGGAGCTCCGAATGCCTTCGCTACTTCGTCTGCGCCAACGAGATCAAGTCCAGCACCCCCACATCGACGTCGCTGCCGTCTTCCTCAACCTTGGGCCACCGCGACATTGCCGTTCGATCCGCGCCGCCCCGAGCTCCCATGTCTTCCCTAGGCGCCATTGACACCGCCATGATCTCCTCTTGCCTTTCCTTGTCTCCTCTTGTTTGCTCTCGTTAGGTATTTCGCCGTGACCGAGAACCGCCGTCCGCCATGGCCATTGCAGGGGTAGCCACCGAGCTCCTTGGATTGACCCCGTGGCACATACTCGCTCCTATGCACGCCCATGCCCAAGCCTGCCGCTCTTCTTCGCGCTTGGCCACTCCCTCTCCATGCCCACGCCGTCTACACCGCGTCGGTCGCCGCCCGCTGTCCGTTGCCGTCGCCCATACACCACCGCACCATCTTGTGCCCATGCGACACACACCACAGTCGCGCGCCACACTCTCGCTGCTGCGCGCCATCTATCTCTTTGCCCCCCCTGCCTCGCCGCCTCCGATCATGGCCATCTTCGCCGGCCGCCCCTCGGCCTCGCCCTCTGCGTGTTGCTTCCTCGCTGCTATCTCTGTCTGCTCTAACTTGGCGCTGCTGCACCATGCCCTCGACACCGCCGTGGACAAATGTGGCGGAGAGATTGTTAATGGAGTACGAGAAGGAGGTGGCGGAGAAGGTGTGGATAGGCAAGAGGTTTGGGGCGGTGTCACCTGGCTGTGGTGGAGGTGTTTATCCGACAAGGAGCCGGAGTGGAAGGAGAGGTCACAATTGGAAAGAATCACAAAAAATCATAACCGGAGATCTCGGTTCAAAAAATGCTAATATCGATGGAAAACATAGAAAATGTTTGTTGTTATCAAGGAAAGGTAAAAATTTAGGAAAGTTAGGATTTTTGAACTGATTTCTATGCAAATGGGGTTTTATTGTTTGATAACGTGATATCGGTACTGCCTGTTTGTGATGTGTCGATTAGGAAAGTTTGCAAATGTTAAGAAACTATTTATTGGGAGGAAAGTTGTGGCGTGTCATTATTTGTTTCCTAAAAAATTTCACTAATAAGTTAGGAAAGTTAGATTAAAATGTATTATTTGTTTCCTAAAAATCTGTTATTTGTTTCAGTAAGACAAATTGAACCAATAAAAGGAATCAATTGATTTGCATAATTTAAGGAAGTTAGATTAAAATGTATTATTTGTTTTCTGAAAATCTTTTATTTGTTTCCTAAGACAAATTGAACCAATAAAAGGAATCGATTGATTTAGATAAGTTAGGAAAGTTAGATTAAAATGAATTATTTATTTCCTGAAAATCTGTTATTAGTTTCCTAAGACAAATTGGACCAATAAAAGAAATTGATTGATTTGCATAATTTAAGGAAGTTAGATTAAAATATATTATTTGTTTCCTGAAAATCTGTTATTTGTTTCTAAGACAAATTGAACCAATAAAAGGAATCGATTGATTTGCATAAGTTAGGAAAGTTAGATTAAAATGTATTATTTGTTTCATGAAAATCTGTTATTTGTTTCCTAAGACAAATTGAACCAATAAAAGGAATCGATTGATTTGCATAATTTAAGAAAGTTAGTAAAATGTATTATTTGTTTCCTGAAAATCTGTTATCTTCTCGGCCCAGAACGACGGAGATGCCACATGATAGTATGACACCAACCCATGTCTGTGCGCTGACGAGTGACGACAGAGACGATCGAGCTGAAACTTAATCTGAGTACGAATAATCACATGATGGCGGCAAGCGTCATGAGGTCATGTTTAACACTGAAGCAAAACAAATTTGCATTGGTGTAAAACTACAACTATTAGCTCTTTCACCTTGTCAGACAGTCCCTTCAATCCAAGAATATACAACATCTAGAAGAAATAAAACCAATGACATAATTAGTAAACAATTTCAGCGACAAAAGGATAAACAAATTGGATTTTTAAAATAAAACCTGCACCTGCACAAGTATATGTTATATTAACAAAAGTGCAGATCCGCCCCACTCTTCACTTTTGACAAAAACTTCCGAATAGCAATCTTGGTGAGTGATCTCGACCGGGTTCGATCGGCATGGCGTGTCGTTCCTCCAGGAGTGGGTGCTTAGAGGAAGGATGGCAAACCTCCATTGTCAATCGGCCGGAGCTACATCGTCGTTTGGATCAGAGCATGGACGAAATCGAGATGGTAGAGGATGAGGAATTTGTAGGACGTGAGGGTTTAGGGTGGGCATCACGAGAACTCACCCATATCTTGGGAGGCAGCGGACCGAGGTGCGATCGTGTTTGTGCTTCAGGGGCTGCCATGTGCTGTCCTCGCCGCCATCGCCTGTCGATGCCACTTCAGCGCCACGAGCATGGGACTGAGGGACGAAGGGAAGAGAAGGGAAGGAAGCGAGCTAATGACATACCTATGTTTGGTATGTAATACCCTCCATTAAGAGTAGGGCATCACGAGAACTCACCCATATCTTGGGAGACGGCAGACCCGAGGTGCAGTCGTGTTTGTGCTTCAGGGGCTGCCATGTGCTGTCCTCGCCGCCATCGCCTGTCGATGCCACTTCAGCGCCACGAGCATGGGACTGAGGGACGAAGGGAAGAGAAGGGAAGGAAGCGAGCTAATGACATACCTATGTTTGGTATGTAATACCCTCCATTAAGAGTAGATATTTTCTTAAAATCGGTTATTTTGTTTCCTAATTAATGTGATTGAGCAATTTAAGGTAAGGTTAATTAATTTAGATTTGATATTTAGAGATTGATCGTGATTGATTCTTTCACATAAAGACATTACTAAAAATAACTTGCACCAGCATGGAAAGATGATCCGTTAAGATTTTTTTCGTTGTGTGAGAGGGTGACGCGAAACTAAACCGGTGGGGTGGGGGAGGGACGAAAAAAACCAGCGAAATAAAACGGTTGAAAGTGGTGGGACGAAAATAAACCGTACGAGGCTACCAACTGCTCCATTAGGAGTAGAGATAACGACGGGAGTTTGGGCGTGTGCGGGACTCGATCACGGGGTTTTTCTTGGTTTTTCACGGCTGAGGGGGAGGTGGGAGGAAGTACCAAAGAAGTACCAAAAAAGACCGGGTGAGGTGGGACAAAAATAAAACCCGGAACGCGACCTACCAACTGAGACATTAGGAGTAGAGATTGTCCAAGTCAGTTTTTCTGAGATGCCAAGTCATTTTCTTTATCAATAACCATTTTGGTCATTTGGTTTATATTAGCATCGGATGTTGTCCAAAAAAAATATTGGGCGTGTCCAATTTGACTGTGTGGGTGCTATGTTTTTATATGTCACAAGGATTTAGAAAAATGTCCAGTTATAATCATTTTGATAGCTATTAAGATCTTTATTGATATTAGTTATTGAACATATAAAAAAGTTGTAAGCATGTAGGTCATCTTGTGGTCTCCGGATGTTAAATTTCATGGAGTACTTCATGAGAGATATTCTTTCCGACAATCCGGAACAGGTATATTTTGCTTCATATTATGATACTTATTATGTTGTGGTGTGTCAGTATTTCAAAAAAGTCTAATCACTACTTGACTTTATGTTCACATGACACGTTTTAGAAAAAAATAGTCGTCATTTTACTCCGACTTGGAATTCAATGATGATGATATAAGAAATCAAGACTTGAAAACTTGGAATATTGTTGGGCTATGTCTATTGTTCGTCTTGGATCAAGAATAAGATTTAAAATGTTTATATTATAGATATGATACGTGTGTTGCACGTGCACACTTACTATGTATCAAAAGATTGATGTGGTTACGCAAAGTCATGGTAGCACAAGTTGTATCTATAGATTGTGATACATGGTGATGCATCTTTGTGAGGTTAATTGTGTGCCCCATTTATTAATGCTTATACGGTTTCTTATTTAGTGGTTTACACTGAAGGTGCATAGCATCAATATGATTGGACTTAAGATATAATGAGAAATAATGGTTAAATACGAAAGTTAAACACATGGTTTGTCGTTTCCGTAAAGAACGGAGTTATGCTAATAAATGAAATATGCTCAAAGTCTAACTTACTTTCACATTTTGTTGTATATGGATCCAGAGTTGATGACCAGGATATTGTTTATGTGTGTTACTTAAGTGTCAATCTCTGGGACAAAATTGACTAACATACCATTGTATGTAACATGTTCTTGTTTAGTCCATTTCAAAACTATATTTGCAAAACCATAATTTCATACAAATTAAGATTTGAAATAATTGTTTCCTAACTAGGATAACTGAGGAAATTTCTTTCTATGATTATACGTGCGTTGCACGTGCACGCTTACTTGATTATAGATATACTATGTGTCACACATGTACTTATTTAGGACCATAGAAGGCTCACGTGAGTATTACTAGTACCTATGTAGGCCTCCTTTAGTTTGTAGGGTAGGAATATTACAGGAATGAGAAACTTGTAGGAAATGAGATGCCATATATATCTCAAATTCTATAAATAGAAATAGAAAAAGAGATGTCCTATGGTTCAGATTTTTTCATTGAGTCTAGATTAATATTTATTCTCTATGAAATGTGGAGGATAAGAAAAATGCATATGAATAGAATTCTATTTCTACAAACCAAAGAACTCAAAAGAAAAAAAATCCTATAAAAAATCTATCATATGGAATTCCTACAAAAACCTTCAAACCAAAGTAGGTCGTAGCTTGTTCATCAAGCACGATTAATGGCTCACCTCATAAAGTAACTTCATATCAAGTCCTCTATATAAAAGGGAAATAACACACTGAGCACACGCTCGTACCCAGCCACCAGCCGCACTAGGGTTCCTCCCGTCTCCCGCCGGCTCCGTCCCCGGTCTACCTCGTCTCTTGTGGTCTTAGAGCCATGGAGGCGTGGTAGATCTCGGCCCTTGCCGGCTTCATTTTTTGATGCTTTTTTGAGCTTTCTTAGGGTTTGTGTTCTGCTCAGAGAGATGAGGTGGCAACGGCCCTCTGAAGATGGAACAAGGTTCTCTCCGCCTAGCCCCCATCCCGGTGGTGCTTCTAGTATCATCGCGGGCGTGTGGAGGTTTGTCTTCGGCGGATCTCGCGATATTCAGTTGGTGTTTGTCTTCGTGAATCCACATGGATCCGGTCTTTGTCCTTCTATGTCCGTGTGTCTACAGGTTGGATCCTTCTGATCTAAGCTTCTCTTCAACGGCGATGGTTGCTGTTCTGGTGCGCTGGTCTTGTAGGGCCTTACCACGATAACTTCCCGATTATCTACTACAACAAGTTTTGCGCGGCTCCAGGGAGGGATGGACGATGACGGCGGCGTGCCTTCGGCTCGCTTCAGTGCTTGTAGTCATCGCTAGGTGGTCCACGGATGTGGATGTAATTTTTATTATATCCGGTATTCGTTGTACTATCATGATTGATGATCAATAGAGTGAAAAGTTTCTTCAAAACACACACACACACACACACACACACACACACACAACTGCAAGAGATTATTTACAGCATCACATATACACAATTATGTGTGGTAGAAGAAGCCAAATTTTGGTATTCAATTTTTACTCTGCTGGAAAAGCATGAAATTTTCTGGAGACCAAAAACCTTCTCTCCCCACCCCTAAAACCAGTTTTTGGTCTCCAGAATATTTAGTCTGCTGTGGAAGATGCTCTAATCACATTCGCAAAAAGAGGATGCTCTAATCACAGATATCATGAAGGAGAACCCAATAATTCTTGCACGCTGAGTTGGCATGGTTTTGACCCTTGTGTGACGAGTTGATCTGTAATACGCATTACATCAGACCACGCACGCCCTCCTACACCGGCGGCGCTGGCCCGAAGGCGGGGCCGCAACCGGTGTCGCAATGTAGCTGGGCTTCCGCGCACGCAACGGCGCAGTCCGGCAGCTGTCCAGCGGCCTTCGTGGAGCACCCGCTGGTGCACCCAACGGCCGCCGTCGCACACCCCATCACGCAGGTGACGAGGGAGTTGACGTTGGCCCGCCCATCGCCAGCATCCGCGTCGCCGGCGGCTGCTGCGCCGACCATGAGGAGGAGTATCACCGCGACGCTGGTGAACGGTGAAGCCATCCTGTCCTGTTCGTTGTTTTTCGTGTGGCGACAGTGGCGTGGCTAGAGTTTCAGAGAACGTCCACTTTGTGGTGCGACGGGCCACGGCTTCGGAGGGAGAATTTATAGAGCAGCAGATTGAGTTCGTGCGTTCCGGCAAGCGCGGTCGCATGCAAGAAGTGTGACGCCGGCTTTGGCGCCATCATGCAAAGGAACTAAATCGTGATGATCACTTGCTACATATTTGTGGTAACCTACACTATAGAAATGGTGTGTCTTTTGGCGTCCTTCTCATTTATCTAAGAATTCCACAGGCTATTAAATAGTGTGTCCTTTTGATGTGACCACACAATTTGACACTCAGGTTTTTGTCACACATGTTTGAAGGTTGCAACGATCAAAGTTGTATGACCCTGTGACATGACCTTTGTAATCATCATATAAATATAATGTATATACTATATCATGCCATTTTTGCATCCGATGTGAATATATTTGCACAGAGCTCGATTGGTTGTACCATAGGCAAACAAATGGGTTGTGTTCCAAAACGTTTGAGTCAATGCAAATTTCTTGTAAATGTAGTGCAAGAAAATATTAGGATTATTTAATAGGATTAATCAAAGAAATCAAACAACTTAAAGTAAAAAAAATATTGCTAGTAAGAGGGCAACCACCTTGCTCCGATTGTGTTCACCACGGGAGGGCTTCTTGCATGACACATGTCTGGACCGCTTGAGGGGAAGAGAGTGTTGGTAGTTGAGTAAAATATAATGTTGTTACTAAGAAATTTCTAATTTTTCTTAAAGATTTTAATCTTCTCTTCACATACTTTGAACTACTTATTTTGAAAATTTTGGTTTCATTGTCACACATCATGAGGATAACCGGTATTGGTTTCAATCGTCGGCAAGTCTATCAAGAGCTCACGAGATGCCATTCCGATTGGACAGTAGTTGTAGCAAATGTGTGAGTTATGATTCCATCGTTGACCTTGTTAAGAAGGTCTCCTTACAGGACCTACATTAAACAACCCCACATCCAAGATTGATTTTTTTTTCCAGTTATGAACTTCATCGCGTTAACATCATAAAATCCAGTTTTAGTGATTATAAGTACCATTGGATATCCAGCATAGTGAATGACATAACTCAATGCCATTTTTAGATAGAGCACAACTCTCTCAAGAGCAGGTCAATGATCATTCCCTGGGTTGTGAACAAATTATACATGATGATTCACAATCTCTCATACTTTTTCCGGGAGCTAAAATTATTTTTGATAAAGGGTGCTTTTGCAAGGTTGCATTACCTAGCCACCTATCCTTCCAACCTCTAATCCCGGGGGCATTCTTCATAGTTAAATATCCAAACTGAAACAAATTCATCTTCATACAGTTGTCCCAAAATACGAACCCCCCGAGTTTCCATTTAACCTGAGAGATAGCTTTAGATCGACTTATTACGTTGCCGATCTTGCCATACTCCGTCCGCAGTGAGAATCTTGAAAAGCCATTTCCTGAGAAGAGTGTCGTTCTTGACCTCGAGGCCATGTATCCCTAGACCACCCTGCTCTTTTGGATGATGGATCACATCCCATTTGCCCAGTCTATACCTTTTCTTTTCAGGGTCACTTTGTTGAAAAAAAATGGAAATGCGTGTAATAGTCCAACAAAACCCATACGATATCTAACATTGTCTCTTGAGAAGTCGCATGTAATTTTCTCATGATATTTGTGGCCTTATGGTATGCCAAAATAAATTAGTATTGCAACAATTTATGCAGTTTCTTAGCACCAACTCTGCATCATTAGCATAATTTTGGTAAACCTCCAAGTTCTGCCTAATATACTAGAAAAAGTCTTGCTTTGATGGATCAGTTACATTCAAGGGTTCTCTACAAACCTAGTACGGTTAGGATCAAAAGGCAGAATGTTAAAATCATGACATTCTAACTTCTTAGAGGCTCTGACATGAAGCTAGATTTCAAGTTTTAGTTTTCTCCATCACTTCCATGCATGGATTCAATATGGTATTTGTTCCAACTTTACCATGAATAATTTTTCTTGATAGGGTTCTCGAACACTTTAGACTCACTGATACGTCTCCGTCGTATCTATAATTTTTGATTGTTCCATGCCAATATTCTACAACTTTCATATATTTTTGGCAACTTTTTATACTATTTTTTGGGACTAACATATTGATCTAGTGCCCAGTGCCAGTTCCTGTCTGTCGCATATTTTATGTTCCGCAGAAACCCCATATCAAACGGAGTCCAAACGGGATAAAAACGGACGGAGAATTATTTTGGAATATTTGTGATTTTTGGGAAGTAAAATCAACGCGAGGCGATGCCCGAGGTGGCCACGACACAGGGGCCCACGCCCACTCCAGGTGGGCGCGCCCCCCACCCTCCTGGGCCCCTTGTAAGGCGGTTCATGCCCTTCTTTGGCCGCAAGAAAGCTAATTTTTGGAAAAAGATCTGGGCGAAGGTTTCAATCCAATCGGAGTTACGGATCTCCGGATATAAAAGAAACGGTGCGAGGGCAGAATTCCAGAACACAGAAACAGAGAGTAACAGAGAGATAGATCCAATCTCGGAGGGGCTCTAGCCCCTCCCACGCCATGGGAGCCAAGGACCAGAGGGGAAACCCTTCTCCCATCTAGGGAGGAGGTCAAGGAAGAAGAATAAGAAGAAGGGGGGCCCTCTCCCCCTTGCTTCCGGTGGCACCGGAACTCCGCCGGGGGCCATCATCATCACCGCGATCTTCACCAACAACTTCACCGCCTTCATCACCAACTCTTCCCCCCTCTATGCAGCGGTGTAACCCCTCTCTTACCCGCTGTAATCTCTACTTAAACATGGTGCTCAACGCTATATATTATTTCTCAATGATGTATGGCTATCTTATGATGTTTGAGTAGATCCATTTTGTCCTATGCTTTAATTGATGATCATGATTGGTTTGAGTTGCATGTTTTATTATTGGTGCTGTCCTATGGTGCTCTCCGTGTTGCGCATCCCCGCTGTAGGGTTTGTAATATGTTTATGATTTGCTTATGGTGGGTGGCGTGAGTGAATAGAAGCACAGACCCGAGTAAGTAGGTTGTTTGCGTATGGGATAAAGGGGACTTGATACTTTAATGCTATGGTTGGGTTTTACCTTAATGAATCTTTAGTAGTTGCGGATGCTTGCTAGAGTTCCAATCATAAGTGCATATGATCCAAGAAGAGAAAGTATGTTAGCTTATGCCTCTCCCTCAAATAGAATTACAATAACGATTACCGATCTAGTTATCGATTGCCTTGGACAAATAACTTTCTCGTGACAAAAAGCTCTCTACTAAAACTAACTTAGTTGTTTCTTTATCTAAACAGCCCCTACTGTTTATTTACGTGCTCTTTGTTATCTTGCAAAACCTATCCAACAACACCAACAAAGTACTTCTAGTTTCATACTTGTTCTAGGTAAAGTGAACGTCAAGCGTGCGCAGAGTTGTATCGGTGGTCGATAGAACTTGAGGGAATATTTATTCTACCTTTAGCTCCTCGTTGGGTTCGACACTCTTACTTATCAAAAACTGTTGCGATCCCCTACACTTGTGGGTTATCAAGACCTTTTTCTAGCGCCGTTGCCGGGGAGTCATAGCGTGGGGTGAATATTCTCGTGTGTGCTTGTTTGCTTTATCACTAAGTAATTTTTATTTGCTGTTCTAAGTTGTTCTCTATCTTTAGTTATGGATATGGAACACAAAATACCAAAAAAATTAGGAGACGAGGAACCTCTTAAAACCCTCGATGCTCATTATGTTCAAAATATTATGTACTACTTTGGTAATCCTGAGAAAACCTCATTCAACTTTATAATGGGAGTAACATTGGATCAACGTGAATACTTTAGGGATTATCGCTTGACACAAAAAGGGAAACTATTATGGGATCAAATTAATATGTTGCGTTGGTATGCTCGGGATCTATGCTTGAGATATGATTATAATTGTTGCTCTAGGATGAAGACTCCACACCTTCCCTTTTCATGCAAATTTAATGATAATGAAACCTTAGCTTCTTATGCTAATGGTATATATGATTACTATGATGTTGAACGAATTGAAGAATTTGTTGCTTTTAAGGCTGCTTATGAAATTGAATCTTGTTTGAAAAGTATGAAGCTTTAGATGATGATGTTTATAGGCCTGAAAATTTTGCTATATTGAAATATTGCTATGACAATTATGAATACAATTACAATATTTATGCATTTATTGAGAAAGTCTCCGCTGTCCAAGAAGAGACTAATATTTTGCAGGAAGCTATGGAAGAAGAAATATATGAAATTGTGAGCTCATTGGATGAAAAAGATGATGAGGAGAGCGAAGAACAAAAGGAGGAAGAGTGGATTGATCACCTTCGTGCTTTCCGAAGGATGATTGCTATGATCCCGTTGATTCTCTTGAAATATCCCTTTTTGATGATGTTTGCTATGCTTGTGGCCAAGATGCCAATATGAATTATGCTTATGGAGATGAACTTGCTATAGTTCCTTATGTTAAACATGAAATTGTTGCTATTGCACCCACGCATGATAGTCCTATTATCTTTTTGAATTCTTCCAACTACACTATATCGGAGAAGTTTGTGCTTATTAAGGATTATGTTGATGGGTTGCCTTTTACCGTGGCATATGATGATTTTGATGAATATAATATGCATGTGCTTGCTGCTCCTACTTGCAATTATTATGAGAGAGGAACTACATCTCCACCTCTCTATGTTTCCAATATGATAAAATTGCAAGAAGTTGCTTATACTATGCATTGGCCTTTACTTGGTGTGCATGAATTGTTCTTTCATAACATGACGATGCATAGGAAGAGAGTTAGACTTTGTTGTTGCTTGATATATGTTACTTTGTGCTCACTACTAAATTACAAATCATTGTTAATTAAAATTGGCTTTGATATACCTTGGGATCCGGGTGGATCCATTACTTGAGCACTGTATGCCTAGCTTAATGGCTTTAAAGAAAGCGCTGCCAGGGAGACAACCCGGAAGTTTTAGAGAGTCATTTATTTCTGTTGAGTGCTTTTATATAGTTTAAAAACAAAAAAATAAAGAGGGGAACCCAAAACCTTCTCAAAAAGGAAAGTGAAAGTGAGAAAGACAATCATTGTTGAAGTGGGAGCTAGCCTTGAACTTTGTTCATGCTCACGGAAACTTTGTGAATCTTGATTACAGAAACTTTCCAACAAAAATAATTATCCCCTTGTACAATTCCATTGTATTATAAAAATAATGTGCCAAGGTTTGCCTTTAGGATGTTTACAATGCTTGTTGGTTTGTACAGTGCAGGACAGAAACTTTGGCTGTAATGCGCGATTTTACATTTTTAACTGGAAAGTCAAATGCTGCTGATTCCTTTTGCATTGTCTTGCTGCACAAATTGTTTATTTGTTCTAAGTTTTGTAGAATTTTTGGGGTAACATAAGTATGGTGACTGTTCAGATTGCTACAGACTGTTCTGTTTTTGACAGATTCTGTTTTTGATGCATAGTTTGCTTGTTTTGATGAAACTATCAATTTATATCAGTGGATTAAGCCATGAAAAAGCTATATTACAGTAGGCAAAATGCAAAAACAAAATATGAGTTGGTTTGCTACAGTACTTAGAGTAGTGATTTGCTTTATTATACTAACGGATCTTACCGAGTTTTCTGTTGAAGTTTTGTGTGGATGAAGTGTTTGATCGAGGAGGTCTCGATATGAGGAAAAGGAAGAGAAGAAAGAGCTCAATCTTGGGGATGCCCAAGGCAGCCAAAGTAAATATTCAAGGAGACTCAAGGCAGCCCAAATTGATATAAGTGAAGTCTTGGAGCGTCTTTTGCATTTAGTTTTCATTTTTGTTTTATGCACCATGCTGGTATGATATAGTCCTTGGTTGATTTATAGAATGCTCATCGCACTTCACTTATATCTTTTGAGTATGGCTTTATAGAATGCTTCATGTGCTTCACTTATATCATTTGAAGTTTGGATTGCCTGTTTCTCTTCACATAAAAAACCGCCATTTGTAGAATGCTCTTTTGCTTCACTTATATTAGTTAGAGCGTGGGCATATCTTTTGTAGAAATAATTAAACTCTCTTGCTTCACTTATATCAATTTAGAGAGATGACAGGAATTGGTCATTCACATGGTTAGTCATAAAATCCTACATAAACTTGTGGATCACTGAATATGATATGTTTGATTCCTTGCAATAGTTTTGCGATATAGAGATGATAATATGTGGGAGGTACTAGTAGATGGTTGTGTTTAGTAAGGATGTTGGTGTTAAGGTTTGTGATTCCCGAAGCATGCACGTATGGTCTACTAACTATGTAGCTAAATTGGTGCGCATTGTATTTTGATTGTTTATCTTTGCGTGAAGGTCGGGGGCGTGCGATGGTTAACTCCTACCAACCTCCCCCCTAGGAGCATGCGTGTAGTAGTTTGTTTCAAGGGCTAATAAATTTTTGCAGTAAGTATGTGAGTTCTTTATGACTAATGTTGAGTCCATGGATTATACGCACTCTCACCCTTCCATCATTGCTAGCCTCTTCGGTACCGTGCATTCCCTTTCTCACCTCGAGAGTTGGTGCAAACTTCGCCGGTGCATCCAAACCCCGTGATACGATACGCTCTATCACACATCAGCCTCCTTATATCTTCCTCAAAATAGCCACCATACCTACCTATCATGGCATTTCCATAGCCATTCCGAGATATATTGCCATGCAACTTCCATCATCATCATATACATGACTTGAGCATTCATTGTCATATTGCTTTGCATGATCGTAAGATAGCTAGCATGATGTTTTCATGGCTTGTCCATTTTTTTGATGTCATTGCTATGCTAGATCGTTGCACATTTATACGTATCCAACGTATCTACTGTTCCAAACACTTTTGCCCTTGTTTTGGACTCTAACTTGCATGATTTGAATGAAACTAACCCGGACTAACGTTGTTTTCAGCAGAACTGCATGATGTTGTTTTATGTGTAGAAAAGAAAAGTTCTCAGAATGTCCTGAAAATCCACGGAGGCACTTTTTGGAATTAATAAGAATTTCTAGGCGAAAGAAATACATCAGGGGGCCCAGGGCCTATCCACGAGACAGGGGGCGCCCCCTTGTAGGGCGCACCCCCCTATCTCGTGGGCTGCCTTGGGCGCACCCCCATGTTTGAAGGTTGCAACGATCAAAGTTGTATGACCCTGTGACATGACCTTTGTAATCATCATATAAATATAATGTATATACTATATCATGCCATTTTTGCATCCGATGTGAATATATTTGCACAGAGCTCGATTGGTTGTACCATAGGCAAACAAATGGGTTGTGTTCCAAAACGTTTGAGTCAATGCAAATTTCTTGTAAATGTAGTGCAAGAAAATATTAGGATTATTTAATAGGATTAATCAAAGAAATCAAACAACTTAAAGTAAAAAAATATTGCTAGTAAGAGGGCAACCACCTTGCTCGATTGTGTTCACCACGGAGGGCTTCTTGCATGACACATGTCGGACCGCTTGAGGGAAGAGAGTGTTGGTAGTTGAGTAAAATATAATGTTGTTACTAAGAAATTTCTAATTTTTCTTAAAGATTTTAATCTTCTCTTCACATACTTTGAACTACTTATTTTGGAAATTTTGGTTTCATTGTCACACATCATGAGGATAACCGGTATTGGTTTCAATCGTCGGCAAGTCTATCAAGAGCTCACGAGATGCCATTCCGATTGGACAGTAGTTGTAGCAAATGTGTGAGTTATGATTCCATCGTTGATGTTGTTAAGAAGGTCTCCTTACAAGACCTACATTAAACAACCCCACATCCAAGATTGATTTTTTTTCCAGTTATGAACTTCATCGCGTTAACATCATAAAATCTAGTTTTAGTGATTATAAGTACCATTGGATATCCAGCATAGTGAATGACATAACTCAGTGCCATTTTTAGATAGAGCACAACTCTTTCAAGAGCAGGTCAATGATCATTCCCTGGGTTGTGAACAAATTATACATGATGATTCACAATCTCTCATACTTTTTCCGGGAGCTAAAATTATTTTTGATAAAGGGTGCTTTTGCAAGGTTGCATTACCTAGCCACCTATCCTTCCAACCTCTAATCCCGGGGGCATTCTTCATAGTTAAATATCCAAACTGAAACAAATTCATCTTCATACAGTTGTCCCAAAATACGAACCCCCCGAGTTTCCATTTAACCTGAGAGATAGCTTTAGATCGACTTATTACGTTGCCGATCTTGCCATACTCCGTCCGCAGTGAGAATCTTGAAAAGCCATTTCCTGAGAAGAGTGTCGTTCTTGACCTCGAGGCCATGTATCCCTAGACCACCCTGCTCTTTTGGATGATGGATCACATCCCATTTGCCCAGTCTATACCTTTTCTTTTCAGGGTCACTTTGTTGAAAAAAATGGAAATGCGTGTAATAGTCCAACAAAACCCATACGATATCTAACATTGTCTCTTGAGAAGTCGCATGTAATTTTCTCATGATATTTGTGGCCTTTTGGTATGCCAAAATAAATTAGTAGTGCAACAATTTATGTAGTTTCTTAGCACAAACTCTGCATCATTAGCATAATTTTGGTAAACCTCCAAGTTCTGCCTAATATACTCGAAAAAGTCTTGCTTTGATGGATCAGTTACATTCAAGGGTTCTCTACAAATCTAGTAGAGTTAGGATCAAAAGGCAGAATGTTAAAATCATGACATGCTAACTTCATAGAGGCTCTCACATGAAGCTAGATTTCAAGTTTTAGTTATCTCCATCACTTCCATGCATGGATTCAATATGGTATTTGTTCCAACTTTACCATGAATAATTTTTCTTGATAGGGTTCTCGAACACTTTAGACTCACTGATACGTCTCCGCCGTATCTATAATATTTGATTGTTTCATGCCAATATTCTACAACTTTCATATATTTTTGGCCACTTTTTATACTATTTTTTGGGACTAACATATTGATCTAGTGCCCAGTGCCAGTTCCTGTCTGTCGCATATTTTATATTCCGCAGAAACCCCATATCAAACGGAGTCCAAACGGGATAAAAACGGACGGAGAATTATTTTGAAATATTTGTGATTTTTGGGAAGTAAAATCAACGCGAGACGATGCCCGAGGTGGCCACGACACAGGGGCCCACGCCCACTCCAGGTGGGCGCGCCCCCCACCCTCCTGGTCCCCTTGTAAGGCGGTTCATGCCCTTCTTTGGCCGCAAGAAATCTAATTTTTGGAAAAAGATCTGGGCGAAGGTTTCAATCAATCGAGTTCTGGATCTCGGATATAAAAGAAAGCAGTGCGAGGCGAGAATTCGACGCGTAAACAGAGAGTAACAGAGAGATAGATCCAATCTCGGAGGGGCTCTAGCCCCTCCCACGCCATGGGAGCCAAGGACCAGAGGGGAAACCCTTCTCCCATCTAGGGAGGAGGTCAAGGAAGAAGAATAAGAAGAAGGGGGGCCCTCTCCCCCTTGCTTCCGGTGGCACCGGAACTCCGCCGGGGGCCATCATCATCACCGCGATCTTCACCAACAACTTCACCGCCTTCATCACCAACTCTTCCCCCCTCTATGCAGCGGTGTAACCCCTCTCTTACCCGATGTAATCTCTACTTAAACATGGTGCTCAACGCTATATATTATTTCTCAATGATGTATGGCTATCTTATGATGTTTGAGTAGATCCATTTTGTCCTATGCTTTAATTGATGATCATGATTGGTTTGAGTTGCATGTTTTATTATTGTTGCTGTCCTATGGTGCTCTCCGTGTTGCATCCCCTTTGTAGGGTTTGTAATATGTTTATGATTTGCTTATGGTGGGTGGCGTGAGTGAATAGAAGCACAGACCCGAGTAAGTAGGTTGTTTGCGTATGGGATAAAGGGGACTTGATACTTTAATGCTATGGTTGGGTTTTACCTTAATGAATCTTTAGTAGTTGCGGATGCTTGCTAGAGTTCCAATCATGAGTGCATATGATCCAAGAAGAGAAAGTATGTTAGCTTATGCCTCTCCCTCAAATAGAATTACAATAATGATTACCGGTCTAGTTATCGATTGCCTTGGACAAATAACTTTCTCGTGACAAAAAGCTCCCTACTAAAACTAACTTAGTTGTTTCTTTATCTAAACAGCCCCTACTGTTTATTTACGTGCTCTTTATTATCTTGCAAAACCTATCCAACAACACCAACAAAGTACTTCTAGTTTCATACTTGTTCTAGGTAAAGTGAACGTCAAGCGTGCGCAGAGTTGTATCGGTGGTCGATAGAACTTGAGGGAATATTTATTCTACCTTTAGCTCCTCGTTGGGTTCGACACTCTTACTTATCAAAAACTGTTGCGATCCCCTACACTTGTGGGTTATCAAGACCTTTTTCTAGCGCCGTTGCCGGGGAGTCATAGCGTGGGGTGAATATTCTCGTGTGTGCTTGTTTGCTTTATCACTAAGTAATTTTTATTTGCTGTTCTTAGTTGTTCTCTATCTTTAGTTATGGATATGGAACACAAAATACCAAAAAAATTAGGAGACGAGGAACCTCTTAAAACCCTCGATGCTCATTATGTTCAAAATATTATGTACTACTTTGGTAATCCCGAGAAAACCTCATTCAACTTTATAATGGGAGTAACATTGGATCAACGTGAATACTTTAGGGATTATCGCTTGACACAAAAAGGGAAACTATTATGGGATCAAATTAATATGTTGTGTTGGTATGCTCGGGATCTATGCTTGAGATATGATTATAATTGTTGCTCTAGGATGAAGGCTCCACAGCTTCCCTTTTCATGCAAATTTAATGATAATGAAACCTTAGCTTCTTATGCTAATGGTATATATGATTACTATGATGTTGAACGAATTGAAGAATTTGTTGCTTTTAAGGTTGCTTATGAAATTGAATCTTGTTTGAAAAGTATGAAGCTTTAGATGATGATGTTTATAGGCCTGAAAATTTTGCTATATTGAAATATTGCTATGACAATTATGAATACAATTACAATATTTATGCATTTATTGAGAAAGTCTCCGCTGTCCAAGAAGAGACTAATATTTTGCAGGAAGCTATGGAAGAAGAAATTGATGAAACTGTGAGCTCATTGGATGAAAAAGATGATGAGGAGAGCGAAGAACAAAAGGAGGAAGAGTGGATTGATCACCTTCGTGCTTTCCGAAGGATGATTGCTATGATCCCGTTGATTCTCTTGAAATATCCCTTTTTGATGATGTTTGCTATGCTTGTGGCCAAGATGCCAATATGAATTATTCTTATGGAGATAAACTTGCTATAGTTCCTGATGTTAAACATGAAATTGTTGCTATTGCACCCACGCATGATAGTCCTATTATCTTTTTCAATTCTTCCAACTACACTATATCGGAGAAGTTTGTGCTTATTAAGGATTATGTTGATGGGTTGCCTTTTACCGTGGCATATGATGATTTTGATGAATATAATATGCATGTGCTTGCTGCTCCTACTTGCAATTATTATGAGAGAGGAACTACATCTCCACCTCTCTATGTTTCCAATATGATAAAATTGCAAGAAACTGCTTATACTATGCATTGGCCTTTACTTGGTGTGCATGAATTGTACTTTTATAACATGACGATGCATAGGAAGAGAGTTAGACTTTGTTGTTGCTTGATATATGTTACTTTGTGCTCACTACTAAATTACAAATCATTGTTAATTAAAATTGGCTTTGATATACCTTGGGATCCGGGTTGATCCATTACTTGAGCACTGTATGCCTAGCTTAATGGCTTTAAAGAAAGCGCTGCCAGGGAGACAACCCGGAAGTTTTAGAGAATCATTTATTTCTGTTGAGTGCTTTTATATAGTTTAAAAACAAAAAAATAAAGAGGGGAACCCAAAAACCTTTTCAAAAAGGAAAGTGAAAGTGAGAAAGACAAGCATTGTTGAAGTGGGAGCTAGCCTTGAACTTTGTTCATGCTCATGGAAACTTTGTGAATCTTGATTACAGGAACTTTTCAACAAAAATAATTATCCCCTTGTACAATTCCATTGTATTATAAAAATAATGTGCCAAGGTTTGCCTTTAGGATGTTTACAATGCTTGTTGGTTTGTACAGTGCAGGACAGAAATTTTGGCTGTAGTGCGCGATTTTACATTTTTAACTGGAAAGTCAAATGGTTCTGATTCCTTCTGCATTGTCTTGCTGTACAAATTTTTTATTTTTTATGGTTTTTGTAGAATTGTTGGGATACCATAAGTATGGTAACTGTTCAGATTGCTACAGACTGTTCTGTTTTTGACAGATTCTGTTTTTGATGCATAGTTTGCTTGTTTTGATGAAACTATCAATTTATATCAGTGGATTAAGCCATGAAAAAGCTATATTACAGTAGACAAAATGCAAAAACAAAATATGAGTTGGTTTGCTACAGTACTTAGAGTAGTGATTTGCTTTATTATACTAACGGATCTTACCGAGTTTTGATCGAGGAGGTCTCGATATGAGGAAAAGGAAGAGAGGAAAGAGCTCAATCTTGGGGATGCCCAAGGCAGCCCAAGTATTCAAGGAGACTCAAGGCAGCCCAAATTGATATAAGTGAAGTCTTGGAGCGTCTTTTGCATTTAGTTTTCATTTTTGTTTTATGCACCATGCTGGTATGATATAGTCCTTGGTTGATTTATAGAATGCTCATTGCACTTCACTTATATCTTTTGAGTATGGCTTTATAGAATGCTTCATGTGCTTCACTTATATCATTTGAAGTTTGGATTGCCTGTTTCTCTTCACATAAAAAACCGCCATTTGTAGAATGCTCTTTTGCTTCACTTATATTAGTTAGAGCGTGGGCGTATCTTTTGTAGAAATAATTAAACTCTCTTGCTTCACTTATATCAATTTAGAGAGATGACGGGAATTGGTCATTCACATGGTTAGTCATAAAATCCTACATAAACTTGTGGATCACTGAATATGATATGTTTGATTCCTTGCAATAGTTTTGCGATATAGAGATGATAATATGTGGGAGGTACTAGTAGATGGTTGTGTTTAGTAAGGATGTTGGTGTTAAGGTTTGTGATTCCCGAAGCATGCACGTATGGTCTACTAACTATGTAACCAAATTGGCGCGCATTGTAGTTTGATTGTTTATCTTTGCGTGAAGGTCGGGGGCGTGCGATGGTTAACTCCTACCATCCTCCCCCCTAGGAGCATGCGTGTAGTAGTTTGTTTCAAGGGCTAATAAATTTTTGCAGTAAGTATGTGAGTTCTTTATGACTAATGTTGAATCCATGGATTATACGCACTCTCACCCTTCCATCATTGCTAGCCTCTTCGGTACCGTGCATTCCCTTTCTCACCTTGAGAGTTGGTGCAAACTTCGCCGGTGCATCCAAACCCCGTGATACGATACGCTCTATCACACATCAGCCTCCTTATATCTTCCTCAAAACAGCCACCATACCTGCCTATCATGGCATTTCCATAGCCATTCTGAGATATATTGCCATGCAACTTCCATCATCATCGTATACATGACTTGAGAATTCATTGTCATATTGCTTTGCATGATCGTAAGATAGCTAGCATGATGTTTTCATGGCTTGCCCATTTTTTTGATGTCATTGCTATGCTAGATCGTTGCACATTTATACGTATCCAACGTATCTACTTTTCCAAACACTTTTGCCCTTGTTTTGGACTCTAACTTGCATGATTTGAATGAAACTAACCCGGACTGACGTTGTTTTCAGCAGAACTGCCATGATGTTGTTTTATGTGTAGAAAAGAAAAGTTCTCGGAATGTCCTGAAAATCCACGGAGGCACTTTTGGAATTAATAAGAATTTCTGGGCGAAAGAAATACATCAGGGGGCCCAGGGCCTATCCACGAGACAGGGGGCGCCCCCCTGTAGGGCGCACCCCCCCTATCTCGTGGGCCCCCTGGACCTCCACCGACCTCAACTCCAACTCCATATATTCACGTTCGGGGAGAAAAAAAATCAGAGAGAAAGTTTCATCGCGTTTTACGACACGGAGCCACCGCCAAGACCTAATCTCTCTCGGGAGGGCTGATCTGGAGTCCGTTCGGGGCTCTGGAGAGGGGGATTCGTCGCTGTCGTCATCATCAACCATCCTCCATCACCAATTTCATGATGCTCACTGCCGTGCGTGAGTAATTTCATCGTAGGCTTGCTGGACGGTGATGGGTTGGATGAGATTTACCATGTAATCAAGTTAGTTTTGTTAGGGTTTGATCCCTAGTATCCACTATGTTCTGAGATTGATGTTGCTATGAATTTGCTATGCTTAATGCTTGTCACTAGGGCCCGAGTGCCATGATTTCAGATCTGAACCTATTATGTTTTCATGAATATATGTGTGTTCTTGATCCTATCTTGCAAGTCTATAGTCACCTATTATGTGTTATGATCCGACAACCCCGAAGTGACAATAATCGGGATACTTCTCGGTGATGACCGTAGTTTGAGGAGTTCATGTATTCACTATGTGCTAATGCTTTGTTCCGGTTCTCTATTGAAAGGAGGCCTTAACATCCCTTAGTTTCCGCTAGGACCCCGCTGCCACGGGAGGGTAGGACAAAAGATGTCATGCAAGTTCTTTTCCATAAGCACGTATGACTATTTACGGAATACATGCCTACATTACATTGATGAATTGGAGCTAGTTCTGTGTCACCCTATGATATAGCTATTACATGAGGAATCGCATCCGGCATAATTATCCATCACTGATCCATTGCCTACGAGCTTTTCACATATTGTTCACTTATTTACTTTTCCGTTGCTACTGTTACAACTACTACAAAAACCCAAAAACAATTATCTTTACTTTTGCTACAGTTACTTTTATTATTATATTACTTTGCTACTAAATACTTTGCTGCAGATACTAAGTTATCCAGGTGTGGTTGAATTGACAACTCAACTGCTAATACTCAAGAATATTCTTTGGCTCCCCTTGTGTCGAATCAATAAATTTGGGTTGAATACTTTACCCTCGAAAGCTGTTGCGATTGAGGGAGTCCTGGATTAGGGGGTATCTGGACAGCCGGACTGTGTACAATGTCCGGACTATTGAAGCGTGAAGATACAAGACTCAAGACTTCGGCCCGTGTCCAGATGGGACTCTCCTTGGCGTGGAAGGCAAGCATGGCGATCCGGATATTGTGTTTCCTTCCTTGTAACCGACTCCATGTAAACCCCAGCCCTCTCCGGTGTCAATATAAATCGGAGAGGTTGGTCCTTAGAAGGCCGATCACAATTACAATCATACCATCATAGGATAGCTTCTAGGGTTTAGCCTCTATGATCTCGTGGTAGATCTACTCTTGTACTACCCATATCTTCAATATTAATCAAGCAGGAAGTAGGGTTTTACCCCCATCGAGAGGGCCCGAACCTGGGTAAACATCTGTGTCCCTTGCTTCCTGTTACCATCAGCCTTGACACACAGATCGGGAGCCCCTACCCGAGATCCGCCGGTTTTGACACCGACATTGGTGCTTTCATTGAGAGTTCCTTTGTGTCGTCACCTCAAAGCTCGATGGCTCCTTCAATCATCAATGGCACGGTCCAGGGTGAGACTTTTCTCCTCGGACAGATCTTCGTGTTCGGCGGCTTTGCCTGCGAATCAATTAAACAGCCATCTGGAGCAGATCGGCAGCTACGCCCCTGGCCATCAGATCAGGCTCGGAAACCTGAACTACACGGCAGACATCCGCGGAGACTTGATCTTCAACATATTCGAGCCTATGCCAGGAGCACCGGCTAGTCACGACAGGCATGGCCTAGACCTGTTATCGGACAGCTCTTGGGATATCACCCTTGCAGTAGCCCCGGACTCAAATCTAGAGCAGGCTGCGTTGCCCAAGGACGGAGGGATGGACCCCGGCCCGCAAGCCGTACCCTCATCGGCGGTAGAGCCAAACACGGGCCTCACTTCTGAGGAGGCCTGTGACTCCGGACCCCCGGACTCGTATCTGGTTGTAGGTTCCTTTTCGCGCACTCCCGAGCTAGTCGAGCCAGGTTGGGCTCCGGTAATGGAGTTCACCGCTGCGGACATCTTCCAGCACCCGCCCTTTGGCAACATGCTGAACTCATTAAAAACTCTCTCCTTGACAGAAAATTCCGGGCCGAACTATGTCCGGCTCGAGTGGGAAGCAGGCAACAAAGAAATTTGTTACCCACCCACCACCCACTTCATAGCCATGGTTGATGATTTAACTAACACGCTTGACTTCGACTCCGAAGGCATCGACGGTACGGACGACGATGCAGGAGAAGATTCAGAATCTATGGGACACCGGACTTCCGCCTCGTCACACGACATATATATGGTGGATACGCCCAAGGAGGACGACGGTGACAATCCGGAAGATAAAACTCTCGGGCAAAAGCCAAAGTGACGGCGTAGACGCCGTTCCAAGTCCAGCAATAGTAAAAATATCAGCAAGAGCGCCAGAAGAATCGATACTCCGGTCAACCCTGAAGGCAACAATGACCATACGGAACCAGCGATGGAGTAGGACGAGCCAGGTCATGCCGAACACAGTTCGGAGCAGACGCCCGAAGACAATGATCCAGAGGGACGAGTTCATCAAACCGGCCTAGGACAAGAAGGTAGTCCGGGCGATGATGCATTCATCATTCCGGAAGAACACGTGGAACGAGATAACCTCCACAGAAAGCTTATGGGGATAGTGAGAAGTCTGAAGAAGCAGAAGCAATGGCTTAAAGCCGCACAGGAAACGCTCAACCGCAGATGGAACAAAGTGCTAGACACTGAAGAAAGATATGGCGACGATCGCCATACAAAGAGCTACCCAAAACGCAAGCTAATGCCAGAATTCGACGACGAGGCTGTTCCACCAAAGAGTGACACGACCAGGAGGCCAAACGTACCACTTCATAACCGCAACAAAGCAGCTACCAACACCGCGCACGATCTACCTGAGCACCTGGATAAGAAAGTTGGCGTAGCTACGTCTATCTACGGATCTAAAGGACACACCCCGATGAGGGACTATGGTCATCAAAACGATTATGCCAATCAAATACCAGTTCAGAATAAACACCGGACACAACAACAGCCGACGGCATGCCACAGCACGTCCAGATACAGAGGGGCTGCTCACCCCCTGTGCTTTACCGAAGAGGTACTGGACCATGAATTTCCATAGGGTTTTAAACCTATGAACATAGAGGCATACGACAGAACGACAGACCCAGGGGTCTGGATCGAGGACTTCATCCTGCATATACACATGGCTCGTGGGGATGACCTCCACGCCATCAAATACCTCCCCCTCAAACTGAAGGGACCAGCTCGGCACTGGTTGAAAAGCCTCCCCGAAAATTCAATTGGGAGTTGGGAGGAACTCGAGGACGCTTTCAGGGCCAATTTTCAAGGGACTTATGTCCAGCCTCCGGATGTGATGATTTAAGTCACATAATCCAACAACCCAGAGAGTCCGCCCGCAAGCTTTGGAACATATTTCTCACTAAGAAGAATCAAATTGTCGATTGTCCGGATGCCGAAGCCTTAGCGGCATTCAAACACAGCATCCGCGACGAGTGGCTCGCCGGACACCTCGGCCAAGAAAAGCCAAGGACAATGGCAGCCCTAACAAGCCTTATGACCCGCTTTTGCGCGGGTGAAGATAGCTGGCTAGCCCGTAAAGGCGCCAGCGACCCCAGCACATCCGAAATAAGGGATGGCAATGGGAAGCCACAGCGTAATAAAAATAAACGCCAAAACAAGGAAGAGAGCCCGGACAACACAACGGTTAATGCCGGATTCAGGGGCTCTGGACCTGACAGCAAAAGAAGCCATCTAAAGGAAGCAAAGAGGGACCGTCCTATCTGAACAGAGTTCTGGACAGACTGTGCCAAATTCATGGCACCCCTGACAAGCCTGCAAACCACATGCACAGAGAGTGTTGGGTCTTCAAACAGGTCGACAAATTAAATGCCGAACACAAGGGAAGGGAAACACCAAGTGAAGACGACGATGAACCTCGCCAGCCGAACACTGGGGGACAGAAAAAATTCCTGCCAGAGGTTAAAACAGTGAACATGATCCACGCGACTTGTACATCCATGAGAAGGCACGAACGCACGTGTAGAGACGCGTGCGATATAGAGCCCATCGTACCTACACCTAACTACTGGATGTCTTATCCAATCACCTTTGACCGCTTGGACGGCCGAACTAGTATTCGGCGTGAAGGATCAGAGGCCTTGGTGCTTGACCCAATAATCGACGGATACCATCTCACTCACGTCCTCATGGACGGCGGCAACAGTCTCAATCTCATATATGAGGACAGTGTCCGCAGGATGGGGATAGACCCATCCAGAATTAATCAAAGCAACACCACCTTTGAAGGGGTGATACCATGCGTTGAAGCCTACAGCCGGGGCTCCGTCATACTGGAGGTAACATTCGGCTCTCCAGGCAACTCCAGAAGCGAAGAACTACTCTTCATCATCGCACCCTTCCAAAGCAATTATCACGCAGTGCTTGGAAGAATGGCCTTCGCCCGCTTCAACGCATTGCCGCACTATGGCTACCTTACACTCAAGATGCCCGGTCCACATGGCGTCATCACCGTTAGCGGAATAACATAGCACTTTTCACGCGTAGAGGAACACGCGACGACCCTAGCGGCCGGACTATGGGCGGCCTCCAATACCAAAAAAAATAAGATGACTGGTCGTTAAGACCACAGACACGGTTAGACGAGTCCGGTAGCCCAGATAAAATAAACCAGGGCACCGTATACATAATCCCACAGTGGATACCAGGGGCTATAAACACTTAATAAAGCCCCACACTTGGCTCAACCTTGTTGGCAGGCCAACATCTTACACTTTTACTATCCATCGCACACTTACGTTGCACTCTCCTACGAGTTTTCTTTTTCCACAGACAACGTTCGCGCGATACCCTTCCAAGATACGGCACAACAGAGACAAAGGCGCAGATGTGCAGCAGGGCCCCGTTCAACAGGTTTCTTTTTAGATTAAGCCCCTGTGTAAACCTTTTCTATTGCCTCTTGTTGCTTAACCATCCCATGGGTTCCATACCCACAGAGAATACTGCCGTTTTTGGCATTTCGCCACGACAGATCAATGCACGTACCTTGAAACACAGAGTTTATAATGAATGGGCATTCTTGAGCCCATCATCTGTTATAAAGTCCGAATACCTTCGGGAGTGTTCGGCGTCATGAGTTTGGCCTTATATGCATCAGCTCCGAATCATGTCTTTGGTCAAATGTTGGGATAGCCCGACTCCTGGGTTTGCCGCCTTACGTTCCGTTATTATCGGCTAGGGTGGCCAAAGGAGAACTACTGCGATTGTGCCCTGGTTATTCTGGATGAGCACCTTAGTAGAGAAAGCCGAAAACTGACTGTCATGATACAGCGAGGGACTGATCAACCACTCGATGACTCACCGGAATCTTTAGGATTCCTCCGCATTAACGAAGGGCCATTTCCCGGCCATGTACATACGCGCCCGTATTCGGATGCACGCGAAGGTACCAGGGGCTACATAGTAGCCCCAACGTTAGAACCCCATGGCTAAGCGAAAGTGTTACAGCTATATAGTCTGGTTGCCTAGTTCGACGTGCAATCACCTCCTTAATGGACCAAGACGTTGGATCAAGTGTGATTAAGCATATTTTTCGCGAACATCCCCGCATTGTATGCGTGGGGGCTGAAGCCAACGACTGCTAACTTTCGGATTATTAAGTGTTTATAACCCCTGGTATACAGCGAGGGTGGGTCTATTATGATAACACCCCTTAAGACCTTATTCTGCACACCAAAACACCTTATTCTGCACACCACCCGGATCGCGCCGCCCTCCCTCCCGACCTTTCTCTGGCGGCGGCGGCTGGGCTAGCCACGCCTTCTTCCTCCGGCCTTCTTCATGGCGGCGGCGGCCTAGGAGAGATGCCGCCCTTCCCCTCCCCGCTTTCTCATGACGCGACTGGCTAGCCCGCCCTCCCTCTCGGCCTTCTTCGCATGGCGGTGGCCGGCGAGTGCTGCCCCTCCCTCCGGCCTTCTTCATGGCGGCCTTCGGCAATGACGCCTCCCATCGCCTCCCGGCCTTCTTCCGCGGCAGCGAACGGTAGTGACGCCGCCCTTCCCCTCCCGGCCTTCTTCCGCAGCAGCGGCCAGGCAGCGATGACGCCCCTCGCCTCTCGGCCTTCTTCCACGGCAGGCACCGAGCAACACCAGCCTATCGGCCTTCTTCCACGGCAGCAGCTCGGTAGCGCCGGCACCGAACTCCTCAGGTCCTGCAATTAGCTGTAATTCATCAGATGTGGATTGGTGCTGCCTCGACATCAAACCAATTCGAGCAAGGAGGAGTGTGCGCAAGGTTGCTTCATCCACTGTAGCTTCTTGGAATAAGTCTGCATCAACCTTCAGAGCAAATCCTCCTTCCCCGTTCACATTAAGCAACGTCCAGACAACCCATGAACTTCTGAAGGGCAAGTGGACTGCACGGGCGAACGTGAAAGTTGTGCAGGCGGACGAGAATGGAACTTCCTCCTGTAAACGCAAGAAATCACTGCATCACGAGGTAAGCAGTACACTTCCTATACCATCTCAGTGTAGTTATCATACACAAATCAGTACAAGCAGTACAGCGCGTGATTATGTAGTACAAAACTTATGCAGGCGGTTGCTTGATTCGTGGGGGAAATGCGATGCGCTTGTATAGGCTCATTACGTATAACGATGCAAAGGCGGTTGCTTGATTCCCCTTGAGGGTGATGCGATCAACTTGCAATGCTTGGCGATACCATTTGAACACATTGTAGTTCGATGATTCATTCATTTAACGACAATGCAGCTCGGTCATTTTGTGTGCGAGGAGATGGCGTTCGGCAGATACAAAATGTCGCGCAGAGTTGACAAAGATCGAGAACAACAACTTTCGGAAGAGTGGATATTCTTCCGCGGAGAGATTGGCTGGGTTACCCCGAGATTCCTCATGGATTCTTCACGACGACAAGCAGGTGCGATACTCTCCACAAGAAGTTTTTCCCGGGAAGAAGATGTAGTTGAAGATGACGATGATGTCACATTAAATGGGAAGGCACTCACCAACGCGATGATGAAGACGATGGCGATGAAGATGAGCCGATAACAGTTCTCAACCCGGAGTATAAGCACGAAGTTCACTACATTTGGACAAAGATGTCGGAACAGATAATGATGACGTTAGATTGAACACGATGTTGCGGCAGATGATGATTACGTCCATCGAGGCATCATGCCCTTCGCTCCAAAATTTTAAAACCAATCCACCGAGGCATCGTCACAACACCGGATTACCACCACGCCCACCGCCGCACTCAAAGCAGAGCTCGGCGTCCACCCGCCGCACCAAAAGCAGAGCTCAACGGACTCTTTGATCAACTTCGACGCTGCGACCACCAACGGTGCCTCGGTCAAAAGTAAACAGCAGGTACAAATCCTCCTCACTGTTACCGCCGTGAGATCCTCAACTACACACATCTGCTATAACCCCACCATGTCCAATACAACCCGGCGAGCTGCAAACACCATCAGGCGAACGACTCTACACACATGTAAGTTTATGGTCTGAAAAATAAAATAGTTGCAGTCCATTCAGATAACATTGCAGTGTACACTGATATTTCTTGTGAGCTTTGGCTAGGAACATTGCTATACGAGGAGTGCATACGAGTTTAATAAATTTTCTCATATAGCATTTCAATTAATGCAGGATAAAAACATGCCGCTCAACCTCGTACCTGCTACTGGAATGAAGTTCACCACGTACGAAAAGGCATGGGACTTTTACAACAATTATGCAAGATGTGCAGGGTTTGGTATACGCAAGAGGGCAAAACACAGGACAAATGCCTACATTGTCTGCTCAAGAGAAGGGCTCCACAAGCAGGCTGTGTCAGATTATCACCGGGTACGTCAGAAGACATCAAAAAGGATTGGCTGCAATGCAAAGATTAGAGTCAAAAAAAAGGAAGAATGGCAAATTTGTGATAGAAATGGTTCAACTCAACCACAATCCCAAGATGCTGGAAAGCCCCGGGATGCTTTTGCACATGCGATCGCACAAAAAAGACGATCCTTTGATAGACCAGTTAGTGAAAGACATGCAACTGGACAACCACACACATGCTCGAGATGATGTCGTATTTGTCGCGTATGTCCGTGGTCTACGAAGACATGGGACATACTAGCGCGATCGGGTAAACATGTAAGCACGTAATGTGAGCATATCTCTTGAGCATTACATCTGTAATTATTCCATGTTTTGGTGAGATAACTATGAATTGACTATGAAAATGCAGAAGCGAAGTTTGCGGAGAAGAGTGCGAAGATGATGTCAAGAAACTTGAATTTCTTGAGAAAATGCAAAAGATAAACCCGAGTTCTTCTATGATTATGGCGTTGATGCGGATAACGTGTAAGAAAGCGTCTTTTGGGCTAACGCAAGTTGCAGAGGATCGTATGAAGATTTTGGAGCTGCGTTACATTTGACACGACGTATAAAACTAACAAATTCCACATGTCACCTGGGAGTGTTTGTGGGGTGAACCATCATCTACAAAGCACCATATTTGCTGTTGCACTCGTGCGAGATGAAACAATACCATCATTTGAGTGGGTTTTCAAAACCTTTACGAGGTGTATGAACAACAAGCCGTAATCTGCATGCTCACGTGTACAAAAAATAAAAACACATGCATACTTACGTTTTGTTTTGTTTTGTGCACTTACATTTCTTCCATCATCTTGCAAACACACAAACAACTTAATAAAAACACTGTTTGTCTCTTCTCAGACCAATGTTCTTCGATGAAGGCAGCATTAAAACTATCCTCCCACAAACTCGCATAAGTCGTATGTCGGTGGCATATCATGAAGAAGTACAAGGACCACCTCGCCTTGTGCTGTATAAGGCGCATGAGAAGCTCAAGGGCGAACTCAATGCGGTCTTTGAACCACCCACTAATGCCATCGAATTTGAGCGAGCATGGAAGAACCTCATTCACAGATACAACTTGCAAGGCAGCGAAATGATGAATTCTTTGTGGGATGACAGTAACGAGTGGATCTCACTTACTACAAGGAAATTTTACGTGCTCGGATGACTTCCACAGAGAAGTGAGAGCATGAACCGTGATCTTGAAGAAAAATTTTGTCAGGAGAAGCATGATCTCCATCTGTTTGCTCGGCAGTGGACAAGTGCATTGCACCGGGAAGGCCGAGAAACGCAGAGACAAGTAGCAAATGAGGTAAACAAAATGTCAATCAAAAACTAATTAAAATATGAATAAAAAACAAACAATTTTTTCATTTCTACGGATCGTAATAGATTGCATTTGTGATCATGCGATCGAGGTAAAACAACAACACAGTTTGGCTTCAAGTTCACTATCAAAAGTGTATCTGAGGCGGTGTTTGCAGATTTCAAAGAAACGCTCTATCGTATACTCGCATTGAGCGAGTAGTGCCACGAGAACCCGACAAAGTATCTAGTACACCACTACAACAGATTGGATGCATTTGACTGGGCAAGGCATAATTTCCAAGTGGTCGCCGATGAAGAGAAAGGTATCTACGAATGTGAGTGCAAACTCTGGACACACACAGGTGAGACTCTTAACAAAAAAATTCTAGATTCTCATAGTCATGCACGAAAGCTAACTTACTGAAATTTAAAAGTACATATGCATGTGTAATTCACGAAACCAAATGAAGTTCACTTCTTTAAAAAATGAACAAATAATGAAAAAATATATGTTTACTAATTTCATGCAGTTCACTTACAGAACACAAAAAAATGTTTTTGTCTGCAGGCCTCTTCTGCGTCCATGTTTTATGCATGCTTTCTCATTTGAGAGTACTCAACATTCCTGAGGTGTACATCATGAAGAGATACACCCGTAACGCAAGATCAGATGCAACGTTTGACAGAAGAGACTACGAACAAACAGCACCAGATGGAACCTCGCTTTTTGCCGTGAAAATTGCCGATGAAACAGCAATGGACCTTGCAAACAGAGCAACAAGGTCGACGATGGGTGCCCGCAGGCGTTATGCGGTATGAGGGCACTGATAGAGGAAGTTGACGTGCTCAACGAAGAAGAAGAAGCAGCAAAACTAAAGCAAGCAGAGAAATACCAACATGACAATAAAGACGAGCAAGAAGAAAAAACTGAACACATTGGAACTGGTGCTATCAAAGAAACAATTCTTCCACCTCCTGTTTCAAACAAAAGAGGAAGAAAGAAAGGGGGAGACGCAAACCAGAAAAAGGTGGCATCCAAGGAGAAAAATGATGACAAAAACAGTAAGCCACTGACTGAAATTTGGATAAAGGATGGTCACCTTTGGGAGTAAGAATGTGCGAGAACATGTAATGAAGTCGTGCCACAATTCCGGGATGTGTGAAAAAGACATGAACAAGAAAAACGAGGACATGGAGATGCACAACAAAACAGAAATTCCACTCACAACACTGAGAAATGGACGAAACCGAGACGTTGTAGCATCTGCAAGAAGAGGAAGAGACACAATTCAAGAACCTGCCCCAAAAGAAAAAGGAAAAGATCAGAAAATGAGGAAGACGAAGAAGGTGAGATCAAAGAAGAATATGATGACACAACTGAAGAAGAAATGGCTTATGAAGAAGCAGATGGAGAAGAGGAGGAAGAAGAAGAGAGTGAAGAGGACGAAGAACGTGAAGAAACTGAAGAAACAGTGGCTTATGAAGGTACAGATGATGAAGATGATGAAGAGGAAGAAGAGAGTGAAGAGACTGAAGAGAGTGAAGAGGACGAAGAACATGAAGAAACAATATCAACAAGACCACCACGAGGAAATGCTTCAACCAACGCACGGGGATCAAAGAAGGATGCGATCTCAGACCATGGAAAACGAAAACCACCAACAACCAGCACGCGGGGAGCAAAGAAGGATGCAGTTCTCACCACTGGAAAACGAAAGCAGCCAACAACCAGCACGCGGGGAGCAAAGAAGGATGCAGTCCACATCGCTGAAAAACAAAAGCAGCCATCAACCAGCGCGCGGGGAGCAAAGAAGGATGCAGTTCACAGCGCTCAAAAACGAAACCAGCCATCAACCAGCGCGCGGGGAGCAAAGAAGGATGCAGTTCACAGCGCTGAAAAATGAAACCAGCCATCAACCAGCACGCGAGGGGCTACAAACACAAAGGTGCAGAGACAAGAACCAGCAACACCGCCATGGAAAACAAAACAAAGTGCAACATTAGACACGCTCCAGTCACCGCGCAGAAGCAGCAGTCTAACGACCAAATAGATGAACAAACAATAAATTTATCGTATGCATAGCCATTTGCTTAACTCTATGACTTATGTATCAGTTTAAATTTTGTGTAAACCATGTAGCGTGTCTAATGCTGTTAGCTCGTTCCAATCTTGAGTAAAACATTGACACATTTTGATTCAAAAACCATTTAAAAAATGCTGTTAGCTAGTTGCAGTCCTACAAGTAGTACATATAAAAAGCACTTCAGTATGCAGTATGGAACTTGCAAAAATGCAGTACGCTTCGAACTATCATGCAGTACTGTAGACTAACTACATGTAGTACACACCATGCAAATTGGAAAAAAATGTGGAAACATGTAATGCTCAGCTGACATATAAGCAGTTCACATATTCTAACCATGCAAACACAAATTTACCATTGAATAATAATTGAAGCGGTTCAGATCACAAAAGTGCTTATTACAAAACACATCACAAAGATGAAAAGCGTTCAACACGCAGAAGTACTTATTACAAATCAACCTCATAACCTTAGCCAATCACGTCAAACGTGATTCTAACAGTACGATCCTCGAGTTCAAAGAAGTTGAGGACAACAACTTGCTCAGACTTCAGGCCGCTATCAATGACAAATTCCTTCCACCCTTTGTGCAGACACAGCCGCCCGTCAACGCTTACACTGTACTTGGCTGGTTTAAGGTATCCATTACCAAGAACAACTTCAAGAATTCCTTTCTTCTTGAGTCAAGACATACCTAACATTTCACGAGGAATTTTCTCAGTAAAAATAATAAAACTGTTTGAGAACGAAACTAGCAGTACAATTCTCATGTTTTGAATAGAGATAGATGAAGTGCACAACAGTCCAACAAGTAGTACATATAAAACGTTTTCAATATGCAGTATGGAACTTACAAATATGCAGTTCACATATTCTAACCTGTAAACTAAAACATAAGCTACATCCACATGAGAAAAAAAACAAGAAAATAAGAACACATTGCAGTACACTTCAAAAAACACAAAGAAAAAAGTGCGTTCCTAAAATACTACAAGTTCAGGATACAATGGAATTATACAAAAAAACAATAAGAAAAAAAATCATATCTAACGAAACATACCATCTTGTAGTGAGTCTCCACATCTGTTGGCGTAAGCTGATGGACAAAAGGACTCGTGCAGCCAAGTCCATGGCGAAGCAGCGCAGAATAGAATGCAGATACATTGATCTGGCCCATATCCAATCCTTCTGTGAATACTGTACCATATGCAAGCTGCTCGGCTCGCCCAGTTCGGCACAATACCTTCCCACCACGACGAGCACGACGGGCCTGCGAGCAAGCTAAACAATTGCAGTACGTCGGCACACCACAACCATGGCCACAGCAGAAGAGATACGCACAGGGGCCTGGAGCCATCGCAACAAAAACCTAGAGAAAGGAGAGAACTTGCGGCTAGAGGAGAAAAATGAAATGCAAACGAAGGGTATAAGTTAGCCTTCATTTATACAAGAGGAATGCAAAAAGGTCAAAACTGAAAATTAAAGGGAAATTAATGGAAATTATGTTCCCAAGAATAAAGGACAATCAATGAAAGCTTATGTTACCAAAGAAAGAGGAACGGAAAAAGAAGGTGTACTTTGACTTCAGAAATTCCCATGAACAAAACCACCGATCATTAAAAAATAATATTCTGAAAAATTATAATCCACAGACCATTTTATGAGTGCAGTTCTCCAAATTCGTACCAGGTAGTTCACTATATGTGTGCATGAAGTGCAGTACGTGCTTTTTGGCACAAAGAAGGATGCACGCAGTGCAAGATGTGTACACCTGCAGCACAGAACTATGACGAATGCAGTGCACACCCATACACTAAGAAAAAAGGATACGAAAGATGAAAAACAATAAAGAAAAATGATACCAATGCAGTGCACAAAAATGTAGCCGAGAAAAATGTGCAGTACGGTATGCGTGCACATGCAGTACTGAAACTAAATGAATGCAGTGCACGCATGATTTACTAAAAAAATTGACCACCCACCCAGGTGCTACAGGCCCCAGCCAGTCTCGTAATAGGTCTGCACCCACAGAAGGGGAGTCGTTCTGAGCCACAGTGCATGGGGCCGGTTGCAAATGGGCCCACAGGTCATAGAGCATATAGCTACGAGCGCCGTGTATAAGCACCCAGATAAGTATACGGAGGAGTTCGACCAGTATGCCTCGCCAACGCTTATAAACAGGTCGGGCGCGCCTTCCGCTAGCGATGTGGGACTAAACATTAGGACACACAGACAGCGAAACGGGAACAAAAAGCCGTGCTCACAGGCCGACTTGGACCCAAGTATGTATATAAACTAGCCGAACAAAGGCCCAACAAAACCGACCAAGAAAAAACAATAAGTTCGAAAAAAAAAGTGGGGGGCCCCCCCCCGTAAAACAAGATGCAGTACGGATCTGTAGAAGTATGCAGTTCATTCCGGTGCGCAATGCAGACCACCACCGAAGCATATAGCAAGAGACACGCAAAAAACGATGAAGTACACACATGTATACAGTGTTGCAGTTCTGTTTTGTACGCGACGCAGTGCTTGATTGTAAGCAATGCAGTTATGTTGTCGCCCAGGATGCATCTACAAAACGTAACCAAACGCCCGTTCGAATAGAAAAAGGTTATGGTTAAAAAAATGTGTTGATAAAAAAACCCACATTTAAAAAAAACCACGTTCGCATACATACACCCGATCGGAGCAGTTCCATCGCCACAAGCCCACGATCACAGATGCAAAACCAACCCACGATCCGCACAACCGCATCATCAGTGGGTTCCTCCCCAATCACCACCGTCTCGCGCCGGCCCGGCTACCAGCACTGCCCCCCTGTCATCCCGGCGACGGCCGGCTACCCCCACCACCCTCGCCCCTCCTAGCCCCGGATCCAGGCCCCCACCACTGGATTCACCCCCCATGGCGACGCGCCGTCGGGCCATCAACTGCATCGTTCCATGGGGCGGACCCCCTCCCCCAACAGACTCGCGGCCGCTCGATCGAGACGGGTCCGAGGGAGGAGAGCGACCGGCTCCCTCCTCTCCGGCGAGGCTTGGGTAAGCATCCCGCGATCCACCCCATGGGATGGATGCAGTAAACTAAGGCCCGGCCCCGACGCCGCTAGCTTCCGGCCAGAGTGGTGGTCGGCGGCGACGACACTCTCCGTAACGCACCGCTATTCAAGGCGAGGATGCGGAACTGCCTGCTCAAGAACTCCGCGCAGCGTACCTTCATACGAAGATCGCGCTTGCCATCATGTGCAGTTTCTTCAGGTTCTAGATAATCGAGAGCCACCCCGTCAAGTATTAAGTGATAGACCCTCTCCATTGCGCACGGCCTCAAGATATGCTCCTCCAGATTGCACATTTCGTGGGGAATGTAGATGGTCATGGAAAATCAATTGATGGGTAAATTAATTAGGGAGATTGATAGTGTTGCAGAAACGTCAAAATTAATTGGGGAAACCAATTGGTGCTAGCGCTCTTGGAAGGCAAGGAATCGAGGAAGAAATAGCCAATTCAGGCATGGAGCATAGGCTGCAATTCGGAGCCACTTGTAGTCAACGAACTTGGTCAGTGTTGGATCCGCCTTCCCCCTGTTTGCAACTCCTTTGAATACTTTTTGCAGCTCACTGAATATATTTTTGCAGCTCATTGTGAAAATCCTTGGCGCTGGCCACGCCCCTCCTTTTCCTGCTGCTTCCTCTATCTGCCATGTCAAGCTTCGACGTCCACTACCTGCGCACGGAGTGCAAACTCCCTTCACCGAGGAGCGAGGTCCAATCCCGGCGAGCAAGCGATACGGTTTGATACGCGTGGCCCTGCAGTGCAGTTGACGCCACGTGTGCAGCTCACTGACGTGGTCCGATAATTTTTTTGGCTTTGTGCGGTTCCAGTGTAGTGCACATCATCATTTTTTTTTGAGAAAAAGCAGTGCACATCATCTAGTTCCACCTTTTCCTCAATTCTCGTTGGTGAATATGGCCCAGGTGGTGGTTTCCATTGACCATGAGGACAGCGGCCTCACCCCTGTACTCCCCTTTTACCCCTCGCCGTGCACAGGGCACATGGCCCATCGCCGCCGACCCTTAGCGGACCAAAATAATTTTGAAGTGAAAATGTTCGTGTTCTTTTTTACAATATAGGTGCAGTTCGTTGTAAATCCCTCTGTGGTTCACTTTGTGAGAAAGAGAGAAAATAATTGCATCGATATTGCAGTGCGATTTTGGTTGCGCGGCGGTGTATTTTCAGTGGTTGTGCAGTGCGGGGTGCGCACACATGCACTCCGTTAAACATCACTTTTCTTCCGAACGCACCTCAGTTGTATGTCAGTGTGCCCTTTAGTGGTTCACTTTGTAAAATAAAGAAAGAAATCTCCATGGGAGGTTCACTTCTTTCTCTAGTGCATTTTGTTTTGTTTGTGGGGTGATTTGTGTAGCAGCTCATTACCCCTATGTATGAAGTGCAATTTGTTTCATGTGTTTTAAAAATCAGTTGATTACATCAACACATGCAGTGTGTTTGGTCCTTGGATGTGGTTCTCTGTTGAGAGTGATGATGTTCACTTGCGCCCAACATGAAAGTGCGAAAAAATTAGTGCAACAACAAAGATTGTAATGAGGTTCACTTTGATATATGTCGCGGTTCACTTGCCTCCTCTTTGCGGTCCACTCTCGTTCATAAAAAAATTGAAAAAAAGACAACAAAAACTTGTGCGAGAAAGTTTATGTTCGACAAAAATAAATCATGAAGTTCACTTGATTATGCATTGCGGGCGGTTTTTAGTTTGAAGCGGTCGTTCTTACGTCGACGGCGATTTTGGTGTCACGAAAAACAAATGTCCGCTTTTGCTAATTTTAAAACTGCTCTTAAACCGTAAGGAATTAAAGAGTGTGTTCTACATGAAAAAGTTGCGTCTCGTCGATATCTTTCCAACGGCATATCATTTGAATCATTTCGACAACCGGTTTGTAAAAATTTAAAAAAAACGGCCGCTGCCACTCGTCCTCTGTCGTACGATTTTCAAAATTAACTTAAAACTGTAAGGAATCTCAAAACCATTCCTACATATGAAAGTTGCGTCTTGTCCATAGCTTTCCAACGACGTATCATACGCCTCGTTTCGACAAACGGTTCAAAAACTAGAGCGAAAAGAGTACCGAAAATTTGAAAAAGCAATTGAAAAACAGAATTCCGCGATTTACTAAATTTGAAACTGCTCTTAAACCGTAATGAATTAGAGAAAGATTTATATATGGAAAAGATGCGCCTTGACGATATCTATCCAATGGCGTATCATTTGCTTCATTCCGACGAGCGGTTTAGAAAAAAAAACGTGAAAAAACGCTCGCTGCCACTCGTCATCCGCCGCACCATTTTTAAAACTGCTCTTAAACCGTGTGGAATCTCGAAAATTGTTCAACATGTCGAAATTGCGCCTAATCCATAGCTTTTCAACGGTGTATTACACGCCTCATTCCGATAAACGGTTAAAAAATTAGAGCGAAAACAGTACCGAAAAAATAACGCAGCAGCAGTTTTTCCAGCGAGAAGTTCACTAGTCTCTATTGTAGTGCTCGTTGTCAAAATGATGCTTGATCGCTTACATTGGCGTCGCGATCTTGAAGTGGTGTGCAGAATAGTTATTCTGCTAATATTAGCAGAATAGACCGCACAGGGGACGCAATCATATTTTCAGGCAAACAGTATAAATATAGCCTTATAATCAAAATAAACATTGTTTTTACAATGATTCGATTCATCACTCGAACAAGACACTCTTCGAGCACTACGCCTCTATTAGGCGGGCACCCTCTGTGACTTGCGCCAAGTAGTGCTCGGCCGGATATTGGGCCCCCACCGGATCCTGGGACGCTATAATGGTGGCATCCATATCCGTCCAATACGCTTTAACGCGGGCAAGAGCCATCCGTGCACCTTCTATGCACGCCGACCTTCTCATGGCATCGATCCGAGGCACGGCACCAAGGAATTGCTGCACCAAGCCAAAGTAATTGTCCGACTTAGGCCCCTTCGGCCAAAGATGGTCTATTACAGACCGCATTGCAAGCCCAGACAGGCGGTGAAGCTCCGCTACAACAACCATCTTGTCACTTAACGGCAGCGGGCGAGTGGGAGCATTGAATTGCGACCAGAAAAGCTTCTTCACTTCCTTATCACCTTGATCTTTGAAGAACTCGACAGCGTCAGCTGTACTCTTCGCCAAATCCGCATAAGCGTCCGCAGGATTCCAGCGTCCATCCAGGGGAGCGTACTTCGGATCGAAAAACTTCGTCCGCAGCAAATAGGAGCCCCCAGCCGCGATTTTACCAGCATGTTGAAGCTCCTCCCGCGCACCCCTGAGCTCGGTTCGTATTTCCTTGGTGGCATTAAGTGCCTTGTTCAGGTCGGCCGAATTATCCTCATGCTCCTTTTTAAGGAGCTCATACCGGTCAGCGGCATTTTTTAACTCGACATCCATTTCGGCTATCTTTTCCTCGCTTCGGCGATGAGCAGCCTGTTTGGCCCTCAATTCCTTGGCCGCCTTTAGGGCAGCCGCATTGCTCACCCGAGCTTGTTCCTTGGCTAGAGCAAGTTCCGCCCTCAGGGCCTCCACGGCAGCAGCAACATCTGCAGTCCAAACATATTACATTAATATCATGCCACCTTAATATTTTCCTATACAAAGGAAGGCAGGGCACATACCTTGTGATTTGTCCAGCCGCTCATTCACCAGCGTGATATCGGCATCAATCGATCCAATTTGCCTCGTTAGTTCGGCAACTTCAACGGACTGGTCAGCGGCCGGACCCACAATTACCTGCACGTATTTACAAATCAATCATTGGTTTATGATCCCCAGTTTGCCGCCTAGGGCGGGCAACCAGAGTCTCAGGGGCTACTATCCATATGGAGCACACCTAGCGCGTGCCTCTCAGCCATATGGTGTATTCTTCACTACATACCTCAAAGCCTCTAAGCAGGCTTGTAAATGCTTCATTCAAACCGCTTGTAGCGGATGAAATCTTCCTGAGCACCGTGCTCATTAATGAGCGGTGCTCCTCCGAGAGCGCAGCTCGCTCCAGTAAGCCCGTCAGTACATCCGGCCGGACATTGAACTGTGCCGGACCCTTCCCATCGCCCCTCGTGGGAGCCAAACGCTCCGGGCTCAGGGCGGCTGACGCATTGACTTCCGGCTTCGGCAGATCCGGACTCCTCCGTGACGACACCTCGGTGTCGCCCACTTCATGAGCCGGAGAGGTAGGTGGGGTCTCTCTCTCCATCATCTCTGGAGGAAGATCCCCCGAAGACGAACTCTGTTGAGAAGAGCTGCTAGCCGGACTGCAAAAGGCGAATCCTGGTTACTGATCTAGGATAAGCACAGTACCTTCACACTAATGATTAACTTACAGCTCGGTTGAGGGCTGGCCCGTTGGTGGGCATAACACGGTGGGGATGCTCGTCGTGGCAGAGCCCCTTGGTGATACCTTCTTCCCTTGCTTGGGCATCTTCGTCTCCAGGTCTTCGGAGGTGGCCCTCTTCTTCCCGCGCGGGGAGGAGGCCTTAGTCTCCCCTTCCCGACTATCCTCCTTGGGGGAGGTAACAATTCCCTCGGTTTGGATGCGTAGCGCGTGGAGTTCGGTTTCTTCGTTCTTCCCCTTGTCTTTCCCCGAGGGCATTCTGCTGAGTACCCGGTCAAGCATCTTGGCCATGGTAGGGCCAGGCGAGCCTTCGGGAAGTGGCGTCGGACACCTGATTCTCTCCGCCTTGCTGAGCCATTCCTGGTCGTGGATGATTTTCAGACTAAACAATTATGACAAATACAAAACAAGGTGTCTGGTTTCAAGGCTACTTACTTGGGTATCTAGGCGATTGCAGCTTAGGGTCGCATCCTCGGTGGTGTCCGGACACTCTACTTTCTGTTCGAAGAATAATTTGCACATCTCTTTGAGCTTCAAGCCGAAGAAGTGCTTGACAGTCCGCGGACCCTCCGGATTGAACTCCCACATCTGGAGAGGCCGGCGTTGGCACGGCAACATCCGTCGGATTAACATCACTTGCATTATGCTGACAAGGTTAATGTCCCTCTCAAGAAGCTCCCGAATGCGATTCTGCATTACTGGTACATCACCAGCGGGCCCCCAATTCCGTCCTATGTTGGTATAAGATGCTAGTTGTGATGGAGGGCCCGAGCGAAACTCGGGAGCAGCCACCCACTTTGTGCCTCAGGGAGCCGTGACACAGAACCACCTCCGTTGCCATACATCGGATACTTCTGGGAAAGAACCCTCTAGCCATGGGGCACCGGCATTCCTGCTTATTACGGCACCTCCACACTCCACATGTTGCCCCTTGATCATCTTCGGCTTCACATTGAAGGTCTTGATCCATAAGCCGAAGTGTGGGGTGATGTGGAGAAAAGCCTCACACACGATAATGAACGACGAGATATGGAGGATAGCGTCTGGAGCTAGATCGTGAAAATAGTAGAACATGAGCCCCCTCACGAAGGGATCGAGGGTGAAGCCCAAGCCACGGAGGAAGTGAGGGACAAACACGACGCATTCATTGGGCTCCGGTGTAGGGACGACCTGCCCTGGAGCAGGGAGCCTGTGCTGAATGTCGGCGGTCAGGTATCCGACCTCTCTAAGCTTCGCAATGTCTTCCTTTTGAATCGAGGAGGCCACCCACCGGCCTTGAGGGTCAGATCCGAACATGTTGGAGGATATGGGGTGTGGGAGCTTAGGTTTTCGGGTGTTAGAACTCGAGGTGCGAGAAGGCGCGAGGAAGGTGGAAAAGAGGCATAGGCCTCGACCCCTTTATAAAGAGGGTGAATATCAAGAGTCCTCGGTGTGACCGTTTGAGGCTTATCTAAAAACACATGGAGTTATACCAGTGGCCGTCGTGGGGTCACGCACGCCCATATTAATGGAAAATCCCGTAATAAGAGGAACATGATCTCTGGCTCGACGGGATGTGCCAGTAAAACCGCCTCGTAACACGAGTCGAGGTGGGGTAAGAAATGCTGGTTCGTGTTGGACCAGGCCACGATGCGTGGGCACGACGCACGAAGATTGCCAGCAGATCAGATTTATGCTATGTGAAGATCATCTTGCAGATTCGGACACGGTCTACGTGTTCGATAACCACTTTGGAGTATTCAGAGAAGGAACTCGCCTTGCAATGCCGAAGACAATACTGCACGCCGGACTCATCGTCATTGAAGCCTGGTTCAGGGGCTACTGAGGGAGTCCTGGATTAGGGGGTATCCGGATAGCCGGACTGTGTACAACGTCTGGACTATTGAAGCGTGAAGATACAAGACTCAAGACTTCGGCCCGTGTCTGGATGGGACTCTCCTTGGCGTGGAAGGCAAGCTTGGCGATCCGGATATTGTGTTTCCTTCCTTGTAACCGACTCCATGTAAACCCTAGCCCTCTCCGATGTCTATATAAACCGGAGAGGTTGGTCCTTAGAAGGCCGATCACAATTACAATCATACCATCATAGGCTAGCTTCTAGGGTTTAGCCTCTACGATCGTGGTAGATCTATTCTTGTACTACCCATATCTTCAATATTAATCAAGCAGGAAGTAGGGTTTTACCTCCATCGAGAGGGCCTGAACCTGGGTAAATATCGGTGTCCCTTGCTTCCTGTTACCATCAGCCTTGACGCACAGATCGGGACCCCCTACCTTAGATCCGCCGGTTTTGACACCGACAGCGATCCCCTACACTTGTGGGTTATCACACATCCCGGTACACCGCCAGAGTCATATCTTTGTTCCAGTATCGAGTTGTAATATTGAGTTGTAAGTAAATAAAAGTGTGATGATCATCATTATAGAGCATTGCCCCATGAAAAAAAAGAAAGAAAAGAAAAAAAAAGAAAAAAAAGAGAGAGGCCAAAGAAGCCTAAATAAAAAAGGGGGCCAAAGAAGCCCACCCAAAAAAAGAAGAAAAAGAAAAAAAGAAAAAAGAAAAAGAAAAGGGGCAATGTTACTATCCTTTTACCACACTTGTGCTTCAGAGTAGCACCATGCTCTTCATATAGAGAGTCTCCTAGGTTATCAATTTCATATACTAGTAGGAATTTTCATTATAGAACTTGGCTTGTATATTCCAACGATGGGCTTCCTCAAATGCCCTAGGTCTTCATGAGCAAGCAAGTTGGATTCACACCCACTTAGTTTTCAGTTTGAGATTTCATACACTTATAGATCTAGTGCATCCGTTGCATGGAAATCCCTACTCCTCGCATTGACATCAATTGATGGGCATCTCCATAGCCCGTTGATTAGCCGCGTCGATGTGAGACTTTCTCCCTTTTTGTCTTGTCCACATAACCTCCACCATCATATTTTATTCCACCCATAGTGCTATATCCATGGCTCACGCTCATGTATTGTGTGAAGGTTGAAAAAGTTTGAGAAAACAAAAGTATGAAACAATTGCTTGGCTGACATCGGGATAGGCATGAGGGGTACCTTGTGTTAAGAAAAGGGAGCATACAAGACTATATGATTTTGTAGGGACAACGTTCTGAAGCATTGATATTTTGAAAGACATGATTGTTTGTTGGGATGCCCTAAGTATTATTGTTTTTATGTCAAATGATAGACTATTGCCTTGAATCACTCTGTCTTATATTCATGCCATGATTAGATACATGATCAAGATTATGCTAGGTAGCATTCCACATCAAAAATTGTCTTTTTTATCATTTACCTACTCGAGGACGAGCATGAATTAAGCTTGGGGATGCTGATACGTCTCCGTTGTATCTATAATTTTTTATTGTTCCATGCCAATATTCTAAAACTTTCATATACTTTTGGCAAATTTTTTTACTATTTTTTGGGACTAACATATTGATCCAAATTGCCAGTGCAGTTCACATGCATTGCATGTCTTATGTTTCACAGAAACTCCATATCAAACGGAGTCCAAACGGGATAAAAACGGACGGAGAATTATTTTGGAATATTTGTGATTTTTGGGAAGTAAAATCAACGCGAGACGGTGCCCGAGGTGGCCATGAAACAGGGGCTCATGCCCACTCCAGGTGGGCGCTCCCCCACCCTCCTGGGCCCCTCGTAAGGTGGTTGATGTCCTTCTTTGGCAGCAAGAAAGTGAATTTTTGGAAAAAGATCTGGGCGAAGGTTTCAATCCAATCGGAGTTATGGATCTCCGGTTATAAAAGAAATGGTGCGAGGACAGAATTCCAGAACGCAGAAACAGAGAAACAGAGAGATAGATCCAATCTCAGAGGGGCTCTCGCCCCTCCCACACCATGGGAGCCAAGGACCAGAGGGGAAACCCTTCTCCCATCTAGGGAGGAGGCCAAGGAAGAAGAAGAAGGGGGCCCCTCTCTCCCTTGCTTCCGGTGGCGCCGGAACTCCGCCAGGGCCCATCATCATCACCGCGATCTTCACCAACAACTTCACCGCCTTCATCACCAACTCTCCCCCCTCTATGCAGCGGTGTAACCCCTCTCTTACCCGTTGTAATCTCTACTTAAACATGGTGCTCAACGCTATATATTATTTCCCAATGATGTATGGCTATCTTATGATGTTTGAGTAGATCCGTTTTGTCCTATGGGTTAATTGATGATCATGATTGGTTTGAGTTGCATGTTTTATTATTGGTGTTGTCCTATGGTTCTCTCCATGTCGCGCAAGCGTGAGGGATCCCCGCTATAGGGTTTGCAATATGTTTATGATTTTTCTTATGGTGTGTGGCGTGAGTGAACAGAAGCACATACCCGAGTAAGTAGGTTGTTTGCGTATGGGATAAAGGGGACTTGATACTTTAATGCTATGGTTTGGTTTTACCTTAATGAATCTTTAGCAGTTGCGGATGCTTGCTAGAGTTCCAATCATAAGTGCATATGATCCAAGAAGAGAAAGTATGTTAGCTTATGCCTCTCCCTAAAATAGAATTGCAATAGTGATTACCGGTCTAGTTATCCATTGCCTTGGACAAATAACTTTCTCGTGACAAAAAGCTCTCTACTAAAACTAACTTAGTTGTGTCTTTATCTAAACAGCCCCTACTTTTTATTTACGTGCTCTTTATTATCTTGCAAACCTATCCAACAACACCTACAAAGTACTTCTAGTTTCATACTTGTTCTAGGTAAAGTGAACGTCAAGCGTGCGTAGAGTTGTATCGGTGGTCGATAGAACTTGAGGGAATATTTATACTACCTTTAGCTCCTTGTTGGGTTCGGCACTCTTACTTATCTAAAACTGTTGCGATCCCCTACACTTGTGGGTTATCACTCACCCAAATGGCCCCTCAGGATAAGGAAGGTTCCTAAAGGATACATAAATTTGGCTGACAATGCAGTGTGCTCTTGATAAATGCTGCTGGCTAAGGGAATATAACCCGCACAAACCGGTATAAGTTGCAGTCCTCTCAATTGTACGAGGTTTATTGCATATGTTGTGATGTAGACATGTAAACTTTTGATATCTATGGCACAAAAATATGCCAAAATGTTACTACACGACAGTAATTGTGTTCGAATCCTGAAAATGAAATTCCCCAACATTGGAAATTTATCTTGTGCAGATCACATGGACAATTTCTAAAGGGGACATTTTGTTTTGGCCCTCTTAAAAGTCATAACAACATACAAGAGTACATGGCATCACACACATGCTCTTGTATCCACACCTTGTAATGTGTACTATTATCTCTTAATGCATGACTACATCATAGCTTATGCATTCAAGTGCACTATTGCTGATGGCATCCGGTAATTCACCATATGTCAATACCATAGGATCACAATAGTCATGAAAAAACTAACACTAGATCCAAATAACTGAGTATTTTCGCTTAATGAATGGCATTAGCGTAAGGCAAGTAACGGGACCAGGTGATGTCTACTACATAACCTTCTTCTTGTAGACGTTGTAGGGCCTCCAAGTGCAGAGGTTTGTAGGATAGTAGTGTTGGAAATATGCCCTAGAGGCAATAATAAATTGGTTATTATTATATTTCCTTGTTCATGATAATCGTTTATTATCCATGCTATAATTGTATTGATAGGAAACTCAGATACATGTGTGGATACATAGACAACACCATGTCCCTAGTAAGCCTCTAGTTGACTAGCTTGTTGATCAACAGATGGTTACGGTTCCTTGACCATGGACATTAGATGTCGTTGATAACGGGATCACATCATTAGGAGAATGATGTGATGGACAAGACCCAATCCTAAGTCTAGCACAAATATCGTGTAGTTCGTATGCTAAAGCTTTTCAATGTCAAGTATCTTTTCCTTAGACCATGAGATTGTGCAACTCCCGGATACTGTAGGCATGCTTTGGGTGTACCAAACGCCACAACGTAACTGGGTGGCTATAAAGGTGCACTACAGGTATCTCCGAAAGTGTCTATTGGGTTGGCACGAATCGAGCTGGGATTTGTCACTCCGTAAACGGAGAGGTATCTCGGGGCCCACTCGGTAGGACATCATCATAATGTGCACAATGTGACCAAGGGGTTGATCACGGGATGATGTGTTACGGAACGAGTGAAGAGACTTGCCGGTAACGAGATTGAACAAGGTATCGGTATACCGACAATCGAATCTCGGGCAAGTATAATACCGCTAGACAAAGGGAATTGTATACGGGATCGATTGAGTCCTTGACATCGTGGTTCATCCGATGAGATCATCGTGGAACATGTGGGAGCCAACATGGGTATCCAGATCCCGCTGTTGGTTATTGACCGGAGAACGTCTAGGTCATGTCTACATGTCTCCCGAACCCGTAGGGTCTACACACTTAAGGTTCGATGACACTAGGGTTATAAAGGAAGTTTGTATGTGGTTACCGAATGTTGTCCGGAGTCCCGGATGAGATCCCGGACATCACGAGGAGTTCCGGAATGGTCCGGAGGTCAAGATTTATATATGGGAAGTCCCGTTTTGGTCACCGGAAAAGTTTTGGGTTTTATCGGTAACGTACCGGGACCACGGGAGGGTCCCGGGGGTCCACCAAGTGGGGCCACCGGCCCCAGAGGGCTGCATGGGCCAAGTGTGGGAGGGGACCAGCCCCAGGTGGGCTGGTGCGCCCCACCAAGGCCCAAGGCGCCTAGGGTTTGGGGAGGGTGCTTCCACCCAACTTGGGGGCAAGTTCCCTCTCCCTCCCTTGGCCGCCACCCTAGATGGGTTTGGGCTGGCCGCCCCTAGGGTGGAACCCTAGGTGGGCGCAGCCCCCTCTCCCCTATATATACTTGAGGGTCTAGGGCTGCCAACACATGAGTTTTGACCTCTCCCTGGCGCAGCCCTACCTCTCTCCCTTCTCCTCTCTTGCGGTGCTTGGCGAAGCCCTGCAGGATTGCCATGCTCCTCCACCACCACCACGCCGTTGTGCCGCTGCTGGACGGAGTCTTCCGCAACCTCTCCCTCTCTCCTTGCTGGATCAAGGCATGGGAGACGTCACCGGGCTGTACGTGTGTTGAACGCGGAGGTGCCGTCCGTTCGGCACTAGGATCTCCGGTGATTTGGACCACGACGAGTACGACTCCTTCAACCTCGTTCTCATGAACGCTTCCGCTTAGTGATCTACAAGGGTATGTAGATGCACTCTCCTTCCCCTTGTTGCTGGTTTCTCCATAGATAGATCTTGGTGACATGTAGGAAAATTTTGAATTTCTGCTACGTTCCCCAACAAGTAGCAAATTTCCCTCAAGTGGATGACCTAAGGTTTATGAATCCGTGGGAGGCGTAGGATGAAGATGGTCTCTCTCAAGCAACCCTGCAACCAAATAACAAAGAGTCTCTTGTGTCCCCAACACACCCAATACAATGGTAAATTGTATAGGTGCACTAGTTCGGTGAAGAGATGGTGATATAAGTGCAATATGGATAGTAGATATAGGTATTTGTAATATGAAAATATAAAAACAGCAAGGTAACTAATGAGAAAAGTGAGCGTAAACGGTATTGCAATGCTAGGAAACAAGGCCTAGGGTTCATACTTTCACTAGTGCAAGTTCTCTCAACAATTATAACATAATTGGATCATATAACTATCCCTCAACATGCAACAAAGAGTCACTCCAAAGTCACTAATAGCGGAGAACAAACGAAGAGATTATTGTAGGGTACGAAACCACCTCAAAGTTATCCTTTCTGATTGATCTATTCAAGAGTCCATAGTAAAATAACATGAAGCTATTCTTTCCGTTCGATCTATCATAGAGTTTGTACTAGAATAACACCTTAAGACACAAATCAACCAAAACCCTAACGTCACCTAGATACTCCAATGTCACCTCAAGTATCCCTGGGCATGATTATACGATATACATCACACAATCTCAAATTCGTCTATTAAACCAAAGCAAAGTACTTTGAAGAGTGCCCCAAAGTTTCTACCGGAGAGTCAAGATGAAAACGTGTGCCAACCCCTATGCATAAGTTCATTGAACCCGCAAGTTGATCACCAAAACATACATCAAGTGGATCATGTGAATATCCCATTGTCACCAGAGATAAGCACGACAAGACATACATCAAGTGTTCTCAAATCCTTAAAGACTCAATCCAACAAGACATCTTCAAGGGGGAAACTCAATTCATCACAAGAGAGTAGAGGGGGAGAAATATCATAAGATCCAACTATAATAGCAAAGCTCGCGATACATCAAGATCGTATCACCTCAAGAACACAAGAGAGAGAGAGAGAGATCAAACACATAGCTACTGGTACATACCCTCAGCCCCAAGGGTGAACTACTCCCTCCTCGCATGGAGAACGCCGGGATGATGAAGATGGCCACCGGTGAGGGATCCCCCCTCTGGCAGGGTGCCGGAATAGGGCCCGATTGGTTTTTGGTGGATACATAGGCTTGCGGCGGCGGAACTCCCGATCTATTGTGCTCTTCAAAGTTTTTAGGGTATATGGACATATATAGGCGAAAGAAGTTGGTCAGCGGAGCCACGAGGGGCCCGTGAGGGTGGGGGGAGCGCCCAGGGGGGTAGGGCGCGCCTCCCTGCCTCGTGGCTTCCTTGTTGCTTCCCTTACTGAAAGTGCAACTATCCCTAGGTGGTTTTGGTAATTCCTAACAACATATAGCTCATTGAGCTAACATCATTCCAAGATGAATATTTCAGGAAAAGCTCAATGAATGGCATGGCATGGATGAGAAAAGTGGATCCCTCAAATGCTAAGGATAAAAGGATTGGCTCAAGCTCAAAAGCTCAAGACTCTACATTTTATATTTTAGTGGTCCAAGATCACATTGAGTCTATAGGAAAAGCCAATACTATCAAGGAGGGATGAGGTGTTGCTTAATGAGTTTCTTGCTCCACAGTGCTTAGTGATATGCTCCAAAACCCTCAACTACTTTCTCATATCCACATATGACCTATACCAAAAGTCAAACTCGGCCCCACCGATTCTTTCTACCGGGCGCCACCGAGTTCAGATGTCATAGCCACTGCCACAAACCCTAGGCAAATCGGTCTCACCGATAGGGATCTCGGTCTCACCGAGATGGGGTCGTAATCTCTCTGTTTCCCTTCGTAACATTTTGGTACCACCGAGATGAGCGATCGGTCCCACCGAGATTGCAATGTAAACTCCATGTTTCCTTTTCGTAACATTTCGGTCCCACCGAAATGAGCGAGCCGGTCCCACCGAGTTTACCTGACCAACTCTCTGGTTAGCTTATTACCAAAATCGGTCTCACCGAGTTTGTGTAATCGGTCTCACCGAGATTATGTTATGCCCTAACCCTAACCATATCGGTCTTACCGAGTTGCATGTCGGTCCCACCGAAAATCCTAACGGTCAATAGATTTGCTAAATCGGTCTGACCGAGTTTACCAATTCGGTCCCACCGAGTTTGGCAAGTTGTGTGTAACGGTTAGATTTTGTGTGGAGGCTATATATACCCCTCCACCTCCTCTTCATTCGTGGAGAGAGCCATGAGAACAAACCTACACTTCCAACTTGCTGTTTCTGAGAAGGAATCACCTACTCATGTGTTGAGGCCGAGATATTCCATTCCTACCATATGAATCTAGATCTCTAGCCTTCCCCAAGTTGCTTTCCACTCAAATCTTCTTTCCACCAAATCCAAATCCTTTGAGAGAGAGTTGAGTGTTGGGGAGACTACCATTTGAAGCACAAGAGCAAGGAGTTCATCATCAACACACCATTTGTTACTTCTTGGAGAGTGGTGTCTCCTAGATTGGCTAGATGTAACTTGGGAGCCTCCGACAAGATTGTGGAGTTGAACCAAGGAGTTTGTAAGGTCAAGGAGATCGCCTACTTCGTGAAGGTCTACCGCTAGTGAGGCAAGTCCTTCGTGGGCGACGGCTATGGTGGGATAGACAAGGTTGCTTCTTCGTGGACCCTTCTTGGGTGGAGCCCTCCGTGGACTCGCGCAGCCGTTACCTTCGTGGGTTGAAGTCTCCATCAACGTGGATGTACGATAGCACCACCTATCGGAACCACGGCTCAAAAATCACCGTGTCTCCAAATTGCATTTGAATTCTCCAAACCCTTCCCTTTACATTCTTGCAAGTTGCATGCTTTACTTTCCGCTGCTCATATACTCTTTGCATGCTTGCTTGAATTGTGTTAAGATTGCTTGACTTGTGCTAAGATAGCTAAAATCTGCCAAAGACTAAAATTGGGAAAAGGATAAGTTTTTATTTGGTCAAGTAGTCTAATCACCCCCCTCTAGACATACTTTCGATCCTACAAGTGGTATCAGAGCTTTGGTCTCCATTTGCTTTGATTTCCATAGCTTTTGGTGGTCATAGCCTTGGTTTCACAACCTAGGAGAGTATGGCGCCTCTTGAGGAAATTATCACCGAGAGGTTCTTACTTTGATGGTACTAATTTTGCTAGTTGGAAGCATAAGATGAAAATGCATATTCTTGGACATAACCCCGCCGTTTGGGCTATTGTGTGTATTGGCTTGCAAGGTGAATTCTTTGATGGGAGAGAACCGAACCGTGAAGCTAGTGCGGAAGAGTTGAAGATGCTGCAATACAACACTCAAGCTTGTGATATCCTCTTCAACGGATTGTGCCCCGAAGAATTCAACAAAATCAGCCATCTTGAGAATGCAAAGGAAATTTAGGACACTTTGATTGATATGCATGAAGGTACCGACTCCGTCAAGGAATCCAAGTTGGATGTGATCCAAAGTCAACTTGACAAGTTCAAAATGAAGGATGGTGAAGGTGTCGCTGAAATGTACTCTAGGCTTGCTCTTATCACAAATGAGATTGCCGGCTTAGGAAGTGAAGAGATGACCGACAAATTCATCATCAATAAGATCCCAAGAGCTTTGGGCAGAAAATATGATATCGTGTGCACATTGATCCAAATGATGCCCAATTACAAAGATCTCAAGCCAACGGAAGTCATTGGAAGAATTGTTGCTCATGAGATGTCACTCAAGGATAAGGAGGAACTTCACAACAAGTCAAGTGGTGCTTACAAAGCCTCATGTGAAGCCCCCATCATCAAGTGAGAAACAAACCTTCAATGAAGAACTGAGCTTAATGGTGAAGAACTTCAACAAGTTCTACAAGAGTAGAAGCAAAGAAAGAAGCTCCAAGTCAAGGTCCTACAATGACAAAAGATCTTCTAGTCGAGAGCGCAATTGCTAGGATTGTGGGAGACCCGGACACTATTCCAATGAGTGTACGGCACCCTACAGAAGAAGAGAAGACTCGCCCAAGAGGAGAAGTAGAAGAGAAGAATCACCACCAAGAGAGAGGAGGAGTAGAGATGATCGTTATGAACGAAGAACATCCCAGAGAAGCAAGGATTCGGATAGGAAGGACAAGTCATCAAGGAGGTACACAAAACGAAGACATCAAGCTCATGTTGGTGAATGGGTATCCGGCTCCGACTCTGACAATCACTCCGAGAGAAGCTATCACTCCGACTCCGAATATACTCAAGTTGAAGGTGTTGCCGGTCTAGCACTTGTATCAACCAACTCCTATGATATATTTGATTCACCAAATGAAGGACTTGGAAGATGCTTCATGGCTAAAGGCCCAAAGGTAACACACCCCGAGTATGTTGATTTCAATAGTGATGAAGATGACTTGCTAGGTGATGATGATTTACTTGTTGACAACTCCAGTGATGAATACTATGATGAAACGTCAATTAATCATGCTAATCAAGATAAAACGAATGACAATGATAAGGAGAAGATTGAGCTTCTAACTAAAGAACTAAACACTCTTAAGTTAGCTCATGAAACTATCTTATCATCAAGAACTTTTAAGGACTCATGAGAAGTTACGCTTTGAAAAGCTCAATCTTGAGCAAGAGCATGAGTTCTTAAAGGCAATCAATGATGATCTTCGTAAGAAAACTTCTTCTTACATTGCCAAGCGTTTACTCTTATCTACTTACATGCCTCAAGTCAAGTCCATTAACAAGAACAAGAAGGATTCTTCCTCTAGTAGTAACAATAATCATGCTAAATCAAATGTTGTTGCTTCTAGTAGTTCTCTTGATTCCACTAATGATTCTCTTAGCCAAGTTACACTTGAGCAAGAAAATAGTTTATTGAAGGGAATTATAGAGAAAGGTGTTTACAAGAGCCTTGCCGGGAGTAAGAAATTTGAGGAAATTGTACGCAAGCAAGGAAGGCACCAGAAGAATCAAGGTGTTGGTTTTGAACGAAAGTTCAATGCCAATGGAGTTGAGTGGGAAGAAGATCAATATCCCAAGACGAAGTTTGTTTCTCAACAAGAGAAGTATGATCCTACTTCCTTCAAGGGGACACAAGCTCAAGATGATCTTCCACCACAAGACCACAAGCAAAAGGGCAAGGACAAGCTTCAAGAGGAGATTGATGCATTTGAAGAAGCTCCTAAGGCCTTGGTCAAGTGGGTTCCCAAGACTACATCAAGTTCTACTTCATCAAGTACAACTACAACTCCAAGGATTCCCATCAAGATGATGTGGATCCCGAAGAAGAAGAACTAGAGAGTTCTTGAGGGTGACTCCGCCAACATATTTCACTCATATCATTTTGGAAACCACAAGTGAAATCAACTTCCATATCTTGCACTAGTTCAAGGAGTCACAAACCTTCTTGTTGGTAAGACAAGGGACAAGGTAACCTAATGCTTTCATAGACATCATCTTGTGTGTGCATCACTCTATGTCTATGGATATCCTTGTTTGTTCCTTGTGGGACTAACCCGTGTAGGTATTGAAAGTGCAACTCACTCCAAGGGATTGCTCCAAATGATCTACATCAAAATTGAGCATCCACATCTTCAACAGCTACATGAAGTCATCATCGACAAAACCCAAGGTTAGTTTATCCCTCTAAGAGGGGATCTCACATCTAGGGAGAGCTTTACTCTAAGAATTGAGTCAAAGCAACTCTAATGGTGTGAACACATCAACGCATTATGTAAAAGTGGTAACCCCACTTGAGCTTAAACGATGAGTATGACCTATGATCAAATGTTCTCATTTGACTCCTAAGTCAATATACTCATATATAGATGACCTAGTCATCGCCAAATGCTTGATAGATGCTAGAATTGGTTGTGCATGCTTTGCCACATATTTCATTTGCCATTTTATTGTGTGAGCATGTTGGTTGCATATTTTACTCATTCGAGGACATCCACTTGTTGTTTTGATTGATTGATTTCTTTTTTTGCCAAGTGAATGGACAAGAATGCCTAAGAACCTTCTCTAGCTATATATGCTTTTCTCGTCTCAAACTCTATTCATGGTACATCACAAAATTTGATCAAGTCAGATTCGAACCACTCTGTATGAGGAGCACTCGGAATCCCTGATTCGTCATAGACTTAAACTTCCAAAACTTCTTGGTGCGTTTCGGTCTGACTGATTCCTCCATTTCGGTCATACTGAGATCACTAAGTCGATCTAGGTTTTCAATCTCGGTGCAACCGATTTGAACTTTTCGGTCACACCGAGTAGCTGTAACTGTCAACAGTTATGCATCTCGGTGCCACCGAGTTGTTCCACTCGGTCACACCGACAGGGTCAGGCTATATATACTCACGGGCAAAAATTTGGAAACTTTCCCCAAACCCCTTCGCCCGCGCATAGCTCGCTCTGCCTCCAGGGTCTCCGGATCGTCCTCCTTGTCGCCAGCCGCCTCCAGTCGCCGGTCTCCACCACCGTCAATGGAATTCACCCCCGCCGTTGCTGCCGTAGCGAGTTCATCGCCAAGCTAGGGTATGGACTTGATCACAGTGCTATCCCCGTCCGATTCCTAGCACATTGTGTTCATCATGATTCTTGCCACGATTGAAACAAGTCTATCCAGTCAAAACAATCCTTAGATTAGAAGTGAATTGAAAATTTAGGGTTAGGTTTCCGCCGAAACCATCTCGGACCCACCGAGTTGTAAAACTCGGTTCCACCGATTTGGCTAATGCCATTGCACAAGTGATTCTCGGTCTGACCGAGAATTGCAAATCGGTGTGACCGAGTTCAGGACTTTGTGAAACCCTAGCAGTCTCGGTGCCACTGAACTGTGACTCGGTCTGACCGAGTTCACTAGTTTAGGCTTCAGTATCACCGAGTTTGCAAATCAGTTGATCCAAAATGCTTTCTATGGAAAACTAAAACTAAGTTTTTGAATCATTCTTTTGCAAAAACCTCTGTATTTTGTGATGCTCATCCACTCTATCTCATCTACATCTATTCACAGGGTCAGCAGTCAGTGTTTGCAATATGTCTGATCAAAGTGACAGCCAGAACAGAGAAGAGGAGTAGGTTCAGACGAGTGAGGGCACTAGTCCCTCTAGTACCTCTGATGAGGGCAGCAGGAGAACCCCAAGCAACATACCTAAAGCTGCCACCAGAACCAGAAAGAAGAAAACCTCAGAATCTGAGGATGAAGACTATGTGGCAGTTGAGTATGAAGCCACTTCCAAGAAGAAGGTGGTCAAGAAAGAATACGGTTCAGCTGCAGCCACTAAGCCAGTAGTGCAGAAGAAAGTACCTGCAAAGAGAACTCCCATGTCTAAAGCCAGAGCCTCTACTCAAGTACCTTTGGAATCTCAACCCAAAGAGGCTGCTGTAGAAGGGAAGAAAAGGAAGGAAAGGGTCAAGAAGACCATGGCCAGAGTTGTTAGAAAGCCTTCCATGATGGAAGAGGAAGAGGAAGAAGAGGTTGCTGCACCAGCACCCAAGGCTCAGAAGCTTATGGGTGATGCTATTAAGTCAGGGGCTGCATCATCAAAGCCCAAAGAAGCACCCATAGCTGCCTCCAAACCAAAGACTACACCAAAGAGGAATACCAGAAACATATCTGCTGCTGAGAAGAACAAGGCCCCAGTGCCTGAGACTGTTGCTAAAGAAGAAGAAGATGAAGAGCATGTTTTTGAGAAAGTTGAAGCCAAATATTCCAGACCACAATGATGCTCATCCTGTGGCTGAGAATATGAAGCTGAGAAAGGATGCAGGCCTCAGACAGTGGAGGTTGTATGATCCTTATGCTATCAGGAGAAGGACTGTTGTTGACTATAGGTTCCATACTAAGGAACAACAGGATTTCTATGAGACAGTATTATTGGCTAAGAAGCCCATAGTTTGTGACATGAGGTGGGTGGACTGGACCTACATGAAGGAAAATGAGGAACACTATCCTAGTGTGTATGACAGTTTTAGTACTTGTGGAGTTACAGACTTTGTTGGGCAGAAGCTCACAAAGTGGAATGATGAGCTCATTATGCAATTCTACTCCACAGCACACTTCTATCCAGATGGCAGGATAGTGTGGGTGTCTGAAGGTACAAGGTACCAATCAACTATTGAGGAATGGGCAAATCTGATCAATGCACCTAAGGAGAAGGAAGATGACTTGGATGTCTATGCCAAGAAGAAGATGGATCACAACTCCATGGCTCATATGTACAAGGAGATCCCAGATGCTACAGTTGAGGCACATAAGTTTGGATCTGTACATTATCTTCTGTCAGGACTGCCAACCATCAACTGGATCCTCAGGCATACTCTATTACCCAAGTCAGGTGACCACAACATGATTAGAGGCCATGCAATAAACTTGCTACACTTATTTGATGTTCCACAGAAGTTCAAGGTCATGAGCCTCATAGTTGAGACTATCAAGAGGACAACAGCTGACCAGAAGAGAAGTTGTGGGTATGCCCCATAGATTCAGGAGCTGATAAACTCCAAGATGGGCACAGGCACATACTTGTTGGACAAGGATCACATGCCTATCTATCCAGACTTTGAGGACAACCAAGTGGTTATGGATGAAGATGAACCATCTTCTGTGCATGATCAAGCCAAGAAGGAGAAGGCAAGGACAGAGAAGGCTACCAAGATGCCAACAATGGAAGAGGCATCTCAGTACTTTCTGAAGAGCAAACAGGATCAACTAGGCTACTTGATTGCATCCACACTGAGGATTGAGAAGGGGCTGGCCACCTTGACTCAAAACCAGGAGAGCCTGGAGAGGATCATGGAGCAGAAGTTCTCTGACTTGGATGTGAAGGTAACTGAGATCCAGTCTATTGTTGAGCAGCTTCAGGATGATATGCAGGAGAGGAAGGGCAAGACAACCACTGATGCATTTGCCAGAGTGCCTAGAGCTCAGAGATCAGCTTCAGTGCCAGTGACAGACACCAGAGCCACTTCATCTGCACCAGCTACAACTCCTATAGCTCCAGTGCAACCATCTTTAGCACCCACACCTTCAGCTCCATCCACATCTACTGAAGTCTTTGTCCAAGGAGCCATCTCTACACCACCACCTGAAGATCAAGCTCGAGAGTCGATCTAGTACTATGCATTTTCTATGAACTTTTTGGTAACTTGTTGCCAAAAGGGGGAGAAAAATGTATAGATCATAGGCTTCGAGAGAGAGAGAGAGTGTTGCCTTTTATTCTCTCTTGCTTTGGTGGTTGAACTTTATTTGCTTGTTTGAGATACTCTATGTCTGTGTGATACTTGGATGATCATGTGTTTGATCATATGCTACATTTATGCCTGTTGGATGACATTATCTCGTTTATCCCTATATGATCATTCACTTTGCTTGGTGATGAGTGCATGTATTCAATCATTATCATTTTGAGCGCTCCACCCAGATGTATGTGACATGGAAGAGTTACCCATGAGCCTAACTCCTTGTGCATTTGCAGTCCAAAGCAAATCTTAAACTATGCACAAATTTAGGGGGAGCTCTTGCTTATCACAAACTTCTCAAAGCGACAATGTTTTTCACTCTTATTATCATTTGTCGAAGCTTTGATCTATATGTTGTCAACAATTACCAAAAAGGGGGAGATTGAAAGTGCAACTATCCCTAGGTGATTTTGGTAATTCCTAACAACATATAGCTCATTGAGCTAACATCATTCCAAGATGAATATTTCAGGAAAAGCTCAATGAATGGCATGGCATGGATGAGAAAAGTGGATCCCTCAAAATGCTAAGGAAAAAGGATTGGCTCAAGCTCAAAAGCTCAAGATCCTACATTTTATATTTTAATGATCCAAGATCACATTGAGCATATAGGAAAAGCCAATACTATCAAGGAGGCATGAGGTGTTGCTTAGTGAGTTTCTTGCTCCACAGTGCTTAGTGATATGATCCAAAACCCTCAACTACTTTCTCATATCCACATATGACCTATACCAAAAGTAAAACTCGGCCCCAATGATTCTTTCTACCCGGCGCCACCGAGTTCAGATGTCATAGCCACTACCACAAACCCTAGGCAAATCGGTCTCACCGATAGGGATCCCGGTCTCACCGAGATGGGGTTGTAATCTCTCTGTTTCATTTTGTAACATTTCGGTACCACCGAGATGAGCGATCGGTCCCACCGAGATTGCAATGCAAACTCCCTGTTTCCTTTTCGTAACATTTCGGTCCCACCAAAATGAGCGAACCGGTCCCACCGAGTTTACCTGACGAACTCTCTGGTTAGCTTATTACCAAAATCGGTCTCACCGAGTTTGTGTAATCGGTCTCACTGAGATTACGTTATGCCCTAACCCTAACCATATCGGTCCTACCAAGTTGCATGTCGGTCCCACCGAAAATCCTAACGATCACTAGATTTGCTAAATCGGTCTGACCGAGTTTACCAATTCGGTCCCACCTCGTTTGGCAAGTTGTGTGTAACGGTTAGATTTTGTGTGGAGGCTATATATACCCCTCCACCTCCTCTTCATTCGTGGAGAGAGCCATCAGAACGAACCTACACTTCGAACTTGTTGTTTCTGAGAAGGAACCACCTACTCATGTTGTTGTGGAATGTAGTAATTTCAAAAAAAATCCTACGCACATGCAAGATCATGGTGATGGCATAGCAACGAGAGGGGAGAGTATTGTCCACGCACTCGTGAGACCGTGAAGCGAAGCGTTATGACAACGCTGTTGATGTAGTCGACGTCTTCACAATCCGATCGATCCAAGTACCGAACGACGGCACCTCCGAAGTTCAGCACACGCTCAGCTCGATGACGATCCCGGACTCGATCCAGCAAAGTGTCGGGATGAGTTCCACAAGACGATGGCGTGGTGACGATGATGATGCTCTACCCAGCAGGCTTCGCCTAAACTCCGGGAGGATATGACCGAGGTGGAATATGGTGGAGGGGGCACCGACACGGCTAAGGAACGATCCGTAGATCAACTTGTGTGTCTCTAGGGTGCCCCCTGCCCCCGTATATAAAGGAGCAAGGGGGGTGCGGCCGGCCCTAGGAGGAGGCACGCCGGAGGAGTCCTACTCCCACCGGGAGTAGGACTCCCCCCCTTCCCTAGTTGGACTAGGACTTGGGGGGAAGGAGGAGAGGGGGGAAAGGAAAGGGGGGGGCGCCGCCCCCCTCTTTGTCCTCTTCGGACTTGGAGGGGGAGGGGCGCGCGGCTGCCCCTTGGCCCCTTCTCCTCTTCCTCCACTAGGCCCACTAAGGCCCATTAGGTCACCGGGGGGGTTCCAGTAACCTCCCGGTACTCCGGTAAAATGCCGATTTCACCCGGAACACTTTCGATGTCCAAACATAGGCTTCCAATATATCAATCTTTATGTCTCGGCCATTTCGAGACTCCTCGTCATCTCTGTGATCACATCCGGGAGTCCGAACAAACTTCGGTACATCAAAACTTATAAACTCATAATAAAACTGTCATCGTAACGTTAAGCGTGCGGACCCTACGGGTTCGAGAACTATGTAGACTGTTGGGGAACGTAGTAATTTCAAAAAAATTCCTACGCACATGCAAGATCATGGTGATGGCATAGCAACGAGAGGGGAGAGTGTATGTCCACGTACCCTCGTAGACCGTAAGCGGAAGCATTAGCACAACGCGGTTGATGTAGTCGTACGTCTTCATGATCCGACCGATCCAAGCACCGAACGTACGTGGCCTCCGAGTTCAGCACACGTTCAGCTCGATGACGATCTCCAGCCTCCGATCCAGCCGAGCTCCGGAGATGAGTTCCGTTAGCACGACGGCGTGGTGAAAATGATGATGTTCTACCGGCGCAGGGCTTCGCCTAAACTCCGCGACGATATGACCGAGGTGGAATATGGTGGAGGGGGGAACCGCACACGGCTAAGGAATGATCCGTAGATCAACTTGTGTGTCTATGGGGTGCCCCCCGCCCCCGTATATAAAGGAGCAAGGGGGGAGGCTGGCCGGCCCCTGGGGCGCGCCAAGGAGGGGGGAGTCCTCCTCCTAGTGGGAGTAGGACTCCCCTTTCCTAGTCCAACTAGGAAGGAGGAAGGGGAAGGAAAGGGGGAGAGGAGAGGGAAGAGGGGCGCGCCCCTTCCCTAGTCCAGTCGGACTCCACTTGGGGCGCCACCTCTGGGCTGCTGCCCTCTCTCTCCCTCAGGCCCACTAAGGCCCAATACTTCCCGGGGTTCCGGTAACCCCTCCCAAGACTCCGGTTTTCTCCAAATCACCCGAACTCTTTCGTGTCCGAATATAGTCGTCCAATATATCAATCTTTATGTCTCGACCATTTCGAGACTCCTCGTCATGTCCGTGATCACATCCGGACTCGAACAAACTTCGTACATCAAAACTTGTAAACTCATAATAAAACTGTCATCGTAACGTTAAGCGTGCAGACCCTACGGGTTCGAGAACTATGTAGACATGACCTAGAACCATTCTCGGTCAATAACCAATAGCGGGACCTGGATGCCCATATTGGTTCCTACATATTCTACGAAGATCTTTATCGGTCATACCGCATAACAGCATACGTTGTTCCCTTTGTCATTTGTATGTTACTTGCCCGAGATTTGATCGTCGGTATCCAATACCTAGTTCAATCTCGTTACCGGCAAGTCTCTTTAATCGTTTCGTAATACATCATCTCATAACTAACTTATTAGTTACAATGCTTGCAAGGCTTAGGTGATGAGTATTACCGAGAGGGCCCAGAGATACCTCTCCGACAATCGGAGTGACAAAACCTAATCTCAATTATGCCAACCCAACATGTACCTTTGGAAACACACAGAGAGCACCTTTATAATCACCCATTCGTTGTAGACGTTTGGTAGCACACAAAGTGTTCTTTCGGTAAACGGGAGTTGCACAATCTCATAGTTGCAGGAACTTTGTATAAGTCATGAAGAAAGCAATAGCAGTATACTAAACGATCAAGTGCTAGGCTAATGAAATGGGTCATGTCAATCACATCATTCTCCTAATGATGTGATCCCACTAATCAAATGACAACACATGTCTATGGTTAAGAAACATAACCATCTTTGATTAATGAGCTAGTCAAGTAGAGGCATACTAGTGACTATAGTTTTGTCTATGTATTCACACATGTATCATGTTTCCGATTAATACAATTCTAGCATGAATAATAAACATTTATCATGATATGAGGAAATAACTAATAATTTTATTATTGCCTCTAGGGCATATTCCCTTCAGTCTCCCACTTGCACTAGAGTCAATAATCTAGATTACATAGTAATGATTCTAACACCCATGGAGTCTTGGTGCTGATCATGTTTTGCTCGTGAGAGAGGCTTAGTCAACGGGTCTGCAACATTCAGATCCGTATGTATTTTACAAATCTCTATGTATCCCACTTGGACTTGGTCCCAAATGGAATTGAAGCGTCTCTTGATGTGCTTGGTCCTCTTGTGAAATCTGGATTCCTTTGCCAAGGCAATTGCACCAGTATTGTCACAGAAGATCTTCATTGGTCCCGATGCACTAGGTATGACACCTAGATCGGAAATGAACTCCTTCATCCAGACCCCTTCATCCGCTGCTTCAGAAGCAGCTATCTACTCCGCTTCACATGTAGATCCCGCCACGACGCTTTGTTTAGAACTACACCAACTTACAGCTCCACCGTTTAATAAAAACACGTATCCGGTTTGCGATTTAGAATCGTCCGGATCAGTGTCAAAGCTTGCATCGACGTAACCATTTACGACTAGCTCTTTGTCACCTCCATATATGAGAAACATATCCTTAGTCCTTTTCGTATTTCAGATGTTCTTGATCGCTGTCCGATGATCCACTCCTGGATTACTTTGGTACCTTCCTCCCAAGCTTATTGCTAAGCATACGTTAGGTCTGGTACACAGCATTGCATACATGATAGAGCCTATGGCTGAAGCATAGGGAACATTTTTCATTTTCTCTCTATCTTCTGTTGTGGTCGGTCATTGAGTTTGACTCAACTTCACACCTTGTAGCACAGTGCAAGAATCCTTTCTTTGCTCGATCCATTTTGAACTTTTTCAAAATTTTGTCAAGGTATGTGCTTTGTGAAAGTCCTATCAAGCGCCTTGATCTATCTCTATAGATCTTGATGCCCAATATGTAAGCAGCTTCACCGAGGTCTTTCATTGAAAAACTTTTATTCAAGTATCCCTTTATGCTATCCAGAATTCTATATCATTTCCAATTAATAATATGTCATCTACATATAAAATTAGAAATGCTACAGAGCTCCCACTCACTTTCTTGTAAATACAAAGCTTCTCCAAAAGTCAGATAAAACCATATGCTTTGATCACACTATCAAAGCGTTTATTCCAACTCCGAGATGCTTGCACCAGTCCATAAATGGATCGCTAGAGCTTGCACACTTTGTTAGCACCTTTTGGATCAACAAAACCTTCTGGCTGCATCATATACAACTCTTCTTCTAGAAATCCATTCAAGAATGCAGTTTTGACATCCATTTGCCAAATTTCATAATCATGAAATGCAGCAATAGCTAACATGATTTGGACAGACTTAAGCATCGCTACGGGTGAGAAAGTCTCATCGTAGTCAACCCCTTGAACTTGTCGAAAACCTTTCGCAACAAGTCGAGCTTTATAGACGATTACATTACCATCGTGGTCAGTCTTCTTCTTAAAGATCCATTTATTCTCAATGGCTTGCCGATCATCGGCAAGTCAACCAAAGTCCATACTTTGTTTTCATACATGGATCCCATCTCAGATTTCATGGCTTCTAGCCATTTTATGGAATCTGGGCTCATCATCGCTTCCTCATAGTTCGTAGGTTCATCATGGTCAAGTAACATGACTTCCGAATAGGATTACCATACCATTCAGTGCGGATCTTACTCTGGTAGACCCACGAGGTTCAAGAGAAACTTGATCTGAAGTTTCCTGATCATTATCATTAGCTTCCTTACTAATTGGTGTAGTTGTCACAGGAACCGGTTCTCATGATGAAGTACTTTCCAATAAGGGAGTAGATACAGTTATCTCATCAAGTTCTACTTTCCTCCCACTCACTTCTTTCAAAAGAAACTCCTTCTCTAGAAAGGATCCATTCTTAGCAACGAATGTCTTGCCTTCGGATCTGTGATAGAAGGTGTACCCAACAGTCTCTTTTGGGTATCCTATGAAGACACATTTCTCCGATTTGGGTTCGAGCTTATCTGGTTGAAGTTTCTTCACATAAGCATCACAGCCCCAAACTTTAAGAAACGAGAACTTTGGTTTCTGGCCAAACCACAGTTCATATGGCGTCGTCTCAACGGATTTTGATGGTGCCCTATTTAACGTGAATGCGGCCATCTCTAAAGCATAACCCAAAACGATAGCGGTAAATCAGTAAGAGACATCATAGATCGCACCATATCAAGTAAAGTAAGATTACGACGTTCGGACACACCATTTTGTTGTGGTGTTCCAGGTGGCGTGAGTTGTGAAACTATTCCACATTGTTTCAAGTGTATGCCAAACTCGTAACTCAAATATTCACCTCCACGATCAGATCGTAGAAACTTTATTTTCTTGTTACGATGATTTTCCACTTCACTCTGAAATTCTTTGAACTTTTCAAATGTTTCAGACTTGTGTTTCATCAAGTAGATATACCCATATCTGCTCAAATCATCTGTGAAGGTGAGAAAATAACGATACCCGCCACGAGCCTCAACATTCATTGGACCACAAACATCAGTATGTATGATTTCCAACAAATCAGTTGCTCGCTCCATAGTTCCGGAGAACGGCGTTTTAGTCATCTTGCCCATGAGGCACGGTTCGCAAGTACCAAGTGATTCATAATCAAGTGATTCCAAAAGCCCATCAGTATGGAGTTTCTTCATGCGATTTACACCGATATGACCCAAACGGTAGTGCCACAAATAAGTTGCACTATCGTTATCAACTCTGCATCTTTTGGTTTCAACACTATGAATATGTGTATCACTACTATCGAGATTTAGTAAAAATAGACCACTCTTCAAGGGTGCATGACCATAAAAGATATTACTCATATAAATAGAACAACCATTATTCTCTGATTTAAATGAATAACCGTCTCGCATTAAACAAGATCCAGATATAATGTTCATGCTCAACGCTGGCACCAAATAACAATTATTTAGGTCTAAAACTAATCCCGAAGGTAGATGTAGAGGTAGCGTGTCGACCGCGATCACATCGACTTTGGAACCGCTTTCCCACGCGATCGTCACCTCGTCCTTGGCGGTGCTCGCTTATTCCGTAGTCCCTGTTTTGGAGTTGCAAATATTAGCAATGTAACCAAGATCAAATACCCAAAGTGCTACTACGAGCTCTAGTTAGGTACACATCAATAACATGTATATCACATATACCTTTGTTCACTTTGCCATCCTTCTTATCCGCCAAATACTTGGGGCAGTTCCGCTTCAAAGGACGACCGCTTGCATTAGAAGCACTCGGTTTGTGCTTAGGTCCAGACTTGGGTTTCTTCTCTTGAGCAGCAACTTGCTTGCCGCTCTTTTGAAGTTCCTTCTTCTTCCCTTTTCCCTTTTCTTGAAACTAGTGGTCTTGTTGACCATCAACACTTGATGCTCCTTCTTGATTTCTACCTCCGCAGCTTTTAGCATTGTGAAGAGCTCGAATAGTCTTGTTCATCCCTTGCATATTATAGTTCATCACAAAGCTCTTGTAGCTTGGTGGCGTGATTGGAGAATTTCATCAATGACACTATCATCCGGAAGATTAACTCCCGGTTGAATCAAGTGATTATTATACCCGGACATTACGAGTTTGTGTTCACCGACGTAACTATTCTCCTCCATCTTGCAGCTGTAGAACTTATTGTAGACTTCATATCTCTCAATTCGGGCATTTGCTTGAAATATTAACTTCAACTCTGGAACATCTCATATGCTCCATGACGCTCAAAACGTCGTTGAAGGCCCGGTTCTAAGCCGTAAAGCATGGCACATCGAACTATAGAGTAGTCATCAGCTTTGCTCGCCATATGTTCTTAAGGTCGTCGGTTGCAGATCAAGAAGGGTTCGCACCCAGCGGTGCTTCGAGGATGTAACTCTTACAGGCAGCAATGAGGATAATCCTCGAGTTACGGACCCAGTCCGTGTAATTGCTACCATCATCTTTCAACTTTGCTTTCTCAAGGAACGCATTAAAATTCAACGGAACAACAGCACGAGCCATCTATCTAGAAACAAACATAGACAAGAAAAATACTATCAGGTACTAAGTTCATGATAAATTTAAGTTCAATTAATCATATTACTTAAGAACTCCCACTTAGACAGACATCTCTCTAGTTATCTAAGTGATTACGTGATCCAAATCAACTAAACCATGACCGATCATCACGTGAGATGGAGTAGTTTTCAATGGTGAACATCACTATGTTGATCATATCTACTATATGATTCACGCTCGACCTTTCGGCCTCCGTGTTCCGAGGCCATATCTGCATATGCTAGGCTCGTCAAGTTTAACCTGAGTATTCCGCGTGTGCAAAACTGGTTTGCACCCGTTGTAGATGGACGTAGAGCTTATCACACCCGATCATCACGTGGTGTCTGGGCACGACAAACTTTGGCAACGGTGCATACTCAGGGAGAACACTTCTTGATAATTTTAGTGAGAGATCATCTTAAAATGCTACCGTCAATCAAAGCAAGATAAGATGCATAAAGGATAAACATCACATGCAATCAATATAAGTGATATGATATGGCCATCATCATCTTGTGCTTGTGATCTCCATCTCCGAAGCACCGTCGTGATCACCATCGTCACCGTCGCGACACCTTGATCTCCGTCGTGGCATTGTTGTCGTTACGCCATCTATTGCTTCTACAAATATCGCTACCGCTTAGTGATAAAGTAAAGCAATTACAGGGCGTTTGCATTTCATACAATAAAGCGACAATCATATGGCTCCTGCCAGTTGCCGATAACTTTGGTTACAAAACATGATCATCTCATACAATAAAATATAGCATCACGTCTTGACCATATCACATCACAACATGCCTTGCAAAAACAAGTTAGACATCCTCTACTTTGTTGTTGCAAGTTTTACGTGGCTGCTACGGGCTTAGCAAGAACCGTTCTTACCTACGCATCAAAACCACAACGATAGTTCGTCAAGTTGGTGTTGTTTTAACCTTCGCAAGGACCGGGCGTAGCCACACTCGATTCAGCTAAAGTGAGAGAGACAGACACCCGCCAGCCACCTTTAAGCACGAGTGCTCGTAATGGTGAAACCAGTCTCGCGAAGCGTCTGCGTAATGTCGGTCCGGGCCGCTTCATCTCACAATACCGCCAACCAAAGTATGACATGCTGGTAAGCAAGATGACTTGTATCGCCCACAACTCACTTGTGTTCTACTCGTGCATATAACATCAACGCATAAAATCTAGGCTCGGATACCACTGTTGGGGAACGTAGTAATTTCAAAAAATTTCCTACGCACACGCAAGATCATGGTGATGGCATAGCAACGAGAGGGGAGAGTGTATGTCCACGCACTCGTGAGACCGTAAGCGAAGCGTTAACACAACGCGGTTGATGTAGTCGTACGTCTTCACGATCCGACCGATCCAAGCACCGAACGTATGGGGCCTCCGAGTTCAGCACACGTTCAGCTCGATGACGATCTCCGGCCACCGGTCCAGCCGAGCTCCGGAGATGAGTTCCGTCAGCACAACGGCGTGGTGAAGATGATGATGTTCTACCGGCGCAGGGCTTCGCCTAAACTCCGCGATGATATGACCGAGGTGGAATATGGTGGAGGGGGGCACCGCACACGGCTAAGGAACGATCCGTAGATCAACTTGTGTGTCTATAGGGTGCCCCCCCCACCCCCGTTTATAAAGGAGCAAGGGGGGAGGCCGGCCGGCCCTTGGGGCGCGCCAAGGAGGGGGGAGTCCTCCTCCTAGTGGGAGTAGGACTCCCTTTCCTAGTCCAACTAGGAAGGAGGAAGGGGAAGGAAAGAGGGAGAGGGAGAGGGAAAGAGGGGCCGCGCCCCCCTTCCCTAATCCAATTCGGACTCCCCTTGGGGGGGGTGCCACCTCCTAGGCTGCTGCCCTCTCTCTCCCCTCAGGCCCACTAAGGCCCAATACTTCACCGGGGTTCCAGAACCCCTCCCGGCACTCCGTTTTCTCCAAATCACCCGAACTCTTCCGTGTCCGAATATAGTCGTCCAATATATCAATCTTTATGTCTCGACCATTTCGAGACTCCTCAACATGTCCGTGATCACATCCGGAACTCCGAACAAACTTCGGTACATCAAAACTTGTAAACTCATAATAAAACTGTCATCGTAACGTTAAGCGTGCGGACCCTACGGGTTCGAGAACTATGTAGACATGACCTAGAACCATTCTCGGTCAATAACCAATAGCGGGACCTGGATGCCCATATTGGTTCCTACATATTCTACGAAGATCTTTATCGGTCAAACCGCATAACAACATACCTTGTTCCCTTTGTCATCGGTATGTTACTTGCCCGAGATTTGATCGTCGGTATCCAATACCTAGTTCAATCTCGTTACCGGCAAGTCTCTTTACTCTTTCCGTAATACATCATCTCATAACTAACTTATTAGTTACAATGCTTGCAAGGCTTAGGTGATGAGTATTACCAAGAGGGCCCAGAGATACCTCTCCGACAATCGGAGTGACAAAACCTAATCTCGAATTATGCCAACCCAACATGTACCTTTGGAAACACCAGAGAGCACCTTTATAATCACCCATTACGTTGTAGACGTTTGGTAGCACACAAAGTGTTCTTCCGTAAACGGAGTTGCACAATCTCATAGTTGCAGGAACTTTGTATAAGTCATGAAGAAAGCAATAGCAGTATACTAAACGATCAAGTGCTAGGCTAACGAAATGGGTCATGTCAATCACATCATTCTCCTAATGATGTGATCCCACTAATCAAATGACAACACATGTCTATGGTTAAGAAACATAACCATCTTTGATTAATGAGCTAGTCAAGTAGAGGCATACTAGTGACTATAGTTTTGTCTATGTATTCACACATGTATCATGTTTCCGGTTAATACAATTCTAGCATGAATAATAAACATTTACCATGATATGAGGAAATAAATAATAACTTTATTATTGCCTCTAGGGCATATTTCCTTCATAGACATGACCTAGAACTATTTTCGGTCAATAACCAATAGCGGAACTTGGATGCCCATATTGGCTGCTACATATTCTACGAAGATCTTTATCGGTCAAACCGCATAACAACATACGTTGCTCCCTTTGTCGTCGGTATGTTACTTGTCCGAGATTCGATCGTCGGTATCCAATACCTAGTTCAATCTCGTTACCGGCAAGTCTCTTTACTCGTTACGTAATGCATCATTCCGTAAGTAACTCATTAGCTACATTGCTTGCAAGGCTTATAGTGATGTGCATTACCGAGAGGGCTCAGAGATACCTCTCCGACAATCGGAGTGACTAAACCTAATCTCGAAATACGCCAACCCAACATGTACCTTTGGAGACACCTGTAGTACTCCTTTATAATCACCCAGTTACGTTGTGACGTTTTGTAGCACCCAAAGTGTTCCTCCGGTAAACGGGAGTTGCATAATCTCATAGTTACAAGAACATGTATAAGTCATGAAGAAAGATATAGCAATATACTAAACGATCAAGTGCTAAGATAATGGAATGGGTCATGTCAATCACATCATTCTCCTAATGATGTGATCCCATTAATCAAATGACAACACATGTCTATGGTTAGAAAACATAACCATCTTTGATTAATGAGCTAGTCAAGTACAGGCATACTAGGTAGGTTATGTTTGTCTATGTATTCACACATGTATCTTGTTTCCGGTTAATACAATTCTAGCATGAATAATAAACATTTATCATGATATGAGGAAATAAATAATAACTTTATTATTGCCTCTAGGGCATATTTCCTTCAGTCTCCCACTTGCACTAGAGTCGATAATCTAGATTACACAATAATGATTCTAACACCCATGGAGTCTTGGTGCTGATCATGTTTTGCTCGTGAGAGAGGCTTAGTCAATGGGTCTGCAACATTCAAATCCGCATGTATCTTGCAAATTTCTATGTCTCCCACTTGGACTTGGTCCCGGATGGAATGGAAGCATCTCTTGATGTTCTTGGTCCTCTTGTGAAATCTGGAATTGTTTGCCAAGGCAATTGCACCAGTATTGTCACAGAAGATCTTCATTGGTCTGATGCACTAGGTATGACACTGTCGTGGATTTGTCACGGCAGATGTCCTAGTGAAAGGACTTAGTCATGGAGCCATCTCTACGGGTTAACTTGAAGGGGTTAAAGCGGACACAAAGACACAAGGGTTTATACTAGTTCGGCCCCTTCGATGAAGGTAAAAGCCTACGTCTAGTTGTGATGGAATTGATGTGGTTTCGATGGCTAGGGAGCAAACAAGCTTCGCCTAGGCTCGAGTTGTTGTTGTCTGTCTTGAACCACCGCCGGGTCGTCCCCTTATATACACGGGTGAAGCCCGTCGGTCCATGGAGTTCCATACCGGTTCATATTCGTATCCCGGTTGGTCTCTCTCTATTCCTAACTTACAATGCAAGTTTACATATCAAGACGGTTTACGGCTACAGGTTCTAAACCGACTACAGGCCTTGGGCCTTCATCTGCTTATACTACTAATGAAGTTAACCCGGCCCAGGTAGGCCGGTTCACGCCCAGTGGTAATATCCCCAACATTAGGCCCCAGATTGATTTGAACTGGTTCATGTCAATCCTTCACAAAAATCTTTGTCTTCAACGTCTTTTGGTAATTGGTAAACCGCCATGTCGTCATCATCTCTGGTTGTTGTAAACCGGTATGACGTCATCACGAAGTTAACATTTATGACGCCTTCTTTTATTAATAGATCTGCGATACCCAAGTCATCAGCTCCACTTCCGAAAATTTTGGCTCCTGGATTCGCGCGCCTGACCCACGTCTGTTGCCTTATAAATAGGACCGAAGGGTCATTTCCTTTTCTCCCCTTCGTCCCTTTCTCTTCGTCTTCCTCGCGTCGCCAGCCTCAGAGCTCCACCGCCGCCGTTGATCTCCGCACCATCTTGGGCCGCTGCATCAACCTGAACGCACCAGAGCACTGCGGTAGCCTTCCGCGTCTTCTTCGATTCTGGTAAGCCTTCTGTTCCTCTTAACATAGATCTGTTTCTAGGGTTTCATGTTCTTGCTATGTTCATTGCGTGTTCATGCTCGTACCCAGACTCTTGGATAGATCTGTCAACCCCTGCTCTGATTAGCAGTAGCCTTTTAGCATCCGCCTGTAGTTTCACGCTCAAGTCCATAGATCTCATCTACATACCTGCCCATTGATTCACTTCCGTTCTGCTTTATTTTTTTGAATATTTTCTGTTTTTCTGAACTTGCTTCAGATCCATTGCTGCAATAAGACCTTGTGAAACCTGTTTCATTAGTCCCCTTGTTGAACCGCCAGAACTCTTTAGCCATATGATGTCGCTTCATAGAAATCCGGTTCAAGTATACTGCCTCCGGTTTAGCATTGTTCATACCAGCGCCTTCTTTTATCCGACATGTTCTTGAACTGGAATCACCTATTTCTTGTAGATCTCACCATGGCCAAACAAGTAGATGAGTGCAACTGGGTTCCTTCTCGTGTCACAGAAACTCAGTTGGATAATTTAGTCTCGATTGGCGCTTTAGATAGCAAAGAGACTATCCACTGGAGGGTTCCTGGTGATGAATGTCCTCCCACACCTCAAGAGGGAGAGGTTGTGATCTTTGCAGATCATTTAGCCCGGGGCTTCAAACCGCCCGGCTCTAAATTTTACCGGGATGTGTTAGCCAATTTTCAACTCCGCCCAAGATATCGCCCCAATTTCTGTTACCAACTTATGTCACTTCCAAGTGCTCTGTGAGGTATACCTTCAAGAGGAACCCACAGTCGAATTGTTCAGAGACTACTTCCACTTAAACCGCCGCACAGAATTCACTGATGGCCCCAATAACGAATTGGGCGGTATGGCAATTCAAAAAAGGAAAGAAATCACTTATCCTCATGCCAGACTACACAGTCACCCCAAGGAGTGGAATCCAACATGGTTTTACTGCAAAGATACTTCCCCTGATGATGAAAATCCTTTGCCTGGGTTTCGTCCGGAGCAGCTCAGCAATACACACCCCTTCCCACAAAGGTTAAGTGCCAAGGAGAGGAGTAAATACGCTCCGCAATTATCCAAGCTTCGAGCCTTCATGGCCAACGGTTTAACGGGAGTAGATCTCGCACGCTGTTGGATATCATGGAGCATACTGCCTCTTAGCCGGCGCTCCGGTTTAATGTGCAAGTATACTGGTAGCGTTGATGACCCACTCCGACACACCAACATCCAGCTCTGTGATGATGAAGTCACAGAGGTTGTGAAGAAAATGCTGAATGAACCGGAGCACCTCTGCGCTCAAACCGGCATGCTCCCTTTCTGTACTACCAACAAACCGCCAGCTGTAAGATTTTGATTGTACTTTTTATTGAACCTGTTATTGCTATCTCTGTCTGACATCAATTACTGCTTAACCAGGGTGATAATTCGTTTTGGAGCAAGAAGCTTCCACAAGACAAACTGGAGAAAGCAGAACGGCCAACCCGGCCAAAGACCAAGGTCATGAAGAAGCCAGCTAAAAAGAGGAAAACCACTGCTTCCTCTGATCCGGCTGTTGATGATGATGTGGGTAACTCGGACCTTGAGGTAGAACTCGATTCACTAGGCTTACTTTTTACACGCCTTATTGATGATGATACTTGTCAGGACGATGCTGAAGCCAGTAATGCTGATGTCGCTGAGGTAACTATTCTCTCTTCCGATTCAGATCCTTTGCCTTTGCCAAATTTCCGCTAGGCAAACCGGAAAGTTAAATTTTCTCATCCTCTTGCTTACTTGGATCCCAAATTTCTTATGAAGACTCAAAGAACATGAAGCTCAGAAGACAACCCAAGACAATGCCGGTAGTTACCTCTGCCGGTTTACCAAACAGTCCGGTTCGAAAACGCCGCTCCGAGGTCTCCGACCTTTTTATTAATTTATATCCTAAAGCGGGTTTCATCCGTCAACCTCTTAATCCGTCCGACTCCGATTATCGGTTACTTCTCATTCTTCCTCCGTGAATCATCGCCACCATTGCCGCCATCGAAAACGGTTCTTGGGTAAGCTAGGCTGAACATATGCTTCTGGTATACTGTGTTATAACTTATGCTGTTCCTTAACTCTTTGTGTCTCTTTCAGATCTAAACCTAAACCGAGCAAGAAAGCCCGCCTGGATAAAGCGGCCGAGGAAGATGTCGCCCCTGAACAGGATAAAGCACCAGACCTTGAAGCGTTCGTTCATGAGGATATTCCCAGTGATCCTCCTTTGCAAGATGATCCTCATGTTGATCCCACTGCCAGCCCCGTCCGGAATGAAAAATCCCGCAGTCCTTCAAAACCTGCCGATAAACCGATAGCACCAACACAAACCGGCGAGTTGCCCTCCAGGGTTAAGATCGCCGAGTCAGCATTGATCCTGTCAGACGAGTGCAAGACTTCCGAAACGCAGCGTACCCAATGGGTTGTTGATTCTCCGTCCTCCTGAACACAAGCCGCCAAGTCTACTATGGATTTAGGCTGCTTACACGTATCTTTGAAATTCTGGATAAACCGGGCCCGCAACTGGGCCCATGAACTGATAGAATTAGGCGACAGGCTTTTCAACCAAGTACGGGCCGTGCCTTCAAGCATCATGGTGAAGTACTTTGCACACGCGGTCTCATCCACGTCTAGCATCTCCATGGCCATCTCATAACTCTCTACCCACGCTTCTGGAGATAAATCAGCGGTGTAATTCGGCACCTTGTGTGGACCCTTGAAGTCTTTGGGCAGGCGTACATTGCGTAAAGCGGGGACTAAACAGGGCACTCCCAAGCTAGAGGCGACCCCTGGCCCGGTTGAGGTGGTAGGACGAACCGGTGTAAGCTGATCCGCCTTGTTCTGTGCTGCTTACTCGGCCTCCCTTCGTGCCCGGGTCCGGTCCACTACATCCTGAGCATTGCGAACACCACCTGCCGGGTTATTGCCACGGGCCGCTTCACGGCCCCGCGCATTGCTTGATATGGCCGGTTCATCCAGGCACCTACTATAGCTCCGGCTTGGACGAGGTGTGGAATGTATCCGATCGCGGCTGTATGAATATGCCTCCTGTTGAATCAAAGCGGTCCGGAGAAGTTCCTTAACCTGGCGCGTCTCTTTTGCTTGTGGAGAGTCTCCTTCGACCGGGATAGCTTCTAATTGCGCAGCAGCTGCGACAAGATTGTCCATAGGATTAGAATAATGACCCGGAGGTGTCTGGACTGGTAGAGGAATCACAATGTTCTGCCGAGGAGGTTCCATCAGGCGGGGTTGGACCGTCGCTCCGGCCCCGTGCCTCGACCGGTTTACTCTCCGGTGCCCGGCGGATTACTGGTTCCAGCTCCCGGAGTGTGAAAGAGATTTCGAGGGTCGAACCCTAATGGCAGGCGTGATTTGTGCTTCCGCTTCAAGACCTCCTGTGACACGTTCTGATCGAGCATGAGTTTATAGGCCTGGGCGTCCAAAGCGGCCCGCTCTGCGGCCATCCTGTCCTTCTCTGCTGCCAGTCGGCTTTGGCTCGCACGACCGCTCTCTCAACTTTGCAACCTCCGCATCATGGGCCTCTGATCCGCCGGATTGGCCTCGCCATAAGTACCGCTAGTCGCCAAACAGTCGACAGAACTTGAAACGGTGGGCGACAAGGCCTCCCCCCTTCACCGCCGCCGCTGCTGATCCTGAGAGCATTGCTGCTGCAGTCGAAGAGTGATTCGCCGCCTGCGTGCCGGCCATGAATATTCCAACCCGGTTGATCTGATCTGGGGGGTCCAAAATACTGTCGCCATCGGAACAGCCCCTAATCTGGTTATCTTGCAACTGGTACAATGATTCAGTCTCTCCGGTTGAGGACTCGTCGCCGCAATAGACGACGGTCTCACTACTGTATTCTGACTCGTCCTCATGCTCTCCTCCGTGGATGACTCCGACGAAGGCACGCTTCACGGCCGGTTTAACCTGGGTAGATCTCGCACGCTGAGCCGTCTCGACGAGGTCGGTGCAGATGTCCGGCTCAGGCCCAGGCTCACCGATCTTGCCGATGAAAACGTGTATGCCACCAAAGGGGACCCGATATCCGTACTCGATCGAGCTGGCTTCGGGACCCCATCCTGAATCGTCGATGTAGAGCTTGCCGCGACGACTCTTGGTCATCCGGCCCACAGCATAGCCTTCGAGTCCTTTGAGCTTGCCCTCCAAGATCATCAAACCGTCGTGTGATAGCCCCACGGTGGGCGCCAACTATCATGGATTTGTCACGGCAGATGTCCTAGTGAAAGGACTTAGTCGTGGAGCCATCGCTACGGGTTAACTTGAAGGGGTTAAAGCGGACACAAAGACACAAGGGTTTATACTAGTTCGCCCTTCGATGAAGGTAAAAGCCACGCCTAGTTGTGATGGAATTGATGTGGTTTCGATGGCTAGGGAGCAAACAAGCTTCGCCTAGGCTCGAGTTGTTGTTGTCTGTCTTGAACCGCCGCCGGGTCGTCCCCTTATATACACGGGTGACGCCCGTCGGTCCATGGAGTTCCATACCGGTTCATATTCGTATCCCGGTTGGTCTCTCTCTATTCCTAACTTACAATGCAAGTTTACATATCAAGCCCGTTTACGGCTACAGGTTCTAAACCGACTACAGGCCTTGGGCCTTCATCTGCTTATACTACTAATGAAGTTAACCCGGCCCAGGTAGGCCGGTTCACGCCCAGTGGTAATATCCCCAACAGACACCTAGATCGGAAATGAACTCCTTCATCCAGACTCTTCATTTACTGCTACCGAAGCAGCTATGTACTCCGCTTCACATGTAGATCCCGCCACGACGCTTTGTTTAGAACTGCACCAACTTACAGCTCCAACGTTTAATAAAAACACGTATCCGGTTTGCGATTTAGAATCGTCCGGATCAGTGTCAAAGCTTGCATCGACGTAACCATTTACGATTAGCTCTTTGTCACCTCCATATACGAGAAACATATCCTTAGTCCTTTTCAGGTGTTTCAGGATGTTCTTGACCGCTGTCCAGTGATCCATTCCTGGATTACTTTGGTACCTTCCCGCCAAGCTTATTGCTAAGCACACGTCAGGTCTGGTACACAGCATTGCATACATGATAGAGCCTATGGCTGAAGCATAGGGAACATCTTTCATTTTCTCTCTATCTTCTGCTGTGGTCGGCATTGAGTCTGACTCAACTTCACACCTTGTAGCACGGGCAAGAACCTCTGCCAAGATTGTGGAGTTGAACCAAGGAGTTTGTAAGGGCAAGGAGATCGCCTACTTCGTGAAGATCTACCGCTAGTGAGGCAAGTCCTTCGTGGGCGACGGCCATGGTGGGATAGACAAGGTTGCTTCTTCGTGGACCCTTCGTGGGTGGAGCCCTCCGTGGACTCGCGCAACCGTTACCCTTCGTGGGTTGAAGTCTCCATCAACGTGGATGTACGATAGCACCACCTATCGGAACCACGGCTCGAAAATCACCGTGTCTCCAAATTGCGTTTGGATTCTCCAAACCCTTCCCTTTACATTCTTGCAAGTTGCATGCTTTACTTTCCGCTGCTCATATACTCTTTGCATGCTTGCTTGAATTGTGTTAAGATTGCTTGACTTCTGCTAAGATAGCTAAAATCTGCCAAAGACTAAAATTGGGAAAATGATAAGTTTTTATTTGGTCAAGTAGTCTAATCACCCCCCTCTAGACATGCTTTCGATCCTACACTTACGTGCACTCCAAGTCCCCTGGATTGCTTCTGTTCCAAAAATAACTCTCCCGAAGGTTTCATTCCATTTGGACTCCGTTTGATATTCCTTTTCTTCGAAACACTGAAATAGGCAAGAAAACAACAATATGCGTTGGGCCTCCAGTTAATAGGTTATTCCCAAAAATAATATAAAAGTGCATAATAAAGCCCATAAACATCCAAAACAGATAATAATATAGCATGAATGCTTCATAAATTATAGATACGTTGGAGACGTATCACCAGGCCCAAATGACTCAGCCCAAGCCTCATTGCTAGCTAAGTCCTCCATTTTCTTCATTCACAACCACCAACTGATCTATTAGGCATTTGTACCGAGCCACCTCATAGCACACCTGTATACAATCTTGTGCGTTAATCAAGGTATGGCAGTCACCCTATCTTGACCTACGAAGAGTTTTGCCCATGGCTGCAAGGGATGCCTTTGAGTGATGAATCATTGTAGACATGGTTGATGCTACACCATCATCGACACTTTATGCCCAAGGGCTTCATCAAGTGATCTGAGTTAACATATTCATCAATGTATTTGATTCTCAAATGTCAGGATGCGCTCAAGTTGGGGTTGACATGACATATAGGCAATGGCGAGGATACACACGCCTAGACAGACAATTAGCTTCCATGAGACACATGACTTCAAACGATTGCAAGCCTCAAATGGGAGCAACTGCTCATGGTGAGTGATTTCATTGATCAATCAATGATGGAATTCACAAAACATTGAGGAATACTTCATACCAAGGGGAATTTTGGGCCTCGCGGGGCTATTGATGAAGCACAAGCGGCGCGACCGATTGAGCATGAGATTCTATCGACTAATTAGAAAAGCTTCCCGGGATATCAATCAAACAACAAAAATCATAGCTATATAGCATTGCCTCTTTTTTGTGGGGATGTATAGCATAACCTTGAGTGCCGACGTTGTGTTGGAGGTTTAGATCTAGGTGGATGTGCTACTCCAACTCGTCAGAGACAACCAAAAGGTTCACCACGCGATCCCTGCGTGACTAGCCTCTCCTACCCCAGCTTGTTGTTGTCATCGATTTAAGAATCAGTGATGCTGGGAAGCATGGTGCTGCCGCCCGGGTTCCCGTCCCTCTTCCTCCCGGCAGGAGGCGGTAATGGCTACCTCCCTCGGACTTGATAGCTCCACATTGTGCGTGTCGCGTTGTGTGCCACAATCTCACCCAAGAAGCGGTCAAGAAGTCAAAGCGTATGCCACATCATTCTCAAGTATGACCAAAGTGAATTATCCCAACAAGTTCAGTGACCATTGCTTAATACCACAGTCCTCTTAAACGACACCTTAAGCTCCCGAAAGCATAAATGGCGCCCGTTGAGCCGCAACCCACCTGCGCGAGCTTGACGTCAACTGACTCACTCGATTATGCGTTTACATAGTTTGCCTTGACTGGACCATCGGCCATTGGCCATTGACTTTTAAAAAATGAATTCAAGTTTATTTGAGAATTTGGGAAAGGTTTATAAATTGGAAAAATGTCCACGGATTTGAAAGAAAAGTTCATGAATTTGAAAAAAAAACTTAGCAAATTTTATAAAATGTTTATGGATTTGAAAGAAAACTTCATGAATTAGAATAAAGATTGTGGATTTTAAAAAGTTCCTGAATTTGATTCTTTGAGAAAAGTTCATGAATTAGAATAATTGTTCGTGAATTTGATTTTTCATGAATTTGGAAAAAGTTTGATATTTGAAAATTATACATGGTTTCCAAAAATTTTACAAATTTGAAAAAAAAATCATTATTTTTAAAATTGTTCATTATTTTCTAAAAATTTCATGAATTTGAAAAAATCATTCATGAATTCAAAAAAGTTAACGAGTTTGAAAAAACATTCGAGAATTCAATAAAGTTCACAATTTTGAAACTTCATGGATTTGAATAAATAAGAAAAGGAAAACAAAATAGGAAAAAAAAGAGAATAAAAAGGAATAAAGAAAAATAAACCATGAAAAAAATCGGTTTGAACCTTCATGCTTTTTCGTGATTTCTCTGCGCTATACATGGGTCGCTCCAGTCATGGTGCTCCTGTGCTGGAGGCCGACGGTTTGCCGCAGTGAGTGGAGTATCGGAGCTCCGTGATATTAAGTCAATTCCTATTCGGCGTCTTCTACGCCACTTATAGGTTTACTTGCATTATTTTTTAGCAAACTTATAGGCTTATTTGCAGTTGGCGTAGACCTCTCCCACCGCACATCGTAGGGAATGGGATGGCCCATGTAGCTAGAACCTTTCCAAAATAGGGTGGTGTAAAAAGCCGCTCATAAACAGAAAAATGCACAATGCTACATGGGTTGGCCCATTCCCTAGGATCTGCCCTGGGAGAGGTGTGTGTGCCAACTGCAAGTAAGCCTATAAGTGGCGCAACGGATATTGAGGAGGAATTGGCTTGATATCATGGGAGCTCCTATACGCCGCTCACTACGGCAAAGAGCCCCCGGAGCACCTTGGCTAGGCCGGCCCATGTATAACATAGGAAATCACGAAAAAGCAATGCGGCTAGTATGGTCAATCTCATGTTGTCGCAATCACCTATATGTGATGCAAGCCAATACACCTTATGGCTTCTGGTGATAGATGACAACCTAAATTCTATTTAAAAACTCACTATAGAAGGATATTCGCTGCAACACCATAATTACTATAGAAAAAGTGAATTTTTTAAAATTCCGCAATAAGTTTTTGAGTTACACGAGCAAAACTTAGGATTATGAATAATTTTTGAAACTTTGAGAACCTTTTTGAAAAAAAATTGTGAACATGATTTTGTTTTTAAATTTCATACATTTTTTTGGAAAAATTTGAACAAATTTTGTTAGTCTACATAATTTCTGAGAACTGACCAAAATTAGGAAACCTATATGTTTTTAGAAGCATGAATTTTGGTTGAAGTGCCGTTCCATTTTTGAAATTTTGTACTTTTCTGAAGAT